>OX352772.1:56759398-58124802 GCA_947095535.1 Poecilobothrus nobilitatus
GACTTTTTGATATCTTTTAAAAAGTATAGGCTTCCTGTCGAACCATTGTTAAGAATATTAAAATTAATATTTGATTTTTAGTTACACTTCTATTATAATTGAATAAGGAAATAGACAAAAAACAGTTTCCAGTTATAAGATTGGAATTATATAAGAATTCACTAAAAACAATGTTATATTCTTTCTTGAATAATATAGATAAGTAAAGGTAGGCAAATGGTGCTGTAGATAAACGCGTCTAGGCCACTTTACGTTCGTTCTGATACCTCAGATTTGTGTTATCTTAATTTAATCATTGTAAGCTTTTTACAAAGCGCTGTATACAGATTACGATGACAGATAAAAAATATTATTTAAGAGATCTTTGAGTGCAAGAGCTGGACATTCACATGCAATGTGAATGATTGATTCCTATTCATCTTTGCAATTTCTGCAAAAATCATATTAGAGAAGTTCTAATTTTCTGGAATGTTTGCCGCTATAACACAGTGTCCCCTAAAATCCACATTACATTGCTAATATTATGGGTGATTGTCGAATAAATATCTAGTTGATCGTTTTAAATGTATTTATGTCTGATTTGTTTGACTTAAATTGCATAGAAAATAGATAACGTATGATTTTTATGGTGTATATTTGGTGTGGCTTATTATGGAGACCAATATACTTATATATTATAGTATAATTTCGATATTTATATGTGACAAATGACAATGTAACAAACAAATTTAAAATTATATAACATTGTTATTGAGAATAAAAATATTTTAAATACTTATATATAATTAACTAAATAATAATAATAAAAAAAAATTAAATAATTTTTCATTGTTTAGATAAATAAATTGATTAAATACAATATTGTTTTCATATATTATTAGTATATATGTTATAGTATCATTAACAAATAATCATAGACTCCCACTTTGAAAATAAAGATTTTAAATGCTATTTCAATTATTTTTGTCTTCTTTAAAAAAAAAAGTTACGAATTTATATTTAATTTACAAAAAAAAAAAAAAAAACCAAAAAAAAAAAACTATTGAAAAATCTTAAGATACAATTATTGTGAAGTTCAATAATATGTTGTTTCATTCTGTTTTTATGCAATCGTATTAAATTTTTAGTTGGTAAAAAAGAATGGTGTAAATTGCAAATATTTTTTACTTTGTTTTTTAAATTCTTTTTTGGTTTTATTCAATATAGAACGACCTACGGATAAATGGTAAAGGCTGAATGGAACATGTTTTTTTATTTTATTTTATTTTTTTTTTGTTTTTTTGTTTTTTTGTTTTTTTCATTAAATATCTTTGAGTATTTAAACATGAGAAAATCCGTGTAATTCTTATCTTTTACTTGTGGTAAGCAAATTTATTGAAATTTTTTTCAAATTAGTCTTTTATTGCATGTCCAATTTGCTTATCTTAAGCAAGAATCTCTTCCTCCCAATATCACAAATAAAAAATTAAAAAACAAAAAAAAAAAATTTTAAATTCATTTTGTTGTTTATATTTAGTTTATGCCAGTATTTATATGTAATATTGTGAAACGTGTTAAAAGGATTTTATTTTTTTTTTTTTTATAAAATTTCTTATTTTTAATTTTTAAGACAAAAAAAAAAAAAAAATGAAACATTCTTTATTACATTAAATTAAATATAATATTAAAATTTGCATATTAGTTTTTATAGATGTTACTTAAGTTGGTTTTTTTTTTTTTGTTTCTTTTATAATAATTTAAAATTTTAAACTATATTATATATTTTTATATAGATATGATATGGATATTCATGAGTAATAATTTGTCTTTAATAGAAAATGAATTAAAAAGTTGTACAAAATTCTTATTTTGATTAAAATAACTAATTGAAATACATTTTTTATTTTTATTGATGAAGGCTGAGCTAATGTATTAGTAATTATTATATAAACTCTACCAGGTTCATAGTGTATCTTCAAAACGTAGGAGAACTTATTCGGCCAAAGTTGGTGTTAATTTTTTTTTAGATTTATGCCATGTTTATACCACTGTAACAAATTGAAATTTATACTATATACAGTGGAAACCGCTTATAGTCAATATGGTTTATTCTCACAATTCGCTTATAATCAATAATTTTTTTGACAACATCTATTTTCGGAGTTTTTTTTTGTATTTTATTTCGCTTATAGTCAAGAACATTTATAGTCATATATAACGGTTATTTCATTTCAATTGCAAAAAATCTTAAATTTCATATAATGTAATGCTGTTTGTAGTCACTTGTTGACAAAACGCCAAATTTTTGTAGTGCGATGAAAAATGAAATTATTTATTGAATTTTTCAATTCTACAAGTGGAAACATGAAATAATCGATATTATAATCTATTATTAAACTGTTTTTTATTTTTTCTTTCGTTTCATACCCTTTTCCTATAAATTCTAAGTGTTGCAGTTGCGAAATGATCTAGTGTGAAACAGGATTATCGTATGAAACGGGATGATCTAGTGTGGATCGACAAAATAGCTTTCATTTCAAATTCATTTTTAAATTTGAATACGTATATAACATATTCTTACTGGAAGCAACATAATTTTAGGTTTGTACATTTTGTGCAAGTGCAAATATTTAAAAAAAAACTTTTTAATCACTTTATTTTGATTTAGAAATTAAAAATGAATAAAAAATGAATAAATTTGACGGTAGGAAAAAAAACTTTGAATATTAATGAAAATTAAAATTGATGAAAACAGGAAATCTCTAGCTCTTTATCTCTAGTGTAACATTTCAACAATTTTAAAAATAAAGAAAAATGAAGATAAATTTAAAAATCTTGCAAAGCAAAATAGAAATTGAATTGAAAAAAAACAGAAGCGGAAAATATGAAAAAATTGACGAAGTCGTAATGCTTAAGTTTCAAAATATGCAAGGTAGAAATGGTTTAATAAGTGGGCCACTAATTATGGAACAAGCAAAGAAATTCGCTATTAAATTAAACATATAGAATTTAATCTTAGCATTGATGGTTATCAATTTGCTAATTTAAAAAGTGAAATAACATAATAATTTAACGAGCACACGGAGAAAGAAATGCAGCTGATACTGAATCTGCAATTAAAGTACTTTCAATCATCTACACTTTTTGAAATTTTGGATAAATATGAAAACTATAACATATTTAATGGAGATGAAACAGCCCTTTTTTATTTACTGGGTCTTATTTAAAATTTTATTTTTGTATTCCTTTTATAGGTACAAATCGCTTATAATCACATATTTTCCTGAAATTTTTTGTGTGGCTCGGTTTCCACTATTATGTTAATGATGAAAATAGATTATCTAGGAAAGAAGAAAATTGAATTTGAGCTACATATTATATTGCATCAAACAGAAACAATTTTGTTTTTTTTTTCAGATTCCCTTCAAAATTAACATTTTGTGTTCAGTATTGTTTGGTAAATTACCATGTAAAGATATACAGTTGCACAGCGTATAGAAATTGTTGAAATTTATTACAAAAATAATGAATCTATTCGAGCTACGTTTAGCTCATTACGTGAAATTTATTGTCAACAAAATCGACCTATAACGAACTTACTACTCGTAATGTAATTGAAAAATTCGAGACAAATGGTAGTGTTTGTGATATTAAGAATCTTGGACGATATGTGTTTCAACTATAGATGGTGCATTATTATGCCATACATTTCGTGATACAATTAATTTCTTGAGAGAAAAGTTTAATGACCATGTATTACATATTTGAAAATATTATTAGAATTTAATTTATATAGGATTTACTTTCAAATGAATATATATAGAGTGATCAGAGAAATAACGATCTAGAGAAAAGAGGGTCATTGGAAGATCAACATAAGCAAAAAATTGTATGATTGGAAGTGGGTGTTATCGTACCTCTATCGTATACTCCCAATGAATTACGTGACTTTATTGATTTCATAATATTTTGTTTTGTTTTTATATCTTTAAAATAAAAACCTATGTACCTTAACATAGAATTAAAGTAAGTTTTAAAGTTTATTAAATGCCCTATCTTAACGCATTCCCAACAAAATTTCTTAGATTTATATATCGCCCGTAAAATAGAATTTTCCTTTAAAAAATTATTAAAATGACGAACAGGATTGGGAATGGATGAATTAAACAAGAATTTAGCGTAAAATACAGATTTCTGAAGTACTAAATTAATCCCACCTCAAATAATTTGGTCACATTGCCCGACAATCATAGGTACAATGAAGAAACAAATAGAGAAAGAAAGAGTGAACGGTAAAAGAGGAAGAGGTCCATCTCCTACATACGTTGATCAGATCAACTACAGTTGTTAACAGGAAAAACATGAACAGAATCAACTCATATGGAAAAAATAGATCCACTTGGCAGCAGCATGTAAAAAATCTCATTATATAATAAAGCCTCTATACATCTTGAATAGAGTATTGGAAGGATACAATTATAATAACATTTTTAACATATTGATATAATAAAGCCACTAACAAATTTTATCTTTTAAGGACATGATCTCATCAAATAAATGATTTAAAAGGTACAAATTTATTGATGACCTATAAGTGCAATATGGCTCAAATCTAAATCAAAATACTAACCATATAAACAAGTTAGAAATTTAAGATCTTTTTGTAATTTTCTGTTTTTTATTCTGTTTATTATAAATATATTCGGTATCGTTATATGTAACTTTTACCTTTATTTTTAATGTGCATTTTAAAAATAAATAGAAATTTAATATTCTCTAGAGAATTCCTATTTTTTTTTATTAAAAAATCTATAAAAATAAAAAAAAAATATTAAAAGAGTTTTCAATTTATAAAATGAAGTGAATGAAGCGAAACATATGTGTTTTGTGCAATAAATACAATGTATATATATTTTATAACTAATTTTTGCAATAAAAAATTAAAAAAAAAAAAAAAAAATAATAAAAAACTATCAGATCATATTATAATCTTCACAAATGTTTCTAAAAAAAGTTCTTTTTTAGTTTTTATTGTAAGTTCAAAATTAAAATCCGATCTGATCACTATAAAAAATTTTTTACAACATATACAAAAGAAAAGAAAAAAAAAAAAAAAGTATCTAAAGATTCAGTAATAGACCATAAAACATAAATATGAAATTTGAAGTATTTAAAGATAAAAATCTTTGAAATTTATCCTATTTTTTTTTTTTTTTGCTTTTTTTTTGTGTTTACATTATAAAATCGTGTCATATGAAAATTATGCACGAATAACTGTAAATTTTTTTTTTTTTTGAATTGGTGGTAAAAAAAAAAAAAAATGGATTTAATATTAGGGTGTAAAAAACAAAATCGTAAAAATTTCACCACCCTCTTGAAAAAATTCAAAAAAAAAATTATGCCGCATAATAATCTTTTGATGACTTAATAAGAGTAACCATAGTTTTAGAACATGAAGTACATATAATAATAGTCAAGTAAGTGCAATGACTCACATAATAATGTTGCACTATTTTTTATTTGTTAAAATTTCAATACTCAGTTCGTTACTATATTAGTCATATGAGCAGTAAAAGTATTTACGTAGCAATTTACTATTATAATTCAAAGATTCGTATTAATAAATTTGATTATGATTCTTCTAGAATCTAGATGATATAATGTTAAAAATCCTTATTTCATGTTATTTTTTTTTTTATGTTTTCTTTAAGTGTTGATAATGTTTAATGATGAACTAAATTTCCAAAATTTCCCCTTATGTAGTTTTAGGAATTAAACCCCAAAAATTCCAAAAATATTTTGGGGATTAGTTCATATTTTTCGGGGATTAGTTAAATTTTTTTGTGCGTGCTTTGGGTCTCTTGTCACGGCTACGTTCATTTGCTTTTGTATTTTGGAAAAAGTATTAGGTTGATTTTGTAACCAACTCTAAAATCCTTCCCAATTGTTTATTTTACATTTATATTTTAATTATTTATAATAAAGCCCTTAAAATAGTGCGGGTTTCCGCCCCAAAACCCTCGCTAAACAAATTATTGAAACCGCGATTTTGTAACCAACTCCCATAATTAGTTTTTTTCACATGCATATTTAAACAACAAAATGTATATAAAAAATAATAATTAGGAAAGATTTAAGAGTTGGATTCAAAAGCACTATTATACGTTTTTTTCCATAATTTTTACATATATGTATGTGTAAGATTGTGAATTAGGAGGGATTTTAGAGTTGGACTACATCTAGAAACTCGCATTTACATATATATAAGCAGCAACATTGAAAGTGATGAGGAAAAAGAATTGCCATTTAAAAGTGTGTCCCGAATGTACTTTAAAACTTAAGGCTGAATCCCAAAATAACAATTTGTGCCACATTTGTCGCACTCTTGTTTGAATTGTGTTTTGGGACTTACGATTTGTCATGAGTACATGCTTTTTATAGATTAGCTCATTTTTTTTGCGGTTCGTTCGTTATTTATGGGGATTAGTTCATTTTTGGAATTTGAAAATTAATTCATATGAATTAAACCCCAAAAATTCAAAAAATATTTTTAGAGATTATTTTTTCTTTTTTGTTAGGGTTTAGCTCATAATTAATATTGATGATTAGTTCATAATGAAGTAAGACCCAAAAATATTGCGTTTTAGTTAATTTATCATTGGGAAATTAGTGACTTGAGGGTTAGTTCGCAGCGCGGTTCCAATGATAGTTTCATTCTCTTCCATTTCTGTCTGTCCTGTCATTGAAAAAAATGATGATAAAATCTAACCACAAAAATACAGTTATTTTAATTTGACACTTACATAATTTTGCTGAAACATTTTCCTGATTGTTATAACCATTTTTACATAAAATAATGTAAGTTTTCATTGAAACTAATTTCAATGATGAATTTCAATGACAGCTATTAACTGTAGCCTAAAACTAAATTATTTCAATACTTTTGAGAGCCATTGTAAATCAATACATAATATGTACGAGTATGTATATTAAATGTTTGTAAATTTATGTACATACATATATGCATTTGTTTGTTTTGATTTGTGTTGTATGCAACAATAATTTTTTTATTTTAACAAAGTTGTTTATATTTGTATTATGGGTTGGATTTAAAAATCATTGCTGCAGTAAAATGAATAATATTGTCTTTATATATATATACATACATATATATGTACATATTATTACATTTACATTATAAAAATACATTTTAACATGTGTAATACATATATATAGTGAATAGTGATTAGTGAATATGTACATGCATACCAATTAGAAAAAAAAATTACTCTTATGCTATTATAAAAAAGATGACTATCTTATAAATGGTAAGTAATAGTAGTTGGTTTTAAATTAAAAAAAAAAAAAGAAACTTTGATTGAAATATTGATTATAAAATGAATATATTGTAAAGGTAAGAAGGTATTAAAAACTTTTAACAATTAGGATAGAATTTAAATTTTCAATTACTTTTTTGTAATAGTAAAGCATTATTTTGTATCCGATTCGTAGATAAATTATTGAAAAAAAATTTTTTTTTTTTATTATAAAATAACCATAATATGTAAAAATTTTAGAAAATTTATATGACCTTGATATAAAAGTTGGTAAAAAACTTTTAACATAATTTTTGTTTCTTTTGCGAACGTCTAGTGTTTTTTTAAAAAAACTTTTCCAACACACTGTACTTTATATCATTTTTTTTTATCTCTATACAATTGTTATGTCAGATTTGTCAATTTCTTTTGCCACTAATTTTATAAAACTTTTTCGGAGTCTTCCCTCACTTTGATGAAATCTACACAATGGTTTAAGAAGACTTTTTTGGGTGCAAATTGGTTGACAACCATGTCTTGACTCTTTTGCGAGTTAAGTTGCCCTTTAAAATGGTGAGACATGGATATGAGCTAAAGTTGAATAATCTAAGATTAGTATGAGGTAAGAGAAGCTTCTTACTGAATTGGGTTAATATTTTTAACGTATAGGTAAAGAGTTTAAAACTAAACAACGTCTAAAGTCTATTTTATTTTATATTTTCGGTAATTAAACTTAATAAATAACGTCTAGGTAATGTATCGTCTAGATAAGGAGTTTAAAACTTTACTATTATTATTATTATTATTTTTTATTAATTGTATATAATTTTTTTATTAATATGTAATAAATTAGGTACAATTTTTACTTACTAGAAAAATTATGTTTGCCTGCCACATACATATATGTTAAAAGAAAATTACGAAGCCTTTCCTTTTCAGACGTGGCTGAAAGTGTCGTAAGATGGAATTATTCTTACAACACTGTGTGTCGGTGTTTACACTTTACAGCGTATTTTATACCCTCTTACCCTGTAGGCCACCGAGACACCAAAAATGATATTTAAAATTGAACAAAAATTTTGTAAGATGTTTAAAATTTAAATATTGAGGTTATCATATATCAATTAAGATTCGAAGATATGCATTTATTTCAATTATTATTAAATTTGATTTGTAACTTTTATATAATAAAATGTTTTTACTCGTTATTTTAAGTATGAAATATTTTTAATACAGAAAATTTGAACTTTAACTAATTTGTAATTATATCATAGAACTGTCTATCAACTGATGTAGATTAATTAAAAAAAATTTAAGATAAATATAGAAAATGAAATAATAACAAGAATATTACCATGCGGCTGATCATCAAAAAATTAATAATAAAATATATTTATATATAATTAATATAATAAAATATTTAATTTTATTTTATTGTACGATATTGTTTGATATTATAAACAACATAAATTGTTTAGACAAATTTTCATTATTTATTCTAGTACCAAATAAATATACTTATTTTCGAATACCAAACAAAATAGAATTTAATTTAAAAATTAAGCCTTGTATCAAATGGTAATTTTTTACTCTGCAAAATAACGATGGTTAGTCAAAGGTTAAATTTTGACATAATTAATCACCACACATTATGTCAAAATTTTATTTCGGTACGTCGAAATTTTACTTTCTTAAGCTGTGTGCCAACCGATAACTTTTTACTTGCGGTGAAATAAAATTTTACTGAGGAAAAAGATGCCAAATGAAAACAAAATTGTGACATTTAAAACTTTAAGAATTGAAATTCCACAGAAATTTTTATTTAAAAAAATTGTTTCGAAATTATTTTAAAAAATTGTTTCGAAATGAACAAATATTTTCAAATTTATAAATACATTTTTTTTTTTAAATTTTAAATCAATTAATATGAACTGACGCTGAGATGTTAGTAAAATAAGTAATGTCATAATTTTACCTAGCCCCTACGATTAGGCTAGATAAAATTTTTACATAACTATTCATTACACTTATGTCAAAATTTATCTTCGGTAAGAAAAATTTTTATTCAAATGGGTAAAAAGATATCAATTGGCATACAGCCTAAATAAAAAGATATCGATTAGCACACGACTTAGTAACATATTAACTATATATAACTGTATGTATTTATATTTTTTTAATTTAAATTTTAACCTAATTTTCCCTTTTTTTTTTTTTGCAGAAAGAAATAAAGTGAGCACAAAGTAGAATGATTAATATCAAGAAAATATCCGAAAGCAGCAACTGTATCTGTATGTAAAATTAAAATTGTCATTTTCCTTTTGTAAAATGTCAAATTTTCGAAGGCGTGTTTTGTTTTACGAAACTAACATAACACGATAAGAACTCATGTGACATGTCTATTATTGGGGCGAAAGTCAGAAGGAACAGCAGAAATTAAAATTTTCTATGTAAATGTACGTTATTATTTGTAATTGTAGAAATAAATAAAAACATTACTTAATAGTTTTTAATTTTAATTTATTTTATATATTTTAGTTTGAGATGGTTGTTATTTCATTGAAAGGATCAAAATTGAATTTAATTTGGTATTTTAAAATTATTTGAAGTGTAAATCTGTATAAATTAATGAGTTGCTTTTTATTTTTATAATTTTTTTTAGTTCAAATTAGATTTAATAATACATAATATTTAATAGAAATAAATTACTGCATACATATATAATGTATTTATTCCCTTTTATGCTAATTTAGATCTCATTAGTCTTTTTAACCAATTTTTCTACTTTATACTATTCACACTGTAAATAAATTTATTTTTTTAATTTTTTTTTTTTTTACCCTTTTATTATAGATATAATGTTTTTTTGTTTTTTTTTGTATAAAATTTTCGACTGTAAAATGAACAATGTATAAACATTACAACCCCTTTTTGATTTCTTTTTTTTTGCTTTTTTATCATCAGACTCTTGTGTTTCAAACATTTTTATTATAAAACTATATACAAGGACATTTTTACACATTTTGTTGATTTAATAAAAATTTGATACATTGTTGTTGCAACATGGATAAGAAAATTAAAGAAAAAGAGAATTGATGACATATTTAGCGACAACGATTATAGGGCTAATATATAACTAACACATATATTATAAAAGGATAACTGATAGAATCAGGTTTAGATTTACATGATTACATTTTTATTTATTTTTTTTTTTTCCTTTTTTCTTCTTTTTTTTTGTTTTTTTTTATGTAACAACAATGTAAAATTGTAACAATCTTTTTTTTTTTGCTGAGGGTGTCAAATGATTCTTTTATTAAATAGGGATATAAAAACAATGTTGAACATATCATGACAATAATCATCATCATTATTAGTACAGTTAATAGTGATGGATGGTTTTACATTTCTAATGTGTACATTAAAAAAAAAAAAAAAAAAAAAAACAAATTAAAAACCAAAATATCAAAGGAAAAACGAAATACTTATAATATGTGATTTTAAGAGGATTTAAAAATAATTCGGATTATAACTGTGAAAGATTTTCTAACCATGTAAAATGAGACTATAATTTTTGGTCTCTTTTTTTTTTCCTTGTTTTTTGCTTTTGGTATAAATTTATTCGGATCTTTTTGCGGAAGTTTTTCATTAAAGGTCTAAATTATAAACAGTATGAGTGTATAAAGATTTTAACTTTTTGATCGCATCTAAAACTTATTATATACATTTATATATTAAATTTTAAATAAAATGTAACTATATATATATATACTTAACACTTTAATATAATAGTGCTATTGAAATGTCCTGCAAGGATTTTTATTTTATACATTTAGGTAATAATAAAAGAATCTTAAATACAATTTGATATTTTAATCTTTTTAAATATGGATTTTGAAAGTTTTATAAAAGAGGAATGAAATATTAAAAACATTAAAAAAATAAAATAAAAAAATTATAATAATATAATTTTTTATAGTATTGGATTTTTTAATAACAGTATTATTATTAAATAACATGGACCATATGGAAGTTTTCTATATTAAAAGTGATTGTAATGATAAAATTATTATAAAAAATATTAAATTATATAAGTTTTAATAATTTTAAAATAAATCATTTGAAAATAAATCATTTTTTAATCTTAATATTAAAATATTCTAAACACATTTAGTCATCTTTTTAATTCCTTTGCCTTTGTTTTGGTTTCCTTTGGTTTTTATATGAAAATAACTCAAAGTTTATAGAGGTATCTGAAATTTTATGAAAAGATGTCAAGTTGAATGACAACAATTTCTGTAAAATTTCGTTGTGCTAAAGTAGCAAGTCCCTACCTCAACTTAGAGCTTAATTAAGTGTTACTGAAAACTTATAAAAGATGATCAAGTTAATCAGAGAATAATTTCTGTAAAATGAGGTTGGCAACAGATTCGAGATGCCATCATACAACTCTAAAATTTACATAAATATATCTCGGTGTTTAACGTCGGTACTAAAACATCTGAAATTTTGTAAAAGTGGATCAAGATTTATGGAAACAGCATATATTATGTTCATACGGGTATCCTAGAGTTGATACAGTGTACTTTACACTCTTCCTCGTTGTTATGTAAGAAACTGGTAATGATCAATAATTAGGATTAGTAGTAAAAGGCAGAGCTCAATATATCTACATCAAAAGATCGCAGAGTCATTTATATCTCTTAAATAAATCTAGTCTAATCTAATCTAGTTTATTATCGAACAGAATAACCCATCATTTTTAGATATTTGGAATTGTCTTTTTGTGTTTTGCTTGTAAATAAAGTCACAATAAAAAAAACAAAATTGAATAAGAGGGCTTCACACTCTGAAAGTGAATATTCAAACAGCCTTCAAACATGGTTCTTCTCAAATCCAATTTTTACTTACGTTTCATTCCCTCTTTTCTATAAACTATTTTGACGGTGGGAATTTTATTCTTCTTTTTAGAATATAAAATTTTATGCGATGAATGCGAGAAGTCACAATTACAAACACAAAGAAAAATTGAAAGAAATAATTGTAAGAGGGTCAGATTCGAAACTGTTGCGCCAAATCAACTAAATTATACAATAGTTGTTGCTATAAAATTTGATGCTATTGTACAAAATTATAAATTTCTAAGATAATTAAGTGTTAAAATAAATTTTGTTTGTTTATACGCAAAAAAAAAGAATAACATAATTATAACATATTTTATAACAATAAAAAAAATAAAATAATTACTTTGCTGTACGCTTTTATTTTATAAATGCATATAAAAATGCACACACATGCATATAAAAATGAAGAACCGTGTGGAAATAAACGTCAGTTAACAATCCGATTTAAGATCCTTATATAGATTTAATTAAACGGAGTAGAACATATTTTCTTTTTTTTTTTTTATAAAAGTAACAATTAACTATACATATATTATGCACCGCTACGAACTAACCCCGAAATCACTAACCCCCAAGAAAAAAATGAATTAAGTCCCAATATTTTTGCTAAAATGTAACTTCGGGGTTAGTTCAATATTTTTGGGGATTAGTTCACTTTATTTAGCGATTAGTTTAGTTTTAGAACTTGTGGATTAATTCATATAATCTAAACCCCAAAACGAAACATATTTTTGGGGATTCGTTAATTTTTCTTAGTGGTTAGTGCATTTTATTTTGATTCATTTCATTATTAACTGACTCCCAATATTTGTTTCACAATTAATATTGGGAGTTAGTTCATAATGAACTAATACTCAAAAATATTGAAGATTAGTTCATTTTTTGGTTTTGGGCAGTTACTTACTTTGGGAGTTAGTTAGTAGCATCATATTATGCTATTATATTAGATTATTCTGAATAATGTTCTAATACTGGTTTTATACAAATAAATAAAAAAAAAAAAATAATATTTTAAATTGAAATGTAGAAATTTAATAAAATATCATAATATATACATGAGTAAATAAATATTGCATTTGCATCACCGTATAAATATTTTATAAACATACGATATTTCAAATTTTAATTGTATTTATTCTGAGCGCTATTTACAAATTATTTAAATTTTAAATATTAAAATCTTTTTTTTTTTTAAATCTTTTTACTTTAATATTGTTTTTTATATTTTTTGTATATATAATTTTTATATTTATTTTAATTTTTCTTTTATTTTGTTTTTAATATTTTAATATAAAGTCCAATTTTTATCAATAAATATTGAATTTACGTTTTTTATTTTTTACTTTTTATTTCTTATTTGTATTTTCTTTTGCAACGATAGTATATGTATGCATTAAAATATTAAAAATTAACGTTCCATTTCCCGGATGCATTATAATTCACTTCAAATTCTCTTTTTTTTGTTTTTGTATCAAAAAAAAAAAAAATTCCTTTAAAAGGACTCTTCTATTTTGCATTACAAAAAAACTCGGGGAGATTTTTTTTTTGAAAAAAAAAAAACAAAACATAAAATGGAATGAATAAAAAGAAAAAGTTAACGAATCAGACACTGATTCAAAAACTACACGGTTCTTTTGAAGAAATTTAAACGAAATTGTATTTTATTGTGTGTTGCCTTTACCTGTACAAAACTTTTTATATATTTTTATATACTAAGTGTATAGGTTGAGGTTGTTAAAAAATGTTTTCGTTTTGTAATAGATAGTTCTAAAATAAATTGAAAACAAAGTAAATATGATTATAAAAATACTTTATAATTTTTTAAATGGGGCCTCGGTGGCCTAGTGGGTAAGAGCGTATAAAATACACTGTAAATACCGACAAAGTATGGGTTCGAATCCCACACACATCGTAAGAGTTATTCTCCCTTATGACATTTACAGCCACGCCTGAACAGGAAATACTGTGTAATTGTACTATTTTGTACTGTAATTGTACTGTGAACAGGAAATACTGTGTAATTTCCTGTCCACATTTATGTGGCAGAGAAATGCATTAAAAAAAAAAAAAATTTGTTGTGGGATCAAAGATAAAGTCAAAGACAATCCTAATAATCTACAAATAATAATACTGCAATATACTATATACTAAATATAAACTAATGCATATTGGAATTCACTGATAGTCCTGACTCTATAGTAAATAATAAAAATATTAGTAATTAATACTAACAATCATAATAATAGCTGCTACAGTGACAGTGGAGTTACCTTCAATTATTATGTATCGCAGGAAATTGTTATACACTACAGCATGTTGTAACTGTTGATGACAATATGGTATGGTTCAACTGTTGATGGCTATCGGGATTGATTGTAATAATAGGCGAATTATATGTTCACTAACAGTCCCACTCGCAAACTGAATCTATTCTTACTTCTTAGCTAATATATTGCGTTAGGTGTTTCATCCCATTATATTGTGTAAAGGGAGATGCAAATTTAATCAGGAAGAACCTGACACCACTATCGTGGGCACATTCTTAGTGTTATTGAAAATTAATTGCCACCTTTAGGGGACAAAAAAGTTTAAGGTATGTGTACTATAATTAAGAAAAAAAATTTTCATTTAATTTAAATTTAACTTTGTCAACTACAATTGAATATATTAGTAATTTTTTTCACAAGACATTGAACTATTTCTTCTATAATTTACTAATATAGGATTGAATAAGAATCACTTCGTTTGCTTTGAAAGTAAAATGCAGTGTTTTTTATTTACAATCTTTTCTTTTACTCCTATAATATAGAGCATTTATTCATTTAATATAAACTTGCCTACTAATTTTAAGATATTATTATCTTAAAGATTGTTCTAAACTGTACATTTTCCTGTTCTTTCTTTTTGCTTACTTATATAATTAAACAACCTGTATAATATATGAAATAAAAATATAAATAAATACAAGGTAAAATGTAAAATATATTTATATATAAATTTATAAATAAAAAATGGCTTATGATCATGAATACTTTTTGGAGCATAGAATTTTAATTCAAAAGAAAAAAGTAAAATTTGTTTTTAATGTTTTTTTTCTGAAAAAAAAAAAAAAACTAAATTAAATTTAAACAAATAAATTTATGAATTTCCGATCATTTTCTTTAATTTTCTTTTAATAGAAAAATAAAATTTTAAGCATTTTTTTTTAAGTTAATTGAAAATTTTCTCATATTATTTTTTTTTTTAAATAAATTTATTCTAAAATTATTTTGAAATACTTCAAAATATTAAATATTAATAAAAATAAAGCAAGACAGAATAAAAAACAACGGTTTTTAAAAGAGCACATTTCCAAAAAAAAACTGTTTAAAATAGTGACTTGCACCAAAATTTAAAAACTCCATATAAGATGAAAAATCTGAAAAATAAAGAGACACTTTCTTGAATTTTAAGAGAACTCTACGTAATTAAGAAAAACCTTTAACACACGTAAAAATATATTACTGGAGCTTTCATTTTTATGTCTTGCCGAAGAATAATGTATAGAGGTGCTAACTGAGACAGATGTTTAAAAATTTTCAATTTTTCAGCCCTAATAGCAAATAAACAGGGTGTGGTGGTAAAAATTGCCTGCCAAAACTTATATCCTAACTGCGAAATTTTAATCCTAAACTGCGAAAACTTTAACCCTAAAATTTCTTTCTTAACTCAAAATCTCAATATCTAAAAGCTAGCCGGAGTTATGAAGATAGAAAAATCTTGCAAAGGGTAAAAAAAATTACGGTCGAATGGCATTCAACCGTGGCAATGAATGACATTCTGCCTTGGTTTATTTGCTTTTTCATTATATTATTACATTTCATATAATATTTTGGTTTGGCCAGGGTTGGAACTCGAGACACTTCGCCTGAAAGACTAATCAGTTATATTAGAAGAATAAATGAAAAATTTATTATAACATAACCAAATCATTTTTTTTTGTTTAGTTTCACGTGGAAAAAACGTTTGTATTCCAGTTACTGAAGGTATTTCAGATCCAAAATAATGCCTTCTAGTTATTTTGTAGCTAGTACCTTGCCTTGCCTCGTAGCTTAGCTAGTGTCTTGTAGTAGATTTTGAATGAAACGCTGATTTTCCTGAATTGCCAAGAACTTTAATAAATTGTTTAATAATTTTAAGGCCTAATAAGTGATCACTGACTTAAATAAAACAGCATTAAATCCATGTAATTAAGAATTGCCGTTTTGAGTATGTGTACTTATTTTTTATTTTTTTCCTTACCACTTTTATGAGGAGTATAATGCATCCTCTAAGTCATTTATTATTCATATTTGACTAAGCTTCAGTTTCGTGTATCATTAATTTCACTAAGCAGTTGATTACGCGGCTGTAGCTATTGTGTAAGACTAAGACGTTTTTTTTATTTCTACGCCATCTATTATCTTATACAAGAATTATGTGTTATTACTTTATTATATATTATAATATCATGGTAATTATAATTTATAATTATAATTATATACTCCATTTCCAAAAATGGAGTATAATGCACACATTGTAATGTGCAAAACAGAGCTATTCGTTTGATTAACGACCCCAGTGTAACTTCTATGCTCACTTCACTCAGCCATCGTCGCACAGTTGGGTCACTGACATTGTTTTATAGGTATCTCGTAGGGATTAACACTTGTTCTAAAGAAATTAAACAATTAATGCCTCCACTCAAAGTTTTCCAACAAGAAACAAGGAGGGCAACAGATGCTCATCCCTACCATGTTGAGTTATCAAGATGGCGAAATACAGCTTATGGAAATTCGTTTGTCATGCGCACGTCCCGTTTGTGGAACCATATACCATCACATGTGTTCCCTAAGGTTGGTAATTTATATGTGTACAATTTACTTAAGTTTAAGAAGAACATTAACATCTTTCTTCAAAATGCCCCTCCAAATTTTCCTACCTATCCCCCATAATCCAGATTTCCCAATACCAATTTCCCCAATTATCCTTCCCACATCCCTATCCCCAAAACCAAACTGTACATTCGTATTAAAGGTTCCATACTAAAGTTTGGTTTTAAAACGGGAGTGGTTTTGGTTGGTTAAAGTCCAACACTACCTTGAGGAAGCACGTGCAGTTCCTCTTGGTGACTTTCGAGTTTTCCACCAACCCTCGTAAAAAAAAAAAAAAAAATTATATTATACATTTATTTTTAATTTAATTATATTATACTAATTATATATTATAAGAAAAATCTATATTATTTTTATTGATCTCGGGGTTTGAACCCGAGACCTTTCATATGAAAGCCCGGTGTCTTAACCACTACACCATTGGCTGGATATGTGTGTACTGTGTACTTATAGTTAAAGTTATTTAAAATGATGTTTGATGATAGATAATTTGAGCTATAATAATAATAATAATAATAATAATAATAAGATATGAATATAACCGTTATACCACTTAATTTTAGTATTGATCGGTACGAATCGGTAGTATTTTTTCTTTTTTACAAAACCAATTTAAAATATAATTTGAAAAATCGTTTACCGTTAGCTTAATATAATAAAATTGCCTCAATTAAATATTATGTTTTTAATGTAAAGCCTAAGATCTGAAACTTTCTTCTGTCAAGATTTTCAAACTGAATCTTGATTGAATTTGGTTTAGTTTTAAGTACTGATTTAAAGTTATGATGTAATCATATAATATAGATGTTCCTATCAAAAACCTCAATTTTGAATAATAAAAAATTAATTGTATCTAAACTAGTTTTTTTATCTATTAAAACTTCAAAATACTGCAATGAACTATTCAATATTAATTGAAATATAAATTATAATTTTAAACATGTAATTTTAAACTTTTTTTTTTTTTAAAATAATGTACATTTTAAAAATAGACATAATTGTTTAATTTAAATTTCATGTTCGAAATAAAAAAAAAAAAAACAAAAAATTTATAAGCACATGCGTGACATTTTATTAAAATAATAAGAGAACATAAAAAATTTTCTTTTAAACTTACAATTATGTATTATTTCTGTATTTGTGAAAAAGGAAACTTGTCATTTAAATTGGCTCCTTTCTTAAATAAATATTATTTTACATGCATATTTATTGGCGTAGATGGTGTTTTTTTTGTTTTTTTTTTTTTTTATTAATAAAAATTAAGTTATATATGAAATTTTATATAACAATTTGTATTTTACCTTGAACATTTAACGTTTTACATGTTATAAAAACTAATAATTCACCAGAAAATTTATAGTGAACTTTAAACAAGTATTTATTTTACCTCGTTCTTATTTGAATTTTTATTAGATCGCGTTCATTTAATTATTATTATGCAATTAAAACTTCAAATATTAAATGGTAAATTAAAATCTATAAATAAAATACTGTTAGGTATGCACGCTAAATTTGATTTTTGGACATTAAATAAAATATAAAAAACATTAGGCAGAATGCAATTTATGAAGAAAATCATAGGTTTTTAAAGGTGTACAAGAAAAATAAAAAATAGAGTGTAGATAAGATACTGTGACTTACAATAAAATTTCAAAATATTTTAGATTGAAAAACTTTTAAGGAGAACCTAAAATATACACATTTAAAAATAGGACTTTTCCTAACTTATGGCTTTTTTAAATTTTGAGGGGCTATAACTTCGTAGTGGATATCGTTACATAAAGAAGTTCTTCTATTTTTAAGAGATCTATTCATGCATTAAACTAATAATTTGACTAAAACAAAAATTAAAAAAATCGAGATTATTAGAATAATTAAAAAATGAATTTTATAAAGTTGATTATTTGTATAGAATGTTTAATATGAGATATGAGTATCAGATTTTAAATGATGAAATTATTACCAGAATAAAGACAATAAAAATTAAGAGAAAAAAATTTAAATATTAATTCTGATATATAAAGCGAAATAGCAAAATAATATATTATGATATGTTTAACTAATGTTTTAACTAATTGTGCAATTGCAAATGACTAAAGGGAAATACATATAGGGAAAAAACCACTATACTATTATTTAGTCTCCATTGTTTAAGTAAAACTCCGTTGAGACTTTATTATAACCTTTTCAGTGCAGGATAGTTTTTTTTTTGTAAAGTGTATATGTTGAACAAAAGTTTAAAAACGTTTTAACTTTTCAATTAGAAAAATCCTTTAAATAAAAGTTATAAAATTGTATTAGTATAAATCATGCAATAATGCATTATACTACCTATGTAAATAAATAATAAATAAATTAAATATATTTTTTTTTTTTACGTGTTGCTTAAAATTTTAAAGTTATTCTAATCGTTTTTTTTTTCTTTCTTCCGTATATTTCCAAAATTCCTTGTCTTGACAACCTTCAAAGCTCTGTATTTTGTTAATCGTTAATAATCTGAAAGAGACAAAAAATCCTTCAATTACAGCGTCTTTTATCTCTATTGTTCTTTTTAATTATAGTAAAATGGCAGGATGTTTTTAATAATAATAATTAATACTAATAATAGTAATAATAATTGCTACAATGGCACTGGATTTGTCTTCAATTATTATCTCATGCAGCTGGAAGGTGTTATATACTACTGCATATTGTAAATATTGATGGTTTCGTTACTCGTTATTTCGAAATTGTAATAATAATAGGTCAATTCATTCTTTTTTTACAGTCCCACTGTTAAATTCAAAGTTTCTGAATCCTTATACTATCCTCTCCTCGTCCTGTCATGTCCTTCGCATCCTTGTACTAGTCAGTAAGAATCTGACACTATATACCGTATTCTTAGTGTTTTTGAAAGATTGCCACCTCGCTTAGGAAAAAAAAAAGAAGTAGCAATTTTTTTTAGAATTTTTAATGTTTATTACTTTTTTGTTATATGTACTATAGTTATTTTTTTACTATAGTCAAAGAAATCGACGATCTGTTAATGTGTGTCTCTTATATATTTTGGTTATTTAGTATATTGATACCTTGCGGGCTGTTTTCGGTTACTTTATATCTTTTGCTATATTGCAGGTATACGATCTGTTATTTAAACATTGTCATGTTAGGTTCAATAATTCCAATAATAACTCTGTCATATCTCTTATTTTAAATTTTGAAGTATATATGTATATATATTTTTTTATGAAGGTCGGTGAAAAACTTCAAAAGTCACTCAGAAGAATTGCACTTGATTCTTCCTGATATAGTGTTGGACTTTAATCAACAAAAACCACCCCCTTTTAAACCAAACTTTAGGTTGGGACCTAGGGATAAAGAGATTTAGGAAAAATTTAAGACTACAAAGGATGGGTAAAAAAATTTGGAGGGATTTTTGAAGAAAGATTTGAATGTTCTTGTTAAACTTTATTAAACCATATGTGATGGCATGTGATTCCAAAAATACGACGTGCGCATGACAAACGAATTTCCTAAGCCGTGTTACGCCATCTTAGAAGTTCTACAGTGTAGGAGTGGGTATCTGGATGGGATATATCTAAAACCATTTTAGATATATTTTGATGTTGAGTTGATGAATAATAGAGTAATATTTGATGAAGTTGCTTTAGAAAGCTTTGATATTCCATATTTCTTTTATTACTTATATATGTATAAGTTAAAATCTATAACTCCCTTAAATTTTAACCGGCATATATATATGCATATATGTATTAATATTTTAATCCATAATAAATTGGAATAAATTGGTTTTAATTGTATAAAATATAAATTCTGAATTCTTTTATAAGGTTAATTTTATAGTTTTAATTTAAAATTATTGTTCTTTGACTGATATTTTTTTTTAATATGGTGATATAAAAATTCCTTGAATTTTTTTATATTTTAGCTGATGAAAAACAGAATAATATTTCATTTATTTTTACCTTAACCATTAATTAATTTGATAAAAATTTTTCTGTGCAGCAGTTCCTTTATATTCATCTCAATTCGAAACCTATGTTACAGTTAGTCCAGCAAAAAAATTCCATGTTCTGTGATAATTGTGATTAAAATTTAATCATAAAAATCCAAATATAAAAAAATATAAAAAAACATAAAACAAAAATAAAAGGTTTTCAACATGGCGTTTATGATTATTACACTAATTTTGTTACAATTTAAAGGAATAATTCTTTAATTTCCCTCTTGTTTTTTTTTTAAAGCAAATATTTTGTAGTAAAAAAAGGCATAAAATTTTAATTGTAATCAAGAGAATTTCTAAGTATATATAGGGCCGTATTAAGACTCATAGATGCCCTTAGCACAAAAAATTAAATAACATAATCTTACAAACGCATTCTTGCAGTTTAGCGATGTAAAATTATTGACACTACTCCTCAAAATTTCGTCTAAAAGAAAACGTATCACATTTTGCGAAGATTATATGTATTTATATGTATATTTATATTTATAGGGAGCGTGTCATATGCCTGTATTTCATTTGCCTATATTTCTTGATCCTTTGACTGTATTTCATTTGCCTGTAGTATCGTTTGTCTGTATTTCACTTGCCTGTATTTCATTCGCCTGTATTCCATTTGTCTGGTATTTCATTATAAATTAGTAGAGATTTTAGAGTTGCATTCAAAAGCAGGGCTTTACGCTTTTTCCAGAATATTTATATATATTTATATGTGAGAATGTGAATTAGGAGGGACTTTAGTGAATTTAAAATCAAAGTTATACGACTTTTACAGAATATTTATATAATATATTTTTGTATAATATGAAATACAGGTAAATGAAATTCAGACAAAATAAATACAGGTTTGTGATAATAACCCATATTTATACCTATGACTATGTTCTTGCTAAGAAGCCTTCGTACAGTTACTTCTAATTTGTTGTTATCATTTTCTATATACTTAAATATTTTTAGCACTGATTTATATTTATGTAATTATATATGTAACATGATTTGTAATATCAAAAAAAAAAAAAAAAATGTATAAACCCTATACGAGCTAATCCACTCTTTTGGAGATAAGAATTACTAAAAATAAAAAAAATAACAAAGAAAAAAATCTTGGGAATCACAAGTCGGATCGGCATGATTTAAATTTTTTACACCTATTTTGTAGTAGAACTTAAATATAGCAAAAAAAAAAATTCAAATTTTAAGCTCTCCCAAGAAAACGATCCACAAAAATTAAGGTGTACTTTTAGGCACTTCTTTAAATTTTATTTTTCTTTTTTAGTTTTTATTACAGTGTCGGGGACTAGATTTTTAAATCTCATTAAATCACTCTCTTAGATACGGGGACTTCTTCAAAATAACAGTCAGTATTTATAAAAGTGAAATTCTCTACTAAATAATTATTCCAAAATGAAATATTTATACATATATCATATGTTAAATACATGTACAAGAGTATAAGACTACTGGGGTTGCTTACAATAGGCTGAAGCCAGTATACGATTGAATAATCAAAGTAAAATCTATTTGTATGAAATGTTTTTCCAATATAAAATAAAAAAATTTTACTGTTCGTCATTGCAGAATCTCTATGGTATCCCAATTCTCATGATGCCCTAAATAAGTGTTTAGTTTGTTTATAGGTTAATCCAGCACTGGTTATATATATGTATAATAAAAGAGTTGTGGAATGAAAAAAAAAAAAACAAAACTTAAAAAAGCGTTTACCTATATTTTTTGTTTTTTTTTTTTGTAAAGGCATTAATAAAGGAAAACGACAATTTTAAAATTATTAACTTAAATAAATTGAAGTTACTTGTAACAAGTTGCAGTTACATTAGTTAAAAATTTATTTATTTTTTTTTTCTTTTTTGCCGCATTTTAGTATAGGAATTAAATGATGGTAATGGTAGGTAATGGTATAGGTAATGTGATTATGTTGGATTAGGTCAGCATGAAACTCATATAAATTTATAATTAAACGACATTATTATATATAGACGAAAAATTATTATTAATTTTTTGTTTAATACATATTGTAGTATTAGGTACTTATATTTCAAAAATGTTGTGAGATTGTTTAAAATTTTGTTTTAATATATAAGTTAATAACATCTTAAATTGCTTTTTTTTGTATAATAGTTGCAGTTGTTTAATTTAATGCAATATGAAAAAAAAAAAAACAAAAAACAAATGCTTAATAAATACAATGTTTAGAAAATTTAAAGTATGAGCGATATTTAATAAATGAGTATAACAACGGATATAAAATTGAAGGTTAAATAAACTTAAGTAAATATTGTATGAATGTTATGTACATATATATATAATTTACATGCATTTTTTTTTTTGCGAGATTAGGTGGATACTGGGAATCTCAAAAGACACCAATGAGATCAACGCGTGAATTCTATTTGGTTAATGTTGAATTTGAACCAAATAACCTTATGCCATCTCTCTTTTAAACCAAACATTAGGTTAGCGTTAGAACTTATGTTACGTTACAATTTACTGTTTGATTAGCTGATTGAGGGAAAATATATGAATAAACGAAATTAGGAAATATGGAGAAGTTAATGGATGTTGGGAGAAGTGTTTAGAATAAAAATGTTAATGTTTTTATTGAATTTAACATTTAATTTAAATGAAATATAAAGATTAAAATTGCATGAAACTTATCATAATAAATTTAATTAATTTTATGAAACTTATAACTTAAAAAACAATTATCATAACATTGATGAAACTTATATGTCTCAAAGAAATTTTGTTAAATAAGTTACATTAAGCAACAAAATTAAAAAAAAAATTTCTTTTAACACATTGACAAACACTTTATGCAAGTGAATTTTCTTTAAAAGTATAATTTTATATGATGGTACATTTTTAAAGATATCAACCTCGGACAAAGAAGTAAATCATTTAAATATGTGTAGGAGTATCGTATTAGTTGGAGGTTGGAAAAAATATCTTGAAATCATTGATGGTCATTTAATTTTGTTAATTTCTAATAAAAAATTAAATTCTAATAAAAAACAATTAAAACAAAGTACAGTAAAAAAAAAAATAATTAAAAAATTTCAAGACCGATGGTAAGTCTTCATTTGTAAATTAAAATAATTTTCATTCACGACGATATTTGTTTTATTTTTTTTGTCCTTCCCACTCCTATAAGGAGCATAGGGGAACCACTAAGTCATTATAATTATTATTCATATTTGACTAAGCTTCAGTTTCAGGAATCATTAATTTCACTAAGCTATTGATTACTCGGCTGTGTAGTCGTCCACATAGTCACATTACCACATAGTCTTTATAATGGATTAAATTTCTTTTTCGTATAAGTATGGGTTTTTTTGAAAATGTAGAGTGTATTCACACTTCTAAGTTAAAACTAACATTTTTTTTCGCAAAAAACAAACATTCGCAGAAATGCCAAAACAAAAATAAATGTTTACAGCAAAAAAATTTTTTAGTTAATCCTACTCCTACACGTCTCAATTCATCAAAAAAATAAAAATATTTGACACTTCAAAATTTACTATAGTTTTTGCAAAATTTCTATGCAGTTCAACATTTTCAAACACATTGCAATGGAAGCTTTTGATTTTCAAACATACATCTTTTGCAGTTTCATCAATTCTTGATAAACAAACTTCACATTAGTTACAAGTTAGAACCCCTAAAGTAGAAATAGGGGTTCTAAGAAATAATCTTTTAGAAATAATCTTTTAGATATTCTAAATATATATACAATTATATAATTTTGTTTGATTTTCAACAATACAAGGAAGTAAACTAATACAGTTTTTTCACTGGATAACTTTGGATATTTTCTATTGATCCTAGAACAAGAAAAAAAAAATTCTAAAATATTTTTAATAGATCAATTTATTTATTTATCTAATCTACAACAAAGTTATGGTTAACAATTAAACGTATGTTGCAACATAACGTATGGTTAACAATTAAATCAAAATTAAAATTGTCATGCAGCTCGCTAATGTAAATTAATTAATAATTAATATTTAACTATAATATGGTTTTGGTCAAATGCTTATATCATATCCTTTATGTAAATATTGTGTATCGGTTTTGAAATTTATTGTTGTTTTTCAGTGCGTTGTTGAGGGCTCGATATTTTTTCTTCTTCGTCAAATATGTTCAATGTTAAAGAGTACAGGATGCATTGATAAACATATATACATGTACTTACATAATATATAGAAAATAAACAAATTTGTTGATGCTAAACAGGATCACATTGATCAAATTCTAAAATCATTTTGTAATTAATATCAAAAAGTATATAAAAATTTAATAAATAAACTGATATCACTTACTCATATTGAACGCACCCATATTATATGTTATTTTGACAGTTGAAGGTTTGTCATTTATAAAAATGGAATCGTATACATTACAACAACGTGTTCAAATTATTGAATTATTTTCTGAAAATCGTCATTCTGTAAGAAATGTATTTCACATATTACGCGATGTTTATGGTCGACATAATTTTCCAATTTAGCAACAAATTGGTAAAATTGTGCGGAAATTTCAAGATATTGGTGTAGTACAAGATCGAGAAAGACATTAGTATGCTCGTGCCGGTCGTTCACAAGAAAATATTGGTGCTGTCAGTGATAGTGTTACGGCTGACCCACCATGTCAATTTTCCGACGTTCTCAACAATTGGGACTTTCTGAGTCAACTGTATGGCGTATTATGCACAAAGATTTAGCATTGAAGACTTACAAAGTTCAATTGACACAAGAATTGCTGCCACAAGATCATTCCATGCGTCGGGACTTTGCCAATTGGATACTGGAACAAAACGACTATTTTAAAAAAAAAATTATCTACCGCATTTGGGGAGAAGAAAACCCTCGCGTAATCAAAGAGAAGCATCTACAAAGAGTCTCTGTTTGGTGTGCATTGTGATCTGGTGGTGTGATTGGTCCGTACTTTTTCGAAAATGATGCTGGAAGAGCCATAACCGTTAACGGTACCAGATATCGCGACATGATCACAAGATAGAGCCGCAACTATGTCAGAATGTGGCCGAAAATTTTGATAAAAGAATTAGGTACTGTAGAGACGTACGAGGTGGTCACATGGGAGATATAATTTTCAGAGTATAAATGGCAAACATTGTACTTCAAAAATAAATAAAAGTTTCAATTCAAATTCTACGTCTTTTAATTATTTAGTTTTGAAAGCTCAATTTGAAGGATCCTTTATTATTTATTATATATATTCAAATTTTAAATCAAATTTTTATACTGAATTTTTTTAAATTATTTTAATTACATTTCATAATATTTAATATATTTTACGTAATATAGAATGATTAACGAAATTTAAAAGAAAAAAGGTTAATTATGTTCATGATTAACTACATAATATATGTATGTATATGTAAGTATTATATATATATGGATCAAACAGTGTTGAAGGACAAGGAAAAATAAAGAGAGAAAGAAAAAAATAATTTTAAATTTCATGAAGGTAAACATTAAATTATTGTTCATTACTATTTAAAGCGACTCGTGTTACGCTAAAACAAATTATTAAAAATTAATCTACATGTATACATATATACGTATGTATGTATAATCACATTCATATAAATTTATCTTTATAGATGCTCTAAATAATAATTTGATTTTAATTTAAAATAAAAAAAAAATAAAATAAATATATATAGTAGGTAGATATTATGTATATATCCATTATTCCGTTGTAATTTAATAATAACGATTTTTGATATTTTGACCTGTTTTTAGCACATTTTCAAAAAATTTTACATATTAGTTTCACTCTGTCTGTTTAGCCATTCGTCTATCGGTCTGGTTGTTTACAAAACTTTTACACCGTTGAAAATAAAGTAATGAAATTTTAAATGCAGATAAGTTTCGCCAAAAAAATTATTTTTGTGGAATAATTTTTTTCTACAACCCCCCTCCCGTTACAGAAAAACAGCCTCACAAAATTCAAAAAAGCCCTATTTTTAAATTGTTATAACAGTAGTTCTATAAAGTATATGTTTAATCTGGAGACGCCAAATGATACCTACTTTTATAAACTTTCTAAATATATATAATATAATATACATTTACTATTTTGCCGATTTGCCATATGTCATTTTAATTTACCGTTATGCGAAACTGAATTTTTGCAAATTTCTTGATCCATTTTATCTGCCAAACGGTTTAATTTATTACATAGATTATTTAGAATTAAACAAGAAGAAGAGTACTCTACAGTATTCTAGATCCTATACTGTAGGCAGTATTCTAAATCCTATGCTGTACTTGCTTTACACAAGGGATCTACTAGAAGTAAAAAATTTAACTGTAGCAACATTTGCTGACGATACTGCAATATTGGCAGTAGGATCAAATATTGACGAAGCTACAAGGAAATTACAGAAAGCAAGCGAAAAAGTTTCTTATTGGACGAACAAATGGAAATTTTTTTTTTTTTAAATGTATTAAATGTCCTGTCCACATAAATGTAGCCTTTCCTGTTCAGGCGTGGCTGTACATGTCGTAAGGGGGAATAACTTTTACCACACTCCCTCGGTTTTTACAGCATATTTTATATGCTCTTACCCACTAGGCCACCGAGAACCCAAATGGAAAATAAAACTTAAATCTGTTCTGTACAAACAGAATTATAGAAAACCCAACAAATAAATAAATTTAAATGGTGTAAACGTATCAATCGAAATAATAAAATGTTAATTTATAACCAAGTAATTAAACCTATATATGGCTATATGGCATTCAATTTTGGGGTTGTGCCAAGCAAACGCATAATAAAGAAATATAAACTTTTCAGAACAAAGTCCTACGTAACAAAGTAAGTGCTCCCTGGTATATACGTAATAATGACATTCATAGAGATTTCAGAATCCCCAAAGTTATGGATGAAATAAACAGATATTCCATAAAGCTTAAAACTCGTCTAGAAAGGCATATAAATTTTGAAGCCTATAGATATCAAAGAAGATAGCATAAAATTAATGGTTAGTCAGTTTGACTAGTTTTAATAAAGGAATGGTGTGGTTTAGCCTGTAAGAATCCGGCATGCAAATCTGCTACGGAGCGCATTGTATCTTTTAAAAATTCCCACCAATCCACTTCTAAAAAAAAAAAACATTTGGAAACTTAAAATTGAAGAATTTGAAAATAAGTATGAAATATTTCAGAAAATATTTTTGTATCGCCCCCCGTTTTGAAGTTCTAAGGGGTCTAAAACTAAAAATTTCCTATTTTGAAACCCCTGTAACTAAAATATTGTCCAAATTTTTTTGAAGTAATAGAAGTAATATACAAAAAATAAAGCTCCAATATTATATTTTTATTTCTGTTAACAACATTTTTTAATATTGTAGGGTTACCTTAAAAATGATGAAAGTATGACTTGATTTCTCCTTATGTTTTTTAACAAATTTTTCCAACCATTTTTTTTTTAATTTTCATATTAATAAATAAATTTATTTTGCTCAATATTCTCCACTATACGCTCTTTATCGAAATTTATTATGGAATATTTTTTTAATTTTGGAAATGTGATTTTTTTAAAATGCTGGGTTTTTTCAATACTTTTTTTTTTTTTTAAATAAAAAAACTAACACCCATTTTTTAAAATTATGAATGAATTTTTTTTAATATTATAACATTTGGTATTATAGTCACTTTCATATATTGTAATTCTTTCATTCTACTTTTAATGAATGAGCTACATTATAAATGTTCATTAAGTCAGTTTAATTTTTTGTCTTTAAATTTTGATAGTTTGGATCCTCAAAATTATGATGATATTTAATAATAAATGAGCAACATTTACAAAGAATCTTGGGTATTTAATTCTTATGGTTGGTTGATGACTATAAGAAGATATACAGGTAAAAATACAGTATAACTTTATTATTGGTATACATCCTATAATACATATATCGTATCACTTTTTAATTTGATCATATACCATACTTCAAATCTAAAAGTTTGATTATTTATTTGTCTATTATTTTACCAAAAAATATAAGCCAGGTTTATACTTGGGAGTCTGAAAGGATAGAGAGTCCTGGAAGTCCTGGAAGTATGTATTTATTTAAGATTTTTTTGTTAACTTTGGAATGTTAAATTTTATAGCAACGAATGATGTAGTCTTAATAGAATGATAATAGTCTTAGAGAATAACAAATTTTTATTAAGTTCAGTTAACCCTTTCCGTCCCAAGGCAAAATAAGCTTATTAATATAAAATATTTTTTTATTGAAATTTTAATTTGTTTCTGAAGAAACATGACTGCATAAAGCAGTGAATCCACGGAACCGGCTATTTTATGGAATTAAGTATTGGTAAATACATTTTATTCATTTATTCAAATCAGTTCGAGGTCAAGTAATTTTTTATTTTAAATATATAAAATACATTTTGGGGTCTCGGTGGCCTAGTAAGTAAGAGCGTATGAAATATGCTGTAAATAGGGTTCGGATCCCACACTCGTCATAAGAGTTATTCCCCCTTACGACATTTACAGCCACGCCTGAAAAAAAAGGCTGTGTAATTTCCTGTTCACATTTATGTGGCAGAGAAATTCACTAAAACCAAAAAAACTAAACTATGTACATAACTACTAATTCGTCTAATTCTATGTAGGTAATATAATTAAATATTATTTCAAAGAGTAGCTTAAATCTTCTAAACTCAATTATATTATAATTTGTTTATTATAGTGGTATAGTTCTACCACATTTTAATAGAACAGTTTTTTTATTAGGAAAAAGAAAAAGATTTTACTGTGCTTCATTTCTGCATGAAATTTAATAGTTAAGAATCACTTTTAAAGTATATAATATTATATGAAATAGTAAAATTTTATTTAAAATTTAAAATCAAATAATCAAGTGCCTGGATTTTATTTAGAAATGTGATACAATATTATAATATTGAAAACAATAATAATTTCATAGAAGTAATTAAGTATAAATTAAATATATACTAAAATATTAAAATACAAATTTTATTATAAATAAATATGATTGAATATCGTAATCCAAAACCAATAAGCAAGAAGGAGCTGCAATTCCCTTCACAGGTCCCGAAACATTTTTTGGCATAGGTAAACAGTAAATAAGAGAAACACTAAAACTCGAAGAGGAATTTGTAGGAACAAACTATGGCGTTAAAAACCCGTACTCAGACTATCTAAAAAACTTCTAAGAAAATATAACCGGAAAAGATAAGAATCAAATCATAGAATGCAGTAAAAATAAACTAAGAATATACATGCAGGTTCTGTCAAGTAGAAGAAAAGTAACCACGACACATTCTCAAAAATTGTGAAGCTTTAATCGGAACAAGATATGTGCACTTAGTAGAATATTGCTTTACTGATGATAAACTGCCAGTAATAAACCCTATATAGATCTTTAGTTTCTTAGAGGTAGTAGAGCTGACAGAAGTATTATAAGTGGAAGCAAAATGCACAACATCTATTAATAGGGGGAGCACAATAGATCTATATGAAAAGGTGTCAGTATTACTTTTAATTTGTTGATGATTTAAATCACATATCCAATTTTTTTTTTAATTATTTTCTGTTGCATTGAATTTTTCCTCTTTTCGCCAGAGTAGTACCGACGTTTCGGTAACTTTTTTGTTCATCATTTTTAGAAAAATTCTGCTGATTTATTATTGTGATTAGTCTACTGTGCTGCTTCTTTATGATATTTTTAACCAAATAATATTTACTCAATAAGTTCATAAAGTTCAGTCGCAATCTATTATCGATAAACTCACTTTCTTTTTATTCTATATCTCATGTGTGGAAAAAATATATTTCATTATAGTCACACAATTCAACGTATGAAGTATGCTTTTTTTGTTATCCGGGCTGTTAAGAAAAAAATGCCTTTAACTCAAAGGTAAATTAAAAAAAAAAATTTTTTTTTTTTTTTTTGCTAAGTAGTCAGGTCAGACATTTAAATTTAACTGAGATCAAAAATTTCATTTTTAAATTAAACTATTAATTATACTAGAAAATATTAAAATAGAATTGATTGTTATTTTATCATTGGGGAGCGATAATTTTCTGTTTGTTCTGCTTTTTTTTTTGGATCTTTTTAACGTGTGATTTTTGAATGCTCAAAAAAATATGCCTTCAGCAAAATTATTTAAGTTTTATTTTTGATTTTTTAAATTAGATAAATTAAGTTGGGATGAAAAAAAATGATACCTATATATTATATACTAGCTTTCTATGAATGAAATGAATTAGTGCAATAGAAAAATTTGATCAATGAATTTTGATCCAGCGTATATGTATACATTTGAGATCGAATGAAATTTATTTACAGCAAAATGTTTTATTAATATTTAATTTTATTATGATAATATTAGAAATTGATCCCCTTGTAAAATACACACACTTTGGAGAGTAACTTTACTAAAGTCTAAACAAACATATATTTTTGCTAACATATATATATATATATATACACACAGTGCTGGAAATTAAAATAACCTCAATTGCTCTTTTTCTTAATATTTTAAGTGTTAGCATACTTATTTGAAAGGCTCAATATTTTTTTTTTTTATTATGTGTTAGCAAATGTTTAAATATTTTATTAAATTTTGACAAAACCCATCGACTGTTATTTTATAATATTTATTATTTTGCTAAATAAAAATAATAAATTTTTATATGGAAATTAGAATAGCCACAGTACAATTTTAAGCGAATAGCGATAGAATAATAAAATTTATTTTTATTTTATAAAATTTTTAGTTAAAGTTTTCTGGTGAGTAGTTATTGCAAATTTTTGGAAACCAGTTAAGGAATACCTTTTTTAACACCATATAAAAGAATGCCTCGCGTTTTTTTTATTATGTGAGGTTATTTTATTATCCTGCATAGTGTAAATATATTGTGTACATATCTTTTACATTTCGTGTCCATTGATTTAATTCAAAATTTCAAGTAAAAATTTCATTTCCTAAAGCTAAAGCTGTTTACATCAATACATTTAAAAGTCACATTTTTTTAAGTCACATTTGACATTACAATAAATTCTTAATATGTCACGAAAAAACTTTTAAAATTATTTTAAATCTACAAGAATACAAACCTTAGAAATTAAGGACTGAAAAAATTATATTGTAATGGCTCTTTCAAATTGAGTTTTCAAAAGTAGGCGCCTGTGTAACACACTTCAAACATTGAACACACCCATATTATATGTCATTTTGACAGTTGAAGGTTTGCCATTTATAAAAATGGAATCGTATACATAACAACAACGTGTTGAAATTGTTGAATTATTTTCTGAAAATGGTCGTTCTGTAAGAAATGTATTTCGCAAATTACGCGATGTTTATGGTCGACATAATTGTCCAACTGAGCAACAAATTGGTAATATTGTGCGAAAATTTCAAGAAACTGGTGCAGTACAAGATCGAGAAAGGCATCCATATGCTCGTGCCGGTCGTTCAGAAGAAAATATTGGTGCTGTGAGTGATAGTGTTAAAGCTGACCACACCATGTCATTTTCCCAACACAAAGATTTAGCAAAGATTTAACTTTATACAATTGACACAAGAATTGGTGCCACAAGATCATTTCATGCGTCGGGACTTTGCCGATTGAATACTGGAACAAAACGACGATTTAAAAAAGAAATCATCTTTTCGAACGAAGTATATTTCGAGATCGGTGGCTACGTTTATAAAGAAAACTACCGTATTTGGGGAGAGGAAAACTCTCGCGTGATCCAAGAGAAGCCAACGCATCCACAAAGAGTCACTGTTTGATGTGCATTATGGTCTGATGGTGTGATTGGTTCGTACTTTTTCGAAAATGATGCTCGAAGAGCCATAACCGTTAACGGTACCAGATATTGCGACATGATCACAACTTTTTTATGGCCAAAACTGAAAAATATTGATACTGAGGACATGTGGTTTCAACAAGATGGGGCTACGTGTCCTACAGCCAGAGAAATACTGCAATTACTGCATACAAAGTTTCCAGACCGTGTTATTTCCAGATTCGGTGACGTGAATTAGCCTTCAAGATCTTGCGATTTGACACCGTTAGACTTCTTTCTCTGGGGCTATGTGAAAGGAAAGGTCTATAAGAATAATCCTTGAAACGTTGAAGCATTAAAGCAGAAATTATTCGAGTTAGTGATGAGATAGAGCCACAACTATGCCAGAATGTAACCGAAAATTTTTGTTAAAGAATCAGATACTGTAGAGACGCAAGAGGTGGTCACATGGGAGATATAATTTTCAGAGTATAAATTGCAAACATTGTATTTCAAAAATAAATAAAAACTTTTCCAGTTTCAATTCAAATTCTATGTCTTTCAATTATTTACTTTTGAAAACTCAATTTGAAAGACCCTATATATACTGATACATAAAGTTTATTCATTTACGGTATTTTTGATTCCTTAAGGCTTGAATATTGAATCTAATAAAAATGTTTTAGTATATCCAATAAAATTACACTTGTCAGGTTTTTTTATTAATGAATATTTAAACCTTTTAATTTGAATAGTCAATCTTGGTTAATTATCAGTATAATATTATGTTACTTAAAAATGTCTAACAGTAGTTTTAAAAATCTTCTAAAAAAGTATTTACCTCTCCTTGACTACCTCTTGAGTACCTCTCCTTGACTATATATACAATCAATTTAAAATACAAACGGATAGTTCCGTTTTCGGTAGTTTTGTTTGATGTTAATTAAAAAAAAAAAATAATATAAAATTCAGAAACGATTTTTCATATTTTTTCATTCAAGATTTTAACGTTTTGTACTACAACTTATAAAAGATCATTAAAAAATTTTTTTTTTTTTTTTAGATTATAGTCTGCATTAGTCCAATTCAATATAATATCACCTTAAAATAACATTATCATCAATATCAATCATAATTTTTAATCATAATTAAATAGTATGGGATAAATAAAAAAAAAATAAAAAAATAAAAATGACAGATTTAATGTTCTGAAAGTCGTCAATTTGACGGATATTTATTTTAAAATGATTTATAAAAATAAAAAAAATATATATATATGTATGGATGTATATATTTTGTTTCTTTTATTAAACTTAATCACATTTCGTTGGTTCTTTATTAATTTGATTTTATTTTTATTTATTTATTTTTTTTTGTTTTTTTTTTTTTGATTTTATTGACTGTTTGCACGCAATCTTTTGATTTAATAATGAAGTTTGATATCTTTTAAAATGCTGCTATTCTTCATTATTAGTAAAAGAAGTAGATTGCAGAATTGTAATAGAAATGGCTAGAAATAATATAAAGTTTTTGGAAAAATTCAAAATGTATATATAATTGCATGAAAATGTATAAACAAAATGTAGTTGAAACATACATACATATATGTGCATATGTATGTCAAAACTTCTCATTAAGAATATAGAATCAGCAAAATAAGATCGAAAGAAAATTTAAAATCTGTAACAATGAATAATTATGAGGTTATAAAACAAAATTGTTATAAAATGATATAGATATAGTTGTTTCAACTTTTAAAATTTTAACCTTCTTTTATTATACCAATATACCTATTAAATAAGTTTTTTTTTCTTATTCGATCTTTATTGTTAATTTTTTTACAATTCGATCGACAGTAAATATATTGTTTTAGATATGATAAATTGAAATAAATAAAACTTAAAATTGCGTAAAATTGTGTATATCCCCTACAAAACCCTAATTCACAAAATCCAAAAACTCAAAATCCAAACACCACAAAATCCAAACTCCACAAAATTTAAATATCATAAAATTCACAAACCTCAAAATTCAAATCTCCGGCTGTTTTTAAAATCTGCGTTTTTCTCACAATATTCCACATTTCATATTGATTTGTGGAATCCTCCAAACCTCCGATAAATAAATTATTGAAACTTGGAATTTGTAGCCAACTATAAACCGTCTGCTAAACCTCGCATAAATTCTTTAAAAGGCTTATAACTTAATAAGGTGCCTAATAATTATTTTTGTATATACATATTTAAATTACAAAGCATTTAAAATTGTGGGAGCTATCACACCCAAAATCCAGTCTCACATTTGGATCTGTGTAAGTTAAGATTTTTCCATGTTTGGATTATGTGGTGTTTAAATTAATTTGGATTATTTGGTATATGGCTTATATAACTACTATGTTTGGATTATGTGCTTTTTGGATTTCATGAATTTGTGAAAATAAAAAATGTTTGGATTTTGAGAATCGGGATTTTTTAAGACTACCAGTTTATATGTATATAATTACGTTATATTAGAATGAATTTTAAATGATTAGATCATACATTTTAAGAACAATAAAAAAGAACTTAAGTGTTGATTTATATACATAAAAGCGACAATATACATTCAACTTATTGTTAAATCAAGAAGAATATCAATATCTGTGTTCTTAACTCTACTCCCAAAATCCAGTAACTTCCCATATTCCCAATTTCTTTGAATTCTTATTCCTTTATTCCTATTTTCCTTAATCGCTTAACCAAACACTATATTGTACCATAGGTTCTAACTTAATGTTTGGTTTAAAAGGGTGGTGGCGTATCGTTGGTTGAAGTTCAACATTACAGAATTCCTGCGGCGCGTTGATGTCAATGGCGTTTTTTGAGATTTTCACCTACAATCGTGACAAACGATGAGACATTGTCATCTAATATAGTATATAGTTTATTTCAATAATATTTATAACTACTTTTTTTTATTTTTCAAAAATTCATCTAAAAATTAAATCATTGAAATAACATATATAACATACAATGAATATATTTCATTTTTTGAATCATTTTTTTCTTGAAAAAATTCTCTTGAATTAAAAAAAAATTATAATTAGATTATGAACCCATTAATGATGATGATCTTCTAATATAATTATCGTTTATATTAAGTTTTACAGGTTTCTGAATCTTTTTCTTCGGATTTCTAATTGTCCAAAAGTTTCTTTTCTTGAGATTTATCAACACATTTTATCAGTATCATTTAAAAAAATCAAAATCGGAAGAAAGTACAAGAGAAATGAAGAGGGTTTTAAATTTCGTAATAGATTTGATGTAAAACGATATTTGAACATTAAATTAATGAAAACTTATGAGAATTATTAAACAATAAAAAAAAAATGTTTATGGTATGAATGAATGAATGAATAATTGTTTAAGTAACAAAATGTTATCATTTCCGCTCAAGTCTAGTAAACATTTTTTTTGATTACTTTGGCTTTTTGAGAAAAGAAAAAAAAAACGATTATTTATTTGGATATGAGTTAAACGTTCACATTAAATTATTTTATTAGTATAGAGTAGAGCAATATTTTCATTGAAAAATAAAACCAATATTATACAAATAAAGTTTGAAAAACAAAATTAGATTTTTTTTTTTAATGATTTGGGATATTTTTTATTGGTTAGGTTATAAATGCTCACACGTAATTTCCACACACGATAATTCCGCAAAAACATAATTCCGCAATTTCTCTATATACAAAGAAAGGAACCGTTTCTTTAAGGTACTAATTGGATAACTGACACTTTCAGGAGAGTTAGTGTTCAAAGTAACTCCTTTCTTTGCTAGTTCGTTAGGTTTTTCGTTTCCTTTAATATTACTATGCCCAGGAACCCACACGACGGTTATGTTTAGCTTTTCGCTATTTAGGGCAAGATCCTTTTGGCACTGCCTAACAAACTTTGAGGTGTTAATGTTCGCGTTAATCGCATTAATCGCAGATTGATTGTCTACACAGATGGCGACTTTTCTCATTTGTGTGTTATTTCCGTTCAAAATTCGAGCAAACCTCTTTAACTGCTAGTATCTCCGCCTGAAAGATGCTAGCAGCTGTGTCGGGGAGTTTGTAAAATTTAAAAATATTTAGTTTTTGCAAGAAAATAACAGCACCGACTCCTTCCTTCATCTTAGATCCGTCGGTGAAGATAATTACATCGAAGTTCTTTATCACACCCCGCCCCTCCATTCCGCTCTAGGCGGAAACTCTACCGCTAAATTGTTCCCGAAGTTACTGACCATATGGTCTAGTAGCAAACCACGCAGATTCTCTGAATTGTACCGCACTGCACGTTGCGACATATTTAATGTATAGATCAGGGAGTAAAATAAATAAAATAGTATTCAGAGCGTCAGTCGGACACGATTGTAATGCACCTGTAATACCCACTGATGCCGATATCTGTATTCTATTTAGTTTTATTATATTGTATTTCCGAGAGCCATCTTTAATTGTATACTCCATTTCTTGCTCATGTTTTTGTTGCAAGCATAGAGAGCAACCCAAGCTTTCTTAGCTCTATGCACGATGTTAGATTTCCAGGAGAGCTTTGAGTCTAGAATAACGCTTAGATACTTAGCGCTGAGAGTCAAAAAGAAAGGAGGATAAGCTAAGTGGCCTGAAGTCTTTAGCAGACTCATGTTCCCTTCTTCCTGCCTTTGGAATAAAGGCTACTCGGACTCTGCTCTAACTGCGAGGAACATGATTAAGCTTTAAACAGCTACTGAGAATGGCAACAAGCCACGAAGTCGACAGCATTAACGACTTTTGCAGCATAATCGGAATTAAGGCATCCATGCCCACGCGATTTATTTGAAGAAAAACTTTTTATAGCCCAAGAAACCTTTTCCTGAGATATAATTTTTCTAACCTATCCCATGAAATTCCATAGTCTACAGGAGCTCCATTAAGTGAAATTACATTACGGTTATCATTACTGCATACGGAAAAATAGGTGTTAACTAGCAATTCTAGAGATTCAGTTGAAGAATTAGCCCAGTTCCCATCCGTACTTTTAATTAAGGACGGACAGGATCTATCATTGGACAGAATCTTACAGATTCTAGCTGAATCCTTTTAGTCAATCTTTATAAGGTTGCCAGTATTTATGTTTAAAGCAAATATTGAATATTGCAAATGTTGACTAGGTGTCATACTTTTAAGGTAGGCTAAGTCTTCGCTTAACCAAGAGGGGGTAGATTTTTTTCCGCCATTAATTGTACACAATACTTTAAAGGCTACTTCCACAGCCTTTTCAAAAGTTTAAATTTTTGCATCCAGTTCTTCGATCGTTTTAATTTTGATGTTCGGTAAATTATATAGTTTTGACTGTATATTTCGGCTGAATTTTACCCAGTCAGTTATTTTAGGATTTCTGTAGAATTTGGGAATATTCATCTGAAGATTCAAATCAAATACTATATATTTGTGATCTGAATAGGAGTTCTGACTAAACACAGACCAGTTTGCAACTTCAATGATATCATTGTTAGTAGATTAGATTCAATTACACTCTACCTAATTTTCAAGTTTAAAGAGTGTATCTTAAAATCTCTTATTTTTATCATAATTTCAATTTAGAGCCCCAATAGTAGGGCTAGGACTCACTGAAGTTTCAAATTGTTGTAACACGAACTATATCGCAAGAGTAAGATTTATACCAAGTTTCATTCAAATCGTGTAACAATTACTATGTGCTCTAGATCATATAAAATAACATTCGTATTCGGATATTTTAAGACGGACCCACTGAAGCTACAGGCTTCAAATTTTGTGTCCTGATGCAGGAGCGAAAAGCAACCCGTATATCAAACTTGACTGAAATCCGAGACTTTTATTTTGTGTCTGACCACGTGGTTTTTTGGAACAAATCACATATTTTATTCAAATATTATTAGGGGGTTCAACTACAGTTTCCGACCTCAACTTTTTTGCAGAGGTCTTAATCACAACACTAACCTCTATATCAAATTTCATTCTAATCATATAAGAATTCATGAGTTTTGCGGACGCGGAATTTTCAAAAACAAATGTTTTCTTTTTTGTTTTTTTTGGATTCTACATTCTTAAAAACGTTCAGAAAATCAGTTTCAGCGAAACCTATTTTTTTTTCGAAAACCCATCACAACATTCATAGCATTTATACTACGAGTAATAAAGGGTTATTGTTATGGTATATATAAGTATATAAAAAAATTAAAGTTTTATTTACTTGACTATTTAAATTATTATTTTTATTTTATTTTATTTTTTACATTTAATAATTTATAAAACCTGATTTGGTGTTGGCTTACATGTAGCAGTCGCGTTGAAAACCATCAAAAATTTCTTTTCAATTCAGAATTCTAAAATTTTAGTTACATCACACCTGCGACCTGTATAGGCATATTTAATAAGGTAATTGATGAAAAATATAATATTAAATATTGCATTATGAATGTAAATCATTGTGGAGTTTTTAATTGCTTTTGTTTTTAAAATTTAAACACAGTTATTAAGATGCTTAGTTATGATATTTAAATTATTAGATATTAGAAATTTAGCATACAATGCTTTTTAAAATTTTAGCAGGCTGTCATGCCCGGTTATGTAATGTTAATGATATAATGGTACTTATATAAATAAATATAGCTACCATTATAATATGGTAACTATGTATATCAATGCAGATAATTTTTTTATAAAGTAACGGTACTTCCTTTAATTTTAAAATAGATTAGTCACATTATTAATAGATTAGTATTATTATTAGAAAATTTAAGAATCTGGCATGTTCACATATATATGTATACATATATATATATATATATCCCCCAAGAAATAAGATCCTGCGAAATAATACCTCCAAATCCCGTGGTGTTATTTGTTTCTCTTAAAATCGCGGTCTCTTAAAATTTGACTTTCGACTTTTTAAAAAATAAGACCCCCGGGCCACGGGAGTTAATTCCCAAATTTTTCGGTCTTACTTCTCAACTGTTGTTAATTCTCAATATGAGAGTGTTAATTCTCATTACGTGTTTAATAAAATCCTCTTTTGTAATATAGTAATCCCTCGAACTGCGGGGTAGATACGTTCTGAAAAAACAGCACGCACCCCGAAATCACGCACTCTGAACCCTATTTTGTATGAAATTAGGGGAATACGTTCCAAATCCTAAAATGCTCATGAAAAAATTAAATTTAAAGTAAGTACATAATTATAATAAAGTCTTTATTCAGTATTAAACAGTAACAGAAGTTTGAAAAATTGAAGTTTTTAAACCAGTTCATTTTCATCTTCTGATTAATTTGAACTATTTTCTGTTGAGTTTCATATTTCTTCCAATGGTTTTGTAAAACAAACTTGTTATTAATGATTGCTTACTTGTTAATAATGAAAAAAAAAACGTGCTGCTGCGAAACTTTTACTGCGAAATTTTGATGGTAAAAACAAAAATGCGCAATTCCGAAACCGTGCAGTCAGAACCCGCGCAGTTTGAGGGATTACTGTACTTAAATTTGAAAAAATAAAAATTTCAAATAAACCATATTTAACTAAAGAAGGATTACCAGACTGAATTAAAACAAGTAAAAATAACAGTAAGTCGATGCAACCAACTTATTTATACCCTACACCTAAAACATTCAAATTAAATTAAAAATCCATAAGTTATTTTAGTTAGGTATTTAATACAAGCTAAAAAAAATAAATGCTGTTACAACCTTTGTACAAAATTTCAGGTTTCTATCTTTATTAAATTCGAAAATATGATTGTTAGGTCTTGGGAAGTGTGTGAAGGCACGCGGACCACCACCCCAATTCATCTAAAAAATTTTAGAGACATCAACAGGGTAGAACATTCTTATATCAAATTTCAAGTTTATATATTTATTAATTTCGAAGATATGCTTGTTTGGTCTTAGGAGTTGTGTGGCAGATACCCGAACAACCATTCTAATTCATCTTAAATTTTGGACAAATCAAGGATTCAGGAAACAACACCCTTGTACCAAATTTGAAGTTTCTGTCTTTATTAATTTCGAAGATATGCTTGTTCGGTTTTGGGAGTTGTATGGGAGGTACCCGAACGACCACTCCGATTCATCTCAAATTTTAAGCAAATCAGGGATTTAGGAAACAGCACCCTCCTATCAAATTTGAAGTTCCTATCTTTATTAATTTCGAAGATATGCATGTTCGGTTTTGGGAGTTGTATGGGAGGTACCCGAACGACCACTCCAATTCCTCTCAAATTTTAGACAAATCAGGGATTTAGGAAACAGCACCCTCCTATCAAATTTGAAGTTCCTATCTTTATTAATTTCGAAGATATGCATGTTCGGTTTTGGGAGTTGTATGGGAGGTACCCGAACAGGTCCACCAATTCATCTCAAATTTTGGACAAATCAGGGATTCAGGAAACAACACCCTAGTGCCAAATTTGAAGTTTCTGTCTTTATTAATTTCGAAGATATGCTTGTTCGGTTTTGGGAGTTGTATGGGAAGTACCCGAACGACCACTCCAATTCCTCTCAAATTTTAGAGAAATCAGGGATTTAGGAAACAGCACCCTCCTATCAAATTTGAAATTCCTATCTTTATTAATTTCGAAGATATGCATGTTTGGTTTTGGGAGTTGTATGGGAGGTACCCGAACAACCACTCCACTTCATCTCAAATTTTGGGGATATCAGGGATTCAGAAAAACACACCTTCGTACAAAATTTTAAGTTTCTATCTTTATTATTTTCGAAAATATGCGTATTAGGTTTTGGAGGTTGTATGGGAGGCACTCGAACGTATGGTCCGATTTCGCCCATTTACAATCCCCGCCTTACCTTAGTCATTGTTAACTTACAGTATAAATTTCATCAAGATAGCATCATTATTTTTTGAGTTATCGTGCGTACGGACGGACGTAGGGACGGACGGACATCGCTAAATCGACTCCGGCGGTGATCCTGATTCAGAATATATATACATGTCTATACCTAACTCGCTTCCTTTTGGTGGTTACAAACACCATACCAAAGTTAATATACCCTATACTTAATGTGTAGGGTATAAAAAATGTATATTGCCCTTTTCCAGATATACATATGGTATTGCATCAAAATTTAAATAAATAGATTCTATAAATATTCTTTCAAAATCCTATTCCTAATCTATTCTAAATCCTAATCCTAATCTATTCTTTCAATAAAGTTTTAAAGACTTTAATATAAAAGGCTTTATAGCGCCCTACCTAATTAATTGTTTTTAACTAAAACAATTAAGAAAAACTTATTAAAATTAAATCAAAACCGGTTTTAAATTAACTTGATTGACTATAATTCCAATTCAAAAACAAATTTACATCCATGGGCGTTAGTACAAAAGTTTTGCAATTAAAGCCCGCGGGCGTTCTGTCATCACACCATTATTTAGATTTTCTAATTTAAAGGGTCAAATTATTAAGATTTTTCATAAGGCTTTTGTGTTGGAACTAATTATCAGATTTGACTCATGGCTTAGTGGTTAAGTCGCCAGCTTTTCAATCAGAGGGTCTTGGGTTCAAACCCCGGACAGGTCATATAAATAACAAAATATGTAGTAATTTCATATCGTAATAATCTATATCGTATAAATAACAGTAATAATAATAATAATAATAATGGTAATAATAATAATAGTAATAATAATATAAAAATAATAATATATAATACTAATAGTAGTAATAATATAACAGTTGCTGCAGTGGAGCTATCTTTGGTTATATCATACAGGAAGGTGTTATACGATGCACGTTATAATTCACTGATGGCCCTGACTCTGTAGTAAAAAAATAATATTAATAAGTAATACTAATACCAATAATAATAACTGCTACAGTGACAGTGGGGGTTGTCTTCGATAAATACCTCATGCTGTAAAGTGTTATATACTACTGCATGTTGTAACTGCTATAGTCACTGTTAGCAAAATAGTAATAATAATAGGCGTATTGAATGTTTCCTTACAGTCCCACTCCCAATTCAATGTTTCCTCATCCTATTTCCTATCCTTACCTATCCTACACCCTAGTCAATATACTGCATTAGCAGGTAAGGATTTCATCTCATTATATTGGCTGAGGGGGAGGTGGGTTTAGTGAGTAAGAATCTGACATTAGCAAGGGGAAATTCTTGGCGTCTTTGGAAGATTCCCACCTCCCTTAGGAAAAAAAAAATTGTAACCAAACAAATATTCTTCTCTTACAAAGAAAAAAATTTCCGTTTAGGCATGACAAAACAAAAGCGGATATTCTTGAACGTAAAATCTTTAATAATAGGCTATAACAATTTTAGGGTTTCATAGAATGTTCATGTAAAAGTTTCAATCGAATCGGTGGTTTTACGTGATTCCTATAGCCAAACAAACAAACAAACTTTCTGCTTTGTATTAGATTATATTATATAAACATATAATGTATTATGTATATTATATAATTTCTTGCATTTTCGTATTTAAATTTACTCTTATGTGAAACGAAAATTTTGCAAAATTGTTTTTTCTTAGAAGCTTTTAGTCAAAATTCCTAAATTTTGAGAGGAACAAAAATCTTTAAAAATAAACATAAGTATGTCCATAGGAAAATTTGCTATTGGTAAACATAAACATAAACGCTACTACATTATATTTTTACATATGCTAGGTACAGGCTTTTCTTAATTGTATACTGGGTTTCCTTACAATTTACAATTAAAGAAATTGAATCTCTTAATTTTTCAAAATTTGTTTTTGAAATTGAACAGTTGTAAAAAGAACATTTTGGCACAAAAGAAAGACAATCCTAACCGATTTTCACTATCTTTTTTAAAATGTGCGCTTTTAAAAACGTTTGTTTTAAAAACTTTCTTGCTTTCTTGTATATATTTTTGGAATTTATATTACATAGCTCTGGATTACTTTCGAATAATCCAATCAGTTTTACAATGTTTAATTTTTCGTAAATGGAAAATATACTAAATATTGTTGAGTTAAAAACTAACAACGCAACTGGAAATACAATGTCCAAAAAGACAAAAATCAAACCAGATATAAACCAAAAATATTTTGAAAATTTATAGTCAGACTCATCTTTATTTACCGCTGTAAATCATGACATTGATAGTTGATAGCCATTCTTTAAACTTCAAACCTTTAAGGGAAATTCTGTTTTTCAAAAGTTCTGAGACCCTTTCAAGATATTTAGCATTTTCTTTTAAGTTACACCACCGTTTCATTTACATACCTACCTAAAATTATAAAATATGTGTATTGTGTAATGTAATCGAAAAGATTTCTTTTGATCGCCACCTCTGAGCAGCACTGTCGTTTTAAAATTTCCAAAAGTAGTACGGCAGTTTTTAGTTGTTTTAATGAGAAATTTCGTGGATATTATCGTAACTTTAGAAAAAGAAAAATATGGTGTACTACCAGTAAGAAAGAGGGAGAAAAAAAATTATATTATTACAAAGTATTACAGCAACACTTTGATAGTAAAAAATGTACATAACCTAATTTATTAATGTTTATATTCATATTTAGCTAAAAATTTAAAATTTTTAATTTATAAAGTTGTTAAAAATAATACAGTTTATTAATAATATTTTTATACCTATAATATAGTCATTTTAATATAGTTTCTCACTAAAAAACAAAAAATAATTTTTTGAACATTTGTTTATTTTAAAATGTTTGTTTATTTGACACTTCAAAATTTAAATGCCATGGTAGTGAGAAATTTTTTTGTAAGATATACAATTTTTGCATATGTATTAAAAATATCCACAATATTTATAGCAAAATATCTTCAGAGAACATATTTTGGTGGATATTTATGGTTACTTTCGTGGATATTTCAAATGTTTCGTGGATATTTTTTTTAGGGTTATCTCTTTCACACCTATATCAATTTTGTATCTTCTGCCTATGCTTTAACAGTCTAACATTTTCGTGGATATTTTTGTTCTCATGAAAACCAGCCTTTAATTGTTTAATTGTTTGATTATGTTTTTTATTTCTATTTTCAAATTTACTTAAATTAATAATTCATTTTTTATCTCTTTTCCTCCTACAGGAATTTTAATTATAAAATTAGGTAATCGTGTTAGTTCTGAAGATGATCTTATTGGATCGAAATGCATTCAAAAATATTGTATCTTGATTTGTGTTTTTTAAATTTAAAACTTTGTAATAAAAATATTTTAAAATTGTAGAATCAATAAGGTGTTTTTCTAAAAGTTAATCTTTTTATAATTCTAAATTGTATTGTTTGAAGGAACCCATTTATTAAGCTCAATCTTTTAAACCACCTCTTTAACAATGAAATTAACAAACAATTTGAATTTGTCAATTTAAGTGATCACAAAATACACACATCCATAAAAACAAATGCTCTGTTCAATCAATCAATACGTAACATAGATAAATACTCTGTTCAATTTTGGTAATGTTGTAATTTGTATTGTAGATATATAAAACTTAAATTTTATTATATTTGATCTGGTTAATCTGGTTTGAATATGGTTAAATTACTAAAAATTAAAAACTAAAAATTTTGAAATTAAAAAAGGAGTATTTTGTATCCCTTTAACACAAATCGGAGTATTTTGCCCAGAGGCAAAACTTACTTGTAAATTATCAAAATGTATTATGTATGTAAATACTCCGATCGAAGTACAAACGACAGCCCTGCCTCTGAGTATAAATGTAAATAATATTTGTTTAGTACTATTTTATCGTAAATAAATTACCCTATGTAAAAAGTTTTGCATATACAACTAAAAATTTAATTGTTCTGTTTTAATTTTTATAAATTAATACAATAGGTACATACATACATATATTATATGTTTTGAAAATTTAAACACAAAATGCCTACAAAAATGTACAATTTTTTCTTTAAATCCACTGTCGTTTAAAGGAAGTGCAATTTTTTTAGTACAATTTTTAATATTGTAATTCATTACAGTAAAAAAAACGAAATACCATCCCTGCTTTATTTTGAATTAGAACAAATATTTTTGGTTTGCAATTTTATAAAAGTTGCATAGGTACATTATTATCTATGAGAAAAATATTTGCAAATTATTCAAATTTAAATAATTAATTATTAATATTATTAAATTATTAATAAATAAAATATTTTGTTTGTTTTGTATTAAAATAGTCCTAAAAAATAAACTTTTATATATTTTTATTTTGTTTTGCATAAATAATTTTTGTAAAGTGAATTTCATTTCTGTGATTTTTGTTTTTGTTTAGTAAGATAATTTGTTTTGTTTTGAAAACAATTTAAATTTGTTTTGTATTGAAATAAGTGATGCCTTACGCACGTAGATTATCGAGTCAAAGTTATCGTCAAAGAAATCTCAGAAGAAAGGAATGATGCAAGTCAAAATATTGTTCTTAATGATTTTTGTAAATGCTGTTCCCAGCAATTTTGAAAGTTTTAATCTCAGTGATATAATATTACGTTGTTCTTTATGTAATGCTCTTCATTTTTTAAATAAAATTACTTCGAATGATAGAACGAAATTTAGTTTCGCCTTAATTGAGAAAACCATAAATTTTTTTTTTTTTATATCGCGATTAAAAAAAAAAATTATTAATTTCAAGTTTCAAAATATAAATTACACCAAAGAAATTCGTTATGTAAAATACAAAAAAAAATGTATGTAAAATTATACGAGCGCAATAATAGCTAGAGTTTCGAGCACTGGGCGATATCTAAAAAATATGGTACATACGTACATACATTATTATATTTTTTTTATTTTGACACAAAGTGAAGATGCCGAAAAATTTTAATTACACTGCGCTCTCAGAGCGAATACAAAACAATTCGAATTCAGTTGATTTAATAAAAATAAAAATCTGAAAGGCCGATATTTGAAAAGTTTTCAAATTTTATATGTAACGTTACTCAAACGTCTTGAAATGTGGAAAACATAAGTCGTAAATACAACGATTTCAATGTTTTTGTGCTTACTTTTGACGTCTAAGCAGTGTGGCCAATTCGAAAATTTGTTTACAGTCAGATTTGACTGAAAAAAATTCACCTAAAAAAATTGTCGAAAATCGAAAAACAAAACCGAAAAACATCCAGTCCAGTCGAAAAACAAAACAACCAATTTACAGTTAAAATTCAACGTAACTTTATGCATTAATTTTAATATAAATATCGCATATGCATCTACGGATGAGCCCATAAGAGTAAACGCGGCAAATATATAGAAATAAATAAAAAATTGTTAATTTTTTTTAAAAGTTATTATAATTATAATTTATAGATAATTATTTATACAAACATATATAGATTGGTACAAGTATTGCACTTTAAGACAGAAACTCATTCAATTAATTCTGCCCTTTTAATTAACCCATTTCGGCATGATAGACTGCCAAAAAATTCCTTGTTCCTAATTTTTCTCTAATTTAACAGGTTGAATTTTGCGGTTCTAAATAACGTCTGTGATAAATTTTTGTTAACGTTCGTTAACTCATTTCCGCACGAGTACTAAAGATTAAAAATATTAATTAAAAGTATTAAAAATATTCTACCTAATTTTTTGTATTGTTATATACTATATGTATAATGTACGTGTGCTTAAAAATACTATAAACACAATCAATTAAATTAGAATACATATTCACATTTCTGTACAGTATTTAATGAAAAATGACATATATACATATTTAAAGAACAGAAAACCTAATATTCTTATCCGTATACAGTTCTTAAACATATTTTTAGCCTTAATCAATATCAATTTGAAAACATAATTAAGTTTTATTAGAAAAAGTTAACGTAAAAAAATTCTGATTGATTTATAAGGGTAAAACAGAATCCTGTCTTTTTTTTATTAAAAATATGTTAAACAGAACCAGAGATGTATGCATTTAAAAAGAAGCTTTTCAAAATTTGAAGTGCTGTAGGATCTCCAACGGTTGAGCGTAAATAAAGACTGTTCTGCGGACAAACGACTTTTCGGATTGAAATTTCTCAAAATGTGCTTACAAAGATAATTCATAAAGACATGATTAGTCATTACTTTATATTACATTATTACGAAAAAAAAGTATTACATTATGGTCTTTTGTAATTGAAATGCGATTTTATGTTTTGATATTAGCGAATAATATATTATGAAAACAAACTTTGTCCTAATAGTATACTCAATAGATTACTAATTCTTTTAAAGATTTTTCTCTGTTTATTCGATTTGCTAAAAACGAGGACGAATACAGTTGCCTTTGTCAACTCTTAGATACCCGTACGAACCGTTAGTATGTTCACAGCCTGTCACTCTGCTTACAATTTTATTTTTTTAATATTTTAGTATTTTAAAATAATTTGAGTGAATTTTATAATTTCTAGAACTATGGGTTGTACATATATTCAAACTATATGTTTATATGTACATTCTTCAAAAGCAGATTCTAACCTTCCACATAACGATTATCAATCCAAAACTTTTTCAAATATTCTATAGTACCATTTAATACTAAGCGGTAAATGTATATTAAATTTACTTAGTACAAAATAGTAAATATAATTTTAAATATTATATTATATTATATTATATTTAAATATTCCATTGACAGAATAATTTCTTATAAGTACAATAAAATACATATATGTATGTAAATACGGCGCTATATAATATACATCTATACTCTTATCATTCATTCACTAGTGACATATACGATATGTAAATAAACATGATATTATATAAGTATGTATGTATAACAATATCATATAAATAAAAATTCTTCAAGTAACCGTTATGTTGTTTATTTATTTACATTTTTTTGTACTACGCATTATATCCTAAACAATTTCAAATTATCGAGTAAAACAAATGCAAAAAATTTGTTGAAGGAATTTGTTAGAAAATTTGAAAAAATCAAGCAACACTTTCGTCAATTATAAAGTAACCCTATATTATTAAAAAAAGTTGTTAACAGAAATAAAAGTATAATGTTGAAGCTTTAATTTTTGTGTATTACTTCAAAAAACTTTTAACAGGTGTTCAAGTTACAGGTGTTTAAAAATAGGAAATTTTCAGTTTTTGACCCCTTACAGCTCCTAAACGGGGGGTGATACAAAAAAAATTTCTGAAATGACTCATACTTATTTTCAAAGATCTAACTTCTGCCATTTTCAAGTTTCCAACTTAAACCGTTTAGAAGATAGAAGGGTTTTGAAGGATTTTGCAAAATTTGAGTTTCACATAACGGTAAATTAAGACACCGTATGCCACAAATATATATTTATTGTATATATACTTTTAAAGCTAATAAAAGTAGTAATCGTTTGGCGTTCAAAATGAAGATATACCTTATACAACTTGTGCTATAACAATTTAAATATAGAGCTGTAGCTCCGTTATGGAGCTGTAGCTCCATAACGGGTGGGGCTACAAAAAAAAGTTATTAAAAATAAAATTTATATTTTTGTGAAATCTATCAGCGGTTAAAATTTCATAGCTCTATTTCAAAAAAAAAGTGGGGATCTAAAAGTTAGGTGTTAGGTGGATGGACGGACGGACATGGCTCAAAAGTCTTAGAATTTTTTTCTGATCCGATCCATACCTTTGAAGGTATATCTAGCTCGCTTATTTCGAGGTGTTACAAACGGAGGAGTAATTTTATTATACCCGACCCTATCGTACGGGTATAAAAATTAATTAAATATAATAAAAATTAAATAATTATTATTAGCATCTCTAAATACATAGTAATGCGTGAACTATGTATATTAATTAAATGTTAAATGTTTGCAAAAGCAAAATTTTTATTTCATAAAGCCAACAAAATACTCCGGGCAACGCCAGGTACTCTCTGCTAGTAGAATATAAACAACATTTCTAAATAACACTTTTATTTAATGATAGGATTTATAAGTTTGACATAGAAATATTCTTAAATTATACAAATATTGATTTTTAAAGATTTTATTTTAATAATATGTATAATATTAAAGGTAGTTGAGTTATAAACTGCTTCATTGAAAACCAGTTTTTCAACAAGTTACATTTTTAGAAACAACTATTATAGGTAGGTGTATAATGTAGCCCTCTTAATTTGAAAATTCAATAGAAAATCTAAAATTAAAAACTATATGTAAATATTAAAGAAAATAAATTTTTAGAGATATAAAAAGGATAAAAAACAAAAAAAAAAAAGTAGTTCATATAATACGTATGGCGTGTTTTGAAATTTGGACTTAGAAAAAAATATATTATTTAATTAAGTAAAACTTAAAGTTAGTCGGATCAAAAAATATTGTATACCAAAGTTATTCCTATCTTTACTTATATAACAACTTTTCTAAATAATTTTTTCATCAAATATTTTTCTGTTACGAAATATTCTTAAAAAACTTAAAAATTACACTAGTAAACTACCATTTGCGTTTATTCAGTTTGTTGCAAAAGCTTATCAGTCCGAGCTATTTACATCAAAACTTTGAATAAGAAATTTCAAAAAAAATCCACTTGGTCGTTTATGTTATACACACACACACACTCAGATAATACGCTAAAAATTTACAGGTTCTTAGGCACCGAAGTAGTGCAATTTGCAAAAATCTCGTGTACAAATTTTTGGTATGAAAACAATACCTATCCTATATCCTATACATTCATGTATGCGGTTGATATAACAAATAATGATATAAGTAGATCGAACCATATAAAACTAAACAAAGCAGTAAGAAAAGTACATTTTCAAAAAAGTTCATTAAAAACATTTTATAATTATGAACACCAAAAAATTTAAAAAAATTTTTTGACAATGTAGCTTCGAATGGATGAGACTTATATAAAAAAATTCAGCATAAGAATTCAGCATAAGCAATACAAATATTAAAGGAATGTATAATAATGATGATTGGAAAATGAGTTTTGGGAAATTTAAGATTATGATGAATAGAGAAGAAAATTTTGTGGAATATGTTAAAGAAAGATGAAATGTACACATGTATAGGTAAATAATTATAAATTAACTTCAATTTTATCTAGAATCTTCAAAAAAAAAAAAAAAAAAAAACAAACAACAAAAAAAAATATCTTTAAAATGTTATGCTATTATTGAGAAAAATTTGTAAATTTTTGAAATGTCCTATCAATTTTGTTTTTGAAATATCCTATAGTGAATATATAATGTAATATACATGCATGTACATATAATGGTTCATTTTTGGTACTAATTAAAAATGATTTTTATAGATAACAAGAAAAAAAAAAAAAAAATTGTGGTGAAAATCTCCAGCTGTAAATACATAAAAACTCTATTGGTTCTATTATAAAATATAAGCATAGTAAAATAAGGATAAAAAAAAAATATTATTAATATTTTAATAATATAAAGCATATCATTAGCGTAAACTAATTTATTTGAAATATAGAGTATAGGTGGGTTTTTTTTTTAATATAACATTATAAATATAATATGTATTACAATTCACAAATTAACTCTGTAATTTATTCTAATTTTTTTTTTTTTTTTGCCATAAATATAATAATATAAAAGTAAGACAAAAAATGGTTACAGAGTGTCTTCTATACGTAAAATTTGAAGATACATATACATATTTATATATGATTGGTTGTAAAATTAGATTTTTATGTGTTTTGCAGTTAAGCGAAGTTCTTTATCAGGTTTTGTTAAAAATTTTTGAAATTTGAAATTATTTTTAAACAGTCTGCTTTTGTTCCAATTTCTCTAACAAAAGTATTGAGATCCTTCGTAAAATACGTAATGCTATATAGAGTTTTAATAAATTGTTTATTAATTTTTTCTATTAATTTTAAGAAATTCAGTTTATGAATATTGATTCAGCTTTAAATTTTTAATAATTATACACTAGAGTCTAGAGCTATAGAGTATACCTATAATTTATCTAAAATTGAAAATCCATATTTCTTTCTAAAGTGATTTTTACCAAAATCTTTTTCTTAGAAATAATTAATAGGTCTAAGAACTGAGCTGAAACTCAAATCTCATTTTTCAAAAAAAAAAAAAAAAAAAAATCTACGATTTTATCAAAAAGAGTTCAAGCTCAATTTTATGCATTCGAATTAATGCATATGTACCTTCATAGATTATACATATTAATAATTTAATTATAGAATGTTTTCAAATATTATTAAATTTCAAATTTTTCAATTTATAACATTAGAATCTTTTTAAAACTATAAATATTAAGCTAAATATTTATTTATTTATTTATTATTTGTACCGAACTGGCATAAATGACAGCCGATATGTTTGGGGCCCTTTGCCTATTAGACATGTGGGCCAACTTGGTACTAGTATTAAATTATAATTATATTTAATATTTTGTTTACATTATTTTTATTATATTTATATATTATTTTTGACCTGACCAGGGTTTGAACCCGAGACGAAGCAACAGTTCTAAATAGATCTAATCACTCTAACTTTTTATATATAACAATAATTTAGAATAAGTAACAACAATGTTTAAGTTAAACATTCATACATTTTATTGACACCCTATATAATAACTATTAATATATACATAATATACGTACATATAAATAATTCAGTTTTACAACTGTCAAATATCAAAAAAATTTAAACGCCCATATTTACCCATTATTAACACCCTAAAAAGAAAAAAAAAATGTATATTAAAAATGGAACGACGGTAAATAAAGGAAAAAGGATATAAAAAAACAGGTGAATTCTAATGTAAAAGTTTATCAACACATACAATATACATACATATATAATATACATAGATAAACTTCTAAATTATATATATATAATATGCTTTGGTTCAATTAAAAACAACAAATAAAAATATTTAAATGTTAAAAGGAAGAAATTTACGCTATTTTTTTTCTTTTTTTTTTTCGGTTAATATACGAGTATAATTAAAGTCCATTTATTTTGATATTAACACCAAAAAAAGGAAAAGTAGAAAAAAAAAAGAAATTATAAAAAAAAAAAACTTAACTATATAAATCGTTAATCGAATGTCATTAAATGGAAAAAATGAATAATAGCGTAATATAAAAAAAAAAAATTCAAATGATATAACATCCAAGTATTTAAGATCGAATCGAACTCCATATATGTATGTATGTATATCATAATAAATTATCAGTTTAAAAAACTCTTTTAATTATTTTATTGAAAATTTTATATTGATTTGAATACAATTTGAAATTTAAATGAATTCGAGCAATAATTTTTCTAATGTTTTTCCAAGAATTTTAAAAGATATTTTCTTTTCATCATATTCATCATATGCATAATTTTACAAGGAATGCGTTTCGTTTTTTATTCTGCAAAGTGTAAAAGTTACTTTAGGATAGATAAAGCCGATTTAAAATATAACCAAAGTAGAGATTAATTAACTGCATGATGTCACAATTAGGTTTTCGATTTGAGAGATGAGATTTGAGTTAGCAGAGTTAACTTTTTTTAATATTATTTTGAAGAAGAGTTAATCAGTGTTATACAAATGTCATAATTTTATTAAATGTCATTATTGTTTTTTTTTATTTCAAATTTCAATATTAAAAGCTTATACATATTGAAATAATTCTATAAACGAAATCGTTCAATTCAACTTATAATACTTCTATTAATTAAAATTTTTTTTTGAAGACTCCATTATTTGTTTGAAATAAATAACAATAAAAATATGTTCCCATCTAATTTTGACAGTTCAAATTCATATTTAACTCTACTTGTGATTGTGATCTTCAAATGATAGAGTAAAGTTAACTTTACATCAAGACCTAAGTAAACAGGCCAAGAATTGAAAACACATGAATGTAGTTGTGAGAGAATTGCAATCGATTCTCACGTATTGCGCGTATGAATAATTTCATAATTGATGGAGTCTCGATTATAGCCATATAAACGTGTACGAAATTTTAAAGTATGAACGTAGTCTCGACGTATACTATTACGATATTGAGGTAATTTATCTTAAGAAGCTTTTAAAATAAAAAATTTAAAGAAAGACAATTTTTTAAATGCATATTTATGAATGAAAATAATATTATATTTTAAAATATCTTTCTTTAATGAATTATGTAAAAAAGATGCGACTTTAATTTTTTTTTTGGACCAAATTGAATAAAGTAAATGGTTTTTGTGTTATTTCAAGATTTATAGTCGGTCCCCTATTTTTTTCCATAAGACTGCGTGTAAATTTGTTAAAAGCTGGCTTCTTATTAAGCTTTTACTCTCTGCACTTCATGGCCTGATAATTGATGTGAGTCTCGCTTTGCATATATGAGTGTGCTTTATATTAACTCTATTTTAACTCTGCATATGAGTGAGTTATTATATATTATAGCATATAATATGTACATAATCTAAGGATAAGAAACTTTTGTATATAGAAGTTTATCTATGCTTTCTTCTTGAACTTGATAATACTATACAACTATATTTCATTGCATCTATCTATATAACAATTTCATAGTTTAGTTTAATAGATATGATGACATGTTTTATATGAAAGGAAGTCAAAAGTTTCTTCTTTATTAATTCCTGATCCATTTTAATTTTCAATAAACTCGTATAATTTAGCTGATCTATGTATTATTAATTGGTTTAACAGATTTTACTGTTAGAGTTATATTAAAATGTTAAAGATTTAGATTAGATTGGTAATTAAATAGATTATGAGATTAAAAATGTAAAATGTATGTACAAGTATAATGTAAATTTAACGTTAATAAATCAAAAATTAATGTAGTTGTAAAACATTCATAAAAAAAAAAATTGATTTATATATACATAATTAAATAATGAGTTTTTAATATAGGATTTTATTCTTTAAAAAATGTCTTTAAATTATAATATGATCTTTTACAGTGTTACCATCAAACAGGTAAATTTATTGTTCAGATATAGAAAAAATATCTATAAGTACATTTTATAGATATAATAATTAATATATTATCTTAATTACAGATTTTTTGAATTGAATTATATAAGTTGGTCTTAATTTACTATTGGAAATAATATCCTATACCATATAATAACTCGCATAACATAAAATATAAATTTTAGCACCTGAATCAATTCGTATTTTCTTTGTTTTTGTAACAGTTTAACTATATGTTTTTTTTTGTATATATATTTCTATTATTTCTTCGTTGTTCGGGTTTATTGTAAGGAAGTCCTTTTTTTCTGAATGCGTATATGTATATATTATGTGTATCATTTTGATCATTTTATTGTGATATCTTTCATAAAAGGATCTTTTCGAGAAAAAAAAAACATTGAAAACCAAATCTGTATTATTTGTATATTGTATGTAAGTATGTATGGATATGTAATCGTTAAAATGAAACCTAACACAAAGTTGTGGTTAAAGAACTTTTTATTGTGTACTTTTAATAATTTATTGGGTAATCATAATAACTTTTTGTTAATTTATATTTGACAAAAATCTAAAAACCAAAAATATATTAACAAGATGTTTTGTAAAACAAAAATACTGTTACTAACAAAATTTTAACAGCAATTAGAATAACAGTAGTTGTATTGTAATAAAAAAATGTGGGAATCATCGAAAGACACTGTAGAGGAGTTGAAACGAGCACGAATCCTTTATGAGTGTGTGGGACTTTAACCCAATAAATACTACATTCTTTTTTTGACCAAACAATCGGTTATACGACCTTTAGTACTCGTGTACTGCCTGGTCAAAAGAAGTTGAATTAGAGAATGGAAATTGATTTTAAATTGGCAGACATATTGTGAATAAAGTTGTTAATATTCACCTTGAATCTTTGCATGTTATGCAATGTAATGGTCACCAATTCTGGGGAACACATGAGGTGGGAGATGGTTCCATAAGCGCGATCTTTGTACTACAAATTTCCATAAGCCGAATTATGCCATTTGGGAAATTGAACTACATAGGGGTGGACAGCAGAAGGTTTCCTTGTTTCTCTTTGGAATGCTTTGAAAGGAGGCATTAAACTTCTAATATCGTTAGAACAAGACTCCACTCCTATAAAGTTTATATAAAACAGGGTAAGTGTTCCTGTTAGGCGACGGAGACCAAGAGGAAAGAGCGTAGAGGTGACATTGGGCTCGTTTATTAGGCGAATTGCTCTGTTTTGCACTTTATCGACAAATTCCAATGCAGTTTTAGGAACTCCCGCCCATATATGTGCATTGTGCTCCATCTTTGGTCTTACATATGTTTTATAGATGTTAAGGAGGTCAGAAGATGAAAAAAGGCTTTACAACGATACAGGAAGCTCATACACCTAGCTGTATCTTTAGCTATAACAAAAATATGGTTGGACCAACTTAACTTTTGATCTAGCACCATGCTCAGAATGTTGAACTCACCAGCATGTTGCAAAACTTCCCCTTGAAATGTCAAGATGAGAATCGAAGTGTTTGTTTTCCGAGAGAGTAAACAGAATTGAGTTTTCTGAAAGTTAAAATTACACTGCCACAATTTGAAATTTTAGCTAAATCGAGATTTAGATCAAGTGAAATAGATTATTTACTGGCGTTATTTGCATACGAAGCAATGAGCATGCTGCCGTCTGCAATACTGTGGATTGGATTGGATGTTATACTTAATAGGTTGTTTATAAATTTATAAAGTGTTGGGGAAAGAACAGAACCTTGCGGGGCGCTATCATTTTGAATTGGTCGAAGAGAAACCATGTGAATATGATAATATATCATGATATATCTATAACTATAAATATTATTATCATTTTCGTTAGCTGCGCAACACAACAGTCGCATTTCAAGTGTTAATCATATGTGTTAATCATAAAAAATGTGAACCGTTAATTTAGATTTGAGTATTATAATGCATACAAATATTTATCCAAAATTTATTCGTATTCGTATATTCGTACTTAATGTTTAGGCAGGGATGGCGAAGGAAAAAACTTTAAATCAATAAAAAAACATCTTCTATTATATATCCTAACATAAAAATAATACGATAGTCGATAAATAATTTCTCCGATTTAAAAAAATTAAAAATATTTATTATTAAAGTTTAAATCTTTTCCAAAATTTATTGGATAAGAATAAATTTTTCAGTGACATTTCGTAAAAAAACAAAAGAGATAGATAGACAATAAAAATTTCATGTACATTTGTTTAATATTTTTTTTACATTTTTTTTTAGTTCAAAATTAACTAAAAAAAATTAGGGTGAAGTGACGATAATAAACACAAACAAAAAAAAAAAAAAACAAAAATAAATAAAGTAAAATATGTTCCTTTTCCTTTCCAGAGTTTTGGTTTTTTTTTGTTGTGTTAAGGTCAAGAGCAAGAGCAGTTTCTTCTAGTTTTTTTTTATTTTTTTTTGGTTTGCTTGGATTTGTTTTGATATTATTACGATTATTATTATTATTATATTAATATAATATAATGTAACCAAACAAGGACCAATCATGAGCAGGTGTAATTTTTAATTATTATCTTTTACTCATATTTTATTGTATTGTGAGCAATAAAATAATTCTCATGTATATAAAATATGTACGAAATATGTACATACACATATATATAATATATTGTATATTTGTTTCATTTTAAAATTAGTTTTATTTTTATATTTATTTATTATTTGAATAATAAGAAACTGGACAACCCTTAATTATTATAATATATCCTTAAATATATTTTAACAACTAGTTTAAATAACAATATTTACTATACGTCATATACTATGATGGTATTTTATTTATTTATTATTACAAATAAAAATAGAAAAATATAAAAATTATAAATAAAATTTATTGTTTTGTCACTTAATTAAACATTTATTTGAAAATTAAAATTAAAATCATGTCTATAATTAAAAAACAAACTATACTATTATTATTATTATTTTCAATTCTTATCTTATCTTAAATATACATGTGTATTTCATTTTCACAGTATTTCATTGCAGGATTTTAAAGATTTTGTTTACGGGTACGGGTATAAAAATCGTATATGCATGTAGTTCTCTATTATAAATTTGCCATGTTACGTTTGTGACACCTTAAAGGATATGAGATAGAATTTGAAAAGTATATATATATGTATATTCTTGTTCAGGATCGAATTAAATTATGTTCGTCTGAGTCAATTAAGTCATGTACGTCTTTCTGTTCGCACGATAACTGCAAAAAATAAAGGAGTTAAGGTTCTGAAATTTTTACTATTTTGCACGTTTTTCTATTGAGATTCAGGCATATTATGTACGATCGGTGAGTTTGAATAGTTGCCATACAACTTTCTTTATATGAAAATCACTCAGTGTCTATTAAATTCTATGAAATTTTGTGAAAAGGGGTTAAGCTTTATGCCTGAAAATTTTTATTGGTATATACTCTATAATGGAGCAGGCAGATTGTTGGGGTAGCTGTCATACTTCAAAACTTCTACAATTTTAAAATTGAAAAAAATATACATATGTATATTATACATCTTGATATAGATATACTTAATTAAGTTAAATATTTGAAATTTCGTAAAAGATGATTAAATTTTATGATATAGCAGCATAAGTTATCTATAGATATAGAAAGTTGTTTTTTCTGTTTCTGTTGTTTCTATATAATATGCACCTACGATATTATCTACTGAATTTTATTTAATTTTATTAGACAGTAATTTTATAAAATGACTTTAAAGTCATATTTTAATATATTTAGTTAGTTGATAATATATTAAAATTATTATAGTAATAAATTTCCATTATTTTAGTTAAAGTCGTTAAATTTCGTTTTGTTAAAAAAAAATAAACAGTTTATCAACTTTGTTTATAGAAGAATTAAAAAACAATTAAATTTTTAATTTTAAAAAATGATGTACTATTACCAGCTATTACCATTTTTTTATGATGCTAGGTGGGGATCATCGAAAGGCACTATAGAGGAGCGAACATCACCTCCCAAAAGGTTTTTTGCCAATTGCTGACTACTACCAGTATAGAACATATTGTAACAAGAGTGAATCTATTTGCTTGGAAATTGAGAATATAATATAGATATATCGGAACAATATATAGGCACAAAAGGTTTGGATAGTTGAAATATTTTATAATTATATTTAGAAAATTGAATATTGTATTCTCAAGAATATTATATGTATTCAATTATTATGTGAGTTATATTGATAAATGTTAAAATACATTTATTTAAAATTTCTTAAATTACAATATAATCAATATCGTTTATGTTTGCATTATGGTAATTCTAATTATATTCATAAAAAACAAATATTAACAAGTATATTTTTATTTAAATTTTAAGCTTTAGAGAAAGAGGATGTCTCTTTTTGTAATCTACCACTATATCATCCAAGTATTAAACTATTTTATATTAACGAAGGTACCTATAATAAATTGATCAAAATAAAAATATACATATATATCATATATATAAATTCAATGCACCAGAATAAGAATTTCAAATATAAGACATTATCTGTGAAAAAAATATTCTTAAACAAATCTTTAGATGGGGCCTCGGTGGCCTAGTGCGTAAGAGCTTATAAAATACACTGTAAATACTGAGAGATTGTGGGTTCGAATCCCATACACCTTGTACAATTAATTCCCCCTTACGACCCATTTACAACCACGTCTGCAAAGGAAAATGTGTAATTTTGCTTGTCACATTTATATGTGGCAGGAGAATAAAAAAAAAAAAGGCTATATATGGGAACAACAGAACAACAGAAATGTATACAACCTACAACACATTTGCACAACCTTGAGAACACAAGTTAGAACAGTTTTGGACCCAACAGTCAGAACAGTTTGAACATTGTTGTTAAATAAATGAACATTTAACAACAATGTTGAACATTGAACATTTGGTTGTATGAAAGAATAGTGCAATAGAAAAGTGCATAACCACTAAAATCTGCACTTTTCTATTGTGGAAAGTTCAAGGTCAACTTATGACCTATATATATATTATATGAAACTTATACCCTATACATAAAACGTATTTTGAAAAAAAACCTAATTTTGATAGCCTAAAATATATGAATTTTTTTTTTTTTTTTCGAAAAATTCTGGACAAATTAAATATATGTAATTTGTAAGTAATCTTTTTAAAAATTATGGCATAACTGATACCATTTACATACATATATACATTTAGTCGTCATGTTTTTTTTTTTTGTTTTAATTTCAAAAAAGACCAATTCCACATCCGTTCTAATTTTCAATGTATACATGTATAGATAAAATTAATTTTTTTATAATTTATAATTAAATTTGAACATATTTGGCATGACGAATCAGTCTTGTTGAATTTGGATAATCATTAAATAAGAAAAACAAAAAAAAAAAAAAAACAAGATGAATTATCTATATCCAAAACTATTCAAATCTATATTATGATCCCTATATAATTGAAAGAAGAAAAAATGTTTGCATTCAATTTTTAATTGATGATTCTTTTATTAATGATTCAAATTCGTATCGTATCGTTATATGATGTATGCATATGTAATCATATATACATATACATATTGTATTAAAATTAATTGTGGTTACGTATAATAATTTTGAAGGTTACGCATGATTACCATATTCATAGATCAGAATATATGTATATATATACTTACGTATGTATATATACCCTTACTTTCATATACATTTTTATATTTTTTTTTGGATGATTGCGAGGATTTTTTAGGTTATTTTTTTTTTTTTTTTAAGTATTCAAAACGTCAATAAAAACCAAAAATGGTTTTTATTTTTTTATTATTATTATTTAGTGATTGGAACCAAGGTGTGATGGATAATAGACAAATAAGACAAGTTAGTATATTATGTAGGACAAATAACTTTGTTCAGTTAATTGGAAAATGATTTTTAAATTAAGGTTTTTCAATTTTTTTTTTTTTTTCTTATAATCGAACATATGCAGTACAGTCTAATGTAATTTTTTTTTTTTATATATACAAGTATTACATAAAACGTTAGTTTAGTATTACAGGTAAATTTCGTATTTTGAATGTATAGAATAGGTGTGAATTTAATATTGTGACATATGGTGAGAAATTTTTATTTGTTTTTTAATATACAAAAACAAAAAAAAAACTAAAAGAAGAAAAAATAAAAATTACACAGTTGTTTCTATTTATGACAGGAATATTTAGGTGTTAAAAAGGACATGAATTGTATGAATAAATATACAAAATACTTTTATATATATATATAGATATATGTACATATGTATGAAATTAAAAATTATAAAAAAAAAAGAAGAAGAAAACGTATGGAAATTCGATTGATTGAAAGTTAATTTAATAATGATTGGTATAACAGGAAGAAGGAAATAATTATATAAAATGTATAATAAAATAATACAGAGTGTATAAAAATTAAAAATTTTTAATAAATGGCGAATTATTATTTTTGTTTTTTGATTTAATCTTACTTTTCCAAAATTTAAGTTTTATAAAAATCTTTAAAGGGTTTTTTTTTTTTATTTATTATTTACAGGTTTAAATTAGCATTTGTGACGAACCTCATTTTTTTTATTACAATAATTAACACTTAACACTAGGCAACAAAATTATTTTAATAACAATAAGTACTTATAGTTAAAAAATTTTAATTAGAAATTTATTTATTAATTTTTTTTTATTTATGAAATAAACAATTATAAAGGATTAGGTAGTCATAAGAGCTTTAATAAGCTTTTAAATATGAGCATAGAGTCGGTGGATCTCACATGTAGAGGCAAATTATTGTAATTAGTAATAGCTGAAAAAATTATTGTGTTCGAAGTGAAATTTAAAATTGACACATTGTCTCTTCCTCTGGTATTATAGTTATGAACTTCACAAACCTTAAATAGTGATACCCAAGATTTAATTTTGTCGTGAATCAACTTGTACATAATTATACATAATTCGTATACATAATTCGTATACCTTTAATTTATCAATAGATAACAAGAGTTAAAGGAGGTAAACGATATATTGCCTTTAGTGCCTTATTTTGCAAAACTCGTATTTCATGTAATTTATAAGCGGATGATGTCGACCATATTGAATTTAGATAAATAAACTGGAAATGTATATGTGCAAAATATATATTGTATAGAGTCGATTTTGTAAGAATGTAGCGTTGTCTATATAAAACTGTTACATAAGGAATAGTTTAATTTTTACACGGTCAATGTGATAGGTCCATTTCAAATTTTTGTTTATATATTGACCAAGATACTTAATAAGATCATTTCCCTGAAAGATTTCACCATTCACAATTATTGTGAAATTATTTGGTAATAAGGTTTAATAATTAGGTTTTATTAATTTTATTTTATTTATTTTTTTTGATTTTCTTATGAGTCTAAAAAAAAAATTTTGAATATTTTGAAGATAATAGTTATTCATAGAATATTATTCTCATTTGAATATATTTGGCAGTTATTTTAGATACAATTCTATTTTTTATAATATGTTTTTATACTATGTATATAAAGTATAAATGAAAATTATTTATATTGGATATTGGAAAATATTATTTCCCATTAATTAGATAGGTATATAATGGCGAAAAACAGCTGAATTAAATTGAAAAATCAAATAACAAGAAATAATATTTTATTTGAAATCGAACCTTTTCCTTTTGAATGAAACGTCAACAATTTAAACACTGTACTATTACAGCTGTTATAATAATTTAAAAATGATAGACGAGTTCAAATTTAAAAATTAAACAACAATTTGCGATAAGTTCAATTTAAATTATCATTTTTAATTTTGTAACAAAAAAAATTATTCAAACAAAGTTTGCTTACCATATTGAAATCGAATTCAATTTTGTTTAATTTTGAACAATAATTTATCGTGAACTTAATGTTATACCCATTGGTAACTTTAATTTGCAGTTTAATGAACCTATGTTTATGAAGACTATTTTGAATTGAGGCGTCCATATCGTACAAAATAATAAAACATAAATGGCATATTGTTTTTTGAATATTTAATATGCAAATTTTTAAATCATTGTTATATTTTTTAACCACCCTATGATGTTTTGTCCTGTATAACTATTATGTATATTTTATTTAATTTAAATCAGAATAACAAAAATTCTGATATAATTTAAAAGTTTTTTTTTTTTTGAACCATGACTAAATTAACAAAAAAAATTAGAAAGAAATGAATAACACTTTACTAATTTTTAATCAATTTTCTATTGAACATAAGGTTTTTATTGTTAGTTTTAGTTATTGTTAATATACTTTTCAAGTAATTGATAATTATTTTCAGTTTTATTATTTTTGTCCTGTTTTTTATTATTAATCGGTTGCACGTGATAACAGTTAAAAAAGGTGTTTAGTATGAATATATTATTAACATAAAATAATTGGTTGGTTGATTTTTTGATTTTCAAGGTATAATTACATCATCCATGCATTTCAAGCCAACACATGTCCATATTCTTGGTTAAAATTGAAGATCATAATGTTTTTTATGTTTTTTAAAAACCGTTTTTTTTATTTTCCTTATTGTGTTTTTTGTTTTTTTTTTTATTATTTATTAAATACTGAAATTAAATAAGCTGAGAAGTTATTTTTTGCCTAAACACTTCTCCTATAATTATAATTATATAGAAGGGTTAAGATTTCAAGTAACATGAAAAAAAAAAAAAAATTAAAATTAGAATTAAGATTTTGTCAAAAATTTTTTAAGGTTTTATTTATAAATTGAATTTTCAAGATATTTTATATTAACGTTACTCTAAATACAGAATTATGTATGTAACTATGTAAGTAAATAAGTAATACAGTATACAACTATTAAAATTATTCAATACATAATCTGCTCATAATCTTCATACCTGTACGAAGAGAGTTCTATAAGGATATACATTATAAATTTGCCATTACATTTGTGATTCCGTAATAAATATTGGAAAGTATATATATATTTTCCATTATCCATATTATTATATTTGCTTAAAATTGTATTGTAGTTTGATTTAGATATATGTATGTATATAACATCCTTCTGTTCACACGATGCTAATGAAAATAAAGTCGACTATCTAAAATTTTATTAAAGAAAATTTTATTAAGTCTAGTTTTGTGTGGCATATTACCACAGTCTCATTAAAATAATTAAGATTTTTCGTGACAGTTTTTCTAATGTTTTTTTCATTTGTTAACACGATTTTTTATTTGACACGATTTTAATTTGTTATTTGAAGTGTTTTTCTACAGTCAATCAATCTTTTGCCAAATTATTTGGTTTATTTTCGATGAAACATTATTATAATGGTATTTATATAAACATTATCGTATATTATTTGCAGTTCCTTAATTTGGTTTTTTGATAACATACCCATCCTTTTATTCTCTCTCAGATTATAATAAATATATAGATAAATATTAGAGAAATTTAAGTAATAAACACAATTCCGAACTTCAACATAAATATTCGTGTTTAAAAAATTAAAACGTGTGCATTCTTATGTATTTACTATTTACTCAAAATTGAGACTATCGAGTATCGACGACGACGACGACGACCAAAAATTCGTTGTTCGCCGCGATTGCAATAATATATTCTATTTTTTTCGCTGATAATTGGGTAAATAGTAAATATTTATCTCCAAGCAACAAAAATTAAAAACGCATAGTTTAATTTGAGTATAAACAATTATATTTTTATTATTTTTTGTTTTGCTGCAATCATGCTACATTTGACAAAAAATAGTTAGGTGAAGCGGATTTATTACGGTTAGGTGAAGCGAATTGTATTTATTACTTTAATATTATTTGTTCTATTATGCAAAAAATTTTATTTTTATTATTCTTGTTAATTGAGTGCAGTAGCACATCAAGTTCAGAAAGGTCTACAAAGTACTTATGGTTTTGCAGAAATATATTACAATTTTACTTAAAAAAAAATATCACATATGTACATACATTGTGCATATAATGCAAATAATAGAAGCATATTTTTTTAGTTTAGATTTAATGATGATGTAATTTAAATTATTTATTTCAGTACTTCAATTTTAATCTTTTTAGCTAATATTTTTAAGAATAAATTTCATACAATTAATTTTGAGTATTGAATTACATGACGTTTAAATCTTAATAAATAAGGAAGAAATTCTGTTTGTTTGTTTATTTGTTTGTTTGTTTGTTTGTTTGTACCCTTTTCACGTAAAAACCACCAGTCCGATTGCAACCAAATTTTGCAGGAACGTTCCTACGACCCCGGAAAGTGTTATAGGCTATATCGCGTTTCGGTTCATTAACCCATTGCGGCCCGAGAGCCTATTAGAGCCGTTTCGTTTTTTCGTTGTTCTGCCTAAACGGTTTGATCGATTGAGTTGAAAATTTGGACAAATATTCTTCTTATCATTGGACGGGTACCGAAGAAATTTATATTCAAAATGTTACCCGGATTCGGCCTGGCGGGCTTCCAAAAATTTTTTTGTTTCCGATTTATGTCCAATTTTGTATGGTGGTTTTATGGTCTGAAAAAAAGCCTGTGACAAATTTTTATGAAGATCCGGTAACCCGTTTGGGCACGAGAGCCGAACGAAGTTCATTAAATGTTTCTGTTGTCCTGCTTAAACGGTTTGACCAATTGAGTTGAAAATTTACAATAGTGTAGCTCTTTACCACAGGAGCTGACTGAGGTGATTTGGTTACGATCCATTAACCCGTTTCGGCACCAGGGGTCAGTGAAGTTTTGTAATTTACTTAGTTGTCGCACTTAAACTGTTTGACCAATTGAGTTAAAAATTTATCAAAGTGTAGCTCTTTACCACAGGAGCTCACTGAATTGATTTGGTTACGATCCATTAACCCATTTCGGCACCAGCACTCAATGAAATTTTTCAATTTCTTTGTTGTCGCGCTTAAACGGTTTTGCCAATTGAATTGAAAATTTACAAAAGTGTAGCTCTTTACCACAGGAGCTCACTGAGGTGATTTGGTTACGATCCATTAACCTGTTTCGGCACCAGGGCTCAATAAAAATTTTTAATTTCTTTGTTGTCGCACTTAAACGGTTTTACCAATTGAGTTGAAAATTTACAAAAGTGTAGGTCTTTATAACCAAAACTTTCTGAGTTTATTTGGTTACGATACATTAACCCATCAGGCTTCAGGCCATGAAATTCTCATTTTTTATTATTGTACTTAAACGATTTGACCAATTGAAAATTTGTACAAGTATTGCACTTTGGCAGACAAACTCATTCAATAAATTTTGTTGTGATACATTAACACATTTCGACACGATAGACTGTCAAAAAAAAATTTTGTTTCTAATTTCTGTCTAATTTGGCAGAATGAATTTACGGTTCTAAATTAGGCCTGTGACAAAATGTTTGTTAACGTTTGTTAACCCATTTTCGCACGAGCACTTATTAATAATATTTTGCCTAATTTTGTGTATTGTTATTATTATTAAAAAGATATTTCCAACATTCTTACTTTTATCTATACTGTTTCTAATATTCCATAAAAACCTCTCAATGCAAATTTCTAATATAGAACAGTAATTAAAGTAACCTTATTAAGTATCTTAAGAATACTGTGTTTAAGTTTTAACAACATACCATTTTCGGCCGTTGTTTAAAAACAGAAACAATCTCCTACATTAGACAATCATCATGTCATCATTCAGAAATGCATTACTTACATGTGGTCTTTACATGTGGTCTACCTATATAAAATGCATGTGTATAACATGTTTCCCATAAAATATTGAAATATGTGCAATCAATTTGGAAACATAATTAGAAAAACTAAAGCTAAAAAAATTCTGGTTGATTTATAAAGGTAAAAAACAATCATGTATTTTTTATATTGAAAATATGTTAAACAGAACCTGAAATGTACGCATTTAAAAAGAAGTTTTTTCAAAATTTGAAGAGCTGTCGGTGCTGTAGGATCTTCAACGGTGAGGGTACATAAAAAAGTTGTTCTACAACATTACTCTTTTAAGAGACCTATGCATAGTTAATATTTCATTGCTCTTTATTAAACAGTATATAAGTTTTGTAAACAGAAGGATTGACAGAGCGAAACTAATAGCAAATTCTTCAAAATGTGCTTAAAAGGATAATTCACAAAAACATCAAGTGACATTACTTACGAAAAAAAATTATTACATTATGGTCTTTTATAATTGAAATGCAATTTTATGTTTAGGTATTAACGTATATATTGTAAAAACTCACTTCGCTGTAATTGTGTACTCAATAGATTATTGATTCCTTTAAAGATTTTTTGTAGACGAATTGTCTTTACTTTTTCGCTCTGTTTATTCAATTTAACTAAATGTAATAAAAAATAGAATATTAACTACCAGTATCTGAAAATATTATAAATATACGTCAACTATATTAATTAAATTATATTAATTCAAAAACAAAAGTTAATAATTTTTATTTCATAAAGCCGATCAAATACTCCGGGCAACGCCGGGTACTCTGCTAGTAAAAGAATAATTATAGTTTAATTAAAATCAATTAAAGTTTTGTTAATTAATCTGTTTTTTTTTTTCTTAATGTAATCAAAATTTTGAAATAATTCTCTTTTTCAAACGAATCAAAAAATAACATCGAAGTCGTATAGTAAGTGAATCTAACTTATTTATACTTTTACCAAAATAGACAAAGAAATTCCCATAATTCTTAATTATGTTATAATTTTCTAAAATGCGGAAAACTTTTTTTCCAGAGGCGGTGGAAAATATCGAAAATCATTCAAAAGAACTACACGAGGTTCATTTGAGTAGTGCTGGATTTTAACCTTTAAAACCAAACTTTAGGTTGGGCTCTTTAATATGCATAGTGATATAAATTAGAGTTTGGTTTAGAGGGAAAAGATATGAGAAGGATCACTTGTAAAATTGAATAATAAAATTATTATGAAGAAGGATGTTAATGTTCTTTTTAAACTTCGTTATATCGTACACATATGAATTACAAACTTTTGGGAAAACATGTGCAGGCATAAAGTTCTGTAAACAACGAGCGCGTGACAAACGAATTTCCAAATGCTGTGTTACGCCATATTGACAGTTCGACAGTGTAGAGGTGAGTATCTGTCTCACTTCTTGTTTCTTGTTGGAAAACTTTAAGTGGAGGCATTAATTGTTTTATTTCTTTGAAAGCGAATCAGGAAAAAGAAGCCTAAAGAGGAAATCAAAAATTGACAAAATTGAAATAAATTGTCAATATTTTATGCTTCCTACTTTGATGTCAGATCAAACTGATTTGAAAAAGGTAAAAATTATTGTGTACATACTGTATATATATTTTAAATATAAAACATCACATGTGATTAGTTTTTAAAATCATATGCCAATCTTAATTTAAAAAATTTTTTATTTTGTTTATTTGAATTTTATTTAAAAAAAAAGTTTCCGGAAGCACATGTCAAAAAATTATGAAATACAGTTAAAGGAAAAAAAACCGCAACATTTTCTAAAATAAAAAAACCAAAAAAATTTTTTGCGTTCTATTAATTATATGATATTTTTAATTTTTGTTTTTACGGAAACTTTTAAATTAAAGAACATTCATATATTATGTTATAATTTTTATTTATGATTATATAAAAATTGCTCAAAATCAATTTAATATTGACAGTTTCTTAGCGCAGTATTATTACAGGATAACAGCTGTTATTTAAAAAAAAAAAAGGTAAAATTGATTAGAAATTTTTGTTTTTTTTTGTTTTTAATGCTTAGGTTTGATTGACTCCAGTTCAAAAATTAAAATTTTAAAGATAAATTTAAAACTTCTTAGTAATAACTTTTATGCCCAATTTAATTGGAAATTTGAAAAAAATATATATGTTTACTTACAGTTATAACTGGATCAGAAGTAAAACCAAAAAAAAAAAAATAATAAATAAAATTCAGGATCATGAATTTTGATCCTGACATTTACCGCAATTATATGCAATTTTGTGGTTTTTCTTTTTTTTAAACTGGTGTACCATTCCTGACCTATACAGTTCAGAAAACGTTAAACAATTCAGATCGTATAATAATAACGCAGACTGTTTAATATATTATAAAAATTGTATACATATATAATAATTACAATAATTTGATCAAAAAGTATAAAAGGGCAGGTTTATCATAAAATTGATCAATGTTGTGGTTTCAAATTAATAAAATACCGCAATTATATATATATATATATATATAGCAAATATTATTATATGTAAAAATGTAAGTGTTGACTGTTGAATTCTTATAAAAAACAAGGCAGAATGTAAACCAACGTTTTTCAAAAGCGCTGATTTCCAAAAGACTACCAACTGTTTAGAATTGTTACTTGTACCAAAACTTAAAAATGTCATATAACGCAAGAAAAAATGTGAAAATAGGACTTTTCTACAATTTTTAGAAGCTGTAAGTCCGGAACCCTATAAAACTAAAAAGCGTTCACGCAAGTTAAAAATATATTACTGGGGCTTTAATTTTTATACTTTTTCACAGAAAAATTTGTGTAGATGTCTAAGTTACAGGTGCCTAAAAATGCATAATGGATGAGGCTACATGAAAAAGTTGTTCTACAACATTAATTTTTTTATGAGACCTACCCATGGTTAACATTTTTTTCTCTATCTTTAATGGTGTAGAAATTTTGTAAACAGATGCATGAACGGACGGACAGATGGAAATTATAAGGCATATATTTTCAAAAATTTTTTGGAAATGTGCTAAAAACTTACATTATAAGATCATTTAATTTTTTTTTTGTTCTTATTAAAAACAAGCCACAAATTTTTATTTTAACTTTTAATAAACATTATTCAAGAAAATTTACTGATCCTTTACAGTTATTAAATTTATATGGTTGAATAAGTACTGATAAATTTCCATATTAATTGATATTAATATAATTTTTTTTTTTTGTGAGAGAAATTGATATAAAGCGGAGAAATTGATATAAAGGAGTGCATTTAAGGAAATTAAATTTTAAAGCTTTATGTGAGGTTTATGAGGTACAAAATAATTTTACATTCCTTTAAAATCGGTACAAAATAATTTTAAATTCATTCTTGAAAAGGGAAAGGCTGTGTAATTTCTTGCTCATATTTATGTGGCAGAGAAATGCACTAAGAAAAACTTTTTTTGGTGACTCGATTGTTTAGAAACTAATTGTTATCATTAGTTTCTATTATTTCAACTATTTTCTTCGGATTTAAAATTTTTTTTTTTATTTTTAGCCTAAAAGGTCAATGATATTTAAAAACGCTTAATAAAGAAAAGGACTGCGAACTTTTTTATCAATAAAATCTTAGAAAAATTAATATGAGTTAAATAGATAGTGTAGCCTCTAAACGATCGATCTAAATGAATCTAAGCTTGCAAAACTGCCATCAATTTCAACACTAATCTACTGCTGTAAAAATAAAATGTTAAAGCAAATTACAAAATATGTAAATTTATTATACAACAATTTTCAAATAAAAACAAGGAAGAGTGCAGTAGAGTAGACTGTGTCAACTCTGTGATACCCGTATGAACGTAATATACCGTGTTTCTATAAAACTTGACCATCTTTTAAAAACTTTCAGATGTTTTAGTATACGGACTTTAACTACATTGATATATTTATGTAAATTGTGAAGTTGTGTGACAGCTACCCGAATCAATTGTACAAGCACAACCAAATTTTACAGAAGTTGTTGCCATAAAACTTGATCATCATTTGTAAGATTTCACGCGCCTAGTTTCATTAAGTTCCAAAAGGTGCAAGAAGTCTGAACCGGCTGCATTAGACCATTCAAATTTTACAAAAGCTTTTGGCATGTAACTCGACATCTCTTCACTAAATTTCAGATAGGTAGCTTCAATAGACACTGAGTTATTTTCATTTAAAAAGAGAAGTTGTATGGAAGGTACCCGAACCTGTCGTACAATCACAACCAAATTTTACAGAAGTTGTGGCCATAAAACTTGATTGTCTTTTGTAAGGTTTCAGATCCCTAGCTTCATTAAGTTGCAAGAGGTGTAAGAAGCCTGAACCGGCTGCTCTAGACCAACCAAATTTTACAAAAGTTGTTGGCATGTAACTCGGCACCTCTTAACTAAATTTCTGATTCCTTACTTCAGTAGACACTGAGTTATTTTCATTTAAAAAGAGAAGTTGTATGGCAGCTACCCGAACCTGTCGTACCATCACAACCAAATTTTACAGAAGTTGTTGTCATAAAACTTGATCATCATTTGCAAAATTTCAGATACCTAGCTTGAATAGATGCTGAGTTATATTCATATACAGGAAGAAGTTGTATGGCCGAAAATGCTGGATTTAAATAGCAAAACTAACAATTTTGCAAAAGTGACGTAAAAAAAATTTCAGCCTCCTAGCTCCTTTGTTTTTTGAGTTATCGTGCAGACGTACGTGGCTTAATTGGCTCAGAATTCGATTCCGAGCCGATCCATACCTTTGACACTATATCTAGCCCGGCTCCTTTAAGATGTCACAAACGTAATGGCAAATTTATTATACCCTTGAATTCATACGGGTATAATAATAAAAAATTGTAAACACATAAAATAACAATTTTTGTTTTTGTTTTAATTTTCTAAAAAATTGTAAATCTAATAATAAAAAATTTTTTTTTATCTAAAATATAAAAGATTTAAGAAAATCCAATAAAATTCATTGAAACATGGACAAAAATTCTTTTATATTTATTTAATAGACTTACAATTCCCCTCATACAATCATTTCAATTCAAGTGTATTTTTTAGTGAGTTAAAGCTAATTTAAATTAATATTTAAATTAGAAAAGTAAAATTCTAATTTATTATTTATGAAAATTATTCGCTTTGACACTTTAAACATTACACGAAAATATATAAAAATAAAATAGACATACATATATATGAAATTATTAAACTAAATGTAGGTACATACATATATGTATGTTAATAAATATTTTATAAATGCAATAACATCAAATAAGATAAATTAAAATTTCATCGTTGCTAAAATTGTAGTGTTTCATACAAAATAAAGCACTCCGCGCCTTTTTTAATAAAGTTTTCGATCCTTCTAATAATGTCGATGTCATATTTACCGACTACGCAAAGTCTCGAAGAAAGTAGGCGTTAAATATTTGGGAAAAAGGGAGAGAATGCATCACAAACTGATATAACAAACGCGATATAACAAACCTTAGAATATTAAAATAAGTCTTCATAAAAAAATTATTAATATCCTCTTTCCAAAGTTCTACAATGTAACCTCGACCTAACCATATACTCTGGAAATAAAGAAATAGATATTCTACCTGACAGCCAAGCAGCCATAAAGGTAGTAAACTCGCAAGCTATTAAATCGTAATTAGTTAGGTAGCGCTTAGTGAAACTAAACCGCTTGGCAACAAACAATAAAGTAATTCTCTACTTGATATCTGGATACCTAGGCATGAAGAAGTGGATTTACCTGCAAAAGAAAGAACTGTAACTCAATTTACTGGTGCCTCATACTCTACCTCAATTTACTGGTGCCTCATAGATTTAAACAAAAAAATTATTGGCTTCAGTACATTCAGACGGTACATGGCGATACATGCAGATTCTGTCAACAAGAAAAGAGATTCCAGTTCATATATTCAAAAACTTCGGACATTTATTTCCAGCAAGATATGTGAAGCTATAGGAGCATATTGCTTTCCCGAATATGAACTGCCAGCAATAAATCTTGTACAGATCTTTACTTTTTTAGAGGTAAGGTAAGGTACCACTTCGAAATAAAGAGAGCACTGCACAATAGACCTACATGAAACGGTTGCAGTAATATACTTACTTTGCACCCCAATAATATAATATAATCTAATATTATAACAAAGATTAGCTTTTATAGAAATAACTAAAACAATCTCTTGCTTTAAGTATATAACTGTATAATTTTTATTTTAAAAATAACTTATCAATACTGGACACTCCTGTAGATTGTAAAACAATACGGTATAATGTACAAATAAAGTGCAATGATACAATGATATGATAATGCAATGATACCTTCTAATTATTCGGTTCCAAAAAATGTAAATATTTTAAAAACGTTAATTATTTATTGTCACATACATTGCTTTAAAATATATTTAATTAACAACTTGATAAACGGAAATTTTTATTATTTTTATCACTATTCTCTTAAACTAAACTTGATTCGAATGCAAACACGATACAACACATTAGTTTTTCTTTCCAATTATGGATCAGATTCGATAAGTAGAAGGAGTTTGCCTTATAAATTACGAAAACCGTATAATTTAAAAATAATTTAATCTAGGTAAAAATAAACCCAGAATATTTATTCCATCAATAAAACATAATTTTTTTTAAGAAATTTTGATTTAAAAATGCAGAACTGCAGAGCATATAATAATTGCAAAAGAAAGCAACTTAACCTTGTATTTAAACTTCCTATGTACTGGCTGACAGGATAAAAATTTCAATTCTCCTTAGAAAAAAAAATATTGCTATACAATTCATTCCTTAAACTGATATTGAATTATGGCATCTAGTTATGGGTCAAAACTGCGCCAAAACTAACATAGAGAGATACTATAAAATTTTCAGAAAATGGTACTGGATGGACTTTAATTACTTTCCAACTCTTCTTTTAATTTTTGAACTTTTCAAATTTTTTTAGGATCCAGTCAGTTCATAATGAAATCGCAAAATATACTAATAATTAAAAAATCTAGACTGATATTTCAGCCCCACAATCGGTTGATAAAAGTTCGAGCCAATTTAAAAGATTAAAAACTGTGACTGAAGATTTTTGATTAAATTTTTCATTTTTTTTTAGAAATTAAAAGAAAAAAGAGTGCTAGACAATCAAATAGACTAAGAATCAAATAAGAATCTTTTCTATAATTTCAATTTTGTACATTTTTATAGTAGTTTTTCAGTTCGTCTTTTTTGTACCCTAAATTAAAACTTAAAACAAAATGTTGAACAAAAAAAAAAGAAACGTTTCGTCATATCCATAATTTAATTGAAGACAATTTAAAAAAAATTTTCTGTTTTACTGGGGAGATATTTATGATATACTAAAATTTCAGTTTTATTTCCACTCACTCACTCATTCTCTTTTCACCTCACTTCAATTACATTTTTTATTTATTTTTGAGTTTTTCTTTAATATACATACATATGTACGTAGTAATATTATCTATACCCTGTCTTTTCTTTTTTCTTCCTTGAAATTTGTTACTTTTCCATCACAAACCTTTCGTTAAACTCACAAAAATGATGATACTACTTTTTTTTTTATCCAATAATGTAATCATCTTTCATATTAATTTACAATTCATAAAACGAAAAAAAAAAAAAAAAACTAAAAGGTAAAAATTCTATTAAAACGGCAACACTTTAATTTAACAAAAATGTAAATTATCTCAATACTCTATTAATATTTTAATATGGCTTTTAAAAATTTTCTCGCCTGCTCCCAAATATATGCTTTGGAATTTGTTAATCTTTCAATTTTGTTTAACAACACTTCCGCTTCCTTCTCCCCGATAAAAAAAAAAAAAATATAAAAAAAACCGAAAAAAGAAATTAACCATTACCAAAACGTTGAAATAAATATAAACTGCGGTTCTTAAATGTGTTGTATTACACATGTTCAATGTTAGTGTTGTTAAAAATATTTTGGTACTTAATTGGATGAGTCAAAAGCTATTTTCATCATCTATGAATGAATGAGATGTTAATGAAGATGAGATGTTGTTATTGTTAATGTTATTGTTTTTGATTAGCTTTGTTTTGAGATTCTTGTTTTGAATTGGTTTTCCCCCTTCAATCAAAATTTATTTTATTGGAGTGCACTTATAATAAATAGTAAATTTCTATGAATATGCAGTTAATAATTTTTTTTATTTATCCTGTTTTACTTTAAATTTTTAATCAGGGTTGATATTGTACATCACTGTTGGGAATATTTAAACAGGAGGGTTATATTCAGAAAAAAAAAAATAGTATAAAGAGTACCATTGTAATTGAGTGGTTGGTTTTATTATAGAAGATCCTTTAAAGAATGTATATATGTTAGAGTTTAATACCTTTGTCAAAAAAAAACGTTTAATATTAGGTATATCGTATATAACTTCTGTTATGAGTTGGGGGATGAGATTTTTTATATTTATGTATGTTTTGTTTTTTAAATTAGTTTAGAAAAATATGAACGAACATATGTCTGTATATTATCATGATTAATACGAATTTTAATACGTTATTATTCCCTCTTCAGACCATCGACAAACTTAAGCTGTAAGGCTTTTTTTCGATTTTATTACACCTACTTTTTGATGTCAGTTGATATTGTTTAATTAAATTTTAAAATTAGTTTTAGTTTTAAGTTTTTTTAAGTTTTAAATATTTTAGTTCCAAAAGAATTTTATATATATCTATACATATTATTAGTCTTATGTCCTTTGAAACAGCAGTACAAATATGTTTGAGGAAACTCATAGATAACAATTATCAGAGATTTTACATCACTTTAAATTTGCATTTTTTCGTAGGTTTTTGGAAGATACAAAAGTGTCGCAAAATTTTCAAGCTGCGTTGCCTCCAAAGTCATAACGTTAAATTTAAATGGCAAACAGTAAAAAATTGTATTCTTTTTGTATTTACTCATATGTAGCTTAAAAAAATATCGATCGTATTTTATCTTTTTTGACTCCTGCTACTGCGCTTATCCACAATTGGACGTCAAAAAAAGAAGTTGAGCTTGTAAGCTTCAAAATCAATATGGTTGTGTCTTAAATCGATTTTATTATGATTTTATAAATAAGTATCTTAGAGAAATATTTGAGCACTATAATTCAAACCTAAAACACTCGAATGGAAGCTTGAAATTTAACCGTAGCTTGTACAGCTTCTGGAGCTACATTAAAAGATTGTTCTACAATATATTGTAACTTCTATATTCTGTGAGAGATTTGCATCTGTTATAATAAAATACTATAGATTGTTAATTTTTATGTACAAACTGTTATAAAACATGTGATAGTTGAAAAATTGTATATACGTACATACATATAGCCATACATATAGATGACTAGACAGACTAACGAAAAGATTGAAAAAGTAATAAGCAAGTTTTTCAGTGAGTTCATTTTTATGCACATCACTGTACATATTATTTTTAAAGTGATGTTTTTATTTTTGGTTAAATTAAAAAATTTTTCGCTTCTTTTACTGTTATTCCTATAATATTTTTTTTTCGCGAAAATTTATGCAAATTGTATTTTTGATAAAATATCTTTTAAACATTTCAAATGAAAGTTTTCCTAAAATATAAAAAAAAAAACATAGCAGTATGTAAAAGCAAAGGATTTAAATGGTGCACATTTATCAAAAAAAAACAATAAAAATAATAAAAACATTTTAGAATAAATAGTGATTATATTTTTGCATGAATATTTTTTTTCTTTCTTTTTAGGATTTTTTTTTTATTTTAAGGAAACTCTATACATATAATCAAGAAAATCTCTAACACAAATTTTAGACCCCTATAATAAGTCCTGATGGGCGTTGCCTTCAATAATTACCTCAAGCAGTAAGGTGTTTCATACTACTGCATATAATGTTCAATATTTCCGTATCCATTCCGTATCCAATTCAATATTTCCGTATCCATTTCCTATCCTTTCCTATCTCTACTCTTTAGCCAATATACTGCGTTCATAGGTAAGTGTTTCATCCCATTATATTGGCTAAAGAGAAAGATGGGCTTAGTCATTAAGAATCTCACACTATCAAAGGAGAATTCTTGGTGTCTATAGAAGATTCCCACCCCCCTTAGTAAAAACAAATAGAAAAATAGAATTAGTTTTTCTATGATATAACTTTATTAGGGTCGGTGGCGTAGAAGGTAAGAGGGTATAAAGAATGCAAGTACACCGAGGAAGTGTGGGTTTAAAACCCACACATGTCGTAAGAGTAATTTCCCCTTATGAAATTTCCAGCCACGCTTGAAAAGGAAAGGCGGTGTAATTTGCAGGTGAATACACTAAAAAAAAAACATTATCATCAAAGATTCTAAGAAAGATTCGGAGATAGATAGTATAGTAGAGGAACTTAAATTTGGCAAAATCTTAGTTTCACATAATGATTATGTTATATAACTTTTACATTGATTTTAATGAAGCTATAAAAAAAATATCATATCTTTTAACATTTTAAAGTTAAAAAAATATTAAGCAGAACTTTAGTTAAGTTATAAAATTGAGTTATAAACCTGGGGGATCCATTGTTCTATAGTGCTGTTCTATAATTGTTCTATACAGCTGTTGTTTTATTTGGTGAGATCTATTTATATATAAAATAGTATTGATGTATTGTAATTATGACAGACAGACAGACGAACAAACAAGAAGAGTAAAACTAACAACTTTTTTGCAAATATGCTAAAAAGAGAGTAAGTATATGTAAAAGATAATATAAGATCATGATTTTGTTCTATATAGCCCATCTCTGCAATTTATTTTTGTTTTATGTGTCAAATATGGGTACTCTTCGTTTATTATATGATAAAAAAATGATAAACAGATAAAAAAAAAAGTAGAATATAAAAAGGCGAGGGAAAAATTATTTTTCCATTAGAGTATTTATTTATCAAAAACAAAAAGAAAAAAAAGGAACAAAAAAAAAAATTTGATAAAATGAGGAAAATGGAATATTATTAATCCTCACACCATTAGCACTATACTCCATTTTTTTTTTGGTATAAAATTTAGTTTAAAAGTGTGAATTTTTCTGACTGGGCTCTTTATGTTTTGGATTTTTTTTTTTTTTTTTTTTATTTTATCTTAATGAGTTTCTGTACCCGCCAATTGTCTCATTCGTCTAATTCATCATGAAGTAAAAACAAGAATGGGGTGTTTAATTTCTTAAAATATGTATTCCAAAAGGATGTTAAGGGTGCTTCTTAGAATATTTTTTGGTTTGGGATGTTAATGATGATATGAAAGTAATAATGTGAATGGTATAGTACTGATAACAAAGATTTTTATAGAATTAGGGATTATAGATGTGAAGATTTACTTTAAGTGTGAAAAAAAAGTTACCAAAAAAATGTTTTTTAAAGATACAAATTAAAATGTTTATTAGTCTAATAGCGTAGAACTTTTTTCCAGTATTTTTGTTAATTGACGCTCTTTGGTTCTTTAAAAAAGAATTTTTTTTTTATATTATGGGTGGGTGGGATTTTTGGTAGGATTATTTGAATGTTGTTTAGTGTTTGTTAAAATTTTTGGATGGCATTTTTCGTGGGTTTATTAATTCTTTAGAGAGATGAGATAATTTTTTTTTGTTTTTTGGTTTTTTGTTTGTTAATTAAAGTAATTATGTAAAAATATTCTGTTATAAGAGTTCGTTTTATTAAAAAAAAGGAAAAAAATCTTTTTAAATTAAAATGGTGATTAGAAAGACATAAAAGAAAAAATTGAGAAAAAAAAAGGAAAAAAATAATAAAATAAAATGGAAGGAATAATGGGATGTTTAGAAAAAAAGATTTTCTTAAAAAAGTATTAGAGGTGTAATTTTGATTTTTTATTTACTTTGCTTTAGAGATTATAACGGTTTGATTGTTAAAAGTAAATAACATAATATGTGTATATCTTATAGTTCTACTGAATATTTTCCCAATATAAAAATGGTGATAGAAACCTGTTCAAAGTTTAATTTTTTTTTCTTTCCTTACTGTTAAGAAGCATCGGGCATCTTGATTAAGTTTCAGTTTCTGGAATCACATTAAATTGTCGATTACTCGGCTCCAGGCTGCAAATATTGTAAAAGACTATAATAATGAAACACAAATATTTTTATTTGGGCCCCATTTATTATCTTATACAAGAATTATTTTTATTTTATTGTATGTTACGGTATATCATATTAATTTTGGATATATAGTATATATATTTATTTTTTTTTAACTATATTGTAGTAATTATATCATCAACTGGTCTTAGTGTTCTGATTTTCTAATAACCAAATGTCAACAGCTCTGCTAACCAAAGCAATCCAAACTTTATACAAGTATAGCAGAATATACATCGCTACTCAATTATATTGTGAAACCGGTCATCAAAAAATTAAAGAGATTATAGCTCTTGAAAAAGCAATATTTACGTACAAAATAATCAATAATGTTACTAAACACAATTTTTCTCTAAAGATGCGGAGAAGTCAAATTTCAGGAAGATCGATCAGAAATAACAACAGACTTGATGTACCACAGAATAAAACAAAGAAGCACATTAATAGTCTTATTCCATCTTTTGAGTCTTATTCCATTAATTTATATGATCCAGCAGAGACTTGAACCCAAGACCTTTCGAATAAAAGGCCAATGTCTTAACCACTACATCATTAGTCTGTATATTTTCAAAAGTATATAAAATTTATATAACTTCGTTTATAAATTTAACGTTATGAAAAACTAAAATTTTGCAAAATCTTTTATTTCGTATCATATCTTCAGCGTTTAGTTATTTGGAATCCCTTTGAAATGTGAAAAAGATATGAAGGCCCGGAGAAAGATTTTTGTTACTAAATAAAAATTATACTAGTATAAGAGTAATATTGGGTGGCTAACAATAAAAATTTTACTATTCGGACATTTCTGCAAATTCGTTTATTTTAATGTTAGTAACAAAAATGAAAGCATCGCCATTATATTTTTAAATGTCATCAAATGTTAAAGGCAATTTTTTAATTATAGGATTTTATTAAAATTCAAATAAGTGCCTCTTGATTTATTATTTATTGTTTTCTCAAATTAAAAATTGTGAAAACTAGTCAAAATTCTAAAATGCTTTTATTCGGGTTTTTGAAATGTTACCAAATATATTTCTTAACTTTTGTTCGTCATGAATTTTTGATGTAATTCTTTACATTTTGTGAATATCATATTTGAAACATAAATGTAAATGTCATTATATTTAATAATATGATGCTAAACTTTCGAGAAATAGACTTTCTGATGAACATTTTGGATTTCACTGACTTTTGCAAAATTAAATCCACTGATTACTGTTTGGACGATGTTTGGACGATGAAAAAGCGGAATCAACAAAATGCTACTTCATGCAGAGTGTAGGATCTTACTATGCATGTAAAAATTAAGTAAATTTTATTCTAAAATTACAGATTGTATTAAATATGAAATTGTGCTTGAGCTCTTAAGTCTCGTAAAATATAGACTGTTCCGATATCTCGACATTTCAGCTTATTTGCTTTTGCTTTGTATATCTTAGAAATTTTTAATTTATTTTAGAGATAATGTAATGATTTTTATTTGTTCTTTAGTATTTGTTTAACTTTTTTCAGTTTTGGAACACAATATAGAAATTTTTGAGTTTTTTCTTATGTACCTATATTTAATTAATTCTTATTTTAAAGAAAAAAACAAAATTAAATTATAGTTTAAAATACGTAAACACCGAGGAAGTGTGGGTTCGAATCCCACACACGTCGTAAGAGTTATTCCCCCTTACGATATTTACAGCCACGACTGAACCGGAAAGGCTGTGTAATTTCCTGTCCACATTTATTTATTTATTTATATTAATATTACATACATTAATGTAGTGCAATATTATTGAACCATCGGCTACTAAGGCCATTATAGGTTTTTATACTATTATTAAATTATATACTAATATTATTTATTTTGTTTATATTATATACTATATATTTACATTATATTAGGTCGTAAGGGGGGTATGTAAAGAAAAAAACTTACGACCTGTGCAGGGATCGAACCCACACTCCTTCGGTTAATACGCCACACGCCTACCCACACGCCTGTCCACATTTATGTGGCAGAGAAATGCATTAAAATAAAAATTTAAAATACTAGTTTTTAATCACTTTCAATGACTTGTACTTATGAAGTGCATCCTTACCTAAGTCTGATCTTTCTTTTATATATTCTTTGATCTAATGGCTTAGTAACGTATATGTAGGATATATTGGGGAGCTATATAAATATACTAAATATATGTTACATATGTAAAAAAAAATTTAATATTGGAGATTTTAGAGTTGGTCCTATATCCTTGCTATAATCAAATTTTATGTATATTAAAACTCTGATTTTATGATCTAACTTTAATAAATATTGTTAAGATTTTTTTATTTTTACATATTTATAAAATCAGACATTTAAAAACATTTTCCAGAGACTTACATCAATGTATCAGAGAGTATTCTTGTATGTAGAGTATGGGAGTATGGGATTTTAGTTCTTTTTGTTTTGGAACTTCTGTTTCACATATAGGTAACTTAGAAATCCCATCCCAGCGGAACCTGAAACATTTGGGTCACTGAAATGCTGATATATTTTTTTTAATACCAAAGCCAATATAAAATTGATATCGATCAAGGCTAATTCTTATGTTCATATATGAAAGATATAGAGCGAACATAAGAATATTATTGAGGTAATAAAAATAAACTGGAAATTAAAGAAATCATAAAAAATTAAAGGAGTTTATATCAGACTATGTAAACCTCCCTGTATTATGTGATTATTATTTATGAGAAGTGAGAACCAACTAAATTTAAAATTAATGCAAATTATGTATTGATGTATTGTAGTTATTGAAATTAAAATTTATGTAATTACTAATTATGTACATGTATTATGTACATATATATATATATATATATATATTTCTTTTTTTGATAGGTAGAAATCATCAAAAGACACTATAGGAGGGAAACGAGCATGAGTCCTCTATGAATGTGCAAGGTCCCGCCACTTTATGCAAGTCATCCCACGAGTGCAAGTCAAACCATCAATGCGCAAAGTCAACCGACTAAACATCACCTCCTTTTTTTGACCAAACAATAGGATATACGATTTCTAGTATTCATGTACTGTCTGGTCAAAGGAATTTGAGTTAGGGAATGAAAATTGATTTCAAATTGGTGGGCATATATATGTTATATATGTATATATATATATAAAAATTAAAATACATTATTATTACTATTATTGTTAAAATCATAGAATGAACATTAATATTGTATATGTTGTACATAACAAAAGAATAACAAAAAAAAAATAAAACTTTAAATTTAATTACAAATTGTTCTACTTTATATTAATTAAATTCATTAATATTTGTTTTTGTTTTTTTTTAGAGCACAGGTAATCATTCAGTGTCCACCCTCCAATTTTTTTTGTTTTTCAGAATAAAAAAAGAAAACAAAAATAATCAAAAAATAAATTTTTTTTTTAATTAAAAAGAATTTTTAATGAATTATAATTAATCTTTTGTAAAGAGAATTGGACAATTTTAACTATTTTTTAAACAATAAAACCTTTTTTTTTTTTATTATATACAATATACATATATAATATATAAATAAATATATATATGTTTTTTGATTTCTAATGTTATTATCTTAAAAAATATCATAATAATTATTTTTTTTTATCTACTACATAATATATGTATGTACTATGTACATATGTATGATGAAATGATGATGATGGTAAGTTGACAATAAAATGGAAAACAAAAGGTGTCATTATTACGCTCTAAATAATCATTTTTTAGAAAAGAAAAAAAAAAAAACCATTATCCATTTGACATTATACTGTTATATTATATGCGTAACATTTTATTTAATTTTGACTTCTCATTAAAATCATTAAAAAATATAAAATAAAATTACTAAATTTAAATTTTAAATTTGTACTTTTTTGTTTTAATATAATAATAATAATAATAATTTTTATTTTAGTGATTGTCCCCCTTCTTTTTGTTTTATTTTATTAAATCTATTCAAAAAAAAAAAAATTTTTTTTTATCAGATTGCCACCATACTGTCATTTAATAAAAAAAAATTTCTGTCATCAAAATTTTATCTATTTGAATACCTATACTTGTACCTATATAAAATTATAGAAGATGAAAATATGTATGTATGTATGTAACTATTGTTAAAATAAAACAAAAAAAAAATTTTTTACAGTTTAGGTTAAAAAGTTTTTTGAATTTTTGATTTTATTCCAGACATTTTTTTAAAGTATAAATTTTTCAAAAACTTAAACAGGATGATGAGGATGAAAACTGTCAAACTGTCAAAGATATCGAACGTCTAATTTTTCACAGTCTGGTATAATGAAGAGAAAATTTACCAAAAATTATTGTAAATTAATATTACAGAAACATAAATAAAAAACGAAAGAACACCATTGTACCAAATTGGAAGGTACAATGGTACATCTTTGTTGGTTTTGGAGATAATCTCGTTTGTTCCGGAATCATTCGGAAGTTTCCAGAATCCGAACCCAGTAACCGATTTTGTCCTGATTCGAACTTGGCCTTCCTTTCGTAATTAGTAACCTACTATATACATTTCGTCAAGATAGCTTTACTAGTTTTTTAGTTATCGTGCGAACGGACGGACGGACATTGTTAAATCGATTCAGGAGGTGATCTTGATTCAGAATATATATACATGTCCATATCTAACTCGTTTCCAAGTCCAAAAACGAGTCCATATCAACTTGTTTACATACTCCATACCAAAGTTAATGTATCCTATTCATACCAAAGTTAATACATGAAATAATAATAAACCATAATTCTTGTATAAGATAATAGATGGCGTAGAAGTAAAAGAAATGTCTCTATAGTTTTGTACAATAGCTACAGCCGAGTAATCAACGGCTTAGTGAAATTAATGATTTCAGAAACTGAAACATAGTATATGAATATTAAATGACTCAGTGGATGCCCTATTTTCCTTCCCGGAGTGACAAGGAAAAAGAAAAAAAGCGTTCCGGAAATATACGGAGGGTAGCCACCAGTACTTTAGATTGAACAGTATTTAAAAATTGAACGTCTTTCAACTATATGAGGGACTGCAGCGTTGTAAGGAAGTTATTCATCATTAAATTTAATTACACCTTCTTATACGGTATAAAAATTTTGTAAGGTGATGGGCGAACGAACAGACGGAGTGAGTGAAACCAATAATCAAATTTTTTAAAAAACATGCTAAAACCAAGTTTTTTGATATACTTAGGTTATGAAGGATGAACCAGATTAAGCTGAAAACTAAACACAACATAAATGTTATTCACATAAATGTTTATTACCTTTCGTACACGATCGATTGAATAGGTTTAAAAAAAAAAATGTTTAAAAATTAAGATTTGCCTTTTAAAATTTGCATACATTTAGGGTGATTGTATGAATATGCCTTTGATTTTGTAGTTCAAAACAAGTAAGTACAAAAAAATAAGTTTTTTGCATGTATGTATTTAGATTTGTGTAAATTCAGATGTTTGTATATAATGATAGTAGGAAATCTTAAAACCGGTAGATGAAATAACAAACCTTTTAACTATACCTACAGAGTGTGTTATTTTGATTACAGCTGAGGACATATATTAAAAATATACTACACCGACTTATAAAACACGTAATATTATAAAATGTCAAATTATTTCTTAAAGACAACAAGATTTTACTCTAAAGATTTTATTATATTCCTATTTCATATTTTAATATCAAGTTGACTTTTAAACGTATTGAGCAATTCAAGCTTTCAATTTATTTGAAGAGTTTTAAAAATGGATTTCCTTTAGTCGACTAATTATCAGTTTTTTTAAGTAAATCTTAAAAATTAAAATAAATTACTGTTATATTAATAGAATTTTAATTTTTATTTAAGGATTCAAAGAAGTATACATTAATATTATTTATTTATTTATTTATTTTCAAATACTGCATCACATAAATTTCTCGAATAGGAAAGTGCTCTTGTTTACTTATGAGAATTTTCCCCTTTTTAAATTTAGATTTTCTTTTTTTGTTTTTGCATTTTTATAAGCATATAAGTATTATAGTGTTTTTTTTCAAATTATCATATAGTTTTAAGAAACTAAGATAAATTTTATTCACATAAAAAATAATTGTAGAATACGATTAAATCTTAAATTGGGGTTAAAAATTATAGTTTACATTATTCATAAATTTTAAATTCTATGTTTTAGACATGTTCTAAAATAATTTAAAACAAGGTAGAATGTAAACCAATGGTTTTTAAAAGCGCACATTTCCAAAACTCAATACAAACTGTTTAGAATTGTGACTTGCACAAAAATTTTAAAATTTAAGAAATTTTTTGTAATAAGAAAAAAACGTAAAAATAGGACATTTTTGAAATTCTTAGGGGCCGTAAGTCCGGAATCCTATATAACTAAGAAAAACGGTTAACATACGTAAAAATATATTATTGAACCTTTCATTTTCGCAGACCCTGAGATATATACTTCTGAAAATTGGGCTTTTTCGCAATTTTGAAGAGCTGCAACTTTGGAACCCTTTACAACTAAAATAAACCTTTAACACACGTAAAAATATATTACTGTAGCTTTAATTTTTATATCTTGCAGAAGTAAAATGTGTACAGGTTCCTAAGTTACAGGTGTTTAAAAATAGCAAATTTTCAATTTTTGAGCCCTAATAGCTCATAAACAGGGGGTGGTCCAAAAAAAATTTTCTGAGCAAACTTATACTAATTCTACAAGTTCTTCCTTGCCTCAAAATTTCAAGGCTCTATCTAAAAGCGTTATATGCGGGACATAAGCGGGAGTTATGAAAGTAGAAAAATCATGCAAAATTTGGTTTTTACATAACGGTAAATTTAAATACTAAATTTACAAAAATTGTATAATTTTGATATTAATTTACAAAGTTAACAAAAATACCTGTCGAATGACGTTTTCTGATTGAAAAAATCTTAAGCAGAATATAAGATATATGCATTTAAAATGGGCTACATGAAAAAGTTGTTCCACAAAATTATTTTTTTTATGAGACCTACCCATGGTTAAAATTTTTTTTCTCTATCCTTAACGGTGTAGAAGTTTTGTAAACAGACGAATGGACGGAGGGACGAACAGAGTGAAACTAATAAGCACATTTTTTCAAAATTTTTTTGGAAATGTGCTAAAAATACAGACATAAAAATGGATATAATGCTGTTATTTAAGCTATATAGGTAGTCAATCTTTCTTGATTAAGTATGGTATTATAGTTTTGAACAATACTGTATATATATACACTTCTTTTTTTTTTAATATATACTTATATTTAATTTAACTTCAATTACGTAACAATTATATGTCACTTATATCGTTTTAATGAATAGAAATCACTTCATTAAATCACTATTCTATTATTTTATTATATACTTAATTATCTTTACTGATATAATGATAAATCTCTTATATATATATATAAAGATCAGATGATATATAGATATACACTGTTATTGTCTACATTGTCTACTGCACTGTCCAACCATAAATAACATTAACAGTTTTGATTTGGATATAGTATCAAAGCGTAAACTGTTAATTATTTCTTTATATATGTATATATATATATAGTATACATTCATATATATTTGTATAAATGTGTGTAAGTATGTACATACTATATACGTATATTTATGTAATTTTACCGTGACAATATAATGTTATAAGTACTAAATAAAGATAACTATAATTACTAGCATGGCAACAATAATAATAATGTATTTAAAGTAGGGATTGGCGATTTAAATTTTTAATTTTAATTTTTAAAAATTATTTTTGTTACTTTAATTTGTTTTGAAATGCCATTTTGAACAAATTGGTTTTTTTTTTATTTGGTGTGAAATAATGAGATTTTAAATATGGAGGACTTTACAATCACTTTTTTTTTTCTATGCTCTCTTTTATTATTAAAATTTTGATGGTAGATTTTAGATTTTGAAATACTCAAAAAATTAAAAATAATTACTTTATTACATAAATATATACAATAATAGCAAAACAAAATAAAAGTTAATTATATATTATGAAAATTCAAAAAAAAAAAAAAAATTGAAATTTTTATTAATGGTTCAGTTGTACAGTTAACGTTAACCATTTTGATTTGATTTAATGTCAGAAAAAAAAAAGGAAAAATTCAGGAGGTCACTGTTATTATTTTAATTAAATTTAATAAAATTAATTTGTTTTTAAATTTAAAAAAGTTTTAAAGTAATAATTGTTAAATTCTATTAAACAAATGTTATAGCATTAAAATAATATACCAGCGATATGAACCAACTCCGAAGTCCCCTAGTCTTAATCTCTAAACCAAAATTTGAACTAACCTTCATTATTTTTGTTAAAATTAAATTTGAGGTTTATCTCTTTTTTTTTTTGGGTTTACTTAATTTTCAGAATATGTATATATTTTTGGAGATTTACATCATTTTTGCTGTTAGGTGTTTTCTTGGGATTTAGTTTATAACTCCTAGTATACATACATATACGTATATTATAAAGATCACTTATCTGTTCTTTATATAGTATTAAAAAAAAAATGTTAATCTGTCATCTTTACTTTATAAAGGACTATCTAAGTAAAATAGCTAAGTTGGTGTTAGTTAGGTTTTGGATGATTTTGGTAATGATCAGTTTTTGGGGAACATACCGCTGTATTCAACAGTTTAATTACTTTAATTACTATAATCAACAGTTAACAGAAAAGCTTATTGCATTTAAACTGCTTTTTAAACCTTAAAATGAAGAAAACGAAAGCTCTTCTTACTAAACATTTTACAGAAGTACTTAAGATACTCGTTTACTTCTGCAAATGTTTGCAGATTATGTTGCCATTTATTTCTGCAGTTGCAGATTAAAGTGTCATATTTTCCAAAAACGGACATTATCTGTATTAAAGAGGATTGTAAAAAAAAAATTTTTTTAAAGCATTTAAATAAAAAGATTCGTGCGATGATGCTATTTCTATATTTTATCATAAGAATATAAGATTAAAATAAACTCCTGCTTTTCACTATACCATATTAATATTTTTTTTTTGTATGTTTATTGTTATTTCCCTACCGCATAAATGTGACGAGAAAATTACATCGCGTCTTCTTTCCAATTGTTGCTGTAAATGTCGTCAACGGAAATTATTCTTACAATCTGTGCGGGATTTGAACCCACCAAGTTTATAGCTCTTACCTATTAGGTCATCGAGGCTTTTTAATTATTTGATTATTCAAAGTTTCTTTTCTTTTTTTTAATAAAATAACTTTTTTTCAATTTTTTGAGCATTCTGTTCAAATGCAAGTTAATGTAAAATTGTAAAATTTGTTTACTTTTTTGCTATACATATTTAAAATTCTGAGTAATAATTCATACTTTTAGTATTAGATGGTAACATTTTTGGCGAAAATTGAAATTTTATTAATAAAATTTTGATATGAAGTTTAATATTAAGGAGGATTGAAATGTTTAATGAAATAATTAAACAATAAGCCGAATGCAAAAACTAGATTTAAACTCGTAGTGTTCTTTGAAAAAGTGAGATTTAAGTCCCAGTACAGTTTTATGCATTAAACTATTAGCCAAAATTAAATGAAATATAGAAAAATATACCAAATTATATCAAGTGAAAGATATATTTACTTGAATATATCGAATAGAGTTACGGGGTAGGCAGAACATCCAGAACATCCAAAAAAAATCAAAGGGTTTTTCATTTTCCTATAGTTAGTTAGGTGGCCACCTATTTCGCCTATATGGCGGAGCCGCCTCTGGGAATATATCAATATTTTCTTGCAGTAATTATATACATTTGGTATGATTTTTGTTGATTAAAACTTTTAAGTGATCTGTTCATCCAATAAGCTTCCTATATACTCTGTATCTTCCTGCGTTGTTACATTCGCTTCAAGAAGAAAAAGATAATTTTATCTATTTTTTTCTCTACCTTATATGATTTCATTAATACCTTGTCTTGTCTTGTATTCTTAAATATTCTTCTTTATTAACTATTGCAAATATTTCTGAAGCATAAGTGAATATTATAAGTATTAATTAATTTTGGTAAGTTTTCTAATTCTCAGAAATATCCTATAAGTATATTCTAATTAATTATAATATTAAATAGTTAATATTTGCATCATGTTATAATGATTTAGGTCAAACAATTCACAAAACTGTCATATATAGGAAAAAATTCTATAAATATGTACATTTGAAAATGTCATGTTAAGTTTCATCAATTACATTCATAAAATCCCCAAAAAGAATAATGTTTTTTATACATTTACAAGTTAAAAATAATAAATTACATTATTAATATTTTGTTAACATATTTTTAATATAATTATGAACTTGAATTATGTTTTGATATTGGCATCAATGAATTATATTAAAGCTTTTCTGGTAGGGTCGACACTGATTTTTTAAACAACTCTAAATTCCCTCATCATATCGGAATATCGCGCATATATAAATATTCTGGTTCATATTTCCCCCCGATTTCATATCCAATTCTAAAATCCTTCTTAATTCAGAATATCGCTTAAACATAATATATATAAATATTTTGAATGAAAAGAATACCCTGATTTTGAACCCAACTCTAAAATCTCTCATTATTATTTTTACATATATATTTCAACAATTAACCATTTAAAGTCCATGGTAAACCGATTTTGAAATCAACTCAAGCATGTTAATTCCTAATAATTTTTATATACCATCAGGGTGCATTGAACGCAAAGTAATTGACGATATTACATACCATCCGTAAAAGTGTTCTTCATCTTAGTGAAGTCTATTTTGAAAGTTATGAAACTGTCCTAACATTTATCTTTCTTTAGTAATGGGAAGAACAGAAATGCTTTCCATGAAAGAAGTTCTATCATATAAATTTTTACTTAACATGAATATTTCACTAAATGATAACCTAATTGTATATCTTTTTTTTTTAAAACACAATCAAAAACTAAAACCTGAAAAAAATTTTGAACGTGCTCAGACGATGGTAATATTTTTCGTCGACTACGAATTTTGAGTTTGTACACAGTCTAAAACATTTAAAGTAATATTCTGAATTAGACGACAGTTATAGCTATTATTGGAATGTTCACGGAAGAAACTTAAATTTTTTCCATATAGCCGATTATAGCAGTTATTAAAAAAACTGTCAGTAAAATTATCTGTCAAATGGGCAAATGGCAAATGACGGTACTGAAGCCAAAATAAAAACAAAAGTAATTTAAATTGTCAACGTTATTTCGATGTTTGAAAAATAAAGTTTTATTATTTCAATTTATTTATTCATTATTGATAGAAAATTGTACTAATAAAGAATAAAAAAAGATTATTTTATTTAATAAACAAAATAATAAAAAAAAATAAAATGCAAGTGCTAACTGATTGAAATACAAAATCATAATGAAATATGTCAGAATTGCATCAGAATTTTTTTCATTGACAAACCGAAATACGAAGAAATGAAACATATGTCATTGGAACAATTTTGTTTCATTATTCAAAATTACTGATCAGTTGTTCAGGAAAATAATTACCAATCCGAAAAATCATAAAATTGTTTTTTTTTTAAATATTTAACTTAATATTTAAAAATTCGTATAGCTGAATTTATTCTTTAGAAATTATTTAATACACTTTTCTTAAATCTTATATTATCGTCCCAAAAATTATTTGTGCATAGTACAATTCTTAGGTACTAGTAAAAAATAAAAAATAAATGATATGTTAGTCACTTAATAGTTAAAAACTTTTAATAGATTTTAAAAGTGGGGCCTCGGTGGCGTAGTAGGTAAAAACGTATAAAATACGTTGTAAACACCGTATGGGTATGGGTTCGAATCCCACACACGTCGTAAGAGTTATTCCCCCTTATGACATTTACAGCCACGTCTGAACAAGAAAGGCTGTGTAATTTCCTCTCCACATTTATGTGACAGAGAAATTCATTAAAAAAAAATTTATTAAAGTTCAATAGAAAGTAAGAATTTACAAAAATAAAAAATTAAAGAAACTTTACATCATCAAATTAAAGAAACTGTTACATCATCAATCAAAAACAAATTCACAAGAATTATTTGTGCATTCTTTTTATTTTTAAAAAATATTTGTGTATATGTTCATTCATTTAGCAGAACCGAACGGTACATTATTTTTTAAAACGATTTTGAATAAAATAGGTTTAATTTGTATAGATAATAGTTTAGTCGCTCTAAATTGTTTGTTAAGATATGAACAAGGTTTTCTTTACTATAAAAATTAAAGAAAAATGGTTAAAAACTGGGAACTGTGTATTGAAACCAGATGTGCAATTGTATCAGAGTTTAATTGCGGAGTTTCTGTGACGGAATTGTCTAAAAAATATAATGTTCATAGAAATACAATTAGATATCAGCTAGAAAAACAGAAACTTATTGGGTTTCTCCAAAATAAGAAAGGGACGGGAAGTAAACGTAAAACAACAAAAAGGGAAGATGTCCAAATAATAAGAGCTGTTAAAATAAACCCTATCATAACTGTCAAGGATATTCTATAGAAAACGTTAATAAGATAAGAGTTAATAAAATAGCACCCACAACTGTTTGAAATAGGTTAAAAGAAGACAATATTAATTAATATTCAATACAGAAGAAACCATACATTTCTCAAAAAAATAAGCGCCTAAGATTAAAAAAAAATGAAAATATACATTTTGCAGAAGCATATCAAAGAAAGCTATAAACTGGCGCCTTAGCACGGATTTTATAATTCGTTACTTAATACATCACTGATGTCAATATGAAAACATAATATTCAAAGAACATAATTTTGTTTTTGGCAATTTTGTTGTCCTTTTATAATTACTTGTAAGTTGGTGAGTTAATCATTAAAAATATTCAACCATTCCAGTTTTTCCATTATTTAATTTTTTCCCATTTTTATATAATCCTAAAATTGAAAAGTTTTCTCAACAACACAAAAAAGATATTTCTATAATAAATAATTTTTAAATACTTGTTTTTTTTTTTTGTACAGGAGTTAGTTTTTTAATAAAATTAAAATTTATTAGTCACTTCATAATTTATAAAAAAAACTTTAAAGAATAGTAAAAAAAAAAAAAAAATTTTTGTCTTTATCAAAATTTATCATCATTTCTTCTAATTTTTTAACAAAATAACTTTTTACTCATATTCGTATCTACAAGATACAAGATAATCATCTTCACAGATTGTAATTCAAAAAAAAAAAAAAAAAAATATCAAATAGAAATTTTCTGAACATTTTGTGACAATATTTAAAATATCACAATCATGATAATAATATGATATAGTGACCTGAACCTATATATTTTGATTGTTGATAGTATAATGAAACCGTTATAGATTTTAAAATTACAAAAAAATTTTCTTTTAGTTGTAATTTTTTATTTTATTTTATTTTTTTTTGTTTTATATCTAAAGATAAAAAATGAAAAAGAAATAAAACAAAAGGTAAGAAAAGTCTAAATAAATTTCTTAATTATACCAGGTGAAGATCGTTTTCTATCCATTAATATATTAAAAAAAATAGCAGTAGCAGTAGTAGTAGATAGTAACAATAATATATTTAGTTAGATATTATTTTATTACTATCATTACGATTAATAAATGTCATCTTTGTTTAGTCTATTATATCAAAAATTATATTTTAGTGTCACATTTTTTGGCAATTTTACTATTTTATTGTGACAAAATATAAATTTGAAAATTTTTTTTTTTTATATACTTATTATTATAGTGGATTCATAGTACCTAATAGTTATTTCTTTTTGGTGGTTCAGCAATTTTATAATGAATAACTTTGGATGGTCACTAATTCGTTATATTAGTCGTTTTAGATCATAATATTAATATAATTATTTTCTATTTAGATATTTCTTTTAATTTTAATTAATAGGGTAACATTAGCAAAAATAGTGCAAAACAATAAATATAACCTAATTTTTTAGAAATTGAATCCAGATATATCTGTAATTTTTAAATTTGAATCTAATCTATTTTAAGGTCTTCAAAATGGTTCTCGTTTCATTTTAAGTTTTTATCATTTCTCAGAGTTTGCTAGAAATGTTTCTTTTTAGCACATTTTCAAAAAAAATTTGAAAAAATCTGCTTATTAGTTTCACTCTGTCCGTGCGTCTGTTTACAAAACTTCTGCACCGTTAAAGATAGAGAAAAAAAATTTTAACCATGAGTAGGTCTCATAAAAAAAAAATTTGTTGAGCAAGTTTTTCATGTAGCACCATCCATTACGGAGCTACAACCCCTCAAACTTTGAAAAAGCCCTATTTTTAAATGCATATATCTTATATTCTGCTTAAATATGTGCTTGTTATGATATCCCCAACTGGAAGATTATAAATTCTTTTTTTAATAGCAAGAGCATTTCTTTTTTTATTTTTTGAAAAAAATTGTAAAAAAAAATATATATTTTGATATATGTACAAAATTTATTGAAAAAAAATATTTACCATTCTTTGAAAACTGAAAATATCTACTATCTTACGACGTTTAAAGTATACGATAATAATGTTTTGGTTTTAGAATAAGGACTAAACGAACTACAGATTATTTATGTACATTCAAAATTACATGTATTTTATATTAGTATATGCCATTAATACAAACTGTTGAGAATTGTGACTTGCACAAAAATTTAAAAATTTAAAAAATAAAATTTAAGAGATTTTTTGTAATAAGAAAATATGTGAAAATAAAACTTTTCTGGAAATTTGAAGGGCTGTAAGTCCGGAACCCTTTATAACTAAGAAAAATCGTTAACACACGTAAAAATATATTACTGGAGCTTTAATTTTTATGTCTTTACAAAATACCGAAGAAAAATTTGTACAGGTGCTTAAGTTATAGGTGCCTAATAGCAAATTTTTAATATTTCAGCCCTAATACCTCTTAAACAGGAGGTGGTGCAAACAAATTTTCTAAGGAAGTTTATACTAATTCTAAAAGTTCTTTCTTGTCTCAAAATTTCAGATTCCTATCTAAAGGCGTGCCGGAGTTATGAAAAAGTGCTTGTGCTTGTATGATATGTGCTTGAAATAGTTTTGCTATTAAAAAACGAGGAAGAATACAGTTGACTTTGTCAACTCTTAGATACCCGTACGAACCGTTAGTATGTTCACAGCCTGTCACTCTGCTTACAATATTATTTTTTTAATATTTTAGTATTTTAAAATAATTTGGGTGAATTTTATAATTTCTAGAACTATGGGTTGTACATATATTCAAACTATATGTTTATATGTACATTCTTTAAAAGCAGATTCTAACCTTTCACATAACGATTATCAATCCAAAACTTTTTCAAATATTCTATAGTACCATTTAATACTAAGCGGTAAATGTATATTAAATTTACTAAGTACAAAACAGTAAATATAATTTTAAATATTATATTATATTATATTTAAATATTCCATTGACAGAAAAATTTCTTATAAGTACAATAAAATACATATATGTATGTAAATACGGCGCTATATAATATACATCTATACTCTTATCATTCATTCACTAGTGACATATACGATATGTAAATAAACATGATATTATATAAGTATGTATATATATCAATATCATATAAATAATAATAAAAATTCTTCAAGCAACCGTTATGTTGTATATTTATTTACATTTTTATGTACTACGCATTATATCCTCAACAATTTCAAATTATCGAGTAAAATAAAATGGAAAAAATTCGTTAGAGAAATTTGTTAGAAAATTTGAAAAAATCAAGTACCACTTTCGTCAATTATAAAGTAACCCTATATTATTAAAAAAAGTTGTTAACAGAAATAAAAGTATAATGTTGGAGCTTTAATTTTTGTGTATTACTTCAAAAAAAATTTAACAGGTGTTCAAGTTACAGGTGTTTAAAAATAGGAAATTTTCAGTTTTTGACCCCTTACAGCTCCTAAACGGGGGGTGATACAAAAAAAATTTCTGAAATGACTCATACTAGTTTTCAAAGATCTAACTTCTGTCAAAATTTCAAGTTTCCAACTTTAACCGTTTAGAAGATGGAAGGGTTAAAGGATTTTGCAAAATTTGAGTTTCGCATAACGGTAAATTAAGACACCGTGTGCCAAAAATATATATTTATTGTATATATACTTTTAAAGCTAATGAAAGTAGTAATCGTTTGGCGTTTTCAAAATGAAGATATACCTTATACAACTTGTGCTATAACAATTTAAATATAGAGCTTTTTTGAACCTTTGGGGAGCTGTAGCTCCGTAACGGGTGGGGCTACAAAAAAAAGTTATTAAAAATAAAATTAATATTTTTGTGAGATCTATCAGTATTTAAAATTTCATAGCTCTATTGCAAAAAAAATGTGGGGATCTAAAAGTTAGGTGTTCGAGAGCTACCCTAAGGCTTGCTCCAAACTCAACCAAAAAAAATAGGGAACCTACAAATTACTCCCAAAATATTTTGTGTAAATTTCAAGATTCTAGCTTTCTTAGTTTTTGAGTTAGCGTGCTGATGGACGGACGGACGGACGGACGGACATGGCTCAAAAGTCTTAGAATTTTTTTCTGATCCGATCCATACCTTTGAAGGTATATCTAGCTCGCTTATTTCGAGGTGTTACAAACGGAGGAGTAATTTTATTATACCCGATCCTATCGTACGGGTATAAAGAATTTATAACCTTCCAGTTGGGCATATCATTGTCTACATATTATTTCAAGACTTTTAGAAATTTGGCCAATACGGATAAAAACTTAATTATTATATTATTATATCTTGCCCTATACGGCAAGAAACTATATAAACATACTGATGAAAAGTAATTATGATAATTTTGCGATTATATTAATAAAACCGAATTTTTGAATGTATTAAGCATAAACGAAATCCCCTTTACTAACCAGCATACTAACACATTTAAATGACGATAAAATAATATATAAAATTATAATGTTTGACAAATGAAATCTTCTGATAAAAAGAATAGAAACTATATAAATAGTATCCTGTTTCCAAACACTAGATTTAAATTTAATTTATTTATTTTACCTTCTAATAAAATTGGCAATAACATAGACCAAAAAAGGAAAAAAAAATAATGGTGATATAGCAATTTTGTTTAATAAATAAATCTTTTTTTAAACTTTCTATATTATGTATTTTTATAAAAAGTATACTAATATTTGTGTATATCATAATTTTCAACTGTCCTTTATTACAAAATTACCCTATTCCAGATTGGTGAAATTTTTGTAAAAATTAACTTTTAAAAGAAACTTTTTATTTTTATTCGCTCTAAAAAATTCATTTAATATTTTTACATATAGATTAATTATAATATTTTTAATATAAAAACGTGACAATAAAAATATAAAAAAAAGTTACAAGAAAAAAAAAAAAACTTGTCAAAATAAAAAGAAAATTAAATTGAAAAAAAAAAAAAAATCTCATAAATTAATAGATACAAATCATGTCACAAGTGTCATAAAATTTTTAAGGTCTAAAAGCTATTTATAATAAAACTAAAACAAAATAAAAAAAATAATAGTAATTTTAAATAAAATAAAAGTTAATTAAGAGATGGAAAATAATAAAAATTTTCCAGTTCTATGATTGCCAGTATCGTCCGTTCGTGTATTACACACGCAACCAATCATTATCATCATTATTAACATCATTGTAAATTAATCATTATCAAAGTATCATTGTCATCATTGATATCATCATAATTTTAAAAATGTTATAATGATATAACCATCATCATTACTATTCCATCATCATTACTATTCCATCATCATTATCAATACTATTATCAATTACTTACTTTACTATTGCTATATAACAGTATTCTCCCGTTCTTCAAACTATTGCCATATTATACGTAAGCATAATCTAAAGATCATTGGTTGAGTGATCAAAACAATTTTTGATAGGTATTTTCATTAACCTCCTCAGGTCAAAGAATTTTGGGTGCGAAATATTAAAAAAAATTAAATATTGTGAAATATAAGACCTCATTATTATTTTTTTTAAAATGACAAAAAAAAAAAAAAAGAGAACTAACAACATAATTAAAATCTTTATAGTCAGTTTTTCTATAATCAGTCATTAGAAATTTAGTTATGAATGGGATGAATAGATAGAATAGGATGAATAACAAAAATTCAAATTAAAAATAATTAAAATATATGTAATTAAATTTATTAGTCCAGGAAGTTCTATTAATTCTTTGCTGTCATTATAATGTAAACACTGACGTTATTTAACCAACAAAAAAAAAAAAACAAATAGATAAAACAATAATTCTAAATAGTCATTTAAAATTTTAAACAGAAACATTTTTTAAAAATTGTAAAAAATAAAAGCTGTGCTCCTTTAGTCTTTTTAAAAGTGATAATGACTTTTTTTTTAGTCTAAATTGAAAGATAAAACGTGTAAAATTTATACAGTATATAGAAAGAGAAAAACTTTTCAACTTTCCAAACATTTTTGACATTTGGAATTTTTTTTGTTAGTGACAAGTTATAGCGATATCTAAAATCTATACGATAAAAGTCACCTTCTATCGAATACAATCACTTTTTATTCGATTCAACGACTTTTTTTCGGACACAACCAATATTTATTCCGATACCATAATTTTTTTTTCGAAAAAAAATTATTCTTTCGCTCGCATGGGTTTTTCGTATCTTTCGTTTTTCATCTAGAAAAAAATCCTTAACACTTTTAAAAAAGACTATAGTGAATCACGATCTTAATAATATTTTGAATTTCTTTTACTGCAATGTAGCCAAAATGTAGGTTATAATTTCTTCAGTACTATAAAAGTGTATTAGGGGAAGGATTATGAGCAGGAAAAAAAAGTGTAATATAATTGGAAAAAATTTTCACAAATTAAAGCCCCAAACAAAAAATTAAATAAAACCCCAAAATTTAAAGTCTTAATTCATAATGAATTAATATCCCAAAAGAAAAAAGAAATAAAGCTCTACAGAAGTGAATTGAAGCCCCAAACAAAAATGAATAAACACCCCAATTTTTCATTAATTTGGAGCTTTATTTCATTGTGAAATAACACCCCGAAATAAAAATGAAATAACGCCCCAAAACTATTTATAGTTTATATTATTATTTAATAAAAAAAAGACAATTCTATAATATACAAAATATATATGAAAAGATCATCAAAAAACAGAAGATCATCACATTCTATTTAAAATAATAACAAAAAACAAAGAAGTTAATGATATTTCGAGAATGTAAGTTTAATGATACATTCTTTAGTATTGATTTTAGAGTTGGATTCCAAATCAGAGTTATACGCTTTTTCTAGAATATTTATGTGCGATAGTGATTTTAGTGTTGTACATATATCTATATAATAAACATTCTGGAAAAAACGTAAACCCCTGATTTAGAATTTAACTCTAAACTCCCTCCTAAATCAGAATCTCATATATATTATATAAATAAATATTCTGGAAAGAGGGAATATACTTCTTTTTCAGAAATTTTATAAAGCCCATCAAAATTTTTGTTTAAACTTCTGGAAAAACGGAATATATGGATGGGAAAATTAATTAATTATATTCATTAATTTACAAATTTACAAAAAATAAAACGAAATATAGGAGGGTGCGCGTGAATAAAGCGGCGCGACCGCGACCGCAAACGAGCACGACGGGCACGGTGACGTCGGCGCAATCGATCGTTCGTTCTAATTCAGAGTTTTTAAAATCATAGTTATACGCTTTAAAATAAAAAAATTTCGACTTTAGTTAATTCTTTTTCTACTTTGATTCATATAACAAACAATACTAAGCCCCAATACTTATTTTTGGGGTTTTATTTCATTTAAATTTTTGGGGGGTTATTTCATTATGCCATAAGCCCTAAATAATGAAATAGGCCTCCAAATTGAAAAATGTTAGGGCTTTTTTTTTTTTTTTTGGACTTTAATTCCTTGGACGTTAATTCACGGAGCCATTTTTCATGCCGATTTTTTGGGACCATTTGAATTTAAAACCATTTTCATATTTTCATAGTTTAGAAAGCCGATTTTGTGTTGATACTTTTTAAAAAAGGAATGTATTTTCACATATATCCAATTAACATAATTATTATTTCCATTAATGAAAATGAAGAAGCATGAAAGTTTGACAGAATAATTAAATTTCTTTTTATCATAATAATATCATCGATAATAAAAATATTAGTATACCTATTCTATATAGAGCTTTGGTGAACATCTTGATATTCTAAACTATTCAAATGGTTTATGATTTAATTATATGTAAAATAATTTTGAATTTTTTTAAAATGAGAAAAAAAAATAGATATGTTAAAAATAATTTAATTATATGGATATTATTATTATTATTACATGAAATGTGAAAGTTCTCAAAACACATTATTACAAAAATCAAAAAAAAGATGTTATAAAAAATCCTGTATATAAATGTTGTACAAACAGAGTTAGAACAATTTATAATCAATCACGAATATTTGCAGGTAAGCATAAGATTTTCCTATAGATTCGAGCTTAGCACTCAGACCAGTCAAAGACCTGTTCCAAAAAAAATAGTATGGCGTTATAGCCATGCTAACTGGGAAGGTTTAAATTAATATTTTAAAGCTTTTGATTGGTCTTTGTGCTTTAGCAACAGAAATATTGACTTTGCAACCAATGCGATTAGTGAAATAATTCTTCTAGGGATGAGAGCCTATATTTCTCACTCTATGAAAAGTATTAAAAGGCCACCAAAATCTTGGTTTAATCGCATTTGTGTAAATGCAATATCTAAAAAGGAGGAAGCTTTTCAAATCTACAAGAGTGATAGGACTGAAGCTAATAGGGCGAGCTAAATCGCGGTTAGAAACTGGTGTAGAAGAGTTATCAACAAGCAAAAGTTCTTGCACAACAGACGGTTGAGAAGACAACTTTTGCATCTTCCTAAAAATAGCAATCCCTTTTGGACCTTTCCTTAACGGTAAAAGTGGCGATTCTCTGTCCCCGCCTTTGGTTGATAACAATGACAAAATTGTATCCGATCCCAAAGAAAAAGCAGATTTATTTGCCAAAAATTTCGCCTCCAACTCAAAATTGCCCTAGTCAACACAAAGACCATGCATTCTTCCCGAGGTTAACTGCTCCTTAGGTAGAATTTCTTTCAGAACTCGTGCAGTTCTTAAAGCTAAAAATTTGGATACAAAAGAGTCAGCCGGTCCGGATGGCATCCCAAGTAACATTTGCCAAGAATAAAACTCTAGAAAATTGGGAAAAGTTCTCATAAGACTCTCATAACATAATTCTAATTATAGCAAATTAATTCACTCTTATAAAGCTCTTCTTATGAGATAGCAATACTTATATTGTTAAAAATACTTTTACTCTTTTTATAAGAATTAAATTAACTCTTATAGAGAAATTATTATAAGATATCAACACTTACAAGGCTAACAATTCTTTCACTCTTATAGTAAAACTATTTTTATACACTTCCATTAATCGCAAGAAAATTTATATTCCCATAAAGCCTTTTTTATGAGGTTTCAACTCTTATAGAATTGTGTTCTTAAAAAGATTCCTTTATGAGAATTAAACTTTAATAACTACTTGTAATAAAATTGTTGTTAAAGTTCAAATATAAAAATAAAGTCTGGAAATAGAAGTCAACAAAACAAAATAGAAGTAAATATTGAAAGATGTCCTAACTAAGGTAGTTTCAGGTATTTAAATCAAAAGAAAAATAGGTCTTTGAATAATTGAAGTATATTTGTTAGCATGATTATATTACTGCCACAGTCTTAAAAAATACTTTTTCTACTATTGCGAAACCATTGCGCAATCTTTTCCATTTATCCTTCTCTTCGGGTAGATATCCTACCCAGTGAAAGACAGCGCATATACATCCCATCCCCAAAAAGGGAGGAAAAAGCGATCCCTCAAACTACCGCCCTATTGCTATCACTTCGGTCCTTTCCAAAATAATGGACAATTCAATAAATAGAAAGCTTCTAAAATATCTACATTAAGATTCACATAGGATTAATTCATGATCGTCAATATGGATTCCGAACTCATCTGTCAACAGGTGATTTCATGCCTCTGTGAAAGGCTCAACACCAGCCTCCACCATTTGGGGGAGTCCGATGTTGTCGCTTTGATAATTCAAAAGCTTTTGACCGAATTTGGCATGATGCTTTAATTGCTAAATGCGAAACAATGGGCCTCGGTGCTGTATTTATAAAATGGATTGAAGATTTTCTTTCGAATCGTTCGATTCGTGTCCTGGTCGATGGTTATTCTTCAGACCAATTCAAAATTAATGCTGGTGTCCCACAAGGATCTGTTCTCCCCCCGACACTTTTCCTCATATTTATTAACGATCTTTTAAGTATAACCTCCAATCAAATCCATAGTTTTGCAGCACGCTCGTTGCTTCTTATGAAGACAACACCAGTAAATATTCTGCTTCGCTTGAGCTAAATCTTGACTTGGACAAAATTTCTAATTGGGTCAAAATCAATAGAGTCGATTTTAACTCTAAGAAAACTCAGTGCTGTTTAGGCTCTCGGAAAAGAAACATTTCAATCCCAACTTTAACTTTTCAAGGGGAAGTTTTGCAGCATACGGGTGAGCTCAACTTCTTGGGCATGGAGCTAAATCAAAATTTAAGTTGGTCCAATCATATTTTTGGTATAGCTAAAGATGCAGCTAGGTGTATGGATTTCCTGTATCGTTGTAAAGCCTTCTTTTCAACTTTTGATCGATATTTGGGAGATAAAACATATATAAGACCAAAGATGGGGTACAATGCACATATTTGGGCAGGAGCCTCCAAAACGGCATTCGGATTTCTCGATAACGTGCAAAATAGAGCAATTCGTCCACTGGTTAAAAAAATAAATTTCATTGATATTTCTAACAGCCAATAATGTTTGTTTGACTCCTTCTTTCTGTTTTTCATAATGTTTGTTTGACTCCTTCTTTCTGGATACAAATGCTTCCACACTTCCACAATATGGCTCATGAGTATATATCTACATAAAAATTATTTTCTAGAATTTATCAATATTAAAACAGTTGCTTTAAACATCACGAAAAAACAAAAAAATAATTTTTAAGAAATTGTTTTTCAGAATGGCTAAAAACAAAAATTTAAGTCCATAATTTTAATTGATTCATGTAAAAGAAAAGTATTAAGAAAAATGTTTGGTAACCGTAAATGAAAACGAAAACAATACAATCAAGAACAATGAAGAGGCAGGTGTACTAGGTTTGGACGAGAAAACTGCAATAGTTGAAGATTCTACCAAGGTTGTCTAGCCAATGATGATGATCATAATTTCGTATAGAGGGTGCATGCATTTAGCCATGGATTAATATCACATGGGTACGAAAATATTTTCTATAGTTTAAAACAATTCTTATATACAGTACCTACTTACAATATTATTACTTACACCTGACATTTAGGAAGTAAATCCCTAATAAACATTAAATAATCTAATTTTTCAACTATTTAAACAGGGAATTATTGAATTCCTATAATAAAAGAAATTCATTAAGGTTACAGAAATCTTAATTGATAATATTATTATTGTCATTATAGTTATTAGTTAATTTTATACATTCTGTAACGTTTAGTTTCATATGAATATATATTTATTATTACATTTTATTTTTAACGTTTTATTAAATATTATAAAATAATTTTTTTTAATCAAATAAATTTCTTCATTCATATTGCTGAAAAATAATACATTACTTTACTTTAACACTAATAGTATATCTTTATTACAGCTTCATTGACTTGAAGATGGATGTCCTATTGTAATTTTCGAGGATCTTAAAAAAATATTCCGTTCTAAGTGATCTTTGTATTGATGTTATTTTCCCTCAAGCTGATTGTGCTTGATCATAGTACTATCGATTATTCTTTTCTTAAATCTTTGAGCTATAATTTTATAAGTATTTTTGTCCCGAGTGCTTTATTAGAGAAGAACATGATATGAGGATGTTTTAAGTCAATATTAAACAGAAGTTACCTTTAAAAATTTATAGAATAGTGATAAAAATAAACAAGAAGTTAAAAAAAAAAAAAACAATAATAAAAGAATAAAAATATAAAACCATATTATAGAAAGAAATGTATTATTACAAAAAAGAAATTAAGTTGCCTGGTGTCTGATATTTGCTTTTTAATTAATACAATTATTAAATATTCTCAATCGATATTTTTTTATCTAATTAAAAGTAATCCTTACAAAAAAGTCTTCAATCATATAGATTAATTATTTTTAATTGAGTATCTACTGCTACTCGTAGTAGTAGTAAAAAAAAAAAATTAAATAAACAACTCCATTTAAAATACGCTTGATGCGAATATATACCGCGACTTTGTATAATGTTTTTTTTTATTTTTAAAACTTTTGTGGTTAGTACTTATAGTGGACAAAAACAAAATCACAACAAAAGGAAAGGATTAAAACTATATGAAAAAAATCACAGCTACTAGATGTTGTCAACTTAATTAAAACTCTAAAAGTATTTTAAATTAAAAAAAAAAAAAGAATTATTAAAAAATACAGTGAAAAAAAGATATCACCATTGATACTACATAATTTTTTTTTTAATTTAAATTAAAAAACAGACACCTTTCAATGTTTCTTTTATTACGGGGCAATCAAATTTCTGAAAAATGTAATTTTTTTTAGGAATTATTATGCAATTTATTATATAATTGCAGTTACACAATTATTATACAATCAATGTATAGCTGTAATTATTAGATTATTATTAATTAAGGGATATAAGTAACACTGCGATCTTTTGATGTAGATCTTTTGTGCTCCCTCTACTATTTCGTACGGCAGCCCTACTGCCTCTAAGAAATTAAAGATTTGTAGAGGGTTTACATAGCTGGCAGATCATCTTCGGTAAAGTAATTGTTTTTAGATGCACATATTTTGCTTGGAGTAAACCTCCACAGTTTTTGAGTATGTCTCCTGCAAACTCTTCTTCTTCGTGACAGTATCTGCATGTATCCTCCATTCTATATTCCAATTTTCTTTAAGTTCCTCTTTAGTCGAAAGTGTTCCGACAGGAATTCTGTTAAAATTTTCTGTCTATTTTTACTGTGTTCTTCATATATTTTCCAGTTTTGCTTAGATTGTCTGAATCTGAATGATTATGAATGGTGTTTGGTGTCTGAATAATTGGTGTTTCTTATATTTTGTGTTTACCTATGCCAGACAAAGGTTCGGGACGTTTGAAGGGTTCCTCGTTTAAAAGCCGATCCGTTTCCTCATTTTCCTTTATAAGTACCTATGTATTCAGATACGCTGTATAGGGTTACTTTATTGTTTGTTACTTAAATTGTAAGTTATCTCTGAACTTTAGTCGATATTTTATTATATAATTTAATTCAATTCAATATCTAAATATTGTTATTAAAGCTTAATTTCTTATTTTGAGATGGTCCTTGCTTCGCTCTTTAATTCAAGAAATATTTGTCTAAATTTCTTTCAATTTCGATGATTCTCGCCATATAAAGTAGTTGTATCTGGTTTCTTATCTCGTTATGCAATATTTGTACGATACCAACACTTTGTTGTATATATTTAAGCTATATTATTATTTGTTTTTAAATACAAATATTGTGGATAATTTTTCCATTCTTGAGTAATTACATTACATATATCTATACTGTTTTGCTGTTGAAGTCCTTATACCGTTATTTTTAAATACGGGGAAGATAGTTTTAGGGGATAAAAATTCCTATATATTTTGGTGTATGTTAAAGATCTATAAATGCCTCTATCTATAAATGTGTATGTTAAAGATCTATAAATTAAAGGAGACTTAAATAATAGATTAGTATAGAAATAAAACTATTTTTTGTGAAATTGTAGAAGACAGAGGAAAACAAATTTGAAGGAAACATAGACGTTCTATATCTTTTTCACAACAAATAATTTTCCACAATCAATTAATGTTGAAGACTGGTTTGATCTGTACAACTATTTTGAAATTCGAACTTATTTATTTATTTTGTACCGATCTACTATTAAGACTATATTTTTGTACCGATCCACTATTAAGACAAGACTTTTGACTATGAGACTTAATTGAAGTTTCAAATTGAGATCTTCCGATTGATGAAATGTTGGGGTCTTAAGCTCTGCTTCATTGGTCAGTTAAACAGTTTTGACAATTATGTGACATTAAGATTGTCCTATTTTGATTTTTTTTGTTTTACTTCTTCCTGTAGTGTTTATTGTTGTTTTAGGTTTTTGTACCACCATAAAACCAACAAAAAACAACCAAAAAAAAATATTAACCTACCCTCAAAATTAATTGCTTTTAACCCTTTTTAAGTAAAAAAAAATAATTTTTTTATTATTTTTAAAAGAAAAATAAAATATAAAAAAAATAATTAAAAAAAAAAATTCGAAACTTTTTTCTTTTTTATTTTAAGTCCGGCGATGTTTTTTGTTTTTTATTTGTTTCAATTCGTTGCTAGTCTTCTATTTCTTTGTTTTTTTTTTCACGTTATTCCTTGTGTTTTAGTTATTTTTTATTTTTTTTTTGTAACCGAGGACATCATCCAGGTATGAAAAAATAAATTTTCCCAACATTTTTTTCTTTTAACATCCCTTATGTTTTTCAGAAACTTTTTTTTTCCTACTTCCATTTTGTTAATGGGTTTCTGTATATTTTTTTTTCCATTTGTTAAGTGCGCGAAAATGAGAAAATTGATGAAATAAAATTTTATTTATTTATTTATATTTTTTTATTTTTATTTTTAATTTTTAAATGGAAAAAGTTATTCATTTTTTTTTATTATTATTATTTTAATTTAAAAAGAAATTTAAATATTAAAAGCATTAAAATGTATACATAATTGTTGTATAAGTGTGAAAGCATTTGTACAAATTGGTAAGGTGAAAATATTATTAAAAAAATATTTTTATAAATTTTTTTCATTTTTATATTATTATTTACCTATTAAGGTGGTGTTTTTATAGTAGACACTGAATTAATAATATTATTAATAATTAAAAAGCATTTTTTAAATATTTATAGTATGAGAGTTATTTAAAAAGTTCCAGCATCATCTTCCACAAATAAAATTGACTTTAAAATATGAAAGTTATTAGCAATTTCATATATACAATCCATTAGATATTAGTTTTAAATCTTTACGCATCAAGTGTATATTTATGCAATGCAATAGTAACTTACAAGTTGGTTATGGAAAAGGATCTCCACAAGATACCTGACTTTGACATAAAAACGATTTGAAAAAAATTAGCTCTTAGAGGTTCATTGTAACTACATGTAGAAGATGTACTGAGTATTGAATATGAGTTGATACAAGTTGAAAGTGATTTAAAAACAATAAACATATGGACGGTTAAATAAGCGTCGTCTGTTGGTTAATATATATTAAAATAATGAAACTAATGATTCTTGAAGATATGAAAAATGTTGAAATGTTCTTGATATGATATCAAATGTTTTTGAAGATATGTTATGATTGAAAAAAGAATCAGTTGCATATTTACTCGAATGAAATTCAGTGATGGAATTATATAAGTTTGATAAATTTAATGAATGTTTATTCTAATTTGGAGTACATAGGTTTATAAGAAGTGGACTTAAAACTTAAGTATATCATATAGTTTCAAGACGACTAATATATCTGTGAATTTAAATGAAGGTTATGATTTGAAAACTGCAATGGTAAATTTAATTTGGAAGTACAGACAACCTTCCTTATCCTGCAATCTGTATAATAGGAATTTTTCCGTATGTGAAACAGATCTTTCGTTCCATTTAAAATCACCGGTGAGGTGATATAAATAAAAAATATGTAGTAATAGTAATAGTAATAGTAATGGTAATAGTAATAGTAATAGTAATAGTAATATAATAGTAATAGTAATAGTAATAGTAATAGTAATAGTAATAGTAATAGTAATAGTAATAGTAATAGTAATAGTAATAGTAATAGTAATAGTAATAGTAATAGTAATAGTAATAGTAATAGTAATAGTAATAGTAATAGTAATAGTAATAGTAATAGTAATAGTAATAGTAATAGTAATAGTAATAGTAATAGTAATAGTAATAGTAATAGTAATAGTAATAGTAATAGTAATAGTAATAGTAATAGTAATAGTAATAGTAATAGTAATAGTAATAGTAATAGTAATAGTAATAGTAATAGTAATAGTAATAGTAATAGTAATAGTAATAGTAATAGTAATAGTAATAGTAATAGTAATAGTAATAGTAATAGTAATAGTAATAGTAATAGTAATAGTAATAGTAATAGTAATAGTAATAGTAATAGTAATAGTAATAGTAATAGTAATAGTAATAGTAATAGTAATAGTAATAGTAATAGTAATAGTAATAGTAATAGTAATAGTAATAGTAATAGTAATAGTAATAGTAATAGTAATAGTAATAGTAATAGTAATAGTAATAGTAATAGTAATAGTTATAGTTATAGTAATAGTAATAGTAATAATAATAATAATAGATGCTACAGTAAAGCTATCTTTGTTTATATCATGCAGGAAGGTATTATATACTACTGCACGTTGTAATCAACTGATGGCCCTGACTCTGTAGTAAAATAATAATAATATTAATAGGAATACTAATACCAATAATAATAGCTGCTACAGTGACGGTGGGGGTTGCCTTCCATAATTACCTCATGCAGTAAGGTGTTATATATTACTGCAAGTTGTAACTGTTGTAACGGCTATAATCACTCCTAGCAAAATAGTAATAATAATAAGTGGATTCATTGTTTCCTTACAGTCCCACTCCCAATTCAATGTTTCCGTATCTATTTCCTATCCTTTGCTATCCTTACTCCCTAGCCAATATACTGCATTAGCAAGTAAAGGTTTCACCCATTATATTGGCTAAACGGGGAGGTGTGGGTTTAGTCAGTAAGAACCTGACACTAAAAAGGGGAAACTCTTGGGACTTTGGAAAATTCTCACCCCCTTGGAAAAATAAAATATTTGAAAAATAACTCTCTAGATGGAAATACTCTATAGGTACTGTAACAAATTTCTTTGTTCTATCAGCTAAAAAATAGCTTTTTTCTTTGACTTTACCTCTCTATTTAGAACAAAATGTTTGCCATCTCAAAACCTCAAATACCCTCTTATCTGTATTATAGTTTTATTTTACCTCACTTTTTTGAAAAAATATAATACCACCTCTCATTCGTCATTAAAAAAAAAATTTGCAGGGTGTCTCAATTTGTTTGTTAGTTTTAAAGTTGTGTATTTATACATTTAGAGAGTATAGATTATGTATCTATACATTATTTTTTGTATATAGTTGGTGATGTAACTATATACAGGGTCATCATACAAATTGTTGAGTAAAATAAAAAAAGTTCAATTACAAATTATAAATAAATTTATCAAGACTTGATTAAAACGAGGAAGAGTACAGTTGCCTTTGTCAACTCTTAGTTACCCGTACGAACCGTTAGTATGTTCACAGTCTGTCACTCTGCTTACAATATTATTTTTTTAATATTTTAGTATTTTAAAATAATTTGGGTGAATTTTATAATTTGTAGAACTATGGGTTGTACATATATTCAAACTATATGTTTATATGTACATTCCTCAAAAGCAGATTCTAACCTTCCACATAACGATTATCAATCCAAAACTTTTTCAAATATTCTATAGTATCATTTAATACTAAGCGGTAAATGTATATTAAATTTACTTAGTACAAAATAGTAAATATAATTTTAAATATTATATTATATTATATTTAAATATTCCATTGACAGAATAAGTTTTTATAAGTACAATAAAATACATATGTGTATGTATGTAAATACGGCGCTATATAATATACATATATACTCTTATCATTCATTCACTAGTGACATATACGATATGTAAATAAACATGATATTATATAAGTATGTATATATATCAATATCATATAAATAAAAATTCTTCAAGCAACCGTTATGTTGTTTATTTAATTACATTTTTTTGTACTACGCATTATATCCTCAACAATTTCAAATTATCGAGTAAAACAAAATGCATAAAATTCGTTAAAGAAATTTGTTAGAAAATTTGAAAAAATCAAGTAACACTTTCGTCAATTATAAAGTAACCCTATATTATTAAAAAAAGTTGTTAACAGAAATAAGAGTATAATGTTGAAGCTTGAACTTTTGTGTATTACTTCAAAAAAATGTTAACAGGTGTTCAAGTTACAGGTGTTTCAAAATAGGAAATTTTCAGTTTTTGACCCCTTACAGCTCCTAAACGGGGAGTGATACAAAAACAATTTCTGAAATGACTCATACTTATTTTCACAGATCTAACAACTAGTTTCCAACTTAAACCGTTTAGAAGATAGAAGAGTTAAAGGATTTTGCAAAATTTGAGTTTCGCATAACGGTAAATTAAGACACCGTATACCACAAATATATATTTATTGTATATATACTTTTAAAGCTAATAAAAGTAGTAATCGTTTGGCGTTTTTAAAATGAAGATATACCTTATACAACTTGTGCTATAACAATTTAAATATAGAGCTTTTTTGAACCTTTGGGGAGCTGTAGCTCCGTAACGGGTGGGGCTAAAAAAAAAGTTATTAAAAATAAAATTCATATTTTTGTGAGATCTATCAGCGGTTAAAATTTCATAGCTCTATTTCAAAAAAAAATGTGGGGATCTAAAAGTTAGGTGTTCGAGAGCTACCCTAAGTTTTGGTCCAAACTCAACCAAAAAAAATAGGGAACCTACAAATTTTTCCCAGAATATTTTGTGTAAATTTCAAGATTCCAGCTTTCTTAGTTTTTGAGTTAGCGTGCTGACGGACGGACGAACGGACATGACTCAAACGTCTTAGAATTTTTTTCTGATACGACCCATACCTTTGAAGGTATATCTAGCTCGCTTATTTCGAGGTGTTACAAACAGAGGAGTAATTTTATTATACCCGATCCTATCGTACGGGTATAAAAAATGAACGATTTGAATCATATAACAGGATTAGTGGGGATGCTTAAATTAAATATTAACTGTTTATTAGTTTACATAAATTTCAAAAAATTTTGAACATTTTCGAAAAATTTTGGAAAAATGTGCTTATTAGTTTCACTCTGTTCGTGCGTCCATCCCTTTGTCTGTTTGCAAAATGTCTTCATCGTTTGAAATTGAAAAGTAATGAAATTTTAATTTCGGATAGGCATCGCCAAAAAACTAATTTTGTGTAACAACTTTTTTTCGTAGCCCACCTGTAACAGAGCTGCAGCCCTACAAAGTTCGAAAAAGCGTTATCTTTAAATTAGTCTTTTTCAGTATTTTCAATCTGGAAACGCCAAACGATAACTGGTTTTATAAGTTTTATAAATATATATAAAATGAATATGCGACTTTGCCATGCGGTATTTTAATATACCGTTATATTTTCATATATTGGGACCCATTTTCATATATTGGGACCCATATTGGTTTCCCATTTTGCAAAAATTGGGACCCCTTCTATTTTCAAACGGTTTAACTTAGAACCCAGAAATTTCGTCAGGAGATCTTTGGAAATAAGAATGAAACATTTTAGGAAATATTTTTGTGTTGCTCCCCGTTTAGCAGCTGAAAGAGTTAAAAAACTGAAAATTCCCTATTTTTCAACACCTGTCCAAATTTTTTTGAAGTAATATACAAAAATTAAAACTCCAACATTATATTTTTGTTTGTGTTATTAATTTTTATTAATAATATAGGATTGCCTTAAAATTGACAAAAGTGTGACTTGATTTTTCTCAATTTTTTTAACAAATTATTCAACCGATTTCTTTCAAATTTTTTGTTATTATAAATTTATTTTATTCAATATAACTATTTAATATTTATGTACTATTTACATAAAACTAATTTTGGAAATGTGCTTTTTTGAAAACTCTTGGTTTTTTCATTACTTGTTTAACATAACTTCAGTAAATCAAATGTAAAAGAATCGTCAAGTTGCACTAACACAACATTAAATCGTAATCTTAAAATACGGTGCATAATTGAGGTGTCAGTAACAGAAAGAAAGTTAATAAAAATTAAAAAATAAATCACAAACGTGATTGAAAAAATATACTATAAAAGCATAAATTTAAAAATTAGTGAGGGATACTAAGTTAATATTAGTAATTTCTACATTATGTAAGTGAACAGCTCACTAGACCTCAAGGTGTGCCCGTTATTTCGGTATACCAGCTGTTCAGACACACCCAAGGAAAACATTTTGCCGAAAAGAATCTGGTGAATAAACACAATGTCTGCTATAACTCTGCGGTTTACCAGAGAAATTGAGCCTACTCACATAACTAGGTAATCTAAATGGATCAGACTAATGGCCATGGCATAAGACATATTCAAAAACCGTTTTTGAATTGCCTTAATTCTACCAATATTAATGCTACAATATAGAGACCACACCTGATAAGTGTACTCAAGTATCGATCCCACATAAGTCATATACTAATTAAAAAATTTAGATAGGTGAGGGTTCCGAAATTCACCTGCCCAGCGTTTAATAAAACCCAAGGCTGAGTTAGCCTTATTAATTATAGACTCATAGTGAACCTTGAAATTTAGTTTCTGGTCGAGAACAATACCCAAATAACGTACAGTGTCAGGTCTGCGCAGTAAAGTTCCGTTTAAAGTGTAACCAAAATTAAAAATATGACCATCCCTTTTTCTATGAAAAGATAGTACTTCATATTTACCTACATTAAGTTCCAAGTTATTAAAATTACAACACTGAGCGAAGCTATCCAAATCGGCATGAAGTGATAAATCACTTTTGACAACTTAGTATCATCAGCAAAACAATCAATAAAAGAATCCTTAACAACTGAAGGAGCATCATTGGTTGCAACTATAACATTAAGAAGACCTAAGTAAAAGCCCTGAGACACACACGAAGTGGCAACGTAAACATCAGACAAAATCGAGCGAAATAGAACCTAGTACTCACTCTCTGATAGATAGTCACTTTTGACAACTTAGTGCCATCGGCGAAATAATCAATAAAAGAATCTTTAACAACTGAAGGAGCATCATTGGTTGAATTATAAAATTAAGAGGACCTAAGTGGGAGCCATGAGGCATACACGAAGTGGTGACGTAAACGTCAGACAGAACGGAGCGAAATAGAACCTGGTACTTACGCTCTGATAGATAGTATCCTAACCACTTTAAAAGTCGTGACGAAAATACAACAGCTTTATGTTTGGGTAGAATAACATCATGAGGAATCATGTCGAACGTCTTACTGACATAAGTGAAAATTGTATCAACCGGCTTACCCTTCTCCATAGAAATAATGCAACGAGAAACAAAAGGTATCATATTAGTAACTGTCAATTTACCCATTTGAAAGCCATGTTGGCAAGGATTGATCCAAGGTTCGCAGAACTCATAGAAGTAAATAAATGGAATTTTTTCAAACAACTTCAGTAAACAATACATCATAGCGATAGGCCGGTAACAGACTACGTCAGAACGTTAACAGGAATAGTGGGAGATTATTTCCAATAAGCAGGAAACGTGGTATATCGCAATGACAGGTTGAAGATTGAAGAGAAATAAGAGTAAAACATATTAGATATGATTCTGGGATCTATATAAAAGTACTACTATTTGGATAATTCCGAATGTTATGTTGTTTATTTAAAAATAATAAGAAATTTTCTTAGAAAGAAGCAAAAAATTACTAAAATGAAAACCTTATTTATGTATTATGTTAACACAAACGAAGTTCAAGTAAATTAACGTTTTTATGTCAGAGTTACACGGCAGTTTGTGATATCTATAAGCTATAGTTGATATTGTGTTTATTTTTTTGTGTATTAAAAAAATAGTTGGTCAACTTAGAAAAAGTAAACATTTTAGTACTATATTTATTCGGACAAATAGTAATAATCATAAGTAATACTAACTAATACAGTGGAGATACTTTTAATTATTACCTCATGTAGGAAGGTGTTACATAATACTGCATGTTGTAACTGTTGACGGTTCCATCGCTAACGCAGTTAGGAGTGTTATATCATTATATTGGCACATAAACACTGACTTGGGAAGAATCTGGAGCAACCAATTATTTTGTTTACCGATGGGTACAAGTTTAAATTATTCAATAGAACTGAGTGATTTTTGTTGTAAAATGCATTTTCATTAAATATGACGCCAGTGCAGACAGCGGAAGCTAGTGTTCCTAAACCTCTAAAATCTGATTGAAAGCAAACTGTGAGTGAATATCAATTATATCTTATATAATAATCTTGTTTACTTTTAAATGAGGCGATTATGACAAATATAGGAATATGGTGGTCACCATACAAAATGGTTTCTGCAAATATGGTTTGTTATGGTTTTTTTTGCTCAAGTTTCCTATTCAGAATAGATTACAGTCCAATATTAGTCTTACCAATACATTTAACATTAGGAGGTTTTCACACTGGCTTAAGTGATTTATTAATTTTTTAGGCGTGTACCTGTTAAACAGCGCTTGATCATTGCAAAATAAATTTCAAGAAGTCTCTACTATTAATGAACATGATAAATCAATTCTCTATTTCAAATAAATCAACCGACAAAATCAAATTCAAGCATGTTCTCAACCACAATCATATATTATTTAAATTTAAATATTTCAATGGTAATAAAATAATAGAAATGAGCGTTAGTTTAGCCCCCTTATTCCGCAATTTCATTTGAATGTCATGATGAATGACAAAAAAGCAAAAGAAAATAAAATTGAAGCAATTTAAAAAAAGGAAGAAGAAAGAGACAATATAAATGAATGTCGAAAAGTTACATTAAAACCAAAAAGAAAAAAAAATTAATAGAATAAAAATTGCCAAAATTATGGAGTTCAAAATCATATTGAAAAACTGGTTGCGATATCTAATATTATATTTTAGGAAATGTTTCCTTCTACAATACTACCGAAACTCTTCAGTAAGCAAGTAGTATTGCCTAGTAGTATATGTTTTATATGCCTATAAGAAAATTTCAGAAAATATTCTGTGAAGTAATAAGACAAGTTGCGATATCTAATATTAGATTGTTTCATCTGAAGTTCTCGTAATGTTAGAAGTATAAAATATGAAAAAGAAAAAAACTTGGGTGTCTTGTCTTTGCGGAAACAAACACAACGACAATAAACTATTTAAGAATTTCTGATAAATGAATTTAGTTAGAACTAACTATATAGGTAGTCAAAATACACTACCATTTAGACTTCGAATTTTCATAAATTAATAAGCGTTCAAATTATCGAGCTCTAACTGTATTATCTTAATACGTATATTTTTTTTATTTTACACGAAAAAAAGTACAAAATAGTTTTTAAAGTTCATTTTAATAATTGCAAATTTTCTTATACTAATTGCATAAACAAAAAAAATTCTTAATTTAATAGTAGGTAGGTATATGGGTATATTATGTACATCCTATACATCTCTATGCTATGTACCTATAATATTTTAGAACTTAAATTCGTAAAAAATATGTATAAACATATATAGGTACTACTCATCTATAAGTACATACATATTTATTACATAGCTACAAATACTATATTATACTAATATTATAGTAATATTATAGTAATACTATAAATACTAATATTATAGTAGTAGACTTAACCTAAAACTAAGGAAACGGTTATTTTACATATTATATTAATATAATATTAGTATATAAGGTTACATATTTACAATATACATAGAATAAGAAAAAAAAACAAAGAAATACAATTAGATACTTATACTCTTAAAATTGTTCTTTGTTAAATGTTAAAATGTTCTTTTTCCGAAGAATTATGACAAAAAAAAAACAAAAAACAAAACTATAAACAAAAGATAAATATTATTCCTTTTATTTTGTTCAAAAACACCAACAATACATCACCATTCCTATATGGTATAATAGAGAAAACTAAGCTTTTTTTTTAACCACCCAACACCCAACCAATTAAAATAACTGCTTTTAACTGTATACATATACAAAAAAAAACAAACAAAAAAAAATAAAATTTATAATTTTTTCCTGTTATTTTATTTATTTTCTATTATAATTTATTAAAACAAAAAAAATATATATATAATAAACCAAATATAAAATATGTATAAAGAACTAATACCTAATAGCTTCATTTTCCGACAAATAAAAGAAACATTTATATAACGTGGTAGATTAATTAACAATTACCCCCCATATTGTAGTCACAAAAAAAAAAAAAAAACAAAAAAAAAAAAATCGAACAATAAAAGAATACAATATTATAATAATAATAAAAGAGCAAAAAAATTAACACCCATCCATGTAAAATCCTTTTAAATTTTTTTTTTCTCATTTTTCTTCTTCTTTTTATCTGTTTGTTTGTTTTTATGTTCCTTTTTTCATACTCTTTTTCATTATTATAAGTTATATTTATAATATAACCCATCCCTTTCAATATTTTTATATGATTATATTTTAAAATTCATATAGTTAAAGTGAGATAGATATATTTGTAATATAATAATATGTAATAACTTTAATTTTTTATGTTTTTATTACTAGACAATAATTTTTTTTTTTTTTTTTTGTTTTTTTATAATTGTTTCTCATAATCTATATCTTAACTTAACAAAATACATCTGCCTTAAATTGAAACATACTTAAAAACTATAGGTACTTTGTACTTATTATCTATACATAATACATACATATGTATATGTATATGTATATATATACTATTATTTAAATTATGAAAATAATAGAGAAAGAGAAAGAAATAGTACGAGGTAAATTTATTGAAAAGAAAAAAAAAATTTATCAGAAGTATTTAAAACGAGACAGATATATAAAGAAATATGTATCAATATCAAATAAAAATAGAAACAAAAACAACATTTACAATAAAATATTTACTTAACATTTAGGTATATCTGTTTCATTTTTTAATTTTTTTTTTTTGTTTTTTGTTTAACACAATTGTGAGGTGACGTCACAGCATGTAACTGTTTTTTGGATTTTTTTTTGCACAATAAATATATTGTTCACGCCCCTTTTAAAAATTTTGTTCATGTGTTTGTGTTGTTGATATTGTATCATTGTGTGAGATTAGAAAATAATATCTCTTAATTTATAATACAACTTACCAGGCTTGAAATAAATTATGATTTTTTCTCTTAAATTTTATTCTGTTCGCTTCTGATGTTTTAAAGAGAAAATAAAAATTTGAACAGTATGTAATTAATCTAGTACAAAATTTTCCCATATCTTATTTTTCTTATATTGATGGTTTAGTACAATTTTTGTTTTTATTTACAATGAGAGTGAGAATTTGAAATTTTCATTGTACATACATATAAAATCAAATTCATAGAAAAATTAAAAGTATATAATATTTTTGTGATATACATAGATAGGATATGTATATAAAAACAATATTACTGCGAATTACCGCATAAAATAAGTATATACAATGTATATTATGTATAATATGTATTATAAAATGTAAAATGCTTGTTTTTTTTTTATTTTAATTTCTTTAAAATTTATTTTGATTGGTGGGTAATAAATTTTGATTGTGTGTAATGTAAACAATGTAGTTAAATTCGCCGTAATATTTAATTTTTTAATTTTGTCGCAATTTTTAACGGTATTGAACACATATTTATATGTAAATGGAAATTGTAATAAATACTTTTATATTGTTGTTTTAACCTGTTATAAAATGTTTTATTACATATGTATTTGTACATATATGAACAATGTATGTATGTATGTACATATGTTTGTAATTTTATTATTAATTTTAATTTAATTTCTTTTTTTACATAATTAGGTAGGTCTAGGTATTTATATCCTTTACATTATTTTGTATGTATATGCATATACGTATGTAAGTATGTTAAAAATGCTTCTAAATGAAAATATTAAATATGTGATACCTATGAAATTAATGCATGTAATATACTTACATATGTACATATGTATGTACATTCTTGTGTATCTATATACATCCATATATAAACATATTGTGTATTTTTTTCTTTACTTTAAATAAATTAGGTACATACTTAAAATAAATATTTTAAATTTCTAAGCAAAATTGTAAATAAATTTTTAATACATAGGGTATGAAATGTATATCAAATAATAGGCTACATATTAAATATTGAATCGAAAATAAAAATTAAATCATTTTGTAACTTGCATATTTAGATGTTTGTGATATACCTACTTACATACATATTTTAATATATATGTACATACATACATATAAATACATATTACGTATGTACATATGTATGTTTGTACAGAATATGTAGTACAGATTAAGTTAACTGGATTTAAACTGATTTAAACCAGTTATACTTGTTTATTATAGTTTTATAAATGCATATACATACATATGTACATATACATATTATGTATGCATTTGATATGTAACTACAATTAAGTATTAATTTCTGAATATTTTTGTACATGCTGACTGCATACATACCATACTCTACTTACATATCATATCCATATGTACATATATATGTACTTAATAAATTTACTTAAATTTATTTTTTATTTTGGTAGGTACATACATACATATATACATACCTACTTTACTAATCATTATTTTTTAGCCACTTACCTATACATAATTTTCTGCGTTATAAACTCTAATTATTTTATTAATTTTTTATATGCATACATAAATTTAATTTCTTTCTTTCTCTCTTTTTCGCTTTATTACTCTCTGTTTTTACTTCCATTTATAATTCTTTTTTAATAAAAATATTTAATATTGAAGTTTTTTTATTAAAATTATAGGTAGGTACCTACCATAAAATTTAACACTCTAAATTCGCCGCAATAAATTGTTACATGAGAATTAGATAGGAAAGATCCGTTGTTTTTTTTTTTTAAACCTAGAAAAAAAAAATAATAAGTAGGTATTATAACTTATAACTGTATAAATAAGTACTATTGAAAGCGAATTCAAATATGTATTAAAACAGTAATAAATAGTATAATATCTGCAGATTTGTGTTAAATTATGTATGTATGGAGAATTTTTTTGTATGTATGGATTTATTTATTTTTTTGACTAAAACTTTTATACAAAATTTGAAAATGAAAACAAAAATGCTTTTAAGCGAATATAATATGTATGTTTGTATTTGTAAAGTTTAAGAAGTGATAAAAGTTTCCTTTTTTTTTTTTTGTTTTTTATGAAGAGGAAATTGTTTTGTAAATGATGAGAAATGGACCTAATAAAATGATTTTCTTTCTCTTTCTCTTTGTCTTATAATTTGTTCTTGTTTTTTTCATTTCGTTTTAGTTTGTTAATTTCGCGCCATATGATATTATTATTTGTTAAATAAAAGGGGACGAACGAAAAAAAATTTCTTCTTCTTAATATGAACATTCAAATATATCTATAGGTAGATACATACATATGTATGTATGTATATGCAAACAATTATTTCACTAGTTAGTTAATAGTTATAGAATAGGAGCTGAATGCTACTAAATGAAATTGATCGGATGGAAGTTTAATTGTACTTAAATTAATTTTTGTGGAATACTAATGTGCATACATATGCATACATATATATGTATACATTATGTATAATATATTATAAGATGTTTTTAGATTTGTATTTATGTAAGTATGCCTGCATGCAGATATTGTATTCATTATACATGTATAAATAAATAGAATGGCCATTTATTGTTTGTTTTTTATCATGTACATATAATTTTAATATTTGAAATAATTTTTTTTTTTTTTTGTAATATAATATTTGATGTTGTGTAAAATTGAGTATAATTTTGAAAAAGAGATAAAAAAAATTAACTTTGTTTGGTACTGAGAGAAAATATATATGTACATACATTCATAATGTAATACTATTTATTTGGTACGTACATATATAATGTATGTCATCAGTCATATGCTTGTTTTTTTTTCACTATTATCGTTGTTAGAAGTTGTAATATTTTTATTATAAAATATTTTTTTCCACCATGGCTAATCTTTTTTTTTTATTCCTATGTTCTCCTTTTATATTATATCATTATATTAATGTGTATTCATGTATATATGTATGTGCATATATATTTTGTTGTTTTTTTTTTTTTTCTTATTTGAATTGCTTTTAATTTAACGTTCGTTGGTTTGCAGCTTATTATTTGTGTAATAATCAAATAACTTTTTTTTTTTTATTATTATTAATTTATACATGTTTGTGAATGTATGTATGTATGAATGTACGTATGTATATAAAATGTTATTTTATGTTATTATATTATATTTAGTTCTGTTATTTTCCGTATTTTTCTTTTTTTTTAATGTTTTATATATGTTTTTTTTTTATATTCTCTGGTTTTTTTTGCCGTGAGGGCGATAAGCGAATTATTAAACTAAGTTGTTAGTGTCGGTTTGACAGCGTTCAAGTACGGTTTAAATGTTATTTGAAAAGCAGTTTTTCTTATTTTTATTGTTTGATTTGTTTTTTTTTTTTTGTTTTTATACTTTATCGTCGGTTTTTTTTTTTGTTTTTAAAAAAATAAATAAGAAAAATATAGTTCTATCTCTTTTTAGTTAATTATTAATACATTATTATTTTATACATGCATTTATACTGATGTGTTTGTATCTGTTTAATGATCACAATTTATTCTGATTCTTATTTTGTTTGTTTGCTTCTTTGATTGTTTATGTTCTTTTTTTTTTTGTATACTTATTTTCATTTTAAAATTTTTTTTTTGTGCAAATATTAATACAGAATTATATACATACATGCTTACCTATATAAATATATCAAATATCCATATATACGTTTATATATATATGTATATATTTACAATATGTAAATACATACATGTTTGTATAATTAAAATGTATTTCATATTATGATGTTAAATGTTTTGACTTAAAACCGATTTATTATTTTTTACAGTGCACTTATCACTAATAATTTTAAAGTGTTTAATAAATTATTTTTTAATTCAGAAAAGAAAAAAGAAGAATAATTATAATTATAAAATTTGAATAAATTAATATTAAAGAATTGTTAAATAAAAGTTAGCAATTAAAGAATTTAAATTGTTTAATAATTAAAAAAAAAAAAAAAAAACATTTAAAAATGTAAATAAAATTAATTTTAAAACTTAATACCTAGATAAGATGGAAATAAATAAAAATCATTTTGAATTAATTTGAATATAAATTTAATTAATTTGAAAATTAAAATACATAGTGATTTAAAACTTAAATAATTAATTAAAAATTAAAAAACAAAATAAAAATAAACAAAAAAAAAAAATAAATTTTATTTGTAATAAAATAATTATTTATAAAAACTTTCAAAATCGTTCTACAAAGATATAATTTGGGCGGTAGCCCAATAAAACAAAAAGAATCATATAATAATAAAATTATATCAATACCATCTTCAATAGTATCTTCAGAATCTTATAAACATAATTTATTAACACCATTACAATTACCAATAGATAATATAAAAAAATTAAGTAGCGACGTAAATACCGTCGCTACTTTAAAATCGGAAAAAATTTTTAATAAATTTACTACTATTGATATTCAAAATACATCATCAGATTTTTTAATTAATTATAAAAACAATAACAATAATAATAATAATAAAAAATTTTCAAATTTTGAATTAAATCATTTAAATGCAATCAAACTGACATCAAAAATTGATAATTATATTGGTAGCAGTAATAAAAATACTGCACCAACATCACCTGAAATGACAGTACCAGTACAACGTGGTTCAATGGCAATATTACAACCACCACGTTCACGTTTTATGATAAATGATATATTAGCTGGTAGTGCAGCAGCAGCTGCAGCGGCTGCATCAGCTGCTGCTGCTGCTGCCGCTGTTTCTAATGGTACTAATATAAATGTTAATGGAACAAATAATAATAATGATAATGGTGGTAATGGTATAACTAACGGTAATAATAATCGTAATAATAGTCCAATTGAAAATGGTCATCATAATTCAATAAATCAACATACATTTAATCATCATTTACATCATCCAGCATTAACAGCAACTGCATTACATCATCATCATCAGCAGCAACAACAACAACAACAACAGCAGCAGCAGCAGCAACAACAACAACAACAACATTTTCATCATACCAATGGTTTGCAAGCAGCTTATCATCATGCATTACAACAACATCATTTAACACATGGATTACATGGTTTTCATCATCAGATTAGAGATTTAGATGATGATCATGGAAGATCACCATCACCTCAAGGTCCCAGAGATTTAAGTGTTGGACCAGGTAGTGTTAGTGGTATTGGTGGTATTGGTGGTGGAAATAGTAGTATTGATAGTGGTGGTCGTGGACATGATGATGGTGATAGTGATAGTGATGGTGATATGGACAGTCATAGTATATGCAGTAACGGTAAATATATCTCTTATTTTTTCTTTTATTTTATTACAAAATTCATATACTTATAGTTAGGTATATAGTTAGATAAAAATATTCAATGAAAAATATTGTGTAATTAAATAGGTATTAATAATTTTCAAAAAAAAAAAAAATAAAATTTCTTAATTATAAATTTAAATATGTTTTGTTTTCTGTTGAATTGAATGATGATTAATTTTAAAATTTCCTGTAATATAATAAATATCGTGAAAAAAAAAACAAAAAGAAAAAATTAATGAAGGGTAAATCAAAGTTTTTTTTTGTTATTGTTTTTTTTTTTTTTTTTTTTTGCCTAACTGAGTATTTTATTCTATATTCTATTACAATTACTAACTATTAAATATTATTATAAATAATATTTAGATATACTTATACTTGTTAGTATATATATATATATATATATATAGATTATAGATATAGATATATATAACCACAATATACAAGGTTAAATTACATGATTATTATTATGTTATCTTAGTACTAATTTGTTTTAATAATTTAATAATGATTTTGAAAAAATTCAATTAAAAAAAAAAAAAATAATTACATGATTTAAATAAGTGGAAAAATATCATTTTAAATAAAAATGAAAATAAAAATGAAAAATAAAAATTTTTTTTTTGTTTAGATGATGATAAATATGTACAGAACTACTTAATACATAATAATAAATCCATAACTAGAAAATGATCCAATTTAGCAAATCTATAGGTATATTATATATGACATGCTAACCTGTTATACAAATTGTAATTGAGTCAATTAGTTAAGTTAAATAATAGTTAAATTTGTTTTTTTTTTTTTTTTTTTTTTGATTTTTTAATTTAAAAGCTTTTTATAATGAAAATATGATGCTTCAAGTTTGAGTTATTTAGTGAAAATTAAAAATAACTATTATAGGTAGGTATAATTATTTGAATTTTATAGATATTATATCTTTAGATACTAATTTTAATTTTTTTTTAGTACTGAAGTTAAAAATTTTGATTAATTTTTTTTCATTAGTAACTTATAAATAGAAAAAATAATAGTTAGTGAAACTTTTAAGAAAGTTGAATGGTAATTATAATTTGTTCATTAAATTTATAACTGTAGATATAGAAAACAGGATATACTTACATATTTTGAGGTTAAAAATTTTTTTGTCTTATTGTCTTAATGTTGTAACTTATATATAAAAAATATGCCGAATTTAAAATTTTTTACAAAAATTAAGTATACCCTAACTATAGATAATGGGCCGAATCCATAAAACTAAGCTTGAACTCAAATCATACTTTTTCATACAAAAACTACTCTTGAACTCACTGAGGTTTTAACTATTTTAACTGAGGTTTTAACTATTCGAACTATTCAATTTTTCGAATAGTTAAAACCTCAGTGAGTTCAAGAGTAGTTTTTGTATGAAAAAGTATGATTTGAGTTCAAGCTTAGTTTTATGCATACGACCTAATGCGTCGAATGTATAAAACTGAGTTTGAACTCTATATAATTTTTTCAAACAAAAACTACGCTTGAAACTAATAGGTTTGTTTGGAAAATGAGATTTGAGTTCAATCCCCGTTTTATGTATTCGCGCCAATATAAATAAGTACCTATAATTAAATTATTTTCTTAATTCATTTTATTTTAAATGTTTTGATTTTCAGTCTCTATATATTGTGTTATTGGCGCGAATGTATAAAACTGAGCTTGAACTTAGTTTAGGTGTAGTAAAAATTATTTTTGAGTTTGAGTTATTTTAGTTTTATGTAAGTATTTGGTCTATTGTCTTATTTGTTTATTTAATTCTGAATTTACTTAAGTAGTTATGTAACATTTTTTTAATGAGTTTATACCAAATATCGGTTTTTAATTTAAATAATTTTAAAATATTTTATTTACACTTAATTAATTTAATACCTCCTATAGTAACAAAAAAAAAAAAAAAACATTTCGCGTTACAAAAATTAAATTCGAATATTTAATAATATTTCACTTAATTTTTATTCTTATAATAGGTACTTAGTTTTGTTCAGAGCTGGAAAAAAAAAATTCAATTTTAAAATTAATAAAAATTTTCTCCATTTCTTTAATCCTTTGGACATTTTTATTTGATATTCAATTTTTCTCTACATTTTCTGATGTAACTCAAATAATGTTAGGCGGAACGTTCAATAGTTAATAATTTTATTTATTTATTTTAAATATTTTTTTTTCATTTAGCTTTTCTCTTTCAATCTATATGGAACATTGTCTAATAGGATCTAGGCTTACATAAAATTTATATATAAAGTTGATTTGCTTATATTCTTAATTTTTATTTTTCTGCTGAAGTAATTTTGAGGATTACGTACGATTATAAATTAGCAAGCATTTCATTTTCTTCAGGATATTTAAGAACACAACCAATAACAAAAAAATAACTGCATAAGTATTTTAAAGGTAAAAGGTTTTTAGGTACATTTACCTAATTCCATTGATTTTTTAGAAATTTTTTTAAAATTTTCTTTAAAATTGTCTAAAAACATTATTGTAGAGCAAAAATTATTCCGAATATTTCAATCTAGCCGTTTTAAATTTTGTTAAACCATATTTCTTGAATTATATACTTTACAAGGAGGAAAAATAATTTTACTTAAGTATATGTACCCAAATACTTAATTAATCGGATTAAGATGGGTATTAACGAACATACTTAAATATTGATTGATCAGTAAGTATGTTTCATTTTTTAAGCCTTTCAGAGAAGTTTACTAGGTTCGTAAAATAATGACTTATTAGAAAAGTAAAAAAAGGCAAAAGTGCTCTTAAACCTACTCGTCTATAGGTTTATATAAATATAAACATGTATCTATTCGGAAAATATCATGAATGACTTTTTAATTTTGATTTATAAATACATACTTAAATAAACTATTAAATAAGTACTGAAGAAATCAATTTTTGTTCAATTTATTTAATTTTTTTTCTTTTAAATCTTTTAATAAACGTAAATGTCCACACTACGAGGGTGGAAGTATAATTTCGTCTTAAGAATTTTAAAGATTGTATTAAGTATGTAAATATAATTAAGTAATACTTAATTTTATTAATTTCTATGCTTGTCTTACTTTAAAATATTGTATTTTTTTTTGCAAAATATTAAAAAAATCATTTAGTTATTGTGTTTTAAGAATAAATAAAGTCAATTGCTCCTTTAATAGAAGTTCATTTTTATTTTCATAACCTATAGTGGCGGTAGTATATGCCCCAATTGTAGAAATAGAGAGAAAGGAGAATTTTAAATATATAAAGAGTAAAGACAGTTTTAATCATGCTCTTAAATTAGTTAATCATAAATATTTTATTATACCCGTACGATAGGATCGGGTATAATAAAATTACTCCTCCGTTTGTAACACCTCGAAATAAGCGAGCTAGATATACCTTCAAAGGTATGGATCGGATCAGAAATTCTAAGACTTTTGAGCCATGTCCGTCCGTCCGTCCGTCAGCACGCTAACTCAAAAACTAAGAAAGCTAGAATCTTCAAATTTACACAAAATATTCTGGGAGTAATTTGTAGGTTCCCTATTTTTTTTGGTTGAGTTTGGACCAAGCCTAAGGGTAGCTCTCGAACACCTAACTTTTAGATCCCTACATTTTTTTTGAAATAGAGCTATGAAATTTTAACTGCTGATAGATCTCACAAAAAATATTAATTTTATTTTTAATAACTTTTTTTTGTAGCCCCACCCGTTACGGAGCTACAGCTCCCCAAAGGTTCAAAAAAGCTCTATATTTAAATTGTTATAGCACAAGTTATATAAGGTATATCTTCATTTTGAAAACGCCAAACGATTACTACTTTTATTAGCTTTAAAAGTATATATACAATAAATATATATTTGTGACATACGGTGTCTTAATTTACCGTTATGCGAAACTAAAATTTTGCAAAATCCTTTAACCCTTCTATCTTCTAAACGGTTTCAGTTGGAAACTTGAAATTTTTACAGAAGTTAGATCTTTAAAAATAAGTATGAGTCATTTCAGAAATTTTTTTTTGTATCACCCCCCGTTTAGGAGCTGTAAAGGGTCAAAAACTAAAAATTTCCTATTTTTAAACACCTGTAACTTGAACACCTGTTAAAATTTTTTTGAAGTAATACATAAAAATTAAAGCTTCAACATTATACTTTTATTTCTGTTAACAACTTTTTTTAATAATATAGGGTTACTTTATAATTGACGAAAGTGTTACTTGATTTTTTCAAATTTTCTAACAAATTTCTTTAACGAATTTTATGCATTTTGTTTTACTCGATAATTTGAAATTGTTGAGGATATAATGCGTAGTACGAAAAAATGTAAATAAATAAACAACATAACGGTTGCTTGAAGAAGTTTTATTTATATGATATTGATATATATGTCATACTTATATAAATATATATGTCATACTTATGTTTATTTACATATCGTATATGTCACTAGTGAATGAATGATAAGAGTATAGATGTATATTATATAGCGCCGTATTTACATACATATATGTATTTTATTGTACTTATAAGAAATTATTCTATCAATGGAATATTTAAATATAATATAATATAATATTTAAAATTATATTTACTATTTTGTACTAAGTAAATTTAATATACATTTACCGCTTAGTATTAAATGGTACTATAGAATATTTGAAAAAGTTTTGGATTGATAATCGTTATGTGGAAGGTTAGAGTCTGCTTTAGAAGAATGTACATATAAACATATAGTTTGAATATATGTACAACCCATAAGTTCTAGAAATTATAAAATTCACCCAAATTATTTTAATATACTAAAATATTAAAAAAATAATATTGTAGACAGAGTGGCTGTGAACATACTAACGGTTGGTACGGGTATCTAAGAGTTGACAAAGGCAACTGTATTCTTCCTCGTTTTAAATAAAATATGTTGTACCTTAACAGTGAAACAAAAAAATAAATTCGTGAATTAAAAAATATTAACTAAAAATAATATCCATTCTTTGGATTATCACACTAAAATTTCTACTTTATATGTATTTTCATTTTTAGAAATTTTTTGCAATTAAATCTTCATTTTATAAAAAAAAAAAATAAAAAGTAAAAAAATTTTTTAAAAATTATGAAATAAATAAGAATTATTAAATAAAATTTTGTACCTTCCACATATATATATACGCTATAATCCTGCTTTATTGCTTGAAAAACTTTAATCACATCATCTTTAGTGTTTCTCACTTATCAGTTTTGTTGTTGTCCCAGTCATCAGTTTATTTTATTATTTTTAGAGTTAATTATTTTTTTTAATTAAAAAATTAATTGATCTACATTTTATAGAAAGTGGAAGTAGTTTCATATATCAATACGCAACAATTTTAATAAAAATTTTTATCATTGTCTAATGAAATGTGAATTTTGTTTTTTTTCCTAAGAGGAGTTGAGAATCTTCTAACGACAACAAGAATACCCTTTTGGTAGTGTCAGATTTTAAATTGACAAACCCAGCTCCTGCTTTAGCCAATATAATGGGATCAAACTTCTCCCTGCTAACACGGTATATTGGCTAGGAAATAGGATTAGGAAAGGATTTAGGACAAGGATGCGGAAATATTGAATTGAGACTGTCAGGGAACAATGAAACCACCTATTATTATTACTATTTTGCTAACTAGTAACTGTAGCCATCAATAGTTACAACATGCAGTAGAATATAACATCTTACTGCATGAAGCAATAATTGAAGGCAACCCCACGCCACTGTCACTGTAGTAACAATTATTATGCGTTATTAGTTATTATTTATTAATATTATTAATTACTACACAATCAGGGCCATCAGCCATTACAACGTGCAGCTATTATTATTATTATATTTCCATTTCAGCTCTAATACATATAAAGTAAACTAATACTCAAGAATATTATTTAATTATTTTTTTTTTTTGTTTTTGCTCATAATTCAAAGAAATTTTTTACATTTAGAGAGAGCTAATTAATATTTTCACTATAGGGTCATTGCGCATTATTAATGCACCAATATAATGGAAACGCCATATTTATATTATTTAAAATATTTTTTTTAAGTTTTAAACATTATTTCTATTGTTTCGTTTCGTTCTAAAAGTTGAAATTATATACTTACCAATATTTTTCTATTTCTATAGTTAGGTTTTATTTTAAAATATATTTTCATTGAACCCTTAACGAAATTTTTAAACAAATTTTTGACTTGTCTACTTTTTTATTAACATTACTCTTCAATCTAAAAAATAAAATTGAATTTAAATCTAAACAAAAAAAAACTATAAGAAAATAAAATTTTTTGGCGCCAATTAAATAAGTTTTTAGATTTAATGAATAAAATTTTTAATTTTAAGTAAAACGCATTAGTTTTCTTATTTTCCTAAAAAGAAACCACAATTTCTCCACTATTGGAACGACCTTCTACTATTAGGTACATTTACCTTGTATATATATAATATTTTTAAAATGTTTTTATTATACAAAAATTGTATAAAATTTTTATTATTTAAACGTTTACAATTTTATATATATGTATATATATTCTTAACGAAATACAATATACCTTTATTCAAGTTATAGACTTACAAGCAATACTTGCAATGAAAATTAATAGAAAAAACCTCGTAATAAGTAAAATATAAAAATTTCATCTTATCTACCTATATAAAATACTGAATGAAACAGTGAAGTATAAATAATTTTGTATTACAAATCGCTTTATAAATAATTTTATTATTTTCAAAAATAAGATAAGAAATCCTATTTCCTTTTTTTAAAACCGTATTACGTATTACACTTAAACACTTCCGTTCTCCCCAATTAACAAATTTAAAAATTAAAACGCTTAAAAAATTCTTTTTAAATATTTTTTTTTTTTTGTCATTTTTGGCTTTTTGTAAATTTCATCAATAATTTTTGTCCCTTTTTTTAAAGACTTTAAAAATGTTTAAAGCAATACTACTTATGGGGGAATATTTCATGCATACGTACTATACGTACATATGAATGAAATATTTTTTTTTAGAATATAACAGTAACTTTCAAAAATATTTTTTAGTAGTTACTATTTATTTCAGTTGGTAATTTTAATTTACGTCAAAATTTACATGGAATTTTAAAAGAAAATTCGTTCAGATAATGACAACAACTCTCTGAACGAATTTTTGTTTAGTCTGCGGAAGTCTTTATTTAGCCTGTGGAAATGTTTTAATATAATAACTAATACTTATTACTGTGATTGTACAGTGATATCAAGAAGAATTAAGATATTCTATTCTTAAAAAATATATGAACTATATAAGTTCTTAATTCTTAAACCCGAATTAGAATGACATAGCATAGCATAGCTAAATGTCATTTTTTTTTTACGAATTGACATGATTAAATGTCAAAATTTCGTCAAGGCAAATGTTGACCCGTAATAATATAGAAAGTATATTTATTTATTTTATGCGTACAAACAAAAATGGAGAAGCTAAAAACTTATTTCAATATTTTTAATGTTTTTTTGTATATTATATTTAAATTTTATTAAACTTACTGAAAAAAGCGTTGTTAATTTCTAAATATTTTGAACTTGACATAGATTTCTTATGTTTAACGAATATGTAATGAAAAAAAAAAATCAACATATACTTATGGTTGATTCTATTGCTTCTTCATAAATAAAATGAATCAATGAAATAAATGAATCTGACATATGTTGAATTTGACATTTAGCTATGCTATGATATATGATTATTATTCGGGCTTTAATGTTATAACTATAGGTGCATAGATATATTACTCCCAGATAGGTAATGAAGAAAATAGGTTCCTAAAAGGTGAACAATTTCATTTCTGATTTTTAATTGAATTTTATTACTTATTTTGTTACTTTACAAGTAGTTAAAATTTTAAATAACCTTAAATTAAATTTTAATTTTAAAAACAAAATATATCAATTATTAAGTAATATAAAAATTTAAAATCTCTGAATGAAACTGGTTATGAGAAACTGCTTTACATTATTTTAATAAATATAAAGAGCTGAGTGAACGAAACGTATACATATTATCAAATGCAAATGTATTTTTTTCACTGAATACGTTAAGATAGGAAAACACATAAGAAGAAAAAAAATGACTATACTAACTTCCCATCTATTAGTATTATATCTATGTATAAGGGTTTTTCTTTTTTAGTTCAGAGCAGAGCCACAACTTTCAATAAAAAATTTATGTTTCTTTCTTCACTCTGAATGATCGGAGTTTATCTCTTGTGTTTCTTTTTTCATTCAGAGTGCGCTCATGAGTATGATCTAAACGTTCGATTTTCATTTCCAGATATAGTAGAGCATTTAAATTTCAATGCCAAAAATTGTTTTTTTTATATGATTTGACACTTTTGACAGCTTAAAGCTATATTTTGTGTTTTAAAATTTTTTCAGAGCGTTTAGAGATAAAATATTTTTAATCTGTTCAGAACGTACTCTATGTGCTCGATATCTGTTCAGAGTAGAAATCTCAACTAAAAAAGAAAACACCCTATATACGTACTATACGCGGTTAAGTTTCAATTCAAAATATATCTTGCAGTCAAATTTTAAATTTTAACTATAAAACGCTCTGTGAAAAAAAAATGTAAGTAGTGAATAGATTTTAGAAATTTTAGAAGTCAATTTTTTAAACGTTATAAACTAATCATTAATGACATATGTATAATTAAATTATTATAATCGCAATTACACCAAATTGTACACAATTGTACTACCCAATTGTTATTCTATTTTTTTGAATTTATCATCTCAATTTTAAAGTTTGAAACACACAGAAATATTCATATTATGAAAATGTTTAGAGTGTTAAATTGATTACTGATCCATATTTAAAACTTTATTTTTAAATATTTAATAACGGGCAATAATTATTCAATGAAATTTTTCTTATAGACTTATCAAGATTCAAGAGTAACTATATATATGAATGTAATGAATATATACATATATAAAAGCAAGGAAGTAACAAAACACTGTAAACTTACAGTAAAATGTGACGTCAAAAATTAAATTGTGCTACTAGATTTTTAGATGAAAAAAAAACAAAAATCAAGATCAAATTTTTGATTATAATGTACCTATATTATACCAATGAATTTGATCCTATTAACTTTTGTTGACCTATTAAGCCATCCTTCATCTTTTGATTAAAAAACAAACCTTTTGAGTAAAAAAAAATTAAACATCAAAATTTAAACTAACTACCTATACCTATACATATAAAGAAAAATGTCATCAGTAATAATTGTTGTTGTTTTTTTTTATTTTGTAAAAGTATGTCTGAAATTTAAAAAATTTTTGAAGTAAAATTGGATTTAAAAAGATTAAAAATAAAAAATAAAACATTTTTAATTGTAAAATGAAACAATAAAAAAAAAATATTTACGGGGAAAATTTTCTATTTAAAAAAAAAAAAGAAAAAAATTTTTTTTTTTTAATATTTAAAAAATACCGGAAATATAAAGATGTCAATTTGACAGTTTTAATCAAATAAAGTTATAATAAAGATTATTAAAATTTATAAATGGTTTTTCTATTATCAAAATTTTAACATTTGATTTAATTTTTTTTTTCTTTTTAATTGATAACTACGAATAGTTTTTGAGAATAAAATAAAATAAATTATGCATGACATATTATTATGATACACATATAGGTACGTATGTATATGTAGTTAATTATTTATTTGCGTAATTTTTCTTTTTAGCATTTTAAGGGTACTTTTTTTTTAAATTCTATTAGTACATACATACATACATATCTACCTAGAAAAAGAAAATCAAAAATCGAAAACTGCGTTTGACTTATAGTGAATTACGTTTGACTTCGTTTGACAGATGCAATATGGATGCATAACAAACTTTATTTTTAAAATTTTTATTATGTTTAATAGGTGAGTAATAAATAATTAAATATCCTATATTTTATTATATAATTATAAAGCTATATTATCAAAAAACCACTTTGTTTTTTTTTCAATTTTTCTATTTTGAAAAACTACATACCTACATATATGTATATACTTAAAGGTCTTACTCTTACATATTTTGTGTCTTTTTTTTACAATATTCAGAAATTTAGAACAGAATAGAAAGATTTTCTATATTTTCTTTAGATTCAGCGAAAAAATCATATAGTTAATTGCTTAATGGTTCTAAATAAAATATCACTTTTTTGGGTTTGTGTGAAACGTGTATATATATATACAAAAAGGAAGTTAAAAAGAGTCATACATTTGAATTAACAATGGAAAGTTGAAAATTATAGAAAATATAGAGAATTAGACATTTTTAATGAGTTAGGCCTTTATAATTATGATCAATGGTTAAAATTTAGCTATAATTATTGAGATCACAATTAAATGCATTGTGAATATAATATGAACTATGTTTATGATACCTACTTATGGTTTTGTAACGTTTATTGATATTTTGTTTCTCAAAAATTAAAAGATTTAAATTCAAATATGTATGTATACCCTTCAATGAAGTATTTTCTTTCATTTATACTCGACACGTTAAATGCGGTGAGGTGTCATAAAGTCCAGATTTCATAAAGACCCTTTCAAATGAGTTACAAAGTTGAATAAATGAGTTGAATAAAGAAAAGTTGAATAAATGAGTTATATATTATTTCCAATATGCTTTATGACAAATTTGAATGGGTCATAAAGCCATAATTAATTTTTAAAACGACTGCTGTAGTATTTTTTTTAATGCATTTCTCTGCCACATAAATGTGGACAGGAAATTACACAGCCTTTCCTGTTCAGGCGTGGCTGCAAATGTCGTAAGGGGCAATAACTGTTACGATGTGTGCAGCTCCCTCGGTGTTTACACTAGGCTGCAAAGGCCCATAGGTGTTTTGTTGTTGTAATATAAAGGTAAAAAAAATAATAGAGAAGGATTTTATAGTTGGTTACAAAATCAGACTTTCAATAAATTGCTAAGCGAGGGTTTGGGGCGGTAGCCCTCACCATTTTAATTATTTTGCAGATGTAATTAGGATAAATTTATATAGAACGGATAGTTGGTTACATTGGTTAGATTAGGATTAGGATTTTACAAAATGAGCTTCAATTTAAAAGAATTCGAGAATTGGTTACAAAATAGCTTTCCAATATTTAGTTTAGTGATTTTTAATAACCATCACAATATTTAATTCTTTGTTGTTATAATATCTATAAAAAAAATACTTAGGTAGGATTTTAGATTTGGTTAATTAGGTTTAATAGATTTTCTTTTAAAGTAATTTAAATTGAATCAGATATAACGCCATATGGCTTTATGACCTAGTCAAATGAGTCATAAATCTATTTTGGGAAGATTGTGTACTGTATAATTTTTATGGTCATAATCTATAGCTTTATCATATACCACTGTAAAATACACTGCTTTCATTCTTTTTACTGTATGTTTATTACATGCGTATATACAGTTTATGAAATCCAATATTCTATCTTCATCTTTAATGCTACACAAAATTAATTTAGTTAACTAAAAATTTATAGTTAATTATACTAGATCAAAAAAAACTTTTTGAATTCTTAGGTAAATAAGATATTGGAAAAACAAATAATAGAAAATAATGAAAAAATATAACTTAGAAACTATTTCTACAAAGTGAAAAGAAAATTTTTGATTAGAAATAGTCATATATGAAACTAGTAAAATTTATATAAAAATTTAAAATAATACTTTATTATAGTTATGCCAAATGTTTAAACAAATTAACTTAAATATTAGGATTTAGGAAGTTTTACAAATATGTGTACCATAAAACTATTCGGGACATCAAATTATTCCTATAGCCCTATATTAGTCTTCAATGTTCATTAGAATTATACATACTTATTTGATTTTAAGTAAAGAGTACACAAGAAAATTCAGTGAAAAAAACTCGCAGTTTTTTTTTGTTTTTTAAATTTTTTTTTTTTAATTCATAAGATCATAACATTTTAATGTAAAAAAAGGTGAATCTAAATTAATCGTATTATTCACGCAAATTAAAAATATTGCAAATTGTTTATAAACAGTGTACAGAAAACAGTGATAATATAAAAAACAAAAAAAACAGAAAGAATTAATTTTAAAGTATAAAATGTATTTTTGATTAAGGGCAGATGTTTGTATCATTTGTAATGCAAAACTTAATTTTTTTTGTTTTTGATGTACAATAAACGAATTTCAGTTCTTAAAGAACTCAAATATATTTCAATTCTGATTAGATTTATTGGCTATGCATATAATACTTATTTCGTCATTTCTCATAAGTATTAAAGTATATGATTCTCGCTACAAAACCCATGAAAATGTTTTAATATCTATACTTAATTAGGAATTATCTATCTATTATATTTATTGTAATTTAAAATTACAGTTTATGACTTATGGCAGTGACTTATGACAATGTAACGAACAAAATATGACAGTTACAGGTCAACTTTTTATTCTTCATTTGTCTAGATGTCTTCAGTTGTCTAGTTTTATTAAGTTGGTACCAAAACATGAGCATATAAATTTCGTAGCTATGCGAATCTCTTGCTTTTTAGACTCACCAAATTTTGCAGAAATCATTGGCATAAGATTTAACTTCTTTTGACAAAATTGTAGATAACTTACAGCGCTTAATTAGGTAATGAGTGATGTTCATGTAAAAAAAGTAGTTGTTTGGCTGACACTTGACCGCGTCAATTAAACTTGTTCAATTGCAATGGTATTCGAAACTGCTACTTAAATAAAAATTAAATAGGAGAAATTTCAGAATCCTAGTTGCATTATGCTTTGAGTTATCGTGCCGAACAGACGAATGGACAAAGGGACGTATACATAGCTAAACCGTATCAGAAATCGGTTTTAAAGAAAAATATAATATAAGTATAGTTTTCCATACCTATCTTGTATATTTTAAGAAATTAATTACAAACATATATGGCAAAAATATTATACTCTTGAGCGATATTCATATACTATATAATATGGTATGGTATAAAAAAGGAAATTTTTCGGATACCATACAACTCTAATCTTTCGTAACCCAAAACTTTTCCTTCCTAACTAGAATTGCAGTATTAACACCTTAATTGTTAAATAGTGAAATATGAAAATATAATATGAAATAAAACGTTTTTTAAAAAAAAAATTGTTATTGGTCAAAAGGACTTGTAAATTAATATTTCATAGAATACTTATATAAAAGTATTAAAGTGTTTTTTTTTTTCTGTTTTCGTAAATATGCTTGAATAATTAAACAACACCTTTACTTGCCGAATATAAAAAATTTTTATAAGGTAAACAAAGAACAAGAACAAAATTTCAAAGAAAATTAAAAAAAAAACAAACAAAACAAAACAAAACAAAATATAATATAAAAAGAGATAAAAATTAACACTTAAATATTTAAAAACGTCATATGGTCATATTATTTAAAATGTTACGACAACGATGGTAACGTTGTTATTCATGATGATGATGATTATGATGATCATAATAAGTTTCATTATACTATACATTATTATATAGAACACAATACAAAAATGATCAATATTAACCGAAGTTAGTTTTTTATAAATATCTTTTTTTAATATGTTGATCTAATAAAAAAAAAAACAAAACACATATTTGTATGCATACTTAAGCATTATGGTGTAGATGAAGAAATAAAAAAGAAATTGATTGACTAAAATCCATGGTTTTCTTCTTTTTTAATTTTTATTAAAATTGAATTCAATCAAATGGAAATAATATCACCTCATATTGAAAATTGTGTATCTTTTAGATATTACAGGTGCGTTAAATCTTAAAAAAATAAAAAAAAAACAAAAACGAAAACAAGTGAAACCAGTTAAAAATGAATTTATATTTTTAAAGTTTCTTTTTTTTTTTTTTTATTAATAATTAGTAGCTGCTGTTCTGTTAACTTTTATTTTTGCTTATATTTTTGCTATTAAAAATCTAAAAAGAAAAATTTAAGTTGAAAATCATTTATTTAATTAATTTTTAATTTAAATATGAGAATATCATCTATACTGAGACGATGTTAAAATACACCACGTCTAATTGTGAATTTGTTTCTGTACGGGACACGATAAAAAACAAAGTTTGTTATGTTGGTACTACTTGCATTTTTTTTGGTGCTGTTAAAAGAAAATTTTGTCATTTAAGATGTAAAAAAAAAAGAAAATATTTATCGTTTCATTTTTTTTTACAAAAATAATAATAAATGATATATTTTATAAAAGTAAAATAAATAGATGATTTCCTTTTTAATGTGCGATTCTTGGAGAAAAGAACAATAAAATAAGATAAGTACCTATATTTCAAATATTGTTTTGAATTCTCTATACGCTATATATATGCGCTATATATATTCTTTATACGCTATATATATGCGCTATATTTTAAATAAAAATAAAATTTTACTTTATATGGCATATTATAACATTTTACTATTATTTTTCGTTCTTCTTTTCAGTACTTCTGAACGAACTCTTTATTAAACTAGAATCAAAAAACATCAAAAAAACAAAAACCCAATTTTTTTATAAAAAGGCTAACATGTACATACTTATATCAATTTTTAAAAGTTCATTTTCATCTTCATTCATTTTTTCTTTTAGTTATAATTAAATAAATTGATTTAAATACTAAAATTACTACAAAAACTTAAAAGGTGATAAACTATCGTTCATAATTTTAAGCGGTATAAAATACCTATTGGAAAAGCCTTAAAAAATATCATACATGACGAATGACAATGTTGACAGTTAACAACGCGTATTAAGTCTGTGGTCGACTACTGGTGTCTTAAAAAAATTATTAAGATAACAAAATATTTTTCTTGCGAGGGTAGGTGGGAACCATCGAAAGAAACTATAGAGGAATGAAACGAGCACACGTTCTCTATTAGTGTGTGAGACTTTAACGCACTAAACAACACCTCACTTTTTTGACCAAAGAATAGGTTATATAATATATTCAGTAGACATGTGCTGCCTAGCTCATGGGAAACTAAGTTTATAGAATGTTTAGAGATAATTTATTTCAATTAGGCTAGGCTAGGGGGATATTGTAAACAAAGTTGGTAATGTTGATCTTGAATCTTTGCACGTTTTATATGTAATTCTCATCAATTTTAGGGAATACATAAGATAGGATATCGTTCTACAAACAACATTGGCGATGTTAGTTCCATAAACGAGTTTCCATAAACCGAATTATGACATCTGTGGAATTTGAACTAAATAGGGAAGGTTTGCTAAATTTTCCTTTTTTCTCTTTAAAAAATGTTTTGGGATGCAGATATGAAATTTATGATCTTGTGAGAAGAAATACTAAATTCTATAAGGTATTTATAAAACAGAGTAAGTGTTTCTGTCAGATGAAGGCTAAGTGAAGTGAAGTTTGTGGTGACATAGGAATCATTTATTAGACAAATTGCTTTGTTTTGCATTTTATCAAGTAAATCTAATGCCTTTTTCGTGACTCACGCCCAAATATGTGCATTGTTCTCCATCTTTGGTCTTATATATATTTTATAGAAGTTTAGAAGATCCGAGGACGAAATGAAAACTTTTCATCGATACAGAAAACCCATGCACATACACAATATTAAATATTTTTGAATTGCTAAGCTTATAATTAATATTAGTTTATACTTAATATTAAAAAGTATAGTAGGTATAATCTACTTAGCAAATTCTACTTAAAAAAATTACCATTTCCTAAACATAATGAAATTACAATTTTAGTTGACAATAAAACAAAATAATCGTTTCAATACGGCGTTTGGGGTTTTTTTTTAAAAAAAATAATGAAGCTGTCAGTAGGATTATGTGGTAACATGGTAAAGCAAATAATAAATAAACGTTTATAAAAGCTCCTTATTTTATTTAGCAAACTGACTAAACTCTATGGCTGTTTGATTTTTGGGCTAGATATCTTATAAAATTGGGATTGAACGTGTATAGGTTAGATTTCATGATAGTAATCGGTAATAAAGTCTAATATTACTGAATATCCTTTAAAATTATAAATAAATGTCTTAAATTTAATGATAATTTTTTTTTGGTTTTGAAGCTTTATAACTTTTATACTTTAATATAATACATTTTTTTTAAAAAAAAAAAAGGAAAATTATCTTTATGATATCATAATTTTTTTTTTTTAACTTGTATTAAAATCTACTTATAGAATTCGTAAGTGTTAATTAATAATCTGATGTTATGAAATCTAAAAATCTATTCAGTCATGAATTAGAAAAATTTATAAAAATCTTTTAAAAAAATTATATTTTAAGGTATCTTATATTTTGGTTGACTATCTATATAATCACTGCTTTAGTGTAGCTTTTTTGTTTACAGACTACAATATTATTATATGCATTAATCTAAGCCTACGGTATTCTATGGCATGTTAAGCTATAAGAAAAAAAAAACATTTAAAGTTTATTGTATACCCATTCTTTAAGACTTATATAATATGTAGTCACCCAATTTTTCCACATAAAGAGTAGTTTTTAGTCCTTTCATGCCTGAACCAGTTAAAAAATTGCGAAATTTTTGTGATAGCTTCATTAAAAAGTTTTTAGAACAACCCTTAGACAAATTTCATTAGAATTTTAATGACCTTTTTATTGTATATCTTAATTAAGAATCTTAAATCTATTTTAAAATCTACCTATTGAACTTTGTTGAACTTCAAATTTCGAGATTTTTTATACATCTCAACCTCTGTTTTTCATTGTTTTTATTTTGTTTTTAAAAATTATCCTGTTATGAAAGATTTCTTACTACAGCGGACATGGTTTTTCTTCATTTCTTAATTGTACTATTAGAATAAAATGACATCAATTAAGAGAAATCTTAATTTTATTTTAATGTTATATTGTTTTAAAGTTAACTTAGGTATTTTGTGGTTTTAAAAGTACCAATATAATTTTATTAATATATTTAACTGTTAATATGAAGCGTTAGATATAAAATTATATAAAGTCTATTTATCATATATTATAAAATTCTCTAAGTATCGATTCATTTTAAGTTTTAATACATTTCATACAAAGAGAATTTTATCATTTTAAAAAATGATTGCCCTACCAGATTAAAATTTTTTTAAACACACAGCTAAAATATTTATAAACGCAACATCAAAAATATTTTCAAGTCAAGATTATTACAGCTGTTTAGCTTGAAATGCTCTGATTTAAGCATTCGTTCATCATTCATCGTTAATCGCTAATGTAATGTAATGGTATATTTTGTCATTTTTTTGTTTCTTTTCCTTTTTTGACATGTTATGCAGTTTTGTTGACTTACAGCTTAAAGTCGCATACGTATATAAACAAGTTTTTTATTTAATTTGAATGAAATTTTTTTATTTTTTTTTATTTTTTTTTTTGTAAATACATATAACTAAATGAATTAGCAAAGTGGACAACCGTATTCATATTATAATTATTAAATTAATACAAATTGGAAGAATATAAAAATTAAAGAGAAAAATGAATTACCATTAAAGTTTAATTGTAAAGTTTTAAGTAAAGGTTTTCATTTTTTTCATTTGTTATATTTAATTCGTTTGATTTTGCTAGAAAATTTAGCTAGGATTGTTCTCTATTTAACTTTTTCGTATACAATCAAATATGGGGGGAGATTATGTATATACAAATGAGAAATAGTATTCTAGAACTTACCCCAAATTTGAGAAATAGTATTCCGGACGTTACTCCGAAAACTATGAATATATATACAAATGAGAAATAGTGTAGAATACTATTACTATTACTTAGTTACCCCAGATTTGAGAAATGGTATTCTAGAAGTTACCCAAGATTTGAGAAATAGTATTCCAGACGTTACCCCGAGATTTTATACCCAATTTTTTACTGCTATAAAATTATATTTAAAATTTTTGACATAATGCTATATAATCGAATGCTTGCTTCGCGTTGTGCGTCAGTTTTCAAATAAAATGGTAACCAAATGCTAGCATCGCTTTATGAAACAAATTTGAATTATGTGTATGTAAATAGAAAGGCTTGCATCAAAAAGGAGATTTTAATAGTTTTTATTATACGTTTTGTTTTATTAAGAGCTAATTCTTTTTTACCCCAAAGTCAATACAGAGGTATTCTATTTATTTATTTGTATCAAAATTAAGGGTAGTAGCAACATCGTTTTTGCACCAATCAAAAGAGCTGATTTTTCTGAACAAAATAAAATGTATAACACAAAAAGTGATAAAAATGGGGCTACCTCTTTTTTGATTTAAGCTCTTCTTATGAAAATGAAATTTTTCATGACAATCAACAACCAATACAAAATACCAAAAAAACAAAACATATTGATTATTAACGCGACTAAAAGTAAAAATATCCTCTTCTGTAGCGTGATTTCAATGCGGAGCTGTTCGGGGACCGTTACATATTATTAAGCTACATTTAAATTAATGTATTCTATTTAAACCTCGAGGATTGGGTGGGTCATCACTTCATTGGAATATTTGTATTTTAAATTTGATTAGTATTCAATTAATTTATGCTAAATGTAACTATACTAAAAATTTCATTAATTTAAGTTAAAACATTTTTGAGTGAAATTAAACATATCAGTGAGCAATGTTTTAAGTGGAAATTCCTTTTAAACTCACTCTAAAGGGTTACACTAAAAATCAACTAGGCTGCTGTTTGAATTAATTAAATATCAGTATAAATGAATAAATAAGATTCAAAGTTGATTTTTTCTAACGATTTTAATACTTTTCTTATAGAAAGTATGGAAGTACCTTAATGTAATAAGAGATTGAATAGCAATTTGCACAATTGCACATTGCACAATTTGACAAAGATTTGAAAAGAAAAAAAATATTAAAAACCAGTTAGAATTGATAAAACATCACAATATATAACACCAAATTAATTTGTATGCTTATATAATACATATCTGTATCTATTTGTTACGAAAATTAGCTGAAATCATCGGATCTTAAGTGTATAGTTGTCCGAATTTAGTATTTGACATTAAATTTTTGAAATTTTTTTTTTAGTTTTCATTTCCTTACTTTAATATTATATTCACTCATTCAGGAAGTGGTTATATTATAAGTGGTTGTAGAAATATTGTTTAGTTTTTGTGCCAGAAGTTTTGTTTGCTGAAGTTTTTCAGTTTTCGAGCTATTTATATTGACTATTCTACTTTTATTTTTGTGATTTTGAGTACTAATTCTTCTACTATTTATATCCACAATTTTCAAAAAAGCTAATCAATCCTTTTAAATATCAACCATATTTAAATAATTAAAAAATTTAATGCTACAAGATTTGTATGATCTGATTTTTCTATAGAATATTTCAAAAATCTTTTTTTGATTTTTAAATTCTCATCTTCTTGTCTTTCTTCGCCGCGATTAATCGAAATTATAATAACGAATATTAATCGGCTTAGAGAAATTTAAGGCAATGAAATAAATTGAAGCTTAGCTTAATAGGTTACTAAAATGCTGAGTATTTAGAAGAAAAATAAGGATAACAATGTAAATCATAAAAGAAACTAGACGTTTACTAAATTAAAACTCAGCGCTAACATTAGTGAATGCGATAAGTGAATGTATACTTGTTAACAAAATATTTTAGCGTTATTTTTTTAAATATTAAGTGCTCAAATTTCGACACAGAAATTTTTAAAGATTTTAGGTAGGAGGCAGAGACTGTATTACACGTAATTTGCCAATGTCTGACTTTGGAATGCCAAAAGAATCTCAAAAGAATCCAAGAATCCAAAAAAACTCTGGAATCTCTGGAGTCCCAAAAGACAATCTTGGTACAGACTTATTGGGAAGATCTCTCTAAAGGGAAAGCGATTGACCAAGGAACTATGGCCGATCCTTTAGAACCAATCGATAAACCATTGTGATTTGCCAGCATCTCATGGAGTCATCTCATAGGGTGCAACATTTCTCGCAAGGCTAGGCTAGGGAACGCTAGGTGTAAGGATAATGGTCTATTTCTCCTATCAAACAACGACAACAACCAAAATCTTGAAAAATACTTTTAAATTATTACTTTTTAATTTTTATGAGTTCTATAATATAATAAAATACTCGTAACAAGAAAGAATTTAAATTGAAAGCAGTTATTGATTTGCTCTTGGCTATTGAACTTACTTAGGTTTAAATATAGGAGGTTAATAACGTTATATAGGTTATATTTTTTGTTTTTTTTAGTTTATTTTACTTTTTTAATTGTATATTTTGTATTACGTTTTTATATTATTATTATTAATTTGTACATTAACATTAAAAAAAAAAACGCGGATCCTCATACATACAAATATATAAATTAAAATTTATTTTTAATATTATTTTTTCGCTTTTCAATTTAAATACATATAATAATAGTTTGGGTATGTGAGAGAGTTGGGTATTTCAAGTTGTCAGTTTTGTTTGTGCAATTATTTCATCTTAATAAGAAGTGAACGTTTTAAAATTATGCTTATTAAAGTTTTTTTCTTCAGAGTTAATATATATAAATACATATATACTAAATATACCTTAGATGAATGATTTATTTTTTTTTAAAATCACATATGTATTATTGTTTTAATAACACTTTCATAATGGTTTGAAAATAAAAATTTTGTACGAAAAAAATTTTTGTTATAATCCCAAGTAAATCGTCCTCCTACTATAAAACCTTTTCTTAGAAAGCATATAATATATATGTATTCGTATTTTGAAGTATTCGAAAAATTAATAAAAACGACATTTACATTTCTATAATTTTAAGATTCTCTAAGATTTCTAAATAACGTCTAAAACACAGTCTTACATTTGGATTGTTTCCATTGTTTCGATTTGGCTTATACTATGGATTATGTGTTTGGATATGTTTCGATTTGGCTTATATGTTTGGATTATATGCTTTATGTATTTTATGAATTTCTGAAAATAAAAAATGTTTGAAGGCTTTTGGATTTTGAGAATTGGAATTTTGTAGGATTACCGCGTGATATGTGGTTGGTGCAACTTAAACTATGGGAAAACTGCTTAAAACAAAAAGTTTAATTTTTATTATGGAACATTAAAGTTTGAATAAACAACGATAATTTTTTTTTTTTATAATGTATGCATTTAGTACAAAAATTATATTATATATCTAAATACTTTATTAAATTGGAAAAAAAATAAAAAGAAGTTATTATTGTTAATCGGATTAATTAATTAGAGATGAAAAATGTTTTTTTGTTGTTTTTGTTTGATTTACGTTTTACATTTTAAAATTTTCTTTTACTTCAAATAAATAATACTCCAAAAGACATGTAACTTGATTTTCAATTAAATAAAAATAATAAAAATATATATATATATATACAGGGTGTTTTCGACTCGATGGTCTTCCTTGAAATGGGTGATTGGGCATACCGAGACGAACAAAAAATTGTATTGAGGGGGGGGTCTATTCTGGACCCTTTTCGAGATATGAAGGGTTAAAGATTTTTTAGAGACTTCATAAAAAAATCTACAACTTTTGAACGGCTTACTATAGAGAGATAAAAAAATGTATTTTATAGAGTAAGTTGTTAGTTTTAATTTGAATGCCCTAATGATTCCATAACCTCAACAGTTACAAAGTTATGGAGGTTTAAAATCATTTAAAATGAAAAAATTATGTTTCAAATTCAATTTTCTTTTGAAACACCCTATATTTATAACACACAAAACGTCTTAACACACTTTTCTATTGTGGTTGAAAATAACACAGCGATTGAAAATAACACACTTTTCTATTCTTCATTTCTGAAAAACAGTTAGAGATGGAGAAAAAGTTATGAGGTACTGATTATAGGGTTTGAAAAGCTGTCTCGAAATATGCTATAGAAAGTACCCCAAATACAGGGTGTTTCAAAAGAAAATTGAGTTTGAAATATAATTTTTTCATTTTAAATCATTTTTAACCGCCATAACTTTGTAACTGTTGCGGTTATGGAATCATTAGGGCATACAAATTAAAGCTAACAACTTACTCTATAAAATACATTTTTTTTTATCTCTCTATAGTAAGCCATTCAAAAGTTGTAAATTTTTTTATGAAAATTCTCTACAAAATCTTTAACTCCTCATATCTCAAAAAGTGTCTAGAATACACCTCACCTCCCCACCAGTACAATTTTTTGTTCGTCTCAATATGCCCGATCACCCATTTCAAGGAAGGCCATCGAGTCGAAAACATCCTGTATATAATAGTTATGTTATAACTGGTTATTTAAAGTAATTAATTTTTTTATTATTAAATAAAAATTTAAATTTTTTCTAGTTTGGAAAATAATTATTATTTTTCTTATATATTTAATTAATATTTAATTAATATTGTTAAAATGATTGAATATATTACAATTTAAAATTATTGTGAATCTTGAGATAAAAAATTTTAGAATAATGGAAAAAATAATAAAGTTTAATACTAAAAATGTTAATAGGAGTACCATGACTTACAAATATAACACTGGGAAAAAATTCCATCAAACTTTTCATTCATTAAAATTATCACAAATTTCGATTATAACTTTTAATCATAAGTTTTATAAGTCCCGACGTTATATTAGAAACTTGTCAAAAATATGAAGCTTTATCATGTTGAGCTCCTACAGATTCAAAAATACGATGCGGATCTTGTAAAATATACTATAGGATCAGTTGTGTTTCAAAAAATACTGGAGTTGATTCTATTTTTAGATAAGAATTAACGTATCTACTTTTGCGTCTCACTTTCGAAAATCTATTAATTCAAATATGAATATGTACATTGAAAAATTATACCAAAAAGTTTGAGAAACGCTGTAAATTAGGCACACTTCTTAACTTAACAAGCTTATGGTAAAGAATACTCTAATGTATAGTAATTTTTTAATAAGAAATCAGCAAATGAAAGCTTTGAAAATAGTGGAGGCTGCCACTGAAAAAGAAAAGAAAATCTTAAACTGAATTAAATGCTGTGTTATCATACCTTTAAAGATGCATATACATATGTACGTATATCTTCTGTCAGATGTAAATGGTAAAGAAAGAAAATATATTATTTTCATATATCGGTTCAGATATTCTATTATAAGAAGAATTGCTTCAGTTATTCCATTTATTGTTATAATATTCTTTAATATGTAACATTAATATTTCATCTATAAAAGGATAATTTTTATAATTTATAGCTTATCGAGGGGTAAAATCTGTGTTTGAACGAAACTAAATCCCGAACCATAATGATATAGCATAGCATAGCTAAATGTCAAATTCAACAAGAAAATGTAGCAGTAAGTCGATGCAACCGACTTATTAATACCCTACATCTGAATAATTCGAGTTAAATTAAAAATCCATAAGATTTTTGGCAGCTTTTTGAACTTTTTCCCTTTTCTGTCTTATTCAACTCGAATTTCAGGAACGTAAAAGAGGCATCTTCTTGGGATATGCTTGACACCCTTGTAAAAAATTTCAAGTTTCTATCTTTATTAATTTCGAATACTTGTTAGTCCTTGGAAGGCGTGTGCCGGGCACCCAAATTGCCACTCCAATTCATCAAATCCATCTCAGGGATGCCAGACAAAATATGCCAGAACACCATTGTACTAAATTTAAAGGTTCTAAAAATAAAGGTTCTATCTTTGTTGATTGTGGAGATATACTCGTTTGCTCTGGGGCTCGTTCGGAAGCTTCCTAGATCCGAATCCATGAAACAAATCCTCCCAAATTTCAGAAACATAAATAAAACACGAAAGAACACGACTGTACCAAGTTCAAAGACTCTATCTTTGTTGGTTTTGGAGATAATCTCTTTTGCTCCGAATCATTCGGAAGCTTTCAGATTCCGAACCCATGGACCGATTTTGTCCAGATTCGAACTTAGCCTTCCTTTCGTAATTAGTAACCTACTATATAAATTTCATCAAGATAGCTTTAATAGTTTTTGAGTTATCGTGCGAACGGACGGACGTCGTTAAATCTACTCGAGGTGATCCTGATTCAGAATATATATATATACATATCCATGTCTAACTCGCTTCCTTTTGGTGGTTACAAACTCCATACCAAAGTTAATATACCCTGTACTTTAGGTTTAGGGTATAATAATATGTCAGATACGATTTATGAAGAAATAATAGAATCGACAATAATGCACATACTATGTTGAATTTTTTTTTTTCTTTCGTTAAATATTCGTTGAACATAAGAAATCTATGTCAAGTTTAAAATATTTGGAAATTAACATAGCTTTTTCCAGTCAGCTTTTTTCATCTAAAAAAATCTAAAAAATTTAAATATAGTATAAAATAACATTAAAAATATTTAAATGAGTTTTTAACTTCTCTATTTTTGTTTGTATACGTATAAAATAAATAAATATACTTTCTATGTCATTATGGGCCAACATATGTATGCCTTGACGAAGTTTTGACATTTACATAATATGTATATTCGTTAAAAAAAAAAATTACATGCTATGTTATGTCATTTTGGTTCGGGGTTAAATCACCTAAAACAGCTTAATGTCAAGGATCTCTTAGAGTAATACAACTTGATACTAATATATGTTACGTTTGTGAAAATTTTCCATACAGTGTTTATTTATATTACAGTTTTGCCAATGTATTTATTACAATGTTGTTATCAGAATGTCTTGGTTGCTTGAAGATTCTCTAGTGTGGTGTTAAGCTAAGTTTTTGTCGAAGAAAATACTCAGTTTTTTTTATAATTTAGAAAGAGTACACTATACTTAATACTACCAATAAGAAAGAGGAAGAAAAATAATGAATTCAAATGTCATGTATCCACAAGAATGTTAGTAGTGTGCTCATTTTTTTGTGTAGCATTCACATTTTTTACGTATGTGTTAAAGCGAGCTAAATTTTATCAGATATTATGGCATATCTCCGATATTTTCTGAACGCCCGATATTTTTGTGTTTTTTTCTCTGTCACACAAGTAGTGTTTTTGTATCTTCTGCCTATATGCTCTAACAAATATCGCCGATTTTTTTCTTCATGAAAATTAGCCTTTAAAATACAATTAAATGTTTAATTATATATCCAAGACTTTCTAAAATTTTAAAGCTTTAATAAACCTAAAAAGACATTTTTTTGTCATTATAAATTAATTATTTAAAAATGTTTTGTTTATTAAAATTTATTCTGTAACTATCATTCGCGGTATTTTTAAATACATAAGTAAGTATATATAAGTAGGTACATATGTAAGTAGTACAATAAGAATGTGTGAATTTATTTTTTATGAATAGAAAATTTGTAAATTAATGCCTTTTATATTATGTGTATACATACTTAGTTAAAAGATATTTAATTTATTTTTCATAATTACTGTAAACAAAAAATTATAATTTTTGTTTTCAAAAAATATTCTAAAGTAATAATTAACAGTCATTAATTCTATTTTTCTATTTTTTTTTTTGGTTATGTATATTTTGTGTAAAAGAAATTTAAACGTCAACACTTACTTAATTTAAATGGAGTCATAAATTTTTTTTTAAAGCAAATCATAATTGTAATAAATTTTAAAATTTAAACTAAAACTCAAAGAAAATATACATATGTATTGTGAAAAAATGATTTAATGATTTTAATTTTTTAAAATTAAAATAAAAAAATTATGTTAATATTTGCATAACTTATTCATATTAGTTAACACTTTTAGAAAAATTTTCCCCCTCTCTATAATAAAACCCACCGAAAATTACTTATACTTAATTATATTTAAAATTTTTGAACATAATTTCTAAATTAAGTAAGCATCAAAATCTTAAGATCACACCCTCCTTTAAGAATTAAAGAATAAAGATAAAAAGAAAAATAAAAATAAAATTAAAAACTTAACTTCAATGTAATATCAAATTTTCCAGAACGTTTAATTTTAACTGAATATTTAATAGTAAAGTATTTTTCATTATGAATTTATGTACAGTGAGTATCATAAATAAGTTATTATTTAAAAAAAAAAATTAATAAATTTATGTTTGCTTGCCTAGACCATTTTTTTTTTGCGCCTAACCATTTATTTTATATTGAATATTAACGTCTTTCTTCAAAATGTCCCTCCAAATTTCCTTATTCATCCATTAATCCTATGAATTTTTTCCCTTTCTCCCAAAATCCTTCCAACATTCTTATCCCATAAATCAAAATAAACATTTGTATGTAAGATTCCAACTTAAAGTTTAGTTTAAAATAAATGAAGTGGTTTTGGTTGGTTAAAGTTCAACACTATCCGGAAGAATTACGGGTAATTTTTCTGAGTTTTTCTTCTGAGTCACCCAAAAAAAAAAAAAAAAAATTTTATAATATGTAAGTTGTTACTTCAATTTTTCAATCAGTGAACATGATAAGAAGTACATTGAAGAAGTGAACATGATAAAAAGTATTATAAGGGTTTTACAATAAGCCGTGCGACCTTCGAATATATATTAACTGTTGGCATTTTATCAACAGGTAATTAATATGTTTAACTAAAATTAACCCAACCTGCCTAATACGATTAATTTTTCACAGCCTTTTGTGTCTTTGAATTGAATCGGGTTTAAATATAAACAGATTGTTCATCCGCGGTCTCTTTTATGACGGATACTGTACAGTAACTTTAAGTTCTATTAAAGAGGTCATTCTAAATTTTAAAACAAAAATGTTTTAATTTATGTTAAATTAATTTTAACATAAACTGGTTAATTTCTAACGATAAGAGGGATGACCCTTCTAATTACCCAAAATTATATAATAAAAGTAAAATATATATATGTATATACGTACGAATAGTGAATACTATGTGCCACCTTGTGTATATAAAATATGCAGATGAATTCAAAGCATAAAAAAAAATAAAAATTTAAGAAGCTTGTATCTTAATGAATTTCTTGTCTAAGCTTTGAATGTTAATTTAGAAAAACAAAAAAAAAAAAAGAGAATATAGTTGGGGCGCGATATAATGCGTAAACAAAATCATCATAGGATACCTATGTATCTATACAAAATTCAAAAAACATTATGTATATAAATAATAGAGTTAGTGAAAAAGAAATAAAATAGAAAGGGAGAGAAAAATAAAATAAGAAAGAAATAAAAACTAACAGATAATTATCACATAATTTAGGAACCCATCAGGTGATTACATACATTTTTTTTTTTCAAATTTTTTGATTAAATATATATATATATATATAAGATTTACACCTCCCAAAATGATAATAAAGAAAAAAAAAAAAACATTTTTTTTTATGCCACATCTCATTAATATCTTAAAGAGTAGCGAAAGGTATTTTTTTTTATTTAACTTTTAATTTGTATACATTTATTTCAAGAATTAATTCATTTTTGTGTTTTTGGAAATAATATGAATTTTTAAATTTTTATGACCGTTTGTTTATTTATTCCAATTCTTTTAAACTTATTCATTTTAAATTATTACATTTTATCGAAATTTATTCGACATATCGAAATATATACTAGGCCACCGAGACCCCTCAAGAAAATTGAAACTTGAGTAACCTCCTAGTGGGAGAGATTTTAAAAAAAATACTCTGAGAACGCCTAGGGAGTGTGGATTCGAATCACACATGTCGTAAGAATAATTCGACACGGCTGACATTTACAGCCAAGCCTGAAAAGGAAAGGCTTTTGTAATTTGCTTGTCACATTTTTTTAACACCAGGATATCCTAATGTAAAATCATATCTTTAGAATTGTAGAATTATCCTTCTTTCAGAGTTATAGGATATAATTTAAAAATTTTTAATGCAACTACTCTTTTGATCTTTATCGTAGTTAGGCTATTTATAACCATATATGGTACATACCTTGTAATCTTATTCTTTCTAAATAGATTACATTGTCTTTTAGAACATGGGTATTTCTGTTTTTTGTTATTATAGAAAAAAAAATAAATATTATTTGCAATGTACCAGAGCTATGATAGATGAAAATAAATTCCATTGAGTTTAAATCATCAGTTTAATTAATTAAATGTTATTGAGATCAAAGAAAGGAGAAAAGATATACAGGGTGTTTGAGGAATAGACAGCATAACTTCAAAGAGTGATATAGGGAGGTCAAAACAAACAAAAAACACCTAATAATTGGGGGGTCTATTTCCAATCGTTACTGAGACAATGGGGTCTAAAAATTTCGTCTTTTGATTTCGTCAACGTTCTCTAAAAAACGTTGATAAGGCACGATAATTTATTTAGAAAGATAATTTATTGAGCTTCAAAACATGGTACCTTGAATGGTACCTGTATAGCTGGTTTTTATCACTTTGTTCCGAAGCAAAAAAAAAATTTATTTTTTCATATTTTAGTGTTTCCATTGATATTTTGGAACAATTTTTTGTATACATATACAAAGAAGAAAATTCAAGTAAGCTTTTAACAGATTTTGTTTGAAATATTACTTTTAATCATTTTACAATTTCTTTTATACTGACTTTTACATTTTTTGTCAAAATATATTTCTATACATATAGTTACTAAATAAAGGTTTCAACCTATATATTTTGTATAATCTAAAAGAATAGTGGTATTTTGTTAGTAATCAATCACATACCAACATCCAAAAAGAATTTTTTTGCATTTTCTATATTAGTAACTTTAAAGGTCTTATTAGTATTTTTAATGGTGTCGAGACTTGGAACGCATCAATTAAAAAACTTAAGCGGGAAAATACAGAAGACAAACTACAGTAGGACTTATTATGTATATTTTCAAAAAAAAAGTAAAGTTTTATATATTTAATAATAAAAAAAAGATACTTAATTTATAATATTTTTAAGATATTGGGCATTATGAATGAAAACGTACAGAAAACGTAAATGCTACCGAAATGTCAAATTAACTATTATCGTATAATTGAAAACGCGCCGAAAAAAGTTTTTTTCGAAGTTATTTATGTGCATGATTGAAAACGTACGGCGTTAGTTTGTTATGTATAAGTGAAACGCTTGGGTATATTCGCGTTTTTTAAAAAAAGTTTTTTAATTTAACTTTTCTTAAAGATTAGAAAAGTTAAATTAAAAAACTTTTTTTTAAAAACGCGAACATATCCAAGCGTTTCACTTATACATAACAAACTAACGCCTTTTTGGATTAGGAGAAAAATAAGAAAACTGGAGAAATACGCTAAATTGGTACGAAGAGTAAAAGAAAATAATTTGGTAGGAACTTTAACTTTTAACCCTTCAAGTGAAACTTCGTTTTGGGAAGAAACTACTCACGTTTTAAAATCAATTTCAATTAAAAAACCTTGTTTATTATAAATTTTTAACTTAAAATCAACAAAAATACAAACTTTTTATTATACCACTTTTTATAAAAAAAAAAAACTTTATTTTTATTTTTAATTCTAAAAGTCAAATTCTAAAATTTTAAATTTTATAAAAAATTTCATCTACTTATAATTTGACGACGACGTTTATATTATACTAAATATTGTTTTTTACATCAGCTGTCATTAAAAATTAAAATTATTCGCGTTCGAATTAAAATTATCACGCGTTTTCAATCATACCGAACATAGAGTGAAGGTTAATAATCTTTTTCGAATGGTGTGGTTTCCGTACGTTTTTAATTATAAGATCTATTATATTATGATCTTTCAAAATTTGAATTAAATTTTACATTTTAAAACCGTATACGACTATTTTACTAACGTTATAAAATTTTACATGTTTCATTTCTTATTTCCTCTATAAATTCTAAATTTCCGAATTTTATGAATATAATTATCAAATTCTCACTTTTTTTTTACCACAATATTTATATATACTTTGTAGTATATACTTACTTGAAAATATATGTATACTCGTATAAATTTTATTTTCTAATATATGATTATAGATTTTATTTATGACTATATAGTAAAGTTGTATGGTATGACAGGTGATATTCAAGTTATATTATTATAATCGGTCAAGAAAAATTACTTATTAAATGAAGATGAATTGTGGAATTTTTATACTCTTCTAAATATTATCGGAAAAAAAAGAAGAGGATGAAGCTTGCCTTTTTTTTCTGTTTTTTTTTTTTTAATCATTTTGTGAATGTCAAAAATTGACGATGAATCTACTAAAGAATTTATTGTATACAATATACATATATATGTGAAAATTAATAATTTAAAGATGAGCAAAAATTGTAATTAAAAAAAAAAACATAAATATTTTCTTTTCTTTTTCATTCGTCACCTATTCAATTATTAAATATAGTTATTATAAGTTCACTTGAAAGATTTATGAGAATTTATAGATGCTCTATAAAATGAAACAATTTATTGTTATAAAATTTACTAAAATGTAGTTAATGAAAAATAATTACATTAATAATTTAATATTTTAGTTAGCTTAAGACTAAATATTTTGATAATCCTGAACTAGTGACTAGAAATATCCTCGACTAGTGACTTGGTAGGAACACATGCATACAGAATGAGCATTCGTAACAATATACAACCCAGGTGTTCTAAAGAGAGGAAAGAATGAAAGAGATTTTTAAGTATTTTGATAGTCTAACTAACATATAGTTGGGACTCAAAATATGGGGTTAAGTTCGCATTCACATTACTTTACTGTGCTATTCACCAGATACTATAGAAAGTAAAATTAAAGAACTAAATTATAGTTATTTTTAAAATCTATATAGGCTGAATTAAGAAGAATAATAATAATAATGTCCATCGAAGATCACAAAGGAATATGTATCAAAATGGTACGAAAACAAAAAATTAGCCAAAATCTAGCCCGGCCCAAGAACAGATTTAACCCCCCTAACAACCTTAAACCATACAATAAAATATTAAAGAGTCGAGGAGCAGTAACCAAGTAAAAATGTAGCATATACAGAAATGTGACTTATTAATCCTGCGTATATAAGGTAACTATCAAATTTTTGTTGACACCACATACATTATAATTGTCATATAAACTTGCCAAACCTTCTAAAAAAACATCCTCAAAATCTATATATAAATATTTATATATAGTATATATAAATGATTCCTCAAATGCAGGATAATAAAATTCAAATTCATGAATAAAGCAAAACTTAGAGTCAGTCTGCCAATTCACATTACCCATAACGCAAAGAGGATGTGGAATTTTACGATATGCCCCGTTTTAGTTAATTTTTCTCATTTTTTTTATAACCGTTTAAACATATGTTCAAGCGTATAATAAATTTTCCATTAAGTTTGTGACACCTTAATGAATCCAAGCTAGTTATAGATTCAACTCTATGGATCGGATCAGAATCTAAATCTGAGTCGATTAAGTCATTTACATCTGTACATAATAGCATATATCATGTTCATACGGTTACCTCAGAGTTGACACAGTCTACTCTACTACACTCTTTCTCGTTTATTATCTCCTAATGATTTGATCTAGCTCTTAAATCACAATTACAATATTCAAAATCTTTTTCAGTAGATACATTTTTTTTCAATTAGGTATTAAGTTTTTAAACAGTTATTCTGATCAGTCATCATTTTTATTTAATTTAAATCATAAATATTAGTTTTATTTGCAAAAAAATTAAAAATAATTTAAAAATAAAAGGAAAAAAATATATATATATTGAACTTAAATAAAATACAAAAAGAACGAACAAAGTCATCGTACCATAATTTTATTTTGAAAAGTTAAAGACACTAATCTGCTCCTAATCTGATTACATCAGAATGGCAAAAAAAAAAGAAAATTATTTCAAGAAAAAAACGAAAGAGCAAAAAAAAAAGTAAAAATTTAAATATTTATATTTCTTATTCATTCTTAATACTTTATTTTACTTTTCTTTTTTTTTTAAGTTAAATGGACTCGTTTTGTCTTTTTTCTTATTTCTCTCTTGCTTTGTTTTTTTTTTGGTTTTATTTGTCATATTGTGTCAGGAAGTGCACATTTAAAAAAAGAAATTATTATACATTAGAGAGAGATAAAATTAATATAAAAAGAAAGAGAAAAATATAAGGAAAAAGAAAATATAAATATGTATTAAGAAAGTGAAAATTACATATTAAAAGCAGTTTTTAAATAATATAATACGTAACAAAATTTTTTTTTTTTTTTTTTTTTTTTAGAGTCGATAACGATTATGACAAGAATGTTAAAAAAAAAAAAAAAAAAACAGTATAGAAACGCTTAGAAAGTTTAAAAATATTATAAAATTGCCTATATGAATATAACAAATAAATATATATACTGAAATATTAATCTAATAATAACAAAAGTCAAATAATATAATAAAAATCTGATTAAGGTTTTAAAAAATTCTATTCTATTATTTTCTTAAAAAAAAAATTTTTACGTTTTAAAATCAAATATGTCAGATTATAAAACGGATTGTTATACAATTTTTAAATCAAAATAAAAAGTTATACGCGAATTTAGATAATTTTTTTTAATTTTGATAATAAATACCTAATTTCAAAAGGGAAAATTAATATATGTATGTATGTACATATATGAATATGTTTAAGAATTCGATTCCTTTAAGGAAATACAAAATATTTTTGAAGGAAATAAATATTTTGAAGTTTATCTAATAGTTCGTTTGTGATTGTATTGAGTGACATTTGACATATTATGATTTATGGGTTTTAAAATGTAGATTTCAAATTTTATTTTTAAGAATAAGGTAATAATTGAAAAAATAATAGTCTGATTTAATTTTTTTTAATTTAAAATTAAAGTATATAGTAAAGTATTATCTAATATTTTCGAAGAAAATATTCTTTTATTAATTTAATAAAAAATTTGGTTACATGAAATAAAATCGAACGGAATAAAATCAAAATGAAATTTTTTTGCTTTATTTGAATTTCACTTCTAAAATAAAGTAAAAATAGTCAACTTTTGTTTATTTAAAAAAGGAATAAAGCCAAATTAAAAAAAAAATTCAATTCTAATTCTCTTTATTGGTAACAATAACTAATAATTTTTAGAAACAATTTAATAAAACTACTATTTAATAGAATTATTATTCTATTTTATCATTTATTACATATGTATTTAAAAAAAATAAAAAAAATATTTGAAATAACGGAGACTATCGGTCCCAAACTCCGATCAAACAATTTATTTACAACCCTTATTATATCTTATATTTATAACCCTGATTTTGAAACTAACTGTAAAATCTTTCCTAATTATTTTTTTTTTTAAAGATTTAACAGAAAATTTGCATGGTTTTGAAAAATTAATGGCAAAGGGGTATATTCTCTTGTCATTCATCTTAGAATTACAAAAAACTAGAAAAAATTATACATATGCACCTAATATGTCATTTTTTCGAATTTCGAACTTATGATATATACTTATGAGGTAACGCTTTTATTTTATATATATATTATATATTAAAAATTAATTCAGAAAATTAATTAAAGCCAATAATTAATTATTTAATAACAATACGAAAACAAAAATTTATCTAATGGTCTTATTTCATTCGACTTTATTTCATATAGTCAATGATTTAATTAAATCAATATTTAAAATCTGATATTTAACATGTTGTCAAAATAGTGACATATATTTTAAAAAATTTTCTATTTTAAATGTTTAAATTTTTAATTATTCTTCTTGATTTCTTTCAAATATTTCAGTTTATAGTTTGAAAAATTATTTGTTACTTTTAAAAAACAAACATTACATTTAATTTTTTAACAATTTTTTATAGAATTAAAAAAAAAAAATCTTACAATTATTAGACTAGAAGGAAAATTATATACATAACCAAACATAAATTAAGGTGTTCCTTACAAATTCTTCAATTTTTTGCTCTTGCATTAATTTTTACTTTTTTAAATATTAAACAGTTGTACATATAGGTACATACAACTGATGGTAGAATGTTTAACTTCAAATCTCTAACTTCTGATTCGAATGCTAATAATGATTTATCCATAGTTCTATAGTTCTATTACAGACAAAAAATATTTTTAATAACAGTTCAGCAAAAAATTTTAAATTCGCATTTTAGATATCACAGACAAATTTGAAAAAAAAAATATATATATACATATAATGTACATATAATAAAAATAAAATCTAAGGTGACTTAAATTATAGTCTACAAAACTCTCATAATTGAAATATAAAAGTATATAAGTATGTATTTTTTTTTTTTGTTTTTTTATATATGATTAGAATTTTAAATTTATTTAAGACAAAATCGTTCGATATCTTTATTATAATAATAAAAATATTCTCTAGTGAACACCTTGTCGTCACGTAATATTTTAAATCAGTATATATATACATTCGAGTACAAATATGTTTTCATTAACGTTTTATATCTTTCAAATTGCATAAGTATATGTATATACTTGTATTACCTGACAACTTGATTGACATGGAAATATTTTTAAACCAGCACATAAATAATTAAAATTTTAATTATATTAATATTAAAAATTAATACTTTAATAATATTGTAATAATTTAATAATATACCATTCATTATTTAAAAAAAAATATATATATATAAAATTTTTTTAGATGCATTAAAAATTATGGTGGGCGTTGCCCACTTTAATATTTACACATTAAAAACTAAAGAATTTTGTTCATAATTTGTAGTTTTGAAAGAAAATCATTAAATAATTTTGTAATTAACATGCAAAAAAATTTTAATACTTAATAAAAAAAAAAAAATTATTACAAAATTTAAATATAATTTATTAATTATAAATATATAATAATATGTATATATAATACATAATATATTATATTTGCTAAATAATGTTAAGCTTTTTTTAAATATCTCATAAATTTTGTTAATTTAAAACAAAATAACGAAATATGTTAAAAAAAAAAAAAAAAAAAAAAAAACAACAACAAAAAGAAAATAAAAACACTCAAAGATAGATAGCAAAATTGTTACAAGAACAAAAATCATAAAAAATCATTGACCGGAAAATTTTAGTAATTCTTATGCATTAAATCGCTCGATAAATTAAAGTCCATCACAGTTAAATATTAACATTAAACAAAGTTGATTATTTTTTTTTTCCCCTGTGTTTAGAACATATTCAAAAAAAAAAAAAAAATAAATAAATAAATAAATTGAAAAATTGTGTTTCTTAATATCTCATTATGGTTGTCTGTACGTTAGTTTGTTTATAAAACAAAATTTAATTTTTTGAATGGATGGGCAAAAATATAATTTACTTTCGCCGTTACAAAGCTACAAGTAAAATAAAATTCCTATATTCAAATATTTTTAAGTTAAGTTTTACTAAATTTCAACTTAAGACTGTCTTTATCTCAAATCAAAATTCTTTAAAAAATTTAAAATCACCCACGTTTTTCAAACGTTTAAAACTAGAATAATGTCATTTTTCAAGATTAAAATTCAATTAGTAAATCTTCCACCAATGTTTGTAGTAATTTTACGGTTATAGAAGAACAGGTAACAAAACTTTCTTTTATATACTAAAAAAAAATATGCCATATACTTCAAAAAAAGTTTTTAAAATTTCGACTAAAGTAACCTTTCAATTTCAGAAGGATTTCAATTTAAAATTTAATAATTGCATATTTTTAGGAACAATTTTCATATTTTTATTTTTTTAAATGTTGGTATTAAAAATAATTCTAAAAATTATAATCTATATACTTAGTTAGATTATCAAAAGTTATTTAAAATCTTTATTTCAGAATAAGAAAAATATAAACTACTGCAGTAATTTAATTACTGGTAATTACCAAAACGTTAACAAACTTAATCTTATTAATTTTATTTTAAAAATAAATATACATATTATAATAATGTTGGTTTATCTTAAGTTGTCTATAACTATATATTTTTTTCGCCTTTATATTACAAAGTTAAAATTTTAGATAACCACCAAAATGATTTGATGAAAAAAAATGAAAAAGAAAATAAACAGAGAATGAAGAAAAAAACTAAAGTGTTAAATACAAAAAAAAAAACAGAAATTTTACCATGCGCAAGTTAATTTTTTACAAAATTTATCTGACATTTTGTTTCTTTTACTAATTTTTTTATTTTTTCTTTTTATTTTAATTTATACAACACAAATTATTAATTGATATTTAAACAAAATATCAGGAAGGGTTCAGTATAAAAATTTATTATAAGTTAAATGTAGTCAAGAATCAAAAGATAAAACAAAAAATTATATATTTTGTATCTATTAGAATTACATTATAAAAGTTATCGTACGTATATAAAGAAAAGGATTCAAGTTGTACCATCATATTATTGGATATAGGAATATTTATATAATATTCTATAATAAATTAATGTTAATAAAAAAAAGATAGGTTCAACAAACTAAGATTCAAAGTAGGAAAGGTTATAGTAGGATAGCTCAAAGATTCAAAGTAGGACAGATTAAAAGACGAAAGAAATGGGGACATTTAAATGAAGCATAACTTTTGTATTCATTTTATAGTTATTAAGCTTTTTCAAACCTAAATTATATAACTTTATTTAATTAAACTTTATTTAATTAGGCATAAACTTGATGACAAAAAATAAACAAAACCGCAATCATATTAACATTATCGAAAAAATAAAATTTTAAATTTTTGTTATAAAATATCTCTGATAATATCTGATATTATTTTTTTTTGTTATACTTCTCTTGGCAGCATAGCATGCCTATATTATAGGAATGTCCATCTGACTCTGTTTTGTCTAACAGGTACTCTACAGTTGTTTAAGCTTACTCCCATGTACTATTTATTGGCAACAACTTTTACAAGCGTGTCCTTGCTGCATTGCAGCGCTTCCCTTGCTAGGCATTCTCGTGGCTTTCGAAGTATTATTCTATCCAACTTCAACTCCACTTTTCCTTTTTGATTTCTCTCACAATCGATTTTACTTTAGTAAGCAGTCAGAGATCATTATTGCTGATTGGTGTTAGGCCAGTATATTTTACATATAATTGTTAGACACTTATTAATGACTACTTTTTTATATTCTCAATTTCATTCTCTAGATGTTTGTCAATTCCTATACATATATTGGTTGTATTCAACCGAACATTGTCCTGGCCTTACTAATTCTGTTGTTCACGTTGGTGGTTATGTTATCGTTCATGAATAAATTCTAATTTCGGTTTACATATATAGTAAAAAAAAGTATTTAATAAAATAACAATAAAAAAAAAAAAAACACAAACTATTTAAAAATCAATAATTTCATAGTTTTTTTTAAACACAGATACATATTTTTAATAAAATTGTCAATTTTTGACCAAAAAATTGTATTTTAAATAAAAAAATTCATTATATTTTTCTCAAAAACATATTCTAACCTAACATTTAACAAATTAAAAACCAAAATGTTAGTTTTGTTTTTCACTGTTAGTGTTAGTGTTATTTTTATTTTAATAATAAAAAATGCTTTAGATTGTTATAAAACTGTTTTAAATATCGATTATAAACTTTATAACACCTATACTTAAATAATTTAAAATGTCAAAATAAAGTATATAATATGTATGCAATGTTATATGAATTAAAAATTTAATATATGTTTAATTACAATATGCTAATTGAATGGATATTAAAAAATACTAGAAAAACAAAAAAATTCAGAATAAAATCATATAAGAATAAAAAAAAAACAAAACAAAAAAAAAAGTTAAAACATTGAATTGAAATGTGAACTGCTTATAAGCAGGCAGGTGTGCTCTCTTTAATTTGTAACCGACAACTATACATAAATACTTACTTAAAAACCTATTAAGGTGTACATAAATATATATATATGTATATAATATATATATATATATATCTGATCAAAAATATATTATCTGTGTTTATTTTTTTGTTTAAATTTTAAAAGTTTTTTTTTTCTTTAAGGGGAGAAGTTACTCTATTTAAAAGATTGATTTTTTTTTCTTTTTATTTATAAAAAGTAACCGAAGGCACTTCTAGTTAAAATTTTATTTAATCATGTATTATTTGAAGTTTAATTTAATTATTGAAACATTAAATAAAATTGGATTAATTTAAAGTTAAATAATTTGAATTAATAAAATCAATTTTGAAGATTTATTGTAGCTGATATTATTTTTATTTCTAACATCAACCCTCTCTGTGTCTGAAATGGAAATTTTTTTGAAATGGTATTTATGTCAAATCATGTTACAGGCAAAGCAGATTTTTGCAATGTGAATTTTTCTCAAGTATTATATTCCAGATTTTATCCTTTTGTAGCGGTAATTATATATGGTTTAGAGTTGCTTTATTTTATTTTATGATTTTTCTTATTATCGCACTATACATGTACAAGTAGTAACAGAAAAAGATACAGGTCGGTGTTTTAAGATTTAAAGTCTAAAAAAGCAATTATAGAAGATTTCTCTTCTCCATGTTTCTTTTTCTTTGACTGATTCCCTTAATAGTATAATTACTATCGTAAAGTAATAGATGACGTATATGTAGAATCGTTTGCCCTTCCATCGCTCATATCACTCGATTCCATGTATTTAATTTCGGTTGTTATATAATCAACCAATAAAAAAAAGGTGTGGAACATAGACATTATTACAAACATAATATTATTATAAATAAAAAAAAAACATGTTATTATTACAAAGTACAAAGTACAAAGGTAGTATGTATTACATATTATAAATAATATTAGTAAGAGATAAGAAGGAATACTAAGGAAAGGCTTTGCATTATAAGTTTAAGCTTAAATTTGCAGAATGACAAGCTCTGATTTGCACTTCGTTAAATATGCAAATTCATTATTAATTCGTTCTGAAAATACGATCCATTCGTTTCGTGGGGAGAATAATAATTATATAATATGTAGATACTGAGTTTCTACAAAATTTCACCTATCTCGTGGGATCTTTTACAAGTTTTCTCTCATATGTACTCTTCTGTATGTGTTGTTCGTTAAAATTACCGACTTATTTTTATTTAAGGATTTCATTGAAATGTGTTTGTGAAAATGTGAAAATTAATCTTAAGAAATCACATATTTATCTATCTATCTTCTTATTTATTTTTAATATATATTCTTTTTGGGTATAATTATACTTAATTAAAAAGCCCAATTTCTGTTGTTGTATTACTGGTTGGATTTAATACAAAAAAATCTCATGATTCTTATTTCTATATAGATCTTTATCTATAAATTCTCATTTCTATATAGTATAGAAATAATAATCATGAAAGTGAAATTTATAATAATAACTACCTTGAATTCTTACCTACCTACCTACATAACCTTTAAATACTTATAAGTAACTTTTATAATAAGTAACTTTTGATCTTGAAATAAATGTTTTGTTTTAACATAAAAGTGTAATTTATTGTACGGTTTTATTTTTAACAACCCAACTTAAGATATTTCGTTATCTGTGAGTTATATGGTATATGTCAAAATTGTTACTTTACATTTGATATTTGCGTTTTTTATGCATATTATATACCTATATATGTTTATATGTTTCTGGTTTTAATAACTCGAACTACTTTGCCTCCAGTCCTCTAGCTTTGCCCAGCATTTAAAAAAAAAACTATATACATACATATATAATTTTTATAGGTATATATAAAAATGTATATATACATAAAAGTAAACCATTTTTTTTTAACAAGAAGGTATTTCGTTATCTGTGAGTTATATGGTATAAATAATAATTTTTCTTTTACATGTGATATTTGTTTTTCTTAATTAATTTTTCTCAATTAAAAGAAACTATTAACACACGTAAAAATATATTACTGGAGCTTTTGTTTGTTTGTTTGCCTTGCCGAAGAAAAATGTATACAGGTGCCTAAGTTACAGGTGTTTAAAAATATCAAATTTTCTATTTTTGAACTCTAATAGCTAATAAACAGGGAGTGATCCCAAAAAATTTCCTGACGAAACTTATACTAATTCTAAAAGTTCTTTCTTGCCTCAATTTCAATCCCCTATCTAAATGCGTGCCGGAGTTATGAATGTAGAAAAATCATGCAAAAATTTAGTTTTCACATAACCGTAAATTTAAATACTAAATTTAAAAAAATTTATAATTTTGATATTGATTTACAAAGGTAAAAAAAAATTCCTGTCGAATGGCGTTTTCATATTGAAAAAATGTTAAGCGAAACATGAAATATACGCATTTAAAAATAGGGCTTTTTTAAAGTTTGAGGGGCTGTAGTCCCCTGATGGATGGGGCTATATGAAAAAGTTGTTTCACAAAATAAATTTTTTTATGAGACCTACCCATGGTTAAATTTGTGAGTGTAGAATGAAACTAATAGGCACATTTTTTAAAAATATTTTTGCTAAAAATGTTCACTTTTAGTTAGATTTGGCCTTGTGAGTCTGTTGAGAGTTTATAAATCGAATTACTTTGCCATCCAGTTATAAATAAAAATTATTAACTACAGTTACATACTTTTATAATTTTTTATATACTTACAATAAAATTAAAATATTTAAAATTATTAACTAATAAAATTTTGGTTTTTGGTTTTTTTTTTTAATTTAATTCAATACAACGGCAATACTAACCAAAATTTACATATTTATGTTAATTTTTTTTTTATTTTATATACGTATACTTGTATATATGTATACCATAATATAGTTATCGTTTAAAAAGCTACTAAATTAAAAGGAAAAGCAAAAAAAAAAAATATTATTTCCTATTTTGCAAATTAACAATAAATAATCAATGTTGCATATAAATATTATAAAAAGAAGGAGGAAAAGTAGGATAAAAAAAATTTGTAGTAATGAGTATAGATGGAGCATATGTCGTATATGTTAAAATTATTTAAAACAATCACCCTCTTCCAGTAATTAAAATAATATGTATTACATTGAAATAGATTGTGGTTTCAGGTTTTAAAAAATTTTCTTATCTTTCAATTCAGTTTTTTTTTTTTTTTTTTTTTTTTTTCAAAATTAATTCAAAAAGAAAACGAAGCCTCAAGCTAAAATTTACGTAAGTACTTATGCATATATATAAAGTATATTACATTATATAATTTAAAATTTTATCATACAAAATTAAAAATTTAAAAAAAAAAAAAAAATTGTAAATTCATAGAGCATGTAATATGATGCACTTGTATAAATGTAAAAAAAGAAAAAAAAAACTATTTTTTTAGCAAAATAAAAATTATAGTTTTTTAACTATATATAAGTACGTTTTTTTTTTGTTTTTTTTTTTTTTGTTATACTGTACTTAACTAACATTTTCTGTAGATCTATCTACAAGTATTTAATTTTACCCTATTAACTTTAAAAAATATATTTATAAAAATTTTTGTTTCTTGTTTTTAAATATTCCTGAATAAAAGAATGATGTGAATAATGAAAATTAATTTAATTAAAAAAAAAAAAAAAAAAAGAAAAAAAAACTAATGAAAAGAGAGACAATCAGAGATAAAAAGAGGAAGAAATAGAAAATATATGTATATATATATATATGTGTACATACTTAAAGGAAAGAGAGAGGGGTTAATTTTCTTTTTGTTTGCTAATTTTAAAGATGCGATAATGAAAATGCTCTTTCATGGTTCGTTAATTTTAAAGTAAAAAAAAAAAGAACAACAAAAAATAGTTTCATTTAAGTGGGTGCATGATATTTTTTAATTTATCTATATATTGTAAAAAAAAAAAATTTTTTTTTTTTTTTAATATATTCTTGATTATATAATTTAAATGCAATCAGCGCAATCTGATTTGTGTTAAATTCACAAAATTTACAATCTAAGAATGAAGTTGATGGTAAGTTAATGGGTGCATTCAAAAAAATTAGCATCAATTTTTTTTATTTGTTGTATGTAACTACTTATTGTAATTTTTTTTTTGTTCTTGATTTTTGTTTTTGTATAAAGTAAAAAAAAAAAAAAAAAACAAAAACAAAATTAAACAGAAAATTGTTAGTAGGTACCTATAACAACTACAAGATATATTATGTTAAGTTAATATAGAGGTATTGTTGGTTATATATTGTTTAGATATACTCTTGAACAAGAATTCTGAAATATAAAAACTATATTAAAACACTCTGACCTACCTCAATAAAAATGTTCGGCGTATAACGTACATAATACTACATACGCTGGTAATTTGATTTTATTCAAAAAAAAAAAAAAAAAATTTATAGCTAATACACTAATATATCAAAATATTTGAATTAATATTCAACGATCAATAAAAACTGAGAAAGAAAACAAAAAAAAAAAGAGAAAATAAATTTTCTTGACAATAAAAATACGTCATGTCAAAATTTGAGATTTAAATGGTCAGTGTAGTTGTTATAGATGTCCCGTATTCTAGTTATCTTCATATGAAATGTATATACATTAATAAATTTTGACAGACGTTATACGTTATACGTTCTTATATAGGTTGGGAATTAATTAAATTGTGGAATAAATTGTGGATAAAATTTGTGGAATATATTATATATATTGTCATAATGTCTTTTTAAATTCTTATATGATTTTAAAAAATTCAAAAAAGTCAAATTCTTTCTCATATTCCACCTATTTAGTCAAGCCATAAAGTTTCCTTTTTCCTTTCCAATCCTTCTCTTCCTTATAATCTCCAGTGATTATATTGCGCAAATAATTGTCTATGATGTTTATCCTGCTATTCTAGCTACGAGGAGAGGTGGGTTGAGTAAATAAAAGTTTTATACTAAAAACTAAAATAAACAGTTCTATGATTTCTGTATCTCTTTCAAAGATTCCCACCTGATTTTAGACAAAAAAAAAAAAGATATTTTTCGAGATGGGTTTTAAAATTAGTTCAGTCTAACATTGACTTTTTTTTTTAAATTCTGGCCAAATCTAATTGTAATTACGTGTATAGTTCTTGAAATCAATTGTATGAATAAATAATTTCCAGTTATACTGTATATATGATACAGAATTTTTGTATAACATAATGTATTTTTAAAATAGACTAATGTTGAGATTATGTATGCATATTTTGCTTGATATTTTCTGTTGTATGTTTCAAGGACAACAGAAATATGAATTAAATCTAATTATAACTTCAATTCATTATTATTTTACTTCTCATTTATTAAATTTGTCCAGTAATTGTTGCATTTATCTTTGGCGGCGTTCACACTATGTTAATGTGTTGACGCTCAGTGGATACAATGAGTTTACATTATGTCAACATTCAACGTTGCAAATATTGTATATATTTTTAAAAGTAGTTCATTTTATAGTAACCCTATTAACATTTTATTTATCGTAATTTCTTTGTGTTAGTAAGTAACATCTAGTAAGTGCTTAAAATTTTTGGTGACACAAAAAACCAGTTAGAACCACTAACACATTTGCAACTGGAAAAATTTATTGACAAGGGGAATATTAGGAAGCCTATATTAATGTCGTCACGTCGAAATAGTGTGCACGTGGCCTTTCTCTTTTCTTTGCAGTTTTTATGGTGAAACTAATTAACTCGTTTCTAGAGTTTTGCCTTTTAAAGTTATAAACGTATTTTTTCGTCAAATTTCCTTTAGTAATGGTGAATGTCGATTGACATTTTCTTTCCTCACGAAATTATTTATATGATAGTGTAAGTCTCTTATGCTGGTAAACAAATCAGTTTTTAGTTAGAAAAATCCAAATAATTTAAGATCTTTACATCAATTTGTTAATACTTTACTCCAATGTACAGATTATGGGAGATTCGAATGAATTTCTAGAATGCTAAAAATGCTAAAGAAACTTAATGTTTGAGATTTGTTATTAAATGTTAATGTACTACCATTAAAAAACTTATTTTTTGCAAGGATAAGAGGCTATACAGAACATGAATAGGAGAATGAAAATTGTATTTAGTGTGCATTCATATTATACATATTCAAATGATTTCTCTACTTAGTTTACTTCTATTTGTTAATGTTGTACTTATATCATATATACATCAGGTAGACCACTCCTTCTTTTTCATAACTTTGCATCTATTATTGTTGTATTATTGTATTTTATAAAGTATACCATGTTATACTAATCTGTTCTATAGTCAATTGATAACAAATTATTTTTTTTTGTTAAATTTTTTTTAAGGAGTTATAAACGTAATGGTTACAATAGAATACTATTTAGATTAATATTAATTTTTTAATATGAACAGATTAGAATTAGGTGATTTTTTTTATACATTCGGATGTTATATTATGTATGTTTCTATTTATATACATATATGTATGTATATTGTGTAATTATTTTCATGTATGTATCTATATTATATATTATGCTTATATACATATATGTATTTATTAAATAAAATTTAATAATATCATGGTTATATACTTGTAAATGAACGGTAATTGGCTTTTTGTTTCTATAACGTTGAATTGTTGTTCATTATGTTCTTTTATAAATTTAATTTTTTTTTTTTGTTTTTTTTTTTTAAATGTTAAGTAAATTAAAAGTCAAAAGAATAAAAAAATTGTGTTGTTTTTTTTTTAAGACGTTTTGTACAGTTGAAAGTTTTAATGGGTGATTTATAAAAATGTTTAATAAAAAAAAAAAAAATTTTCTTTTTGTATGCCAGGAAGTCATAAAAAGAAAAACAACATTAAAACAAAAACAAATATGAAAATTGTTGAATGCTGTGCAAAATTAAATGAAAATTTTTTTTATATTATGCAATAGTTGCACATTTTTTTTTTTGTTTTTTTTTTTGATAATATTAGTTTAATAATTGATTATAAAAATTAAATGAAAATTGTTTTTTTTTTTTTTTTTTAATTTTATTAAGTGGAGGAGTTAATGAGGTATTTTAGTCATTAAGTGTTTTTAATTTAAATTTTATTATATTTTTTGTTTTTTAGTTTTAATTTATAATTTCAATATTTAATAGACTTTTAATAAATAATTATTATTTAAGCTACTAGACCGTTAATATTTCCTTACTTTTTTTTGCTTTTATACCATAAACTAACCTAATGGCTTATTGTTAGATAAATTTTTTAGAAAAAGAATTGATGGATCAAAAATAAATGGAGATAAATTTGGATGTTTTCTTAGATGAAACCATTCTTATTATATATAAGTATACCTGTAACTTTAATCCGACATAAGTGGCAAAAATAAAAGAAATCTTATTTTTTTTTTATTTCATTAGACTTCCTATTTCGAATTTTTTTTCTCTTTCTTAAAGGACGTGAGAATTTTTTAAAGACACCAAGAATTCCCTTTTGGTATAATGTCAGATCCTTACTGACTAAACCCATCCTTAACCAATATAATGGAATGAAACCGCTATTGGTTAACGCAATATGTTGGCTAGGCAGTAGGATTAGGATAGGAAAACAATTGAGAGTGGGATTGTAAAAACATCCCTAACCAATATAATGGGGATGAAACCCCTATTTACTAACGCAATATGTTGGATACGGAGTAGAGATAGTATAGGAAAGGATAGGACAATAGGATACAAAAATATTAAGAGTGGGACTGTAAAGAAACATAAATTGAGAGTGGGACTGTAAGGAAACAATGAATCCGTCTATTATTATTACTATTTTGCTAATAGTGATAATAGCGCTATCAACAGTTACAACATACAGTAGTATATAACACGTTCCTGCATGACGTAATAATTGAAGGCAACCCCACTGTCACTGTTGCAACTATTATTTTTGGTATTAGTATTCATTATTAATATTATTATTATTTACTACAGGGTCATGACCATCATTGGATTACGCAACGTGCAGTAAGGTGTATGGAAGAAGGAAGGTGTTATATACTTCCTACATGATATATTTAAAAAATTTAACTTTTATTGTTCCTTTTTTTAAAATTTAATGTTTTTTTGATGAATTTTAATTAAATCCACGTGTAGTTTTTCAAGATATTGTGATGTTTTCGGTTATTTATTCCAAATTTTGAGAATGTTCAGAATATGTAAAATTTCGTTTTTTTATTCATTCAGATATTTTGTATATTTTTCGTATATTCTCTTTTGTATTTATTTATTAAAATTAAATATTCGTACCTTTTTTTTTTGGTACCATCTCAGTGATGAAATCCTTTATAAAATGGTTTTAGATGTTATATTTTATCATATATAAAAGTTTTCATTTAAATCAAATGTCAGGATAGGTACATAAAACTTGTAAGCTATTCTGATTTTGTAGCTATTTAAAAGAGCTCTATGAAATATAATAAAGTAAGAAAAATCAAAAACGAAATACTCCGCACAGATTACATGAATATTTCAAGTGAAAATTATTGGCAAACGAAAAAATGAAACAACTTCGCGCAATTAAAAATAGCTGTTCCAAAATTTAAAACTATAATGTTGAAGCTTTAAGTTTTGTTTTTTACTATGAAAAATTTGTACATGAGCCTAAGTTACAACTGGTGTCTATGAATAGCTAATTTTCAAGTTTTAATTCCTAAACAGGCTAAATTTGATCTCTTAAACAAGCTCTTCTCTTCACTCCAAATTACAAGCGTCTATCTAACAGTATTCCGGATACAAGAAGAAAACTAAATTTTGCAAAAATTTTAGGGACTGCAACTGCATAATGAGTTTGGCTATACATAAAATGTTGCCTTTCCACAACATTATTTTTTTTATGAGAACTATCCATGATTAAAATTTCAATGCTCTATAGCTTTAACAGCGTAGAAGTTTTGTAAGACAGACAGACAGACGGTCGGATAAAGTGAATAATAAACTAATAAGCTAAAAAGAGGTAAGAAGTGTGTTCGAATCGCCTTGTTCTAAAAGTAGTTTTATGTTTAGGAAAAAACAACTATGTATTTCGAATCTATTCAAGTAAACTTTATATTTTATTTTATTTTAGTTTTTTACAATTTATTTGGAAATAGAGTAAAATTCTGAAAAACAAAAAAAAATTTTTAATTCGACTTTAATTTCAATAAATGTGCATTTAACTAAAGTAATAAATGTAAAATGTCTAGAAGAAAAGCTGGCAATTTGTGCAAATATAATAATTGTATTTCAGTTATGAAATACGAAGAATTTTCATACTAAGATATTTCATGGAGCCATTGAAAACCACCTAAACTTTATATTATTTAATTTGTACATATTAACTAGTTAATTGTTATAAGTATATTTGCTGATATACATACATTTGGTTAAAAATAATTATGAAAATAATATAAGTATTTTATCTACTATTTTTTCTATATATTTAAATTTTAAATTATTATGAAATTTAAATTTTTTTTTTTTTATATATCTATCGTATTTTTTTTTAACGTGCAATCATCGATACGGAATTAAAAGTTAATGAATCGATCAAAAAAAAAAAAAAACAAAAAACAAAATTATAAAAACATTGGTTTTTAACAAATTTGTAATTGTAATTAATTTTGAAATTTGTTTTATTTTACTAGGAAATTCTTAAAAGTTTTTTTTACAAAATTATAAAATGAAAAGTAAAGCAAAACATAAAAAACAAAAAAAATTTTGAACCAGAAATGAAAGTATTACATGGTATTACTTTAATTAATAATAGTTATTGTTTAAAAAAAAAAAAAGAAAAATTTGTGGTTGTACTAAAAAATGTTAAAAATTCAAATAAAAATTATAATTGTACACATACAGTTAAACTTCACTAAATCGAACACTCTGTAATTCAAAATTTTTTTAATTCGAACAAAATCTGCGATCTCTTGAAAAAACGCTTTAATTCAAATTTTTATGAATCGAATTTTTCGACAATCTTGACACATTTGATAATAAATAAAATCGAATTTTTATTCGAAAAAAATTATATGTATAGAAATGTCTGCTTTTGTTATCAAAATTATTTCAATGTTTAATAATATTGCATCTGTTTGATGGTTTATTTGCTGATTGTGTGCTATGATAAGCATTGGTTTGGTATAGATAATGGCGAAGAAATAATTTCTAGAGAAGGCAAAAAAGTTGAGGATTTATAGTCAATAGTGAAGGATTATTGAGGATTTGTCAAAAACTACGGATCAACAATAATATTGAAACAAATTAAAAATTTTTTGTTTAAATGTTGAAATCAATTGAATATTCGAAATTTGTTTTGAATTCTTTAAGATTCGAATTAGTGAAGTATGACTGTATATAATAAAAAAAAATTAGTACTAGTATTAAAATTTATTAGTAAGTATTTATGTTTTTAAAACATTTTATAAGATATTTCTTTTTTTAATTGATGATTAAGTGATTTAGTATACCTTGTATGTTTTTCATTTTATTTGATTAATGGTTATGTACTAGACTTAGATTTATTATTTAAAATATAACCTTTTAAATAATTTTACGACTTCTGACTGCTGAGGAATTATAAAAGCAATTTTTAGAGTTCATTTTACATTTAAGTGTAAATTCTTAAAATCATTCAGATTTTTTTTTCTTTTAGTTATTGGAAAGGTGGCCATATTTTAACTAATTTCGTTAGGACAAAAACACAAAATTTATGAATGGACACGTATTTATGCGCATATACATGCACAAACTAAGGCATACATCCATAATCATACTCCCATACTTAAAATGTTTAAAGTACATTTTTTTTTCGGAATCTTTAACCTTAAAAAGTTAAAGCAAGTTTGTATGTCCGACTTAGGAGGCAACGCAATAGCTTTAGCGCAACCCAAAAAAATCGTCTAAATTTGAAGAAACAAATCGGCCCAAATACAAATATGGAATTATTTTTTTCCATATTTGTATAAGGGTCGCTAAATGAATTTATATTACTTAATTATTTTCGCTTTTTAAAATATGGAGGAACTAATAATGCAACAAACATATGTGTCTATACTTTCCTCCTTTTTTATTCTATGTTTTATTCTAAATTTTAAATTTGTATAAGGAAATTTTTTTTGTAATTAAAATGCTAGTTACCCATATAATTTTTAGGCTTTGAAAAGAGCCATACAAATATAAGAGCAATTAGAATTAGAATCGAAATTTGTCGTATAAACTTTCGAAATGGACAAAATACAAATTGACGCTTTCGAGTCAATTTTTTTTTTGAATCCAAGCGATTTGGGAATCGATTTAAACTTACTGTATCCTATAATAAACATTTTGGATTTGGATACAATATTTGCAATAAAATAAATGATGAGGACTTTAAAAATGTGCGTATATTGAAAATCTTTTGAGTGATGGTGATCAAAAGTTGACATATCCAGATCTGATTTGTTTGATTAAGTAAAAATTTCATACTTGATCATCTAAATTTTGATGCCAATTATAATCCATTAAATTCACCGCACAAATTTGCATTTTAACTTTTTTTTACTCTTCATTCATTTCAATTAAAATGAAAGCGAGAAAAGACAACGAATACAATCAAAAATAGTGCTCTTCAAAAAAAGTCTTGAACTTGCATTCATTTGTGCATTTAGGAAGAAAGTAAAACAAGTACGTTAAAAAGAAAATTGATTTAAATGAAATTTTAAAACACGTTTTTAAATGATATTTTAATTTATAAAAACTTGGGATGTAAATTAGTGTTAAATGTTAAAAGATAATTTCCTTATAAACATTTACAACTGAACATTTAAACTTTAAACGATAAATTACTATGGTACTTATAAGGCGGTATGTTATAAGTCCAAAAGTAATAAGTCCCAAAACCAATTCAAATAAAAAATAAATATATAGGATTATTTAATTAAATCATTTAAATTAAATTATTAAAACAAAAAATTACATAAATCCGAAAAAAACTTCGGCATATTTTTCGAACTTACGTCATAAAATTTATTTCGTACTTATGAATAAATCGTACATATGCAAGTACGAAAAATGAAAATGACATTAGTTCGAAAATTAAAAAAAAAGAACAAATGTATGTATAAATTTTCTGGAAAAAGCGCAAAGCACTGATTTTCTAACTAAGCATAAAAACCGTCTTAATTATTTTTCTTAAATGCATTTTATTTTAAATAGAATTTAGAATTCGAATTGGAAATAAGTTCCATTAGGTCGATTAGATCAGTTTATTACAATTTCTTTTAATAAACAAAATAAATTTTTATTAAATATTGCGAATATATTCCTTTTTGCCAAAAATATACAACGAAACAATAAAAAAGGTAATAAAAATAATTTTTTGAAAAAGGAAAATATGGTTACAAGATCAGAGTTATACACTTTTTCCAGAATATGTATTTTGATTTAGTAGACATTTTATAGTTGGTTAGAAAATCATGGTGGCAAGGTTTGTAAAATATGTACCTATACTGGGTGACCGAAAGTCGAAAATTACCAAAAAAAGGAAGTAATTGGAAGATCAGAATAAGCAAACAATTATTCTGGTGTTGTCTACTCTTAATGGTTTCCGAAGTCGACCGATATCGGCCTTCAAAGTATTTCCATTAAGTTTTTAGGTACATAATAATATTTTCGTCCCTGTACAACATACAATTTTCGTTTAGGTATCGATATACAGCTGAAATTATGAGCTTTATTTTACCAATATCTTATATTTTTCCTAGCTTTCATAGTTTAGTAATTATAAGCTTTTAAATTGAAAAAAAATATATAATTTGCAATGCTTTTTCAAAAAATTAAAAAAATTAAATATTACCTTATGATTCATTAAAATTTTGTTCAAAAAATTTTTTTTTCCATAATAGAACGTAAATTATAATATACGAGAAACTTTCAACACCATTATTTCTGGAATCGTTTAAAATAAGTCCCCCATTCCAGAACAATTTTTTTGGTTGTTTCTACCTCCTTTATCATACTTCGACTTCCAGCTACCCTGTCTATATAAATGCAGGATTTAATTTTCGTACTTATAACTTTTGATATTATAATGTAATGCAGTTCTTATGTCATATGTCATATATGCATCAAATTTTTTTTTGTAGATATGTCATTCTTTATTTCGTACTTATGACTTTTTGAACTTATGATGTAGCGCCAACTTAATTTCATTTTAAATAATTTAATTAAATAATCCTAGATTTATTTTTTATTAAGAAAAAGTGTGTTAAGTCATTCAAATAAATATTATTTAAATAGAAATAAATATTAATACTTAATAAATAACACATGAATGTGAATTTAATCAGGAAATATTATAATAAAAAGTGACACAGCATTTATAATTAATAAAATATCTTGAATTTATATGACTTTAAATTTGCCATCTAATATAAAATGATCTTGAAATTATTAAAATAAAAATCAGCTATCTCCATCACAGGACCCACCGCTATTGTACAAAAATAATAATTTACATACATACATGCATACATATATTTACATGCATATGTACATACATACATACATATATCAAAGCAAAATATCATTTAAACATCCATTTAATTTATGTAAGTACCAATGTACTTACATGATTTTTTTTTTCATTCAAAAATATTAGAAGTGAAAATAATAAAAACTGTAAACAAATACAAAACAAATATTGAATCTGTTAACAGTTTTTTACAGTTTGAATTTTGCGTCATCAACAAAAGAATAATATGCATAGGTATAAGTATATATTTATGTATGTATATAAATTTTTAGACATAAAAACAAAACAAAAAAAATTTGTTCACATAAATTCATATGGAGTGTTATGTATTAAATTTGGACTTAAAAAAAATTAAATAAAAATTAAAGTTGGTCGGATCAAAAAATGTTCTATGGCAAAGTTGTTGATCTTTACTTGTGTAACAAGTTTGTCTTAATAATTTTTCTCATAATATTTTCCTGTTACGAAATATTCGTAAAAAACTTAAAAATTACACTAGTAAACTACTACTTTCGGTTGTCCGATTTGCTCCAAAAGCTTATCAATCCCAGATATTTACATCAATATCTTAAATATAAAATTTTAAAAAATTCCGCTCAGTCGTTTTGGCTGTACACGTGCCGACAAAAATACATACACACGTACCGACACACACACACAGACATCACGCTAAAAAAATGTTTACAGTGCATTTTTGCCAAAATCTCGGGTACAAATTTTTAGTATGAAAACAATACCTACCTTATACATAATTGTATGCGGTCGGTAAAAAAAAAACAATATAACAATTATATTTCATTTAATTATGATTTGATTTTATTTCATACTTATAATAATTTATTATTTAATAATAAAATTTATAATTAACGTAAATAAAAATAATAAAAAAAATTAAAGTAAATTAATTGAAATGATATTATAAGTATTGAAATTATTTAATTATTCACATGTTTATAATGTTTATATAAATTATTTTATTTTTTTTTATTTAAGCATGGTTTACACTCTCAGTTAAATTACATATATTTATCTGAATCAATTAGATTGATAGATAAGTTTGAAAATGTAAATAAAAATTAAGGTTTGTACAAAATTAATGCATTTCAAAAAATTGTTTGTTTGTGTGATTTGTGTTTCGTTTTGAAAATTTATCTATGGTCGTTGTAAATATCCATGAGTTCGAAAATGTAAACGTTATTCAAACTCGTTCAAAATCATAAAAACATGCTTAAAACATGCTTTCGGAATAATTTGGCTTAGAGCAGATTACGTTATACACGTGAAGAATTTTAAATCTTTATAGTTTTTTGCTGTAGTTCAAAATTTTAGAATTGAGGTTTATCTTTCATTTATATTAATTTTCTTACACCTGGATACGTGCTTTTGTAATCTAGGAAGGTAATCTAAGAAATTATATTTATTAAATATTCTTATGTTTGATGTCCATTTATTCACAAATAATATATGTACATTATTTGTTTTGTTTTTTATTATGCTGCCGACATTAATAAAAACTCATTTTCACTTTCCATCGTCATTGATTAAAGTAAAAGTTTACATACAAATAAAAATGTAAATGACAGATCAAATTATTGTAAATTTGTGCAAATTATCTGACCGATAAATTTGTTGTAATTTAACTGAAAGTGTAAAGTAGGCCTTAAATAATAAAAATTTAAATTAATTAATTGTACTGTTTGCAAATGCAAAAAAAAAAGAGTTATAATGAATACGCAGTGTGTGTTTTAATTACTTTATTGTTACGATTAATTAATTTTCTATTTTTATTGGGATAACCGTTTTCAAAACAATCTTTGAAAAAATAACAGTTTTGTAATGTTTTTGGGAAGTCCCATCAATTACGTGTTGGAAAAAACCCCATTTTGGAATTTTTGAATATATCACAGTTATGTCAAGAATTTGGTAGTGTCGGTTTTTAAGCTTTATTGTATTAAACGTAGTTCTTAGTACAAGCATCACTTAATTTATTTTGAGAATTATCACTTGGATATGTTTGTTAGTATATAAAGATTGAAGTGAAGTTAAATGGTGATTAGAAACTAAAAATCTAATAGAAAAAATGCAATCTCCTATTGGTTAAGAATTACAAAGGCATGCGAGTGTTAAATTGGAATTGTGAGATTAATTAGGCAGACTACGGATTTTAATCAGTTAGCCCACAGTTTGATTTTTAGTGTTAGTTTATTAACGCTTGTATGAAAGAACTCAAACTTTTTGTTGATCATTCTTAACATACACGAAATATACTCAAATTTGCCGTACTTAGTATGTAGATTGGTGTGAAAAGTTTAACCAATTTAAAATAAATTGCTTAGATTTTTACCATACCTCATTTGTTCGAGAATAAAAGGAAAGATAATATCACCCCGAATAAGTTGCTGAATAAATATAATATCAGCCACAAAACGGCGTGACTACAAGGAGTTACAGTTAATCAAAGAAAGTCTAACCTTATAAAGCGGAAGTTGTACAAGATCAGTCCAAGTAAAAAAAGCGTAAACGAAACGAAATTTTTTATGGGCTAACTCAATATGGAAAATGCCTATATCATGATAGGGAGATCATACTTGACTCAAATATACAAGAAGGATAGATCTTAAATAAGTAATGAAGAGATTTTTCATGATTAAGGGATTAGAGAACCAAACCATAACAAAATATAAAGTTGAGTTAGCTTTATGAAATTAAACTCTTAAAAAACCAACCTATTATCGAGAATTAACCCAATTCAGAAGTTCGTTTGTAACCTTGAAAACCTCATAATTAAGTATTTAATACGTGAAAGTTATTGTTTTTTCTGATTTTAGTATCATCAGCAAAACTAAGAAGATGTAAATGGGATAGACAAAGAAAACTGTTATATGTCCACATTTCGAAAAATAAAGCACCTAGATGGCTCTCTGTTGGACTTCTAAATTTACAACATAAGTCGCCAAAATGTTAGATCTAAAAAGGGCTAAATTTATAAGCTAAATGGTAAATAAGACGATAACTATCACATTTTTCATGAAACTAATGTTTTTCTGTTGGTATAAATGGTTGACAATAATCAACAAAGTATAGACTTTGTAATATGATTTTGTAATTTGACAAAGTATATAACTTTACAAAATTGTTTTCTCCATATTTCTAAAACACTTTTAGTTTCAGTTTTATGAGGGAAAAAAACTTTGAGAGTAAATATAGTTATAGTTTTATTATTATTATTATTATTATTAATTTTACAGTTTGCTATTTATAAAATCTGTGAACACTTTTTTAAAAAAAGTTAATAAAAACATGTCGGTCTAACATTATATTGTTGTATCATCAACCCGCTGACCCTGACCTGATGGCGGTGACTCTGTAGTAAAATAATAATAATATGTATTAATAAGAATAACCAATAATATTACTGCTACAGCGACAGTCGGGGTTTAATAATTACTTAATGCAGTAAGGTGTTATATACTACTGCATGGTCTAACTGTTGTAACGGCTACATCCACTGTAAAATAGTAATAATAATAGGCGGATTCATTATTTCCTTACAGTTCCACTCCCAATTCAATGTTTCCGTATCCATTTCCTATCCTTCTCTCTAGCCAATATACTGAGTTAAAAGGTAAGGGTTTCATCCCATTATATTGGCTAAAAGGAGAGGTGGGTTTAGTCAGTAAGAATCTGACACTACCAAGGGGTAATTCTTGGTATCCTTGGAAGATTCTCACCTTCTTTAGCGGGAAAAAAAATATATTTCTTATGTATGTATGTATAAAAAAAACATTTAAAAAGAAAAAAAAAATATGTTGCAAATGACCAAACGTAGTACCAGAGAGTACATACAAAATTATTTTTAATTTTTTGTATAACAAAAATTAAATTTAAACTTATTAAGTCTTATTTCCAGGGTAATGTTTTTTTTTTGTTTTTAGTTTAAATCAAATACCTTAAAAATCTCATGTCTAATTTTATGTATTTTAAGAGTCCAAATCTTTTAATCAATTTATATGTACATGTATACAGTTAAAGTAACCCTTTTTGAAACAAAAAGTAATACTTAATTATTAACACAATTTCTAACTGATATATAGTATTTAAGTGTTTAACCGTAACAACAATTACAGTATTTAGTATACAGAATATTTTATGGAAGGTAGTGCGAATGAATTTTGTTAACAGACAATGAAATATTTTTCTATTTGATATTATATTACAATTTACAAAACCTTAGATCTTAGACAGTCTAATCTACCTGTTCATAGAAAAAAAAAATATGTTGCAAATGACCAAACGTAGTACCAGAGAGTACATACAAAATTATTTTTAATTTTTTGTATAACAAAAATTAAATTTAAACTTATTAAGTCTTATTTCCAGGGTAATGTTTTTTTTTTGTTTTTAGTTTAAATCAAATACCTTAAAAATCTCATGTCTAATTTTATGTATTTTAAGAGTCCAAATCTTTTAATCAATTTATATGTACATGTATACAGTTAAAGTAACCCTTTTTGAAACAAAAAGTAATACTTAATTATTAACACAATTTCTAACTGATATATAGTATTTAAGTGTTTAACCGTAACAACAATTACAGTATTTAGTATACAGAATATTTTATGGAAGGTAGTGCGAATGAATTTTGTTAACAGACAATGAAATATTTTTCTATTTGATATTATATTACAATTTACAAAACCTTAGATCTTAGACAGTCTAATCTACCTGTTCATTACATTGCCTATTAATATGACTGTACTTTAACGATACTTTTCAAGATTTATTCGTTCAATTACATTTTGGTCGATTATAGCAGAATTAGATTTGTCAAATTTGTCAATATCAAAGAGTCATTTCAAAGAGCCATTTCAATTCAAAGAGTCAATACTTCAATCTGATAATTTAAGTTAAATACGAAAAAATTTCCCAATTATTTATATTGATGTCATCACCCCTAGTCGTCAATTAGAACTTTTAGATGCCATGTAAAATTAACGTGATAGCCAATGTAATTAAATGTTAGTCGTTTTTGAAATTATTTTAATCAAAAATTTTCAAATACTTATAAATTGGTTTAATGTATTTTAATAGTTTAATGTATAAATAGGTTTAAAGAATTTTGTATTTTGAATTTTTTTTCTAGATTATGAAATGACTCTAATCTAAACTCTAAAATAAAATTAAAAAAATATCGTTGAAAACAAATAAATATAAAAACAACGGTACGCTAAAAATACAAAAATTATGTACCAACCTATCGTACTTTAAGTATCAAACACTTTATTTCCTTTTTAATTATTATTTCGTTTTGTTACTACCAAATCATTTAAAAAATGGCTTTTCTGAAGTCAGACATTCATTTTTTAAATAGATTTTAAGTAAATAGTTTGGTTTATTTGTAAAAATTTAAAAACTTTTTAAATGGTTTTCGTTTTTTTTTTGTGTGTGAATATAAAATAGTAAAAATTATATTATTTTTAACTTTTCTTTAGTTTTAATTTTTTTTTTCTAATAAAACAGTAAAGAAAAAAAAGTTTAAATGAAAGAAAATTAGAAGTAATTGTTCACCATTAAGCTCTTTAAGGAGTCCGATCCATTAGCGAGTTGAGTGTATATATAACCATTTTATATTAGAATAAATTAAAAAAAAAAATGTTTTTTATTCCTTTTATTTACTTGTTTTAATAATTTTGAATGTAATTTAATTGAAGATAAACATTCTAAAATTTTGAAAACGTTTAAAATGCAATATATTTAATCGTTACCTATTATACTTAAATAAAAAAAACTACTTTGTTAATGCTTCTTATCGAAACGAATGTAAATAATATTTATCGAAGATCACCATGAGTACTAAAGGTCGTATAACCTATTGATCAAAAAAGGGAGGTGGTGTTTAGTGGGTTAAAGTCTCACACACTAATAGAGGACTCATGCTCGTTTCACTCCTCTATAGTGTTTTTCGATGATTCCCGCCTACCCTCGCAAAAAGAAAAAAATTTAAATTGTGCTAATACTGGAACAATTTCCATTTCTTATAGACATTTATTTGTGCTCGCCAGGTGGCCTATTAGGCGTAACGTGACGTTTTAGGCTTTATCAAGGTAACTTAAAAGAAGTTTGCAGAGCATCAGTTCATATATGATAATGATACACTATTATAGTTCGAATATATGTTTTATAGATATTTGGTGCTAAGTAGACTATGAAAGAAAATCCAAACATTGACTGCATTCTTAACAATATATCAAAAAAGTACTCATTTGAACGGAATTTTTGTTTTTTTTATTTAACTGTAACTACGCCTAAAATGCTTAGACTAAAACTAAAAAACTACTAACTATACTTTTACCTTACTTTGATTTATTCTTCAATTACTTCAATTATTTAATTTCAAAGTTGAATATCGAAAAATAAGTAGAACTTCACAATACATATATTTGTTTTATTGTTTCCTATAGTAGTCATGTTTAACTTTAATTCATTATGTGTATTTAATCGTATAAGGTAACTAAAATGTAGTGCTTTATAACTAACTAATTTTATTTTTAACTCTTATTGTTTTTTTATAATAAAATAAAAAAAAAAAATAATTGTAAAATAAAAACAAGAACAATAAAAAAAAGAGTTAAAGTCTAAAGAGCTTTAGAATATGGTGATTAAGCAAAGTAGTTAATGGTGATTTAAGATACGAAGTCTTTAACATTTCATTTTTTATTACAAATATATATATTTTTTTTTTGCTTGTCTTTATTTTTATTCAATGTTCTCGTTGTTGTTCTGTTTTTTTTTTTTTTTGTGTTATTATAAAACTGATGTTTTTATTTTTGTTCACAATGTTGTTTTTAAAATAGTTGTATTATTGTTGTAGGGTTCAGTTTTGTAGATTACATTTATTTTGTCGTTTTATTTTTAATGTTTTCGTTTTTTGTTTTAGTTATTTGAACTTCCGAAAAGTAATCATAATATCTTTTTAGTTATAAATGAAATGATAACGGTTAATAAAAATCTCTTTATAAATACTTTTGAAAAATTTGCAGATCTTGCCAAATTATCGACGTCAAGAATCTTCTTTATAAATTTTCCACAAAGTAATATCGTTTATCAATTGAGAGAGGCAAGTTAATGCTATAATTAGCAAAATATTTTAATAAAGACTTAGTTCAAGATATGTGAGAAGCTTTTTTAATAAATCATTTCTTAACTTAAATACCTATTGAAGCTACAGATTACTTGATCGAAACACCTGGTATAGTAATGTTTTTCTATCAATATCCCTGTACTACGCTGGCATATTTTGAAATACATATCAGTGTTACTTCGTTTTGGCGCTATGAAATTTCGATATTACCCGGCAGAATTTTATTAAGATTAACTTGGATATATAAATATTTTTCTTAACTTGAACTGGAATTTTAGTACATATATTCGTTTAGCTTGTTCAAACTACTACAATTTCTAAATCTAGATAAACAGAATTCTCTGGCGTCATATTCCAAAAATTGGCATAAATATAAAAGTTTTGTCATATAATTTGGTCATTATACCTTATTCATTCTTCTTTTATCTTATATCTTGGCCATCCAATCTTTCTCTGTGATACCTCACGGTAACATATATAATTAAATATTTATTAATTTCACATCTAGTTATTAAGGTCATTTTTCGACAATATCCCCTATTTTTATTATTAATTTGTAGAAAAAATGTTTCTTTTTATATTAAAAATTTATTTACCTATGTTGCAGTATTGGTTACTGATTACCTGTTAAAATTATATTTATGTAACTATGTATATATATATTTTTTTTTTCAATTTACATTATTTTGTATTTTTATTTGTTCATAGATTAAAACAAAAAAAAAAAAAATGTTGTACGGAAGTGGTAAATGATAATAAATACAATAAGAATGGGATATAAAAAAATATACAAAAAAAAAAAAAAGAAAAACATTAATTTATTTTAAATGTTTACTAAAAGAGAAATTTTTTTACGTTATTAAAAGAGAACACATTAATAAATAAACAAAATAAATAAAACAAAAAAAAAAAAAAAAATCACTTTAATTGCTTTTGAAATACTTATGAACATTGTTCGGAAGTTAATATTAAGAGTGATTAACTTTTGTTGTACACTTGAATAGACTAAAAAAATTTTTTTTTACTCTCTTTTTTACTTAGTCAATTTCATTAAGAATCACTTTAATGTCCTTAAATATGTTCTTGTTTGTATTATGGATCCTTGTATTTGATTTCGCTCAGTCATGTACAATCGGTGATGAAAAAGATTTTCTTGTTCATTAATAACCTTCTTCTATTTTAGTGAATCTCTTAAAAATCTCAAACAATTAATCTTGCATGATTCGCATGTGATTTTTAATCATTTTAATATTCCACATGTAAACTCGATTAAATATCTGGGAATTAACCTGGATGAAAAACTAAAGTGAAAAGTACACGTCAAAAAGAAAGCAGAAGAATTGCGTTTAAAATATAGACAAATGTATTGGTGGTTACTGGGTAGAAACTCTCAATTATTTATACACAATAAACTTGTCTTGTATGCCTTGATGCTAGAATAAAGTGCAGAGTCGTATTATGAATGCTCATTAATATGTTCGAAATTGTGACCTACATTGAGATCTTGGTATGGAAACAGTTGTAGAAGAGATAAAAAAAAAATTTTGCAAATAAATACCAGGAGAGACTTGAATGCTGAAGCTACACGTTAGCTGCACGGTTGCTCACAAGAAGACTCTACAGAACTAAATCTAGCTTTTGAGTTAACTAGTTAGTCCGCAATATATAAAAATTCTAAAATAAACATTTATGTGCCTTTAATTTAAAATATGTGTTAGATTCAAATGTCAAGGTACTTTGTTTAAAACTTTGACTAGGTACTTTTTTACTGTTATAAAAATTTTAAGAAGTAAAAAAAAATTTGAATTAATTGTGGATTAATATTGGATCCAAATTTTTTTTTTGTTTTTTTAAATTTGGTAAAGAATTTTAGTATTGTCGTTTTTATTTTAAATTTTGAATATACATATGTATGTATATATGTAGATATAGCAATCCATGTTGGTTAATTGTAATTATAAAATAATTTTTAAAGATTTCTTAGTACTAAGACTTATAAGGTTTGAAACAAGTGATTGAGTGATTAATTTTTAAAAATTGGCAGGAAAAACTTTTCAGAAGGTTAAAGGTGAAGATTGGTCTTTAGAAGAGCGAAATACAATCATTAGATCATTCCAAATGTTTATTGCCACACGGTTCTTCGTCAAGTAAATTCATTTTTATATGTATGTATATGTATGTGCATTTGAAAATAAATTTTTGAACCGGATTGTAAAATAATTATTTTACAATTAAGTATTTTATTTAATAATTATACCTATTTAAATTCAAAAAAGAACAATGAAATCCCCACCATTAAACCAGTTTATAGGAAAGAGAGAATTAAACTTAAGTAAAATTGGGTTCAAGAAAAACCGTGTAGAAAACCGAAATGTTAGACGCATTTAATTCAAATATCTCTTAAACATTTTTAAAATTAAATATCAAGATTACCAGTAAATACATATAATAGTTATTATATTTGTAGGGCCTAGTACGGCCTAATAGCCTAGTAGGTAAGAGCATGTAAAATACTCTATAAACATCGAGGGAGTGTGGGTTCGAATCACACACACGTCGTAAGAGTTATTCCTGTTATTCCCCTTACGACATTTACAACCCCATCTGAAAAGGAAAGGATGATTTTTAATAATTTGAGAGATTACTGATATATATAAATCATTCTCATTTCACAAAAAATCTGATCATCAACCAAAGCAGTTATGACGAATAATCATCCCTCATTTTATTATATTTGGTAGCAGTTAGTTGGGTTTAATGTGTCCTAGGAGATATAATAATTCTTGATTTTATTTGAAGATTAAAGATTACAATTAGTTCCCTTATAAAAAAAAAGCAAAGAACAAATGGGTTTAAAGAAACTTTAACTACAACTAACTACACTTATTTTATTTTATGTATAACGTTTTTTTTTTCTTTTTCTAACAGCCGTTTTATGTCATTCTTTCCGACTGACTGACATAACATTGAACATTTTGTTGCTTATTATTTTCAATAGAATTTTGCAAGTTAAAAATAAGAGAAATGTATGATTCCTTTAAAAAAATTATTATAACATTTAGTAATCATTTAAACCTTGATAAAATAATTTTTTTAAATAACGGGGGGTTTTTCTTACCCAACTTTTTTAAGCTTAGGATTCGATAAAGATCAATTTCTTACATTTCTTACAAGATAATCAATCATGATGTCTTGTTAAATTGGGTTACTAACAAATTAGGTACCTATATCTTATCTTTATTAAATATATTTTGTATAATATGTTCAAATAAAATACGGATATTTTATTGTACAGTTTTAGAATACTAAAATAAGTGGAATATGGTTAGTTTATAATTGAGATATAAATTCAAAGAATTTTTTTTTTTGTTTTTAAATTATAATATTTTATAATGGTCAGGGTAATTTAGTTGCCTTGTTTTACAATGAAATATCAATCAATTAATCAAATAAAATAAAATAAAATGTAAAAAAAAAAAAAAGGAAAAAACAAATATATAATTAATGAATTAAGTGTTATAAAAATCAATTATCGAAAACTTTGGTATTATTTTATGTGTTAAAAAGACCATATGAGATTTGAGTTTTATAGCCTTTGTTTTTTTTTTTTTCAAAATAAATGTAATTGTGAAGTTTTGATTTTTATTAGATTAATACATTGTACATTATTTATTTTAATTAGAATCGTGAGATCTAATTAAATTGATATTAATTTCAGTAATTTACTTATAAAGTGTTCTACATTATGTTATTTTTTTTGGCGTTTCAATAAAATTTGCACTTAAAAGAAAATTCAAAATTTCGTAAATGACCTTCAGTAAAGTCAAAAATATAAGAAACGATTAAGGTTCTAAGTTTTGATAGTTTAGGTACCAAATCGCTAAAAATTTAGTTCTCTGCTACACTGACATAATATACGAAAAATTTAATTAATATATAAAATATTATAATTAATATATATTAAAAATTTCTATAACTTAAATAAGATTATTATTCAAATGAATTTTGAATTATTTCAAAAATTATCAAGATTTTTTTTTTAGTGCATTTCTCTGCCACATAAATGTGGACAGGCACAGCCTTTCCTATTCAGACGTGACTGTAAATGCCGTAAGGGGAAATAACTCTTACGGTGTGTGTGGGATTAGAATCCACACTCCCTAGGTATTTACAGCGTATTTTATACGCTCTTACTCACTAGGCCACCGAGGCCCCTATCAAGAATTAAAAAGCTACAATTTTCGCTTTTTTTTCGTAAATTGAGTTTATAACGTTTTATATGATTTTCATAATTTTAAATAGTATATGATATAAGTAAATAAAAGTGGTCGATTACCACTACAATGGCATATGATAGCATACCGTTTACGGCAACGTCGAATGTAACGAATAAAATTATTTTAAATTTCATATTTTTATATTAAATTTTTAATGTCGTCACATTATCCTATTGGAACATAACATTGACGTGAATTTGATTTTATTTTGTAATTTATTATTTTTATCCATAATAATAAGTATGCTTTATGCACTTCATCACTACACACTATAACATGAACACTCAACGTAACGATGTTTTGCCAGTAAAATTAAATAACAATTTTAAATAATTAAGGATGTCTGAAATCTCTGAATATTATATTCATAAGATTTATGCATTTCTTTCTTGCATAAATAATTAAGGCAGAATGAAAATTAATGAGTAATGAGTTTTTTAATGAGCAGATTTTCCAAAAAGTTTTAGAATACAAATATATATTTTAGAATTTTGTGACCATCATCAATAACTTTTCTTCGAATTACATATATATGAAAAATTGTGAAAAAAGGAGACTCTTTCATCTATAACCCTACTAATAATTATAAAAAACGATTAACCCTTGTAAAATTATAATGTTGAAGCTTTAAATTTTGAATTTTATTTTGAAAAAAATTGTGCAGATGCCTAAATTACGCTACGTGTAGTTAAGTTACAGATACCTAAGTTAAGATTCCTAATAGCTTTTAAACAGGGAATGAAACAAAAAAAATTAACTGATGGTAATTCTGAGATAACCTATGCTAGTTCTGAAAGATTTTTCAAAACTTCAAGGCTCTATCTAAAAGCGTTGCAAAGATATTATGAAAGGAATAAAATTCTCAAATTTCGAGCTCAAAATTTCATTGTTCTATCTTAAAAGACGTAAAAGTTTTGTTAACAGACTGACTGACGTACATAGTGAAACTAATTAGCAAATTTTTCAATTTTTTTTTTTTTTTTAAAATGTGCTAGAAACACATTACGTCACGTCGTCTTCACGATTTTGTCATATTGTAGTGGGAATCAACCTAACTTTTTAACTATCTCCTTTTTTCAGCTAATTCTTACGTTTCTTTTTCTGTATACATATAGTTGTATTTTAATTTATCGAAAATTTGAATAAGTTTAATAATATTTGAGAATATTTGGATTCAACGACTAATGACTGAACCACTGACGACTAAACGACTGACGACTAAACGACTGACGACTGAACTACTGACGACTAAACGACTGAAGACTGAACGATTGACGACTGAAAGACGGACGTCTGACGACTGAACGACTGAACAACTAAACGACTAACGACTGAACGACGGACGACTAAAGACTGAACGATTGAAGAGTGAATTAGAAGAACGACTCACGTGACTTAGAAGAGATGACTTAAAAGAAATCTATTATAATTTTTTAACAGTTTAATTAGCCTTTTTGCCTTTAATTTAAATTAAAATGTTATAAGGTTGCAGTATAGAAAACTTTATTTTACAATATAATTTTTAATAACTAAAAAATGTAAAGAAAAAAACTGTCATCGCAATTCACTATAGGTACAAGCTAAAAAATGTCATCCCAATTCGCTATACGAGCTTTAAAGTATAAAATTATTCATTACATTTCTATTACTTATACATAACTTGTATTTAAAAAATAAAAAAAAAAAAAGTAATCTCTTGAAATCTTACTAATTTCTATTATGCAAATTTAACTAAATAAAACGATTCAATTCATTTAGCAGATATTGAAAAAAAAAAATAAAAAATCACTTAATACAGGTATTTCTTTTTTATTACTCTCAAAGGTGTAAATATAAAAATTATCATTTCAATTAAAAGTTAACTTTCAATTAATTGATTTTTGCTCTTTTATTCATTAATTATATTCTCATTTAGTTTTTTTTTGTATTACAAATTGAAATATTTATTTATAAAAGTAATTTTTGAATTGAAGTTTTTTTTTTTTTTTTAAATTTGCCATAAACTTGTGCCGTGCGCTGGTATTATAGTGCTTAAATTTCAATTTAAATTAAAAAGAAAAAAAAAAATTTAATATGTACTTAAATGTATTATGACATATTCTATTAAAGATCATTAAATTAAGTAATTTTTATTTTGTATTCCAGTATATTAAGTTAAAAAAAAAAACTATGCATTAAAAATGTGCTAAATTTTAAATTATTATGATTTCCTTTTTTTCTTTTTCTTTTTTTTTTTCAAGTGTCATAAACATTAACAAGTTAATTTATATTTTAAATACTTATACGTATCGTACCTACTTACTAAGCATATGAATATTTTAAAAACAAAATTTTACTCGTACAAATTTTTTGTCGTTATAGAAATAACGGTATAGTTAAAAAAGAAAAACTAAAATTTTTTTATTTTTAAATTGGAACACTAAAGAGTAATGCGGCCTAAAGATCTATTGTGCATTTACTGTTCCTCTTCTACAACATTTCTAAAGATTTATAAAATTCTAGTATGTTTTCGGAAGCCATTTTGGCCAATTCATCTTTTTTGTTTTTTTATGTTTTGTAAGAAAAGAAATCCTTTTTCTAGAGATAATAAAGTATTCTTCTTACTGCTGCTTCGCAGTGCCAGAGTAGATGCTCCGTTGTCTCTGCAGAGGCGGCATCTATCATCTTCAGCTAGTCCCATTTTCTTTAGGTGGTAGTTTACAGGGCTCTGGCCTGTAATGAAACCTACAATGGTTCTGATGTCCTTTTTGCTGAAAGTCAGCAAAGTCAGTTTTGATGTCCTTTTAGCTTATCCACTTCTATTTTTTGTCGTTTTATAAACTTTTTTGTTTTACTTAAACGTGAAAGATTATTCCAGTAGATTATGTGCACTTCTTCTATCCACCTGCTAAGAATAAGTTTTCAGTTTTGATTTAGTAAATATTTTGTTAAGCTTATTTTGACATTCAAAGCAAAATATTTATACATGTAATATGCAATTTTAATAAATATTGTACTTAGTTTTTTAATTTTAGGTAACATACTTATTGTTTTTTTTATTCCTAAAACAATGTTTTTAGGAATAATATTGTGAATAGTCCTCTATTCACAATATTAATATAGAAATTCATAATAAAATTACGTCATATGTTTTGCGTTAAGGTTGGTTATCAATAATTATGTGTGCTTGTGACTCATTTGCTCTGTTTATACCGCAGGTAAATTAATTTCAACCACAAAAGTCAAAGTCTGACAATTGTAATATGTGTTTTTACCGTATTTATTCAAAAGTTTAAGCAAAATCCAAACAAAAACTTATCGAACTTATTTTGAAAATTTTTTGATATTTTTTTAAATTCTTAATGCAAAAATATTTAAAAATTTTAAGTGCATTCGAAATTATAAAATTCAACTTTTTAAAGTTAAAAAAAAAACACAACAATAATAATTTAGTGTTTATAACTACATCTTTATTTAGCTTTACTTAAAACCCTGCAGTTAATTTAGCTAGCTATAACTGGCTTACTTAGTAGCCAGTAGTTAGGCTTACAGTACTTATAGGCTTACAGTAGTACTGTCTTACGAGAGTGTAAAAATGAAATGTCAAATTAATGTGCTTGTGACGCAGTGGACATTTTTATAAAGCTAATTAAATGTCAAATTATTGTAATTTTCAAAACTATTTTACTTTATTAAACCAGAAATTAAAAATTATTTTATTTTAAAAATAAAGTCGAAAATTACATTCAAAATTTAAATTCAATTAAAATAAAACCAGAAAAGTCAACAAAATCATGACAGAAATATGAAGCAAAGCTAAATAAACAAAATATGAATGTTAAAATAAAATAAGAGGAGCAATACTTTCAGAAATCAATTAAGAAAAACTTTTTCCATTTATCATCATTTTGATTTATCTGAAATGTCAAATTCTTAGCCTAATTTATAGTCTAGACTCTAGAAAATTATCAACCCAAAGAAGATAGTAAAAAATATAATAGTTTTGTCAAAAATATTCAAAATGTGGATTGCCTGGTTATTACTGGGCTGCCAGCAAGAGAAATGTCATGTTTATACTAGTGTTACAAACGACAAATCGATTGTGGTTCCACATAATTTAACTTAAAGTTTAAACGCAGCACTTTATTTAAAAAATTCTAACTTAATTAGTAATTTTGAAATTTGAAGTAATAAATCTAAAAATATTTTAATACTTTATTTAAACAAATATTACGTAATTGAAATCATAGTTTAAGAAATTGAAATTATTACATTCAGGATTTACTTAGAAAATCTTTAAAAGGACAGTCAAAACCAAATGAAAATAAATTAGAAGCCAAAAATTTGGGAATAATGAAAATATTCTAAAAATAAATAAAACGAAACAATTTAAAAAAAATGTAAATACAAAAAGATTTTTTTTTTTTTTATTGCTTACTTGTTAGCATATTTTTAAGCGCACACCTTTTAAATAAATTGAAAATTCATAAAAATTGAATTTTAACACTGTAAAAATATCATAAAATTAAATGAAAAGACAAATAGAATTGTACCACTTATATAGTGGATCTGATTTTTTCGATAAAACCAAATATAAAAACAAAATCAAAAAAGAACCTAAGAAAACGAAAAGATACAAAATATGAATTAAATGAATGTGTAATAGTTGATATTGAAAATAATAAAATACAATTATAATTATAATAAAAATTTTAGCGTAAAAATATGTAATGATACTTTAGGGTAAAAGAATTCGATTTCTTAAAAAAAATGTTCTTGTTAGGGATGAGAGGTGTTTTATTGAAAGACTTCGCGTTTTACATTTCTCTGCATTTCACACCATATTTCTGTATTAAAATCTAATGTATTTTACAGAACTGTCATAGGATGAAAAATTTATCTGAACCTATATTTAATAGTTGCGTTTTAAATACTTCGATACATAATATGTTGCAATGTATTTTATACATGTAGAAATCATCTTGATATGTGATTATATAAATAGCAGAATCAATCTAGAGGTCTATACCTAAAAACTATATTATAGAGATGTTGTAAAAATTATGGCCACTTCTCATCATAATCCTTATAATTTGGACTACATAATATACTATGTGCTAACTTTATAATTTGAAGATAAATTTTCTTTCCTGTAGATATTTAAAAAAAAACAAAAGAATACCCTTCAATACTAACAGTGTCTTGTTTTTGATGAAGGCTCAGCTAACGCGTTAATAATCACTAGACTCTAGGTTCGTAGTGTACCTTCGAAATTTAGGAGAACCTATTCGACCAGAGTTGAAATAAAGTTTTCCTAGATTTGTGCTACAATAATAAAATCTGACGGAAGAAACTTTAAAAGCAATTCACATCTATGTCAGAGAGTTCACCTAAATCTTGCAAAAAGAAACTATTGAGATATTTATGTCTTTTCCTTGACATACTAGAAGAAGCGTAGAGTAAGTACTCCAAGTTCTCTATCTCGCCAATTCCTCTGCAAAAATCACCAATTTTATAGCATGTCTATCGATAAGACAATGGCTCGTAATAACACCGACAAATTGTCTTATTTCAGGTCTAACGAGAAAAAGTGTATTATAAAAGTGAAATTATTTTGATAAATTGGATATTGGTCAAGGTACATAATGGTGAATTTTGATAAGTAAGTGTTGAAAAATATATTTTAATTACTTATTAGAAAGGGTATTTTGAAAGAATTTAGAATTTAGAATTCTGGATTTTAATTTTAAAATTCAATTATACATTTTATATCAGAAAAAAAAAAACAAAAAAACCAAACAATCTTAATCGTTATTCATAATGCTAACGAGATGTGATCATATAATTATTTTAAATTCATTTTTTTAAAAAAGAAAAAAAAAGAGAGAGAGAGAGTATTAAGTAGTTTTCATAGTAAATTATCATCAAATTTGGAATTAATGGCAATAAATTTTTATAGTCCTTCATATTAATAAAATAGCGTATAGAATCGTTAAATGAAATACAATCAAAGTTAATAATATACCTAGAGAAAAAAAAAAATTAAATTAAATTTAAATTTATGTCTATAGACAAATTTTTTTGGTACTTTATTTTTAGAGTTGCTATACAATTTTCGAAATTAAAAACGAAATCAACAATCTTTCTTAGTATTAATGTTCTTAGGTAACGATAAATATAATTATTGTGCTATAGGTAACGATCCTTTTTAACTCAGAGCCAGATCAATTACTTGCGGTAATTGATAAGGTGTTGAGATATATGTAGTTATGTCATCAACTTTATAATTAGACTTAGACCTAGACTGAGTTAAACTTAAGTCTACATATAGACATGAAAATATGAATAAGTAATCAATTAATGATCAATTTGAGCTTATGACAATTTAAAGAGTTAAATTTAAACTACAGCTACAATATTTTAATTGCCAACATCTCCAGCTATCTTCAATTCAATACTAATCTAATTTAATCAATATTCAAAAAACAAAAAAAAAAAACAAAATTATAATTGAATACTAAATGAGACCTTAATATTTTTTCTATAGTTAATTGATTTGTTTCAATATTATAAAAAAATTAATTAGCATATATACTTAAACTAATCGATATTTTAATCTAAGTAAGTACAATTTAATTAATTTTCTTGTTATAGTTATATTGCAATTGAAAAGCTACTTAAGAAGTTTAATATATAAATTATTATTATTTATTAACGACCGCATACAATTATGTATGTATAACGTAGGTATTGTTTTCATACTAAAAATTTGTACCCGAGATTTTGGCAAATATGCACTAATCCGGTGTGTAAATTTGTGTGGATTAGGCTGTAAATTTTTTTTTAGCATGATGTCCGTCTGTGTGTGTGTGGGTATGTCTGTGGGCACGTGTGCAGCTTAAACGACTGAGCGGATTTTTTTGCAATTTTATATTTAAGGTTTTGACGTAAATATCTCGGATTAATAAGCTTTTGAAGCAAATCGGACAACCGCACGTGGTAGTTTATTAGTGTACTTTTTAAGTTTTTTACGAATATTTCGTAACAGAAAAATTTTGTGAGAAAAATTATTAAGAAAAAGTTGTTACACACTTAAAGAGGAACAACTTTGCCATAGAACATTTTTTGATCCGACTAACTTTAACTTTTATTTAATTTTTCCAAATTTCATACATAACACTTCCATATGAATTTATATGAACAATTTTTTTGTTTTTTTTTTATATCTCTTAAAAAATATACTTATATCTATGCATATTATTCTTTTGTTGATGACATAAAATTAAAACGGTAAAATTTTTGTTAGCAGATCCAATATTAATCTTATATATTTATTTTGTATCTGTTTACAGTTTAGTTTACAGTTATTTTTTACTTCTAACATTTTTGAATGAAAAAAAAATCTTGTATCTACATTACATAATAATGTAAATGGATGTATGAATGAATGCACATAATATTTTTACGATTTCATTGCTTATTATTGTTATTGAATAAAATAAAATATTGTTAAATTATTAGAAGTTATTTTGCTTTTGATATAAATTATTATGTAAAAAATCTATAAATTTTGGAATAGCACATTTCGTGTAATGGCGGTCGGTCCTGTGGTGGAAACAGCTGATTTTTTTGTAAAAAATTATTTAATTATTATTCTAATTTTAATTTGAATATTAGTTTTATTTTTATATTTTTTTATTTATTTATTATATAGAATTAAATGATTTATTAAAGAATTTGATTTATTTTATTTATTAATAGACGTGTAAATTATTACCATTTTTTTTTTAAATAAAAAAATAGTAAAAAAAATTTATTATATAATTTATTTATATTTAAATTATAAAATCTATGTGGTATTGGCTACTTGTGTTGAATATTTCACAATACTTTTTCCTATTATCCTCTCTTCCGGCAGAAATATGAAATTGAAGTCGTTTGTCGTTTGAAGCTATATAGTTATATTTAAGTTATTAGGTATTTTGTTTTATCATCCATTCATAAATATTAATTGTAACAAAACGTTGAGATCAATCAATATCGTAATAGATCAATAGATTTATGTTCTACATTATTGTTCTCTAAAAGGGTTGATGAGGTCTTGAACATGTACTGGCCATCAAGATAGATCTAAGTCATCACTTTCGGAGGATATGGAATGATTTGTTATAAATAATTGTACCATATCCCCGAAGCTAATTTCATTGATAATATTATGAGTAAAATTTTAAGTGATCTCGATTTTTTTATCTCTATTACAATTGGAGTCAGAGAGATTTCAAATTTTTTTTGGGATGAATTACTGACTTTTAGGATAAACAGTGCTTAGATCAATATTTGAATTAAAACAATTTTCTTCTTCTAATAATTTTTTACACAATAGAAACATTTTTTTTAAATAATGTGACATGGTAACACTAAAATTATTAAACACTTCACTTTTAAAACATTCATCAGATAAATTTGAGTTTAACTCATGTGCAAATTGAAAATAATTTTATTATTTATATGGTGGTGCTACTGTTTAGAATAGGTGTATTTTCTTTTGTATTTCTTTATTCTCTATTTAAATTTTCCTATTCATAGAAATCATTTATGCATATTAAAAATAAATGAATTTTATGGTAACAATAATTTAATTGAAATAAAATGAATGAATGAGAAAAAAGAAAGAAAATAAAACCACAGAAATTGAAGAACTGGAACTAAATCAACAATTTTTTATTTTTATTTTTTTAAATTTATTTCATTTATTCACTACAATTCACTTTAAATTCAAAGTTAATTGTCTCATTTTAAATTGTTTTGTCCCTTTTACACTTTTATGCACATTCACACATACAATGTTTTACTTCAAAAGAATTTATTCCGCATATTAAATATTAGGTTTTTCTGCTGCAATAATTTTTGTATTCCTACAATTGCAAAATTAAAAAAAAAAATTATAAAAACTGTTTAAAAGTTGTTAAGTTCGAAACAAAAAATCTGAAGTGACCATATAATAGATATTGTTCAATATAATTATTTTAGTTCTAAAAGTTAATGTATCTCGAGAAATAGTAAGAGTATAATATAAGTGATCAGTACTAGTTAGGATTCAAAACCATCTATTGAAAAATCTGTCATCTTACCATAGACTTAAACGTTTTCTTTATGTCCCTTATACTGTTTGTTTGTCACAAGTTTGGTTTGTTTAAAATAAGATAAAAAATTTTTATCCTTCTTTCTAAATCTTTATAAGGTAGGTTTTTGTTCATAATATACTTAAAATTTGAAGCTTCTACAAAAGGATCATGATTTTCGTTTCAAAATTTTTTCATGTATTGTTTCAAGCATCAGAATATTAAATTTGTTCCTGATAGGAATGCTATTTATGTTCTATGGCGTAATAAACGCGTAAGTGTTACTACTGTATGATGAAGTCTTCGTTTTAGAAAACATTAATTTAAATTTTAAGTTATTTTAAGTTACTTTTCATTAATTATATGTATATTTAATTCTTAAATTTTTTCTTTACAGGTAAGATCTGAAATATGGATTTTTTTTACAATAGTTTAAAAATATGTAATCATAATTTGTAAGTGCTTTTAATTTGTTTTAAATGAAAATTTTTTATAATATTATTTGAAATCAACTGTTGGATTAAAATTAATTAATAAATAAAAAATTTTAGTTTTTGACAGATTTATATTAGCTGTTTACTTGTCAGCTGATCTAGTTGTTTATTTATTCATTCATTTCATCGCCTCACAACATCGTCTCTTGTGTCTTATTCAAGCCAAATTTACCTTTTGACAAAATAAATTCAACCATTTACATTTTCTTTTATTTAAAGTATACCTGTAGAGAGTTGTTCAATTTATTTTTGAAAATCTTAAATGTAAGAGCATTAAATAATTTTTAAATTAGTTGTCAATTTTAAAATTTAAACACTCGCACAAGATAAGCTCCGTGTATGAGGCACAGTTCTCCATTTCAAACATAATCATTATTTATTCCCTGTTGTCTGATACTTAATAGTTAATAGTATTGCCAGATTATTTAATTGGAAATCAATTATTAACTGAATCGATTATTATAATGAAGCCTAAATCGATTTGATCACAAATGAGTACAACAATCTTATTCTGTTCTGTTCTATTCTATTCTTTCAAATAATTAATCACATAATCTGCAAATAAATTTGTGGTGCAATTTCTTCATTTATTGTATGAAACGGGTTATTACATAACAGTTTTAGAATTAATAGAGATTTTAATTTTCTTTCTTAAACACCTACTGATACCTTTATTTTATAACAACCTAGATAATTAATTCTAAGTTATTTGATTCTGGCTTACTGCTTTTGATATATTTTAAAATTATACAAAATCTTTAATTATATCCTACAAAAGTTTCATTTTTTCTAATATTATATTATAATTAATCACACTTTTAATATAACTGTAGTCTAAGCTTTTTTTATGTTAGAATTTAATCTCCAGCAGTTTAACTCCTACAGTTTCTTTCGCTTCAATCTTTTAGTTAAGTCATCGTTATCCAAGAGGTCAAGAGTTTCAACTTTGATGAACTCTGTTGTAGTATAGTTGTTGTGCTGTTACTTTGTGTATTCTTTTTGATAAAGTGTTATCAACCATTTTTAATTTCTATACATTTCTTCTCATACAATTTGTCTCAAACAATTCTTTTCAACATAATTCTTCTATACAATTCGTTCCAAACAATTCTTTCCAACATAATTCTTTCCAACACAATACCTAGAGAAAACATTTCTTTTCAAAACAATTCTTCGCACAAACCTATAACCCTGAATTTGTAACCAACTCTAAAATCCTACTCAATTGTTTTTGTTACATACATATTTTAACATCAAAGAATTTTCAGCTTCCAAACCTCCGCTAATAACAAATGATTCAAACCCTGATTTTGTAACTAACTCTAAAGTCCTTCCTAATAGCTTTTTTTACATACACTTTCCTTCTTAATGTTGGGTAAATTATAAAAAGAACTGTGCTTGGGAAGTGATGGATCCCATCACTTCTATGTCCAAATTCAAAAATTCAAGATTTTTATTTTTATTATTTAAGTACTACATGACACTACATGTATTTTAGTGAAGAGTAAAAATTAAGTACCGAGGATAAACTATATTATCTTAATTATAAGTTTGACTTTCTAGTATTTCATTATAATATTCATGCCTATATATACATAATATACTGTTTATATTTCAAAATATATTAATATAGAAATGTATTCACCATGCATTTGTATGTAATATCATGTATGTATGTATATATATAGATTAATCCATTACTAGCACTGTTTCTAACAAGATCCATTGTTTTTTTTTTGTTTTTATTCGCATGTTTTGTTTTTGTTTTTTTGGAATTTATAAATAACAAAACTACTAAAAATATTTACAGGCATTTTTAAACACTTGCATTTGGTATAAGTGCTAAATATCATGCAATTGTTAATCTTCCTTTGGGTTTGGTATAATAATAATTATAAGAAATGATTTCTTATATTTGAGTCAATATTATCTGAATAATTTTTTTCAGAAACTTTGTGAAAGTTTAAGTTTCCTGAGTCAACTTTAACAATGCGTCTAAATGAAAATAAAGGATTAAAATGAATTAAAATAAAAATTTTGAAATAATCAAAATCTTATTTATTGTAAGCCTTTATAATTTATTAAAAATCAAAGTTTGTTTATTCACGGTCGGCATTTATTTTGGAACTTACTTTACAATAATTTATATTTTTGACATATTAAAAATATATTTGACATATTAAGAAAATACTTAGGGCTAAACAATTTATATATTATATACAGTATCGTATAAATTATTTGACATGTCCTAATTTGACATATTTGCTACAGTATCTAATCTATCTTATGTATCTATTATTTATACTTTAAAAGTATATAGAAATTATTTTATATTCTGGGTATCATTTGTTGGTTGTCAATTTTAATTTCAAATTTCATGAAGTGATTGAACAAAATGATTATTGACAAATTATTTATGAAAATATTCAAAGAATTTTAAATTATAATTGTGCAAAATAATGAATGGTTTTGATAGTAAAGACGATAGTAAAGACGATTTGTTAGTAAAGACGATTTTGATAGTAAAGACGACAAAATAATGAATGGTTTTGATAGTAAAGACGATTTTGCAGTGCTGGATTAACCAATAATCAAACTAAGCACTTCTTTAGAGAATAATTATAATTCTGGCACTACTGAAAATTCTACCATGACGAACAGTGTCAATTTTTTTTCTAGTGTAAAAGAAAGACATACAAATTAATTACATGCAACTTCTGATTCCCAAAATAAGGGAACTTCTTAGACTATGCTATTGCATACTCATAGACTGTTTATGAAAATGCCTGTATGCCCATAAATATAAATACATACATGCAAATTTTCGCAAAATATGATATGTTTTTTTTGACTCCATTTTGACAATTTAATGTCAAAAATCTTACTGTCAATAATTTTACATTGTTAAACTTCAAAAGTGCGTTCACAATGGCTAATTTAAAGTTTTTTTAATTGTTTTTAATCCGGCCATGTATTGACGGATTATTGACATTTAATATAGCTTTATATTTTAAACAAAGTAATTAATTTTCAAATCAATAATTGTGTCAAATTAAGTTTCCTTAGTATATGTGCTAACAAATGAAGTTATAACAATAACAAATTTTATTGCAATTTATTTTTATTATTTTTTATCAATTTTTTCACCTAACATTTATCATAGTAACGAAACAGTTGTCATAGTAAAAATGAGTTGCGCTCAACATAATTTGGTTTTGGATTATAATCAAATTAAAAAAAAAAAAAATATTCATTTTCAAAAAAAAATTTAAGGTGCTATATTCTGTCAAATTGGAAATTTTTACTACAAAATTTTTTTAATGAAGTTTATTAAGCATTGGAACCGTTTTACCGAAATTTTTATGCATAAGTACTCTAAGAGATATAAGTATAAGAGCTACCGATTAAAAAAGAGATGAGTATAAAATATTAGTAAGCTTTAGGCACCTTTCCAAAACTTTTAAATTAGAAATTGATCTACACCAAACAAAAGTACATTGATATTTCTTTTGAAAAATCAAAAAAGAAAATATTTTGTATATCTGGCAACCCGAATTTATTTATTAATTAAAATATATAAAAGTTAGGTATTGTTATTTAGTTACAGTGTATTTAACTTCATCTAAGCATAAAAAGTATGTTATTTTTCATTTTGTTATGTTTTTTTTTTTCTTGTTTTGTTTTTTCTTATTTATATGAACTTAATCAGTTCATCAACCATTTAAATGGATGTGCAATTTTAGTTATAGTTAACTTTGATTATGTTGGATTAATTATAATTAAATATAAGCATTTTATATATTATAAAATTGTATTATATATATATACAATGATGTATATACATATTACTTATGTATATGAAAGTCTGATATATAAGTATACAGTTTATTCATTATATAATAATTATTATGTACTTAATAATAATAATTTTAAAATATTCATGAATTAGACAAAAAAAAAAAGAATAGGTGAATTCAATAGATTTCATTCATTAATTACCTTGTGAGTATACCTACCTACCTAATGCTTGGTATCAAAACAATTTTTGTTGAATCAGTTTAGTAAAACTAAAGAAAATTACAGTTATTTTATTTAAAAAACGAAACTAAAAATTAAAATAAATAAAAAAATTAAAATTTTTTCACATTATTAAAACATTTTTTTTTTTTTTGCTTCACTTGATTTAATAATTTTAGTTATTTTTAGTTTAACAGGTCTTTGTTTTAATTGAACACACGATCGTTTTAAAAGAAGTTATTAAATAATAAATAAAAAAAAAAAAATTTTTTTTTCATTTATTAAATTAAGTAACAGGGTGTTTATACCCGTATGAACTATGTTCAAGGGTATAATAAATTTGCCATTACGTTTGTGACACCTTAAAGGAGTCGAGCTAGATATAGTGTCAAAGGTATGGATCGGCTCAGAATCGAATTCTGAGTCGATTAAGCCATGTACGTCCGTCCGTCCGTCCGTCCGTCCTCACGATAACTCAAAAACTAAAGGAGCTAGGGGGCTGAAATTTTTTTTACGTCACTTTTGCAAAATTGTTAGTTTTGCTATTTAAATTCAACATTTTCGGTCGGCGGGTTCGAGTAGCTGCCATACAACTTCTATCTTTATATAGAAATAACTCAGTATCTATTCAAGCTAGGTTTCTGAAATTTTGCAAATGACGATCAAGTTTTATGGCAACAACTTCTGTAAAATTTGGTTGTGCTGGTGCGGCGGGTTCGGGTAGCTGCCATACAACTTCTCCGTTTAAATGAGAATAATGTTTATTGAAGCTAGGAATTTGAAATTTAGTAAAGAGGTGTTGAGTTACATGCCAACAACTTTTGTAAAATTTGGTTGGTCTAGAGCAGCCGGTTCAGGCTTCTTGCACCTCTTGGAACCTAATGAAGCTAGGCGTCTGAAATTTTGCAAATGATGATCAAGTTTTAAGGCAACAACTTTTGTAAAATTTGGTTGTGGTGGTGCGGCGGGTTCGGGTAGCTGCCATACAACTTCTCCGTTTAAATAAGAATAACTCGGTGTTTATTGAAGCTAGGAATCTGAAATTTAGTAAAAAGGTGTTGAGTTACATGCCAACAACTTTTGTAAAATTTGGTTGGTCTAGAGCAGCCGGTTCAGGCTTCTTGCACCTCTTGGAACCTAATGAAGCTAGGCATCTGAAATTTTGCAAATGATGATCAAGTTTTATGGCAACAACTTTTGTAAAATTTGGTTGTGGTGGTGCGACGGGTTCGGATAGCTGCCATACAACTTCTTTTTTTAAATGAAAATAACTCAGTGTTCGTCCGCACGATAACTCAAAAAATAGAGGAGCTAGGAGGCTGAAATTTTTTTCACGTCACTTTTGTAAAATTGTTAGTTTTGCTATTTAAATCCAACATTTTCGGTCGGCGGGTTCGAGTAGCTGCCATACAACTTCTATTTTTATATAGAAATAACTCAGTATCTATTCAATCTAGGTATCTGAAATTTTGCAAATGATGATCGAGTTTTATGGCAACAACTTCTGTAAAATTTGGTTGTGATGATATGACAGGTTCGGATAGTTGCCATACAACTTCTTTTTTTAAATGAAAATAACTCAGTGTCTATTGAAGCTAGCTATCTGAAATTTAGTGAAAAAGTGTCGAGTTGCATGCCAAAAACTTTTGTAAAATTTGATTGGTCTAAAGCAGCCGGTTCAGGCTTTTTGCATTTCTTGGAACTTAATGAAGCTAGGCGCGATAGATTCGGGTAGCTATCATACAACTCCACAATTTACATAAATATATCTCTGTAGTTCGGTACTAAAACATCTGAATGTTTTTAAAAGATGATCAAGTTTTATAGAAACAGGATATATTACGTTCATACGGGTATCCCAGAGTTGACACAGTCTACTCTACTGCACTCTTCCTCGTTTTTATTTTGTTTTTAATTTTTTATTTAAAAATAATGAAATTGAAGATTTATTAACGAAAATCATTTTTAAGTAACCAACAGTTTCATTGGAGGTTTTTGAAAAATCTTCAACTTTCTTGTCGATTATCTTCTATGGAAAGATTTTCTTATCTGGAAAGTTTTTCTATTTGCTCCTAACTCCTAAACAATCCGCCCAATTTTATTTTAATTTAACAGTGCCTACACAAAAGAAATTTATTTAAATTATTTCTGTAATAACTTACTTAATAAAATAAGTTCTGTGAGGATTTCAATTAGGGATGGAGTCATTAATAAGGTAATCTTTCCTTTTAAATATATTGAAATAATATTTAAATTTACTTTAAATATGTCTGGGATAGCTTAGAGTATAATATAAAACCTTAAAAGTAAGGTCTTATTTAGGCTGTATTTAATCTAAAGAATAGTAGATCTGCTATATTTTAAAAGGATTTAAGATCACACAATATTATTGATCGGTCACTGATTTTCCTGCCCCATGAGTATTTTTTTTTTTTTTGTCCAATCGGTATATTTCGGTATCTATATATGTATATTTCCGGTAAATGGTATTTATATATATATGTACATATATATACATATATTTATTTGTATTTATAGGACACAGAAAGGAAACCTATCTATAATTCAAATAGCAAATCAGAGATTAAATCGATTTATTCCCAAAGTATTAAGTAGCCTATTACCTGACACTCTGATAGAAGTAATCTATCTATTAACTATTATGGTTATCTGTTAAAAGTCAAAAGTTAAAGTTTGAAATTAAAGTGAGTTTTTGTTAAAAGAAATTATTGGTATTTAAATAAAATAACTTCAATTAAAACTGAAATTATGCAGATCTATTTAGAGATATGAAATTATAGAGATATTTTGAAGTTTCAGAGATCTTAAATAAATTGAGTAATTGTGTTATGAAAATATGTTTCATATCTTTTCATGAAGTATTGCATAATTGAAAAAAATTATGTATTTTGAAATTCTTTAAATTAAATAAACATCAAGTGTCTTCATAAAATTCTAAGCTAACAATGAACATATTTTGGTTAATTTTATTTAAAATTTAGATATTGCTGTATCTTAAGATCCTATAGGGAATATCTTTCCTTACAACTTATAAAATTTTAACTGTATATAAAAAGAATTGAAAAATTAACAAAAAACTTACATAAATAAAATGTATATACCTATATATATATATATATAGATACTTATAAATATAAGTTATAAGTGGTGCCATAGCATGATTAAGTTGCGTGATTTGCAAAAAAAAAAAAAAAATTTTACATTAAGACCGGAATTAGTAAAAAAATAAATTCAACACAAAATGTTAAATAAATTTTTTATAACAATTGTTTCATAAAATATTGTAATACGCTTGTTCAACAAAAATAACAACAACAATAAACAACAACAGCAACAATAATAATGAAAACAGGAACAATCATAAATTTTTGAATTTTTTTTTTTTTTTTGAATTTAATCTAACCAAATAATTTATATACATATATAATATCATACATATATAACATATTTAATCGTTTTTAAATGATTTGATATCATAAAATCATTTAGATTCATTTAAGTTTTAACGGTAACACATATACACAAAATAAATTTAATATAAGGATTGAAATTTATATGATAACAATTATTTTCATTCTGAAAATTTATATTCTATACCTACCCTTTCATCTTAATCCTTTATATTTTTTCTAAAAATCTGATGGTTTGTTTTGGATTCAATTTTAAAGAAAATGCTGCAACCGAGTTTTATATAGAATAAACGTACATACACACATATATTATATGACACGATCATATTAGATATTACATTAAAATATACATACCTACATAGGTATAAAAAATTGTTCACTTTCAAATCATTAACTCATCGTTTGAGATTTTCACAAAAGAAAAAGAAAAAAATTGATTTAAAAGAGAAAAATATGTATGTAAATTGTTGTAAATTCTAAAGTAAAGATATTTATTTTCTCTCTCTTACCAGAAAAAAAAAAAAAAAAACTAAAACGGCGACATTGTGCATGCGGCAACACAATAACAGCAGCTGAATATCATTTTTAACCATTTATACACCGGCACAATTTTTATTTTTTATTTTTTAATTGGTGCAGCCGGAAATTGTTTAATGTTTCTTTTTTTTTTTTTGCTTTTTATAGATATTGTTGTAACTTGTGTAGTTATTTATCATCAAAATTTGCGCAATATAATAAAAAATATTTATTTTTTTTTTCTTTTCATATATTTAACAAGTCATTGTTTTTACAGTTGTATCTGTGTATGGGTGTGTGCGAGTGTGTAATGTGTGTGTACTTAAGTGTTTAAGAACACAAGCAAAAGGACTAAAAGTTGCGTTTTTTTTTTATGTTCTATTCTTGTTGTATTTATTGTTGATATGCGCAAAAAAAAAAAAAAAAAACAAAAATAATACAAAATAAATAATCGCTTTTATAATAGATAATTTCCACCCTTAAGGTAAAAATGAAAGAATAATAAAAAAAAAAAACAAACCTGAATAAATGATAACAAATTACAGTAATAATGCGAATAAATTTAACGTAAAAAAAGATTTAAACTGATTTCATAGTAGGTAGGTATAATGGGAAAAAAAAAAAATGGTGAGTTTTATCACTTCAATATCAATGTGTTATGAAGTTCTGAAATATTAAAATGTAATATTTATGTACATAGTTATATATATAAGTAAGTTAATTGTATAAGGTGCTGTTTTCTTGTTCTATACTCTAAAACAGTTTTTATTTGACTTTTTGTCATACTGAAGAGTAAGGAAAAAAACCCAAAATGATCGCATCATAACACCTTAATAACTTTTGATTAAAAATTCCTGAAAGTTGAATTTGAATCATTAGACAGTTCGGATAAATAAATCTTATACTGAAATCAAGAGGAAGATTTACTTGTAGATTTGATTGGTGAGATTGAATAAAAATAAATTGATTTTTAATTCTTAGAAAAGCTTGCTATCGCAAACTACCATTTTATGATATTTTCCTATACTGAACTTAGTAATAATATAACTATGTGTTTCAATATCAGTATATTGTAAAAATTTGTGATTTATTTTGAATTTAAATATTTTTTTTCTTAAATTAAACTTTGGTTTAATTAACTTTGTATATAATTGAATAGATATTATGTATATTTTATGTCTTCATATTTTAAATGCTTTTGATCCTTTATTTGTGTTTATTAAAAATTTTTTTTTATCTGTTATTACTTTTTTTTTTAATACTAAAACGGGGCCTCAATGGCCTAGTGGTTAAGAGCGTATAACATACGCGGTAAACACCGAGGTAGTATGGATTCGAATCCCAAGCATGTCGTAAGAATAATTCCCACTTACGGTATTTACAGCCACGCCTGAAAAGCAAAGGCTGTGTAATTTCCCGTTCACATTTAGTGGCAGGGAAATAAACTAAAAAAAGGAAGAAAAAAAAACACTAAAAGGGTAAATTAAGGGTAAAATGGATTTAAATCTTTGTTCTCACTCAAGAATAAGTTGTTAATGTTGTTTTTCGATTCCGAACAGTTTCTCTTTCATTGAAAATACAACTTTCTTAAATGGCTGATATCTTTTTATCGCTTGTTCGACTTTTTGTAGTACCTACAGTGTTTTGCAGATTGTATATTTCGCTATAAATATGAATATAAAGTTTTGTTTTCTTAAATACGTTTCTTAGCACTTTATATTTTCTTGACTGTTGCGTCATTTTAACAATGGGAATTAACTCCGAAAGTTTAAAATATATTTTTTTAGCGGCTAAAATATTGTTATGTGGATAATTTGAGTATTTGTGCTAGCATATTTTATTAATAAAAAAAACGAAATAAAACGAGGGGAAACCTAACAAAACTTAAATAATCACACTTAAACATTTCTGAAGATCTCCTGGAGAAGTACAATTTTTGTGAATATGTAAAAGTTTTTTTGCTTAAAATCAAGTTTCTCATATTATTAACAGTATCTTTTGTATCCAACCCTTTGAATTTTACTTTTTTCAGTTTATTTTTCTAAAAAATTCTAAGGAATTTACGCAATACCGTCATAAAAAAAAAAAAATTTTGTATGTAGAGGGGAAAAGAGAAAGATATAAAATAAAAATTTGTTCTTAATTTAATGTGTTCAAGAGGAATCTTTTTCTTCTTTTATTATCCTTTAATTTTTATAAGGTAAAAAGGAAATGAAAAAAAAAAAAAAATTTTCAAAATTTCTTTAAAGTTTACGTGTAAAATTAATTATTTAATTGTTTTATTTTCATAATTGTTTTATTTGACTTGTTACTGTTTTATAATAAATGAAATGGAATGATTATTTAAAAAAGAGCGATAAAGAATCGATTAATATTAAAATTTAAGTCATTCTTATTTTCTAATTAAAAATGATATTAAATTAAAGTTTAGTTTGATTCTATGAATCTGAAAAATTATAATTAAACTTTTTAAATTAAACACATTTGGAGTATAAATAAAATTTAAATAGACAATAAATAAAAGTGCTTAAAATAAATAAAAGAGTTAAATAAATTAAAAATTTTAGGGTTATAAAGAATACGTGTACAACTTGTACTTATGTCGAAACAATTTTTCATTTTCTTCATTTTGTTTGAAGACACTTTAATTTTTTTTTCATTTTGTTTTTGAAAATTTGAATTCGATAGTTTTCAATATAGGCTATGCTTATATGAGTTATGATAATATTGGCTTTACATCCTTATAATTAAATTTCATTCCATCTTTCGATTTTAAACAGGAGGTGCTCTAGTTTTATTTTATTTTATTTTTGTTTTAGATATTTTAACATGATGCTCTCTTTTATTTTGGAGCTTTATTCTCGCAAAAGCAAAGTGACCATCAACAATATATACTATGATACTATAGTATTATAATTGCTGTTTACCAGATTATCTGTAAAGAGTAAGTTCAAGGGTTTAATAAATTTGCCATTATGTTTGTAACACTTTAAAGGTGTGGAGCTAGATATAGGCTCAAAGGTATGGATGGCTTTAGAATCGAATTCTGAGTCAATTAAGCCATGTACGTCTCTCCTGCACGATAACTTAAAAAAATAAAGGAGTTACGAGGCTGATATTATTTTTACATCACTTTCTCAAAATTGTTAGTTTTGCTATTTAAATCCATCATTTTCGGCGGGTTTGTGTAGCTTCATGTAGAAATAACTGAGTTTCTGTGGAAGATAGGTATTTGAGATTTTGTGAAAAGGTGTCGAGTTACACGTCAACAACTTTTTTAAATTTTTCAAAAAATTTTCAACAAAATTATCAGATTTAATGGCAATAACTTTTATGAAGTTTTATAACTTTTATGCAGGTTCAGCTTTTAACACTTTTTGGAACAAAATGAAGCGAAGCAAGGCGTCTGAAATCTCTACAAAAGATTATCAAGTTTTATGGCAAATAATTTCTATAAAATTTGGTTGTGCTGGTGCAACAGGTTTGGGTAGCTGCCATACAACTTCTCTTCTTAAATGAATATAATTCAGTGACTATTAACGCTAGCTATCTGAAAGATATATGTCAAGTTGTATACTAACAACTTCTGCAAAATTTGGTTGTGCTAGAGCAGCAGGTTCAAGTATCTTGCACATCTTGGAAGTTAATGAAGGTATACTCTTCATTAACTTATATATGAAGGTATACAACTTCATTAACTTATATGTGAAGGTATACAACTGCATTAACTTTTAAACCCCGGTACTTAACATTGGTACTAAAATATCTGAAATTTTGTAAAAGATGATTAAGGTTTATAGAAACAGCATATATATTACGTTCATACGGGCATTCCTGAGTTGACACTGCACTCTTCTTCGTTTTATTTAATTTTATTTAAAGCAACCAATTGGTATCCATGTTTTTAAATATCAACTGATTATTCAAATAAATATAAAAAATATATGATTTTGGAAACATGACATTTGCACATTTTTATTTCATTCTTTCTCTTCACAACAATGAAAATTTGACCTATTTCGCTTTTGTTACAGTAAAAATACATTAAAATTGTATAAAACAAGGAAGAATACAGTTGCCTTTGTCAACTCTTAGATACCCGTACGAACCGTTAGTATGTTCACAGCCTGTCACTTTGCTTACAATATTATTTTTTTAATATTTTAGTATTTTAAAATAATTTGGGTGAATTTTATAATTTCTAGTACTATGGGTTGTACATATATTCAAACTATATTTTTATATGTACATTCTTCAAAAGCAGATTCTAACCTTCCATATAACGATTATCAATCCAAAACTTTTTCAAATATTCTATAGTACCATTTAATACTAATTTACTTAGTACAAAATAGTAAATATAATTTTAAATATTATATTATATTATATTTAAATATTCTATTGACAGAATAATTTCTTATAAGTACAATAAAATACATATATGTATGTAAATACGGCGCTATATAATATACATCTATACTCTTATCATTCATTCATCAGTGACATATACGATATATAAATAAACATGATATTATATAAGTATGTATATATATCAATATCATATAAATAAAAATTCTTCAAGCAACCGTTATATTGTTTATTTATTTACATTTTTTTGTACTACGCATTATATCCTCAACAATTTCAAATTATCGAGTAAAACAAAATGGAAATAATTCGTTAAAGAAATTTGTTAGAAAATTTGAAAAAATCAAGTAACACTTTCGTCAATTATAAAGTAACTATATATTATTAAAAAAAGTTATTAACAGAAATAAGAGTATACTGTTGAAGCTTTAATTTTTGTGTATTACTTTAAAAAGCTTTTAACAGGTGCTCAAGTTACAGGTGTTTAAAAATAGGAAATTTTCAGTTTTTGACCCCTTACAGCTCCTAAACGGGGAGTGATACAAAAAAAATTTCTGAAATGACTCATACTTATTTTCAAAGATCTAACTTCTGTCAAAATATCAAGTTTCCAACTTTAACCGTTTAGAAGATAGAAGAGTTAAAGAATTTTGCAAAATTTGAGTTTCGCATAACGGTAAATTAAGACACCGTATGCCAAAATTATATATTTATTGTATATATACTTTTAAAGCTAATAAAAGTAGTAATCGTTTGGCGTTTTCAAAATGAAGATATACCTTATACAACTTGTGCTATAACAATTTAAATATAGAGCTTTTTTGAACCTTTGGGGAGCTGTAGCTCCGTAACGGGTGGGGCTACAAAAAAAAGTTATTAAAAATAAAATTAATATTTTTGTGAGATCTATCAGCAGTTAAAATTTCATAGCTCTATTTCAAAAAAAATGTGGGGATCTAAAAGTTAGGTGTTCGAGAGCTACCCTAAGTTTTGGTCCAAACTTAACCAAAAAAAATAGGGAACCTACAAATTACTCCCAGAATATTTTGTGTGAATTTCAAGATTCTAGCTTTCTTAGTTTTTGAGTTAGCGTGCTGACGGACGGACGGACGGACGGACGGACGGACATGGCTCAAAAGTCTTAGAATTTTTTTCTGATCCGATCCATACCTTTGAAGGTATATCTAGCTCGCTTATTTCGAGGTGTTACAAACGGAAGAGTAATGTTATTATACCCGATCCTATCGTACGGGTATAAAAAGAAGTGTCATAATAGGTTAAAGATTTTTAAAATGTTTCAATATATATGAAAATACTTGAAAAATACTTGAAAAATACTTGAAAATACTTGAAAATATTTCAAAAATTCCAGTACAATACTACTGCATTTAAAATGAATACTTGTAAAATTATCGGTGCTTAAGTATTTTTAAGTAGCAGTAGCTAATACTGCAAACTGCAGTATAAATGTGACTAAAAAATGCTGCTATACTGCAAGGTACTGAAATAGCATTATTTCTAAGTACTTACAGCTTTCCTTCCATGCCAGAATGTTCACATATGAAGCTACCGAGATATTTCCGTCTTTTCTTTGACATGTACCTAAATAACATGTACGCATACAATTAAAATAATTTATTTGAAATCTGATAAGTATAATATTAATTAATTGCTAATTTTATACTATTAACTGTTTTAAAACTTTTCTTTCTTTTTTCATTTAAAACATGACTTTCTAATTTAATTCCTGATTTTTAAACGTATTTATAATTTAAATTTTTAGTTTAATAAGTACAATATACTAAAAAAAATATTATTTCTTTTTCAATCACCTATTGTTCGACAATTTAATGCAAAATTAAAAAAAGTTATTAAAATTCATTATTTATTCGTATTATACATACAATAATGCGAATAAAACAATAATATAAAAATCTGGTAAAATGATATATTTATAAATTTATTAGGTATGTTTAATTTTTATTTGAATTAAAATATTATTAATTTCACCTACCTTTTATACATATTATAAACAAGATACACCTATATTATAAGTATGTAGGTGAATTAAATAAAACGTCAAAAATATAAAAAGTTTTTTTGTTTTTTTTTTTTTTATACATTTTCGTGTTAAATTTAACACCATTTTTTTAATACATATTTTTAATTGTGAACTATATAAATATACAATATGTATTTCGTATATATAATACATATATTATAAATATATATATATATAAGTATATAAATATAAATATTTTATTTGACTTTAATAAATCGAAATATTGTAAAATATAAAGGAAATAATAAGTGAATATATTTTTGCACTAATTTATAACACATTTTATTTGATAATAAATACAGTGTTGGTAAAAATTATAGTAACATATTACTTTTCTGTTGTGCTGAATTCTATTGTAAGCTAGATAGTGTTATTTTTTTTTCTATTTTGACTTATGTCTGATGTAACCTAAAATCTAAAATAATAAATTTATTTAATATAAATTTAATTAAAACTACCGGTCTATTGCTATCATTTCGATCATTTCTAAAATAATGGAAAATTTAATAAATAGAAGGCTTTTAAATTATTTACATAGTAAAGGTTTAATTCATGGTCAGCAATATGAGTTTTGAGACAATCGTTTAACAGATGCTGTTTTGATTTATTTCTGCGAAAAGCTTAACATCAACCTTCATCATTCTGGGGAGACTGAGATTATTGCTCTGGATATTTCTAAAGCTTTTGATAATGCAAAACAATGGGCCCCAGTGGTGGATTTGTAAAATAGATGGAAGATTTTCTTTCAGATTGTTCGATTAGTGTCCTGGCTGACAGTTGTTCATAAATTAATGCTAGTGTCCCTCAAGAATCTGTTCTTTACTCAATTTTTTTACTATTTATAAACGATTATAAACAATTTAATAAGTACAACTTTCAATCCAATCCATAGTTATGCAGACGACAGCACGTAAGTGGCTTTTTATGAAGACAACGTTAGTTAATATGCTACTTTACTTGAGCTAAATCTTTATTTAGTCAAAATTTCAAATTGGGACAAAATCAATATGGTGAATAGTAGGTTAAAGTTCCTCATTAAGTTTCAATTTCAAACTCTTTGAGGATGATTAAAAATTTGAGATCTTAGATACAAAATTTCACTAATTCAGTGGTCGGTAATTAATAATTATATATATTGCAGTTATTTAAAAAAAAAAAGAAAAAATAATCATTTACAATTCTTTATGCCTCTTTATTAATTATTAAAACTAAGGGAGGAAACAGTTTTGCATAAAATTGATCCCGAAATCGTTTTTTACATAAATCACACAGTTATTTCTTTTATTTTAATCTACTTAAAAAAAAATATTAATTTTAACTTTTCTATTTTTGTACAATACTGTATATACAGATTGAGTATGTCCTCAATGTATTTTTTGCATGTCAAATGTAGGCGTTTTTGTTTAGTTTTTTTCTTTTTTTTTTTACACGATTTTCCTCATAACAATTCATTTTGTATTTAATTTTCTTTAATATTTATACCCACAATCCAATTTAATATGATTTTATATATTTAAAAGTACCATAATGGGTGTAAAAAAAAAATCGAAAATTTATAAAACAAAAAAAAAAAAAAGTTAAGGGAAAATTGACGGAAAATCAACTCAAGTTTTTCTTCAATGAGTAAAGTGTGAATTTTTTTTTTTTTTTTTGATTTATGATTTGAAATTGTGGAAAAAAAATTTTTGAATGAAAAATATTTAAACTAAAAAAAATTGTAATTTAAATGTGGAAACTTTTTTAATATTTGATATAATTTTTTTTGAAAAATAAAAAAAACATGTTCGTCATTTTTTTTTAGCCTTCCTGGTTTAATTGGTTGCATTTTATTTGTGAACATTTATTATTTTGTTTAATCTACATTTAATTTGAATCATTTTATAATATAAAACACAACTTTCTTTATTTTAAAAAACAATGTAATATATCAATCTATAATCTGGGGTTAATTTCTAAAGCAAAACCGGAAAGGAACCGGAACGTATCAAATATATTATTTTTAATACGTAATCCGTTTTTTATACAAAATCGCATTTTTATAGACTGACATTAAACTAAAATTATCGACTTATTTTTAACACTCCTCAGATATATAGAACTTGAGTGTCCAAATTTGAAATGTAATCATCACCAATTTGATAAAAGATATTAGGTGAAAAATGATTTCATATTCGGCATATTTAGAGTGAAAAATGAATTTTGCTTATCTTGAATTATGTCATCTACCAATTTGAATTACATAGGACCCGACAGCTAAGGCACCGTTTTTTCTCTGCGGAATATTTTGAGTAAACGCATCCGACTTTTCATTTCTTCGGGTCAAAAACCCAGCCCTACTAGATAACTGTAAAGCAAAGTAATAGAACCTTCTAAACGGGAGAGTGAGCGTTAAACTAACATTTAGATTTTTAGTTAAACAAATTGCTCCATTTTGTACATCATAGTTGTAATTTAAGATTTGTAAACAAGCGGAAGTAAGAATGTTCAGAATGAAATAAGCCCCTTTTATGTATAATATGCTATTCAAATAATATTATTTGCAATAAAATGTTTTAGTTAAATATTTCGTTAAAAAAAATTTGATTTTAAAAAATTTGAATTAATTTCTTTATCGTGGCGAAATTTTTTCTGCAACTTTTTGCTAGATGCCAATATAACTCTACACCTAAAAAGAAGTGACACCATTTAAAGTTTAAATATACCCTTAAAACATATAAAAATCTTTATTGTCTTCAGAGATTTGTTTTTGTATTTAATAGTTGTTGCCAGAGTATTAAAATTTATATGTATAAAATAAGTATAAATATTTCACGTTACCACAACTTGTATCAATTTTTTAACCGCAAACAATAGAAATGTTTACATTTATAATTTTCATTTTATTTCGCTTCTATTTAAATTTCAAATGTCTATTTCCGTCACTTTTACATAATATACCCTTTATAAACCATTTCTTACCTTCCCTATAATTAAAAAAGGAGTGTACTGAACTTCTAATTGGCGCCAACGACTTGATGGTGAAATTTGGTTCACTTTCAAAGCTTTTCCTGAAAATTTTCAAAATGGTAATCTTGCACAAGGTATCCCATAAAATTATATTATATTTTTTTTATTATATATTTTTCTTTAAAACGTATATGGCATATGATTTGATTCTTGCATTGAAATTTTCGGTTAGTATTATCCTTCATTAACTTCAATACCAAAAAAAAAAACTTCTATACTTTTAATACAAAACTTTTGATTGAGCTGAACCTTCATTAATTTTAAGTTCAAACCTAAAGAAAAATTGTTATTTAAGTATTATGTTAATTGAATAAATCTTTTAAAAATAAATAACTTAGGATAAAATTAACAAGTATATAGCGCAATTTGGAGAGAAACTCACAATAGTAGTAGTATAGTGAATAATATACAAAAATATTAATGATTGGTTGGTCGCTTTAAATCGCCGCTCTCTAGAATTCTTTCTTATAAAGCACATTTAACACAAACAACATTCCGATATTGTATTGACACATTTCGACACATAGTAATCTTGACTTTTAAGGTAAAGTATATTCTATAACCAGGCTGTAAAGTTTAGGAACAAAATTATTTGTTAAATTTTACGTTTGAAAAAGTAGAGGATCTTCATATTTTTAGTCTGTCCATAAAGTGAGCCAGACATTTAAAGTGATTAAAGACAGAGAAAGTGATTAAAAGTCTTTTCCATCTCTTCTTCCATTTTAATTCTTCAAAAATTTACTTACACAAATACTTTAAAATTGCAGTCTGTAATTCGCTCTTGTCGTTCTGTAAAAATATATACATATTACATTCAACAATAATAAAATAATAAAAAAGATTAAATGAATTTATAGTAATTCTTGTATAAGATAATAGGCAGAAATAGCTTGAAAAGTATTTGAGTTTAAAACTACAATAGAGTACGATGGAAAACATCGAAAGTCTTCACTCAAAGGCACTGCATGGGGTTTCTTTGAGTAGTGTTGGATTTTAACCAACCAAAACCATCGCCTTTCAAATCAAACATATGTTAAACTTCTTGTTTTACGTTGGAAAACTTTGAGGAGAGGTTTTAATTCTTTTATTTCTCTAGAATATGTGTTTGCTTCTTCAGGGTATCTATAAAATAAGGTCAATAATACAACTGAAGAGTGTGAAGGTTTATTTGAGTAAACGTTGAGAAAACACTGCTGTCATCAACAAGATGAATAACTCGGTTTTGACCAGATAACACAGGGTCGTTAGGAGAGTTTCAGCCCAAATATATGTATTGTAATGCATTTTAGGCCTAATGTACTCCTTTAATTTGATAATTGTATCGCTAATTTGTTTAATTGCGTAAAATTAATTTTTTTTAAATTCATTTACCTTATCATCACATTTTTTGTATAGTTAATTTGAACGAAATAAAAATTTATCTGCGTTTCATAAATTAGCTATAATTAAAAAAGAAAAAAAAATATAAAAAATAGTTTGAATTTTTTTATTTTTTATTGTAATGGTCTTTGAACAAATCGTTATTTTGTACCATTTAATCATTTTTATTTACAGATTTTTACAAATGAATGGATTTTTGATAAAAATATAAAAATGAATGCAATAAAAAATTTTTATTCTAAGGCTTTTTAATTTATAATTGTATAAGGGATAAATTATACTTTAAATATTTAAATTTAATTCGAAAAAAAATAAATAATTTTTTTTCTTCTTTTTGTTTTCCATGTAATTTATTTTTACCTTTACATTTATTGTTGATACCTTTAAAATCATTTGTAATGCCAACTTAAAAGGGAATTAAATTCATAGAATACAAAAAAAAAAAAGGAAAAAAACACAAGAAAGAGGAATTACAGTTTAATTATAGTTTTATTTCATACATAAATTGCAATTAAGAATTACATGCTTTTCTTTTAAGTATACATTCTTAAATTTTTTTTAAGTCAGATGTTAGTTCATAAGTTTAAATTTTTAGTTAACAACCACATATTAAAGTGGAAAAAATTTTTTGAACGTAAGCAATTTAATTTAATTTTAAGTTAATTTGAAAATTTATAACCTAACTATAACGCCATAATTAAGTCCATCTTGAAATATACAGTGTTGGTCACAGGAGTTTCAAAATTACAAGGTTTTGGTAAGAGGCGCAATAAGACACTGATTAGTACAAGACAACAATAATGATGTTCATAATTTATTAAATATAAATATTTATGTCATTTTTAATATGAAAGTGATTTTCTTCATTGTTAACGCCTAAATAGACGCACGAACATGTTCGACCTCGGAAATTATATTCGGCGAACAAATGTTCAATCGAATATTAGTTTTCATTTATATATTAAATTAAAAAATATAAAGAATAATGTTATTTTAAATTAAATTAAAAAAAAAAAGAAAGAAATTAATCGTAAGCTTCGTGCAAATTCCCCAAAAGTAAAATAAATTATTTTTTTGTCCATTTCACTCCGCGATAGAGCATAGGGCTTCCATTTGGCATTTCTATCTCACACGGTTTTCTGCTGATGTTTTTACATTCTCCTATGTGAGGTTACACTGGCTGTGTTCGTTTACTACGGTGTGTCTCCAGGTGTTACTTGGACGCCCGCGTCTTCTACTTCCTTGGGGGTTCCATTCCAGGGCCATTCGACTTATGTTGTACTGGTGTATGGTATATCATTAGCGTATGGCCTATCCACCTCCATTTTTTCCTTCTTAATTGCCTCAGTATGGGTTCCTCTCCTGTACGTTTCCATAGATCTTCGTTGCTTATTCTGAGCGGCCAGAAAATTCTGCACATTATGCGCATACAGCGGTTAGTGAAGACCTGTACTATTGGAATGATGGTGTTGCATAACATCCATGTTTCGCTACCATACATTAGTATGGTTTTTACGTAAGCGTTGAAGGTCCTTAATTTTGTTTTTTTATTTAGGTCCTTATTTTGTTTTTGTTTACAATTGTCCGAATGATGCCCTTGCTTTGTTAATTCTGTTGTTCACATCCGCCTCCGTATCACCATCTGTAGTCATTATACGACCGAGATCGTTGAACTGGTTGACGGATCTACCTTTATACCTTTATGGAATACCTTTAGATCTAATACAGATATATATATATATATATATATATATATATATGTATAGGAACTTTTGACGAACTATTATTGATTAAAAAAAAGGATATGATCATGAGGAGTGCAAAACTGTGTTTTCGGTTTTCCTGTATTTATGACTGAAAATTATAGAACAAATAACAATTAATGTTTGCCATACATACAAAGAAGTTCGGCCAAACATTAATCTTCGTTCAAATATCAAAATAGTTTATGTTCGGTATGAAATACAATAAATCTCAGCATGAACGGTAAAATTTTGTGCGCGAAAACAATGCTTGCCTGAACGTGTATGTGCATCTATTTGAGCCTAAGTAAAAGCCTAAAAAAATTTGGACTGTTAATAATCGTAAGACAAAAATTCTTTTTCTTTTTGCTAAAGAAAGTTAGTAAGAAAGAATTACTTAAAATATCAACAAGAATTATAGAATTAAATTCACATATTATTAAACTTTTAGATTAACTCTGATAAATATGAGGATCTATGATGAATTTCTATATATACCTTGTGATGTATTAAATCAGCTTACACTTGTAACCTAGTTTCACCTTTTTGCTTAATGATATTTCTTACCACAGTATTTACTGGTTTTAAATTACCACAAAAGAATTTTTTTTTTTATTGCCCGCCACACATATAAATGTGACAAGTGATAAATGTGTTTTCTTTTGTTACATATATAGGCTTTCTTTTTCATGTGTTGCTGTAAATGTCGTAAGAGGGAATTATTCTTACGATGTGTATGGGATTCGAACCCACATTCCACCCACTAGGCCTCATTTGGTTTTTTTTGCCTTAATAGAGCTTTTGAGGATTTTTGTATTTTATACTAGATGGTAATGGATAAATTCATTTCATCTTGAACAAGATTTTATTATTCGTAATTAATATGTGCAAGATTTCATGAATCCTTTGATCTTTTCGGAATCTTATTAAATAATCAAACACTCTTCAAAAATTATAACGAGAGTTTATAAAAACTTATATTAGTTACTAAGTTCTGAGTTACTAAGTTTTGATTATATAATTATTAGATTTTTATTTCTTCAATTAAAGGATGGAAATTATAAAAAGGCAAACGGCAAATTAATAACAACAGATTAGATTAATATTGACTAACTAACGATATATAACTATACATTTAAATTTAGAAAACTATAGATTTTAATTCAAATGAGAATTTTTATCTTCATACATATATAAAGTACATCAAAATTACCTATCAATTAGATTAAAGATTTCTCTATTAAGCTTCGGAGAAAAAAAAATGAGATTTTCTTTGTCTAACATTTATACTTAAAATAATCTTAAAGTAGGAGAGTCTACTTAAAATTAATTCATATAGAAAATTTCTTTATTATAATTAAGTTTATTTGAGATTTAGATTCCTACAACATAAAACACCAATCATCACTACATTACTGAATTGTCCTATATATATGCTTTATGCTTTAAATTTTAGAATGGCAAAATACCACGTTGAAATAATACATTGAAAAAAAAGATATTAGGTACTTGCATAAAAAACAAATAGTTAAAAATGCTGGTTGATAAAGGTAAAAGATATATTAAATAGTTCAATGGGCAGCAACTCCACTGAGCAATTAAACCAATTACCTATATATCTCTTTTTGTTTATTGCCAAAATATTTTGATTAAATGATGCATATTAATATACGATTTATGTGAATGTTTTCAAAATGTTTATATACCGTATGTATATACCATTACAGTTAACACCAAATTTCAATTTTAATTATGTATAACTAAAGATAACAACTCCCGAAGAATTTCTACTCAGATTTTCTTCATACTTTATAAAAATGTATAGAGATTAGTGACGTTATACGTTATTTCCCAAAAGTACCAATATAAACTTGCATTATTAAAAAATGATGACGTCATTATATATAAATTAAATGTTAAATAAAACGTTACCTAATGGTCAGTTAGACCGATTCAATTTTATGGAATTAAAAAAAAAAAAAAATTTTATTTATTAGTAAGATACTTTTGAATTTTACGAATTAAAAATGAATTCAGTAGGTATTTTAATGGTTTTTAATAACTTTTAAGAAGAAAAAAAAAACAAAAAAAAAAAATGCGTTTTCCCCTCTTTGTCATTTATTAAATGGTTTAATCTTTCATTTTAAAATGTGTATACTTTTATATATACATACATAAAATAGTTGTGTATTTAAAATAATTTTGTTTCAATTATTCACGCAATTTCTATTTTTTTTTTGTGCTGTTTATTGTTTTTGTATTAATTAAAAAAAAAAAAGGAATTAAACAAATTTTAATTATTCTGTTATATATAGAGCTATTATATTAAAATTTTTATTTTTATTTTTTTCATTTTTATACCTGAGAAAGGTAATAATAATTGAGTAAATAATTTTATTCAAAATTAATTATTTATCGCATTCTATGAATCTTTACGATTTTCATCAGTAGTAATTTGAAAAAAAAAAATAAATTTAAAAAAAAAAAAATGCATTCTATTAGATATACATATCATTATTACAATTATATAATATATACCTACCTATATATACTGAAATTATTTTATTAATTATATACATACATAAATGACTATTCAAAGAAAAATAAAATAAATTCTGAATCATAAAACAACAACAACAACAACAAAAATAAAAGAAAATCATAATGAAAGAATCTGAAACATTGTTTTGTGTGTGTTTTTTTTTTTTTTGTTTTTTAAAGATTGCGAAAATGATTTTAATGATTTTTAAACAAGTGTATAATGGTTTCTTTTATGTTTTTATTATTCTAAATCGTTTTGTATAATAATAAGTATATAAAAAATATAACATAAATACATATTTTAAAAATTCTTTTTAATTAGTTTAATTTATATTGAAATACAGGACAGAGACAAAGATAGGGATTCTTTTTAATTAGTTTAGTATTGAAATAAAGAACAGAGATAGAGATAATTTTTTTTTTTTTCAATTCTGTTTTAATAAAACTTGTTGTATGATAGTTATTCGAACCTTTATTGCCCTAGCCGAACCAACTACATTTTACTGAAGTTATTGTCATAAAATTTGATCAGATGTCTTTAGATTATTTAAGTTAAGATATATAAGCTAGCTGAATTAAGCTACTAATTTTTCGATTCTGATCGCATCCATACACTTGAATGTATATCTAGTTCAATTTTTTTAAGGTGTCACAAACGAAAAAGATTAATTTATATTTTTTTGAATTATGTCCTATTGAACTATACTCTAATATACAGGGAATTCTCTAATTAAACACCTTACAGACCCTTATGAATAGGTAATTTATTTTGTAAGGCGGCTAAGCTAATGGACTTCTAGTTTCCAAGATATAGGAATATTATTATCGATTATTTCTTCAAGCTCTTTTTCCAAAAAATTTAGAGTTATGTTTCGCCGGTAATATTTTGGAGTTAATAAGGTCCTTGCAAAATATTACCAATTATTTCAAACCCGACATGAATTTTTATGTACATAATCTAATTATTTATTAAGTATTAATAATACTTAAAGAAATATATGAAAATTTAATTTAAGTTCCGATTAGAACAAGTTCGGTTTAGCCCTCCTTATTAAAAAATTACCTATACTCATAAGGGTTATTTCAGCGGTACATTGCAGTGTCGTCAATTATATAGAAAACATTTTGTATATATATAAATTGATTATCTAAATTAATCCTTACTTTATTATTTTAATAGTTTTAAAGGGTCATAAAATTTTTTTAGTTTTACTCATAAAACTTCTTTTTTTATATGGAAATAACTCGGTATCTATTGAAGCTAGGTATCTGAAATTTTGGGGAAAGTTGTCATGTTGTATGGCAACAACTTCTGTAAAATTTGGTTTATCTAGAGCGGCAGATTCAGGGAGCTGCCATACAACTTCTTTTTTCATATAAACATATAACTTATATCACCATAAATTTAGTCGAGCTGGTACAACAGGTTCGGATAGCTGCCATACAACTTCTCTTTTTAAATGAAAATAACTTAGTGTCACACAACTGCAAAATTTACATAAATATGTCTCGGTACTTAATTAAATAAAACATCAGAAAAATATCTTGTAAAAAATTATTCAGTTTTTAGGAAACAAGAAATATAACGTTCATACGGGTATCCTAGACTTGACACAGTCTATTCTACCTGCTCTCTTCCTCGTTTTTTTTTATTGAAAATTGTATGCATGTAAAAAGTTAATACTGGAAAATATTAACTTCGGACTATAAATACTATATCTCCTCACCCTCAGTATACACGTATACTTAACAGTTTTAATTCGCACAATAACTTTTGTATATGAGGTGAGAAAATATTATTACGTCTTTTTGGCTTTAATTTTAGAATCAGAATGAAATCTTCTTCAGTTTGAATTGCAGATTTATTTCTTCCTTTTTTTTTATGCAAGTTTTGTACCACCCTATTTAATAAGTCAAGTTGTTGTATGTAAATTTACGCAAGTAATGAAGAAAAATAAATTGATACTTAATAATATGAAAATTAAAAAAACCTTAGAAAAATTTGTTCAGAAAAATATTGGGAAAAATTGAGTTACACTTTCATCAATTTTGAGGTAACCGTATATTGTTAAGAAAAGTTGTTGACAGAAATACAAATATAATGTTGTATATATTTACTTCAAACAAATTTGGGCAGGTGCCTAAATTATAGTGTTCGAAAGTAGGAAATTTTCACTTTTAAGTTTTAACCCTTTTGACTCTTACAATTCCAAAACGGCGGATGACACAAAAATATTTTCTAAAATGATTCATACTGATCTAACTCCTCTTAAATTTTCAAGTTTCCCACTTAAATCATTTGGAAAATAGAAAGGGTCAAATTTTTTTTTTTGCAAAAATCGAGTTTCGCATAACGGTAAATTAAAATACCATAATGCCAAAAGTATATATTTTATAAAGGTATACATTGTATATTTATTAAGCTTATGTAAGCAGATATCGTTTGGCGTTATACAATTTAAATATATATATCTTTTTCAAACTTTGGGGAGCATTTTTTGAGTTTTTAGTTTTTTGCGATGTCTATATCCATAGTTAATTTAATTGCTCTACTTCAAGCGATGTAGAAGTTTTGTAATTATCAGACCGACAGACACTTGAACAGAGTGAAACTAATGTACATTTTTTAAAAATGTGTTTTTAAAAATGTCCTAATAAATAATATAAAGTTGACAGAAAAGTAAAATAATTTTTTTGTAATATAAGATGAATCACTTAAAAAGCATCTAATTATGAATAGGTACATATATATACGTATATATAAGTATTGATCATCCAATTTTCTTATTTAAATAAATTAAAACTTTCGGTATATAAAAAATTAAATTAAAATTGCATTTTCATTATAATTCGTCAAATAATTACAAAAAAAAAAGTAAAAGGAAAATTTTATAATTTTTCTTTCTTTCAATACTTTTCTTTTTTATTTAGTTTTTGTTTTTTGTTTTTGCTTTTCGCTTATGTACGAGCCCAATATAAAAATAATTTGTATTCATTTTTTTTTTTAGTTAAGAATTAAGTTAATAATACACACGGTTAAGTAATTAATTATCTATGATTTTTAAAAAAAAAAAAAAAAGAAAGATTTTTTAAGATTTTATTTTCAATTTCAAATGCAACTCAGACATAATATTCCAAAAATAAAGAAACAAACAAAAAAGAAAGAATATTAAGTCATGTATAAGTATTGCATGCTGATACACATGAGAGCTTTTATTTTTATTTTATTTTTTTTTTTTGAATTTTATTGCATGCTCATAATTAACTTATATAAATTTTTTTGTAAATGAAACTATTAATAGATAAACACATTTATTTCCTTACCTTTAATTGAAAATGAAAAATGAAATCACAAATTTTTTTTTATTTTGTTTATATGCACTAAATTTTAAAAGTCAAAAGAAAAACAAAATTATCAATTAAATAAACATTAGAACTCTAATTTTTTGTTAAATACAAGTATATACTTTTCTTTTTTTTTTTTTGTTTTTGACTCATTTATGATGAGAAATTTATTCTATATCATATAATAAAAATATTTTTTTATAATTTTGTATCTTAAGATTTATAATTATGTATAGGAGGTATAAACAAAGTTAAAAGAAATGCACATTGGAAATTGCCTTTTTTTTTAACGAAAAATATTTAATTTGTAGTTAGTTTGAAGTTTTTTTTTTTTAATTAGCAAAAGAATATGACGCTTAAGGCTTCTTCTATATAGTAGATAATTTCTTTATTAAAATATTATATTCAATATTATACGATTAATATGTAATGAACCTTGTAGGTCGATTCCCACTACACCGGTACGTGACAACACCGTGACGACGCTTTACCGTAATTTTTATTCATAATATGCATTTCTTATGAATATATTCACATTCAACGACAACGACATTAATCGTAACGTACCGGCACTGTAACGTGATTTAAGATATCGTCCTGAATGATATTTTTATTTTGTCGGCCGACGTTGTCATGTCGTTGTTGCCGGTATAACATGAGTATATTAATAAGAAATGCATGTTATCAATAAAATAAAAAAATTACAGATCAAAAAAAGAATCATGTTCGACGCTATGTCTGAATATGCTATCGTGACGATAATGTGATTTTAAAATAATGAAAATACGTTGTCGTAACGTTCGACATCGGTATAGTGTGAATAAAAAATTGTTGTTGTTTCGGTACGTTGTCGTCACGTGCCAATGTAGTGGAAATCGACCTTTAAAGTTCTTCAATCTTATACTTAACTATATTTACAATGTCATTTAGCTAACTACATATATGTATATTTACTTATAACTGTTGTGTCTACGATGTTTAGTTATTTTAGATTTATTAATCTAGTTAATATTTAGTGTAGTCAAAACTATTATTGAAGAATAACCAAAAGATTGAACATTCCTTTTTTTAAATTAAAATACATTCAGTCATTATTTAAAAGTTTTAATTGGTGACTTTCCAAATCCAAACTTTAAAATTTAAGTTTTTTATATTTTACTTCTTTTTATCTTTAAAGTAATGTGTAAAGTGTGCTTTATTTTTTGAAATAATTTTAAAGCAACATTTTGAATTTGGTAATAGTTGTAGATTGCATAAACAGAGATAGTATAAAGATTAAAAACAAAAACCGGAAATGAGGCTTTTGTAATGGTACGACTGTCGTTCAAAAAAGGATTTAAATATTTATAATACTTAAGATACACATTATTCGGCTTGGGTTTATAAATTATTCTTCAGATACTTTTAGTGACAAATATACAAAAAAAAAGTATTTTTTAACATAAGTATATGTAGAAGTAAATAGAAAAGAATTCGACAAACATTAAATATTTCAATGGTAAGCTCATTTTAAATTTATTAAATATTTAGATACTATTGCACAAATAAATATTAAAAAAAAAAAAAAAATTACTCGCTAACTGATTTTAATAATTGTTTTAGTTAAATGTAATTTTAATTTTTTGAATTCTTTTCTTTAACTAACCATGTCCAAAGGTGTTTTTTTCTTTTTTTTTTGCTTTTGTAAATTTATTTTAACTATTAATTAATTTGTTACTATATTCTTGTCAATTTTAATTAAAATAAAATCAGACAGAATATTTATAACTAGAATTTTTTTTATACAAATGAATTTTAAATGATTAAAATTTATTAAAAATTTTATTATTGAAAAAGAAAACCATTAAAAACGAGGACGAATACAGTTGACTTTGTCAACTCTTAGATACCCGTACGAACCGTTAGTATGTTCACAGCCTGTCACTTTGCTTACAATATTATTTTTTAAATATTTTAGTATTTTAAAATAATTTGGGTGAATTTTATAATTTCTAGAATTATGGGTTGTTTATTTCAAACTATATTCAATTTTATATTCAAACTATATGTTTGTACATTCTTCAAAAGCAGATTTTAACATAACGATTATCAATCCAAAACTTTTTCAAATATTCTATAGTACCATTTAATACTAAGCGGTAAATGTATATTAAATTTACTTAGTACAAAATAGTAAATATAATTTTAAATATTATATTATATTATATTTAAATATTCCATTGACAGAATAATTTCTTATAAGTACAATAAAATACATATATGTATATAAATACGGACATATACGATATGTAAATAAACATGATATTATATAAGTATGTATATATATCAATATCATATAAATAAAAATTCTTCAAGCAACCGTTATGTTGTTTATTTATTTACATTTTTTTGTACTACGCATTATATCTTCAACAATTTCAAATTATCGAGTAAAACAAAATGGAAAAAATTCGTTAAAGAAATTTGTTAGAAAATTTGAAAAAATCAAGTAACACTTTCGTCAATTATAAGTAACCCTATATTATTAAAAAAAGTTGTTAACACAAATAAAAGTATAATGTTGAAGCTTTAATTTTTGTGTATTACTTCAAAAAAATTTTAACAGGTGTTCAAGTTACAGGTGTTTAAAAATAGGAAATTTTCAGTTTTTGACCCCTTACAGCTCCTAAACGGGGGGTGATACAAAAAAAATTTCTGAAATGACTCATACTAATTTTTAAAGATCTAACCTCTGTCAAAATTTCAAGTTTCCAACTTTAACCGTTTAGAAGATAGAAGGGTTAAAGAATTTTGCAAAATTTGAGTTTCACATAACGGTAAATTAAGACACCGTATGCCACAAATATATATTTATTGTATATATACTTTTAAAGCTAATGAAAGTAGTAATCGTTTGGCGTTTGAAGATATACCTTAATATACCAAAATGAAGATATACCTTATACAACTTGTGCTATAACAATTTAAATATAGAGCTTTTTTGAACCTTTGGGGAGCTGTAGCTCCGTAACGGGTGGGGCTACAAAAAAAAGTTATTAAAAATAAAATTAATATTTTTGTGAGATCTATCAGCAGTTAAATTTTCATAGCTCTATTTCAAAAAAAATGTAGGGATCTAAAAGTTAGGTGTTCGAGAGCTACCTTAAGGTTTGGTCCAAACTCAACCAAAAAAAATAGGGAACCTACAAATTACTCCAAGAATATTTTGTGTAAATTTCAAGATTTTAGCTTTCTTAGTTTTTGAGTTAGCGTGCTGACGGACGGACGGACGGACATGGCTCAAAAGTCTTAGAATTTTTTTCTGATCCGATCCATACCTTTGAAGGTATATCTAGCTCGCTTATTTCGAGGTGTTGCAAACGGAGGAGTAATTTTATTATACCCGATCCTATCGTACGGGTATAAAAATTGGGTATGCTACACTACACTTGGCAACTTACAACTGGACATTTGATCAATGGATATTTCCCAAAAAAAGACACTTAACAAAAAGACATTTAGCAAAATGGACGCTAGGCGCTGCGTGTTTATTTATGTAGGCGCTAGACGCTGAGTCCCTAGATAAATAAAAGTTGCCAAATATCCAAGCATTAAGGGAATTAAAAATAATAACAATTTTCTACAATTTATTTTTCATTATTTTCACAAGTTTTCAAATATGAACTTTACCTTTTTGATATTTTCGATTGCCCACTTGTAAAAGTTCATAAGCGTTCAAGTTGCATAGTTAAGTTATTAAAGTTGTTAAATGTCCTTTTTATAATATTTTCCATTTTACTAAATATTTTTTTGTTAAGTATCTTTTTTGCGAAATGTCCACAGAATAAATGTCCTGTTGTAAAGTGAAAGTTACCCGAAAAATACTCGGCATTTTTCAAATATTTTTTTTTAGAATGAATGTTTCTGTTTATTATTTATAAAAATGTTTAAATTTTTTCGCTTTTTCTGCCGTCGGTATATTAAAATTTAATGTATATTTCGTTGTCTTAAAGTATTTTAAACTAAAAAAAAAAGTCTATTAAAACTTAGAGAAGTTTTTTTCCTATTAAATTATATATTTTAAGACCATATACATTCAAAATCATGGTATCATTTTGATTTTAGGTTGCAATTTATTGAACATTTCCATATTTTTCCATATTACGTGTATGTGATTCGAATCCACACTCCCTTGGATTTTACAATGTATTTTATACGTTCTACTTAATAGGCCACCGAAGCCCCTAGTGAAGTTTAAAATCGCAAATAATTATAAACAAATTTTTTTGAACAGTCTAAAAGAACTGTTGATTCAGCTTCACCGGTCCACAACTCCATAATAAAATTAATTAAATGACTTTTCGTTGAAATTTTATATAATATATATATAATTATGTATATATATCCCTACAATATAAGATTTGTATCCATACCTATTTCTCATATATAATATTCATATTGACTGCAGTTTGAATTATATTTAAATTCTTGATCTGAACAAAATAAGTGCCACCTAATTATTAATTTTTATATGTAAATCATTTTTTTTTTTAGGTACTTTTTTTTTTTTTTTTTATATTCCATTCCTTATGACCTTTTTGATTATTTTAAATTTTTTTAACATAATTTCAATTTATATTATATATTATATTAATTTGTATATACTAAGTATATATATTAATTTTATTTTATGTCATCATATTTAACATTATTTTAAAAGTATATCTTTTAAGTATATATTAAAAATTTATGAAAATAAATTTTTAAGAATTTTAATATACCCATTTCTTTTCTTTTGTCTTTTTTTTTTTTTTTGTTGTGTTTTTTTTTTGAAAGCTTTTTAAAAGCATTTCCTGATTTAATATTTTTTGTTGTATCATCGTCATTTTCATTATTCTTAACATTAAAATCAACTTACAAATTTTTTCTCATCAATATCAATTGGTATATGATTATGATTGTGATCATCAAGTTAATATCAATATAAATAGTATCGTTTAATTTTGTTTATATATATTTGAAATTTCATTGTTTTTTTTTTTTTTTTCTTTTCAATATTTTTCATTTACCATCTCTTTCATTTATCATTTCTTTTCATTTTGCTTTTTTTTTCCTTCACTTTTCTCAAATTTTTCTCTCTTTTCAACAAAATTAAGTCCTTAAATCCTTCTTAAAAGATATCCTTATTAATAATAATAATAAAATTGAGTGAAAAAAAATTGTTTACTTTTTTGTTTCTTTTTTATCCCATCACGTACGTAATTTAACCTAAAAATATACATACATACATTATACATTATACTATATATATATGTAATATACATTTATTTATTCTAGTACCATACAACAAAAAAAAAAAAGCAAAAAAAAAAAAAAAAACAAAGTCCTTAAAAAAATATCCTGGAATGAGAAAAAAAAAAAAAACTGTTTCAAATATTTCACAAAAATCTAAACTTGACTTCTTTTGTATAAAAGTTAAAAGAGGTGAATTGAGATTTTTCTTTTTCTAATCGAATAACAAAAAGATGAAAAAAAAAAAACAAAAAAATCAAAAAGTTCCTAAATCTTTTTTTTTTATTTTATAAATTCCTTTTTTAAAAGTAAAAAATATAAAAAAAAAAAAAGTTCACATTACTGTTGTTACCAATTTTCTTTTCTTTTATAAAAACTCACAATGTGTATAACAACATACTTATGTTTATATACAATTGTATGTATACATAAACTTATATGAGTTTTTTTTTTTTTTTTTTTTTTTTTTTCTTTTTAATTCTAAACAACAAACAAATCAGTATAAAACCTATAAAAGCACTTTTTAAGTACCATTAAACCACTTAGCCAAAAAAAAAAAAAAAAAACAAAAAAAAAAAATCTCACATCCTTATAAATGGTTAGTGGTGGTGAATATAAAATACAAAAAAAAAAAAATTCAACTTGAACTTATATTACATCTTTGCTAATGGTGAATAAAAAAAAAATTTTTAACAAAAAACATACTCAAAAAAATTTTTTTTTTTTTTCAATAAATGTATGTATGTATGTTGAAAAAGTGTTTTCATTCTGTTTCCATTTGCAAAATGTGTACATATAGCTGTACATATTTTATACTATCTAAAAATATACACATATTTAGATGTACATATATAAGAAATTTAAGGATATTTATCAGGATATTTAAGATACATTTATCTAGAATATACAAATACACATATTTATGTATGTATGAATATTATTTTAGTGTATGTATTAGAAAATTATAATTGCTAAAAAAAAAAAGAAAAAAATCAAAATAAAAAGCAATTTTGTTGCTTTTAGTTTTTATTGTAATTTTTTTTTTTTTTGTTTTATTTTGCAACATTTTAATTTAAACTTGAATATGCATATGTAAAGATAGATATATAGATATACAATATATGTAATATACTTGGATATACAATCATGAATATAATTTGAATTATTACCTACCGTTGAGTTGTTGTTGTTGTTGTTGTTGCATGAATGAAATTTTGTTGTTAGATAAAATGAAAGACCATAATTGAATAATTGTTTTTTTTTTTCTCATAGAAATAGATATGTATGGATAGATGTATATTTATTATTTTATTTTGAATGTATTTTTGGGGATTTTTTTATTTTATTTTTTAAAGTGTATATAAAAAATAGAAATAATTTAAAAATTTATATGAATAATTATATGTACCTACATACATATATAGCTATACTTTTTATAATTTATGAGATATTTTCGTATTAAATATGTTTTTTTTTTTGTTTGTATATATATATTATTGTAGGTATATACTTTTATTTTCGGATATATGTATCTAATGATATTTTAGTAAAATTTTAAACTGCATCATTCCATATAATTTATATAGGTCTTAACTCTTAAGGTACATATGAATGTTATGTATGCAATATATGTATGTATAGAAATAGGATGTGTTTTTAAGTGTTATTTAGAAATTGCTGTAATACAACTCTTAATGTATTATAAAAGTTAAATACATATTATTACAGTTATTTTTATAATTTATAACACAAAGTTTAATTTTATAATTTTGTGTCCATTGTTTGAAAGCGATTTTAAATTTCTTTTTTTTTTTATCATTAGTACCTATAAAATAGGAATATTTTAATTTTTAATTCAACATTTATTTTTTTTGTTTTAATAAACGATCCCTTGTCACATCCGATATTTTATTCTAAGCACTGGAATCTCATATTATATTATAAGTATGTAGTTTAATTATTTTTGATATAAATTTTAAGTTTTAATCAAATAATTAAAATTTTATGTAAAAGAGGTGCCGATTTATGTATATACACGGTTCGCAGGTTTTATTTTGAAGGTGTTTCAAGAAAATGAAATACAGATTTTTGTGACTTGACACAAGTATTAAAAATTTTAATTTTCTTTTGAAATTATTGGATATAGTGAATTCATCTTTCATTTAAATTTTTTTTTTTATTTTATTTGTGAACAAATAATCAACAAATAATGATTCTAGTTTTTAACGTTTTTTTATATAAGTATGAGTATTTGAGTCTTTTTATTTTAACATCTTTTCATTACTACGTTTTTGTTTTTTACACGCTAACGAAATATTAGGAACGGTATTCTTTTTATACTAATGTACTTCTATAGCTAAATTGGGATGGCTTTAACATCCCATTTAGGGAGGGGAGTAAAGATATTAAGGATTAGTTAATGACTTAGTTAATTAGATATAAAACTAAAAGTGTTCTTTTTGTGATAATAGATAAGTAATTCCAAATTGCTGAATGGAATGTTATTGGAAGAGAAGAATAAACATGGTTCTACATCTTAGCAGTTCTGACATTGAATTTTGAATGAATGCATTTTTATAACGAGTATTAAAGCACCGGGGAATTTTCACAGTGTAAAAATGATCACTTCCAGCCTCTTTCGGGTACATTAAGATGATAGTTCGAGAAGACGATACATAATTGATTTTAGTTCAGTAGAGTAAGTACTATATCATTACCTATACAACATCTACAAAAAAGTGAAGTGGCTTCAATATTTTGACGAATGTTCAGATGGAGTAGTATTACTAGCTCAACGAGATCAATAATTAATGTAAGGCGTGGTTTTGAAGTTCAAGGTAACTCAAAGAAGTTGAGAAAATATGAGTAAATGAAAATTTACCGTTTAGTTTTAATTTTCTAGTATAAAATATACTAAGTATATTTAAGAGGAAAATTGAATGCATTAAAATCACTGTGTTCGTATATATTACATAGTATATATACCTACAGTCTATAATCTATTTAACATTTATTTTGAATTTATATATAATCAGTGGACTTAAAATATATGTATAGTACCAAATTTAATTTATATATACTTAAGTGTTTTTTTCTCCTTTTTCCTTAATCTTCAAAAAACTTCAAAATGTTGAAGACTTCGTGGTGTATTTAATTAACGATTACTTTCCGGCGTTCTATTTCACCTATATAGAGTTTGTCTTTAATAGAAATATAAAATGCAATCATTTTTCAAAATAAATCTTTAAATCTTTGCTTTATTTTTCTTAAATTACACATACCTATCTGATAAATTTTGAAAACCTCTGTTTAATTTAATTTCTTTTTTGAAGTTTTTTTTTTTTTTAAACTTTGCAACATAAATATTGAATTCAATGTATGAATGTTTGTACGTGTATCTATACATTAGAAATGTATGTACCGATATAAGTAAGTACATATACTTATTTTTTATGATTCCTATACATTTTTTTTACAATTCTTTAAACGTGTGCGTTTTTATTTGTTTGTTTTTTTTTGTTTTGCTTTTTAAAAAACAACAAATATTAAACGAAAAAAAAAAAAATCATTTATACCGAAATCCAGTGACACTGGTATAAGTGATATCATTTAAGACCATTTAAAAGCTTTATATAAAGTAAAAGACTCGTTAAAAATGGTATAAACGCGATTCGATTCATTCATAAAATATATTTTTGTATAGATACATTATTGTATTTATTAAACATTTATTTTCTATACCTATAAGCATATGAATGTACAAATGTATACATATATCTGTAGATACAAAATTTCATTTTATTAAAATATAGTGAAAAAAAAGAGTAATATACAACAAGAGCTAAATAGATACGGATGTTGACTTTTCGCAGGAAAATAAGAAAAACAAAAATAAAAGAAAGAAAGAAAAAAAATATGGGATGGACCAAAAAATCGATGACAAAAATTTTAAAAGCAAGAGCAAAATGTAGAGTTGGCGTAAACGACAATTTTTATTTTTATTTTTTATTTTTTTATTTATTTTTTCTTTTTTAAGTAAACCGGAATATTAAATGGCGTTTTTATTCTGTATTATTATGTTGTATTGGTTGATTCATTTGTAAAAGTGTTTGTATATATTTATTATATACCTATCTTGTATATTATGGAAATGTAACTATAGATATTTTAAGGTATTGAATTTTGGGATAAGGTGAGGTTTTACATTTCAGGTTACATTATAATGTAGGTACATATTTATATCTATATATTATATCTTAAATGTAAAAATTCATCCGGAGAATCGACGAAAAATTACTCGTCGTTTGTAATGTAAAAAAAAAAAAAAAAACAAAAAACCAACAAAGAAAAACTAATGCAAATAAAAAAAAAAAAAAACTTTTTTTTTTTCCTCTAGAGACATTTAAATGATTTGGAAAGATACATTTCAAAGATACAAAGATACTGTGTATATATACATATGTATATAATGTACCTACTAATATCAATTGAATACATACAAAAGAAAAATATTCGAGCATTAAAAAGTAACTAAAAGATGTAACTTAAAGTAATTTTTAAATAAAATATTTAAAAATTTAAAAAGAAAAGTGGGGAGAATTTTATTATTTTTTATGTTTGTTGGATTTTTCTGTTTTTTATTTTCTTTTTTTTTTTTTATTGACAGTGTAAATCGCTTGGTTAGAGGCTCAAGTGAAAATTTTTAACAAAAAAAAATGTTGAAGAGAAAGAAAAATGAAATATTTGAATTTTATCTGTGTTTTAGGGTTTTAAGGTTATTAAAGATAAAAATAGTATCTAAATAGTAAATATGTGTATATATATAAATTTTTCATAATCTAAAAAAATAGATTTTCTGATGAATTTTTAAATTTGAAGAATAAAAGGGTTATTATTTGAATAGATTTGGTATTCCTTTTTTCTATTTTTTTTTTTTTTTTAATAATTGATTTATAAATATATATTTGTGGTTTATAAATATTGAAATATATAGTTTTTAGATTTTAGATAATTTAATTTTGATTATGGTTAATATCTTATTTTACAATATTCATGCGTAATAGGTAGGTAGGTATGTGTATATAAAAATTTCTTCAATTTTATTTTGAAAATGGGGTGGTAATAGTGTATTTTTGAATAATTTTAGTTATTATTTTGTAATACCTAAATATATTGTAACTAATAAATTATTTATGGGAAAATGTTAGAGGTATTCTGAAGAATTTTTGAACCGCAATTTAATTTCAAGAAGCTCTTCAAATATCAGGATACACAAATATAAAAAAAAAAGATAAATCAGTTGTTGATCAGGATCAGGAAAAAAAAAATTAAATTTTTGGTTGTTTTCAAATAATGATAGTGCAATTTGGTTGCAAACACCAAATCTAATAATCACCTTTAAAGTTCTCACTAAAGACAAAAATATACATATTCAACTTTTAAGGGGTAATATATATGTATATAGAAAAATTAAATTATGTTATTAGAAAGTATTTAAAAGAATTAATATATTCATTATACATATAGAGAATAAATAAGAATACTATCCCTGAAATTAATATTAGGTACTTGTTTTTCTTTTTTTTTATTCTTGTTGAAAGGTTGTCTTAGAGCAAACTTCCGATAATTTATAGTTTGTAACATGATGTTATCCGACGGCAAAAAACGCAATTACGAAAAAATAAATGTGAGAGATTTTTATTGAGTTTTCTAAATAATATTATAAATGATATATACATATACTTATTTATGTATATTCTAAACTTGTAGTTAAAGATTTTGTACTGGGAAGGGGACCCAGGTTTTCCTTATGTTTTTTGAATATTATTACACCTCCCGCAGGAAGAAAAAAAATTTGTAAATTAAAATGGCTTTCCGAAATTATTTCACAAGAAAAATTTCAATACAAAATCCTCATTACATAAATGGAGGAAGCCGAGGGTTAATTACGGAGTTATTTTATTACAAAAAAAAAAAACTTCCAAATCTAGGAAAAAATTATCTGCACATGCACAATGACATCACAATAAAAAAGAAATAAATATAATTTTTTAATTTTTGCCCTAATTTTTTTTATTATCAAATATAATTCTTCATCTCATGCTTCATTTTCATTATTATTATCTCTTCATATCTTTCATTTAATTTTTTAACACTTATGTGCGGGGAGAAAGGGTTTCCAGATACACACTTAGATCAGTTTAGGCCCGTTATGTGATATCCTGGACTAATTTCCATTTTAATTAAACCATTAGAGCTTATTATATAGCACAGTAAATCCATTAAGTTCACCTCTGACAAATCAAAAACGTTATTTAAAAAGAATTTCTATATTTCTATACCTAGTTACAGATATTTTTTTCTTTTTAGAATAAGACTCGGACATATCGAAATGTTTTATCAATTAAAATAAAACAAACGCGAAAAATTTGAAAATATTAATATTATGTATTAGTTATATAAAGGTGAAATGTCGTGTTGATGAATGGACTGTGGGATTCGTTAAAGTGATATACGCCTGTGGATGCCGTCTTCGTGTTAGGCTGGCCAGAACATGGAAAGTAAATTTGCCAATATCATCAATAGTTACTTAAAGCAACCTTTTGGAACAACTGAAAAGCTTTCTTTTGAGAACCTCGCTTTATATTTTCTATTATTATTTTGACCATCTTTGTTATGACGAAAAACTACAATAACTAAAGTTCTCTTCGATTATGGATACTTATAAAAATCAAAGTTGCAATCAAATAAACTTATGCTATAGGACAATATTTTAAAAATAATTAACTATAATGTGAATGAATTATTGAAATCAGCGAAATTTTCCTATATAGTCCTCTTCAAGGTTTTCGGATGTTTCCATTCAATAATTATAAGCTATTAAAAATTTTTCTTTATTTTGCATTTCATTATAACTTATTGAAAATGTTTATTGATTAATGCATTAAATTATTTTTCCATCTTTTTAGGATATAACTATATAAAAATTGTAAGTATTTCAGAATTATCTCAATTTTACGCTTATAATTAAAGTAGGTACCTAATTAAAATCTCTTAAATATTATTAAGACTCTTTTGGTTTTTCACTTTTCTCATTTTTTGTGGTATCGAACATATTGTTATTAAATACTTATTTCTTTTCGTAAAATTGATAGTTTGAGCCGCTTTTTTTATTAATAAAAACTGAGCTAACGCGTCAGTAATCAATTAAATCTAGGTTTATAGAGCATCTTTAAAAACATTAGATAACCTATTCGATCAGTGTTGGTGTTAAATTTCCATTCCCTAGGGCATGATGATACCCTTCTGATGTAAGACGTTTTGAAAACTACTTAAATTCATATGTGAGAAACTTGACTAAAATCTTGAAAAAAGGAAACTACCGAGATATATTTCTGTTTTTTTCTGGATAGATTGGGACAGGTGCTGAGAAAATATTCCGCCATCTCATAGCGTTAATTCCTCTGCAAGAAATTGATAGTTAAGATGCACTTGTATATATACCTAATTTTTTAGTAAGTCAACCGATATAACAATAGCATGTAAATAACACAAGCCAATTATATTATTTTAGCTCTAGACAGAAAAAGTATCCATTTGGATGTTTTTTGATTAAAATTTCTCCACAAGGGCTTGGTTGTTCTGCAGTTAGTATTTGAAATCTATCGTTCTTTGGTCAATTTGTTTTTTTTTTTCTTTTTTTTTATGCATGAGGTTCCTTTGGGTAGTGTTGGACTTTAACCAACCAAAACCACCTCCTTTAAAACCAAACTATATTACGATGGGTGTTTAAATACATAGTGATATAAAGTACAGTTTGGTTTTGGGAAGAAGGATGAGGTAATATATATTTGGGAAATTGGGTTTAAGATAATTAACATTATGGAGAAAAAATCTGGAGAGTTAATTTGAAAACGGATGTTAATGTTCTTCTAAAATTTCGCTATATCGTACCAACTGATGATGAATTAGCAACTTTTGGGAACACATGTGCGGGCATAGGATTCCATAAAGGAGACGTGCGCAAAACAAACGATTTTCCAAGTGCGCTGTTACGCCATCTTGACAAGTTTTTTTTTTTAATTTCTCTTAATTGATCAGCTTCAGTAGTATTTAAAAAAAGAAAAAGAAAACCCAAAAAATATTTAAAAGAGTCATAAAGAAAAAAATAAATTTTAATTTTTAAAGTTTAACAACAACCAAATTAAAGGAAAACTGAAATTTTATATAAACTGCATTTTGTATATGGGTAATAAATTCTTTTATTCAATAATATGTAAAATATATATTAATATTGAAAAAGAAAAAGTTTAGTTTTTTTTTTATAAATTTTTGTTTGAATTAAATGAGAGTTCCTTAAATTATTGTCTAGACCGGAAATTTGTGATGCTAATAAAAAAGTGTTTTTTTTTTCTTTTCTTTAAAAACTAAAAAAAAAAAATTTTTAAAAGTTTTTTCTCTGGGGAAGAAATTTCCCCCTCCTATCTTATCCTATCAATAAGTCTTATATTTACATTTTATATTTTTAAATTTGATTTTTTATTGAACCTTTGAAAATATTTGTTTTTTTTTTCTTATCGAAAAAAAAAAAAAAATATTGAAAAGAATGGGATGAAACTATTAGGGGAAATTGATATAAATCGGATGAATTAGTTTTACAGCCATTAGTTAAATAAAATTCAAGATATACATACGTATTTAAATCAGAATGAAAAAAAATAGAAGAAATATGTACATATATGTGGATTTTTTATTATATCTAAAGATATTTCTTTATTACATTTTTTTTTTTAATGGAAAATAAATTTTAGATTTTTTTTTTTATTTTGTTGTTTAAATTTTTTTATTTAAATTGAATGAAAAAAAAAAGTGAGGTCATAAGTTGGGGGTTATATATATGTACATACATAAGTGGGGTCAGTTTACATTAAAGTTTTTTATGAGTTTTAAAATTAAATTAAAATATCAGCCTAGTATTTTATAAAGTATGTACTTGTAAAAGAAATAAAATTACAAAATGTTTTGTTTTTTGTTTTTTATTTGAATTGAATTTTTAAAAGCCATCTGTTCTAGTTTTTCTATACGGTTCAATTCGGACAAATTGTATCTTAAAAAAATTTCATAATTTTTTCAATATATTCATTTTGTAATCGATTCTTTACTGTATAACATAGTCTAAGATGAAATAATGTCACTTTATATATATTAATTTATATATTATTACATACTTATGAGGGCAACCAAAAACATGCTCTAAAAAAACAACTTTAAGCGCTTATAATATGTCCTTAAAAACTGCAAATATGCACATAAAATATGCCCTCAAAAAGCTAAAAATATGCCCTCAAAAAACTAAAAATATACCCTTTTAATTAAAATAAGGAATAAAGCGTACTTTTTTTGACTTTTCTTTTTATAACCTATAAAAAATAGAAGTATAAAATTGGTATAAAAAACGTTTCTTTTTATAACCTATCAACCTAGAATAAAAATTAGAAATTAGAAGAAAAAAACAAAATCTTAAAATAACAATTTCCTTAAAAAAAAAAATTTTTTTTCAGTTTGGGAAAAAAATATATCGAAAAATTTCTACTAAATGCAAATATATGCTTTTTACAGTAACAGGCCAAATATGCAAAAATATGCTCTAATAAATAGGGCTAAATGCATAACTTTTCATGAAAAAAAATATGCTCGTGCATGCTTTTGGTTGCCCTGCTTATGAGGTTTGAAAATGATTAATTTGAATATTAATAATAAAGTAAATTTTTTATAATATACCAAATAAAGAGGTATCAGTATTATTTGGGCTCCCGAATAAAATAACCTTCCAAAAATTTGTTCGGAAAATAATACCCCATATCTAAAAAGTATAGTGAAATAATCCCACAAAAATTAAGGGATTATTTCATTGTTTTGGGGTTTCATTTCATTTTCTATTTGGGGCCTTATTTCATATGAAATAATCCGCTAAAATAAAATGAATTTGCAAATGAAAGAACGCCTTAAAAATACCTACTATTATACCTTCATACAAAAAAAAATTAAATTTCAACATTTTGATTTTTCTTTTACATATATTATATATATAAATATTTCATCTCAAAAGATTTGAAATAATCGACTGTCAAACCCCCGCTAACTGTCATAATGAAATAATCAACCATTTTTTTGGGGAATATTTCTTGCATTTTCTATTGTCTGGAGCCTATTATTTGATGCTTTTCTTAGAATACATATTCCTATTTTTGTATCTATTAACGAAGAGTATTAATCGTAATAATATGACGCAGTCTTTCTTTATTTATAGATAATTGTACTATATATAAACCATTTAATTATAGACTCTTTATTTAGAACTAATTTTTATTCTATAATAATAACTTAATACTTAATATAACGACTTTCAGATTTTGAACCGTCCTCGTTTTTAAAACAGAATCACTTATTCCAGGCAAATAGTTAGAAAGAGAGAAAGGGAGTGATTAAACCTTACATTCTCACAAAGTTCTTATATTAAAATTAGAAAAGAATACAAGTATCTGTTGTTGTCGAAAGAGATTGTTATTTGTCGAAGACACATTGCTGTCGCATATTAACAAAGGAGCAGTGCTAAAATTATTATGATTCGTAAATTGAACCAGAAGAAAATCAAAAATAACGGGACGCCAAACATTCATTTTAGAAACAAGTGCAATACGAATAATATAGAAGTATGTTAAAAATAACTTCGCAGTTTTTGAGCATGTGATCTAGAGTTTCCACTTTTTTTGACATAATCTAAACGTACCGGCCTTATCTGTTTTAATTTTCTCTAAGTGTTCCTTTAGTAGGAAATGCCCCGACAGGAATCCTGTTCAAATTCAGAATTTATTTTTGGTGAATCCTATGATGTTGGCATACCTTTATGGGTTATAGTATCCCAGAAGCTCCTTAAATTGCCTGATTTATATACAATCCAAACTATATGCTGATGACGGTCAAATTATTTTATCTATTGTTTGTAGGGACTTACTTTTCCAGTAACTTTAAACTAAAACAAAAAAAAAAAAGTTAGGGCTTTATAGTATTGTATAAAAAAAATTATTTCTTTTCCTTTTAAATGATAAATCGTCTAAAAAAAAAGTTATTTTGTACATTACTATACGTAACATTACATTTTATAATAGTTTGCATGTTATTCTAACGTTTTAAAAACGATATAGTGTTGAGGTGTAAAATTTTTTGTTTGTGCGTTTTTTTTTTTTTTTAATTTTGTTTTTTCGCGAAACCATCTATTAAAGTAAATTATATTTTAAGATATTATTTAACCATATAATATAACATACCTATTATCTAATTTAAACGTTCACTTTTGTATACTTTTTTTTTTTTTTTGAAAATATTACCTGTTTAATACCTGTAATTAATGATTTTTTTTTAAGTAGTAATAGATAGTGTTCGGTTATCATTTTTTGTATTCTATGTGTAGGTGAGTAAATTAAAAGTGTTGTTTGATAATATAAATTGGGTTCTAATAAACTGTTTTTTAAAATATATAATATAGAAAGAGTAAACTGAATGATTGTAAGGTATATTTATCATAAGAATCTAGGAAATTTCCCTAATGTGGAAATAATAGCTCCATTTCCGTTTTTGTTTTTTTTGTTCTTTGGAAAATTGCAATTTTGTAAATTTTTTTTTTTTTTTAGCAATAAGTTTCCTTTTTAATCGTTTTAATTCAACAGTTACTTATTTAAAAGTGTTGAAAATAATACGGTGTAAGAAAATTATAGAAGTTACTAGAGAAGTTTGATGTTTTTTTTTGTTTTTTTAAATGAATTTCTTGTAAAGTTAAATTTTTTTACTATTACTGTTATATAAGTGGAAATTGTTATTTATAAGATAGTAAGGTGGTAATTTATTACGATATATTTACAAAAAATTTTTCACTAAATAGTTAATATTTAGTGCAACGAAATGGTACTTAATATTATATATTAAAATTTTAGACTATAGTTACATGTATATACGTATTTAGAATATTTCGTTTCAAATTATAAAAAAAAAAAGGACAATGGTAAAAATTGCAAGGAGTTTTTTTTTTAACTGAACAAATTGTTTCCCCTGAATTAAAAATGAGAAGTAAATATTTAGAAATTTTGAACACAATTTTCCATTAATGGAAAATAATAAACACAAGAGTTTTTATTGGTGCACTAGTCCTGTAATACGTCGCATAAATGACGGAAATAAAATAAATCCTACTTTTGTTTTTCTTTGTATTTCAGTAGACTTCCGAATTCACATCTCAAACAATAATTAGGTATATTTTACTTCTTCATTCCTTTGTTTATAATTAAAGAATTTTTTAAATTTTCATTAAATATTTTATACACAAATTGTGTATAGATTTTTTCAAGTTTTTTTGTCGTAAATTTGAAAAAAAAACAAAATTTTAAAATGGAATTTATACAAACGTCAAAATCTTTCTATGGTTTGTGTCTTTAAAGGTTGCTTCGAACTATGTATGTATTTTGCATCTGACATGGCTGAATAAAAAAATAAAAGAAAAACAGCTGAGTAGACAAATGTATAGATCTTATCTTATCGTTTTTATTTTTTGCGTTCACACCTATCAATCGCCATTTTTTTAAAAAAATTTTTATTTCATAATTTCCTTATTTAAATTCCATTATTTTTCGGCGACCCAAACACTTCAATTGCATACGAATATTTGAAAATATTTGAAAACGAGGAAGAATATAGTTGCCTTTGTCAACTCTTAGGTACCCGTACGAACCGTTAGTATGTTCACAGCTTGTCACTCTGCTCACAATATTATTTTTTTAATATTTTAGTATTTTAAAATAATTTGGGTGAATTTTATAATTTCTAGAACTATGGGTTGTACACATATTCAAACTATATGTTTATATGTACATTCTTCAAAAGCAGATTCTAACCTTTCACATAACGATTATCAATCCAAAACTTTTTCAAATATTCTATAGTACCATTTAATACTAAGCGGTAAATGTAAGCGGTAATTTACTTAGTACAAAATAGTAAATATAATTTTAAATATTATATTATATTATATTTAAATATTCCATTGACAGAATAATTTCTTATAAGTACAATAAAATACATATATGTATGTAAATACGGCGCTATATAATATACATATATATACTCTTATCATTCATTCACTAGTGACATATACGATATGTAAATAAACATGATATTATATAAGTATGTATATATATTAATACCATATAAATAAAAATTCTTCAAGCAACCGTTATGTTGTTTATTTATTTACATTTTTATGTACTACGCATTATATCCTCAACAATTTCAAATTATCGAGTAAAACAAATGCAAAAAATTTGTTGAAGCAGTTTATTAGAAAATTTGAAAAAATCAAGTAACACTTTCGTCAATTATAAAGTAACCCTATATTATTAAAAAAAGTTGTTAACAGAAATAAAAGTATAATGTTGAAGCTTTAATTTTTGTGTATTACTTCAAAAAACTTTTAACATGTGTTCAAGTTACAGGTGTTTAAAAATAGGACATTTTCAGTTTTTGACCCCTTACAGCTCCTAAACGGGGGGTGATACAAAAAAAATTTCTGAAATGACTCATACTTATTTTCAAAGATCTAACTTCTGCCAAAATTTCAAGTTTCCAACGTAAACCGTTTAGAAGATAGAAGGGTTGAAGGATTTTGCAAAATTTGAGTTTCACATAACGGTAAATTAAGACATCGTATGTCACAAATATATACTTATTGTATATATACTTTTAAAGCCAATAAAATTAGTAATCGTTTGGCGTTTTCAAAATGAAGATATACCTTATATAACTTGTGCTATAACAATTTAAATATAGAGCTTTTTTGAACCTTTGGGGAGCTGTAGCTCCGTAACGAGTGGGGCTACAAAAAAAAGTTATTAAAAATAAAATTAATATTTTTGTGAGATCTATCAGTAGTTAAAATTTCATAGCTCTATTGCAAAAAAATGTGGGGATCTAAAAGTTAGGTGTTTGAGAGCTACCCTAAGGCTTGGTCCAAACTCAACCAAAAAAAATAGGGAACCTACGAATTACTCCCAGAATATTTTGTGTAAATTTCAAGATTCTAGCTTTCTTAGTTTTTTAGTTAGCGTGCTGACGGACGGACGGACGGACGGACATGGCTCAAAAGTCTTAGAATTTTTTTCTGATCCGATCCATACCTTTGAAGGTATATCTAGCTCGCTTATTTCGAGGTGTTACAAACGGAGGAGTAATTTTATTATACCCGATCCTATCGTACGGGTATAAATACCAAAAGCACATGTACATACATATATATGACAAAAGTCAGATACAATTAGAACCACTTTTAAAATAAAATTCATATATTATGACTATGTAATGTCATCTGACTTGCTACAAGTTTGTTTTTATTGCGTTCACACTATCTGTTTTTTTTTTTTCTGTTATTTATGAAGGGATTTTATCTATATCACAAATATTTCGCAAATCAGTAATTTACAGAAAAATTGATAAAAAAGAATTGTAAAAAAAATTGGAATTGATGAAAATTGATAAATTAAAAAAATTTGATGAAAAATAAACGATATATTGAAGCAGTATAAAACCTTTAGTACAGAATTGACTGAAGACAGCTATATATATTTTGAAAATTGTATATATACATTTAAATTTAAATTAAAATCTATTTTTTAGATAAAAAAAAATATAAAATACTTAAGTATTTTTAATCCAATTTTAAGATTAAATTTACACTACTTTTATGTACATTGCTTTTATGCAGTGTTAAGAATATTGTACATAGTATGTAATATGTATATTGTAGACATATTGGAATTATTTTTATACTCTAGTATGCCCTTATCGATAAAAATCTGACAAATGAATGAGTACGAGGGAAACATAATTTAATACAAAGTTTCTTTGGAAAGGAAAGTTTACATTATCGAAAAAAAATGATGACTTTACTTTAAATTTTAAAAATTTTTAGGTATAGTAACTAAGCCGCAACAATTACTTTTCAAAAAATCAATAGTTTGAATGTCAATCATGAAATATATGTATCTCTACATAAATAAAATTTATTTTTAGATAACTTTAATTAAAAATTCTTTGTATCTATAAACAAATACATATACATAATAATTTAAATTGACTATTTAACATAAATACTGAAACTTTATCAATTTTTTTTTTCGTTATAGGATAATTCAATTATTTTTAAATGCAGATATGTCGTGTTTCTCCGCCTAATGTTATTTTTCTGACTTATTATATACATAGTTCTTATTTGAGGAATTCAATAAAAATAAAATAATCCTAATACTTTTTGAATTCCAATACCTTCAAATGATTTAAAATGAATTGAAGTTTTATTGCCTTTTTTCTGGTTTTTGTAAACAATTCAGGAAAATGTCAAATACTCAACAGTTGAGGAAGAAGTATACAAAAGTAAATTAAGTTGTCAGATAGTTGACAGATAGTCATTTGCTTTCAAGTTATTAGTCGAGATATAGAGTTAACAGTTTTTAATTCTTCCATATTCATTCTTCTAACACAGATGCGTATGTTATTATTAACTTGGCTGAATAGCCTGCATTTAAATATGCAATTCCTATATTAAATTATGATCTATAAATTTAACTTTAATTAATTCAAGTTTCGATTTATAAGGTATTTTATTTCCATGTATATATATTTATATGTATCTATATATATAGGTGCAGTGAAAAAACGCCCGAGGAAATAAAGACCATCGGGTTTAATTCCAAAACTTTTGGAATTAAAGGCCGTGGGCGTTAATTCCTTTTTGAATTGAAATTAAAGCCCATAATTAAAAGGAATTAAAACCCGAGGGCTTTAGTTCCTTTTGAATTGGAATTACGACCCACACTATTTTTTGATATAAAAGAAGAGAGTAATAGAATATGTAGAGAAAACGCATTCTGGAAAATGCGTATAACCCTCATTTTATAACCAACTCGAAAACTTCTCCTAATTCAGAAACTCGCATATGCATATTTCTCAATATTCTGTAAAAGCCGCATATGCATACATATATCTAAATATACTATAAAAGGCATATAATCATGATTTTGAATTCAATTCTAAAATCCCTCTCCAAAATCCCTAAGGCCTTAACAATGAAATAGAAGTCCCACGAGACTTCTGACATGTCACCAATAAAATCCTGTCAAATGAAATACAGACTCATGATAGTAACCTTTGTGTTAGTCAGTGGGCTTAAACTCTTTTTCGAAATGAACTTAAAGTTCACGATCTAGTGGAAATTAGACCCGTGGGCTTTAATTCTTTTTTGAAAAAGATTTAAAACCCGCGGACTTTATTTCCTCGGGCGTTCTGTCACTGCACCATATATATATAAATATAAAGAAATAAAAGTAAAATGGTATCTCCTCATTTAATGCTGACTTAACACAATTAAATCGATATTATGACATTTTCATTTTTCTGATAATATCGTACAAAAAAAAAAAAAAAAAAAAATGTCAATATTGGTTTACCGGAACAATTATTACAATTTTAAGTGTTAAATCAAATATAATATAATATACAAATGTTTTTATTTTCAATTTTAATACAGAACAAAATTACTTTTAACAAAAAAAATATATATTTGCGAAATATAAACAAAAAGCCAGGAAATAAAAAAAAAATGTCGGAAATTGATGAATGAATCAACAAGTATTCATTTGTATATCAATAAATAATATTCTTGAGCACAAAATGACAAATGTCATTTATATTATATAAAAATGTCAATAAAAGATAATAAAAATATGAACTGTTCAGTAAGCGCTTAATGACTTTATTTAATCGTAATGATGACAATGTTCATGATGATGACTATATTAATGATGGTAATATGAAGAATTGTAAATATTGTATATATGTATGTATATAAAATGTCATTGCTGAAATTAATTTTTTTAATAACAATTTTATTAATTGTTTATTATATATTTTTATATTCTTGTAAATTAAATTGACCGTCTATCCTTCATGAAATATAAAAAGAAAAACGTTTACTGATGTGGACTCATAAGTTAAGCCCATATTTTCCTTTTTCTATTTAAGTCCTTTTTTTAGAATATTTTTAAATTCTTAAAATGCGACACGAAAATTAATCAGCGTTTCGTTCCAGGTGTGGCTGTAATTATATTATGTCTTCATACGACGTGCATGAGATTCGAACTTTGGTGTTTACGTTACTACTTTTTTTTTTTTTATACCCTACACCTAAAGTATAGGGTATATTAACTTTGGTATGGTGTTTGTAACCACCAAAAGGAAGCGAGTTAGGTATAGACATGTATATATATTCTGAATCAGGATCACCGCCGGAGTCGATTTAGCGATGTCCGTCCGTCCGTCCGTACGCACGATAACTCAAAAAATAATGATGCTATCTTGATGAAATTTATATAGTAGGTTACTAATTACGAAAGAAAGGCTAAGTTCGAATCTGGACAAAATCCGTCCATGGGTTCGGATTCTGGAAGCTTCCGAATGATTCCGGGCTTTTGGAGATAATCTCCGCAAACGAGATTATCTCCAAAAGCAACAAAGATAGAACCTTCAAATTTTGTACAATGATGTTTCTTCCCGTTCGATTTATGTCTCTGAAATTTAAGAGGATTTGGTCCATGGGTTTGGGTTTTGGAAGCTTCCGAACGAGCACCAGAGCAAATGAGATTATTTCCAAAACCAACAAAGATAGAACCTTTAAATTTTGTACAATGATGTTCCTTCCCGTTCGATTTATGTCTCTGAAATTTAAGAGGATTTGGTCCATGGGTTTGGATTTGGAAGCTTCCGAACGAGCTCCAGAGCAAATGAGATTATCTCCAAAACCAATAAAGATATAACCTTTACTTTTGGCAGAATGGTGTTCTTTCATGTATGATTTAGGCCTCTGAAATTTAAGAGGATTTGGTCCATGGGTTTGGATTTGGAAGCTTCCGAACGAGCACCAGAGCAAATGAGATTATCTCCAAAACCAACAAAGATATAACCTTGAAATTTGGCAGGGTGGTGTTCTTTCATGTTTTATTTAAGTCTCTGAAATGTGAGAAGATTTGGTCTATGGGTTCGGGTTTTGGAAACTTCCGAACGAGCCCCAGAGCAAACGAGATTATCTCCAAAACCAATAAAGATAGAACCTTTAAATTTTTTATAATGATGTTTCTTCCAGTTTGATTTATGTCTCTAAAATTTAAGAGGATGTGGTCCATGGGTTTGGATTTTGGAAGCTTCCGGAAGAGCCCCAGAGCAAATGTTAAATTATTAATTTTGTTAAATTATAATGTTGAATTATTCAGGTGTAGGGTATTAATAAGTCGGTTGCATCGACTTACTGTTACATTTACTTGTTTTATAATAATTTTGCCTAATCCTATGAAATTTTATTTTCTTTTTGGAATGCAACTTTCTTTGTTTATTTCATTTCTCTTTGTACTAACTTAAATTGGAATAAAGAATGAGGGTACATGTAGAATCGGTGAAGAAAAAGAAGAATTTTCAAGACACATTCTCAAAAAGTGCAGAGATTTACTTTGAACAAAATTTATGCACCCAAGTAGTAAGTATATTGTTTTACTGAAGAAGTACTGCTAAAAATAAACCCTATTTTATTACTGCTTCATTCCCTCCATTCATTTTTGCTTTACAATCAACTGTTCTCCTTAACTATTTTAATTATTAATAAATTTTTAATATATTTTATAGGTATGTATAATATATTTTTCTTATATTTTCTTCAATAAATGCTGTATGTGTGCATTAGAGATGTCCATTACCGTTTAATATACCAATACTTTTATTTATATAAACTTGAATACTAGAAAAAATTTACATTGAATAAAAAAGAGGGCTAAAATTTTAAAAATAAAAGGTATCTAAACACAATTCAAAACATTATAAGGAATGTAATTTATTAAAAATATAGTTACTATTTATTTATTTTTTGTTGGTTGGTTAGAATAAAAAGAAGCTCTATAAATTAGAATTATCTAAATTAGTTTATAAATTAGAAGAAGAATTATAAGTTCTTAGGTGGAGCTTTACTCCGAGCAATATATATAAATCTAGGCTTAATCGAAAATTAACTGTCAGCAATAAATCATCTACAGATCTTTTGTTTTTTTGGAGACAGAACGGGAGGCAGTAGTGAAGGGGTAATGAAAGTATTATAAGTGGAAGCAAAATCCACGACATGTAATATTATCGGAAGCGCAAATAGATTCACATCATAAGGTTGCAGTATTATTTATATCCCTTAAATAATAATACATTAATCTATAATTTAAATAACCTATACGCTATAAGTGGTGATTTGTAAATTTTTATGGTTAGATATCGAGAATTTTACTTATTATTTTTAAAATTTTCTTATGTATTGAAAGACTTTTATATTAGTCAAAACTTAAAAGTGTTCTGCCCGGTCAATTTTAGTTGTCATTTATACTAAAAATAATAATTTTTAAACTATATTTTATTCATGAGATTTTCATATTATTTTCATTGTAGGTAGACCTTCAAATGATTTGTAATACTTCAGTTATTATATGAAATTATTTAACTCTTGTAAACAAATAAATAAATAAATAAAACTTGAAGACACTTGTTGTACATTTCCTTTATGTAATTTTTCTACTTCTGCTTCTACTTCGTTTTTTTTTGTTTTTGTTTTCGTTTTTTTTTTTGTTTTTATTTTTAAATTCAATTCTATGTGTATATTTTATTACTTAACAAATCATCATTTCCTTTATAAATACTTATTTTATTATTATTATAATTAAATTTTTTTTTTTTTAAATTAAACTCAATGTTGATGTGTATTTAATTTTTGATATGAATTTTTAATTTAAATGAATTCACCTTCATTTTAGTTGTAAACAAAAAAAAAAAAAAACAAAAACAAAATCTAGAAAATAATAAAATGGTAACACATTTTTTTTTTTTTTTTTTTTTTTTAATTTTTAATCTATGTTAACTTTTATTTTATTTAAACTAAAAATAACATCAATGTATAAAGTAAATTATTTAACTATTATTACACTGTGATAGCAAACATTTTTTTTTTTAAATTTTGCATAGGAGTAATTAATACATTAATACAGTCATGGTCAAAACATGGTTTATACATTTAAATTCTTGATCCTATAAATTAAGGATTATTCGAATTCAGATATTTTGATTTTTAACAAAATTGCTTTCAAAATTGTAAAAATTCGTAAAAATGTTAAATACAGGTAGTAAAAAATGCTTGTATCCAGCCAATGATACAGTGGTTAAGTGGTTGTACAACGGTCTTTAATTTGTGGAGTCTCGATTTCAAACCCCAACTGAATCATGTAGATTAATAAACAAATAATGAAGATCTTACGTATAAAATAATAATTTAATAAAAAATAAGTAAATATATCTTAAATTTAATATCATACTGTAAATATATAATAAAATAATAATAACATAATTCCTGTATAAGGTAATAGATGGCGTGTAGAAGTAAAGCAATATGTGCGTCTCATAATCTTGTAAAAGAACTACAGACGAGTAATCAACGGCTTAGTGAAATTAATGATTCCAGATTAACTGAAGTTTAGTTAAATATCAATAATTAATGATTAGCGGATGCTCTATATTCCTTATAGGAGGAGGAAGGGAAAAAAAAAGAGTTTGTAAGTAATATTTTTTTTCGTTCGAAATTGTACTTTTCTAAGTCTATTGTGTATATTGACTATTATATATTTATAACATATAAAAATTAAAAATGTTAATTAATTAATATTGTTTTTGGTATGGAAGTCATAAAAGGACTCTATATATAGAGATGTTGGATGCAGAACTAAGAGAGTGTTTTTTCTTTGTAATGTACACAGTTTTTAACCCATTCAATATCATCGTTATTTATTTCTCGCAAAACAATAGTTAGAAAATCTTTTATCCCCTATATGGAGAGTTATGAGATTATAATAGCAGGTTAAAAATTATCTAGAATAAAAAAATAACTCTGTTTCTCACAAAAAAGTTAGCAAAATAATGTAAATTTATAAATAGATATATATAGATGACATGACAAGTAAAGATGTCACAAACTAGAAAGTTTAAACAAGACCAGACTGAATAAGAAGTTGCAACAAAATAATAATTTTATGGCATAAAATCGAATAAAAAATCATAAAATAAAATGAAACAAAGAGAAATTGTAAAGTTTTTTAAAAATCGGTAGACATGTTTGAAGATTAGGTAGTTATACATACATGTGCAGTTTTAATAGCATATTTTGCATAGATATTGAAGCTTGAAACACTTGAATTGAAATACTTTCACATGTCTCCAGTCAGTCAAGAAAAAGGTGAAAATATCTCAGTAGTTTCCTTTTTCGAAATAGATTCTATGACATGGATCTAAGAAGACGTTTTCAAAATCAGCAATATTTGCTTTCGCTTTCAGCTTCAGCAATATCTAAAGAAACTTGATACCAAATTTTTTTAAATAGGTTCTGCTGCATTTGAAGTTGGACTACGAACTACTTAGTTGATACTAACGCTTTACCTCAGTCTTCATTAATAAAATAAAAAAATAAATGTATTCTAAACACAGCGTACCGTAGAATATTCGAAGGCCAAGTGAGTTTTTAATGCAACGATAGTAGTCCTAAATAATAATGGGGTTAATAACAATTTAAATATTGTAAGATTTTAATATTGAGAGTATAAATATTCTATAGTACATATGTCACTGAAACGATGTCAAAAATGCACACATGTCACATATATTTAAAATTGTTTTCCGGTAAAACATGTGGAAAAAAAATTGTTTTATATTACTTTCCACTCAAAAATATTATAGTTGTGTCTAATTACATAACAAAGTAATCTTTTAGTGACACTTTTTGAATGTTATTATCTAATTTTACAAAAATAACACTTTTTTTTCGTATTCAATTAAAAGTGTGTAACAAATTTTTTAATTTTTAATACCATAAGTTATAATAAAATCTTGTAAATAAAATCCATAGGCCACCTATCATCAAGTATAATATAGTTAGTATTGCATGTGTTAAAAAAAAAGAGTATTTGTTGGCCAAATTTGTGCTATATAGAACGCAAAAGCGCGGAAATAATTTAAAAAATTTTTAATTTACAATTTTTTTTTTTTTTCATTATTTTGAATAATAATTGTTCTTCTCTTTTGTTTGCTTTGAAACTTTATTTTATTTTCTAAATCAATTTATTATTTTGTGGCCATCACTGTACATATAAGTATTAAATTAAATAATATTATACTACAATAAAAAAAAAAAAAACAAGAATGTAATTTAATAGCGAATTAATAACGATAAGACAACAATTTAATTGCCATACAAATACAGTATAGATTTAATGGCAACCGGAAATAAAATATCATTGGATAAAATAAAAAAAATGTTAAAATAAATTATAAAACAAACAAAAATGTTGAAAACAAAAACAAAATAATGTTAAATATAAATTAAAAATAATAAAACAAAGGAAAGTAAATTGTAGGTGGTAAATTAAGGTTTATGTGATACACAAATAGATTATAATTCAAATAAATATTTAATAAAAATGTGTTGACATTTTTGGTATTAAAATTAAGTGTTGCCGTTTTATTAACCTATTAACTAACTAAAAAGATAAAAATGGTTGTTTTAAATTTTAATAAAAGGCTAATAGAATGTTATTTTTTATGACAAGTATTTTTTTTTTTGCTTTTTTTTTTTTTTTAATTTACGAATTTGATAATTATTTTGATTGCTTCACTTAATGGATTTTTGAGTAATGTTTAAAGATTATATTTTGATTAGATTGGTGAATGTATTTAAGTGTCATCTGTGGGTCAATGGTATTTTGATTATTTTTTATTACTAATATATATATGAGTTGTATTAAGGAGAGATATAGTTATATGTTTTTAATAGATCTATATATGTAATTTTGTTAAACATTTTCACATTTATTTGAAAATTTAAATGCAAAATCGTAGATTTAAGTGAATTTTTGATTTTTGATTAAAATTAAGTTTTTAAATTGAATTGCATGTTCTTTTTAATCTTTATTGATTTGATGCATTCTTGCATTTTAAAATAATTTAAAACAGCATTTGTGATAATATTTGAAGTTAATTTGAAATGAGATTTATTTTTATTTTTATAATAGATTAAAATTTCACCAAAATAAAGTGATTCAATAAGTGAAGATTCTCTAATATAATTACATATATATGTATATATAATATATGTTTATAGTACTATAGAATAACAGTAAATACTTTATAATTAGCATCTGATGATAAATTTAGTAAAAGTTGATATCTTCTAATTTAATTTGCGGTGTTTGTTTTTGTTAATGAAATCCTTCTCAGTTTCTCGGTTGAATTTTGATGCTAAAAGAAAAACGGATAGGATATTTTCTTCTTTTTTTTGTGAGATTTAATGGAAAACTTCAAAAGGAAACCAGAAGAATTGCACGTGATTTTTCCGGATAGGGTTGGACTTTAATCAACTAAAACCACCCCGTTTTAAACATAACTTTTATTTGGAACGTTTAATACAAATGTACAGTTTGGCTTACAAAATAGGGATGTGGGAGATCAGGGGAGTATTCTTTTATAAAAGGTATTAGGAAAAATTTAGGATTATTTAAGATGAGTAGAAAAATTTTGAGGGACATTTTGAAGAAAAATGTTAATGGTTTTCTTTAACTTTTAAACTTTACTAATGCACGTACACATTTCAGTTACCAACTTTGGAGAACACTTTCGATGGCAAGTGATTCCATAAACGCGACATGAATGTTTTGCACATTATCGAGATAAACCAGTGCTGTTAGAGGGACTCCAGCCCAAATATGCTCAACTAAATTTAGGATTGTTTATATAGATAAAAATACTAATGACCACAGTTCTGAAACTAAATTGGTATACCACAATCTCAAGTGTTTGCTGAAATTTAAGGCATTTACACTGAACTAAAAATTCTAAAGTTAGACAATATTATTAGCAACTTTGTTTATTACATTACTCTTGATATTCTAAACGTTTTGTTAATATGTAAAAACAGTATGCCAGTACTTACCAAAGATTTTTTTTTCAACTTATTGTTTGAAAATAGAAAAATTTATTGGGTTAAATTTTTAAAGATTCAAAATCACACTTGTTACACTTTTGCCTTTTGATGAGTTTCTCCTACCCTCACAAAATAAAAACAATTACGTACGGAGTTTTATTTATTTTAGATTTACTCTATTGCCACGCCACGAAGAAATTGAATCTTTAATCTCCACTTTATTAACATCCCAACAACATAATAGAAAATATAGTTTAGTGTTAATGTTCTTAATGTTAAATAATATAACAATTTTTTTTTATTTTTTTATTTTAACATTATAAATTTTTATTAACTTTAATTTATTATTTTAATTTATTTTTAATTTTTTAAAATTTTATCCTTTTAATAATACCATAAATATTTTATCCTATGCACGTGATTTTAATAAATTAAGAGATACTTATTACAATTTAACAAGTTTTGATAATTTTAACAAAACATGCACAAAAATAAGTTAAATTAAAAATAAAGATTTATAATATATATATGTACATAAGTACAGTGGTATACATAATTGTACAGCTTTCTAAATTGTATACAATTTACCTTCGTTTTTATCTTTATTAAGAGAGAGGGGCCCCGGTGGCCTAGTTGGTAAGAGCGTATAAAATACGCTGTAAACACCAAAGGAGTGTGGGTTCGAATCCCATACACGTCGTAAGAGTTATTCCCCCTTACTACATTTACAGCCACGCCTGAACAGTAAAGGCTGTGCAATTTCCTGTCCACATTTACGTGGCAGAGAAAAACTTTAAACAAAACAAAAAAAAAAAAAAAACTAAAAACAAAAAAAAATCTTTATTAAGAGCAAATATTTTATTTTCTTAATTATGATATGTACAAAAATTCATACAGTCCAGAAGCTATTCTTACTTTTGTGCTAATTCTTAATATCTTTATTTAATACATTTATAAAATCATTGAATTTTATTTTAATAATAAATTCTAACAACAAAATAAAATTGGCCAAATACACAATATCCACATATATTGAACAGCTAGAGAAAATCAATAAGATCATTTCAGACTGAAGTAACGTCAAAAAAATATAACTGGATTCTTTTTGAATGTTAAAATCTAAGATCAGACGTCATGTGAAAATTGCATCTTTCATTCAAAGAACCGTTTAAAAGGTAATATGTGGCAAACACAATACTTAATTTCGATGAAGAGATACCGCTTAATGGAAGATTACCGAATCTAAGAACAATAAATTCTAAATTAATTTTCTAAATATTTGAAAAAAAAAAAACGTCAGACTTTAACCTAAAAAGTAAAATATTAAAAGCTACTACTATTTTTTTGCATGCAAGTATAGATTATATATCCATAGTTTAATATATGTATAGATATATTAATAAAACATAATTACAATAGTAATAATATCATTACCCATTTGGTTGATGGTTGAAATACCAAATAATTTTAGAAATGTTACACAAAAAAACAAAAAAAAAACGTGTGTTAGACCAGGCAGAAAAAAGAACAATTTAAAGTGAGGTCTCTATTATATATGAATATTCACTAAGTATATGTATATGATTTAGTTTTTACCATATATATATGTATATATTATAATATTATTATATAATTAAAATTAAACATTTCCAGGAATTTAATTTTGCTAAGAATTCATAATAAAATACAAAAAAAAAAAATGTATGTAATACATAAATTTTAAGTAGACGGAAAATGAAAAAAATAAAAAAAAAAACAGACACCATAATCAGAAACCAAGAAAAAATATTTTTAAAAATGTATCTAAAGAAAAAATTCAACAGTCCGTGAAAATAATACAATTTAACGAAATGTAGCATAATTTTGCAAAATTAACAAAACAAAAAATAACATACCTATTACTTACTTTTTATACAAAACATTTTATTTTGTCCATTATAATAATGTGACGTGTTGATAAAACACTAAAAAATGCCACTTTTATTTTTGATATGCAGTTTGAATTTTAAGAAAGATAAAATTTATTTTAAAATTTTTTTATTTTTGAAAGTGTTACCAGATTTATTTAACTTTTTTTTTTTTTTTTCGCTAATTAAATAATATTATACATATATTATTTTCAGTTAAATTTTGCGGTGAGCAGTTGCATAATAGATAAATGTAGTTATGTTTTTATAGTATAAATGAGTCTAATTAATCTTTCGTTTTTTAAGTCATTTCCAGACCCTAATAGATTTAATTTGATGCAACAATGTTCAACTGATAGATGTGATGTCATATTTAACAAATCCCTTAATTAGTTAATAGTGTTTAAGAAATACATAAGTATATATGTACTTATATTACAATACAATGGAATATATGTATACATATAGTTACATCACTTACATGTAATATATATAGTAATGTGCATACTTGAGAAGTACATACTAAACTAATGTTAAAATATGGATTTTCGAATATTTTTCAACTGTTTTTTTTGAAAACAACCAATTTCCAATTTTTTTTTTTGGAAAGATCGGCGGGAAATATCAAAAGTCAAACATAGAAGTTGCATGAAGTTACTGTAATGGGTAAAGTTCAACTTTAAGCAACCAAAATCGCACCTAATTTAAAACTAACTTTTGCATGAGACCTTTAATATAAATGTACAGTTTGGGTTTGGAGATTAGGGAGGATTGGATGAAGGAGGTTTGAAGAATGGGTTTTTGGAGGAAATTACGGTTACGAGGAAAGCAGGAGAAGATTTTAATGTTCTTTATATAAAATATCAATTTTAATGAGAACATATGTGATTGTTAAACTTAAATTAACAGATTGTCAAGGCAACAAAAAATTTTTTTTTTGTTTCGAAAATTCTTCCTTAAGCTTTAGTAAAATTTTCTTCTCCAATTTTTTTAGTTTTAATAAATCGATGATCGGTTTATTATAATTAATTATTAATTAATAAATAATAAATTTTCAATAAAAATTAAAATAAGTTTTCAATAAACGGTTTCAGATTGAAATAATAGAAAATGCTTTATAAGACATAAGTATATATTCTTTTTCAGAGTAACAAGGTTAAGTATTTAAGGTTATTCCACAAAAACAACTTTGTTTTTTTTTATAGGTAAAAAAAAAATAATTTTAATTTTAATACTTCATTCCAATAAATCTTTTTTTGATTAAACAACAGGGCATTTTCAAGATCTAGGTGAACTTTTTGACATGAATTTGAGAAATTTTCAAAGTTTCTTTCATTAGAGTGGTATCATCGTAACATAAATCTGAGGCAACTCTGATCGAATAGGTTCTTGTACGTTTTTGAAGGTGGACTACGGATCTAGAGCTCAGTGATTAATTAGTGATTAATATAATGGTATAATCGTGACATAAATCTAAGGAAACTGAACACCAACTTTGATCGAATATAGGTTCTCGTACGTTTTTAAAGATGCACTATAAACCTAAAGTTTAGTTTAGTTATAGATTTAATAATCAGCTTTTATCAATAAAAACAAAAAAAAAGCATTGGTTTTAAACAATTCAAATTTTACTATACAATATGTCTTAAATGAAGCTTTTTAAATAATAAAACTAATAAAACATTTTCTTAATTCACTCCCGTCTCTAGAATTTTTAACATAACACAATTTATTTTTAAATACAAAGTTAATGTTTTCATTTAAAAAAGGAATTGTTCAATAATGATCCCAAATAATATAAAATGCTTAGTTTATTAATTACTTTTTTTTTTTTTTTTGAACTAATGTTGATAGACCCATCGAGAATTTTAAAATTTATCATTGGGAAATTTTTATAATACATTTGAATATACCTAAAGGTATTAAAACCACTATAAAATGTACAAGTCATTTACTACTCGTATATAACTGTATAATCAATCAGTAATAAAAAAATTCAGTTTTCATCTATCATCAGTCAATTTTTTATTTAAAAACTATAGTGATGCATTATATGCACACCAATATTGTAGTTTCCTAGACTCTAATACCATAAGTATAGTTAATTAATGGCAATTCAGTTTCCAGTTAGATGAATACGGTATAGTTAAGTAAAATTATTTATATTGTTATTATTATTGTTGTTATATATTGTTCAAAACTAGATCATCTATTATTTGTGTGCGCCCCATTCTATTAAAATGATAGCCTTTAGGATATATTTGAAAATAATAAAAGAAAATAAACAAAACAAAAAAAAAACAGTAGCAGCAAGAATGCACCTTTGCACACAATTCAATTTACAGTGATGGTTAAAATTAAAATACATTTCACATAAATTCTATTCTTATTCATTTTCAAATTTTTTCTTTTTTGAAATATCGACATTTTAAAAAAAAAACTAGCAGTTTAAAGAATGCGTTTTTAAAAAACGAAACGAAAATGAAAGTTTTTTAGAATAAAACTGTTACAGAAAAGGCAAACAGACAGAAATGTGGCTGTATATTGTAACTGTTGTAACGGCTATAGTTACTGTTAACAAAATAGTAATAATAATAGGCGGATTTATTGTTTCCTTACAATCCCATTCCCAATTTAATGTTTCCGCATCCTACTGTCCTATCCTTTCCTATTCTCTAGCCAATATACTGCTTTAGCAGATACGGGTTTCATTCCATTATATTGGCTAAAGGGGGAGGTAAGTTTAATAAAATTATTTATTATTTTAGGTGGGAGAATCTGATACTATCAAGGGGGAATTCTTGGTGTTTTTGAAAGATTCCCCACATCTCTTAGGAAAAAACAAGTATTATTTATTATTTTGTAGTACCTACCTATCTTGACCTAATTATTAAAAGGTAAGTATGATATTTTTGTCAAGTGAAACAAACTCAATCTAATTATTTCGCAGTGCCTACTTTTTGACGTTAAAAGAAACGAAAATAAAAAAAAATACTCTCTAAAATACTACTTTTTAATATCAAGTAAAAATTCAAATGTCAGAAATAAACAATCAATTTAAGACATATAAAGCAGTTTGTCATTTTAAGTGAAGCCAATTTTAAATCGACCTACTTGTTATATGGACATACTCTTAAGAACCAAAAGGGATATGAAATTTTTTCGATTTTACCCAAATGAACACCGCTTAAAAGTGTCGTTTTAAACGGTTTCTACTGTAGATATGCAATTATACTTTTGAAGGGAGACGATATATTAAAACTGTGTTGCATTTTTCTGAAATATAAAATTATAAAGTGTTTTCAGTTTTCAAAGAATTTCAGATTTTCAGATTCAGAATTTCAGAAAATCTTCTGTGAGGTAATAAAACAAGTTGTAAAATTCCATAAAATCTCAAACATAAGTTATTGTTTTAACTTTTAACTTATTATTTTGTTTATTGATTGAAAAATCACTAAATTATTGCTACTTTTAAATTATGCTTAAATAGAAAAAAATGGTGTCTCACATAAGAATCTTATTTATTCTGGGGTAGATATAGAAGAAGTAAGTACCAGCGAAAAGGACAGTACATTTTGCTATAAAAAGTACACCAAATATAAGATGTTTCAAAGCAAAATTGAGTTTTAGGCAAAGATTTTTTTTTAAAATTACTTCAAACCCTTATAACTTTGCAATTGCTGAAATTAAAGTTCGTAATTACTCTACAAAATACATTTTGTAGCATCTTAAAGTCATTCAAAAATTGTAGAAAAAAATTAAATTTTCGGACAAAAATCTTTAAATCTCCCGCATCTCATAAATGATGCACACAATAAATTCTCCTCCTCATTGTCGTACAATTTTTTGCAAGTTTTTACCTCTCGTACCTTCTCCTAATCAGGTAGGTTTCTTATGTGGGTCATCTTATATATTTTAATCGAAATATAGCTATGTACATTTATAAATATAACAATTCATGATAGCGTTCCTAAGTTGCAGAACGTTTAAAAATTTGAATAATAAATGTTTTAAAATTCAATTTTGTTGCTTTAAAAAATAATTAGGACGAACTTGGCCATATTTTATAGTTAAAACTTAATTTCAATATAGAACTGAAAATCTAAAAATTATTTAATAATTAGGTGTACTTAATCGATGGACAAATTTTTAAAATATTTCAGTGAATATTATTTTGCCAATACTGTAATAATTTTAAAAAGGATAATTAATAAAAAATTTTTTTTTCTCTCACTTAACAGAAATATTTTGAAAATAGAAACGTTCTTTTTAATATTAAGTGTCAGTACAAACAAAATAAAAACTAAGAATGAAAAATTTTAAAAAAGAATTTTTAATGTCAAAATATTAACAGTATGAGGTCCCCTTTTTCAAATCATAATATTTTTTTTGTTTTATTTTTATTTAAATAATATTTAGAAATATTCGAATTAAATTTTTTAAAATTATAACGATACGGTGTAGGATAATATAATGACTTTTAATAATTTTATTTTAATAGTTTTTCAAACATGAGTTGATACTTTTTTTTTCGTATTTTTTTAATCGTTTATTTTTTTAATGAAATCGTTAAAATTTTGTTATAATTACAGAAATATAAAATTGAAAAAAAAAAAAAAACAAAAAAAGTCCATTGACTTGGTTTTTTAATAGGTCACAAATCACAATGAATGTCCTTAAGGTATATTTCTTTTGTTACAAACTGAACACGTGACTCATCTTTTTTTTTTCTTATGTTTTTATTCTCTTTTATAATAGTTTTAAATATTTTTATGATTGATTTCTATTGTTATCAAAAATGAGAACATTTTCAATTAATCATTTTTTTTTTTTATATATTTCATACATTTCATGCAATAAATATAAACATTTTTAAGTTTGTGAAATTTTAAAATTAATAAAAATTTATAATTTTCATTCTCACGATAATCGTTTTATTTTTTTTGTACTTTAAGTAATGTAAATTCTAAAAAGTTTCACTACAACTCATAAAAAAGATTTTTTTATTTTTTTAAAGCAGATATAATGTATAAATCTGAGAAAAATCGGAGATTTCATTTTAGATTTTAGATTAGACTCTTAGGCTACTTTAAGTTAGAAATGCTCGCATCTTAAAATCTGATTTTTCAAAATCGCCTTTCGCCTAAAATCTTTGTTTTTTATATTTTACTTTTTATACCCGTATGAACTATGTTCAAGGGTATAATAAATTTGCCATTACGTTTGTGACACCTTAAAGGAGCCGAGCTAGATATAGTGTCAAAGGTATGGATCGGCTCAGAATCGAATTCTGAGTCGATTAAGCCATGTACGTCCGTCCGTCCGTCCGCACGATAACTCAAAAAATAAAGGAGCTAGGAGGCTGAAATTTTTTTTACGTCACTTTTGAAAAATTGTTAGTTTTGCTATTTAAATCCAACATTTTCGGTTGGCGGGTTCGAGTAGCTGCCATACAACTTCTTTCTTTATATAGAAATAACTCAGTATCTATTCAAGCTAGGTTTCTGAAATTTTGCAAATGATGATCAAGTTTTATGGCAACAACTTCTGTAAAATTTGGCTGTGTTAGTGCGGCGGGTTCGAGTAGCTGCCATACAACTTCTCCGTTTAAATGAGAATAACTCAGTGTTTATTGAAGCTAGGAATCTGAAATTTAGTAAAGAGGTGTCGAGTTACATGCCAACAACTTTTGTAAAATTTGGTTGGTCTAGAGCAGCCGGTTCAGGCTTCTTGCACCTCTTGGAAGTTAATAAAGCTAGGCGTCTGAAATCTCGCAAATGATGATCAAGTTTTATGGCAACAACTTCTGCAAAGTTTGGTTGTGGTTGTGCGACGGGTTCGGGTAGCTGCCATACAAAATCTCTTTTTAAATGAAAAGAACTCAGTGTCCGTCCGCACGATAACTCAAAAAATAGAGGAGCTAGGAGGCTGAAAATTTTTTTACGTCACTTTTGTAAAATTGTTAGTTTTGCTATTTAACTCCAGCATCTTCGGCCCCTGGGTTCGAGTAGCTGCCATACAACGTCTTTCTTTAAATGGAAATAACCCAGTGTCTGTTCAATCTAGGTATCTGCAATTTTGCGAATGATGATCAAGTTTTATGGCAACAACTTCTGCAAATTTGGTTGTGGTGGTGCGACGGGTTCGGGTAGCTGCCATACAACTTCTCTTTTTAAATGAAAATAACTCAGTGTCCGTCCGCACGATAACTCAAAAAATAAAGGAGCTAGAAGGCTGACATTTTGTATACGTCACTTTTGCAAAATTGTTAGTTTTGCTATTTAACTCCAGCATTTTCGGCCGGCGGGTTCGAGTAGCTGCCATACAACTTTTTTCTTTAAATCGAAATAACCCAGTGTCTATTCAATCTAGGTATCTGAAATTTTGCGAATGATGATCAAGTTTTATGGCAACAGCTTCTGCAAAATTTGATTGCGGTGGTGCGACGAACACTTGCTATTTAACTCCAGCATTTTCGGCCGCCGGGTTCGAGTAGCTGCCATACAACTTCTTTCTTTAAATGGAAATAACCCAGTGTCTATCCAATCTAGGTATCTCAAATTTTGCGAATGATAATTATGTATAATGTATGCGAATGATAATTATGTAAAATAATGTATATCCATTATTATATCCATAAACTGGCAATAACTTCTGTAAAATTTGGTTGTGATCATATGACAGGTTCGGGTAGTTGCCATACAACTTCTTTTTTTAAATGAAAATAACTCAGTGTCTATTGAATCTAGCTATCTGAAATTTAGTAAAAAAATGTCGAGTTGCAAGCCAAAAACTTTTGTAAAATTTGATTGATCTAATGCAGACGGTTTAGGCTTCTTGCATTTCTTGGAACTTAATGAAGCTAGGCGCAATAGATTAGGGTAGCTGTCATACAACTCCACAATTTACATAAATATATCTCTGTAGTTCGGTTCTAAAACATCTGAATGTTTTTAAAAGATGATCAAGTTTTATAATAAGATATATTACGTTCAAACGGGTATCCCAGAGTTGACACAGTCTACTCTACTGCACTCTTCCTCGTTTTTGTCTATTTTTTGATTTTTTTTTAAATAAAATTGTAAAAAAATTTAAAATAAACTGGGACTTTATCTCTTAAATTAAATTTTGAGGTATTCTGGAAAAGTTAATAACCCTTGATATTATCACAACCTTGATTTTTTCTGTATTTTTTGAAAAACAAAAAAGGAATTTAGCGATATTTAAAAACAATGAAAAAAAAACTTTAGCTACGCGATTTAAAAAAAAAACATGATTTTGTGTACGAACACACGTAGAATAGGTGTAAATGTTAAATAGATACTTCTAAATTTATCTGTATAGTATAGGTATACTCTAAATATATCATTTTCCTAATTTATACAGATGTGATAAGTTTAATTAATTTTTTAAGAAGAAATGAAAGTTAAATAAATGTTTTCGAGCTTACTTGTAGTACCTATTCTTTTTAAAATACATCATATAAGTATTCAAAATTATGACGTGGATTTAACTAAAACAAATATCTTATCTTAGTTATGAACTATCTCCTAAAAATATTTTTAACGATAACTAAAATAATCATATTGTATTTATACATTGCTTTACAATTTTTTATGATCCAATCTACTATTCCTTCAACTACACTCTTAACTCTTAATTATAGAATTTAAAGTGCTATGGTATCCTACGATGAATTAAAGAGATGCAAGAGATCTGTTTGATCGTTATTTATGCTGCAAAAGGTTTTAGAAAAATCTAATATTCTAAAAATCTTTAAATATGCAAATTTAAAGAGTTTAGCTAAAATCAAGAAAAATGTATTTTCTAATGAAATAAAAAATAATTATAAATAGTATTGACGTTTAAAAGGAAGTTAAAAAATATAAATAAATAGAGCTTAATAACACTTAAGAATAAGAAACTGAGATTCTAATAAGACATTGAGAACAGTGCAATCATAATTGAATTTCAAATTTTTATAAAACAAGCATTTGGACTAATTGACAATTCATAATTAATAAACTTGTTTTAATACGCGTATATGAACGTATGTTCAAAGGTAAAATAAATTTGCCATTACACCTTAAAGGAGTTGAACTAGATATAGATTTTAGTGTATGGATCGGATTAGAATCAAATTCTGACTCGATTAAGCCGTGTATACGTCTGTCCGTTCGCCAGCACGATAACTCAAAAAGTAAAGGGAGCTAAGATTCTCTAATTTCTACCAAGTCACTTTTATAAAATTTTTATTTCAGTGGGTATGGGTTCGAGTAACTCTCATACGACTTCTTCCGTTATTTGGAAATAACGCAGTGAAAATTAAAGCTAGGTATCTGCAATTTTGTGAAAAGATGCCAAGTTGTATACTAATAACTTCTTTAAAATTTACTAGTGCTAGAGCAGCAGGATCAGGTGCTTGCATATTTTGAAATTTAATTAAGCTAGACATCGAAAATCTTGTAAAAAATGATCAAGTTTTATGGTTTTATTTATAAATAATTTTTGTAAAATGTCGTTGTTTTTGGGGAAACAGGTTTCAGTAGCTATCATACAAATTAAAAATTTACATAAATATATCTCGGTATTTAATTAAGTAAAGCATCTGAAATTTTTGTAAGATATGATCATATAGGGTATTCTAGAGTTGACACAGTCCACTTTATAGTCTTCCTTTTTTTTAATTTGAAAGCATAATGCATTGCTGTTTCTTAAGTAAGGATCAACTAACACAATATAACTATCTGATAAAAAATAAATTTTTTTTAAACATTTTCACTCCAATATGACTTTAAAAACAATTAAAAGGGTACTTAAAAGAAATTAGTGTGTATTATACAGAAGATTGATTGAATTTTTTTTGTATTCTTTTTAATCATTTTTTTTTAATCTAAATTGTTCACCTGCACAAAAATTCAACATTTATACACCTATAGAATCTAATAAATATTAACTTTAAATTCAAATTAACTCTCTCAAAATTCACTAAACGGTTTTTATTAATTTTTTTTATTTTTATGTTTCTTTTAATATAAAAAAACAACAATTATAAAAATTTTATTTAAAAACCACAACAGTTTTATATTTTTTATTTTTTTTTATTTTTTTTTATTCAAATCAAACAATAAAAATTTATTAAATTTCAAAACAAATTATTGTAAAGGTTTTAATTTACAATTCTTTAAAATTTACTTGGAATTATAAAAAACAAAAATAAAAAAAAAAATTTTATATAACGAATATTAACATTAACAGCCCAATTAACTGACATTTGAAGCGTGACCACAGTATAAAAACAGAAAAAAAATATTCAACATTTAATTCTAACCTCAAATGACATGAACTGGTTCGCAGTCTGCAAAACACAGACAAGCAAAAAAAAAAGAAACAAAACTCTATAATAATTTTCCTTCTCGAATTCATTTATATTTTTCTTTACTAAAGTAAATAGGTATATAGTAAAGAATTCCTTATCTATTTTACTTTAAGTTTATTTGTATTCCTGTTTCTTCATATTGTTTTTGTTTTTCTGGAAGACCTCAGGTGCATTTGATACTTTTCAATAATAATGTCAAGCGATTAAATTTCTGATAAAAAAAAGCAAAAAAAACTTATTGTTGCCATGTCCTGAATAATTTTTTTTAACATATTTTTGATTTTTCTTTCTTTTATCTGTCAGTGACTAACTGACAGACTGACTGATTGACTGTTAGATTGAATGATGAATTTTTGTTATTTGTCTGACCAAGAAATTTAATGAAGTAACTTGAAAACTAAAAGAAAAGAAATATAATAAGAAATATTTTTAAATTCTAAGTTAGTGCAGATAAAAAATTAAAAGTATTGTAGTGTTACAAATTATAATCTAGACAATCTAGAAGAGATGTTATTTAAAGAGGATAAATTCCGATATTTTATTTTAATTAAGCAAAGCTATTGGAAAAGTGAAAAATAAGCAAAATAGGTGAAAAGTGCAAAATTGATGTAAGAGCAAAATGAGAAACGACTTGTTAACATAATTAGATTATAGGCTATATCATTCTAAGACTACCTTTTCCATACATTTATTAATGAAATAGCTTATAGGCTATATAAATAACCTTTCCGCTTTATGTATTTATTCCCTTTATCCTTTTCTGAATCAAATTTCCTTTTTGCAAACTTAAATTTGAAATATCAAAGGTCCGTATAGCCAAAATCTGTTCTTGGATTTTCAAATGTTTTCCTAAAATTAGTTTTTAGCGTATGTTTCAAGATATTTTTGTTATACTTTTATATACCTTATTATAAACCTTTTATAAACTTTAAAACATGGTATATATAGTATATAGGTAGTGTAAACGTTTGATAGTAAAAGCAAAAGTGCACATTTTCAAAAAAAAAAAAAACAATCAACAGCAGTCTAGAACTGTGACTACTTTCACATTAAGGAGAAATTTGACAAAAATAAAGAGTCACTTTGTTCAGTTTTAAGCTAATCCTGCATAAGTAATTAAGAAAAATATAATATTGGAGATTAAATTTGTATGTCTCTACTACAATAAATTTGAGAACGTGTCCAAGTTAAAGGTGTCTATAAGAATAGAGAATATTCAATTTTTGATATCACTTTAACTTTTAGGGGCTGTAACTCCGTAATGAATTATTAAAACAGACAGCCAGTATGTGGTATATGCCATATATTTTGTATTCGATTTTTCATGAAATTTTTAAATGCTTCGTTTAATCATGCTGATGAAAATGGTTCAGTATTTTTTGAAAGCATTTAAGTTTTTCAACATTAATGGAAGATTAATTATTGAGTTATATTTGGTGATGATTATTCTGCCTGTGTATACAACTCCATAGAAATATCATAGTTAGTATTTTGTTTTATTCCACATTATCATTGTAATTTGGTCCTTTTCGTTTGTAATTGTAATTTGGTTTTCTTAGAGATGCTTAAGGCATCGCCTACTTCATATACGTCATAAATATGTCTTAGGCATCGCCAAAGTATTTTTTGTCATATAAATTAGACTAAAAATTTTTGTTTCCTTAATCATTGATTTTACTAATCCGTTGATTTTAATATGACTATAACAGGCGTTGAAGCCGTATAGTTGGTTATACAATGTTGTTGTATACTTTTTGGAATTTATCATAAGTACTTACGTAGTTGTTGTTGTTATTCTTGTTGTATCTTATGGTTGTTGCTGTTATCCTTTTGTATCATAAGAACTTAGTTGTTGTAGTTATTTTACGATCATAGTTCTCAGGGTATAAGGATGATATTGCTATGACGTTTGTAACTTCTTAAAGGAGAGAAAATAAATATGTAAATATGAAAAACTGAATATATTCTTGCTAAGAATTGAATTTCGATTGGATTAAACATGCACGCTCGACTGTTTGTCTGCACGATACTCAAAAAATAATTGAATTAGAATTCTGAAATTTTTACCATTTCACTTTTGTAAAATTGTAAGTTCGCTATTAAAATTCAGCATACAACTCCTTTTTTTTTATATGAAAATAACTCAGTGTTTATTATAGCTGGATATTTGATATTTTGTGAAAAGAAGTTAAACTTTATGTCATTTTTTATTGGTTTAGAACAGCAAGTTCGTATAAATGCCATACAATTTCTTTTTTATGAGCATAAGTCATAAGTTTAGTTTTACGCCAACACCTCCTGAAAAATGTTCTTAGTCTATAGAAAATCATGTTTTAGTAGCTGTCACATAACTTCAAAATTTACATAAATATCTTTAATCTTAGTACTTAATTCAGTTAGACATCTGAAATATTTTAAAAGATGATTAAATTTTATGGCAACAGCATTATAACTTATGTTCGTACGTGTATGTAGAGTTGACCCATTCAACTACATACTCTTTCTCGTTTATTCAAACTTTTTATTTTTTTTTTCTTATATAATTGTTCATTTTCATTCAAGATTTACTTTCTAAGCAAACCATTTGATTTCTAGTACTCAGTGAATATTTATTTTGTATGTGCTAAAGTAGATTAATTTTTAATTCCATCATTTCCATCATAACATAATGATTTTTTAGAGGAAGTTGTAAAGAAAAAAAAAAAAAACAACAATTTTTTTTTTAAACATTCAAAATTTATTAAACATTAAGAACAGTTATATAATAAACGATTATTTAAATGCTAATATTGTTTGGTTACTTTTGTTTCCTTTTTCACATTTTTTTTTTTTTTTGTACTTAATAAAGTTTTGTGCGTGTGTGTGTATGTGACACAAATTAAACCACCGATGTTGTATTGCACATTATTCTTTGATAATTCTTGTCCATACCATGTGGAGTTTTTATTCTTATTGCCAGTGGTTGTTCGAACCCATGTTAAATATTTTTGTATATATATATATCGGAGTAATTATTTTAAAAGTGTAGCTGAAGTGAAAATTACATTAAAATAGCCAACAGTTTAATATGATAAGAATCTTTTTTTTTTTGTTTTGTTTTTTTTTTTTTTTCTCTAACAATAATAATTTTCTGTGATGAATTTTATGTATGAGAAAGGGACATTGCTGGGACAACTTAAAAAAAATTATATATATATATATATATGTGATATATATATAAGGTATATATGTTGATTTGATGTATAGTAGAAAATCGTTGGTGTGTAGCAAAATGTCATGCATTTTTGTAATTTAGTTTTTTTGAATTATTTGTTCTGAGTTTTACATGAATTATATTTTGGACACAGGACAAAGAGGGGGACACAACTTTGCTTTAAAATTAGTAAATAATGTTTTTTTTTTCTCCGTAGGTATAATATTTCTCAGTAGTAAATTGTTACTTATATGGTTTTCGTCGTCTGCTATATATGTACAGGGTTTTCCAATTTGAGTGATATGATTTTAAAGTGATGTTTCGACCATTTCTAATATGTCATGATCTGTAATTTTTTTTCATTGTATTCAGTAATGTTTACAATTTCATCATGGAGAGATATATGCAAGAACAACATTTACAAATTATTCAATTTTATTATCAAAATAATCGTTCTTCAATTGCAACTTTTTTAAGAAAATCATCTTGTCCAATTTGGAAAATCATCTTCTCCACTTTCATCTGAGTGATGCGGTAAAAAAACAAAACTGTCGATTCTGGTGCGAAGAAAATCCACAAATTATTCATGAACAACCATTACATTCACCTAAATTGACAGTTTGGTGTGATTTTTGGTCTGGTGGAATCATCGGTCCGTATTTCTTTCGAAATGAAGCTGGTAACACCGTTACTGTTTATGGAGAGCGGTATAGATCGATGATAACCAAATTTTTATGGCTGAAATTGGAAGAAGTTCATCTTGACAAGATCTGGTTCCAATAAGACGGGGTTACGTGCCACACAGCACGTGCAACAACCGAATTATTGCGAGAAAAGTTTGGAGATTCGATTATTTCAAGAAATTATGACATTGAATGGCCTCGAAGAAGTTGTGATTTAACACCATTAGACTATATCTTGTGGGGTTATTTGAAGTCATTGGTCTTTAGCAATAAACCAGACTCTCTTCAAGCTTTAGAAGTTAATATTGAACATGCTATTCATGAGATACGACTTGATTTAGTGGAAAAAGTGCTCGAAAATTTCATTCATCGAATTCGTTCCTGCAAAAGAAGTCATGGAGGCCATTTGAATGACGTTTTATTCTGAACTTAATTGTATCGATTGTACTTCATATTAAATAAAAAACATTTGAATTTCCTTAACAATTACTTAGTGTGTTTTTTTTTGAAAAGAAATGATATCACTCAAATTGGAAAACCCTATGTATATATATATTGAGTAGTTATATATGTATGTATATATTTAAATTGTATTGTTGTGGTTGCAGAGACAATGACATACGATCTAAAGTTATGGGTTGCTATTATTTTTTTTTTTTTTTTAATATTTGGTGTAAAAAATTTATGAGAATTATATTCAATTGAATTACTGAATGGGACTGAAATCGCTTAAATTGGCGGTGTTATCTGATTACAAAAAAAAAAAACAAAAAGAAATAATGAAACAAAACGTAAACCGACAAGATATGAATTTAGAACATTTTAACTACTATAAAATGTTGTAAAGTGGTTATTTACTTTTTAAATAAATTAATGTTTTGTTGGATAGCAATTTTCTAACTTAGTTAAATAATTAAATGTTTATATATATATATATATACTTAGGTATTATATTGTATAAGTACTATATATATATATATATGTGTACAGTTTGATTTTAACTCTATTAAAAAAGATAATTTAAATTAAATACAAAATTTTAATTGTTAGTTTTGCTCCGGAAGTAATAATAGAAAAAAAAAATATGTATTTGTATATATAGGCACCTATACATATAATGTTAAATAATGGTTATTATTATGTGAATAATTTTAAGATAATTAAAAAAAAAAAAAAAAAGAAATTTAAACTTTATGTTAAAAATTTATAAAATTTTAAAGTCCAAATAAAAGGGAGAAAATTATTTACGACATATTTATTGTCTTTTATTTGTTTTTGTCGGAAGTTTTAAAAATTGTAGACTTTGTAATATTTTTATCCATAACTTCATTCTCTATTCAAAAAAATTTAGGGGTTCTACAACTCTTTTTTATATTTGTTCAATTCTATTACACTATTTCTACACTATTTAATTGACCACTGTTCATTTGTATGGGATTTTATTTTTAGTTTTCTGTGTTTTTTTTCTGCACAGGATAATACAGGATTGCTCTCTTTTATGGTCAGTAGGTATAGTATCCATTGTAATATTTATTTTAATAATCTTAGTTATTTAAATTATTGGGTGGATGTATGTAATTACTTATTATAAAATGTACCTTCGAAACTTTAGTATTTAATTACTGAATAGTTATGAATCACTGCGAATCATTAAATTCATTTTACAAAATGATGTCGACATCAAATGTTTTGTTTTGAGGGATTTTGAAGATTTTCAAGCGATCTAATTTTCCCGATTAAGGGAAGTATATGAATCTTTTTCGATTTATATGAAATTACATATTTCGTGATTCTTAGAGGGTCAAAATGTGAATGAATCATTTTCTATTTATATGAAATATATTTCGTTATTCTAAAGGTCTTTAAGAAAGTGTTTGGATGGCTATCACGAATTAGATATCATATTTATAATAGATTGAACATGAATTAATAAGTTAAAACCAATTAATTGATTTAATTTTAAGGACTATGAAAGATTATCGATGGTATGATCCAGCATAAGGCTTATTTGAAGAGGAAGTACGTATTCAAATCTTGTACAAGAAGCAAGGACCATGTAGAAGTGGTTTAAAGATGTATAGTAAGAACTTAGAGTATAGTAGTTACTGCTACCATAATTGATCCTTTATAAAATAAATAATATAAAAGCTATCAAAAATTATAAGTTTATTATTAAATCGCTGATAATTAGTTTGATTACAGATCACTGATTAATCATATGTTAAAAAGTTAATAGTAATTTACTTTGCGATTTCAATTCACTATACTAATGACAGATCATTGAGATGATTACAGATCATTACTTATAGATTTATTAAATATTAATAGCTTCATCGTAAAATCAGGCGCTATGAACTAACAAGTAGAAAACAAGTTGTTAGTTAAAGTCGGAAAAAAATAATTCTGCTTTAGTACATATGAACCAGTGTCCGAAAAATTAAATGAACTAAGATAGAAAATTGTAAAATTTGATAAATATAAAAATGAAATAAAATCGAAAAATATTATACTTAGTTATGTTTGAGAAATGAATTAAGCAAATGTCGAAAATTTTTTACTTTTATTCGAAAAACTATTTAAAAAACTTTAAAAAAGGATCGGTATGTGTATATATAATAGGTACATGTTCATGCTGGAATTTGAATTAGGCAGTTGAAACTTATGTCGATTTTCAAAATATCGATTTCCAAAATGTTGACTTTTATATATATCGATCATTTTAATTTTATAGAAAATTATAGTTTTTACATAAATTATTGTTTTGTTTTTTTGTTTTAAACTATAAGTAGTAATATGAATTAAGATGGATTTTGCAGTTGGTTACAAAATCAGAATTATACACCTTTACAGAATATTTATATACATGTAATATGTGTACATACGATTCTGAATTAGGAGTGATTTTGCAGTTGGATTCAAAATCAGGATTGCCATATAAATTTTCCAGAATATTTATATCTCTATATGTATATGTGAGATTCTGAATTGAGAAGGATTTTATACTATAGAGTATAAAATCAGAGCTTTAATCATTTATTCTTTACTTTTTGAAAGAAAACATTTTGGGAGTCGACATTTTACGACGTTGAAATTTTGGGAGTTAAAATAAAAAATTTTCTGAAAGGGCCTCGGTGGCCTAGTGAGTAAGAGCGTATAAAATACGTTGTAAACACCAAGGGAGTGTGGGTTCGAATCCCACACACGTGGTAAGAATTATTCCCCCTTACGACATTTACAGACACGCCTGAACAGGAAAGGCTGTGTAATTTCCTGTCCACATTTATGTGGCAGAGAAATGCATATAAAAAAAAAAAAAAATTTTTTTTTGACACTAAAATGACATAACTAATATTTAATAATGTCTGTCATTCATTATTTAAGAAAATGGACTTAAGTCGAAAATTTGCTACTTTACTTTCAAATGAATGATAATAGAAAAAATATAAAACGAATTAAAGTCGAAAAATAAATTAAAAATTTATTTTTGATTTTGATTTATTTCGTGTTTTCGACGTTTGAATTTTTCTATACTTATAGTTACATATAGCCGTAAAATCATTAAGTTAGATTTTATTTCAGACATGGATGATTAAAATCAATCTATAAATTTGCTTATAGTGGATTGGTATTGCAAAAAAAGTAATTCTTTTGGAATGGAACAGAAAATTCCTTTTGGAACAGGAATAGAAAAAAAATTAGTTCAAATTTGTTGCAAGGATTGTATAGAGAAGCAAAATATGATTATATTGAAAAGTTTTTTTTTTTGTATATATAATTAGTACTGCTCTAATTAGTTCATACTATTCTAATTCTATGTACGTACGTTAACATGTCATATAACCAGATTGCGCGATTAGCATCGTAATTAATTCACAACAAAATGTAAAATGAAAAACTATAGGTAGGGAATAATTTTCTTTATGATTAAAATGAATTATTTTTATGTTTAAAAAAATAAATTTCATAAATTATTTGTTTATTTTTTTTTTTTTTTTTTTTTTGTTTTTTTTTTTTGTAAAAATCATTTGAAAATAAAACAAATTAAAATTTATGAAAGTATGGCATTTTAAGTATATATGTATTACAAAATTTTATTCTTGTTTTTTTGGCATAACAATAATTAAATATATATATATATGTATTGTACGTATATATATATTGTATATATATACAATTTTGGAAGATTATATTGTGTAATTATTGCGTTAAATTTTACCTTTCATGAAATAAAATTTTTCATTAAAATTATTATTTTTTTTTTTGTTGAATAAATTAATAATTAATTTTTTTTTTTTGAATTTTCATATACGATTAAATTTTCATATAAATATTAAATTGTATTTAAAATGTATGTATTTTTTTAATTTATTTTTTGTTACTCATTTTGAATTTTTTTTTCATAAATTTTTTATTTCTTAATTAGAAAACAATGAAATGAAAATCATTTCCGTGTTTTTGAAAAAAAAAAAAAAAAAATAAAAAAGAAATTGAAACAAAAATAAAAATTTCATCCCACGCCATTCATATCTAATTTTTGATTTTACTTTTTATTATTTTGAAAATAAAATGCGTGAAAAGTTGCAAAGAAAAAAAGGAAATTTATATGTATGTGTATAGATACAACGATTCATTTAAATCAAAAGATAAATTATGGTACGTTTACACGAAACATATACCAAACTTAATGCTAATGAAAATCGAAATCCGTATTAATTAAAAATATTATTGAAATTTTTACAGTTAATATAAAAATAGTTTAGATTTAATTGATATTTTTTTAATTCTACCCCATTATATACGATTTTTTTTCTGATTTACCTCTTAGTTTTGCAATATTGAAATGTATACGTGATTTAGCGAGGCTGACGTTATGATAAGCCACTTTCCTTAAAAAAAAAAAACCCTGATCAAAAATAAGACTAAAAAGTCTTCCTGAAATGATAAATCTTAAATTTAATCTTGAATTAAAATATTTTTAACGATTTTATTTAATATTTTTTCTTTTTTGAAAAAAAAAAAAATTTCAACTAAAAAAATAACAAAATTAAAACGTATTGTCGTTTGAAATATGTATGTAAAGAAATAAAATTATAGACGAGATAATAATATAGTTGATTTTAAAATCAGGGTTTTATTGTTTTGTTTAGTGGGAGTTTGACGGTGGTAGCCAGCGCTATTTTAAATGCCCTGTTGTTGAAATATATATCTGAAGAAAAAAAATTAGGCGAGATTTTAAAGTTGGTTACAAAATCAGGGTTTTAGTAGCTTCCTTAGTGGGTTTTCGGAGCCGAAGGCACCCACTATTCTAAATGCCTTTTTGTTGAAATATATATATTATGAAAAAAAAATAATTAGGTAAAACTTTATATAGTTCGTTACAAAATAAGGGCTTAAATAATTTGCTTAGCGAAGGAGTGAGGGTGGCCGCTCCTATTATATTAAATTTCTTGGTGCCAAAATTTGATGATTTTAAAAATAAATAATTTTCATTGATTAGGGCTTTAATAATTTGTTTTGCGGCACTTTGGGGTTGGTAGCCCCCACTATATTCAATTTGTTTGTGCCGAAATTTGATGATTTTAAAAATAAATAATTTTAATTGAAGATTTTATTTTCAAGATATTTTTTGTTTAAGATTTTTTTTCAGAATTTTTTTTCCAAGACTTTTCTTAATTCAAGAATTGTTTGTATCAAGATTTTTTACATTCAGAATATTGATAGACACCCATCGATGATATATTATATATATATATGTATATTACAATTTTTTCTTTAATCCCATTTGTTAATGCTATTACAACTTTTTACATATGGATGATCACCTGACCGATTGTTTTTACTTATTTGATACCACCATGGGCTATGGTTACGGACTTGGTTATAATGGGTCTTGATTTTGTTATAAAAATTTATTACCTATTTATTTTTGTTATATGAAGAATTTGATTACAAATGGAAGAGAAAATTACCTAGAGGATGTAGGAATTAGAGAATAGAAATGAATCCAATGAGTTAAAGGATGGAAATAAAAATGAATTGAATGAATTAGTCATAGGTGGTAAGTTTTAATAGTTTTATTATTTTGTTACTACGATATGCAAGTACAACTTTTTCTTATGACATTGGTGATGTGTAGGATTTAATTCCCTGAGTAATTTAGCGCTTACAACATCATTAATTCCACAATTTAATGAAAAGTCAAATCATATAAATTGGAAATCCATGATTAATAAATAGATAGCGTCAGAGAGTCAAAAACTGAATTTGAAAGCTGTTTTGGTTTTTATTAGTTACTAACTTAAGTAAATTTGTTTAATTGTTTTTTATATAACCTAACTAAAGAAATTATAATTTGTACACTTAATATAATTTTTATATTAATGAAAAATCTATTCTGTTATGTGTTTTTTTAAGGCGGTTTCAAATTGTACATTGTATTTTTATTTTTTTATCACCTTTTTATTTATTTTCAAGAGATAAAATGTGTTTTAAAATGTTACTATTCATTTGCATAAACAAAAATTAAGTCTATTTAACACCTGCATTTTAAACATGGTGTGTCCTATTAATAATCATAATGTTCATGTGTCCATAAATTAACAAATTATTATTTCCTTGTTTTACATAACACATTATGTATCGTATATAACAGAAGGATAATTATTAAATATTAAAAGTTGTTAAATGTTATTTTATATCTTTTTATCTGTAAAAGAATAGCACTTATATAGAGAAAATAAAAAAGGGAAAGAAAAAGGAAAATTAAAATGAATTTCAGAAAAATTAAAACAGAAATGTTTTTATTAAAAAATGAATTAAATTAAAAAAAGATTATTATATCAAGAAAAGATAAATATAAATGTATTTTTAAATATTTACCATAAAAAGTAAAAATTTACTTATTTCATTTTTTATATTGTACCTTTTTAACATGTGCCTCAATGTATCGAGTTCTTTTATAAAAATAGTGTTTTAGTTAATGGTTTGTAACTTTGCTATCGTATATACAGCTATTTTTATACCATACACCTAAAGTATAAGGTATAATAACTTTGGTATGGTGTTTGTAACCACCAGAAGGAAGCGAGTTAGATATGGACATGTATATATATTCTGAATCAGGATCACGTCCTGAGTCGATTTAGCGATGTCCGTCCGTCCGTACGCACGATAACTCAAAAAATAATGATGCTATCTTGATGAAATTTAATACTGTAGGTTAACAATGACTAAAGTAAAGCGGAGATTGTAAATGGGTGAAATCGGACAATGGGTTCGGGCACCTCCCATACAACTCCTAAAACCGAATACCCATATCTTCGAAATTAATAAAGATAGAAACTTCAAATTTTGTACGAGGGTGTGTTTTCCTGAATCCTTGATATCCCTAAAATTTGAGATGAATTGAAGTGGTTGTTCGGGTACCTCCCACACAACGCCCAAAACCGAACAAGCATATATTCGAAATTAATAAAATAGAAACTTCAAATTTGGTATTAGGGTTTTGTTTCCTGAATCTCTGATTTGTCCAAAATTTGAGATGAATTCGAGTGGTTGTTCGGGTATCTCCCATACAACTCCTAAAACCGAACAAGCATATTTTCGAAAGTAATAAAGATAGAAACTGCAAATTTGATACGAGAGTGTTGTTTCCTGAGTCCCTGATTTGCCCAAAATTTCAGATGAATTGGAATGGTTGTTCGGGTATTTCCCACACAACTCCCAAGACCGAACAAGTATATCATCGAAATTAATAAATATAAAAACTTGAAATTTGATATAAGAGAAAGCTACACTGTTCTGATGATGTCTCTAAAATTTGAGATGAATTGGGGTGGTGGTCCGCGTACCTTCACACATTTTCCAAGACCTAACAAGCATATCTTCGAATTTAATAAATATAGAAACCTGAAATTTTGTACAAAGGTTATAAAAACATTTATTTTTTAGCTTATATTAAATACCTAACTAAAATAACTTATGGATTTTTAATTTAATTTGATTTTTTTAGGTGTAGGGTATAAATAAGTCGGTTGCATCGACTTACTGTTACATTTACTTGTTTTAAATTCATTTTAAACTTTTTAATCTGATCCCACACATGCGACGTACTTGTGTCATATGAAATTTCACAAGCTCTGTTATAATATAGAGATAAATCCTAACAGTCAAAAAGCAATTTTTTTAAAATCTTAATCTTTTAATAGAACTTGATATACAATAAAACAGTATAGGAAACTGGAAATTAAGTAGAAAAAAATTTAAAAATACGGTATATCTATTAGTTATAAAATGAAGTGAAAATGTGAGTTTTATTTAATACATAGAAATCATAATATTTAATCTGTAAATGACAGACATTTAAAACCATTTTACTCAATGATTTACCAACCAACTTTCATTTTTTTCTTTTTAAATGATAAATATTCAGTATAGCCATCTTACAAAATTAATATTTTTCCAAAATTTTCTAATTTTCATTAATAATTTTCCATTTTTATAAAAAACCCATGTAAAGTATATACATATGTATCATATAATATGTATAATCTATACCTATAATATACATATTCAAAAACGACGCTCTTTTATTCCGTTGAATTTTAAATTTTGTTTTGTTGTTTTTGCTTTTTGTTTTTTTTCTAAAAACATAAAAAAAATTTTAAAATATATTTTGCATGGTGGGAAATAGAAATTTCACAATAAAATTGAATATAAACGTTAAAACTTCAGTGGGGAGTTTGGTGCAGTGGTAGAGTGGCCGCTTCTTAAACTTGAGAAGTGTTTAGTTCACAAGTTCGATTCTATTCTATTTTTTTTTTTTTTTTTTATTTCTAATATTTTATATGAAATAAATTCTTACATATCATAATATTTAATCTGTAAATGACAGACATTTAAAACCATTTTACTCAATGATTTACCAACCAATTTTCATTTTTTTCTTTTTAAATGATAAATATTCAGTATAGCCATCTTACAAAATTAATATTTTTCCAAAATTTTCTAATTTTCATTAATAATTTTCCATTTTTATAAAAAACCCATGTAAAGTATATACATATGTATCATATAATATGTATAATCTATACCTATATTATACATTTTTAAAAAAGACGGTCTTTGATTCCGTTAAATTTTTGTTTTATTTTTCTTTTCGATTAAAAATTTTAAAATATTGGTTGTATGGTAGGAGTAGGAATTTCACAATATAACTGAATATAAAGATTAAAATATTAGTTTAGTGTTTAGTACAGTGGTAGAGTGTGGGGTTATTAATAGTTGCTTTTTGATTTTGCAAGTTCGATTCAGTTCTGTTTTTTTTTTGTTTTTTGTTTTATATTTTAAACGAAATAAATTCTTACATATCATAATATCATAATAATATTTAATCTGTATAAAATAGATATTTAAAACCCTTTTACTCAATGATTTATCATCTTAGGCTTCTTATAATATATACATATATAATAGGTATATATTGAGTTTCCAATACTCAATAAATCAAGGGCAACTTCTAAAAGATAATAATAATCGTGTTTTTACAAAAAATATTATTTACAAAGAAATTTTAAATTCATAAAGGCTTTAATTATTGAAAATTGTATTTTTACATTTTAAATAAAATCATAAAGAAACTATACTGTATATATTGTATTGTAATTGCTAATTAAAACACCTCGAATTTCGAGGGGCGGGCGAATACTAGTTATGTTTTATTTTGTATAAAATATTATATTAATTACGGATCTACAGATCATCTAGACTGAGTTTATAAATTTAAAAAAAATTGGAAAAAAGTGTAAAAAAGTTTTTCTACCGTAATAAAGATTTAAATTTAAAAGCCCTCCAAAATTTATTATTTTTTTTTTATTGGTTTTCGTAAGGATAATATTGAATTCTTGAAAAGATATAAAAAAAATAAAAAAGACAAAAAAAAATCGTATAACCTATAGTGTAAGATTTTCATTCACTAAACTCAGCTCTCTCTCTCTTTCTATAATAGAATGATATCCTAATTATTTTCACAGTATGTATAATGTCTAAACAGTAAAGATGAGACTGAATTGGATAGTTTGACAACTTAAATCTTTAATGGTGTATTATTTAAATATTTTAAATTAATAAAAAATCTCTTTTAATTAATAATTTTCTTTTTTGTATTTGTTGACTGATGGTTGAATTATTTAATTTCGAGGATTTACTTAAATCATTTTTATAACATATTTTTGTTAAAACGTACTATAGGACGTTAATTTTTCAACTATATTTAATTCTAATAATAATTCAACGGTTGTATGTTATATTTTTTATTTAAAATGTTACAAATTAAAAAAGTTGATGTTCATTTAATTCAAATATACATAAGAAAATTTCAGATACTTAAGTAAGAAACATATAATAAATTCTTCCAAAAACATGTTACTTTCTGCATTCATACATATACCTAAATATATGAATGTATAATATTTTAATCATATTTTCTTAGGTATATTTTAAAATACAGTGTATTCCATTGAAAGAGGTCAAAATAAACAATAAATATAATATAGTTAACTTACACTATGAGTCTGTGACATATTCTTAAAATTTTTTGCTTTTATAAAATTTCAAATTCTGCTCAACACTTAAAATATGCACTTTTCGTACACCCTGATTCTACATCCGTACCTATATAACGATTACAATACTCATAGAAATTAATCACAAAAACAAAGAAATATATTAAAAAAAAAAAAAAAAAACAATATTAAAATATTTTGTACAAAAATTTTTTCCGTTCTCCATTTAAATCTAATTTAAATATTTTTTTAATTCACCTACACTGTTAACTGTTAACAAATTGTGAGGGAGTAAAAGAGATAAAATTAATAATGGAAAAGAAATAAAAAAATAAAAAGAAAAATTTAACACGAAAAAAGAAAAACAAAAACAAAAAGCAAAACTGAACTGTATATAATAATCATAAAAACCTACTGAACAAATTTAATTGCATGCATTCATTCTGCATGTAATTTGCGTTTTTTTTTGTTTTGTTTTTGTAGGTTTTCGTTTGTTGTTGAATGTTGATTTTTTTTTTTTCGTTGAGTTTCGTTTGTTTTTTCTGTTTTTGTTTTTTCTTGTTCGTTTAATTCGTTCAATAAAACTCATGATTACATAAAACAATTAGTTAATTTATAATTGATGTTTTCCGGTAATTATAGACATTTTCAAATACATATTTACGATGCAAAATTTTAATATGTATTAGTTTTTTTTCTTTTTTGTTTTTTTTTGTTTGCGAATTATTTTTTAACATGAAATCAAAAAACAATTGAAATTTAATAATGGCATTAATTTTTATAAATAAAAATTAATGTAATTAATGATATAATTACTGTACATTATACCTAAAGAAAATTTTAATAGTTGACTTAATGTTTTCTAAATTTTTCTAATTTATTTTTATTGAAAAATTTAATCGAAAGATTTGCTCTAAAGATTTTGGCAAATTCTTTGCTTTAATACCCCATTATAACGAAAAATTAAATTGCATTTTAGAAATATTATACATCCATAATATAATATGCCAGGAATTCCATGTTAATGATTGGGACATTTAAAAAAATTTAGAAATATTCTTTTATCAATTCAGCCCAGGTATCATTAATTCTATTCTGCAAATATTTGCATATTTAAAACTCTTTTATAGAGCAATATTTCACTAATATTTCGGTGTTCCAATAACAAAAACTTAAACGAGAAAAGTAACTTATATTTTCACAAAATGCTGTTAGTCATCGGGATCGTACACTTTTGTTAGTTTTATAATTTTCAATATTATACCATTTTCTGCGAATTCTTTTACAGTAGCAAAAAAAGCAAATCTTATATTTACATTTCATATATGTTTATTGATAAAATAGGTATGTACTAAAATCTAGTTATATAGGCTTTTTATTACTACTTTTAAAAATTAGAAGAAAATAGAATGTGTTAGTCATCAGGATAATCGGACATTTTAATAAAAAATTTTCTGGCTCAAGAATGGATTTAAATCGACTTTAAAAACACAATTTAAAAAGAAAAACAGATGAAGAATTAATACTCACATTATCTAATATTAGAACCTTGCAAAAAACCGTATAAGATATTATGCAGTTAATTTTTAAATTTTCGATTTGCGGCTCATTTTTTCTTGGAATTAGTCCATGTACATACATATATGTTCTGTGTACTAAAAGTTCTTTAATTATTGCATTATTAAAGTATATATAGTGTGTATGTATATGTAGCTAAATCTCAACTTGACATCTGTTGATATCTTAGAGTTTGATTAAATTTTCAAAATTTCAATGTCATAATAAACGGTGACTATCTATGTGTTCCATTAGTTTTAGTATGTTAACAGAATTTAATAGAAAACAAAGTTGGATTGGGACTGATATCCCTAAATCAAAATCATAAATTCGAAATCCTAAACGAAATTCCAAAAAAAAAAAAAAAATTCATGTGCTCAAATCAAAAAAAAAATATATTTTTCCTACTTAAAATATCCCTTGTCCCCAATCCTTTCTTAAAGTATTAAAATCCAAATTTTGTAACCAACTGTGATATCCTTCGTAATATTCTGGAAAAAGTGTATAAATCTGATATTGTAACCAACTCTAAACTTCATCCCAATCTTTTTTTTATATATTACTTAAAAATCAAAGCATTTCCATTAGTGAGAACAACCCCCCCCCCAAATCTCTGCAAAACAAATTATGGGAATCTTGATGTTATAATTAACCCTAGGAATGTTTACTAATAATTTTTATAACATCCTTACATGATCAATAAAATATTTAAAGTAGTATAACTTAGAGAAGGGATATTGTAGTAGGTTACTTAATATCAAAATCAAAACGTAATTCAAGGTAATAAAATAAGGTATAAAGTAAGGTAAGATAAGGTATTAAAAATATGTAAACAAAGTAATACTTACTTAGTTCTAATGTTATTGATTATTTTTAATTTTTAAATGCATAAAAAGACATTATATTACTACTTGGAAGTTGGATTTTTTTTGGCATTTTCTATAATTGAAATGTTTTTTTTTTTTATTTTAAGTGCACTCCTAACAGCATAATAAAAAAAATAAATTGTTGTTTTTTTTTTAGAAAAATATAGCCGAGATAACGTTTAGTGTGCGATACAATTCAATTAACAATTTAATATTTGCATCTGTTTGAGTTATTTATGAAGATGAAGAGATTATTATTATTAATTTTTGTGACAAAGAGTTAAGTTTAAGGAGAACTTACGCCATTATCTTTCAAAAGTCAATACAGGATTTAATGTCAGTATGACTGTCCTTATAATTCATGTACCTTATTCAAGAAGAATTTTGGTTTATTTTAATTTAGTTAATAATTATAATAATTTAGAATTTAAATTACGATTTATTTAAAAATATCGTGCATATACATTTTATATGAATACAATCGATATACGCGACGTATATAAATGCGGTTGCACTTTCCCATTTCTAATTTTGACACAACGTTTTTTTTTTTCGTTGTTGTCTTTTTGTATTTATTGATATTTTTCAAAATATTAGATATTTAGTATTGTATTTGTTAAACAATATCTTGAATGATTGAATAAAAAATTCTATTTTGAGTTTATTTTTCTAAACACATATAAAATTGACAAACGCCGGGCGTCTTATTTCGGTAGACGCCAACGTGTTATAGCGTTTATACGTAGTACATTTATTGTGACTACAACTGTAAAGAATAGTACTGTAAACAGTCCTTGTTATTAGACCTACTGTAGAAAATATTTCATATTTTAAAATGTAACAATTAAAAAAATAAAAATTTATAATGATATGTAACTTATATAATAGAGATTGTAAATCTTTCGACAGTATTACATATATATATTTTTTTAATTTAAAACTGTAGCAATTAAAAATCTTTCGTTAAATATAAAAAATAATAAATTTTTCGATAATACAAAAAAAAAATTAAAACTTAGGTTATTTTAAATTAAATTAATTACTAACATTTAAAATTATTCTTATATGAACCAATATTATTTTTTCATGAATTATTTCAATAAAAATTTTTCTAACCTCAATATTTAAAAATTGTTTTTTTTGTTTTGTTTTTTCTTCTGCTTAATTGTGACAACTTTTTTACTTAAAATTACAAATATTAAAGAACATGATAAAATCATTCTATCAAAAAATTGGAAAGGAAGGAAAAGAGATGGACAATATGATAAAATAATTGAATTTAAATACCAACATGTTATAGAGATTATGGTGTAGAGGGAGCAGAAAAAGGGAGTATAAGAAAAAAAAAAATAAAAAAAAATCTCATGCATGATTTTTTTTATGTGTAACCACGGTGCAAATTAAGCAAAAATACCTGCAAAGTAATTGTTTCTTAATTCGTATTCGTATTTTTTTTAAGACTCTTAAATACAAACATTTATAACCGTTGTTGCATGTTGAATTAATTTTTTTTTGTTTTTTTTTATTTGTTGTTAAATTTTCATTCAGTTTTATTCTCATTGTTATCACGTGAAAATTTAGTCCAGTAAATATTTATTGTAGGTAGGTATATATATTATATATGTATCTATATAAAAAATAAAGGTGCACTTACACTATACCATACATACTTAATTTACAATTAGATACATCTTTAAGAAGACTTAAACAATACAATATTAAAATTACCTTATAATAAAATTTAAACAATAGTTAATTTGTGTTTGTATGAATGTGTATACACATATATTATATTACCCGAATAACTGTAAAATTGGTATAAAACATTTTTGTTCTCATTCCAAAAAGAAAAAAAAAACAAAAAGTAAAATTGTTAACTATTTTTTGTTTTTTTGGTTTTCTGATTCACTGTTAGAAATTTGTTATAAGAAAATAAAAAAAAGAAATGGTAAGTAGTAAAATCGCGGAAAAAATGTGAAAAACTGTTATTTTTTTTTTGTTGTATGAATTATTACACCTACATACACATACATTAAAATTATATAGAAATTAAAATTATTTAGTGGTATAATTGTGGCGCGTCAATCAACTTAAGACACTGGTTTACTTAAAATGGGTTTAATTGAGTTTTTTGTCTTTTTTTTTTTTTGCTTTGATTGCGCTATTCTTTAAAAAGTTATGAAGTGGGTAGATTAAGGTGGTATAAAATATATATTTTTAATTTAAAATAAATGTTATTAATAAGTTTAAGTTAAAATGATTAAAATATGTATACCTATACATTAAATGCTTTAAATAGATTTTTGATCAAAGTTTTTTTATTTTGGTAAAAAAGACGTTTAATAATTTTACAACTTAAATAAATACTGAATAGATAGTTCAGAACTATAGTAAAAGAATTTATTAAATTTAAATTTAAAAAGCTTTACTTCTTTCTTGCGGTAGCAGGAAAAGAAATTAGTAAGTAACAAATTCTCTTCAGAATGATTCTTTTCGACAGATTTGTATTCATACGTTTAGATTTAAAATTTATGTTGAGAATTAACCTTTAAAAACTGTTACTAACTTAAAGAGGTAGAGTGTCAACTGTAGGATACCCGCCCGAACATAAGTTATATTTGAAAACCATTTAGCCTGGCATAGAAAACGAAGAAAATATTCTAATTTCAGGAAGCGAGAAAGAATTATAATGTCTAATAAGTTTTATTGTTACCATAAATCAAATAAATTCTTTCGTAATGTATGACAGTTCCGAACCAACCAAATTTAAGGGAAATTATTGCCAGGAAACTTTTTCATCTTTCAGATGTCTAATTTAATTAAAGTCCCAGATATGACAGCTATTCGAAACCATAGCCCTAAACCAGCAAAATTTCACAGAAATTATTATCATAAAACTTAACTATCTTCTACAAAATTTCGGATGTCTAGCCGTTAAGTACTAAGATATGAAAATATAAATTTCGCAGCACCCCGAACCTGCTGCTCTAGACCAACAAAATTTTGCAGAAATTTTTGGTGTGAAACCTGACTTCTTTTACTTACCTAGCTTTAATAGACACTACAATAGACAGCTAGCTTCAATAGAGACATTGACGTGCGTACGGATGAACGGAAACTTGATTTTGAATTTTTAAAATTAAATTTTACTAGATTATAGATTTTTAAAACTAATGTGTGATTCTAAAGTATCATATTAATGATTTCATAATAAAGATTTGAACAGATTGTTGTGGTTCTATTGATGTTTTGTGGTGGTTATAAAATATCGAAAAGTTTTTAAATCTCTAATTAATATTTAAATACAAATAATGACTAATCATCAGAAACCTCAATATATACTTAGTTAGTTAATTTTAATTTTACTACAAAATCATTAAATGAAAACTTTTTATTTAGTTATTCATGACTTAAATAACTATAGATACTCTTTTATAATCATATGAGTGAAATATAATAATTGACGAGTAGTTTCCTTATTTATAATAATTGTGTATAAAACAAATTTTTATTAATTTTCATTTCGTCAATTATTGTATTGTTTTGTTTTTCCTCCTTTCTCTTTTTTTTTTCTTTTTTAATTCTCTAATACTTTTTTTGCTATTTTCATTTGTGGTTCGTCATTTATTTAAGTATTTAATAATATATCGGTTATATAAATATTAGTATAAATTTAGCATATAATTTTGGCATGACTTGTATTATTAGCATAGTTTAAATTTTTTTACTTAATTATATATTTCATTTAATTTTGGGTAAACTTTTAAATTTAATTAAGTTTAAAACAAAATTAAGAAAAATAATGAAAAATAATGAAAAATTATTATTATGATAAAAATATTTTCATTTTATGCAAAACTAGAAAAAATAGTTTACAAAATGTATGTGTAATCCACTAATAAATCTGACGCATCGCGTAGCGATATGCCAAAAGTACCGGACTTAAAAGTCCCCAGACTTATGGCTCAAAAAACAAGACAAAACTGCTCGGAAAATTATAGCTCTGACGAGTGAGTTAAAAGTCAACCAAAAAAATAAGACATAGTTCCCCATAAAATTATGTATTTATATATTCGTCCATGCGATATTTGATATGAGAACTTAGGAGGAATTTTAAAGTTGGTTAAAAATCAAGGTTGCTCTTTTTCCAAAGTATTTAATTATTTGTTCTGGATAAAGGGATTACCATAATTTTGTATCCAACTTCAAAATTTTAACATTCTGCAAATAGGGAATACCCTGATTTCGTATCCAATTTTAAAATCTTTTCAAAAAAATATTCAAATCAATAATTATACTTCTATAAATTTTGAAAATAATTGATTGTTTTAATACTGATAAAATATTTAAGTTTATGAAGTCATAAGCTCTCAAGGAACTTTTGGTCGTTTTAGAGGAGTTATTATTCCGCTGCTACCGAGCGTCCTCTAGGACCATAGGGAATCCCGGGAAGTTTGGCTTGTTTGTTGATGTCTCCGGAACTTTTGGCATATCACCCAATTGCGCAGCCCGATCGGCTTCAAACCCCGATAATAATATATAATGTAAACAAAATAAATATAATAATTATAATTCAATTCTAGTATCACATTCACATCTGAAAAGGTAAGGTTGATTTATTTCCTAATTACATTATTGGAAGGAAAACAAGGTAGAATGTAAACCAACGGTTTTTAAAAGCGCACATTTCCAAAACACAATATAAACTGTTTAGAATTGTGATTTGCACAAAAATTTGAAAATTTAAAAAATAAAATTTAAGAGATTTTTTGTATATGTGAAAATAGGACTCTTTTAAAATTTTGAGGGGCTGTAAGTCTGGAACCCCATATAAGTAAGAAAAACCGTTAGCACACGTAAAAATATATTACTGGAGCTTTAATTTTTATGTCTTGCTGGGAAAAAATTTGTACAGGTGCTTAAGTTACAGGTGCCTAAAAATAGCAAATTTTCAATTTTTCAGCCCTAATACCTCTTAAACAGGGGGCGGTGCAAAAAATTTTTCTTAGGAAACCTATACTAATTATAAAAGTTCTTTCTTGTCTCAAAATTTCAGGTTGCTATCTAAAGACGTGCCGGAGTTATGAAAAAAGAAATTTCATGCAAAATATGGTTTTCACATAACGGTAAATTTAAATAGTAAATGATACAATATTGCATAATTTTGATATTGCTTTATGTAGATAATAAAATTTTCGGCCTTCTCGCGGTTTTAGATTGCAAAATTATTACGCAGAGCCTGAAATATATACATCTGAAAATGGGACTTTTTCAAAATTTTGAAGAGCTGTAACTCTGGAACCCTATATAACTAAAATAAACCTTGAACACACATTTATAAATATATTACTGTAGCTTTAATTTTTATATCTTTTAGAGATAAAATGTGTACAGGTGCCTAAGTTGCAGGTGTTTAAAAATAGCAAATTTTTAATTTTTGAGCCCTAATAGCTCATAAACAGGGGGTGGCCGAAAAAAATTTTCTGAGCAAACTTATACTAATTCTAAAAGTCTTTCTTGCCTCAAAATTTCAATCCTCTATCTAAAAGCGTGCCGGAGTTATGAAAGTAGAAAAATCATGCAAAATTTGGTTTTCACATAGCGGTACATAACGGTACATACATAATTGTATAATTTTGATACTAATTTATAAAGTTAAAAAAAATACCTGTCGAATGACGTTTTCCGATTGAAAAAATCTAAAGCAGAACATAAGATTATATGCATTCAAAAATAGAGCTTTTTCAAAGTTTGAGGGGCTGTAGCTCCGTAATGGATGGAGCTACATGAAAAAGTTGTTTCACAAAATTATTTTTTTAATGAGACCTATCCATGGTTAAAATTTTTTTTCTCTATCTTTAACGGTGTAGATGTTTTGTAAATAGACGGACGAACGGACGAACACAGTGAAACTAATAAGCACATTTTTTCAAATTTTTTTTGGAAATGTGCTAAAAAGTAATAGAAAAAAGCAAAACCTGTGGGAGGAAAAAAAGGAATACAAAACAAAACAACTAAGTATGCAATTGTTTTATCTTCATAAATATCCTAATTATTATTGTATTGCAATTGTATTGAGGTCTTGGATATTACAAAAATGAAAATATTTAAAATACTATAGGTTAAAATATCTTGATATACGAAAGTGAAAGCTAAGTTAGTTACGAATAACGTGGATGCAAAATTTACAGGGTATCAATTAATAAATCCATATTAAGGATCATATGTGGAATATAATAGTCAAATACAATTATTACCATGAACTTTTGGTATAGCAAGCTACCAATTGAGCCAGAAATCATAAGAACAAAGTTCATAAAACGTACACTCTTAGAAAATCAAGAAACTAAATCTAAGTTCAATTAACAACACATGAAAGAACGGGTAGGCAACAGAGTTAGTAGCTTAGCTTCAAACAGAGTTAGTTTTGGGTGATGATTTTGAGTTATTAAATTTCCTATCTGTTATTATTTGGAAAAAAAATTTTTAGTTATATATACTTATCTTACCTTATAAGGTAATAATAAGTTAATGGGGCACCAATTGCTTTGATATTAAAAACTTTTGCTTTGTATGGATCATTAATTTGAGGGACAATAATTCTTTTTTTTAATGCGTTAATATACGCATTAAATCTGTGGTAAGAATATCGTAAAAAAATTAGTTTTTTTTGTATGGCTTAGAAGGCTGTACTTTTAAAGTTACAACAATGAAGAGAAGATTAGAGGTATTTGAAAGAGGCGTTCTATTACAGATTCTTTGCAAAGATTGCGTCCACAAACATATAGAAATCATATGCAAGCTGCATGAAAGAACAGGAGGTGATTGTAATATATAATATGATATTGATATAAGGGTGTCCGGGACTCAAGTACGCGCACTGCACTCAGTGATTGGGGGCATTAAAACAAACAAAAAATTGTACTGGAGGGGGGGTGGTCTATTTTGGACCCTTTTCGAGATATGAAGGATTAAAGATTTTTTAGAGACTTTTCATAAAAAAATCTATAACTTTTGAACGGCTTACTGTTTTTTTTTTTTTTTTTTGGGGAGGTGGGAATCTTCCAAAGACACCAAGAATTTCCCCTTGGTAGTGTCAGATTCTTACTGACTAAACCCACCTCCCCATTTAGCCAATATAGTGGGATGAAACCCTTACCTGCGAGCGCAGTATATTGGCTTTTTTTTTTTAACTCAATTTTCTTTTGAAACACCCGATATTTGGGGTACTTTTTATAGCCCTATAATTAGTACCCAATAATTTTTTCTCTATCTCTAACCATTTTTGAGATATGAAGAATAGAAAAGTGTGTTTATTGTATTTTTAATAGATAAAATTGGTTATAAAATTAAATTACAACACTAGATTATCAATAATTTAAAATTTTATCGAATGTGCAGGTGTTTTTTTTAATAACACACTTTTATATTCTTCATATCTCAAAAATGGTTAGAGATAGAGAAAAAGTTATTGGGTACTAATTATAGGGCTTGAAAAGTTGTCTCGAAATATGCTATAAAAAGTACCCCAAATACCGGGTGTTTCAAAAGAAAATTGAGTTTGAAACATAATTTTTTCATTTTAAATCATTTTGAACCTTCATAACTTTGTAACTGTTGGGTATATGTGGATCATCAGTATACAACAATTACAGCTGACAATTTACTCTACAAAATGTATTTTTTTTTATCTCTCTACAGTAAGCCGTTCAAAAGTTATAGATTTTTTTATGAAAAGTCACTAAAAAACCTTTAATCCCTCATATCTCGAAAAGGGTCCACAATAGACCCCCCCTCCAGTACAATTTTTTGTTTGTTTTAATGCCCCCAATCACTGAGTGCAGTGCGCGTACTTCAGTCCCGGACACCCTGTATATTAGAAATGAAGGAAAATGATATGTCAGCATAAAATAAATGGCCTGGTGAATCTATATAAAATAATAATTACCTATATGCTATAAATAATATAAATACGCCACATTGAGTATTGAATTGGCACTTCAACTCTACTGAACTCCAGTAGTGTTTAATTTATTAGACAACTCCAAAATTTCAAATTCTTCGGCTATAATAGTCCTGTATATAATTTAATTCACAGAAATCTCCTGTTAGTTAATAGAACATATAGACCGACAAATCTTTAGTTTAAACTTTCGTGAATGATACTTAAGAAAAAATCAAGGTGAACCTTAGCTTTGTCAGAATAATTTTGCTTTTTTATATTTACTTTCTTGTAAAGAAATTTCAGTTGTATTAATTAGACTATTGGTATTTTTATGTAAAATCTTGGTATGTACATAATTGGTACTGCATTTGATAAAATTAAAAAAATAATATAGTCAAATTACACATAATTTATTTTTAATTTATAAATACAATTTGTAATAAAATGTAATAAAGAAGAGGGAAATAATTAAAAAAAGAAATAAACGTTTAGAATATTTTAAACTATAGGATTGTAAATTCTTTCGAAAAATGTATAAGATATTAATTTTACATTTTTAATCAAAACTGCATCATATTATTACGACTTTATTTTATTAAAACGCACAATTTTGCCGATTAGCTAATAATTAAATCTATGGTAGTTACCTGTAACAGGTGCAAAAGAACTATTATAACTTATCTATTTATTATATACCTTATGTATATATACATTTTATTTTTAATGATCAAGTGACCATTGTTCATATGATATTATAAAGTATTTAACTCATAATGTTCAAATATAATTCTACTGAGAATCATTTTGAAAATTTTTAAAGATCCAAAATGACAAATACACAGGAAGTTCATCAGCTCCACAACTACTATTAAGCGTTAAGCTTTAATTTGGTGAAGGAATTCGTAAACAAACAAAAGGATAGTTGAGCAAGTAAATGAATGTTTTACATAGATTGATTAAGTCTATTTAAAAGCATTTTTTTTTAATGCATTTCTCTGCCACATAAATGTGGACAGCAAATTACACAGCTTTTCCTGTTCAGGCGTGGATGTAAATGTCGTAAGGGAGAATAACTCTTACGACGTGTGTGGGATTCGAACCCACACTCCCTCGGTGTTTGCAGCATTCAGCATTAAAAGCATTTTTCCCGCATTTACATCATAGGTAAATATTTTATAGTAGATGAAAACTCTAATTTATTTTTTTTAAGAGGATATCTGTCTAAAAGAAAGCAGATATATCTTTGTGTATCTACAAATCTAGATATCTTTGTGTATCTATAAAATAAGTAGATATCTGTTTAATGGCTCTATATTTATTTATTATATCTCTTAATATGGAGAATATTGAAGTTAATTCTGTAGAATATTGAACATAATGAATAATATGCAGAATATTAAAGTTATACACATTTTAAAGTGTCCGGTAAACAAAAAACTTGGTTAATAACTAAGTTGACAACATGAAACATACAGACATAAACTATATTGTCAATTATCAACTATAGTTATCAACTTCATTATTTATTACTAATTAAACAGAATAAGTAACCTGTTAACATTGTAACATTTAACTTGTTAACATTGTTATAAACTTCATAGTTGGCAACTTGACATCCAATAAAATGAAAAATTTTTTACTCAAAAAATTTTACTCAAACTGTTGGACTAAATTAAATTTTGAGTTTTAAACGTAACTACAAACAATAAACATTTACACCAACATTTAATGTTGTTAAAATAGGGTAAGTCCACATGGGATGCATGCAGCCGGAATTACAATATGGTGCATGGTGCATTGCATGGACTTACAATATGATTGCATATGGTTGCATATTTGATTGGTTGAAAATATAGTATTAATGACATGCTCTCCCTTTCGTTTTGCATCCTCTATGAGAAGCATACAAGATGCAAATTTGTTTTAACGTCAAATACAGACGTAAAATCAAACGTCAAAAATTATTGTCACGTTAAATATTTTGAAATATTTTGAAGATGGATATAATAAAAAGGAAAAAAAATTGCAATGGTTGATATTGATTTGCAGTTAATATTAAAGAAAAATAATCTTATATCTTATATAAAATAAGAATTTTCTCTGGTTTAACCATTTTGTATTTTGAAAAGAAAACATTTTTCATAAAACGTCAACACATACTAGCCTAGTAGGTACTTTCAAATAAAACTTTCAAAATAAAAATGTCGCCGTTTTGCATCTCCTGAACGAGTAGAATATTGGATGCATAATGGATGCAAAATATTCATTAATATTACCGAAGAGTACATGAAATGTAACCGAAATAATTTTTGCATCTGGACGCATGCATCTCATGTGAACTTACCCTTAGTTATCAACCAATTTTTTTTATTCTATAGGATCCTTAAGAATTCAGTCTTATTTTTTGTTGTCCACTTTTACGAAAACAAATCTAATGGTTACAAACTTTTTTTAATTTAAAATTTTAATTTGAATTATTTGAAAGTGCTTTAAGGAAACAATTCTATAAAAAAAAAAAAAAAAAAAAAAAAAAAAAAAATATTATAAGAATGTTTAGTAGAAAAATATAATAAAAAACAAAAAATGCAATTGTTATTAAATAACATTTACTTTATACATATATGTATATAAAACTGACAATCGCGTGCTTTTCGCACGCTGATTTGATCACTTAAATCTATTGTATATGTACATACGTTACGTGTATGTACATATAGTGTTACTTTGATTTTGATTTTATTTGCGTGATATGTTTCAAAAGTTACGCGGTAAACGTACAATTTCTAATATTTTTTTTTTTATTTTGTTTTTGTTCTTTTAATTTTAAGTATAGAGTTGTTAAAAATTTTATAATAAAAACGTTTTTCTTAATTAGAGAATTTTTTTTTCTGTTGTTTTAATAATAAAGCAGGCTTTGACCGCTGCGGGCGTCTGTTTTTTTCTTTTTTTGCTTTAATTTTTATTAAAGTGCGTTTTCTTTTAACGAAATTATAAATGCTTACTAGCTATCAAGAAACATACAAACATTAGATATGTTTCTATTTGAAATTGAAAATGTAAAAATAAGAATTAATAAAGTTTTTTTTTTGACATTCTTCTTTGCTATAAAGAGGTTCGAAAACTTTGAATGTTAAAAAGAGAAGTAGAAAAATAAGAAATTGTTTAGTTTTTATTAATAATTGTTTTATTCGAATATAATTAATTATATATATAAAGAATTATATACTTATTCATTTTAAAAGTAAAAAAAATTGCTAAGTACAGTTTTGTTTTTTTTAAAAAGCAAAGGAATTAAATTAAAATGTTATGTTGCATAAATTTTTATTACGGGTACATAGTACAGTTAATCGAAATAAAAATTTTAAATTATACTTTTCGTATATTCCTTTGACATTAAAAAATGTGTTTCGTAAATTATTGATTTAATAAAATCTAAAATTTCGTAAAAAGTTTTTTAACTAAAATTTAAGGTAAATATAAATTTGAGAAATAGGATATTTAAAAAAAAAACTATTGTTTTACTTTATCAGCCTCAGAAGTACATACATACTTTAAAAAACAAATTTTTCATTTCAATTTGAATCTTATATTACATGTTTTTACTTATTTCAAGTGATCCTCTAACTTTTTTTTGAATATATTAAGTCTTTATTCACTTTTTATTCGGCTAGGAAGTTCACTGAAACGTTGTACGCCCTTGTACAATAATGCATTTTGTGTACTCCTCTTCTTGTATAATGGAAGTCTGAACTTCTGAAGTCATCTCGGTATTTAAAATAGTTGTAACTACCAACATATTCAATATATCTTTGCATGTAAGGAGGAAATAGATTATTCTTCATTTTAAAAATGAAAACTAAAACATTATGGTTAAGCCGGTCTCTAATACGCATCCATTTTTAATTTCTTAGCATATATCGAATATGTATTCGTATGCCGCACTTTTGGATAATTCGCATTACTCTCTATTTTGTAATATTTGATGGGTTGTTGCTGGTTAAAAATGAAAAGTATAATTCAGCATGAAATGAGGTGAAATTATTGTGTTATAAATATTTATTGTACAAACCTTAGAAATTCCATTCGCGCAGCTATATTCGAACTTTTTACATGAACTCCTTACATTCGACAGTATTTTACTTTTTCTTATATGTTTAGTATGCATTTTATTTTTCCAGTCATCTTAATCAAGTGTCTTTTGACTGACATTTTTTTCAAGCCTTGAGATTTTTTTTTAGCCTGAGTGACTGTGAGTGTAACACTGTGTAGAAATTTTTTTAATGATATTAACCAATTCGATGGTGATCTACCTTTAAGACTTCATAGTCAAATTAAAGAGACTTTATTTTTTTTTAAATGTCTCCTATTTAAAACTTTTCAAAAATAAATTTTTTAGGCGTTTGAAAAGCATTGCAAGGATTGAAAAGCATTTTTGCGGAAAGTCAGTTAATTTCTACTGAAAGCTTACAATTTTGAATTTATCATATCAAGATCTGTGTATTATATTTGTTGAAATTGTCATTAGTGAGGTATTCAAATATATTTCGGAAGTTATGATTTATGTAATAAGGATTTATGCATATTTTGTGTAATATCTTCAGTATTCATATATTATTGAATTTTAAAATATTAAAACCGAATCTTAAGATTTTAAGTTAATTTATATAGATGAGGTTTTTTGTCTCGGTGAAATAACATGCGTTATGGTCGTATTAGACTTTTTTAAGATATACGAAAATTGGTTGTGTGAACATAAAAATTTTTGATTTTCTTGCAACTTAAAAAAATTAAGTATAGCTACTTTAAAGCTACTTGATTTATAGAAAAGTTTAGAAAAAAAATGTCTATTATAACGATGTTTAATACGGCAGTTTTAAAGATTTTGAAAAGCATAATAATTGCGGTAGTTTATTATAAAAATTTTTCTTTATTCCTTCTCTATTTGCTAGATTTTTGATAGTTTCTTGGTAAAAGCAATTTATTTTCTTTGTATTTCAATTATTTTTTTGTAAAATCGCTGCTTCCTTTTTTAATGTTAGTAAGTTAAAAATTTACAAAAGTTTTATTGAAATTATATAGTTTTGTTTGAACATTAGTTAGTTTAATGAAATATAATTTTCATTTGCAAATTCCTAGAGTTTTGAATGACTTGTCAAAAATTATAGAATCATATTCCTCAGTCGATCATTATAATGAAATAATATAATAAATTATTAACAATAGTTTTTATTGATTCAGGTCAGGTCATTCAGATCAGGATTTGCCTATAGGTCAAATTTTAATTGTGCTTCCCAAATATTTTTTGATAACTTCAAGTTCCTATAACCTACTATAATATAAATCTAATATACATATGTATAAAATAGCAGGTTTGTCTGTTTGTTAGTTTGGCTGAAACAATTTTTTAAAGGAACTGTTGCAGCATGACACCAAATTAACGGTTTTACATTTTTTAATAATCCAGGTCTGAACAGTTTCATTGATTGACTTCAAATCTTGCAGAAATATTGTTCCATGCCAAAGAAGGTTATTATATTTTTTTTCCAATTTATTAACGCATTACGTCATAAGAGCTAATTTTTTATTTTTGTTATTAGGCCGAATACTTAAAACTGAGCTTGAACTCAAATTTCACTTTTTCAAGTAAAATTTTCACCTGAACTAGTAATTTGAACTAAAATCTCACTTTTTCAAACAAAATCTATACCTGAACTCATAGTTTTTGTTTGAAAATGCGATATTTGAATTTTGTTTATATTTTAATCATTCTATCCATTGTCTAGGTTATATGGATATAATGGGTTTGTCATACTTTACAGGAACATTGTCCCATGAGAATGATGTTTCCTTCTTTAATTTAGTTCAAATTTATTAACCTGCTCCGCCGATTTATTAACAAATTTTTTTGTTGAGTTGTGTTAAACCATTTCGGCGCATCGTTCTAATAAAGGTTTTTTCGTTTTTTCCTTGTCCTATCTAAACACTTTGGCTGATTCACTTGACACTTTATATAAATGTTACCTCTTAGCAATCCATTAACTCGTTTCGGTAAGACAATCTGTCAAAAAATTTGTTGCAATCGTTCAATTTTACAGGTAAGCTTTCTAAATAAATCAAAAAAATAAAATAAAAGGAAAGCCACAGTTTCATATATTATTATAAACTATTTGAGATAATTGAATAACAATTTCTTTTTCAAAATCACAAAACAAAAGAAAAAAAACCTAAAAACTTCCACGACAACTCCGCGTAACTTTAGTAGTATTATCATATAAGTGGTAGTAGTAGTAGTATATCATAAAAGTCAAAGAAATGTAAATTTATTTTAATTTTTTTTATATATTTATAGGTGCCAAAGATGAAGATGGTAATAGTGTTAAAAGTGGTATGGGTTTAAGTGGTACATCAGGTTTAAGTAAAAAACAACGTAAAGCAAGAACAGCATTTACAGATCATCAATTACAAACATTAGAAAAATCTTTTGAAAGGCAAAAATATTTAAGTGTTCAAGATCGTATGGAATTAGCTAATAAATTAGGATTAAGTGATACACAAGTTAAAACATGGTATCAAAATCGAAGGTAAGCCTTTATTACTTTTATTTTAAACTTAAAAAAAATTTTAATACATACTGATTTATTTATTTATTTTTTTTAAATTTGAATATAAAAGAGTTAATCTGATTATTAACTTTTGTTTTAAGGTTAACACTAATATTATATAGTATCGAAACAAAAGTCTTCTTAAAAATTTTAAAATGGCTCTAATGAGTGACCATTATCTAATTTAACATAATTTAAAAAGTGATCATAAATAATATTCCTTTTCAATATATTATTTCTATTGTAAATAGTTTCTTTGTATATCATTTTTTATTAGGGTTCATTAAAAATCGATTTAAAGGAAAAAAAAAAAAATGGCGTGGGAATTGATTCCCACATTAACTATTTTAAATAATTGGTTAAAATTGGTTTGTTTGTTCTGGCTGATGACGAAAACATTTTTATACTTTTTTTTTTTTTTAATTTTATTGGTTTTACTCGCTTTGTCACGTAATTCAACCCCATTTAAAATTGTATTTTATTTTGTTGAATTTATAGAAATGGAAGCATTGGATACCATCAGTGGTTTATCAAATAACCGTGTTAAAAATGAAACGCTTCATTAAACTCTTGGTTGATTTTTTTTGTCAAATTTAGGTGAACGTTAAGTAAAAAGCCTTTATTGAAAATTAATTAACAGGAATTTAAATATAAAAAAACGAAAGAGAAGAAGAAAAAGTGAGAGAAAAGTTAAAAAAAGGGAGTGAGAAAAAGAATTAGTTAGGAATGAATGAAAGTTAAAATATATTGGATTAATTATTTTTTAATAGGTTGTTTAAAAATTAGTTGTTGTACGTTGTACATTTGTACATTTGTTGAACATTTTCCGTATCCTCGTAATACAAAATATATTTTTTTTTTATTAGGTTTGAATAAAAGTCTTATATTATTAAATAAAATAGATCAAACTATAACTATATCATTTTAATCAAATATTTAAATCAATTTTATGAGCTGTGAAAAAAAAATAAAATAAACCTATAATATCTTAAAGGTACACGAATATTAAAAGAAGTTGTTAAGAAAAAAATATATTGCCAGTACATAAAACAAATGTGGCGAATTTTATGATGTTATCATTCTCATGCAGGTTTTTTTTTTAAGTTTGTCATTATTTTGTGTATTATTCTCATTCACTCATTAAAAATGTTTCCATTTAATTTGTAAAAAGTTTTTAACGGGAGTAGCACTATTTACATATATGTACATGTATTTATTTTCTAACAATGAATCAGTATTAGTATATAGTATCAATACTAGCCAATGAATTTTATAGGTCAGGTCATCTATACTGTTATTAATTTTATATAGCTGTATTACTTATTTTGATATGAACTGACCGGGGTAAACCAAAATTTTTCGACTAAAAGGTGAAATGATGGAATTAAATTATTATATAAGTTAAATTTAAAAAGGATCCTAAGACATCATTTAAATATAGATATTTATATGTTGGTAACTTGTGAACTTATTATACAAGAAACGTGTAATTTCTCTCTGGTTGTCATGATCTGTATATATGTATTTAACAGTTAGTATGGTAAAAATTAGAGGTATCAGAATATTGGGATTTTTTTTTGCTGCAGAAGGAAGAAATTGTAGATCTACAAAAGCCGCCAAGAAAAGATAAGTCCCCTTGTTAGTGAGCGATTTGTGTCCATTAAAACCACCTTGTAGTCAGAATAATAGAATAAGCATCCTGTCTGCTAAAAAGAATAATGGTTCAAAAATAAAAGGAAAGGGGAACAGAATGTCTAGCATTTTAAAAATTTTGAAGTTTTTAGTTAATATTATATATGGTTTTGACTATCGTAAAGCCGACTTCGCATAACAATTCGATACGTTGTTGAACAAAATCATAATATTATTCGAAAATATGGCAACACAGCTCTTATTCAAACAGAGTCTTGCTGACTGAACATTAAAATTTACTATTAAAACATACCTATCTATAATTATAATTTAGTAGTTTTCAGTCATAATGCAACTTCATATTTGGAAATATGTATGTTTAGAATCACAATTTTTTTTGTTTTCTTTCGGAATCAAGAAATTTTGTATCCCATACGAATTTTTGTAATTTAGATGTCACCCCAAAATATATTTATACACCAGATACAGGGCCCCTAGTATGTATATATTTTATAATAAGCTATGTGTACACGAGAAACAAAAAATTATAGAACTCTATACAGAAACGAAAAATGTTTACTCTCTACCGTACGTGTTCATTACACGAGATCCTATAAAAAATTTGCTTCACAAAACAATTGTATAAGAATTTTAGGTAGACCTCTACTTAAACTCTATATCAAGTGTTTACCTAACTACTAATTATTTTTCTTTGGTAGATTTATGGTGGAACATAAAAGCTACATTACCTAATGGTAATAAATTAGTTTAATGTAATCCTTTTGTGTTTTAAGAGACTTTCAACTTTCAATGAGGACGCAAGAAATTGAAGCTGCAGCTGCTACTATTTTGTACTTCAACTACAATTTGAAAAATTTATTTTTTGTTGTTTAAATAAAAAGAGAGAAAATGAGTCAAAATCAAGAAAAATGTAAGTATAGGGTTTGCGTCTTCAGAATAGATATGGTATTCACAAACTGTAACTTTTTATATTTACTTTGAATGGTTTGTTTGTGAATTCTTAAAAAAAAAAATTTACAATTTTTTGTCTCTCGTGTACACATAACTGTACAATGTAATTTATCTAACATAATTTTAGAATAATATTTATTATATTTACATTTAGTTGTTTATTAACTTTCTTATTGTTGTTTATTAACTGACATATAACGCAAATAATTTAAGTTCATCGTAAAATGTCAAATTTTTGGTTATAATACAAAAAGTTAAAGTATATAGTCAAATTTTCCATTCGTGCGTTTATTTTCAAGACATGATAAAATATAATTGTGGTTTCCTTTATTTAGAATAATCTAAGAGACAAAACTATAGAAACATCAGAATTAGTTATTCTGTCACTTGTCTCTGTGATGTTGTTGTTATTGCTCTAAACTTTTTTTTTTTGTGTGACACACCTTTTTAAACCTTAAACTAAGTTCATAAAAAATATTTAAAAAACGCACGTTCTATTTTAAAAGTTTGTTTTCATTTGATTTGAGAAGAACGCGTTTTTTTTCCTTAAATAAATTTTTTGAATTGCGCATGATTACGAATTTAAAAAAAAATTTTATTTTATACATAATATTCATTCTTCATTGATTGTCATTGTTTACTTATCAATTTTTTTTTTCACTTATTAGTTATTTTTAGCCAATCGTCATTTAACACGCATTTAACGATGTTCGTTAATTTTATTGTATTTTTTTTTTTATTTTTATATACCTACCTATATTTTATTTCATTAACTTTAACACGCTTAAAAAACGATTTAAAAAAGTAGTAAATTATTTTTGTTATTACTTGTTGTCGAAGAGAAAGAGATAGAAAGAATTCAGAAAAAAAAAAAAAGAAAAAATTGAACTATTACTGTGACGACGATTACGCGTTAGTAATTTTTAAGCGTTTTTTGGTCGTTTGTTTCTGAAGAATTTTTTTTTTTTTTCAACCAGTTAAATGATTTTAAAAGATTTTTTTTTTCTGTTCGTGGGATTGTTAAGCGTTTGAATTGGACAGATCAAGTTAAGAAAATTAAAAAAAAAAAAAATTTTCACCGTAAAAAACGACAGAAGAAAAAACTACTTAAATATTAAAACGATGACTTTTCAACTTATTCATCAGAATTTTAAATACGTGATTTTTTTATTACATACATTTGTATAAGCGTTAATTTTAGTTTTTGGTTCTCTGTTTTATTTTATTTACTTATTTTTTTTTTTTATCATTTCGATACTCGAATTTATTTTCAGTAAAACCTTTAAATTTTTTGAACGGATTTAAATGTAAGTAAATTTGTATGTATGCAGTATGTATGTATATGGCATTGGTTGAATTGTTAATTAATTTGATGGGTTTCTCAGTTGTTTAACTTTAAAAAATAATATATTTTTTGTAAGCATTTTTTTTAAGCTTTTTTTTATTTTTTAAAACGTTTTTTAATTCGTTAATTTGATTCTATATATGTACATATGTATATGTATAATGAAAAAGGTTATTTTACAAATATGTTTAATTTTTTTTTTTTTTTTTTTTGGGAAATAATTAATTACGAAAATTAAAATTAAAAAATATAAACTTTAAATAGAAAAGTAATTGGCTTCCTTTAAACATTTTTTTTTTTTATAAATTTCAATTTTAAGGTTTTTTTTTTTAAGAAATAAAACAAAAAATGGCTATGGTTTATTTGTTACTTGATGCGTATAGGTCAAGGTTTTTGATATTTAAAAGTCTTAAAAAAATTAAAATTAATTATTTGTTCTTTTTTTAATTTTATTTGAATAGTGGTGATGTATTGAAAGTTATTTAGTCTTACGTAATGGTATAATTAAAGAGATTTTAATATTTAGAAAACAAAAAGAAGTTAAAATGGTATCTGGTAGTAGGCGTTGGGTAGGTGAGAATCTCGAAAGACATTAAGGAGATCAACGTTTGAAATCTCTTTGGTAGTGTTGGACTATAATCAACTAAATGCCAATTTCCTTTTAAATCAAACATTGGGTTAAAACCTATGATACAATGTACTGTCTGGTTTGGGGATTGGGGAAATATAGGAATGAAGGAATAGGAATAAAGAAAATTGTGAATTAAAGAAATCTATTGGATTTTGGGAGGATTATTTAAAATAAAGATGATGCATTAGTGCATTATAGGAAGAATTTTTGCGTTATAGATTTCTTGCATATAAATAATTAGATCTATATTATAATTTTTTTTTTCACTAAACTTATAAAGAGATCGAATCCACGTATCGGTATAGTAGACAAGACTACCAAATAAATAGAAAAAAAATGTTATAGTTTTTGTATTGTTTGTAATCACATTTTCCTTTAATATATTTTTAAATTAAATACAACATTGAAGGTATAGAAATCTACCTATATACAATTTAATGTAAAATTTAAAGAGGTCAATTTCAATGCAGTGGTATCAAATGAAATTATTAACAAATGCTGCATATGTACTATATAATCTACATGTACAAAACCACCAAAATTTAACAACAACATTGATGACTTATATATACGTTTTCTACTTTAGGAAGAATTATATCAAATTAAAATGTACCTAAGCATTTTCCTTTTAAATGCAAGTTTTCTATATTAATTGTAACTTTTCTATTTTAATTGCAATCATTTTTTATTTATAACAATTTTTTAATTTTAAATTCAAGAAATTACTCATTTAAGTTCAGTTAATTTTATTTTTACCAAAGTTTTATTTGGTTTGTTTTAAATTTTATAAAAAAAAAGATCTATGTGTACTTTGTACCTTGTACCTATGTAAACTTGGTAATCTGATTGTAATTTATTAAATAATCATATAAATAATTACTTCAAACAAATTACATAAATTAAAAAAATTTGCATTTAATACTTAATAAACTTGCACTTAAAATTAAAATACTTGTATTTAAAAAAAAACTTGTACTTAAAGTGGAATTTCTTTTTCCTGAAGTACAAAATCGATAGTTAATATAAATATATATAATTTTATTGATTGAAATATTATCATTTTTAAATGAGCTGCATGCTTTGATAATTTTTATATATTTATTTATTTTTTATTTATTTATTTATTAGAACATTTTTCCTTTATTTAAATATTACTTATTACACAGGTTAAAATAGTTAAATTACTGAATATTTTCCCAGACATCAATGAAAATGGTATAACGGAAGATCCTTCTTCAATAATCAAAAATTTAACTGATTTCGCAACTCAAGTTTTTTCATGTTATGGTAATTTTAGTTAAACTTCTTTGGCCTTCTTATTGAACTTAGCATATTTTTGAAAAATTTTAACCTAAAGTTGTCAAAGTTGTTCGAACTACGTAATATTTTATAATAGCTTCATTGTTTTCTGAGTTTTCTTCCTTAGATCTTCAATTTTTTCCAATATTTAGAAATTATAAATTCTTATTACTTTCTTAGCTATAGTAACTAAATAACTAATAACTTTAATAAAAATGTAAGTAATAAAATGTTTTCATTAATGTTAAGGTAATATTTTTTATATGAATTAATAACATTTTAATAAACTTTAATGATATATTTAATATCAATCATAAAAATATATTTTTTTTTAGTAGTACCAGAGCACCTAAAAAGTAATAACTTGCAATCAAATAGTTATAGGTATGTAGCTCTATAATTAGATGAACCAGAATAAAAGTTTGTGATTTGATAATTCTATTAATAGTTTACTTATAATGGTATTAAATAAATTTTATCAATGAAGTCATAAAATTTAACTATATATTTTGAGTTCATATTTATGTGTTATATTTATGTAAATTCAATTCAAATACAAACTTTGTATTATATCGAATAAAACTTGTAAGAATTCTTGGGATAAGTTATGGTTTTAAAATAGACTTTGTTTAGTTTCAAAACAAATTAGTTTTTAGCTTCAAATTTGAACAAACGAAGTTTCTTTCTGAACATGCATTGAATTAGAGAAGATATAAAAAACATTGAAAAGTTTTTATTTTTCCATTTATACTTATATAGTAATGTTTTCATTCTCAACCAAGCTGTAAAGTCTAGAATACATAAATACATATTTAACAGCAGGAGGTGAATTAATATGAATATACCTTGGTCCTCGGCTAAGTATAATAACGACAGACGGTGTAAATGTCTTCATAAAGTTTTCTTGCACACGTGCGCAATTTCTGCTACTGAGTGAAACTTAATTGGTAACACGAAACAATATACAAACGTTGCAGATCTCCACCAAAAATACTTACGAATAATTTGCCGAATATTCTGGACGAGAAGAGTACTTAACTAAACGAGGAATTATGAGTATTAAACAGTTAAGAACCGATCGAAATACAAATTTGGAGAATAAAACAGAGATGGATCGGTGAGGATTAAGTGGAGATTTGTGGAAGTCCTAAGTGCCAAAGCAAGTAAAAGAGGATGAAAAAAATTTGCATTTCCCCGTATACCAGTTTGTGCTATTTATATTTTATTATAAGTATTATTATGATGGTGCGTTATAAGACGATTTAAAATGTTCATATATCAAATTTCCATTTTCTCCTTTTATGAAACTTGGCTTCCACTGTAATTTTTTTATTAATAAGTATCCACAGACGTTTTTGTTGATCGTCCTTGAGTAAATTATTCAATATATCCATTCAAAGCTTTTTGTTTTAAGTCTTATAAATAACAAATACAGTTGAGTGTCTAGATTTTAGCTAAATTTTAAAAAAAAATTTTATTTTATAATGACTATTATACAAAATTTCAGGGAATTTGTTTCTCCTATACAAGTAGAACTTTTTTTCCAATGTTCTTGAAAAATTGTATATAAAATTTTATATAATATAAATATACTGTTATATAATATTTAGATTGCTATTTTTATGCATCACTATTACACAATAATATTGATTTCCTGTTGGAATTTATAATTATTCTGCTTTGAAAAATACATTTTTAATATTCAAAAAAACGAAAAAAAAAATAGAAAAACTTGAATATTTTTTAGAAAACTTCAGAGTCTAGCTTAATAAATACCATAAGATAAAAGCATATAAATTATACTTATACATAAAAATAATTTATATGGCAGCTAGCAGAACCTACTGCTCTAGATCAACAAAATTTTTCAGATACGTAGATTCAATAGACACTGAGTTATTGTTAAACCGAAAGTTTGTATGGCAGCTACATAAACGCGACGGTCGAATTTGCTTGATTTAAATAGAGAAATTAATAATTTGACATCGTAAAATGACACAGTAATAATTTCAGAATCCTATAGCTCCTTTATTTTTGATCTATCGAACGGACGGATGTATATGGCTAAATCGTTTTAAAATTCGATTCTGACCAAAAATATATAATATATATATACTTTGTCATATCTTGCTTGACTTCTTTAAGGTGTCACAAACCGAATGGGAAATTTATTATATCCTTAAACATATTATGTACGTTCATACGGGTACAAAAAAGAGTAGTTAAGCTATTAAAAACTCTAACAAATTCTTATTGTAATAAAATTTATGGATAAAATATTAAGAATATTTTCATTTTTTGTTATTATTTTATTACAAACAAAACTTTGTGGACTTTTACAATCATTTTTGTACAATGTAAATATTTTATAATAGTTTTTGTTTTTAATTTTATATGTCTTACAATGTTATGTTGTTATTAGATATTATGTCTGGTTTTACGAGCACATATAATATTATTTTTGTAAGCACATATTATTTGTTAAAAATAGTTAAGCGGTATTCACTTAATATGTTTGACACTTAAAAGCGGTATTCACTTAATATATTTGACACTTATTTTTTTATTGAATAACAACACTTACAAAACAAGATTATGATCAGATTTAATTAACGTTGATATGCGGGTGAATCACTTTCTATAATTACACCTCGGTGGTTTAATTTTCTGCTATACACAATTACAATTTTGTCAATAAAATTCGTATATCACTTGAATTCGGGGTGTAGAAAACATCAATACCCTCCTTTGATTTTGGAAAATCTGTTTTTCTTCCTAAATTAATTTTGTTAATGAAATATCGTATCTCTTGCAGTTAAAGTGCGGTCATAAATATACCCTACTTTACTTTTGGAGAAATACTGTTGATTTTAACAGGACATGCTGAAATTTTTTTTTTGTCTTCCTTGCAGCATCTTCAATTTATATGCTACAGCAGATCCTCTTATATACTAATTCATTTCTTTACTTTTAAATTAGCAAAATTTATTTAATTTACATAAAACCTTGTCTTCAACCTCTTTTATTTAATTACAATTACTTTTTAGTAATTAATATTATGATGAAAGAAACCAAATGGTGCACTCTAACAAAAAATTATAGTTCTTTATTTTAATACCTATAGTTCTTTGATTTTTCAACAAATGTCCCCCTATATCAATTCAAAAGCTACGTAAACAGTTATTATAATGTTGATTCATCAATTTGGTCTACGTCTGTAGTAAAAAATCTCATACGCTAAGAAGGCCTAACATTTTTGAAACGTTTTTGAGGATTAACCCCTCTTTTAAAACTATTTTTAAAAAGCAATTAATATTTTTAGATACGCTTATATTTCTGAAACCAATAGGTGGGGTAGTTTTTATAAAGTTGTATTCCATTCGAAGACTATCAACTGTTCTATATTAGATAAAAAAAACTGTATTCAGTTAAAATAACGGTAAATTTTGATTTCTATTAAATCTGTAAAAACTGTGTTAACTAAATTTGCTGCAAATCAATGACAGTATACAATGTGTCATAACTAAAGACAACTATGTATATAGTCCAAAGGAATTACATCACAATTAAATAGGGCTAATGACCCTATTAAAAATAAAATTAAATTTACTAATTTAAGTAAAAAAAAAACACACACACTAAATTTTATGCTAAATTATTGATTTTATTTTATATTATATTTTTTTTTATACTAATAAAGTCGCAACAAAGTGGTTATGGCGTTCAAAATGTTTTTTAAATTTTAAATAGCAAAAAAAAAAAAAATTAAAAAAAAAGAAATAGAAAATTTTTTTTTAGAAATGATTAAAATATAAAACAAAAAAATATGTAATGAAAAAAACTTTTCCAAAAAAGCACATTCCCATAATTAAACATATTCCATAATCACTTTTGCATAAAGAGTACATAGGTATATTGAAAAATAAATTTATGATTTATCGTAAAATCGTTAGAGGAATTTGTTAGATAAAATTGGAAAAAATCAAGTTAATTTCAAGGTATACCTATATGTATATATTAAGAAAACCTGTTAACAAAAACAAAAATATATAACTTAAAAAAAAATTGGATAGGTGTTAAATTACAGGTGTTTAAAAATAAAGAATTTTCAGTTTTTGACCCCTTGCAGCTTCGAAATAGGGAATCATTTGTGTAAGTTTTTTCTGATATAACTCATACCTATTTCCAAAGATCTAACTTCTATCAAAATTTCAATTTTCTAACTTTAACAGTTCGGAAGATAGAAGGGCCCAAAAAGTTTCGCATTATGGTAAATTAAAGAGCAGCAGCTATGGCAAAAGTATATATTTATTATATTTATATTTATAGACAGATAGAGAGATAAACATATACAGATACTCTGACAGACAGACGGGCTGACAGACAGATAGAGTGACAGACAAATAGACATACAAACAGATTGACAGACAGATAGACAGAAAGACATACAGACAGATAGACAAACAGATTGACAGACATATATACAGACAGACAGACAGAAAGATAGACAGAAAGATAGACAGACAAATAGACAGACAGACAGAGTGAAAATAATAAACCAATTTTTTTAAAAATGTTTTCAAAATGTGCTAAAAACAAACAAAAAGACCAAACTTTTGGCTTTCATATTATTTTAAGTTTTCATATTTTTGTGTAGATTTTCAATGGTTTTTATTCATTATTTCTTTGTTGTTTTATTTTTTTTTTTGAATCTTTGAATTAATAGGATTTGGGTGGGAGACCAGTTTTTTTTTTTTGTTTTGTTTTAAAACAGATTGGTGTTAAATATAAGATAAGTAACTATGTATAAAATTGTGTAGTGTTATTGTAACATTAAAATTATTATCTAAATTAGATTGATTTTAATGAACTTAGTTACTAGTCTGTTATTTTATTTTTGTTGTTGTTATTTTTTTTTTGTTTTTAAATAATAAAAATTTATTTTTTATTAGTTTCAAATTTCATTTTTTTGTTACAAATTTAATTTTTTTTTTTTTATTGAAGTATTAAAGATAAGCTAAAATTTTTGTTTTTTGGTGTTGAAAAATGAATTATAGATAAACTTTAAATTAAAATGTTTTGGCATCTCATTTTAAAATGATGTAGAGATGATGTTATTGTATTAACATTCAGTTTTTTATTTGTGATTCATTTTAATATAATTTTTGATATTCTCTTTATTTTAGATCTTGTTATATGTTGTCCAGCTTCCTTAATTGTATACCGGTTTTGTTTAGAAATTTTAAAACTTTTTCTTTTTTTTTATGTTCACTATACGGGTTGGTAGAGCTTACAGTTGACGACCGAAATGTTTGGAAATGGCGGAAAATGGGAGAAAATGGTATCAAAACAGTAGTTTGTTTGTTTGTAATTGTGCTCCTTTGATGGATTTTTAAAGATCAGCTATGTTCCGTTAGTCCGTTTTATTTTGCTAATAAATAATTTTCCTTCATTTATTTAAATATTTTCATTGCATTTGTATATTTACTGTATAATACTGACAGTATAATGTATGTATGAATTATATATTATAATAAAAGTTTTTTTTTTTTTGTAAATGCTTTATATTGTAATAAATTTTCTTTGGCCCTTCTTCTTGTTCTTCAATATGACGCTACAGTCCGCTGTCGAATCTTGACCACCTCTTCGTGTCTTATTAATTTTTATATTTTAAGACATGTAATGATTTTTATATTTGTTTTTTATTCTTAGTGTTAAAGGAATTCATAAAATCAAAAAGCATAACCTTATTTCAAAGAATTTGACGTTTCTTCATGCTTAAAATATTTAAATTATATGAATTTATATATATATATATAAGTTAAATAGAAGCATTTTTACGCCTGCCTCAACAATATTTTACTTAATAGAAACTCTGGAATTTAATTATTTAAAAATTTCAATAATTATAAACTGGTTAATTAAAGTACTCTAAAAATTTAAAGCACTATAACTAAATACTATTAAAATAGTATTTTATTGGCTTGTTTAAATATTTAAAATCACATATAGGATTATACAATATTAACAAAAACCATCGTCCACAAAGGCGTCATTGAGTTTTGATATAATAATTAACAAATTCTTGATATTTCGTTTACATTTTAAAATGCGGGTATAGAACGACATTTTTATGGTAACATATATTGTGTTTCCTTTTGTTTAACTTTCTTTAAGGTATATGTGTTAAAAAAGTTGAGATGTACATGTGAAACACTTCTCAAATTGATAATTTCATATTATTATTGCGCTGAGGCTATATTTTAATGTTTTTTTTGTATGTGTCATTTCAATTTTATTATGTATGTTGTACCGAACCAAGAAATTATTTTTCGTATAGAATATTGGGCGTAGGGGCACAATTTGTTCAATAATATTTCTTTCAGTTCAGTTCTCTCATGTTCAGTTTCTTTTGTTTAGTAATTCTTTCGGTTTTAATACGTCATGATGTGTATAATCACTTCACCATCGAAATCTCTAAAAATTATGTATTTATTTATTTTTTATATTAATATTACAAAATGAAATAGGATATTGAAATATTACAAAACCATCGCATACTTAAGACCAGTATAGGTTAAATACTATTATTAAATGCTACAATAAAATTATTTATTTATTTTATTTATATTAATATTACATACATAAATGTAATGCTATATTATTGAACCATCGGCTACCAAGGCCATTATAGGTTGTTATACTATTATTAAATTATATACTAATATTATTTATTTCGTTTATATTATATACTATGTATTTACATTATATTTGGTCGTAATATTATATATTTACGTACTATAAATATTTGGTATCAATTAAAAAAACTTGCTACATGTGCAGGGTTTGAAACGGCCTTTCCTGATGGGTTAATAACTCATGTGCTTTATCACTCTGGATTAATAAATCATGTGCTTTATCAGACCGATGCCTCTTCGTTTTATTATGATGTTATGATTTAATTGCATATTTTTCGGCGTATTAGAAAATTTTATCCTTTCTTAAGAAACTGATATTGCTATGACGTTTAGCATTTATATTTTTTGATTTATTTTGCCTTCGTTTGTGTTTAAAGTTCGATTTTATACCCGAGAATTTTTAAATATTTGTTATAAATTTTAAATATGGAAATTTATAATTTTATGGTTGAAGGTGTTAAATATTTGATTAAAAAGGTTAAATGAAAAATTTCAAACAAGATAAGATAAGACAAAAAAAAAAAACATATTTAAGAGGATTTTATATTTTTTTTGTATTAATGAAGAAATTTTAAATTAGGTTACTATTATTATAGTATTATTAATATTGTTAAAAAGTAGTTTTATTAGAAATTATACCAATTATTATTTTTTTTTATTACCTAATCTGTAATTTATTATTATATGGCTATTATTTGTGCTTAAACTCTTAATTCCAATAATGTCTTTAATTTTTTTCTTTTTATTGTATATATATATATATATATATAGCGATATAACTATCATAATAAATTTTTTTTTATATTCAAAATTCCATGGAAAAAAAATAAAATAATTAATTTTTTTTTTTTTTGTTAAATTAAAAATATAAATTGAGAGCATAATTTTAAATAAAAAACAACAAAAATAAAAAAATTAGTAGCTTGAATAATAAAAAAAAAAAACATATTTTTGAATAATTTTATTTAAATTGGAATTTTTAAATTAATTTTTATTGGGTAGATTAAATTTTCAATTGATTTTTAATTAGAAAAGATGAAATTTTAAATTTAAGTGATAATATCAGCCATTTTGTGTTATGTACTTGTAATTTATTGTGTTTTTTTTTTTTTTTTGTGAATTAAATTTATATTTTTAATGTGTGCCGAATTCGAATTCAGATAGTTGGATGGAAGGGCGGAATTTGTTTACTTACAAAATTACAAACTCAGGGTTATACGCATTTTACAAAATTTGAATATATATTATGTATAAATGAAATTCTAAATTAGGAAGGATTTTAAAAGTTGGATTCAAAATCAGGGTATTCCCCTTTTCTGAATATTTATTTATACGAATATGACAACATCTTAAATTGAGGGGAATTACTTATACAGTTGTATACAAAATCAGGATTGCAAATTTCTTTTCCGTAATATTTGAATTAGGAGTTCATAGTTGAATACAGTAAAATAAAATCCAGTCAAATGAAATGCAAACACGTGATAGTAAACTTTGGGCTCAGTGGGCTTTAATTCTTTTTCGAAATGGACTTAAAGCCCTAGATCTAGTTGCACTAAGAACGGTGCCGTGGGCTTTAATATGGTTTTGAAAAGGAAGAATGACCGACGGGCGTTAATTCCAAAAATAAAGAAATTAAAGCCCGGCGGCATTCTGTCACTGTACGATAAAAATTGTGTATTTCTTTTATTGTTGGATGTATGATAAATGTGTCAACTGTTTCCTTTAGTCAAAAATTAATTTTTATACATTAGGTAAACATTTTTTTTTTAGAAATAATATTTCTGCTTTTATTTTCAGTAGTAATTACTAATAACTTTTAATTATTTAATATACAATCGACTGATGATTAAATTATTTTTTTTAAGCAAAAAAAAAAAAAACTGTTATATATAATATTTTTACTAAACATATGATGTGAGTTTTCTAAAAGAAAACTTTAGTCCATAATATGGTGGTTATTTAAAGTATTTTACATTTTTTAAATTCTTGTGAACTATAATAGAATCAAACCAGGAAATCTTATATTTGCTGTATTGTCTTAATTTTTTTTGCATGTTTTCCCACTTGCTTTAATTTCTTTTAAGTATAATTCTTTTCTATAAATATATACTTCGATTATTGTTACCCCATTTTTTTATTGTAATCTCAGAAATTCCAATTTATATTTATAATTTTAATTGATTTCAATCTAATATTTGTTGCATTTGGTATTGAATATATAAATCTTCTTAGATGCAGACCTGTAATCTTTTAATATGTCTTTATTTTTTAATCATTTCTATCAGGAGTATGTCTTTTTTTTATGGGAGTCTACAGTTTTTTTCTTCTAAATTTTCTTGACCGAAATAAAATTACATTTCGTTTGCAGAGATTTATTTACAATTTTCTATATCTAGAGTTTTGTTGTACATAGTTATTCAAGATTGACTTTGAACAGATAAAAAGATTTATTTTGAAAATCAGGATTTGTTATTTTGCTATTCTAACTAGATATACCATCATTAAATTTCTCTGTAATCAATACTGAAAGTTATTCTTGTCAATGAAAGATGATTTTACCGTATGTCCTAATTTAAGCTTCCGTTGTTTGATATAATCTTCCATCAATGTAATTGTATAAATTTCATCGATGCTGTTTATGCTTATATTTTGTTCATATTTATGAAATTTCAACTTTTGCTGCAATTCAGTTTTTAGATTTTATATCTCTAAACTGTAAATTATACGCGGTTTTATAACATTGAGTAATATTTATATCGAAAAATACCTGATTTATACAAATTATTTATAAAAATAATAAATTTTTTTATATTCTACATTGTTAAAAAAATTAAAAAAACAAAATATATTTAATAATAATTGTAATAAAATTTTAACTGAATTTTTAACTACTTACATATTAAATTATTTTTATTTAATGTATCTTACCATTACAAGTTTATATTCTTACAAAATAAAATTCCAGGAATCAGGATAAAAAAAAAAAAGTTTTATTTAACATTGAACATTTCTTGTAGAATTCAGCGTAAAGATTTATTCAACATAAACTTATCTTTATTAAATTAGCAATTCAGATCTCAAGGACATTAAATTTATAGGGGTGCATTCAATTCAAAAATGGTTTAACTCAAAAAAAATTTTTCTTTTTTTTATTAGTGGTTTTGGTTGGTTCCTTTGTACTGTGTTAGTGTAGGTTTAATTTAATAGGAGACAAAGTCAGGAATGATAATAGGATAACAAGTTAGAGTTGTCAGATAAAATGGAAAATCACTTGGAAAATGTTCTTTTTTAATTAATAGCAAATTGTAAAATGGAACATTGCCGTTGGAAGCATGTTTCACATTTTCGCAGTTCTCAAAACAAATGAATTATTTCATCAATTTTAAACCAATTTAGATAACTTTTTATGTAGAAATAAGTACTTATAAGGCGTGAAGCGCTTTTTTGACCTTAATAACAATTTATTCTAAGTGTTTTTTTTGGATTTACGCGACTGTTGAATCATAACACCAAATTTATAGACAATAGTAGTCAATAGTAGTTGTAAGAAAAGAAAAGCTAGTAAAAAATTTAAAAAAAACATGTCTATAAAAAAATATATAAATATATATATATATGTACTATCATTTTTACCATGGTCATAAATTTAATTTATACTTCTGTAGATTTATATTTAACATTTTTACACATTTAAAATAAAAAAAAAAAAAAAACATTTTTTCAGTGCAAGTTCTATTTTTTTTTTTTTTTTTTTGTACTTTCGCTCTATTTTGTTCTTTTATGCCAGACTAGATTTAAATTTATTGAGGTCTATTGAAAAAATTTTGTATTAACACATCTGCATATATATATATATATATACATAAATTTTTAAAACATATAAGCTCATATTACTTATAGTTATACCAATAGTAATTTAAATTAAATTTAAGATTTTAATATTGCAAGATTTCTTTTTCTCAAAATATAACTATGTATGGTAAATCTTATAAAAAATTTTAACTTAGTTGTTGCCATATCTACACATTTCTATAAATTTTATTTTAAATTTATTGGATTCTTTGAAATAGAAAATTATTAAAAAAAGAACTTTAAACAATATGCATATATTTGTGAGATTTTTAGTAGCTTGTATTAAAAATGCTAAGTTCAAATTTATTTTAAAATTTTATTTCACATCAATTTTTTGAACTTAATTTCCATTTTAACGATTATTAATAAAAATGAATATGTAAATTTGACAATGTAGGGAAATATAAATCATTATTAGATTTTGTATATTCTTTTTGGAATTCAACAATTTTTTTTGATTTCCTTTCATTATGTTGAAAGCATAAAACTGAGTGAACTGAAATGTGGAGCCTCGGTTGCCTAGTGGGAAAAATCATACCTGTAAAGGGAAGACTTTGTGATTTCCTTGTCATATTTATGTGGAAGGGGAATGAACTAAAAAAATAAAAAAAAAAAATCTAGTCACAACTTTTCAAAGAAACCCTACGATTTCAAGCGTAGTTTTTTTTGAAAAGGTTATAAATGTATTTGAGTTCAAGTTTAGTTTTATACATTCGACCTAATGTTTTTTAAATTATAATATGGCTACTTGCTACAGTTGATGTTTTAGATGAAAAATAAACATTTTTTCATGATTTTTGTAATTTTTTTTTAAATAATTTTAACAGATTTCTTGTACTTTCATTTTAAAATGTAAAGTTTGTTCCTTCGTACTTTTTGGGCTCTTATGATAACGTACAGTAGTGGGAGTTTTTTTAAAATTATCATCTGTACGATTGTATTAAGAGAGCTGAACTTATACTTAAATCGAAAAATATTGGAAGAAATAATTAACATAGACAAAGAATTTCCGAAAATATTGTCTATAGGCTCTTTTTATCCTGTTAATTAATTTTGCAAGATACTTTTTTTAATCAAGCAATGTTTAATACTCAATTAATCAATTTAATTATGGCAATGATATTGAAAAGTTTTATGGAATACAATTTTAAGGAACGAACATTTTCATTTATTTTGTTTTTATAACTGATTTCCATTTTTCTTTTTTTAAAAACAATTTTTTTTAATTGAAAAGTGCAACTGAATTTTTGAAAATTTTATATGTAAATCAAGTTGTAAAAGTAATTAATTTTAAATTAAAAACAAATAATTTTATTTTAATTTGTAGTGCTCCAAAGAATAAGGTAAAATTAGCCTTTTAACTTCCAAGGTGAAATAAATTCGAATCGGTTTTTTTTTCATTTTGCTTCCTATTCTGTTCTCTAAATTCATCTATTTCATTCAATTCAGAAAATTTTATTTGTTTCAGCTATTACAGAAAGTTTCCTTATTGTTTTTGGAAGTTTTTTTTTGTTCCAAATATATTTCTAGCTTCAAGTTGATTATGAATGTTTTTGTAGGGACATAATATTCACTTTTTGCAACCAAATTAGAGTAAAGTTAAAACTTTTGATAGTAAACTTTAAGCTATATGTCTCTTCTTCCAAAAAGTCTTTAAATAATTAGGACGGATAATTATAAATGCCTAGTTATTAAAATATATATATTCAAGAAAAACAATAGCAGTTATTTTATGATTGATTACAAAATCAGGATTATACACGTTTTTTCCAGAATATTTATTTATAATGCAGCTATGTTTATGGGAGATTCTGAATTAGAATTTTATATAGTTGGTTTAAAAATCATGGTTTTAATCATTTGTTTAGCAGGAGATTTTTTGCTTTGTTTTTACAAGAGTCTGTGCAAAACATTAAAGGTCACCCAGAGCGATTGTACTTGGCTCCTCTGTTTAGTGTTGTACTTTGAAGACATATTTAAAAAATTGCGATTTCAACTTTATTTCATTATCAGGAAGAAGGAGAAGCCGATTTGTCCATATTTCTTGGGGTATTATTTCCGGTAGTTTTTATTTATTATAATAAATTCAATAATAAAATTTATTATTAAACTAAATAATAATTATAATAATAAAAAATAAAAAATTTATTCAAATTAAATATAATCAATGAATTGTAATTTAATTATAAAATTAAATTAACATTTTTATTAACTTTTATTTTCGACTCGTATACTGGTTTTCTTTTTTAATTTGGTCCTTTTTTTAAAAAAAAAAAATTCATAATTGAAATTTTACAAAACTACAACTGAACGTTAGAATTTTATAGGATATTTGTTAAAAATCATTTAATTTTTATTTTTAATACAAGATGTAAATAAATGTTGGCGAAAGCTAATAGTAGTGATTTGTAACAGAATAAATAAAACTTCTTAAATAACAAAGCTTGGGTTTAATATAATTGGTTTTCACCGTTTAATTTTGAAGGTAAAACTTATTTAGTAAAAATTCCAGTATTATATTTAAAAATAATAATTTCTAAAGGTGACATCAACTCATTAACTACTTAAATTTAACTCGATTAATGCTAATCTGTTTAATTCTGTTTATGGAGAGTATTTCTTGCTTTACATTCCGTACCGTACAAATTTCACACCTTTGCATATACTCCATAATAAACTAGACAGTGGCTTGTAAGAAAAATTCTTCACCTCTTCATTGGTGAGTTTATCCCTCATACATTGGATTGGTCCTGAATATAATAATCATATATATTCAATTTTTATTTCAATATTTATATTCATAACAAGTATGACAACTGATCTTTTCTAAACTAAGTGATTAGAGCAGTTCTTAAATGGAGGGCATTTGACAACTTATGTAGGGGATATTAATTCGAAAAAAGTTTAAATTGAGAAAAATTCAATCAATTTTTGATTGCATTTATTTAATTTTTAAGGAGTGTACAAATTTCCAGTAATGTAAAACCAAAGATTTTTAAAAGCCCACATTTCCCAAAAAAACAATAAGAATATTTTCAAATTTTTAGGCTTGCACCAAAATTTTGAATTTTTAAGAATTTTTTATGTAAAAAAAATTTAAAAAATCTAGAGACATTTTCTTTAGTTTTAAGGAAGCCCTATTTAATTAAGAAAAGCTGTTCAAATATGTAAAATTATAATATTGATCCTTTTTTTGCGTTTTACTTTAAAAAAATTTGGTAATGTGTCGCGTTGAAGATGTTTAAACATAGTAAATTTTCAATTTTTTTTAACGTCTAATAGATCTAATAGATCCACCCCCTGTGACCCAAAAAAGAAAATAGAGAGGAAGGAAAAATTTTAAAATTTTGACATAACGGTAAATTTAAATAATAATAATTGCAAAAAATTAACCTAATACCCATTTGAAAATAGGATTTTTTTCAAATTTGAGAGGCTGAAGCTTCGTAGCCTAAGTAAAAAAATTTTCTTCTACAACATTAAGTTTTTTAAAACCGCATTCATAAGATTGCATTGGTGCACCGTTGTTAAACGGTATAAAAGTTTACAAACAGACAGAGGGAGAGACAAAATAAAATTAAAAATGCAAATTTTTCAAATATATTTTGTAGAACATACTAATAAAATTAGAATTATAATAGATATAATGCGACATTTTATTATGAAATTTCTTCATTCGGCAGTATTGAACTTCATTTTAATCTTTATTAAAATTTTTTTTTAGTTATCGGTAATAGTGGTGTCATATTTCTTTTAAAATTTTTTTAAAAATGAATTAAACAAAAAAAAAAAAAAATTTTTTTTATAGTTTATTGTAGGATGTTAAAACAATTCAATTTTGTTTTTTATGATTTTTGAAAATTTAATAATTTTAAATTAATAAAATACAAAATATTATGACAAATATTTTGATAAAAATTTACCATTAACAATATGATCTATAAAATAAAAACAAAATTAACAAATTACAATTCATGCGGGTCAACAACAAATCGAAATCAATAAAAATTATGAAAAAAATTCAAAATAATAGACTTAAATACAATACAAAATTTTGGAATTTAATTTAATAATTTAAACTTTTGTAGATGATGGCATTCTTACACACAAAAAATTCAAATTATTACTTTTTATCAAGTAATGACCAATAAAACACAAAAATTTCAATTTGTTTTTTTTTTTTAACATTTTTAACGATTAAACTAAGAATGTAGGCATATAAATATTAAAAACCACATGTTTTTTTTTTTTTTTTTTTAGTTTTTTCGATATCACTTAATTGTGGTACAACTACTTGTAGATAGTCTTAGTTACTTTTGTATTGTTATTTAACATGCGATCCTATAAGTATGCAATATATATAGTTTTTTTATTTCAATTAGGTTTTAGGTTTAGGTTTTAGGTTTAGGATATGTAATAGAAAACGGTTTGCAACAAGGCACTGTTAACTCACCTGTCTTGTTCTCACTGTACATTAATGAATTATTAGAAATCCTAAACTCACTCAAAGGCGAAAATTACTCTTTGGCTTTCGCTGATGACATAATAATTTAATCAAGTAGTAACAAAATAGAAAGAATTAATCAGAGTGCACAAAAAATGTTCAACGTCATAGTCGACTATTGCAAAGTCTGGTATTTAAAAATAAATTATAATAAGTGCGAAACCATTCTTTTTCGAAATACATACAAAAATCTCAACTACAACTTAAAAAATCAATGGAGAAATTTTACAATTAAAAGCCCTTCAAATGACATCTTGCCGAATAAAAACTCAGTCAAATACCTAGGAGTATATCTAAAATATAATATGAACTACACACAACAGATAAAAGAAGCCATCTCTAAAGGAAACAAGGTCTTTATGGCTTGCAAAAAATTATTTTTTAATAGAATAATAAACCCGAGGGTAAAAGTTATATGTTACGAATCCTTGATCAGGCCAACAGTAACATATGCAGCACCAATCTGGTATAATACAAGTGCTAGACTTATGGAAAAACTTAGAAAATTTGAGAGAAAGTGCATAAGAGTTTGTATTAACGAGAGTAGGAAACCAGAAACAAATTTTATACACTATTTTTCAAACAAATATATATATAGAAAATCAAATATAAAACGAATTGATAACTTTATAATTCAATTGATTCGTAAACATTTTGATAGAGCAATGAATACTCCTGAAAATGGTTTAATATCCCATATATATTACCAAAATGAGGAGTATATAAAAAAAACATTAAAATCGGGCTTTATAGCACCCGAACATTTCATTTATCTAGATAAAGAAGGTTTTATCCAAAACCAAAGCAATGTCCCGCTACTATTTCATTATAGTAGACGGGCTACATGCACTAAAATAGAGTACAATCCAAATAGTATTGACATTGGTAGTCTAAAGTTTGACACACATATTCCTACAAAAGATATGTTCATTAACAGAAATTATTGGTGGTTAGAAGAGTAAATTAGTGAATGTAATACTAACTTTAATATTAGGGTTTTATATAGGTTAAGCTAGTTTTAAGTTAGTTTTTTAAGTTTTATTCCAATTGAATAGAAAAAAAAATTGAGTTTTTTATAAATTTTTTCCAATTAAATATATCAGATATTAAAACAGTTATAATTATTATTTTTACCATAGCCTTGTTAACTAAATGTAAAAAAAATTAACAAATTAAAAAATATTGTTTTTACATGTTAATTTAGTCATAAGAATTTAATCTAGTTTTGTAAACTTTTTACTAGATATTGTAAATAGAAATAAAGAAGGAAATAAAAAGATAAAAAAAAAAAAAAAACAAAAAAAAAAGGTATAAGAATGCTCAATTTTTATTTGTTTATCATATTTGTAATCATATTTGAAACTTTTAAATAAAATTTTAAACATCACGATCCCGTCTAAACTTTTTAACGATCTGTAAGATAGTTATTGTGTTCAATTTTCTTTACTGAAAACTCGTCTGTTAATCAAAAAAGAAAAAAATTGATTATCCAAACAAAACTTCTTATAATTTAAAATTTTATAAAGTATTATTTTCAAATTATGTTTAAATTTTTAAGAGCTCCATATTTTAAATTAACAAATTAATAAAAAAAATTAGTGGTTAGTTTTTATTTAAAACTTCTTAAAAGTATATGAGTATTGAAAACATATAAATATTTTTCTAAAAGTAAAATATTCTTTTCTGGGGTGATGTGTTTAACACAGACTAATACCTAATGCACCATATATCACTATCAAAAAAATAAGAATAAGTGGGAGCAGATTCAAATTTTATAAAAATAATTAACATGCCACATACTATCACAGAAGATGAAAGATAAAAGGTGAGAAATACTCACGGTATATTGTTACATTATATATCATATTTAAGTCAAGCAATTTTCTTTATAAATTTTGTTAGGCGACCTGAAGTAAAGACTAAAGTATAATAAAGCCAAATTAATTTTATCTGTTTTAAAAACAATAAAAATGCATTAATTTTCTTTTCAAAAAATTAAACCAAATCAAAATCGCAAACATATACTCATTACTATTTCATTACTCATTACTATCGCACTGGCATTAAATTGTAACATTGAAGTGGTTTTATTAATTTTAATTGAAGTGAAAATAAGTGAGCATACAGACGATTTCTACACGTTATTTCGAAATAACGAATCGAAATCGAATCCTTTAGAATCGAAAGGAGTACCTGAACCAGGCGGAATTCCCTATTTTAAAAGAAAAAACTTATGTATTTATCTCTTTTGCAAACATTTTATAAAAATTTAAAATTTATCTAAATCACAAATTTGGTTTTTGTAAAATCAGTTTTCTAAAATAAAATTTCGAAAAGTGAAAAAATACCAATGGTATAATTTAAAATTAATTTCAAAATGGAAATAAGGCCAAAATTCCATAATCCTTTTAAATTTGGCTTTATTCCATACTGGGAAGTGAAATAAAGACAATTATGGTTATAACATTTGACTTTATTCTAGATCGGCTTTATATTTATCTTTAGATATAAATAGTCATTGTACACTACCAAATCAAAATAAAAAAATTTCAAACTAAAATATAAAATTATAATTTTAGTTTGAGAATAAAAATAAAAGTAATAAAAAAAAAAAAATAAAAACAAAAAGAAAAATATGATAAAAAACTTATCTAATAAAAAATCTTAAAAAAAGTAAAAAGAACAAATTTATGCAAATTGGAAAAAAAGTCATTTTTTATTTTATATTTATTTTTATTATTTTCTAATAATATTAAAAAGGAAATAACCCGCATTCGATAAGAAAACAATTTGTAATCTATTAAAGAAATTTATATAAAAACAATGTAGAATATAAACCAACGGTTTTTAAAAGCGCACATTTCCAAAATACAATACAAACTGTTAAGAATTGTGACTTACACAAAAATTTGAAAATTTAAGGAATTTTTTGCAATAAGAAAATGTGTGAAAATAGGACTTTTCTGAAATTTTGAGGGGCTGTAAGTCCCGAACCCTATATAACTAAGAAAAACCGTTAACACACGTAAAAATATATTACTGGAGCTTTAATTTTTATGTCTTGCCGAAGTAAAATTTGTACAAGTGTTTAAGTGCCTAAAAATAACAAATTTAAAATTTTTGAGCCCTAATAGCTCATAAACAGGGGGTGGTTAAAAAAAATTTTCTGAGCAAACTTATACTAATTCTAAAAGTTCTTTCTGCCTTCAAAATTTTAATTCACTATTTAAAAGCGTTCCGGAGTTATGAAGATAGAAAAATAATTCAAAATTTGATTTTTACATAACGGTAAATTTAAATACTAAATTTAAAAACTATATATAATTTTAAGAAAAAACTATATCAATTTTAATTTTTAGACAGAACATTAACTATATATGTATATGCATTAAATATGATATATGATATGATATATGCATTTAAAAATAGCGCTTTTTCAAAGTTTGAGGTTCTGTAGCTCCGTAATGGATGGGACAACATGAAAAAGTTTTTCCACAAAATTAATTTTTTTATGAGACCTACCCATGGTTAAAATTTTTTTTCTCTATCTTTAACGGTGTAGAAGTTTTGTAAACAGACAGACGGACAGACTGAAACTAATAAGCACATTTTTTCAAAATTTTTTTTAGAAATGTGCTAAAAAAAAATATAATAAAAAAATAAAAATGATCAAACTTTCAAATTATTAATGAAATGTCAACCGTTCAACCAACCACATAATAATAACTTTAAACTTTAACAAAAAAATTAATAATTTTTCAACTTTTTTTTTTTTTTTTTTATTATTGTTATTATATTGTTAAATAAACATTAACCTAATTTTAAATTAAATTAAACGATTTTTAAATATATATTTATTTAAAAAAAATTATACATATGAAGGAATTATTGCTATTGCTATAATATAGAAAGTAGAAATATTTGTTTTATTCAGTCTTTTTCACTCCATTTTGTTTTCATATTTACGAGTATACTAAAATTGCGGGCCATATAATGAAAAATATATTTAACTAAAACAGTTAGTCTGGTGTTTTAATATATTATTGGTTATATTAGTTGAGTACACATTTTCGATATCTAACATTTAATAATGATAAGGCAGGGCAAGATGCTCTATTTTCACTTTTTTAAAAGTTAGGGAGCTTTACGCCTCGGCCACGCAGATAGCGAGCGGACGATTTTGTAAATAAAATTAATGCTTTAAAACTATTTTGTTTTTATATTATTATACTTTATGTCTAATATACCTTATACAAATTTTATAACTATGTTAAGTACTGGATATTAGAGGTCCCATATTATAATACATACATATATTATAATATAAATATACATACTTTACTTTTAAGAAAATCAAAAGTACTTATTGGCATTCGAAAATATTCAAAAAATTTGTCTGGGTCTTCTCTTATTTCTCTATAGAGATGAAAGAACTCTCTAAAATGAGATTTATCAGCAATTGACATCCATCGAGATCCATTTACCAGCAATCGACATTTTTAAAATGAGATTGAAATTTTTTGGAACAGCACTTTATTCGAAAGCTAGACTGAAATTGAAAAATAATCAATTCCTGTTAGTAAATAAATGTAAAATTCTTGCCGCAGAAAAATCGCATAATTTTATGGCCATTTGCTCACCCGCAGAAAAATCATCCGCCCGCATTCTGCGACGTCTTAAGTAATTTTCAACAACAGTTTAGAATTCGATTCAGAGCAAAAATATATATTCTTTTCTAGAATATATATATTCGTCTCCTTTAAGGTGTCATAATTGTAATGGCAAATTTATTATACCTTGTATATATTCGTTCCGTTATATCCTGTGTATGTTCGTTCCGGGTATAATAAATAAAATGTTATCAAATTCCATATGAATTCAATTTAAACACATATAAAGTTTAACTATATGTCTATATATATAGCCTTTATAGGCGTTTTTAATTGATTTTCACAACTATACAGTTTAGTTTTAATTTACTAAAATTGGTGCTAAATAAAATAAAAATAAAACTAGTATATATAGAATTTTTAGGCTTTTTAAATCTACCTTTCTATTGTACTAAGATGTATTATCCTAGATCTCTTCAGATCGAAATAATAAGGGTAGTCAAAAACTATTAATAAAATATTACTTAAAGGCTTTTTGCTTCTTTATACAAGAAGTTTTGTAGCATAAAAGCTTTATTTCGACATCCCCGATCATCCATTTGAAGGAAAACCATAGATAATCAATCACCTTTTATATTATACAAAAAGATTATTTGATAAATGTTATAGTAATTAAGTCATCGATTTTTAATCTAAATATATTTGGGTTCTAATCCCGGTCAGGTCATACCAACATATTATTAATTTATATCGTAACAGTCTATTAATAACGTACTGGTGTTCTTTATCGTAAATAAAATGAAATAATTTTGGTAATTAATACGCCAGTATTTGTTTGTGTTCTATACTCTTATGTAGTATAGCTACAGTTGAGTAATCAACAGCTCAACGAAAATGATGATGCTAGAAATTAAAGATTAGTCTAATCTTTATTATTTTGTTTGCCCTAATCTCCTTATGATAGTAGAATAAAAAAAATATATAACTTAACGTAAAGAAGGTTAATATTATTCCTTTCACTGTGTACAAATGATTTTTTTTTTATCAGTCTCTTTAAATTTAATTTGATCTGATGCATTAACAAAAGTCAAACTTTTTTCTGAGATTTTGGCTCTTATAGAAATTTTTTTCTTTGCACAAATAAAAGAAATGTAGTATTGTTTTTAATAGTTTATTAATTCTTAAAAAATTAATCTAAGCTTGTTTAATTTGCAAATTAAACTCTCTGAGGCAGTTTAAACACTCTACCAACTTTGTCATCAATCAGCTAGAGCAAAAGGTTAAGTTATAATAATTCAGTTAAGAAACGAATTAAAATATTTAAGAAGAGGATTAAGTAATAAATTATTTAAATTATAACTGAGCTTAAACGTAATAATCTAAGGATATTGTTCGTTTCTGTACATCGTCATCATTAACCCATTAAATTACCACTTTAATAACTTTTCAGATTTACTTGAATTATAATTACGGTAAAATTTTTATTTAATTTTTCTTCTTATTAATTTTTATAACTTTTAATATGTTGTATGTATATTATAATCATATTCGTTACGCAACGTCGTCTGTACGGTATAATTTTCAATTGAGAGATTAACAGTAAATTAAATTTTTTTGTTTTTGATACATATAGGTAGGTACTGTTTAAATAATTTTAAAGTTAATAAAAGTCGTTGAATTGTTTGACCAGTACGTATTCGTGCAGAAAACTGAACAAATAGAAATACATACACATCTACATACACCAAAGAGATTTTGTTATGTATAGGTATAGAAACGTAATTTCTTCTTTGTAGTTTTTTTTTTTTTTTTTGGGATAATTTAACGTGGACTACAGTTTCATATAGGTTAATGATCTTGAAATTTTAAATTTTAAAATTTGCAATAGATATGTACAAATTTTGTTGTGTTTTTAAGAAGAACGATGATCAATTAAGAGCTATATATTTTTAATTTGAAATAAAAACAAAACGGTATATGATGTCAATATAAAAAATAATTTTAGATATTGGTTGCATGACATTTGCTATTTAAAAATGATTTGATGTAAATGATCGCGCCTGTGTTTTTTAAAAATTCCATTCTGGAACATCAATTTTTGTCCACTTTTTTATAATCTGCATTTATTTCACCAATAACACAAATAAAGCTGGATTAGATCAGCATTGCTAGTAGATAAAATGAATACAATACCTATAGCTTCAATAATTTTCATTTTAAAAAATAGAACAGCGTAGTAGAAATTGCCAAAAAAAATGTTTTTTTTTAATAACTACTCTAGAAAACAACCAAATTTTAATTAATCATATTATGTGTACTATGCAACAACAAAAACCCATCTAAGAGATTTAAGAAGGTCTTTGGTTGATTTTTAAACTTTTAGAGTTGGATGTAAAATAAGAGTATTCTATTTTTCCAGAATATGTATATGCCGAATTTTAAATTGGGAGGGATTTTAGAGTTGGGATCAAAATCAGGGTAGTTGAAATTTAATTTTTATTTTTAATACCAAAACTTTTAAGAAAGTTTGTTTACTTTTTCATACAAGTTTGGTCGTATGGTCTTAGGTCTTAGGAGAATTTATTGTAGGGAATTTTGTTTTAGGAGCTTTTGTAAAAGGTTCTTATTTTTTCGGCTCTTTGGTAGCCAACACATTTATTTTAAATTAGGATAATTAGATATCTGTGAGTTAAAAGATTAAAATTTAAAATAGTTTCTTAACATTTGTTATTAATTTGACTACAATTATGAGTGATAACTTATTCAAATCGACACTTAGTTTAACTTTAGTAAATCTTAAAATTTTTGTTACATCCTTTTCTCTCTCATCGTACAAATGATCCGTTTTAATTTCTTAACGATTTAAAGATTGATAATGCAATATGATCGTATAGGTATTGGTAGACAATAAAAAAAAACTTAATTAAATGTAAACAATCACAATGAAAAATTCTCAAGAAAAATTTTTTATTAAAAAAATTACTGAACAGTAGATATTAACATTAATAGCACTACTAAACTGTACCGGTAATATATCCTATAGATTCGTTCAGTTTTAATTTATGGTATTCACTTATAAATAAGTAAAACAATTATTTAAAATGGTATTTTTCTAAAAGATTTGTTAAAGTCATGATTTCTGTATCAAAATTTCATTGTTTTTATATCGGTTGATCCTAAAATGCGTGAATAATGGAACGCATTTTTAAATCGTTTTAAATTTTTTCATTACCAACAAAACAAACAAAAATGAGAAAAAAAGAAAACCTAAAATAAATTTAATTATTGGTTAAAAAACAGTAATGAGCCTTTTGAAAAAAAAGAAGAAAAAAAAAATCTTTTGTTCCAGCTTCTTGAATCCCATTAAATAAAACAAAGAAATAAATATGTAGAAATTGAAATTTAACAGTCAAACAAATTTCTTATATGGTAAATTAACAGAAATCATTTTTTTTTTTTTTTATATTATTTCACTTATAACCATTACATTTTCCACCTTAATTTAAGAGCTGAAAAATTGTTTTTAAATTTTATTTTTAAAATTTTTAATTTTTTTTTTTTTCTACCTTAATGTGATTTGAATTAAAACAAAATTAAAATTGGTTATCTGAATAAATTGTTTAAAATATCATTTTCAAATTCTGCTGACCATTTTTAAATTTAATTTTTAGCACATTTTAGAAAAAAAAATTTTTTGAAAAATTTATTAATTAGTCAGACTCGGTTCGTCCTTCCGTTTGTCGATGTAATTTTCCGCATGTGTAGTGTCATTAAAAAATTAATTTTGTAGAAGAACGTTTTTATGTAGTCGTCCCTTCTCTTACAGGGAGCTACCGTTCAAAAAGTCGTATTTTCAAATGTTTATATGTCAAATTCTGCTGAATATCTAATTCTGCTTTTTATCTAAAAAAATGTCAAAAATGTTTTGCGATTTTGTATTTTTGTAAATTTACCGTTATGTAAAGCTATGATCTTGCGAAATTTTGGTTTTTTTCTTATTTCGAAAATGTTTTCATTCAAACGTTGAAATTTGATATTTATGAGATTGAACATTTTTGACTAAGCATAAGTTTCCTCTGAAAGAAAATTTTATACTTCCACTAGTTTAAGGGCTATTAGAGATTAAAAATTGAAAATGTACTATGCTTTCAGAGGCTTAAACTATAGTAAAATATAAAACAAAAATTAGAGGTCCGGCATTATGTGTTAAAGATTTTTTTAAAATTATATTATAGAGTTTCCTTAAAATTAAAGAAAGTGTCTCTTGTTTTTTCAGAATATTTTCTTAAAAAGAACAAAAAAAGTTACAAATTACAAAATACAAAAATACAATTTATAAAGGTATAGACACCATTCTAAAATGTCTAATTATATTCTTTTTTTTAAATGTACGCCTTTAACAACCTTTGATGTTACACATAGAACCTTTGATAATTTCTCACATAGAAATTCGCCTGTAATGCGTGCAGCGCGAAAGTGAAATAACTTGCAACTGTTTTGCTTTGGGTCATGTATTCCCAAAAGTTGACAATCATAAGGTGTACAATATTGTTAAATTGAACATCTTTTTTTCACAACACTAATCCCAACATACATTTATTATTATTTTAAATATAATCTTGATTTTAAATTCACGCTTAGTAATTTCAGACTAATTTAAATACTTTCAAGTTTCAATAAGTATTAATTTTTAGACGAAATTTCTCGCTAGTAGACTTTTAAAAACAGCTAATCATTTAATTTTTTTCTTTTTACGAGGGAAGGTGGGAAGCATTAAAAGTCACCTAGGGAACGAAGTTCCTCTAAGGTGGTGTTGGTGGTATTTTAATACAAAATTGGTATTGGCAAATTTGGTATTTTAATACTAAGCTGGTATTTTAATACAAAATAACGATAAAGAAATTTGGCATAAAGGTGAATGGGTATGAAAATTTAGAGCGGAACTTCGAAGAAATATGTTAATGTTCTTCTTAAATTTTTTTATATGGTACACATATGAATCACTAATTTTGGGAAACATGTAGAATGATATATGGTTCCAAATCCGCGAAATACGCATGACAAACGAATTTTCATAAGCTGTGTTACGTCATCTTGAAAGCTCTACTGCCTAGGAATGAGCATCTGTTGCACTATACTTGTTTTTAGCTGGAAAACTTTGAGTGGAGGAATTAATTGTTTAATTTCTTGCAAAGTAATTAAAAATAAACAAAACCGGTTTAAAAATAAAAAAACAAATTAAACATTGCATTGCAAAAATAAAATCCCAACCCTATAACATGTAATTAGTCAATGGTTTCTTCAGAAAAAGATTTTGTGTAGTAAGATAAAGTTATTAAAAGTGAATCTGGTTTTAGGTACTTTTTTTTTTATTACGACCATTTTTAAATATTCTCTTAATACACTCAAAATTTAATTGGATAATAGATAAGTTTCTAATTTTCCTTAAAGTTTTTAATTTTTATGTAATTTATTTTAAAGTACGGATCGTCTAAGGAGGATTAAAAGAAAAAAAAATACAATATTAGTTGCTTTTTAAAAGATTTTGAACTGATGGTTTTAGCCACAGAAATAATATTCGTATAAAATTTTTTTTTTTTGCTTTCTATTCCTAAAAGAAGCAAAGGGCATAGGGTATAGAGTACATGGCATACATGACATACATGACTCAGCCGAGATTTCAACCCGCGACCTTCTGAATGAAGGCCGGTGTCTTAACCACTATACCATTAGTTGGATAAAGAATATATGAATTTTTTAAAAAATCTTAAAAAATCGGGCTTGTTACAATAGAAAATTTAAAGATATTATAAAATAGGGATATCCAAGAGATTTTAAATTCAACTTTTCTAATAAATTTTTGAAACCAAAAAAAAAATTTGCAACAAAATTTAAATATTATCATCTTCATCCTAAAATAAAATATTTAAGAAAATGTGCTGCTTTTAAAAACTTTTTACTTTAAAAAAACATTTTTGAAATAAAAATTTAGAACGTTCAATTATTTTATTTATAAAATATACGTACATTTTAAAAATACATACATATTACATGCATACATATGTATTTATTAAATCTTAATATGAATGAGTTTATTTTTAAAGTGTAAGTTGATTAATAATGTATCTATAGAATAGATACATACCTACCAAAAAAAAAATTTGTATCTTTAAACAAGAAACAAAAATAAAAAAAAAAAAACAACAAAAGATATAAAAAAAAAAAAAAAATTTAAAAAAAAATCAACAAAGCGTTGAAAACCCTAAAAACACAAATCAGCCGCATACAAATTTACCAAAAAACCAAAAAAAAAAAAAAAGCAAAACAAAAAAAATTAAGTTTTCCGGGGCGTCTCTACTGAATTGTTTAACCTATGTATGAATGAATAAAATTTGTACATCATATGTGTATACATAACCATTAATTAGTCTTTGACTTGTTTTTAAGATTTTTGAGTGGTTTTTATTTTTTCCGTTTTTCCGTTTTTTTTTTTTTTGTTTTTTTTTTTTTTTGAAAAGATTTATGAGTAAAAGATACAAAAGAATTTAAAATTACTAGCTTGAATTTTATTTGATTAGTTTAATGATATATATTTGATAGATGTTAGATTTAGAATTAGATATGGGGGTTTAAGTTAAAATGAAAGTTTTAGAATTCATATACATATATGTATATATGTATATTATAAAAAAAAAAAATTATAACAAAGAATTGTGGAGTTTTTCTAAATTGAATTAATGTTTTAATGAAAGCGATAGAATTATGAGGAAGAATAATGGGTGGTATTAAATGGAAGTAAAAATTTATTTATTTGTTTTTTTTTTTTTGATTATTTATTCATATGTGTATATTTTGTATATATACAAAATTTAAATTTAAAAAAAAAAAAAAATTGTAATAAATAGACCGTTTAATTAATGCTTTTAGTATAGATTTATTTTTTTCTATATTCATTAAAAATATTTTATATATTATGAATCATTTCTTTAAAATAAATAATAGCTATAAACAAGGGTCTACTGATTGTTTTTTTTTTTTTTTTTTTGAACTTTCACTTTAATTATTTTTTGGCATAAATAGCTGTTGATTTATTTATAGTGTAATGGGATCTGTGTATATAAAGAAAAGTAATATTTTTCTATGTAAGTAAAATAATTCTATATAGATTTTATTAAATTCTTATAACACTTCTGCAAAAAATTCAACGATTATGAATTTGTTAATATGGGGTTTTACAAAAAAAAATGATATATTTAAGTTTAAGATTATTTTGTAAGACATATGTACATTGTACTTAATTTTAAAATAAATAAAATTGTATTTATTGATTCTATTTATTAGGGTACATTCAAATGGGATGATTCTGGATGCAAGATTTTGATTAGTTGAAAATATAAGTAAATTGTATTTGAGGACATTTAAAAAGCGAAAACGTTTGAATTCGCTGTAAGATGCAAACAAAAGCATTTGAATAAAAACGTCAAAACGTCAAATAATATATTTGTTTTTAAATTTGTTTTTTTTTTGTGTTTTGTTTAAAGACGAAAAAAAAAAAACACAAAATATATATTACGTAATTAATTTTTTAATTTGGAATTTAAAATAATCGCCTTGTAATAATGTCAAAACAATAAAAAAAAAAAAAAAATTCATAAGGTAAAATATGTCAAAAAAAAAAAAATTTGTCACTTACGTTCAGCCTATGAACAAACCGATGCATGTTAAATGCAAAATATTTGTTAATATTTCCCAAAAATACTAAGTCTAGAAATAGAAGTCTAATTGAAATATGTTTTGCATCCCTTCTTAGAGGGTATAATTCACATGGGATGCATACCGCTGGGTGCAAAACATATTCCAATTATATAGTCTTAAATAAATATTATTTTGAGGGTAAAGTATATAATAAATGCGGACAGAGTATATAATAATTGCACAAGAATTAAGTGTATATTCAAAATTTGATATAAATGAGATTTTTTTTAAGAATTTTTTGTACTTATGTAGTTCAGAATAAAATAAATAATCAAAACACAAGAAATAAAAAAAATTTCGTAAAAATAAAAATAGAACAAAGAGTTTCCTCACTTAATTCGTTTTTTTCTTTTGTGTACTTAAGATTTAATTGATAGCGGTATAAGAATACTTTATTTTTCTCAATAAAACAAAATTCTATCAAGTTTTTTAGAGTGCGCACTGGATTTTAACTTTCGTTATCAGCAAAAGTATTATTATTTTTAATATGTTATTAAACACATTGACCGATATACATTGTCCAATGCAAGTGTATTAGTTTGTTTCGAATAAGGTTAAAAATAAAAACCATGATGGGATAAATGTAAAAATAACACAAAAATAAATAAATATCATGCAGGATATTAATTTCACAAACGGTTGAGAACTGTTGCACAATCGTTTCATACCTAAATTATTGCTTGACCTACAGCGTACTTCAATAATAAGGGTCTTCATATATACCATATCGTGTAGGAAAAAATATGTATAGATAAAACTGTTGTAGGGTAGCACAATTGTGGGTTCAATGAATTTGGAGCGGCGGGTCATTAAAGAAGAAATTTGAAAGAAGGGATGAAAAAATAAACTAGGACAGCGTTATGGATAAAATACATGTTCCTTCTGATTGATAATAAAATATTATTATTTAATATTTCTTGATTTTGAATAATTGTGATTTTAAATAATTTATCAGACTGATAAATTTAATTTTAATGTTTACGATTACCCAAATTAATGTTACAGAAAATGGCTATTTAAATCTCTCAACACATAAAAAAATGTTTATATAATGTCACTAAGAAAAACAAAATTTTCTTCTAAATTTTTTAACTTCAAAACGTTATAGACGAAAAACTTAACTTAAAAAAAAGATAGAGATTTAACTAAATACATTTAAAAAATTTAGTTTCTCATAACTTTTAAAAACATTTTAGAGAATGTTTTAATTTTGTTCAGAATATATGGGTGTTATATATCAAGGCACCCATTAATGAATCAACCTAAGTATATAGCATATCATCAAATACATTTTTTAATTCTAATATTTTATGTTTGTTTTAAGGATGTAAAAAATTTTTTTTTCTTCTATAAATTTGCTTAAAATTGTCTCAATCGTTTTAACTTATGAGATACTTGAGAATATTTTTTATCAAACCGAAAGTATTAATTTTATTTCGACCGAATCTGACATGATGTTGTGTTATCAAAATTCAAAACATTAGGTTTAGATATGGTCTTTTTAAAATGGATTGGTGATTTCTTTTGGAATCGCACGATTTGGGTACTTGCCGACGGATATTTATCGAATAATTTTATAATGAATACTGCAGTTTTATGTCCCACTCTCTTCTTATTATTTGTAAATAACTTACTTTCATTAACTTCCAATCCAATTCATAGTTTCACAGATGACAGAATTTTTGTAGCTTTCTATGAATTTCACAACTGCTGTAATATTAATCACCAAGATAATAAACAACAGCAAAAAATTTCACTATCAGTGAGATAAATAATGATTTAGAAATAAAATCCAAAAATGGAGTGAAGTCTATGGGCTTACCTGAAATTTCAGGGAGAAGCACTGTAACACTCAACAGATTTAAACATTCTGGGCATAGAATTAAATCAAAAATTGATTTATTCAAATCATATTTTTGATATAGTTAAAGATGCTGTTAAATGGGTTTTTTGTACCGGTCTAAAGTTTACTTTTCTTCAACCAACCTTTTAAATATTAACAAATACATTTGGTACAAATTCTATTAATTTTTATCTTAGCTCGTTTAGAAAAGTTCTAATCATAGAAATCAAAAATTTTTTTTGAAATAAATTTAATTTAAAATCATCAATTCAATATTATTTCAATGATGTTAATTTTTGTAATCACATTTTAAAGTCATGTTTTTAAAAAAGTTTAAAAATCATTTTAAATAATATTGATAATAATGATAATAAAAAAGTTTGGTTATCAATCTATAATCAAAATTAATATTAATATTGCGCATCAAATACAAATTCATGTAATAAAAACAAAAAATTCAACTAAAAACTATCAAAAATAAATAAAACAAAAATTTTATTGAAATTTATTTTAAACTCAAAAAACAAAACAAAAAAACGAAAAATAATCTTGTAATCATAAAATTATTTTTTAAAAATGATTATTATTGAGTCGTTAACATAAATATCTTAATGGATTTTTCTAGTAAATTTTAATTTATTGATAAAAAAAAGTGTTAAAAAGAAATCGTTTTATATAAAATTACTCATTAAAATCGTCTAGTTAATTATATATACATCTTAAAAATTCATTGATGATTTCAAAATTTATTTACTTTTTATTAATTTTATATACGAAAAGGAAATTAATTTTGTCTTTTAAAGCTATAAAATGTTGTTGGATTGCTTAAAAATAGGTTAATATGCAATCAATATAAATTTTTAAAATATTTGTCATATATGATATGTATATATATCTATTGAAAATTAAGGGTGCCGATTTTCTATCGAAAAAACAAATGCTGAAAAACAAATGTTGAATTTCAATGTTGAAAAAATTTTGCGACATTTTTTTTTAAAGTTGTATATTTTAGAGCTCGCCACAGAAATTTGCTTTAATCACTAACGAAATATGTACCTAAATATAAATATAAGAGTTTCAATAATATGTTGAGAGGGGGACAACCCCCCACTGTTATAATTGCTTTGTAGTTGAAATGTGAATGTAATAAAAATAATTAGATAGAGTTTAAGAGTTGGATTTAAAATAAGCCAATCAAAATATTACAGGGTATTTTCCCTTTTTCCAGAATATTTATACAAGTGTATATGTAAGATTCTGAATTAGGAGAGACTTTAGAGTTGGGTTCCACATAAGGGTATTCCCTTTTTACATAAAATGTGTATATGCAAAATTCTCAATTAGGAGCTATTTTATAGTTAGTTACAAAATCATGGTTATTCGTTATTCGCCATATTTATATATACTTATGTATATGCGAGATTCTGAATTAGTTGAATTTTAGGGCTGGGTTATATGCTTACGCTTTTTCCAGAATATTTTTATATATTTGTATGTGAGATTCTGAATTAGGAGGGATTTTAGAGTTGGATTTAAAATCAGGATTATACGATTCTTCAAGAATTTATATAAATATGTGTATGTGAGATTCTGAATTAGGAAGGATTTTAGAGTTGGATTGAAAATCAAGGTTAAACGCTTTTTCCAGAATATTCATATATATATATCTGACATTTTACATTAAGGGATAAATAAAATTAAAAAAATTATTATTATAAAGCTACATACGAGTATATTTTTATTTCAGCATTATTTTTTTTTCAACATTTTTTCGACATTTTATTTTTCAACATTTTTCCCCATCGATATTTTTTTTTTTAATTTTTTTTTTCCAACATTTTTTGCATTCAATATTTTTTTTTTCAACATTTTGGTTTTCAACATTTAATTCGACATTTTGTTTTTCAACATATCGATCCACACCCGCAAATTAATGTATATATAATAAACTTAATATTGCTTTATAAGAAAACATATTTGCGCTTCGTAACAGTTGTCTAATAGTTATTCAATTGAAGAAAATTTAATGTCTTTAGGTACTTCTTAGTGATGATTCTATACAATTTTGAAATTATCTTTTGCTAACAAGAGTACTTAAAAACTCATAAAATTAGGTAACTGCGATTGACTATTGAGATGTACTTATTAGTACTATAATATTATACTGGATTTAAGATATATAGAAGAAAATTAATATGTACTTCCTTCATTTAATAAAAAGATAAAGTTAAATTGTTAAAATAAAAACGTAATGTTTTTAAAAAATATTAAAATACTGGAATATTTATGGTTCTTGACAAAATAATAATTAAAACAAAAAATCTTTCTTAAAAAAAGAGAAAACTGACATTTAATATAAAAAATGGTCTTTAAAAATCTTTGTTGTAAAGTTGAAGGCAGTGAAATGAAGGCGGATGAGGATTGCGCACAAAATTTTAATTTTATCAGTTAAGTAATTCAAAAAAAAAAAAAAATTACATTTTTTTAACTACATAATATATATTAAAGACTATAGTTAAAAAAAAAACCAAAGCTTTAATTAAATCGCTGAAATATATCACATGTATAAAAATAAAACAAAAGAGTTAAGTGAGAAACTTTAATATTCTTTGTTAAATTGATTTTGTTTTATAATATGATTTTTAAATGAAAATTTAATTATAAAATTGATAATGATTAAATAATAAATTAAGAAATTAATGATACTATAAAATGCAATATTCTAATTATAACTTATTAAAATCCTGTTAACTTTATATATATATATATATTTTTTTTTTCTGTTAATTAATTAAAAATCTTTTTTATATTGTTATTTTCGAATAATTAAAAATGTTTACGTATTCACAAAAAAGAAAAATTTTTTTGTTTTTGTTTTTATAAAATTACTTTATTCGTTAATTATATTTAAATTTTTTATATAAATAATAATACATAATAATAATAATAATAGATTACGTTATTATGTGAAAAGAATGATCAGGAACTAACTAGTACAAAATAATACCTAAAAAATTACAGTATATATTCAACTATAAATGAATCTGTTTAGATTAATTCATAGTTGAAATTATTATTTTTTTTTTTTTTTTATTTATGATAATTATAAAAATTTGAAATATTGCACAATAATTACAATTTAATTGGTTTTTTTTTTTGTTTTAATTTTCCAAAAATATTATTAATCTTAATACATATAATTAAATAACAGTTTTATGCATTTCAAATTGATTTGATCAGATCTGATGTCAGCATTCAGTTTTTCGTTTTCAATTTAATTAAAAATGTATAAAAATGGAAAATTTATAATTTAGCTGTCCATTAATTATTAATAAATTACAGTACTTTTTCACTGTATATTCAAACTCAAATAACACAATAATGACCATTTTTTAAATACATAGTAGTATTGTTTATTTAAAAATTTCCAATAGTTTTTGGAAAAGATCTGAACTAAAGAGATGTCTATTTAGAATTAGATGCTTCTACGTTTTAGTAGTATGTCCCCTTGAAGTGAAATATAAATTCGAAAGAACTTTGATAGACATGCCCCCAAATCTATAGTACAATATATAGAAATCTATTGTTTTCTTCATATTTTATTTTCTTCCGTAGGTTTTATCTATAGATTTTATTTATTGATCTATTTATTATAATTTTTTTTATAATTTATAATTATAATTTAAAAACGAGGAAGAATACAGTTTGCCAATACAGCCTTTGTCAACCCTTAGATACCCGTACGAACCGTTAGTATGTTCACAGCCTGTCATTCTGCTCACAATATTATTTTTTTAATATTTTAGTATTTTAAAATAATTTGGGTGAATTTTATAATTTCTAGAACTATGGGTTGTACATATATTCAAACTATATCTTTATATGTACATTCTTCAAAAGCAGATTCTAACCTTTCACATAACGATTACCAATCCAAAACTTTTTCAAATATTCTATAGTACGATTTAATACTAAGCGGTAAATGTATATTAAATTTACTTAGTACAAAATAGTAAATATAATTTTAAATATTATATTATATTATATTTAAATATTCCATTGACAGAATAATTTCTTATAAGTACAATAAAATACATATAGGTATGTAAATACGGCGCTGTATAATATACATCTATACTCTTATCATTCATTCACTAGTGACATATACGATATGTAAATAAACATGATATTATATAAGTATGTATATATATTAATATCATATAAATAAAAATTCTTCAAGCAACCGTTATGTTGTTTATTTATTTACATTTTTATGTACTACGCATTATATCCTGAACGATTTCAAATTATCGAGTAAAACAAAATGCAAAAAATTCGTTAAACAAATTTGTTAGGAAATTTGACAAAATCAAGCAACACTTTCGTCAATTATAAAGTAACCCTATATTATTAAAAAAAGTTGTTAACAGAAATAAGAGTATAATGTTGAAGCTTTAATTTTTGTGTATTACTTCAAAAAAATTTTAACAGGTGTTCAAGTTACAGGTGTTTAAAAATAGGAAATTTTCAGTTTTTGACCCCTTACAGATCCTAAATGGGGGGTGATACAAAAAAAATTTCTGAAATGACTCATACTTATTTTCAAAGATCTGACTTCTGTTAAAATTTCAAGTTTCCAACTTAAACCGTTTAGAAGATAGAAGGGTTGAAGGATTTTGCAAAATTTGAGTTTCACATAACGGTAAATTAAGACACCGTATGCCACAAATATATGTTTATTGTATATATACTTTTAAAGCTAATAAAAGTAGTAATCGTCTGGCGTTTTCAAAATGAAGATATACCTTATACAACTTGTGCTATAACAATTTAAATATAGAGCTTGTTTGAACCTTTGGGGAGCTGTAGCTCCGTAACGGATGGGGCTACAAAAAGAAAGTTATTAAAAATAAAATTAATATTTTTGTGAGATCTATCAGCAGTTAAAATTTCATAGCTCTATTGCAAAAAAAATGTGGGGATCTAAAAGTTAAGTGTTCGAGAGCTACCGTAAGGTTTGGTCCTAACTCAACCAAAAAAAATAGGGAACCTACAAATTACTCCCAGAATATTTTGTGTAAATTTCAAGATTCTAGCTTTCTTAGTTTTTGAGTTAGCGTGCTGATTGACGGACGGACGGACGGACGGACATGGCTCAAAAGTCTTAGAATTTTTTTCTGATCCGATCCATACCTTTGAAGGTATATCTAGCTCGCTTATTTCGAGGTGTTACAAACGGAGGAGTAATTTTATTATACCCGATCCTATCGTACGGGTATAAAAATACATGTCGGTAGTTATGTAAAACCTGAGGTTTTTAAAACAATAAAAACATATTAGAATTTCTTTTGCATAAAAATTTTTAATTTTTATATAATTTTTTTTTCTAGGGAGAAATTGAAAAAAAATAAAGAGGAACTTCTCAATTTTTAAGCAAACCCTATATAATTGAGAAAAACTGTTAACAGATATTTTTATGTCTTACTTACGACAAATTTACACAAGTTACAGGTGTTCGAGATGTAGGTGCATTTAAAATAGCGAATTTCCAGTTTTTTTTTTGTTTTTTTCATCATTTAATTTATTTTTCATAATAATACATTAACGTGGTAACATTCTTAATATATATTAAAAACAAAAAACACAAAACAAAACAAAAAACACCAAAAAAAAAAAAACAAAATAATAATTCAAATTAAATATCGGTGTTTTATGGTATAATTTTATTCTAAGAGAAAAAAAAAAAGAAAAAAGGAACTTGACATGTGTTACTCCATATTGGGTTAAGATACATAATATTTGATAGTATATATGAAGAATATATTATTTTTAGAACCGATTTATTAAAGAAATTTCTCATGCGACGTAAGGCAAAAATGTACGGCGTTATCTTTTTAATCAAGTGATTTATGTGCTCTTGCCATTTCAGCCGGCTATCTAAAAGCAACCCTAGATAATTAAAATGTTTTACAACTTCAATAATCTTACCGTTGTAAGAAAAATTGGAGTATGTACATTGTCTTTTTTCGAATAATAAAATTTTTGACCCCTAAGCTTTTAGACTGAGGAAGTACGCAAAGATCTTCCTCTTCTCAAATTACAACGCACTCACTTAAAATATTTTGAAGATACGGAGGTAGCAAAATTTTGCAAAATTTAGAAGTGGAAAATGTTTTGATCGCACATTTATGACAGTTCTTGAAGATCATTAGATACTTAAAGATAACATTACAATCAAATTTTATATTGCAGAATTATTTGTTTATCGAAACAGAAATGAGGAAATAAACCATAATTATAATGTATTAGTATAATTATCATTACACCAATATGAACATAGTTTTGAGCGTATATATAATAAATTTACCATTACGTTTGACATCTTAAAGGAGGCGAGACAGATATGGTAATGTATATATTTTCTTGCTCATAATCAATTAAGCCTTGTACGTCTGTCCGTCCACAAGACTGCACCATACCACAAAAAATAAAAGTTAAAGATTAAAATGCTAGGTTTCTAAAGTAATTTACCATTTGACCTTTGTAAAGTTGTTAATTTCGCTATTGAAATACAGAAAGTTCTACTGACAGGTGCGAGTTGCTACGATACAACATCTATTTTTATATGTAAATAACAGTCTCTGTATCAGCTATAGGTTTTAGAAATTTTATGAAAAGGAGTCAAGTATTATGCCAATAACTTCTGTAACATTGGTTGATTTAGAGTAACATACATTGAGAGATTTGGGTAACTTTCATACAACTACTTTTTTTTTATATGTAAGTACAATTTATATCCTTATTATGTTGGTGGTTAATAAAGCTAAATATAAAAGAAAACTGTATAGACCACATTAAAAGTTTTAATTAAAAAAAATTAAGAAAAAACATTCTAAATTTAGTGATAAATGTAGTAATAATCGGTAAGAAGAGATAATAAAAAGAAATCGGTACATAAAAAAAATAAGAAAATTTCTTTTAAAGTTTGAATGAAAGTTATTAAGAGACAACACAAAACATATTTTAAAATCGAATTGAAATATATCATTAAATTCTTTTCTAAATAATCCTTTTCCCTTTTAAAAAATTTTTTATGATTGTTTATAGTTATTTTTAAAATATTTTATTGTATCTAAAATTTATAAACATTTTTAACTATTAAGATTCATGCAATCGGTAACTGTATATTCAAAATTTATTTTTTTTGTATTCTCTGCTATATTTCGTCTTATTTTGTTTATATATATATATATATATATATATATATATATATATACTATATACGTATATTTACATATTACGTCGAATGACAAGCATAAAGTAATAAAAATATATTCATCATTTTTGCATGAACATCATCATAAATTTTATCTTATAGATAAATTTTATTTTATTATACACACCATAGATCCTGAAATTGAACAATAATGGGTAGTTATTTTGTTTTCTTTTTGTTTTTTATGTTTTTCTACTTTTTTATTTATATTAAAAGTGAGAAATAATGATTCTTAAATAATACTGATATAAACTTTTCTTTTTTCTATACGCATACATATATATAAAAAGAAAAAATATGTTTTTGGTATAATAATTATTATGTATGCATATATAAAATTCAGTATCTTTAAATATTATACCATATTACCATCATATAGTGAAATTCAATAACACTTAATTATTTGCTACTGTTATTTTTTTCTTTTTTTTTATGTTTTTACTTATAATGAAAATGATAGTGATGATAATGATGATGATGATGATGATGACGATGTAATGAAAATTTTTTGCTTTTATTATTTTATTACAGATACAATTAAATTTAATATGCATACATTGATATATCAAATATATTAGTAGTATATAAGTATATATAGTATGTAAATATATTAGTAGTATATATATATATATATGTATATATTAAGTAAGTATGTATATTATTGTAGTAGTAGCTAATAATAGTGATAATAGTAGAATAATAAAAGCTGTAGTAATCGAAAGGTTAATTTAATATCGTTATATTAATTGCCTATTTTGGTTTTTTTTTTCTTAATTCTTAAATGTATTCTAAAGTTATTATTTATTTTTATTCAAGTAAAAACATTATGAAAATTTCAAAATTAAATTAATTAATCTATAAGTATTACAAATTAATATGAATTTACGAAACGTTTGCTTGTTAAACTTTTGTATGTAAAATATGTTTTAATTGTTACTTAAGTTTCGTTTGTATAAAGGCATGTGGTAGCTAGTCAACAATAGTAGTTAAATCCCGCTTCAATTTTAAACCATACAATTGGTGAAATCTTTCAGTAGCAGTTCAATCATTAGTTTTAAGTTTGTTGATGGTGAAGAAAATAATTGTCAATGATGTGGTGATTTTATTTAATATCATTGCCAATTATTTTCCTCACCATCAGTAAACTTAAAACTAATGATTGAACTGCTACTGAAAGATTTCACTATTGAAAATTTTGAAGGAAAAAATTGGGGAAGGTATTAGAATTAGGAAGGATTATTAGGATAAAATGGACAAAGAAATGAAAAGATTGCAGATTTTCACATATCATCAAAGTAAAGAAATTATATAGTAAAATGATTTTAATTTAATATTAAGTTAAATAAGGTACTAATTTCATTTTGGATAAATTCTTTTCTTATTTTGTACGTAGATATATTATGTCAAAGGTGAAGAAAAGAAAGAATAATTTAAGATCTCAAATAATAGCCATTTTATTTTAATAAATATCTAAAATTTAGTAATAGTTTTCAACAGATTAAAAGATTAAAAAATACTTATTATAATACTTATCGTATTAGTAATTTAATGAGAAATCATTAAGATCCCTTTTCTTATGCGTTATCAATGTATATACATTCCCATTTTGTAGTACATGTTCCCTTTTCTTCTAAAATGTATCAGTGGTACAGGTATAGGCTTATTTAATAAAAATTTAACAGCAAATATTGGAGATATATTGAGGAGGGTATATAAAAAATGCTTTTTTTCTCCAATCGATATTATGATATCTGAAACCTCGATACATTTATTAAAGTTTTGGATCGAAAATTTAATTTTTAAAGAATAACACTGAATTTTTTTGTTTACTTTCAAATTTTTCGGGAAATCATAGATCATTTGATTTTGTTGAGGATTATGAAATGCTGTAGAGATTAGAAGGGCTTACGTATTTTAGCCGTTAATAGTTTTTATATCGTGTTTAGTACGCTTAGAAGAAGTAAGTAACATATGTTGGTTTTTCTAAATGATTTCTAAACTAAATGATTTTAACTATAAATCTCTAAAATACTCTTCTTTTTTTTCTCCTTTAATTAATAAATGGTTCCTGTGATCCTTTAAAAATAAATTATTAGAGTTTAGAGCTTTCCAAGAGCAACCAATTGTACGTGGTGCTATTTAGAGTTTTCCGTACAGTTGGTTAAATAACTTAAGTTTAGTATTAACCTTTTTATATTACTTTAATTTGTCTAAACATTTTGAAATTAAAATGCTTCCTGAAAACGTTGTTTTCATTAGATTTCTTCTTGTATAACAACGAACCAGGAAGCTGTAACCAAAACCTGTGATTATGTATGTGTATTAAAAATTCATATTCTGTTGTTGGAAAAATTACAATTAAAACAGCTGTGTAAGTGTGTCAGGAATTCAAGTATAATGTATTTAAACTAACAAATAAAAAATAATCTAAAAATTCCTTTTTTAATTCTTTATGCCTTAAATTGTTAAAAAAGACAAAAAAAAAAAAAAAACAATAGTTTTTAAATAATAGCACACGACAAAAGGATGTTTTTTGAGTGCATTCAAAAGACAACCGTGCAAAAACGGAAACAAAAGGACAACTAATATAAAATAATATAGAAAAAAAAAGGAAGGATGAACCAGAAAATCCCAATCGTATATATATAACTTTCATACAATATTCATTACATTAATCATAGGGCTGAGATCGAAATTCCAAAATCAAAATGATAAATTTAAAATACCAATGTCAAAAATCAAAAAAATTTTTAAATCACAAATTGTAAAATTCCAAATTACAAGATCCTTCAAAATCTTTCAAAAAAGTTTCAAAATCTTACTATTGAAAAAAATATTTATTATAGATTTGGGCTTTGTGAATTTTGTTCGCTTGATGCGTGGCTTGATGCGTGACGAACATGCGTACATTTAAAAAATGAAAGATTTTAAAAATCAATTTGTGCGGAAAGAAATAATTTCTTGTAATTCATTTTTAACTAGAACAATTTTTTCGAAAACACATTTCGGTTGTAAAAAAGCCTGAAAAGATCTGAAAGTATTTTATCTAAAACATTCATCTCTCATGGTAAAGGACATCGTCCTTAAACAACTACTAAGCAAAAAATCAAGACAATGATACTGTTCCTCAACTAAGCCCATTCTGACATTTCTTTATACTTTTATATTCCTCCTTATTTGGGATTTTATTTTTTTAGTGATTCTTGTATTTTTCGGATTTTTTGTTTTTGAAATTTTGTTATGCTCTCATATGATGAATAATAGGTACATACTTGCATATAAAACATCGAATAAAAAACAAGAACGAAAATCAACAAAAAACCATGACGAATTGATAAATTGTTGTAAAGCAGATATTCGCAAATATTTGAAAAATAAAAAAAACAAAAAACTTCTTTTTTTTGTTTTATTCTAAGAGATGGTCTTAGTTTTCAATGGTTGTAAATCTTCTTGTTTTAAATTGAAGAGGAGTTATAGTTTTATTGTAGTACATTTTGATTCATTTTAGTTCGTTGTTTTTTTTTTTTTTTTTTTGTCTATTTGTTGTTATACGATGAATGACTCGAATACATTTAGGATGTCATAAAATATCTTTTAAATACATTCAACTCTATACATAAATCTTAAGATAATTAATGATTTTAAAAAAGTATAAAAAGATAAAAATATACACAAATTATTCAAATATATTGTTGGAAATTTAAAAGTGAGACTAAAGAGAGAGCTAATTCTATATAAAAATTGAATTGTGAATGAATAATGAATTTAATAGTGAAAATTAATGCAATTATTTCAATAAAGAAGCTTAAGATGTCTAAATGATTTTTGTTAATGAACATTTTATTAAATATTTTTTATATCTTGCAAATTATATGCCAAATAATTATATTAAAATTGAACTGTTTGAGTTTTTAAGATTTTGTAACCTTAGGTATAAATTATATATTTATGTATATATACCTAAAATTATATACCTATACCTTTATGAATATACCTAAATTTGAGATTAGCTTAATTTTCGCCAATAATCTGCAAACTTTTCTATTGAAAAGCTTGTATAACTTCGAAAACATATTAAAATACATATAGGAACTTTATAATCTTAGGTGGTATTCAAATGTTCTTTTAATATTACCTTGAAACGTGTCAAAATTAGAATTATTTTCTTAATTTTTCTCCTAATACCATCCTATTACTTCTTTAAATAAGACTTTTCATATATTATTTGAAGAAAAAAGTTTCACACGCTCAGTGATAAATATTCTTCTTTAGTATTTATGAAGTGTTTATGACTCACACTTACGGTTCGAAAAAGATAATAAAATAAAAGTTTGTCAAATTTTATATATCTCATTTTATCCATCTTAATAAGTTTTATCTACTGAAACTTATTTTTCTTATATTAGTTTATCATTCATCATCTATTTCCATTTTTTCATAAATTTTGAGCCTAGAATTATATTATATTCTGCTCACTAACAATCAATTAAATGTTTTTTACGTTTTAATCCCATAATGTTAAAAACTACTACTTATGTTAACAAATAGGTACAAATTTTAGTTTACTATTATTTATCTTCAAATTTTTCTTTTCTGGCGTGTCTGTAAATGTCGTAAGGGAAGGGAGGGGGGGGGAACGGGATTTATTTTCAATTGTTCTTACGATATGTGTATGATTCGAACCTACACTACCTTGGTGTTTACAGCGTATTTTATGCGCTTTTAACCACCAGGCCACCAAGGCTCCAACTCCAAGGCTGAAATGAATTTCATATTAGTTTTTTTTTTTATATTTGACGTTTTTTACAAATGATTTCAGACTTTATAAAAGTGAAAACAGTTATTTAAATAAATTTAAAACAAACAATTCAACGAAAAAAAAAAAAAAAATTCATGAAATCAGAATTTTATTTTAAATAATTATGAATAGGTATATTAAGAAAATTTCTGAAGTTATTCCAAACAAAAAATTTGAATATTTATTAAAATATAATCTTATAATTGTTTAAATAAATAAAGACAATTTTATAACGTAGGAAAATTTGAAAACGTCACAATCATTTAAATTACTTTCAGATATGAACAATATTTCACAACTAAGAATAAACTTATATATTCGATTATTGTTTAGAAGCAAAAGATATAACCATTAAAAAGTTTAATAGTTAGATTAGATGAGATTATTATTCCAGTGGTATAAGTATAGCACTGTAAATTTTTAACGAAGATCTATTACATTTATTTTAAGGGGAGCATTATTATTGCATTTTGTGGATTTTGCCTTCACTAATACTTCTGTCTGTACTACCATCTCTAAGAAATTAAACATCAACAACTGTAGAGGATTTATTGCTAGTAGTTCATCATCAGTAAAGCAATATGCTCTTAGCTAATTATATCTTACTTGGACTATATGTCCTGAAGATTCTTCTTGTTCTTCTCTAAATGTATTTTCATTCTTTAATCAAATTTTTTTTAAGTGCTCGTTTAGCCGACAGTATCCCGAAGGCCAAAAGGAATCCTGTTAGAGTTCTCCGTTTATTTTTATTTCTACTGGATCCTATGATCTTTTCATATTTTTTCCGGTTATAGTTTCGACAAATGTCTTTGGATTGTCTGATTCCGGATTATACACCACATAGTTTCCTCCTACAGTTTTATTCTTCTCCTACAAAAAGGTTGGGAGCCTATATAAATGGAGTTACCAGCTTCTCATTTTCATTTTCCAACACGATCAACTTCCTCATTTCCATTTATATCTATGTGTCTAGGCATCCAGTAGACGGCTTTTTTATTACTTTTCCCTAAGCGATTTTGTTTAACTAATCATTCCGAAATTAATTGGAATTTAATTGTTTGCGAGTTTAGTGCCTTTATGACTATTTCACTGACTTATAAAATAGTTATTTCTTTATTTCTATGTACTCTGTTGAAGTTGCATTGTACGCATCTTTCGATTACATACACTCTGCAGCTTGAAATCTGAGTACACCAGTTTATACTAATAAAATTTTATTTAAAAAGAATATTAAAAAACAAAAAGAAAAAAACTATTTATATAAAGAAATGCCTAAAGATTATAATACTTAAAATATTTAATACAATTAAATAAAATTAACAAAATTATAGTTTTTGAACTATTAATACTAACTTAGTAATAACCTAAGAATATAGAAAAAAAAAAAAAATTCTAAGAAAACAATTTAAAGAAATTAAAAATTTTTATTATATTATTACAACTCTTGAACACTTTTTCAGAATTTTATATAAAATCATTTTTAATCTCTTGATGCTTCAGTTAAAAGCAAAACACTAAAAATACATACCTATATATAAACGCTAATTAGTCACTTGTAAAACTATATATTGTATATTTTTATATAATATCAATATATAAAATTTTAAAAAAATTGCCAGAAGTTAAACACAACTAGAAAAATAAAATAAAAAAAAAAAAAACTTCTAAAATTGTAACATCCTTCGTTTAAATTAAGCTTCGAGGCGTTTACATGCTAAAAAATATTTATTATTTTACAATTTGAATATATAATTTTATACATATATACCTATATACATATATATGTATGTATATTTTCATATTATGAAACAATTTATATATATATATATGTATATTATATATTTTATTTTTTTTCGTAATTTAGTATCTACCATTTTTAAAATGCCTTCTTCTTTATCATTATATACGTATATATGCTACTGCCATTATTTTTGAATCAAAATGTAGCATGTTGCCAGCATTTATAAAGAAACATTAAAATGTTATTTTGCTGTATTTTATCATTTTAAGCTGATTATTATGTAAATTGCATGCATTTAATTTCTTTATATTTTTTTTCGCTTTTTCTTTTTTTTTTAAATAAAGGAATAAAAATTGCAAAAAAAAAAGGAAGCAAATAGAAGAATGAATGGATTACATTAACGAGAAAGAAAAGTTAGCAAAACAAGAGGGAAAAAAAAAAGATAAATAAAAGTTTTATTAAATCACAGAAGCTTTCTAATCTATACTATAAAAGATTTTTGAATTTAAAAACCGAGTTAGAGTCAATTATAAATAACCTCCAGAATTTTTTAGAAATTTTATATATATGCAATGTTGTATTCAGTTCTTTAAATTAATTTTTTTTTCTTTATTCGTTTTTATTTCTGATTCGGGTTTTAGGACATTTTCAAAAAAAAATTTGAAAAAATGTGCCTATTAGTTTTCTGCTGTCCGTCTGTCCGTTTGTTTACAAAACTTCTGCACGGTTAAAAAAAAATTAATGTTGTAGAACCTTTTTTATGTAGTCGCATCTATTACGGAGCTACCAACTCTTCAAACTTTGAAAAAGCCCTATTTTTAAATGTGTATATCTCAAGTTCTGCTTAACATTTTGTAAATTTAAAAACACCATTTGACAGGCCTTTTTTTTGCTTATTGATAAATCAATGTCAAAATTTAAGAGCTATTAGGGCTCAAAAATTGAAAATTAGCTATTTTTAGATATCTGTGACTTAGACACAAATTTAAAGCTTCAACTTTATAATTTTATATGTGTTAATGGTTTTTTTTTTAATTATATGTAAAGTTTCCCTTAAAATTGAAGAAAGTATCTCTTTATTTTTCACATTTATTCTTTCTTTATGAAATTTAAAAAAAAATTTTCTAATTTTGATGCAAGTGACAATTCCAAACTGTTTGTATTGTCTTTTGGAAAATATGCGCCTTTAAAAACCGTTGGTTTACATTCTGCCTTATTTGTTTTTATATTTTAAATTTGCTAAATATTATAAACCCGGCGTAGCATACTCCAGTCTGGTAATCTAGAACAAAATATTTTTCTTTTTTTGTCACTTAAGTTTTTAATAAAATAAAAAAAAATATCATTCTGTTCTAACATATTTTCATTTATCTTAAAAACGTTTTTTGAGAATTAGTGTTCCCTTCATCAGAAAGAATACTTAACTTTTTACAATAAGAATAAGAATCAATTTAAATAAATGTAAAAATGCAGATAACAGCATTAAGGTAATTAAAGATAAATTTTGTAGTAAAGATTTGGTGGTGACAGCTGCAGTTCCTTCAAAAATAATTTTCTTTTCATAAAAATGTCAAAATTCGTATAAAATTCACTATTCTTTATGAAAATTATGCGAAATGTCAAAATTGAATACTTTTGTATGGAAACCTGTATGCATGTACATACTTTAGTATTTATTTTAGAGTTGGATTCAAAATATGGATTTCAATAATTTTGTAACGGGGGTTTTCAAAATTAATTATTTTTCAAGTGGAAATGTGAAAATTTAAAATTTTTTGATCGAAATTGGTATATATGTGTGCGCATACTGTAAGTATTAATAGTTAGATTCAAAATCAGAGTATTCCCCTTTTCCGGCATATTTATATCCATATAATTATGTATGCCTATGCGAAAATTTGAAATTTCGGGATTTTAATTTTCAGATTTTTGATTTTACGGGATTTTGTATTTTCCGAATTTTGAATTCGGGATTTTAATTTTTCGGATTTTATTTTTCGAGATATTCGTTATATATATATATATATATATAACAAAAAAACAAATTTCAATAGTTGCGTATATATTATAACTAACAGTGATTGTATAAGGGATATAAGGGATTGTGATGGTACTTGATGGTACAAAGTGTTTAAAGTGATGAATTTTCAGTCGGGTCGAACTTCAGAAAAAGAAAATGTTTTCCATTTTTCTGCCATTCGTAGTTAGCTATGACAAGGCAATAATTAAAACTTAGAAGAAAAAAAACATATAAAAAAACCAAATGTCAAATGGGGTATCGGTGGCTGGACATAAATAAATATCAAATATAAAAAAAAAAAAAAATAGTTTTGATTTATGTGTGTCCCAAATATATATTTATAACAAAATATAAAGAAATTGTATCAACAGGACAATGATAAGATCTTATAATATTGTCTTGAGTTACGATTAATTGAAATCAATTCTAATAACAAAATATATATTTCCAACATATTTTCAATTATATATGATTAATTATTGTCATATTAATCTTAAAATTCCAGATGTAGCTATAGTAAAATTATAAAAATTCGTTGACAATAATATGAAGTTCGTTGGCAACAAGACTGCTTAACAGAAACGCAACTAGAAAGTTAGAAAGAATAAAGTCTTTTGAGTTAGTGTAATTGAGTTCAGGATAAATGACGAAAAACATTAGGAGACTATTAGGTACCTTTATTATAACTATAGGTACTATTCGTACCTTAATCATAAGATCTCTAAAAAGAATTAATGGTTAGTTTGAAGATTGGTTTTATTGGAGGCATGATTTGGTTTAGTCGGTAAAAATCCGTTATATTTTCACTTTCCCAGCAATACGTTGTTGGTCTTAATCCTACTTTTTCTAACATACCTCGCGACGTTAATAAGACAATTAAGTTTTTGACAGAAAATAAGTTAGTCCGATTTCATTTACCTAGTTAATTGATTAGCAATATATATTATGTTTGAGTGGAAATGTAAGTATACAATAATTACATTTCCACTCAAACATAATGTATAAACATGTCAACAGGTAGGTAGGTCTGTAAAAGGTCTTTTAATACTCTTCTTGTCCTACGTACGTTTAGGAGAAAATAATTTATTTTTTCAAATGTAAATAATTTAAATATAATTCACAAAAGTTAGACTGAACCATCAATATATTAATTTTGTTTTTTTAAAATGGGTTCCAAAATGGTTTTAATTTTAAAATAAAGTTTTTTTTTTTTCTAAATTTTTTATTATACAAAAACTAAAAGTATTTTCTGTAAGACATTTTCTGTAAGACTTTTATGTAAACTAAAATATAACTTATTTATAATTCCAAAATCCCATTTATCCTTTCTACATCCATATCTCTAAAACCAAACTGTTTTAGAGTCCAGTCGATTAATAGTCCAAATAATCCTTGTTTGACAGAGTAAATTTGTTTTTGTTCTCTAAAAAATTTAATAAGATATTATTGGGGACACCAAAAAAACAAAAAAATAGGTTATTAAACTTATTTTTATAAATTCAATGCTTTATTAAATCAAAAAAAAAAAAAAAAATGTAACAATAATAAGAGACTTGGATTTCAGTTTTATTGATCACAAAAAAAAAAAAATTAATGATAGTATGATCCCATTCATAACTCGAAAATCAGAATAGTTACCTACAATAAATATGTTTATAGTCCAAAAAGAACACTGATGAATACTGAAATTACAAAAAAAAAAAAATCAAAACGATTCATTTGAGGAGCAAAAAGGGGAAGAGTAAAAAATTGTTTATGTGTTAGTAGAAATCGACTAACATTAATATTCTAGAAGCTTATCATTCTAAAGTTTCACTTTCTCTTTTCATTGGTTAAAATCCAACACTATTGAAAAAAGCCCCGTGAAGTTTTTCTGAATGATTTTTAATATTTTGCAAGGACTATTGTAAAACATTCAAGTTTTCCGTACCGTTTAACTTAAAAAAAGTGATTTGATCTTTAATAAGCTACAAATTATATATATAACTCATGCTTCGAGCCCTGAAATTCTGAATATCCCTTAGGGGATTGGAGATGTAATCGATATTCAAAAAATTTTTTACAACTACAATACTTTCCTTTTAAATACACGAAAATAAAAAAAAATAAAAAACCATTTCATATGCATCAAATAATTTTTCTTTTTTTTTTGAAAAATCGTGCACTGAATGTATCATGTTGTTCATTCCCCAAAAACCATTACAACTATGTATATACAATACCATCTATACCATTTGCATTATCACGAAAAAAAACAACAACCAGTAGATAATTGAAGACCATAGAATATCTATAGTATATACTATATAGGTACTTATTATATAAACGGTATATTCATATAGGCGGTATACTAAATAAACTTCTGTACATTGATCATGGGTAACTGGATAATGATTGTGGGTATACAGAGTATAATGAAGTAATGATAGGGATACAAAATGAATGATTTAGAAGTTTTTTTTTTTTTTTTTTTTTTTAAACATAAAGTTAATTTTAGATAATAGCGGTTAAATGTTTAAAAGAATAAGAAAAAAAAAATTAGTATATATGGTATGAATACATTAAAATCCATAAATGAAACTGTTGATAATCGTTTCAACCATTTTGTTTAAATTAATAATAGTTTCAATATAAAGATATTTTTATATAGGTACTCTACAAAAAGGTACATAACATGAGAAAAAAAAAATTGTTGAGTAAAGAAATCTTTTGGTTATAAATTATACAGTATATATACAAAGATCAGTTTGAACAAAAATTGATTTAAAATTACTGTGTATATAAAAAAGTAGGGTATAAAATGGAAGTTTTATACAAAATTATATGGAAATATAAATTTTATGCCTTTAAATAAAGAATTACAATTTCAAAATTATTGATTCGCATTGAAATAATGGTAACAGTCATTTATTACATACATATGTATATAAAAGATATACTAAAGGATTCATTTATTTTATTTAATACAAAATAATAAATTTTAATTTATCACCATTGCCATATTATTAAATTATTATTTTTTTGTAAAAAAAAAACGTGATTCAATTTTTACGATTATGTACAGGTAAAAATTCGTGATTTGTTTCAATTAAAAATTAAAATAATTTTTTTTTTTTTTGGATTTTTTCAATGTGTACATACTTTAAGGCGTTAAATTTTATATCAATTAAATTTTTTTTTTTTTTTTTTTAACATTTTAAACTATTTAATATTTTTAAATTTCTGTTGGTTTTTTGTTTTTTTAACCCCTCATATGAACTTTTCATCACTATATATAATTTTTTTTTTTTAATTATATTTTCATTTTTATTATTTTAATTTCAGAACTAAATGGAAACGTCAAACAGCTGTTGGTTTAGAATTATTAGCTGAAGCTGGTAATTATGCAGCATTTCAAAGATTATATGGTGGACCACCATATTTAGGTGGTTGGCCATATCCAACTCAATCACCACATAGTGCACCACCATCAGCTGCTGATATATATTATAGGCAAGCGGCAGCAGCAGCAGCATTACAAAAACCATTACCATATCGTTTATATCCTGGTGTACCAACAGCATTAACAACATTAGGTGGTATACCAACACCAACAACACAACAATTTTCACATTTATCAGCATCAAGTTCATTATCATCATTAAGCAGTTATTATCAAAATGCAACAGCTCAAAATGCATCATCAACTGGTATTAATTCAAATACAGTATCATCAGGTGGTATATCACCATCAATTAGTAATAATTTAAATAATAATAATAGTAATGGTAGTAATAGTAATCATAATAATAATAATAATAATAATAATATCAGTATTAATAATAATTGTATTAGAAGATCACCAAGTCCAACATTAAATCCTGGAAGTCCACCAGGTCGTTCAGAAAGTAGTCGACCACCTAGTGATGATGAAGATACAATTCAAGTTTGAAAAAAATAAAAAATAAAAAAAAAATAAAAATATTTTTAATTAAGCGAACTTTTAATTTGTTTTTTTTTTTTTTTATATATATATATTTTAATTAATTTTTAAGAAAATATTTAAATTTTTTATATTTATAGATAATTATTTTTCATTTAAATTAAAATTATAAATTGAAAAACGTTTAAAATTAAAGAAATTTGATATTAAAATTCAATTGTAACCAGCTTCTGATTTGATTAAATTTATATGGAAGGATTTTTTTTTTTTTTAAGATGAAATTATGTTATACCAGTTCTAACTTAAAGGAGAAAAAAAATAATGTTTTAAAATACAAAATTTTATTTTTTAAATTTTTATTATACAGTTTCACATTTTATATTTATATTTTTTTCAATTTTATCCTACTTTGGGGACCATATGAGTCACAGATAGACTACCGAAGTAAGCAAAATTATAAAAGCTTACAGATTTGTACGATTTCAAATGTTTAGTACCAAAAACCATATTGCAAATCCAATTTTAATATTTTTATTATAGTTATATGACCATATTTGATTTATTTAGAAATATACAATGGCATTGTTCACGTGATTCTTTTCCGAGCGCGTTCTTCTATTGCAAAAACAAAAACACGACAATTGCATCTGAAATAATCACACCCTCATAATATTAAAATTTTCATTTACATACAATATTTAAATACAATATTTAAAAATTAAATTTGTAGAATAAGCAATTAAAAATCTTTCACCAAAATCAGAAATTGTAAGAAAACTACAATAAATTACAAATTTACACAAGAAAACTTCTTCAGTACTTTTTAATTTTTTTTTTAGCAAAAGTTTTCCTTCCAACCCTATAAGAACACATAGAGTATCCATTATGTCATTTATTATTAATATTTGACTAATATTCAATTATCAAGAATTATTAGTTTCAATAAGCTGTTACTTATTTGTTTAGCTGTAATTTTTATTATACAAGTCGAAAATTAGGTTTTTACTTGTACTTATGTGACCATAACATTATACAAACCTTGAACAAAAAAATAAACTTGAAATGGTCTAAAATCTAAAATTTCATCTTAAAATCAAATGTTTCTTTCAAGATTTTTGAAAAATTAATGAAGTTTCTTTTATATCTAAATATGTTAAAAACGTTAAAGTAAAATTTAAAGATACGTAAAGATTTTAAGTGTTTTGTTGTTGAAATATGTTTGAATTTTTTTTTTTAAGATTTTGTCCTAAAAAGATTTGTTTTTTCGATAATTTTTTCAATATTTTATCCCAAAACACATTTCGATTTTCAAGATCGATTATTTTTTTTTAAGATGTCAGGGGGTCGGATGTTCACCACCCTCTGTATGTTTATATTAGGCATTTTACCAGTAAGAATGGATTGATTACAATGATTACAAAAGATAATTTGACAAAATGTTCGTGAGAGATAATTAATAATTTTTTTAATGATAATTTTAATTTTAACAAAACATTTCAGATTAAATGCTACACAAAATGCTAAAAATTTTTTTTTTATAAATTTGGACAAATTTTTGTACATAAAGCAGAAAAAAATTTGGTTTCTCACATTAAAACAATATTTGCATATATCTCATGTTCTGCTTAACATTTTTGCAATGTGAAAACGCTATTCGCCACGAATTTTCTTTACCTTTCTAAATCAAAATTATATATTTTTTTTAAATTTAGTATTTAAATTTCCCGTTATGTGAAAACCAAATTTTGCATTATTTTTCTACCTCCATAACTCCGATACTCTTTTAGATAGAGATTTGAAATTTTGAGGTATAAGAAGGAACTTTTAGAATTAGTTTTGGACCACTCCCTGTTTATGATCTATTAGGGCTGAAAAATTGAAAATTTAATATTTTTAAACACCTGTAACTTAGACACCTGTACACATTTTTCTTCGGCAAGACATAAAAATTAAAGCTACAATGATATATTTTTATGCCTTTATGTCTATTGCCGTTTTTTTTAGTTATATAGGGTTTAGGACTTACAGCCCCTCAAAATTGCAAAAAAGTCCTATTTTCACATTTTTTCACAATTTTCTAATTTTGGTGCAGAATCACAGTTCTAAACAGCTTGTATTGTTTTTTGAAAATGTGCGCCTTTAAAAACAGTTAGTTTATATTCATCCTAATTCTAAAAATCTAAACTAAATCCACCATAATTTGTAATATACAGGGTAATTAAATTTCTGTCTTAAATATTTATACGATGTATTTAGGAGTTCAAAGGAAATAAAAAATTATTCTTCAGAAGGTCTATTTTCCTAACTTCTTGAAATAATGGGGCCTAAAGTTTTGTTTTAACTTTAAATTAATAAGGAAAATAAAGTTTGATCGACTTTGCATCTCAGCTTTCAAAAAAATAAGTCTTCAATATTTCAAGTATTTTTCGTTTCGTTCAAGTTATGAGCATTTAAACGAAAACAAAATTTCAATTTTTGAGCCCTAATATAGTGCTTAAACAGCGGGGCCATAAAAAATTTTTCTGAAACAACTTACACTACAAATTGAAATTATGTTAAATTGAAAAATGTTAAGCGCAACTTGAGATATACACATTTAAAAATAGGCCTTTTTCAAATTTATATGGGCGGTACGGTAACTCCGTAATGCAAATAGGGGGTAGAATTTTTAGTGGTGCAAAAGAGTTGTAAACAGTAGGACGGAGGGACAAAATGAAACTAATAAGCATATATTTTTAAAATTTATTAAAAATTATTAAATTTTTGAATATTTTTTTTTTTTTTTTTTAATTTTCTCTTAAATGTCATTAAAGTATCCTTATTTTAGAATTTTCTAATTCTTTGAAAAAAGCTTTTTATTTTTGTATCCTTATTTTAGAATTTTCTAATTCTTTGAAAAAAGCTTTTTATTTTTGTGCCAAAACGATTTTTTTTTTTTTTAAATGATCATCGTTAAACGATCGGCTTCTAAAATATGAAAAGACGAAAAATGAAAAAAAAAAAAAATTTTAAGTTCCATTATCTAAAGAGTCGAAAGAAATAGACCCTCTTCAGAAAATTTTTTTTATTATATTGGTGCCCCAAATACGCTCTATAAAATTATATTCAAGAATTTGTGCACTTAAACGTCACTTAAATTTCACTTAAACGTCAGAAATTAAAATAAAAAAACAAAAACAAAAACTTACTCTTAATTTAATTAATAAATTATTATTTTTGAACAAAAATAACATATAAGAAAAATAAAATGTTGCCAACAAATAAAATATAATAAATACGATGTAAATATTTGTACAGGAAATTTTATTAAAAATTAAATTTTAATTTAAATCAATAAGAAATAAAATATAAAATAAAAATTGCTTTAATTAAAAGAAAAATTTAATAAAAAAAAAAATAAATTATGAAAAAATAAAAACCAATTAATATAAAAATAGATTATAACCATTTTACTTTAACTGAAGATTTTTTTACTTTAAGTAAATATTTTTTATTTGAAGTTAAGACATTTTTACTTTAAGTGTAGATATTTTTAATTTAAGTGAAAAATCTTTACTTTGCTAATTTATGATATATAAATATTTAATATATATGTATGTATACCTATATTCTATTTTCGTAATATATATATATATATGTATATATATATTTGGATCTAATATTTATGTATCAGATTTTTTTTTTTGTATATATACATGTACGAGTATGTGCATTACAAATGTCTTAACTTAAAAAAACTTTTTTTAAAAATAAAAATATCTTCACTTTAAGTAAAATATCTTCTCTTATAGTTAAAATATCTTCACTTAAAGTAAAAATGTATTCAGTTAAAGTAACAAAAAAAAAACACATTTTTATTTAATTTTAAGAAATTTTTAATTATACATAATATTATGCAAATAATTAAGGTAAACAAAATTTATATGTGTATGTAATCTATAATTAAATATAATTAAAAATATATATATATACATAAATATATATATATATATATATATATATCTAAATATAATACGGGGACCTACCTTCATTTAAAAATAAAAACAGAACTTAAATATACCAAAAAAAAAAAAATATATATATATACCTATAATCCCAGTGAAACATTTAATTTATGTATATTTAAGATTAAGAAAATGTCTTTTGTTATATAAATTGTCATATTCTAAATTTTTTTTAAATTAAAACTTAATTCCTTTTCATTAGGTGCATAATATCTCTTTATAATTCTTATTGAAAGTTTAAAGTATCTGCGACGAAGACTTTAACAATCTATAATATTTACTGTCATTTTTTTGTTTTATGGCATTTCTCTGCCACATAAATGTGGGCAGGAAATTACACAGCCTTTCCTGTTCAGGCGTGGCTGTAAATGTCGTAAGGGGGAATAACTCTTACGATGTGTGTGGGATTCGAACCCACACTCCCTTGTTATACTGTAATATTATGTTCCAAAAATTATCATCAAAATAACTATTAAATATAAAAGTTAAATTGTACACTAATCTTTGTTGAAACGTGAAAATTTAAGTGATGTTTGCTCTTTATAAGTGCTCTTTATATTTAGAGTACCAAAATTCCATATTTCAAAATATTGTAAGACTATATTGCATAAGGCGTTTTTTATTTTTAAATCAAAGTATAGATCTGGGTACGCTATGATTAAAATGAATACACACCGAACAAATTATGCACAGAGCATACTCAGATTGATCACATGATGAAGATGATTCAGAAGATATTTCTCAAAAATAATGGTGAAGTAAAATAATAAAAAAAAAACCAGGATTATGCGAGAAAAATGTCTGTCAAAACTTTCGAATTAAACTTTTAAATCGTATTTTCGAATAAATTCCGAATTATTAATTTATTTAATATTCATTTCTACTATTTATATTTATTTTTTAAACAAAATGTCAAAATGTACATGTCAATTTATTATGCTCAGTCGTAATACAAATATTTATTCTGAGAACGTGGTGGAAAGTGCGCGTAATGAAGAAAAAATCGAAATAAAAGTTTTGAGCGCTCAGATCTAAAAAAAAGCTTATTATAGACTTACCGAATGGCGATTGTAATTATACCCGTATCAACTATGGGTATTTGCCATTACATTTGTGACACCTTAAAGGAGTGCAGCTAGATATAGTGGCAAAGGTATAAATCGGCTCAGAATCGAATTCTGTGTCGATTAAGCCATGTACGTCCGTTTGTCCGTCTCTCCGCACGATATATTAAAAAAAAATTTTACGTCATTTTTGCAAAATTTATTTCACTATTTAAAACCAGCAAATTTATTACACTATTTAAAACCAACATTTTCGGCCGCCGGATTCGAGTAGCTGCCATACAACTTCTTTCTTTATATGGAAATAACTCAGTATCTATATAGAAGCTAGTTGTCTCAAATTTTGCAAAATCGTGTCCAGTTACAGGCCAACAATTCCTGTAAAATTTGGTTGTGATGGGGCGACAGTTCCGGTTAGCTGTTATACAATTCCAAAATTTACATAAATATATCTTGGTACTTAACGGCGAAACTAAAACATCTGAAATTTTGTAAAAGATGATCAAGTTTTAGAAAAAACCAGTATATATTACGTTCATATGGGTATCCCAGAGTTGACACAGCACTACTCTACTGCACTTTTCCTCGTTTTAGTTTGAAATTCCAAAAATATTAACCGCATGATTGCGTTGCAACTTTTACAGCTAAAACTTTACCAAAAATTAAATGATATCAGCGTATCGTAGGCCTTTGAAAATATTTTGTTTCAATTTATTAAACTTAATATATCTGCTAAAATATTCAAAATATCAATTCCGTTAAACAACCGTTACATAGTCCATAAAATTACTTTTCAATATATTTTATATATCGGGGGATCATTCCTTTCGGGGAGTTTTCCTTAATTTTAGTGGACCGTTTCCACATAACGGTGTTTTTTAAATTTCAAAAATTAGAGAATATACCTATAAGGCTTTAAATATTGGGGTCAAGTTTGATCTTTGAAACCTTTATAGGGGTTCCATCGCGAAATAAAAGCAGCGACGCAGTTATTTGTTTTTATTGTAGTTTTAGCCCTAATAATTAATTACAAAGCAATCGCGCAGTTGACCTTTTTCAAACTTTTTCCTAATGTTAGTTTTGTATATTGATTATCAAAGTTTCAAATCAAAATTTTATACAATACTTATATATTATGCAAATTTTCCCTTAAAAAATTCTACATAACGGTTTAATTAAGATAAAAATACCCGAACAAATTGATCGTGAAATATTTTTTATGATATGTAGGTATATATATGAATAAATTTATAATAATTATTATATACATATTAGTATTATATTAGTTAATTATTTATTTGTATAAAAAAATATAAATTTAATTAAAATAAATAAAATTTAATAATTGTATAGTATTTTGTTATTGTATATCTATACACTTAAAGTGATTTAATTTTTTTTTTTTTTTTTATTACAATTTTTTGAACAATTTTTTGACATTGAAAAAAATAATAAAAAAAATTTTAACATTTTTATTTAATTTAAAAATTATTTTAGAAAAAAAAAACAAAAATGTATTTATATAAAAAATAAATATTGTACTTAAACATCAGTTTTTAATTTAAAATACAATAAGTAAAGAAAAATAATAAAAAATATAAAAAAAAAATTATATATTAATTATAAAAGTAAATAATAAAGAAAAGTCCAAAAAAAAAAAAAAAATGAGATATTTTTTATGTAATTAAAATAAAAATTTTAAATTAAAAACAAAAAATTAAAATAAATAAAATATTAAGAAAATAAATAATATGTATAAATCAATCAAAGGTTTTTTTTTTTATTTATTTCATATAATTAGTTCGAAAAAACTGAAATTTTTTTTTTTTTTTTTAGTACATTTGTCTGTCACATAAATGTGAACAAAAATTTACACAACTTTTCCTTTTCAGGCGTGGCTGTAAATATCGTAAGGGGGAATAACTTTTACGATGTGTGTGGGATTCAAATCCAAACTCCCTCGGTGTTTACAATGTATTTTATAAGCTCTTACTGACTAGGCCACCGAGGTCCCTGAAAATTCGTTCGGTATCTAATCTATAACTATAATAACCTAAACTTATTAGTTAAAATTAAAGATGCTGTCGCAAGAATCAATTTACAATTTGACTTTCAAAATAATAATCGGTGTTATGCATAGCAATTTGTATTGATTTTTTCCAAAGTTATTTTTTTCTGGAGACTTGATAGTCAACTACATTATTTTCGTTGACATTTCATTTTTATATTGAACGCTAATTTTCATTACACCGATAAATCGAGGATATTGTTAGAGCATAGGCAAAAGATACAAAAATACTATTTGTGTGATAAAGAAAAAAGATAAAATATTGTGAGAACCATCTATAAATATTGGTAGGAATATCGGGACCAATAATATTGGTTAAAAGAATACTTTTTACTATAATTACAAACGATATTTTTACAACATACAAAACATCATATGTATGTATTCTACATAAAAAATTTTCGCACACTATTTTAAAGTTTTATGGGAACTTGACATTTTGTATTTTGAAGTTTGTAACGTTTGTCAATTGAAATTTAAAATAATTTGTTTTCTGTGAAAAATTAAAATTTCGTGTTCATTTAAAATTTTGTGTGCATTATTTTAAATATAATAAATTACAATCCATAGTAATATAAAATAGTTATATTAATAATCTATAATAATTATATGCTATAGAATATTTTATATTATATAAAAAATATAAAAAAATTTTCGTATATAATCTATTCATACATAACCAATTATCAGTTTTATACTATTCCTATTTAATATTAAATTTCCATAAAAATATAATCATTTTTCTTCCTCTTTCCTGTTGACAGTGTACTATATTCCACTCTTTTGGAATATCGGCTGACATTATGTCATGAAAACCAGCCTTGACTTAAAGATCTTGTGAGGAGTTTCTGAATTGTTTCTAAAATGTTTTTGAAATGGAAAATTTAGAACGAAGGTGAACCAATTAAAATGGCTGAAATGTAAAATTTATACATTTTTGGAATTATTATTGTCAACAAGAAAAAAAACAAATTCAGCAATAAGAAGCAATTAGAAAAGTTTATAAATTTAAGAGAAGACAATTCATATATAGCTAAAGGAATGGCGCAATCCATATATGTATAGCTAAACTAAAAAAAAACAAGAAGCAGAGGAAAAATGGAAAAAATTTACTAAAGAATTAAATTTATTAAGTCCTCTCATCCCACAAAAACTTTCGGCAAATGATGTCGGGTAAATATTTGACATGGAAATTAAATAACATTAAAAATTTTTACGTTGCATCTATAGGTACATAGGTAGATTTAAGATGTAAAGTTAAGAAAAAAATTATTTCAAACCAAAAAAGAAATTAGATGTTCAAATAATTTAATTAGTGCTATGGAGTGAATTGAATTCTTACCTTAAGATGTTTGTGTTGATCCTCTAGCAAAGGAACTGGAGAATGAACCATTTGAAGAAGAATTCCTAGAAGAGTTTTTAATTCCATTTGCCCAAGAAACGTCAAAAAAACATAGTTGAAACAAGTTGAATCAATTAATTTAAACTAAGTTAATTGACTTACGTGAGATTACAACTTCTTTTGGTTGCCTTGGAAAAAGTTTTTTTTTTTTTTGTGTATTCCTCTACGACATAAATGTGACAAGAAAATTACACAGCCCTTCCTTTTCAGGCGTAGCTATAAATGGCGTAAGGAGAAATTACTCTTATGATTACCCACTTAGACACCGAAGACCCTGGAAAAAGTTAAAATTAACCAAATTTAGTTGACTTTACCGACACCGCCTTGAGTTGTTTATTTTTTTTTTTTTATGATCAAAATATCTAGATTGAAGAACAAAAAAAAGGCAAAATTTTTTAAGATGCTTTTGGGTCACAATCTATGTAACTAAATTGTAACCTATTTGATCTAATTGTCTATGTTAGCAAGTGAAACCCAAAACAAAAGGATTAATTGGAAAATTTTAATTGACTATAACGAAAAGGGCAGCAGAGCCTGAATTAGATAAATTATTTTTATTAATGAGTTATCCTAAATGCTTTGGTGTTAAAATATGCATGTATGTAAAAAATAATTAGAGGATATTCTTGAGTTGGCTACAAAATTAGGGTTTTATTAATGTATTTAGCGGGGCGAACGGCAGTCATATCGCTATTAAAATACTTTATGGTTGAATTATATACCCTATACTTTCGAGTTGTCGTAGAGTAACTCGCGTTTTTTTTTACAGTTATACTTATAAACTGAGTCTATAAAATTTTTAGAAATGAAAAATATATTTACAAATAAAATTCCGTCAAATGATAAATACATACATTTAAGAAATTCATTCAAATGATTGTAAGTATAAGCTGTAAGGTAAATGACAAACAATTAAAAGAAATATGAAGCGTATGATAGTCATAGTAATCAATATTTTTGGCAAAATAATAATTCAATGATTTAATGTTGGTGTGATCGACGTGATCTTTTAAGATGTGATCGTGTTAAAATTGTAATTCTACGTATGTAATATTATATAATCTCCGGTATAAAGGAATGGTATGAAATTAAAAATAACAAAAAAAACATATATTGAGTTTTTTGGTAGTAGGCAAGCATCTAACACTTGAAACTGCTCGAAATAAGCAATTATAAAATATTAAAAATGTGGATTGTACTAAAACGGACATCATCCTTTATCTAAAATATTATTAAAAATATAGGATAATTCTGATAAGAAATTCTGACAGATCATCCATCTATACAGTATTGAGAACATGTCTGTACGTCTCTTTAGTTTTCTGTTCTATAAAAAACTAAAAAGATGGGGTTTTTCGAAAACATTTTCTTAAGTTTTTTTAAAGGGCAAACTTTCAAATTATACAATTTGAATTAGTTTATAATAAATACTTTTACTTTGAATCTCACTTTTAAATCTCGACTGACTTTAGGTTAGGAGATTGCAATTTCATTATCTCAAAAACATTAAAATTAAGGAGTCTATAGCCTTTAAATATAAGGAAATTTTATTAAGTTTTTTTTTAAACTTATTAAGATGGGTGTCTGAAAAAAAGTGCAGAAAAAATAACAACGGGACCAAATTGAAATTCATTTGTCTGTATAAGACATTTATATGTTTTATAAATGTCTTATACAGCAAAATAAGTTCATTTTTATTCATCAGTCTGAGATGGACATTCAAAATGTGTCCGAACTAAAAAAATAAATAAAAATAAAAAAAAATATATGAAAATTATTTAATCCAACTATTGATATAAATTAAAAGAATCTTATATCTTTACCGGCATCCTGGATTTGGTTCCAATAATTCTTATAAATAAAACTAATTTTGAAAGAAAATGAAACCTTTGCCATTATCTTATAAATTCATTCCTTTTATTTACAACTTCTTTCCAATTTTTATTATTTAAGGATGTTTCAATATAAAATTTATGCTCGCGGTAACAATTACATAGTCATCAAGTAATAGTCTTAATGAGTCAATAATATATGGTTGACCTATATACATATATATTTAGATAAAACAAAATAATTAACAATTATTATTATAATTTTAAATCAGACAAAAAAATTTATTATTAAAGATTTACTCAAACTTATTAAAATACGGTGCCCGGGTAAAACTAAATGTTCTGTCCAACCTTAAAGCTTGTAATACAGTTGCTTCCATGTAAACTAAAGCAACATTATCTTTTGGTATGAAAAATCCATCTCTATTTTCAGGAATAGTTGCGTTTACTTCTAACGTTATAATATCGAAATACTGAAAAAATTAAATATCAGATCATTTTTTTTATTTTTTAAATATACATACATATATTTTTAATTTTCGGTACATTGTTTTCAGAACAGTGAGTATCAACAATTTTAATATATTTAATTGGTTTGACTGGAATGTATAAATTCTGCCAGAATCGACAATCGTTAATTACGATCCTATAATAACAGTGTTATATGATTTATTTTGAAGATTTTTCCTAATTCCATAATTATTTCAGATTTATTTGTATCGTTAACTGGTATGTCGAGTGTATCAATTTCCATTATCGCATAAAGTGATTTTTCTTTTATAATGAAATTTTTTTTTGTTAGATAATTGTTTTAAATTTTAATAAGCACTTAAAATATGGTATACCTATCTAATAATTGGGATGTCATACAACCTTCAATAGTTTTTACATTATATTTTGATGTGGCCACATTTTCATTATAGACTAAAAACATTAAAATGGAAAAAAATTTAATATGATCGTGTTAATGTTAAAACATATACTTGGGATGTTTAAGCGTTTCAAAGGTTTTTTAGCCATCTGTTGAAAGTTTTAATTTTTTTGGTTGTTACATTTTTTGTTTTTTTATGTGTGAATTATGTGTTAATTACTTTGATTAAATTTAATTTTATAAGTTTCTTAGTTGTTTTTTGTTTGAAAATTAATTAAATTTTAACCAATTGTAAATATCTAAATATATAAAATATTGACTTTATCAAAAACTATTCTTTTTTTTAAATACGCCTACATAGGGCATGTGATGCTGTCATCAACGCCTGCGGGTTTTAATCCCAAAACTTCCTTTTTACTCTTAATTGGAGTTAAAGGCCATAATTAAAATGAATTAAAACCTTCCGGCTTCTAAGACCATGATCTAGTGAAATTAAGATCAGTGGGCTTTAATTCTTTTTTGAAAAGAAATTAAAGCTCACAGATGTTAATTCCGAAAATAAAGGAACTAAAGCCCACGGGCGTTCTGTCACTGCACCGAAAAGCGTCAGAGTTTCAGTAAATTTAAAAATGTCTTTTATTCTGGTATAAATGGTAATATTATGTGAAGTTCAATTATATTTAATTATTTTAATCTATAAAGAACAATTTTGACTTGATTCATTCCAAAATTCATAATATAAACAATATTGAAATCAAAATAAAATATAGTATTAAAAAAAATTAACCACAAAATATTTAAACCTGTATTTTATGATTTTATGGTTTACTCCATTCGTTAACAGCATCGAATACAAAAAGTTTTGTGGAAGGATAAAAAGAATCTCTTTCTAGTATTTCTTCTAATAATTCTTTAGATATTTTTTTAAACTAAATCACTTGCTAAATCACTTGCTAAAATTTTGATCTGGATTATTTTCAATTAAATTTAAACTTTTATCTTCAAGTTCTTTTAATTCGTACATTTAAGCTGTTTCGAATAAATGACAAGCATTTTGAATTGACAATATACCCCAATAAAATATTTTACAAAATGAGGTTTTAAATAAAAAGAAGACAATATTCTTCAATTAAATTTAAAATTTCTAATAATATTTCAATATTGTTAATTTTACTGAAACTTATTTGATAGAATAATAATAAAATTTTAAATGGTTTTAATGGTACATTTAAATCAAATGTTGTTTTATTTTCGTCATTTAAAACAGTTGTAAACAAATTATTTAAAAATTCACACCTTGATCCTAAAATGGAAAATTTATTATTAATTTAAAGAAGAATTATTTAGAAAATATATACACATATAAGGGATAAACTACCGCAAAGGGGTTACGAGTTATTAAGATGATTTCATCACATAATGGTACTTTATATCTCTAAGTTTCATAATATATATGCCATTAGGGCCGATATTCTTTACATTTTGTAGTATCTATTTTACTTAAACCATTATATTTTACCTCTATTATACTATACATGAACCGATATTTTAAACCATAATAGTATTTTTAAAATACATCTCGTTCGACTTAAATCGGTGCTACCATTTCTGAGATATTGCAATTAATGGGAATGGAAAAAAAGAAATTCAAACTTTCAAAAAACCACTATTCATGTGAAATTTTCAATAACACCCTATATCTTTATTATTTTACTGTTAGAAAGGTCCCTTCAGGCCCTTTTCAGCGGTATATAATAAGTATTATATGAATTGGCAAATAGTCCCACCAGAGGACACAAATGCGAAATTGAAACAAAAATTTTAATTAAGATGCATTTTGTCTTTGAAAATTCCAAATGTATACTCCTAGTTGTTTTTTTGAAAGTTTGAATTTTTTTTCTTTTATACCAAAATTTCCACTTTTAACTGCGCAATATCTTAGAAAATTGGATCCTGTATATTGGCGTAGAGGTAAAATATAACGGTGTAAAATACTGCAAAATGTTAAGAATATTTTGTAAGACATTTTTCGACCACTCGATGGCGGTATCGATCCTAACTGCATATATATTCGGTAACTTGGAGATATAAAGTACCGTTATGTGATGATGTTATCTTAATAACTCGTATCCCCTTTGCGGAAGTTTATCCCATATATAAGTACCAATTGTAGAACGGTGTGCAGGAATTTTGTGGTCTTCAATATTCAATGTTATATCGTATATCCGAACAATGTTCGTTGCATTGTGTTTACATGTCCATGTAAAGTGATTCAATTTGTGTTCTTAACAATTCTATATTTTTAAAAGAAATTAATTTTTTTGTTAATTATACCTATTATTACCTAACAAAATGTAGTTTTTTTTTTTTCTGATTATGAAATTTTAATATAGCAATCAGTGAGATTGATTTCCTCAACTTGATGACTCATTGTTAAAAAACAATTTAAATTCTGTTTATTAAATGAAATTCTAAATTGTTTTGTATTCAACGAATGTTTAAATGGTTTTAAATAAGTATTAATTTTTTGCTAACTTTAAAATTTAATGTCTATTTATTTTATTAATTTATTTACTTATATATTAGTATTAACTGCATTTTAAACTTTTAAGATTTTATCAAACTATTGCAATAAATATTTCTATGTTTTTGTATATACATATCTTATTTAAGTCTTATCTTATCTAATTTTAACTTTTTCTTTATTTTATAATTTTAGTTTTATTTATTGAAACTTTGATAATACATTATTATAAATAATGAATCATTATAACAAATGATTCATTTTAATGAATCATAAAAACAAATGAATCATTGATTTTTGCTAAAACTCTTTTCATTCGAAGATAATAAAAAACAGTTTGATAAAAGTATTGCAGTAGTCTTGATGAACAATGCGTCAGGGTGCAATAAAGTCTATAGCAATAATTCCTAATAGACCTAATTTCTATTTGGAATAAGAAATTAAACCTAATTCGTGAAATTCCGCGAATAGGCATTTTTCCTCATTTTAGATGAAAATAGGGCCTCATTATTTGTTTAAAATAATGGAAATAAAGCCTAATTGTAATTTATTACATTTTTCTTTCATAATATCAATTTTCTTTAATATGGGAATTCAGCTTATTTAAGTTAATAATAATTTAAGTAATAAAATGTTTTTTTTTTGGCACATTTCACTCTGCATGTCCGTCAGTCACCTTTTTTTTCTTAATGAAATAAGTTCGAAAAGTTAAAAATGAAATAATTTCGATTAAATTCAATATTCGAACTTATTTTATTTTAATTTTTAATTTAATAACTCTAATAACTAATAATAATTTTTAATTTTTTCAGTTCAATCGAACTTAGTTCATTTATTAGAGTTTGTTTTTGTTTCCTAAGGGAGATGCGATTTTTCCAAAAACACTAAGAATTTCTCCTTGGTAGTGTCAGATTCTTACTGATTAAACCCACCTTCTCCTTTTAGCCGAAATAATGAGATGAGACCCCTACCTACCAGCACAGTATATTGGCTAGCGAGTAGGGATAGAAAAAGATAGGACAATAGGATGAGGAAACAATGAAGTGGGAGTGAGACTGTAACGAAACAATAAATCTACCTATTATTATTACTTATTTTGCTAATAGTGGTAATAACAGTTACAGCGCCTTTATGTTGGGTACCGAATCAGAATAGTCCCTTTTTCTAAAATATGAATAAACATGAATATGCTGGACTGGGATTTTATAATTGGTTTCAAAATCCCAATTACTGCTTTTTTCAGAATATTTATAAATATTCTGGTAACAGAGTATAACTCTGATTTTGAAGCCAACTCTAAAATTTTTCGTAATTTACCACATTTATTTTCGAACTTATTTCATTTTTAATTTCTCGACCTTATTTCACAGTGAAATTTAGACATTTTAATGAAAAAAAAATTAGTTTTGAAAGAATGGGAGCTGCTGCCTCTGTTTGAAACCAGTTGAAAATATTCCGATTTTACAGTTGATAACAAAATCAAGGTTATACGCCTTCCTATTTCATAATCTCGCATATACCTATATATAACATATACTTTTTCAACTTTCCTTTTTTTCCAAATTTCTTTCCAGAATAATAGTTTTGGAATTGGAATTAAAGTCTAAAGGCTTTATTTTATTAATAGGCTTTATTTCCAATTATAATGAGAAATAAGACCTAACGCGGAATTTCGCGAATGAGGGGATTTCTCAATTCAATTTGGAAATAAGACTTAATAGACCTTATTGCTAAAGGCTTTATTGCACCCTGCCGAATAATGCTTTCAGTATGTATTTCAAATCATTAGCTTATAACTTACAGTTATAAAAATAAAATTTAATTTATTATAAAATACTTATTTAGTTTATTATTATATTAGACATCTAAGTTTATAAAGATTTAAAAAATTCATGATATTATAATCAGAATTTTCTATGTACGTCCGTTATATTTTCATTTTGAGGTATATTGGAAAATGTTAATTTTGTAATACAAGTGAAAAAAAAACAAGTAAAAATAACAGTAAGTCGATGCAACCGACTTATTTATACCCTACAACTAAAACATTCCAATTAAATTAAAAATTCATAAGTTATTTTAGTTAGGTATTTAATACAAGCTAAAAAAAATAAATGCTGTTACAACCTTTGTACAAAATTTCAGGTTTCTATCTTTATTAAATTCGAAAATATGATTGTTAGGTCTTGGGAAGTGTGTGAAGGCACGCGGACCACCACCCCAATTCATCTCTAATTTTAGAGACATCAACAGAGTAGAACATTCTTATATCAAATTTCAAGTTTATATATTTATTAATTTCGAAGATATGCTTGTTTGGTCTTAGGAGTTGTGTGGCAGATACCCGAACAACCATTCTAATTCATCTTAAATTTTGACCAATCAGGGATTCAGAAAACAACACCCTTGTACCAAATTTGAAGTTTCTGTCTTTATTAATTTCGAAGATATGCTTGTTCGGTTTTGGGAATTGTATGGGAAGTACTCGAACGACCACTCCAATTCATCTCAAATTTTAGCCAAATCAGGGATTTAGGAAACAGCACCCTCGTATCAAATTTGAAGTTCCTATCTTTATTAATTTCGAAGATATGCATGTTCGGTTTTGGGAGTTGTATGGGAGGTACCCGAACAGCTCCACCAATTCATCTCAAATTTTGGACAAATCAGGGATTTGTCTTTATTAATTTCGAAGATATGCTTGTTCGGTTTTGGGAGTTGTATGGGAGGTACCCGAACGACCACTCCAATTCCTCTCAAATTTTAGACAAATCAGAGATTTAGGAAACAGTACCCTCCTATCAAATTTGAAGTTCCTATCTTTATTAATTTCGAAGATATGCATGTTTGGTTTTGGGAGTTGTATGGGAGGTACCCGAACAACCATTCCACTTCATCTCAAATTTTGGGGATATCAGGGCTTCAGCAAAACACACCCTCGTACAAAATTTTAAGTTTCTATCTTTATTAATTTCGAAAATATGCGTATTAGGTTTTGGAAGTTGTATGGGAGGTACTCGAACGCATGGTCCGATTTCGCCCATTTACAATCCCCGCCTTACCTTAGTCATTGTTAACCTACAGTATAAATTTCATCAAGATAGCATCATTATTTTTTGAGTTATCGTGCGTACGGACGGACGGACGGACATCGCTAAATCGACTCCGGCGGTGATCCTGATTCAGAATATACATACATGTTTATACCTAACTCGCTTCCTTTTGGTGGTTACAAACACCATACCAAAGTTAATATACCCTATACTTAATGTGTAGGGTATAAAAATATAAAATATAATGTAAAAATAGATAAATATATTGACTAATAATTGACTAATAATTTTTTAAAAAGCAATATTTTTAGTTTTTTTTTTAATTTCTATTTTTTCTAAATTTTCGGTTAATTTTCTAGAAAAAGATGGCAACCCTGATTTTGAATACAACTCTAAATTCCCACTTAATTTAGAATATCACACATCCATATATAAAAATATTCTGGAAAAAGCGCATAATCCTGCCTATAAATTCAACTCTAAAACCTCTTCTAATTCAGAATCTCGCCAATTATATAAATATTCTCGAAAAAGGGAGTATCCTGATTTCGTACCCAACTCTAAAATCCCTCCTAATTAAGAATCTCGCATATACATATATACACATATTCTGTAAACCGTGTACAATCCTGATTTTGTACCTACTATACAAAATCCTTTCTAATTATGTTTTTGCATACATATTGCAATATTAAAACATTTAAAAACATTTTAAATTAGTGGGGCATGCCGTGCCGTTTCTTCTCTCCGAATTATATTTTTGTATACATATTTCAATATTAAAACATGAAAAAACACTTTAAAATAGTGGGAGCTGCCGCCCCCAAATCCCCACTAAACAAATTATTGAAACCCTTATTTTGAAACCAACACTAAAATCGCTCTTAATTATATTTCCTACACATTCTATATACTCGTAGTATTTCAACTACAAAATTTTTAAAAAACGCGAGATTTGTAAACATAAGATTTTGAAACATGAGATTTTGACATGCTAGATTATGAAGCGTGAGATTTTGAAACGCGAGATTTATAAAAGCATGAAATTTTGATACACGGGATTTTGATTTGCGAGATTTCGATATGTGATACGCTTCTTTTGTAAGCCCTCTCTACACATCCAAATATCTTCAAGATAACGATGAATAAACATTTTTAATGTGTGGAATCTTCGCACATTTTTATTTTCTTTTATTATTATTATTTTTGTAAATTATCACTTAATAAAATTACTATCAGAGATTCATTTAAGTTTTTTAAACGCAAAGAAGAAAAGTGATGAAATCATAAAAATCTTTTTAATCTATATAATATATTCTATTGTATTTTTTGTTGTTAGTTAAATCTCAACAATATAAGATTCATTTAAATCCTTAAATTTAAAGATTGAATCAATGTGAACATTAATATTTGAAGAAAAGGATCATTTAACCACCTACTAAGAACTGAATACAGTTAACTTCATATAATATACGGATAGTCCGGACTATAAAAGTAAAATAAATTATTTGTTGGTATTTTTATTGTTTGTTAATTTTCAAAAATCATGTTTATCATCATCATAGCATATACGTTATGAATCTAAAATAAAATTTAGGAAAAAAAAAGGTTTTGATGTCTTTTTTTTTGTATTTTTTACCTTTTTTCTTTTCTGATACCCTTAGAATGATTTTACAAGAAATCAACCTTGAAAATGCGTGCGAAAGAAGTCATTTTTAAATTTTATTGTATACCACCAGGTATCATATTATTATGTGTATGATGTATGTATCATGCAACATAATATATGACATAAGATGAAATGAAAATAGGTGTTTGTAATTGGATTATTTTGGTTGGTGGTGACTAAGTAAATTTTTTTCTATACTATAATATATACATACTTCTTTCGTTTATTCTTATACTAAAATATATTTAATATGAGCGGTTTTTATGTAGGTATATATATGTATCTTGACTGTCTTATATATTAATGTATAGTATTTAAAAATCATTTCCGATTGTTATTGGTTTCTTCTACTGTTTTTCTTTGATTTTTGTGTTAATTGGACATAATCGTTTCCTTTTTTTTTTTTTTTCTTTTTTGTCAATATTTATGATGAACTTGAAATTTTTTTTGGATGAATGATGTAAAATTTTAAATAGAAAAACTCTTTCGTTAATTATTTTTTTTGTTTAGGTTCATTTTTTATTTTGTGATTTTTTAAAAATAATTATAAGGCGGTTTTTTTTTTTCAAATGACTTTTTATCTATATGTATAATTCATTGAAAAATATAAAATCGGTTCAATTTGATTATAAGGATATATGTATGATATGATATGAAAAAAGATGGCTCCTCAAAAATAAGTCCCACAAGAAATAATATCAAAAAAAAATGGGTGTTTAATATAAAAATAAAATGAAATAACACCCGAAAAAACTTTAAAATATACATAATATATATTTTTGAAAAAAGGTGATAAACAAATCCTTTTTTTTTTTTTGAAAATTTTAATATAGAGAAAGGCTGTGCGTATAGTCTGTAATATTCATCAGAAACGTTTGAGCTCTCACAACTCTTGAAAGATAAGCTTTTTAAACTAGAATTTTATTTAATTGGGTTATTTTTTTTTGAAAATCAAATCTTGTAATTCAAATCTTAAAATCCAAACTTTCGAAATCCGAATGCATCAAAATACAAATTTACAAAATACAAATCTACAAAATCTAAAATCCAATTAATATGTAATAAACATACATTTGTAACAAAAATGCATATCAACCGGATTATCAATGTTTTGTTAATAATTACGAAATCTCAAATACCTGCTAAACAATTTGTTGAAACGTTGATTTTCTAACCAACTATTCCTCCCAAAATTTTGTTTTTTTTCTTACATATTTACTAGGTTTTTTTACTTAGATATTTAAAGGCAAAATATTTTACTTCAATAATAGACTATAACTACAAGTACTGTAAGAGTAAAAGTTTTGAGGAGTTTTTATCATTTCCCAAACTATTTTATTTTTTAGGATTGTATGAAATATGATCAGATGAAATAAGACCTCAAATAAAAAAATAAAATAAAACCAAAAAATTATCAAATAATCTCAAAATTTTGGAAGATTATTTCATTACGCCCCGTAATATCTGAGGCATTATTTGTTAAATAAATTTTTGGTGTGCTATTTTATTTTTTTTTGTGGAGATATTTCCTGGCGCCAAAAAATAAAATTCTTGTATAATATAATATAAAAACAAAACAAGAATTAAATTTTTTGTAGGTGGATAATTTCGTGTAATTTGGAACCTGAAAATAATTATTTTTCTATATACATATATAGTTTCGAAAATCCTAAAAATCAAATTGAAACTATGTGGGAAGTCTAAAAAAAAAATTTAGAAATTAAAATAAAAAGGATTTTTTTTTGTTTTAATATTTAAAAATTTCTGATTAAATTTATAAGAAATATAAAAGTCTATTCTAATAAGTTATTTAAAATATAAAAAAAAGTCCGACTATTTATTAATTATTAGGTAGATCTGATTATTTAAATTAATAGTAAAGTTCAAGAGAAAAATAATTTTTAATTTTATTTATTAAAAACTTTGAACATTTAGATATTGTATAAATGCCATATTTTATAAGTTATTTGTATATATCCCAAAATTTAAGTTAGATTTGGTCATTAGATTTGGTCAGTAGAAGCAAAAAAATTATACCGGTTTAAAAACATAACATATTTGGTTTAGACAACAAATATTATTTAATAAGAAATTTTTATTTTTAATAATTAAATCTTCCTAAGAAAGATTATTGATCTTTGACTAATACCTATATTGCTTGCGATTTGACTAAATTTATCAGGAAGCTAAAATGAAACGAGCATTATCTCCATAGTTTGAACCTTTAACACTTTTTGTCACAAGAGTCAAAAAATACTTTTAAATATTTAACGGGTGTTCTATTGATCGATTACAGCTTGTTCGAGATCACCTCTTTATATACATTTTACGATACGAAACATTTTAGTATATTCTTTATATCTGAAACTTCTAAACCATTTAAGATAGAACAATGAAACTTTAACTATGAATATTATCGATGCGCAAAGCAATATTTTAAAATGGGCATATCTCAGATTCTAATTATTATTTTTATACCCTACACATTAAGTATAGGGTATATTAACTTTGGTATGGTGTTTAACCACCAAAAGGAAGCGAGTTAGGTATAGACATGTATATATATTCTGAATCAGGATCACCGCCGGAGTCGATTTAGCGATGTCCGTCCGTCCGTCCGTTCGCACGATAACTCAAAAAATAATGATGCTATCTTGATGAAATTTATACTGTAGGTTAACAATGGCTAAGGTAAGGCGGGGATTGTAAATGGGCGAAATCGGACCATGCGTTCGAGTACCTCCCATACAACTTCCAAAACCTAATACGCATATTTTCGAAATTAATAAAGATAGAAACTTAAAATTTTGTACGAGGGTGTGTTTTTCTAAATCCCTGATATCCCCAAAATTTGAGATGAAGTGGAGTGGTTGTTCGGGTACCCCCCATACAACTCCCAAAACCGAACATGCATATCTTCGAAATTAATAAAGATAGGAACTTCAAATTTGATAGGAGGGTGCTGTTTCCTAAATCCCTGATTTGTCTAAAATTTGAGAGGAATTGGAGTGGTCGTTCGGGTACCTCCCATACAACTCCCAAAACCGAACAAGCATATCTTCGAAATTAATAAAGACAGAAACTTCAAATTTGGTACAAGGGTGTTGTTTTCTGAATCCCTGATTGGTCAAAATTTAAGATGAATTAGAATGGTTGTTCGGGTATCTGCCACACAACTCCTAAGACCAAACAAGCATATCTTCGAAATTAATAAATATATAAACTTGAAATTTGATATAAGAATGTTCTACCCTGTTGATGTCTCTAAAATTTGAGATGAATTGGGGTGGTGGTCCGCATGCCTTCACACACTTCCCAAGACCTAACAATCATATTTTCGAATTTAATAAAGATAGAAACTTGAAATTTTGTACAAAGGTTGTAACAGCATTTATTTTTTTTAGCTTGTATTAAATACCTAACTAAAATAACTTATGAATTTTTAATTTAATTGGAATGTTTTAGGTGTAGGGTATAAATAAGTCGGTTGCATCGACTTACTGTTATTTTTACATGTTTCAATCTAAAAACGCCAAACAACAGCGATTTGTTTAGCTTTATAAATCAATATAAAAATTATACAAAGAATTTTTTGTAATAAAGTATTTAAATTTACCATTATGTGAAAAGATAATTATACACGATTTTGTTTCCTTCAGAATATTCCGGTACGTTTTTAGTTAAAAATCTAGAAATTTTGAGAAAGGACGAACTTTTAGAATCAGCATAAGTTGTCTAATATATTTCCACCTGTAACTTACATATTTGTATAAATTTTAATATGTTTGTTTTTCGATTCTGTTTTTTTGTTTTTTTTTAATGCATTTCTCTGTCACATAAATATGGGCAGGAAATTACACAGCTTTTCTTGTTCAGATGTGGCTGTACATGTCGTAAGGGGGGATAACTCTTACGACGTGTATGGGATTCGGACCACACTCCCTCGGTGTTTACAGCGTATTTTACGCTGTTATCCACTAGGCCACAGAGGACCCTGATTCTGTTTTTTTTTTAAATAACTTTTCCCTAAAACTTCTAGCTTTTAATATAAGCCTTTTTAATATAAATGAACCAAAAATTCAACTGAATTCTTACATTTAAAAGCAAATGTACAAGCTTTCATTAGTTTATAAAATAACATGATTAATTATTAGAATAAAAAGAGTAGTTCTGTATTTGGACCTACTATTAAATTATTTAAAGTTAAAAATTATTTTACTTGGCATTAAAAAGATTAATATCCAAAGTTTTTTATTTATATTTAATCTGTGACCTTTATTTTTCGGAGTTAGAGAAGATCTTCTTTTTGAAGTTGAACAAGCTCTCGGAATAGTTTACAAGATTTCGACTACAATTATTTATTAAACCAAAATGATATAACCAGACCTATATGGACACTTTAAGTTTGAAAAGATCCCAATGTATATTCTCTCTATCTCTCTCTCTCTCTTTAAACCTTAAATAAGACAATTGGTTGGTATCATCACGCGTTATTGTCTTATCAGTCGACATGCTAGAAAATTAGGTAACCACACAATTTAGGAATCTTAACTGAACATTCAGAGGAATTGACGCTATCAAGAGAGTAGAGCACTTTTTCTGTAACTGTTCTGGTCTGCCGGTAAAAAGGCAAAATATCTTCCGTCATAGTGGTCTTATCAATTAGGCATAAATCTAAGGAAACTTAACACCAAGCATTCTCGAATAGATTCTTAAGTTTTGAAGGTACACTGCGGATTTAGAGTCTACTGATCACAAACGTGATATTTTTCATATGCTATATGTGTATGTGAAAGAAAAATAGAATGAGCTATGTTAATAGATATTAACCAAAAAAAAAAACAGATAACAAAATATTTATAAAAAATTAATTTAACATTAATTAAAAAAATTTACAAACTATAAAAAGTCATTAATTATTTTGTAATTTTAAATTCTATAATCATAATTTCTCATGATTATAGAACTACTTAAAATTGTTAATAAAATATACGACAAAAGAAATTTATTTTTAAATTTACAAAAATTATTATTTATTTTTTAAAAATATTTTATTATTCTTAAAACGTATGTACATATAAATTCATTTTTTATATGCAAGCAATTAACTATCATTAAGAATAATTTTATACATGGTTAAATTCATCTTGACAGATTCTTTTATATATTTTATTCAATTCAATTGAATTAAAAATGCGGTCATAAATGCAATCTTTTAAATTTTTTTTTTTTTTTATATTCAAAATCATAAAATTAATGATTTATAATCATTTCAACAAAATTAGATAAACTTTGTACCAAGCAAATAAAAAAATAAAGAAAACAAAACTATAAGATAGAAACCACATTAAACCGCAATTATAAATACAAATAACCGATTCCTCTAGTTAAATAAGTCAATTAATGAAGTTAAATAGTTTATCGTTAATAAAATAACAGTAGAATATTTAATTATTTCATTAACATTATTTTAGTCTGTGTTTGGACTACCAAGCTCCTAAATTCAAATATTTTACTAACACATAAAAATTGTTTCAACTGACGTCTCAACTTATACATATATGTAATTGTTTTTCGTTCAGTTTAAACTACAAGTCATAATTTGAATAAAAGTTTTGTAGTTTATTTATTTTATTTATTTTATTATATTTTTTGGATTTTTGTAAAACCGTCAGAAAATGTGAAATACTCAAGAAAAAACTGTTAATGTATGTAGCATATAAAATAAAATAGTGGAAAACTATCTTAACTCAAAAATCTTGAAATGACTAGTGTAAAATATGAATTTGAATTGAAAAAATCAGATGGGGAAATTCATTTATTTCAAACAAATAATAGAGCCTACAAAAAAAAATTTTTTAATTAAAAAGAATTATAAGTTCAATTTTTAAAATTATTTCAATATGCAAGTAAATAATATTAAAATTTTAAATAAAATGAACAATAATGATACTTCACAAGACTTTGACATTTGTAACAGTCGTTAACTCTGTTCCCGAGTAGGATTAGAAAAGTAAATTCAGTTTTGCTTTTCGAAAAACTAATTGTGACGTCATGGAGTTAATTAAATTTTACTCCGGTTATTTCGTAACGACTTTATTAGTCTTACAGTATAATTCTATCGTCCGAAGAGTAAAGCGCTATTTCCACTACGCTTCATGCGTCACATACATGAATGACGAAATTTCAAAATTGGAATCAAAATTATTTTGATTCTTACCATCATGTGGATACGGCACTTCAAACGATAAACACTCCCGTGCTTAGTCACAAGTATCACATTACGAAATAGAAAACAAATATAATTCTGTATATTTTTTTTATATATATTCAAATTAATAACGGAAAAATAAATAAACATAAATTACATATGTAGCAAGAATTATGACATTTGAAGTAATAATTTATTATTTATACCATAACTCTATGTATATTTAGCTTGATTTAAAACCGTAAAGCTAATTTAATTATCTTAAACTATTAAAATCTCAGTTTTGTACATAGATGTATTTTCCATAGATATGCAATGAAGACGTGCTTCTGAAAACGTCCTTATGTATTGATTTAGTTTTTTCATAAATAGTTTCCTAAAAGATGAAATAGTTTTTAATTTTTATAAAAATTTTATCACTTTTATCTTATTGCTTTACAAATATATAGTTAAAATTTTTAACAACTTTAATTAAATTGAATTTCAAAACAAACTATTTTATTAGCTTTTTGTGTTTTTTTCATTCAGTGCCGGATCAAAGTTTAATTTATAACACGTAAAAACAACAACAACATAACGTATATATTTATATGGGTGAGGTTCTGTGGTTCTGTGTATAAAAAAATTTGATATTCGCATTTTTAAAACTCAGGGTAGCCAAGATTTCAAATTAAAATGTTTTTTAATTCGGATGCAGGAGATATATTATTAATAGATTGTTTAAGTTAATTAAGTTAGGTATAGTCATTTCTTTTCTTCTGATGTGTTTTCATATCTTAACGTATTCAGTCAAAAAAATACATATACATTTTATAATATGTATACATTTTCGTTCACTCAGCTGTTTATATTTTTCAAAAATTTTAACTATACTTGTAAAGTAACAAAATAAGTGATAAAATTCTTTTAAAAATAAGAAATGAAATTATTTCATCTTTTGGAAACTTATTTCTGAAGAAACTAAAGAAATAATGTAACTTAAGCACGAACTATATATGACTGAAAATATTTTCTTCATTGCTTATATCTAGGGTTAATATATCTATGGTTTAAACACTGAAATTGTATAACATCTCCATTTCTAAAAACCAAAAAAAAAAAAAAAAAAACAGACAGTCAAAATGAAAATATTAAAAAAATCATATTTATAAATTAACTTGATAATAAAAATTAAAAAAAACCAAAAATTAATTAATATGCAAACCATCTCATGAAGAAAAAAAAAATTAAAAATACTAAAATTAGATACATATATATATTATTTGCTTTGAATATGTCACCTTTATTGTAATAGAAAATGAAATAATTTATCTATATATAATATCATGTCCATGTGTAAATGTTTGTAAAAACTAGAAAAAAAAAAAAAAAACAATTTCAAAATTAATAAAATCATAATTAGCATAATAATAATTTGACATTTAAATATTTTTTTCTTTTTTTTTTTTTTTGTCATATAAAATGTCATATAACTCATAAAAATTAAACAAGATAACTCATACAAGTATCATTAAATGTATGTATGTATGTATATGAGCAATAAAATTTTAGAGATATTAGACAGACCAAATCAACTGAAGTGGAAATCCCCTCAATTATTTAAATAAAAAAAAAAACAAAAACAAAAAAATATGTACATCTGTATCAAAAATAAATAATACATACTTTCAAATTATTAAATCTTTTTTAAGATAAAATTTTATTACTTTAATTGTTGTATATAGGTGATATTTAGTCTTATTTAGATACCCTTTAATTATTGCAAAATATAATTTCAAAAAAAAAGGTTAAAAGAAAAATTTTATAAATAGATTCTGTCTATTTTTTTATACTGTATAATAAAAGGGTAAATGATCATATGATTATTTATTTTTTGGCAGTTAAATGCTTACCAAAAATATCATATAATTAATTGTTATAGTATAGAACCTGTCAAAGATTTAAAAAAAAAGTTATATAAAAAACAAGAAAGTAATATGTACTGAAAATTGAATAATTTATATTTCGCTGAAGTTTAACATTCTACTATATATATTATTCACATAAAATAAATAGCTCTAAAATAAATAAGTTAATAAAATCTATAAATTTAATCTTAAATTATTAAAGTATAACTTTCCTTCTATCATCTTGAAAATCATTCCTAAACACTCAACTTAATTGCAAAATCTAATTTCAAGTCGATGTTATAGATTGAAAAGTTTCTTAATTGAGGGCTCCAGAAAGTCTCAAGCCCAGAAAGAAGATTACAGAGATACAGTAATTGAAAATAGAACTAGAAAAACATAATGAAAATGCGATGAATAATGCTATCGTTAACAAAATGAACAACAAAATAACACTTTTTAATACTGAGAATGAAAAATTATGGGGGTGTACAAAAATAATTATTTTCTTTTCTGTATACAGATTAGGAAATACCATTTCGGTCTCAAATTCATAGAAAGAAAATCTCAATTTCCGTGGTGGAAACGTTATATGGAGAACGAGCGAATATCGGAAAAAGCAATTTTAGTTGCCAGTAACACTGAGAGGGGAACTCTCTTGTTCCGGGTTCGAGGGATTACTTTCAAAAACGGATAAATCACCCGGTCAAGAACATAAGATCAGACAGGCAAGGGAAAACCATCTGGTGGATAATGTTAATCTGATGGAAAATGTTAATCTGCATGCGAAATAGACAATTGATAAAAAATGTCACTAGTCCGTGAATAGAGTATTGGAAGGAGAACAGGATAAAATAATACTAATTAAAATATCTAAAAATATCTTAGGTACAAGAAGGCTTTATCCAAAACAGAATTCAATTAGAACCGAAATTTTGTAATTGATGGAGAAAATACGTCAATTTGAAAACAAGAATTCTGCAGAATATAATCGAGTTCAAAGGAAATAAAAAGGAAGAAAGGCTGAAGCATAAGTTTAATGAAATACAAAGATTAGAAAGTTTTTCCGACGATTTTAATCTATGTAACAAAATTAAGGAGACGTCAGGTGTGCATAAAAAGTTATACATTAATTCATTACAAAATGAAAATGGCTAAATCATACCTGCTGACGATGAAAACAAAATAAAGAGGAGAAAAATATGTTAGACAATTATTTCCCGAATCCAATGGCTCAATGTATCTAAATTAAGCATCCTGAAAGATGAAATAAAAAGATTGAGGAATAAAAAGATGTTGGATTTATGCCCATGGGCAGAGAGCAATTTGGTTTTAAACACGATTTAAGTATCAGTGAAGCCTCTTTAGATTACAAGATTACAAAATTACGTTTTCTTCTAATTGGTGGACTAAAAAAAGGTTTTAAGTTAACCAGAAAAAGCTTATACTTCTATAAACAGAATTTATATTGATCACTGCTAATTTAATAATTAAGAATGATCTCACGAAAATCACTAACGAAAAAGGATTGCGACGAAGTTGCAGACTATCTCTGTTACTCTTTAACATAAAAACAGAATCACTTTTTCCAGAAGGAATAAATGATATAGGGATAAGAATTTAAGTCAGCGTCATATATTTATAAACAATATACGATGTGTAGATAATGCATTTCATGTAACAGACAACTTACATATATTGTTGATAAAGCTATCGGCAAACTATTTGGTTTAAAAATGAACCAATCAAAAACAATGCTCATGATTGTAACTAGCTGAAGACCTCGTCACAAAACGGACGACAAATATAAGTTTCTTTAATTTTAAAACTAAAAAAGGAAAAAGAGGTTATTGGAAGTAACAAAAGTTGTGGTTATATCGTACCAGAAATTGGACAGGTATGACTATTATTAGAGATTAGAATTATTCAGAACTATTTCATTAGAACTAAAAATTTTCTTAATAATATTTCCAAAAAAATAAGAAAATTGTTAATAGTTCTTAGATATTAAAATGAATCTTTGTGTAATTGTTTTTAATAAAAATTTCTGAAAATAAATAATAATAAATTCTATAAGTTTTAATAAATATAAAGTGTAATTTAAAACAAAATTCTTTTTTTCCCATTTTTAAGAAACAAATTTTTTTTCTTAAAGGAGGCAAGGGAGAAGGGAATCTTCTAAAGGCACCAAGAATACTCTCTTGGTAATGTAATGTTCTTATTGACTAAACTCACCTTTCCATCCACATTGCATTCGGGACTGAAACTGTAAGGGAACAATAAATCAGCCTATAATTATTACTATTTTGCTATGAGGTAATAATTGAACCACTATCACTGTAACATCTATTATTTTTATTGTAATAGTATTAATTATTTACATTATTATTCGATACTGCAGAGTTAGGTCTATCAGTAGATTACAACATACAGTAGTATAGGACACCTTCCTGCTAAATGCAACCAAAGGCAGCACCACTATAGAAGTTATTATTATTATACGGTATTAAATTACTTCTAATTTTTTTATATGACCTGATCGGAGTTTGAATCCAAGACCCCCAATTGAAAGGCCGGCATTTTAACCACTATACGTCTTGAGTCAGATTTGATATCCACAAAGTTAAAGTGGCTTTCTTGATTATGAAGAAAAATACCTGCACCATCTTATATAAGAATTATTTATTTATTTATTTTATATTATATGTAGTATAAACTATTACAACATTAGGATATAAGTAGCCTGGGCTTTGACAACCTACAATTTCACTATCGAAAGTCAGCTAATTTAACCAATACGCTATTTTTATTAAAAACAAAAGAAAATACTGACAAATATTTAATAAATTATTTTATCCAAAATTAATTAATCAAAATTTGTCTAACATATTTTCGTTACTTAACTGTATTTAAAAGGAAAATTATAAACTTTAGAAATCATTTTGAGAATTCATGTTAAATATTTAAGCGCACCGATTTTATTAAAAATGTTCACATATTATATTTTGTTATAAGGTATATGTACTCCACCTTATAATACCTAGATAATTTTAAGCTTTTTGCAATAAAAAAAAAAAAATCCAAAAACATTTAAAAATTTTTATGTTTTCAATTTTCTTAAACAAAATGTTTAATTAAAAATAATTAAACAACAAAATTTTATTTTTGTACTTCAATTAACCTTTAAATTAAAAACAAAAATCGCCATTACTTTCTTCGCATCTTTTTTAATCAAAAAATTAATTTTACGTTAAATTTAAAACAAAAAAAAAAAAATAGTTGATCATTTGTATTATAGGAAATTTATCAGAATCGCTCTGTCTAAAATAAATAAAGTATTTTTGGACTTTTGATAATATTTCAACGTTTTAATAACAAGTGATTCTTTATTTTCCTATGTTTATAAGGTTCAATTCAGAAGCGGGGAATAAGGTCTATAACAGAAAATATTTGTACTGCTATACTAAAACCCTTGTATCGTAAAATATGTCAGTATAAATAAAAAAATATATTCCATAAAATTCTTTTAACTTTACACAAATCATTATAAATTTATTACCTTTAAAAAGAGAGATTAGATCCTGGTGTTTCGTACATATTAATAAATTCTTCCTTGAAAAAGAAAATCGTAGTATATCCATAAACTAATGGAAAATAAAATTCAGCTGTTGATGTACTAGCCGTACAATAATAATTAATGCTCCTTACAATATTAGGCAGTGGGATAGCTTATGTATACCATATATGTGTTCTTGTTTACCTACACGCTATTCAAACTCTATAGAAGGGATTCGTTTAAACAAGATATTGTAAGTTTGGGAAATGGGGAAAAGAATTGCTGTTAAATCGGAATAGAGAGAAGAATTGGAAGGTAATTTGGACGAAACAGTACAGATTCTTTTTGAAAAGTTGCAAATTATATAATGGATTGCATCACTACTTTTTAATTACTTTTAAATGTACCAAAATATTACGAAATAATTTTTTAAAATTCATTTTTACTATGCGCCTAAAATGAATAGAAATCACTAGAACGATAAAATAGGAAAAAATAAAAATCTAAATTTATAGAATGAACCTAATGATATTTTATTTTCAATTGTTTGTCCTAAATATAAGTTAATTTTAAAAAGAGAAAACTAAATGATTGATAGTATCAAACTAGTTGTTTTATAATTATGTTTGTTGCTACTTTCGGGAGAATTGAAAGCATACGTACATATGAAGATATTCGGACACTTTCGATTTGATTCTTTTCGATTCTTCCCAGTAAGAGCTCTCATTGTCCACCTAAATTTTTATTTATCATAGGTGGGAAGTGGGTATATCATCCATTCGAAATTTAACATCTATTTTAATGAACACCATTAAGAAGCGGACATCATATCCACATAGAAATTAAAATTTGTACCTAATGTTCAAACATTTAAAGTTTTCCTCCAAAACTTTAAAGATTAATTTTTTCCTTAGATGAATATCTTATATAAACGCTTTGTGATGTTAAAAAAAATAAACAATCAATGTCAAAGGAATATAAAATAAAAGTTGGTAGAAATACTATTAAAATATTCCTTTTTTAGCTTTATAAACGAAATTACAATAACTTAATATTTATTAAAAAAAATGTTTTTGTTTTAAATTTTTATTAAAAATTTAGTTAGCAGATTAGATTATATCGGAAGAAATGCTTTCAGCTATTAAAATTTGAACAGCCTTTATTCATAAAATTATTAAAAATAATAATAAAATAATAAAAAAAAAAAAAAATTTTTTGTTCATTCTTTCACTCTTCCTTCCTTGCTTTTTTTCGGAACAATTTAGGTCATCATCATTATTATCATCGCTTCTGCTAAGTAGATATTTAATAATAATTTATTTTTTTTTTTTAATTTTAAAAATAACAAAAACAATATAAGAGTAACAAAAAGTTAAAATGTTTTAAAAAAACATATTCAATTCATCATATAACTATCATTAGGGTAACAAAATAATGGTGTAGTGAATTAACGCCTATGGAATTAGAGCATTTTAATTCCAATTGATGAAGACCTAAAAAATTTCTTTCAAAAATTGGATTTTTTTAAATGATTTGATTCTTATTTTCAAAAAAGACTATGCAATAGATGAACTCTTTTTAAGTTTACGTTACATATAAATTTTACCACTCGTTTTAATATTTCATCGTCTAAAAACAAATGTTTAGGTTAAAAGAAATTAAGAATATTGTATTTTTAGCAATAAAAATTAAAAACAAGTAAATGTAATAGTGCAGTGGACTTATTAATACTCTACAGCTGAAATATTCAAATTAAATTTAAAATCCATAAATTATTTAAGATAGGTATTTAATATATAAACTAAAAACATAAACGCTTTTACTAAATTTGTATAGAGAATCCTTGTACAAAATTGCTAGGGTTTATCTTTATTAGTTTCGGAGATATGCTTGTTAAACTTTACAAGGCGTATGGCAGCTGCTTGAACCGCTTCTCTTTCCCTCCTTATTGAATTCGAATTTTAGGAATGTAAAAGAGCTATAATTTAACATCCTTGTACAAAATTTCATGTTTCTATCTTTATTAATTTCGAAGATATGCTAATTGTTAGGCCTTGGGAGACCGCAATTTCAATTCATCTCAAATTTCAGGGACATAGAGGAAATATTATAAAACACCCTTGTACCAATTTCAAATATTCTATCTTTATTGGATTTAGAGCTATTCTCGTTTGGTTTTTGGTTAGGTCGGAAGCTTCCAAAATCCGAATCTAAGGTTTAAATCAACTCAAATATCACTTTTCAATTTCAAAAAAAAAGAAAACACGACTGAACATCCTTGTACTAAATGTAAAGTTTCTTTCTTTATTAATTTTGGATATATGCTCGTTTGCTCTGGGACTCGTCCAGAAGCTTCCAAAATCCGACTCCATGGTCCAAATGCTCTCACATTTCAGACACATAAAGGAAAGATAATAGAATATCCTTAAACCAAATTTAAAGGTTCTATTTTTATTAGCTTTGAAGATATGCTCGTTTGCTCTTGGGCTCGTTCGGAAACTTCATTCCGAAACCGACTTCTCTCAGTTGCAATCTCCGTCTTTATTTCGTAATTTGTAACCTACTATATAAATTTCATTAAGATAGCTTTATTAGTTTTTGAGTTATCGTGCGAACGGTCAAACAGACGGACGGATGGGTATCGTTTAATTGACTGAGGAGGTGACACGGGTTGGGAATATATATACATGTTCATATCTAACTTTAGATGTAGGCTATAACAAAGTTAATATACCCTATACTTTAGATGTAGAGTATAATAAAAGAAATTTTTGAGTAGTATGTATATGCTATAGTAAGCTGGAATCGGCTGCATACATCTTTAATCGATTCGCTAAAAATTCGAATTGAGAAAAATGAGTTTAAAGTTTAAAATACTATAAATAAGCCCATGAGTTTTTTTTTTTTAAACTCTGCATATTTTTTTTATATGCAGAGTATAAAGCTTTCAATTTTTCAATTTTATACAAAAAATAAAATTAGAACTTGAATTAAAAGTATTGCATTGCAACTTGCACTTTAAAGAATTTATAATTTTGTGATTTATCTGCATTACCTGCATCAAAAAAGATAATATCAATTTAATATTAAAAATCTCATATTTGTGTAACAAACGGCATTAACTTTTGGATATGAAACAAAGTTGAATAAAAAATTATATTAATATATCAATGGTTGTGGATAACAAATTCACCCCAAAATCTTAAAAAATATTAATATTAAAAGAAAAGGAAAGAAAGAATGTGCCGAAAAACTCCTATAAATGCTTTTAAGAGAAAAATAAAAAATGACTTTTAGACCAAAGAAGTAATAAAGGGGGTATGTAGAAAAATGACTTTTAGACCAAAGAAGTATGCATTCGATGATGTTTCTTATAGTTCGGCTACAAAATTATTTATTTATTTATTTATATTAATATTACATACATAAATGTAATGCAACATTATTGAACCATCGGCTACTAATGGCCATTATAGGTTTTTATACTACTATTAAATTATATACTAATATTATTTATTTTGTTTATATTATATACTATATATTTACATTACATTTGGTGGTAAGGGGGGTATGTAAAGAAAAAAACATTTACGGCCTGTGCAGGGATCCAACCCACACTCTTTCGGTTAATACGCCTACCCAGTAGGGCTACAAAATTAGTGTTTTAATTATTTGTTTATTGGGGCAGTTTTTTTGAAAAAAGCTTAAATTAACCTGTTACTTTTACAAAAATAAAAAAAAATTTGAAAATGTTAAATTGATTTTTTGTTTTGGAAAAGAATGGTGACTACCGCCCTCTATCTCTTGTTAATTCTGATTTTGTATGCAATTCTAAAATCTCCACTATTTAACTGATTCTCTTATATATAATAAAATAATAAAATATTAAAAATATTGAGGCTGTCGTTTAACAAATTATTTACTCCCACTTTTTAATTTTTAAATTTGGAAAAAAACTTACAATTATTGCATCATTAAAAACACAACTACTTTCTTCTGGAAGTGATCAGATTATTATTCTGGGAAGTAGGTTTTATGTTAATTTTATGTACGATACTTGTTATATGAGAAAAATTAAATTATTTTATTACAGTAAGTTTTAATTGATTTTCAAAATGTAATTAAAGCCTACGATCTAAAGAAATTAAAACTCATCGACTATACATTTATTTCTTTTTGTTACCTACTGAAAAAGAATTAATACCCATTGGCGTTAATTCACTGCACTCAAAATATAATGTGCTGATTTTTCATTGATTGATTTTAAATTTTTTTTTTTTTTATTATTGTGCACTGTGCAGTAGTAATTCCTCATTTTTATTTTTCCTTTATTGAATCTCATGGTTTCGGAAACACCAATGTTCGATTATCAGTTTTTTTTTATTTTTTATTTTTTTCTTTATTTCAAAATAGAAACAGATTGTTGGAGCCACCAAGTTTTTTGTATAATATGGCGGAGTTTTGTGTATTTTGTGTATATATACGCATATACTAAAAATATATGTATAAAATGTCAGTAAATGGATCAATTAAAAATTTTAAATTTTTTCAAAATGCAATGATTTAGCAGAAAAATAGGAGGAAAATATTTTTTTTTTTCATTTTTTTTAGTCTTTAGTCTCTGTCCAAAATAAAAAAAAAAAAATTCTTTTAGTCATTTTCGACTTGTAATGATGATTTTTCGGAAGATTTCAAAGACAAAAATGAAAGAGAGAACCAACTACACTCTATATTACAAAAAAAAAAAAAAAAGTTTAAAACTGAAATCGAACAAGAAGCTAAAAAATCATTAATAATAACTGAAAAAGAGTCATATTTCTTTTTGTAGGAGAGCTTATGTAGTTTAGTTTAAAAAAATTTTTTGAAAAATTAGTTAGATAAAAATTTTATATGTTCCTAAATAGCACAATTTTCAAAAAATAGATAGATTTTTGTTCAATATTATATGGATTTTATTCAGAATAATAAAACTAATTCCTTAATAAAGTGAATGGAGTCAGTCACAAAACCTATAATTGGTGATTTTCTTTGACAAAGTTCTGACTGAATTCATTTCAAAAATTCAAATGTGAAAGTGATATAACATATATTGGATAATACAAAAATTGTTCAACTTGTTTCCTGTAACAAAAAATAAAAGTACGAATAAAGCTGAAAAGCCTAGTAAGGTAATTATAAGGGTTTAATTTGTCCACCTTAAGCGAGCAGTTAACAAACACCGAGGGAGTGTGGGTTCGAATCACACTTACGTCGTAAAAATAATTTCGTATTTTATAATTTCTTACCCACTAGGCCCACCTCCCTCGAAATAAATTATTAAGCTAACTAAAAATATGTGAAAAGGGAAAAGGGATTATTCAAAAATTAAAATGAGAAGCGTGCATTTAAGGTAATGTACTAACCAAATTAATGGGTATTATACCTTAAATACAACTACACCTTCCTCATATTATCAATTTTAAATGACAGACAAAATATGTTTTGAATTTATTTAAGGAAATTTTAAGGTAAATTATTCTTTTGCTCTTAGAAAATATGTATATATATATACAATAAATTGAAGACATAATACTCCTAGAACCTATTTATAATAATCATTGGTGCTAACTATGAGTTGGAATTTTTTAATTCTTTTCGTTAATCAAATAAAGGAGGGCGAATAGAACAATGAAATATTATTAAAAAAAATGAACTGTAAGATGCTTTGGTTGTAATGAATCATCATCTAAAGATCTTTTCAGTAATTTTAAGTCATTGTAAAAGTTTTATTTTTTTTTTATTTTTATTGTATATATTATGTCCTCTTTAGGATGTTTGTAATCCTAGTAAATTGATTATTCGGTTACAATGAATTAGAAGATTTAATATAATATAAGTTTGTTTTTCTCATAATTATAAGTATTTTAATGGTTTTACACGTCTTAAGAATTTTTTGTTTTTTTTTTAATCCATTGTAAAAGGATTTATTCGTTTCAAATTCATTTACATTGTTTTAATTAAAAAAAAAAAAAATGATTATTTACTTTTTAAGAATGTAAATTATGAAGGAGTCATGTTGGAAAATCTTTTTCTATAAAATATTAATGTTTTTGATTTAGAAACTTTATAATATAAGTAATAATTTTGTTATTATATAGTCAACAATTATAGGAGGAATTTTCAAATGTTTATTTATAATAGGGATTATTTCGTTCCTCAATAATTGTATTCCATTCCCTTTTTTATTCCTCCATTTCTAAGACTCTTCCTTCCTTCTTTTTACGATGATTGTTTGCTTCTTAATATTTATTAATTATTAGCTTTCATTGGTTAGTGTGATATTTCATAAATAGTTTAAATAAAATTAACAATAATTGTACTTTACTTTAATTATCATATTCAATCGTTAACCATATTGCTAATATTCTTATTAAATCTTTGTTCGTTGTAAGTATAAACATCACGTTTTTGAGGGGACTTTGAGCGAATCATTTCTGTAAAATGTCTGTAAGACAGAATAGGAGAACTCACTCAAAAATGTAGAAGACCAAATGCAGAGGTTCAGTTTCTTTAAGAATTATTTATGGTAAGCATTGCGTTCGACTCTGTTTTTGATTTTACAAAGGTTTTGTAGGCATAACGAATATAAGATGACGAAAAGAAAGCTTTGGAATGATACAGAAAACCTTTAAACATCTTGCTTAATACTAGTATATTATATTATAATAATGGGTTAAACTTCATTTACCAGATCTTTCATTTTATTCAAATATTCAATGCAATATAGGAAAGACTCAATTGTGGCCCATTGAAGAGCATTTAGTAAATGAAGGTTAAATAACATATTCTATCAAAGGCTTTATAAAAATTTCGACAAAAACAACGACTCTCCGGAATGGTGAAAACTAATAAAACGCTTTACGCAAAGGCATGTTATGAGATAAACAGAAGAATGGCGAACTTATCTTTAGCACATTTGTCAAAAAAATTTTGGAAAATTTGCCAATTAGTTTCACTTTTCTCTGTCTGTCCGTCTGCTTACAAAACTTCTATACCATTCATCTTAGAACAATGAAATTTTAACCATTTACTCTTTATTAACCATTCATGGTGAAAAACTTTATACATCAATATCAAAGTTATGCAATTTTTTGAAATTTAGTATTAAAATTTACCTTTATGTAACAGCAAACTTTTGCAAGATATTGCTTCCTTTATATCTCCGCAACCCTTTTAAATAATTCCTTGAAATTGAAACACAAAAAATATTCTTCAGAATTAGCATTATTTACCTCAGAAATTTGTTTTGTACCACCCCATGTTTAGGAGCAATTAGGACCCAAAAATTGAAATTTGCTATTTTTATGACACCTGCGTATAAAAACAAAAGTTCAAAATTAAAGCTCTAACATTATACTTTTAAATCTGTTAGCGCAGCTTTTCTTAGTTATATGTATAGGATTATTTTAAAATTGCAGAATGTGCCTCTTGATTTTTCACAATTTTTTCTTATACATACATACAGGACTGCCACTTTGCTAATTTTCTACTAAATATGGTAATTTTATTCAGATAATTTTTTTTTTGGTAATTTGGTAATTTTTTGGAATAACTTGAAGAATGAGAAAAATTAAAATCACGGACCAATTTAAAAAAAAAAAACCATTTTTGAAAATATTGAACTATAAGTTAAAATATTGTGTACATAACTTTAACATAATTACAAAACCTTAACGAAATATCAAATTTTTTTAATTTTATTAAAAATCTAAATTTTTTGGAAAAGTAAGTTACAAATTTGCTAAAATAATTTAATAAATATAATTCATAATAAACTACTTCCTGAAAATATCTTGTGAAGAAAAAGGCTGGGCTTGTGGATGTGAATGAATATCACTTGCAAGGTGAACAAGATAATGGATCTACTAACGGTGACTGAAAAAAAAATTAGATGAATTTGATTGTGAAGAATTAAGTTCAAGTTCAGCAAGTAGTGAACTTGAATAAGACTACAAGAAATTCCAGATACAGTGGGCAGAGAAATTATCATAGCTAAAGGAAAAGAACGGCAGTGGCTAAGGAACTGGATAAAGGAAATAAAGCGGCTCATAGAGTTTGGTCTGACCAAAATTAATTTTAGTTTAACTTATATATATATTTATATATAATTTTATGCGTTCAAAAGCTTTTACATATTCAACTTTAAAAATTTTATGTTCCTTGACAATGAATACTATTTCTCGATATAGTTTAAGTTTTAACATTTTTTGTTTCTTCAGAATTTCTAATTTTTTTTTTAGTTTTTATATACATATATGAATAATTGTTTTGTTTATTTTTATAATTATCAGACAAAACCATTGTGTTTCAACATCTAACATATTTTGGTAAATTTTTTTTGTCAATTTGGTAACTTTTCAAAACCAACTTTTAACTTAACTTTTTTCTAAGATAACTTTTTCTGAGTGGCAACCCTGCATACATATATAAAATTCTAGGAAAATTTACAAATGTTAGTTTGAGCCACAATATTCTAAACTGTTTTTATTGCTTTTTGAAAATTGTGCGCCTTTAAAAACTGTTGGTTTTCATTCTATATTATTTAAACTAATTTTTGGATGCTTATACTTCAAATTCACAACTTATGTTAACAGTTCGCAAGCGTACTTGATGTCTTCTAGTTTGCGAGTTCACTAAAGATTTAGTGTCTAGTGTCATTTGTGATAGCTCAACTCAATATTTTTGATAACAAATTGAAATTTAATTTTTTCTACAAAACAAGCTGGATAATTTATATGGTACCTATTATAATAAAATATATTAAAATGTTTTATTTAAATATTTTTTTTTTTTTTCAAAAAGATAATAAATCAATTTTAAAGTTTTTTCTTTTTTCTTACATTAAAAGCGTTAGGGTGAATTGCTGTAAATGACTGAAGCAAAAAATATAGCGGTTGACAATGATTAGATACTTTTTTCTTACATATGTAGAATATTATAGGATTCAAAATTAGTTCATTGAAAATTAAAAGGATTTATATTATTTTATTAATGTTTATATTGTGTCTATATTCACAGTACTATGTGTATATGTATATATGCAAAAAAAAAATTGTACTTATCCTTTTGGAAAATCTGTATATATGGATTATAATTTAAACATTTGTTCCGATATAAATTACTGATAAGCTCATCTGGAATAATTAAGAGAATTAAAAATTTTCGTAATTCATGAAATTGATATACAATGTAATAAAAATAAAATAAATTTATCATTAAAATTATTTTAAAGGGTTTTCAATAATATTACTTTTAAAAGGATAATATAAATATTAGAAAATTAAAATAATTACAAGAATATTAACTTGCAAAAAAAAAAAAAAATTATTAAAATAATAAGGCAAGTAAATATAAATTTTATGATGAATAGATTTTAATAAAAGCTATTGAAGAATATATAATAAATGAAAAAAACGTCTAATCATCATCCATAATGTAAATATTATTTTAAATACTTTAAAAAATTGTTATTATAGTTCTTTTATGCAAATTTAAAATTATCTGTTTAATTATATATGTAGTTTCATTACGTTCATATTCTTCAGTTATTTTGTCAATTCTTTGTAATTGTATTTTAATCAATGTAAAGCGTGTTCCGCATAAGAGTACAAATATTTGAGGAGATCTGAGACTAAAACTAGAAAAACATTGTATTAGAGGGGGAGAGGGGAGTCTATTATTAGTCGTTTTCAAAATATTAGAGCTTTTATGTTATTTTGTTTTATATTTTTAATTGCCGAATAACTCTTGACTATCATGCTTTCCAGAAGCTAACGTATTCTGGTATGAAAAATTTTTCTTCACACTTTCATTTGCTGAAGGATTTATTGCCTTGAGGTAATAACTTTTTTAACTAGAGCTAAGAACATTTAAAATTTTTATATTTTTTTTTAAAGGAAAGTTTTTTCTTTCAAAAATTGAAATCCTTAATAAACTATCATAATTTGGTCCTAAGTAATTTTTTTTTCTCTAAGTCTTACCGTTTCCAAGATATAAGCCAAAATTTAAGAACATTTTTGATAGAAAAATGCTTTTTTCCAACAAAAAATTTGCTTTAGTATAAATTAGTATTTGTAAAAATTTTTTTTAGTAAAAAGTAATTACGCCAAGGCAATAAATTCTTTTTTGTTTATTCTTCAGCAGATGAAAGCTTGAAGAATAAACTTTCAAACAAAAATAAGTTAACTTCTGTGGTGCATGTCCATGAAGAGCTATTCGGCAATTAATATTGTAAAACAAAAAAGTCCCAATATTTCGAAAACAACTAATAATACATCCCCTCCAGCAAAACAATTTTTTTCCTAGGTTTAGTCTCTGGAATCATCTCCTGAAATATTTGCACTCTTATATTATATTAGGTTACAATAATTCTAAGAACACAGTGTTTTGTTCAGTAATAAGATAAATTACTTACAGTAAACTAGTTAAAGCGTTTCAGCTTCTTTTAAAATTCTGCTGATGAAACCTGGAGTTTCTTAATGAAATATGAAGTCAAATGATTATGTTAGGATAATTAGTACAACTTAAATATATATTTTATTCTTTTAGCCCTACCCATTATCAAACTGTACTTTCTTAAAATTGAAAACAGCCCTATACCTCCAAACGTTTATATTTCAATTTCTGCTTAATATTTTTTTTAAACTAAAAACATAAAACGAGAGACAATCTTTTAACCTTTATAAAAAAAATTATATGATTTTAAAATTTTTTAATATTGTCGAATCACTTTTAGATAAAAAGTTTGATGTCTACTTTCAAAACATTTCAAAGAGGAGAAATTCTGCTACTTACACCTATGTAGTTAATGTATATCCGATTTTCTTTTTATAGTGTGTCCTCCTTACAGAAACTGGTCTGTCGTACGAATATCGCGAATAAAGAACCATCTTCCACCTCATGTATTCCTGAAAATTGACGAAGATTACATATACAACGTCCATAACATCAAGATGAACATTAAAAACTTTGTTCACAACATGCATTCCAATCAACATGAATTTGTAATAAATTTTCATTCCGTAAACTTAGCTTCCTTTCAGCAGGGCGTACATGAGTACTTAAGATCGTACAATCTATGCTGAATTAAAAAGAGAGAACGTTTAGTTTAGTGATGTCCCATACACTCATAGAGAACTATGGTGCTCGATCCACTCCTCTATAGTTTTGATGATTTCCCTACCTCGTACAAAAAAAAAAAGTCAGAATTCAGTACTTTTAAATTTTTGAAAATAGGAATAAGTTACGCCAGAAAATGTTCGGTTTCTTCCTCTTAATTTAGATAAGTTTCAATACAGATTACCTGTCATATTGTTAACTATTCACATATTGTTAATTTATTTGTTTTGTATTTTTTAAAATCAAATTGAACGTATATTCATGTTATATTTTGTTATTATTTTATTCATTAATGGAAATTGTTAAAAAATTATCACATTAATATTGTTACGTAGGCTTATATACATCTTTTATTTTTTTTACAATAAATCTGATCATTTAATGATTCCTTCCGATTAAAATTAACTTTATATAAAATGAGAATATCATTAAATAATCTTCAATGATCTCTATTAGATCTCGATTTTCAAACCGAGATCAAAATACAATCGTTTTTACATTAATTCTAATTTATATCGGAAGTTTATGGATAAAATTTTATTGTAAAACATAACAAATCAATTAGAATAATTCTATATTATGTAATTTGTATTAAAAGAATCGATTGATCCTTGTTTAAAAATTTTTTTTTTTTTTTGTTACTATTGTAATTTAGTACCGGAAACAATTTCATTATTATCATTCTATTATTATCATATTTTACAGAATCAGATCTTTATTCTTTAAATCTATTCTCAGATTTTAAATAAACATTTCCATATTAAATGACATAATTTGTGTCAAATTTCAATGAAAAAGAAAAAGAAGAATCTGTTTTTTTTTACAGAATCTTTTCAGTCTTTGTTTTTTTGTTTTTTTTGTTAGTAACATTTTAATTGATCGTTAACAATATATAATCGATTTTATTTCGTTTCGTATTCGATTGATCTGATTGACAAGTTTTCTTTGTTGTTTGTTTATTGTCTTGCATTTGAATGTCAATTTTGACACACTTTAAAACCAAAAAAAAATTTTTTTTTTAATTTTTTTTTTGGGTTTTTATTATGATCCGATTAATTTAAATTATATTGGAAAGAAAGATACACGCGTTATTCTTTCCATTTTCTATAATAAGGTTTTGGATTTTTTTTTTCGTCGATTTTTAACTTAAATGTCACTATTAAGTCATGAACTGATCATTTAAAGCGAAATTGAATTCATTTGAAAAGTTGAAATTTTATTTTGTTTTCTTTCATTTTTTTTTCTTATTATTATTGTCGTAAATATAAAAAGTCATAATCGTAAAATTAATTTTTAAGGAATTAGAAAGAATATTTAAAAAAAAAAAAAATGAGAAAAAGAATAATAAAATGAACGCCACAACAAGTCACCATTATACATTTTTCATTCTGTTTAATTCGTATTAAAAATTATTAAAAGAACACATTGAGGTAATAAATTATAGATGTAAATACAATTGCAGTTGCAATAAAATATTTTTATTTTGGTTTTAGTATACTGTTACTAAATATTAGATAACATCATTGAGCAAAATATTTTGATTAAAAATTAATTTGATTCCGTTTATAGTTGAAAGATTGATCCATTGTCGTAGATATTTCAATAAACAGATTCTGTTAAGAATCAGTATAGCTTGTTTTGGCGACAATATTGAAAAATAAAACATATTTTTCAGATTTTCATGTTAATTAAATATATTTGAATTTTTGTTTTTAATGAATTTACAGTACATATTTTCTTATGGTTCTTGGTGCAATTTTAGTGATTCTATTAACGCAATTCTTTTCTAATCTTCGTGTAAATTTTTATACCAATATTTTTAAGTCTTCTATTTTTGGTTTTCTGATAAAGAGCACTTCTCTATTTGTTTTCTGACAAAGAGCAATTCTCTACCCTATATTAAGTTACAAATTCAAAATTTAGTTAAAAATATTTAAAAAGATTATTTTTATTTTGACGACAAAAGCAGTCCTAACTCCTTGAAGATGATAAACATTTTGATTCAAAGATCAGTCGTGGTAACAGTATTTTCTATATTTTCCCGCTTGAATTTGATTAAATTCCTTTCGTTTATCTGTTTGTATGTTAATGTTTTAATTTTTTTGAATCCGTACATTTTAGCATTACTATATGAATTTTGTTTAGTCGAATCTGATAGTAGTAAATCAAAATCAGAAATGATAAATAATTTTTTTCCCAATTTTCATTTGAAAATTGATGCTAACAAAATGTAAGTTTTCCTATTTCCACATTTGGTTTTTGAGTGATTGTATAAAAAAACTGAAACGATATCTGAAAATTATTTTCTATTATCATTCATACAGCTCGTCTGTCAAATGAAGTTTAAGTTTAATTTGTTTTTTTAAGTTGAACTATAAGTCAGATAATAGTAAATATAAATGGCATAAAGTATCCATTTATTTGAATTAATATTTATTATTTAAGAAAACTTTAAAAGGTTAATTAATAATGATTGATGAAAACTTTACAAGTTTCAAAGTTTCATTTCTATTTTTGCAAACTTTACAACTGACAAGTTATGGAATTTTTATTATATTTGCGACAATTAAACAGAAAGACAATCTTATATTGAAAATTAACTACAAAAATTTAAAATATAGTCTTTAAATTGCTTAAAAACTTTAAAGTTCAACAATTACTGTATTATGTATATAAAATTAACTATTTGACATTTTTTTTTTAAACTGATTTTCGGTTGTTTATTACGATTGAAATTTAATGGTAATTCTAGAAAAATTATGTGTCGAATTGTTGTAGGATTAAAAAAAAAACAAAAAACAAAAACAACATATTGACATATTGAAAAATATTTTTTTATGTCAAAAATCACCTCAACTTAAGAATAGAAATAGAAGTTGACAGTCGTATTATATAATCAAAAGCAATAAAATAAAATCTTACATAAAGAATATTAAAATTATTAGATATCTGATCAAATTAGATCAAATATTCGAACAATTAACTTGTATTTTTAGTGAATGAATTGAATGAATTCTTTTTATTCATATTTATATATAGAAAACAAAAAAAACATTAAAGTCTATAATCACACCGGTATATCGTATATATTAGAATTGATTTAATTTTGTAATTCTATTCGATAAATTAGTAACAAACAAAAAAAAAACACAAGGCTTTATATTTTAATTTATTGAAGTATTTCGAAATTAGACTAATTTATTAAAAGAAAATAACAATAAAGAAAGAAAAAAAGTTAGTAAAAATTTAATAAAATTGTTTTATCGTTATCTGGGTATTTTAAATTGTATACTCAAAATTTTGACTTTTAACCATAATGGCCCTAGCAGTCGAGGGTAATATTAATATTGCTTAAGATTGTCTTTTGTATTAAAATTTAAATAAATAAATAAATAAAATTCGGACTTTTACAAAACAAACTACTCTTCTTTATATAGAATCATCAGTATCTCTACACAGCACAGTACAAAAAAATCGCCATTTTTAATATCATTGTAATAAAATTTAATTAAAGGCTATTTAACCCTTTTGGATTTTATCAGATATTATTGTAGTTACGGAATAACATTTCCTAGAAATACGAAATTATTTTTTTAGATCTGAAATTTAAGAATAATCGGTATTTCGTATATGCGTATATGAATAACTTTTAGAGTTAACCGATAAAGTAATAGAATTGTCTAACCATATTTAACCATATATTGCCCAAACCAAAACATTTGAATAGATAAAGAAAATCGCTAAAATATGGTACCGATTCATAATCTAATAAGTTATAAATTCATCATTGGGTTATGTCTTACAATCGTGTGATGCATTATTGCAAATATGGTGTTATATCCTTCTATAAGTGGGACATATTTTAATAAATCACTTTGACATAATCCTAGAATACTTTTACATTATAATTCTGGACTTATAAAATTCTGAATTATTCCAAGCACACGTTCTCTTCACGTTCTGTTCACGTTCACGCACTTTCAAACGCACTGTAGATCGTGAAATTCTATTAAACAAATTGGTAAAATAGTTCGTGTAAATGGTATTTCATGATCTCGCCGTTTTGTGGAGCTTAGTGTTTCACAGGGATCTGTTCTGCGTTTCATATTCTTCTTAATATATATAAATGATATAAAGAATGCTTTAACATTTAGTAAGGTTACACTATTTGCTGATGATTGCCTGATTATAGCTGATTTATAGCTGGGAAAACTTTTAGAGAAATCGAAAATAAGTTAAATGAGGATCTAAAACATCTGTATAGTTCGATAAATATGAACAAATTAAAATTAAACGTTAATAAAACTAAATGTATTATTTTGAAGTCCAAAACTTTAATTATCAAAGTAGATGCAAAAACAGTCATTCTGTTATACAACACACTAATACTTCCCTAATTTGATTACACAGCATCAATTATCTTCTGTGCTAAATTAGAATTTATCTCAAAGTTACAAATTCTTCAAAATAAAGGTATAAGAGTAGTATTGAAATGTGACCGATACACTTCGACATCGCAGATGAATTAAAGTCTTAATTGGATGAGTGTAAACCAGAAAGCCATTTTAAAAGTTCTTGTTTTTGTATTTAAAATTAAAAACAATCTTTTACCTCAATCCTTATAGCAAAAATTCTAACATATATCTGTGAGATAACAAACTATAATCTTCGGAATTCCAGTGATTTCAGACTGCATAGATTCAATAAGGTAGCAAGGCAAAAATTCAGTATTGTATAGAGCAGTTGCCGACTAAAGTAAAATTAGAGAGAGATATAAATGAATTTATTAAATTAATAAAAGAAGAGGTTAAAAATAAATTTTAAATTGTTTAAATACTTCAAATTTTCTAGTTATTCTAAAATATTAATTTATCTTTTATTTTTTTTTTTTTTGTAAAAGTTTATATTAAACTAATAAATGAATAATAATATAACTTATATGTTGTAAGTTATAATATTTTGGTATGTGGTTGTTTTTAATTGGTAGTAAGCAATAATATTACATATGATTTTGATAGGATTATACGGCCCATGTACGCTAAATATATTGTAAATTTTATTGAAAAAGTTATTTTGTTGATTTGATGAAAAAAGTACAGTAAAGGTAATTAGAAATGAAAAGTAATTTTTTAACAGTAATTAATTTACAGTAGTCCTAAACATATACCTCGTGGAACATTTAGCAACAGAAGGTAACAGCTATGGATCATAAACAAAAATTTTATATTATAGTTAGAGCGGCAAGAAATGATGTGAAAAAAGTTCCAAAAGAAATTTGTAACTAATTTTCTTTGTGAGCAATAGTGTGAGATTTCCCTTTGGTAGTATCAGATTTTTACCTACTCCCTCCGTAGCAAGTATAATGGGCTAATAATTACCCTAACTACGAAGCGGTATAATGCTGAGGAATAGAATGAAGAAAGGAAAGGACTATAAATTATATTATTTATTGTATGATATATTATAAAAACCACTACACGTATCTTCTATTCTATATCTAAATTGTTTTTAATTAGTATACAATCTATAGTTTCTATCCATTATTTCATATTTCATTTTTCGGTAATTTGTTTATAAAAAATTAGTATTTCAATTTAATTACAATTTATTTTAATTTTCTCTCATTTTTTTTTTTTTGTTTTTTGCTCATATTTATTTCAAATTGAAAATAAATTTCCCTGTTATTTTGAATTTAATAAAAAAATTATTTTTAATGATTTCTATCAGGCAGACAAAAACAAAAATAAGAAAAAATATTTTAATAATAAAAAGGCATCATAATTGCAATTGAAACACAAAAAAAATGGCAACAACCAAACAACATTTTAACTTCCTTTTTAATATTCCTTTCAATTATAAAATTCACACACTAAACCAAATATATAGTTATAATAATGACAATAATAAAACACCGAAAGAAAAAGAAAGAAAATGAAATGAAAAAGGGAGATGAAATACACAACAAAAAAAAAAAAAAGGAATTGTTTTTTTTTTTCCTTTCTTTATGCTAAATTCATAAAAAGTTTTATTTCCGTTATTTTTGTTTTATTTTTGTTTTTGAATTCATGCAAAAATATTTTCAATTTTACACGCATCAATTTTTTTTCTCTCTTTCCAACACATTTTATTTTAATATGTAAAACTGTGTATTTGTGTTATTGAGTGTGTGTATCCGAATAAAAACCACAATCACCCAAATAGTCTTTTGGTTTCCTGTTTATGGTATCAAAAAAAAAAAAAAAAAAAATATATATAAAATAAAAATTAAAAAATTTTGCATGCATCAAACCGTTAAAGGATATCCTTAACCGTTATTTTGTATATTCAATAGAAAATACACTGAAGTGCATAAATTAATATTAATAACAAAATCAGGTTAGTTATAGGTAAAAGAAATTGTTTACTGACAAAATGTATGGTAGCTATTCTTTGAGAACCCTTAGAATTGGTCATGCATGGTTAATATTTATACCAGTTCATATATCTTTTTAAAAAAAGGCCGAGATTTTTAACAACGAGATGTATACATTAATATGTAAGTTTCATGATTACAATAATAAAAAAAAATGGTTTAATTTTCTATAACCATTATATATATTAGCATTAAGATTATAATTTGTATAATTTATATTAAGATCAGTTCTAAAACTGTGATTAAGATTGGATAGTTAAATTTGGATTCTTCGATTCTGTAACCTGTTTTGATTGAATCAAATTTATAAATTATTATTGATCAAAATTAGAAAAAGAAAACTTTGCAATAAAAATACATTTTGGATCCATGCTTCAATATTCACTAAAAATAAATTTGCAAAAATATAAAACAAAATCAGATTATATCATAGATAATTTCAGTAATTTGATCGGTGAATATATTAATAGGTGTTATAAGAATCATTGGCGATGTAATATGAGGTCCAAGCCATAATGTTCACCAGCTTGTGAAATGGGCTTCCGCTCATTATAAAATATATCCAGCTTATTCCGCAAAATACCTCCCAATTATTTTTCCCACATAAAGTTGGATGTTTAGTGAGTCATAATACCCTAAACTTTTTCTGGTGTTGAGTCCCAAAGCTGATGGGATATATTCCCACTCAACTTTAGGTGAGCCATAAAGTAATAAATTTTGTTTAGGGTATTGTATACCACCACTGATAATTTGGCGAATATGTCCTACCGCTGCTGGGCTTCATAACACGTCACCATATCATTAACTTATCAATTTAAGAATAAATTTCAATTATATTCAAGTCAAGATGAATTTTAATGTTGAATACAGGTACTCCAACACTAAAATTGATCTTAAGGTGAGATCAATGAATTAAATTGAAATATTGTTTTGTATTAAGCAAAAAAATAATAAATAAAAATCAATAGATTACTTATGATACTCACTGTACAGATCCGTATGGACTTATTTAATAATACATACATATAACAATATAAGTACTTTATATAATATATCTGTACTTTATATAATATTCGATTTCAACGTTTAGAGTAATTTTAATGCAAATAACATCAATAAAATGAAATTAAAAATTATAAAATAGAACGGGAAAAAATTTAAAAGAGTTTGTTTGTTTGTTTGTGAGCTCATTTATTGTCAAAGGACAATTTGAATAACAGTAATAGTAATATAATTCACAGTTATGTTCAATTAAAGAATTATATATTAAAGTAAATTGCAATGACTTTACATTTTATTGAAATTTTTATTCTTTGGAAGTGTTTTTTTAAAATTAAATATGAAATTTAAAGGAAGTTATTTGTAAAATAACTGTTAGTTTTTTAAGGTTTTGATAACGGAATTGTGACAAAAAAAAAACTTTTTTTATTGTTAAATTTTTAATCCAGCATTTTGTAACTTGGCAGTAAATGAAATCTATTTCTTTCACCGTCTGAATATTAAATTTTGCTCCAGCATTGTGTAACTTGTCAATTACTATTATTTCTAACATAAAAGTATAATACAAGGACATATAAAATTCAGCCTAATATGAATTTTTCAGAGTCGTTCATAAAACTGTAAAGCAGCAGCTTTTTAATAATTTTACATAAAAAAATGTTTGTATATCGGTTACGACCAATATTTATAAGATGGTTGTTAGACTTTTTTTATTTTCTATTCTCTCTTTTTAATAATCCTCCTATCATTAGTCACCCACTCATTAGTAATTTATTATTTATATTTGACTCAATTTCAGTTTTTTCATTAGTTTCACTAAGCCGTTAGGATTACTTGGCTGTAGCTATTGTACAAGACTATATAAACACAAATATTTCATTTTACGCCATCTATAATTTTATACAAGAATTATTTAATTACATATTTTGATATGATATTAATTATAATATTAAATACATATATTATATACTTACTTTTTATTAATTTATATTATTGCTAATGATATATTATTTATTTTTAATTATTTGTATAACTCAGTTGTGATTTGAATATGAAATCTTCCGACTAAAAAGCCAGTGTCCTAACTGCTGCTCGATTGACTGGATAGTTATTGTTGTTTGTGACTAAAAATAGCAAATTTTCAATTTTGAAGCGTAATAACTCTTAAACAGGAGGTGCTACCAAAAAATTTTCCGAAGAAATTTATATTAATTCTAAAAGTTCTTTCTTATCTCAAAATTTCAGGTTCCTACCTCAAAACGTGCCTGAGTTATGAAAAAAGAAATATCATGCAAATTTTGATTTTAACATAACGATCAATTTAAATAGTAAATTACAAAATATTGCATAATTTTGATATTGTTTTATACAGGTAAGAGAATTTTTGGTCTTCTAGAGTTTTTAGATTGTAAAACTACTACGAAGAACCTATACATTTGAAAATAGGGCTTTTTTGCAAATTTGGAGGCCTGTAACTTCGGAACCCTATACAATTAAAAGAAATCATTAACACACATAAAAATATGTTACTGGAGCCTTAAGTTTTTTGTCTTGCCGAAGAAAAATGTGTACAGGTGCCTAAGTTACAGGTGTTTAAAAATATCAAATTTTCAATTTTTGAGCCCTAATAGCTCATAAACAGGGGGTGGTACAAAAAAAATTTCTGAGCAAGCTTATACTAATTCTGAAAATTCTTTCTTGCCTCAAAATTTCAAGCCCCTATTTAAAAGCGTACAGGAGTTATGAAGGTGGAAAAATCATGCAAAATTTGGTTTTCACATAACGTCATCATCAAATTTAAATACCAAATTTAAAAACTATGTATAATTTTGATATTGATTTATAAAAGTTTAAAATTCCTGTCGAATGGCGTTTTCAGATTGAAAAAATGGCAACTGGAACCTGAAATATACGCGTTTAAAAATAGGAAAAAGTTCAAAGTTTGAGGGGCTGTACTTCCGTAATGGAGTTTTTTTTCTCTATCTTTAACGTGTAGAAGTTTTGTAAACAAACGGACAGACGAACGGACGAACGGATGGACAGAGTGAAACTAATAGGCACATTTTTTAAAAGTTTTTTTGGAAATGTGCTAAAAAGTGTATGTTAACCAATTTAATAATTTTGTGCATTTCATTTTAGTTTACTGGTTATAGACTCTTATTATTATATGCTTTTATATTAACTCGTCGGTGTCGGTTTATTTATTTATTTGTCATTCTGTCACGCTTTTTATTATCTTCGTAATCTGTTAGCAACATTTATAAGTGTTGTATGGTGCAGAGGAAAGTGTACAGGTTTCAAAAGTGGGGGTCATGTTGTTCGAATCCAGTTCACATGCAACTTTTTTTTTTTTTAACTATCTATACATCAACATTTTTTGAATAAAATATGTATACATTTTTGTATATATCAATTAAAAACTTACATTTTTATCTTTTATTCATGCATACAAACATACACATTATATTTTTGATCTTTCCTGGTGTTTTGTATTAGCATAATTAGCAAAACACAATCCATACATACAATATTTTTATGTATGTTGCTAAATTATTTTGTTTACAACATTTGTTTAGGATTTAAATCAGAATATTTGTTGTCAACATTCTTTATTACATATTGAATATGCATATCGTTAAAAATTAATGTTTTATGTGTTTTATTTAGAAATATTTATTATGTATATTGTGTATATAGATATACATATAAAATTTCATTCAAAATAATTCCAATTGCCAAATTCAAACTACATACATACATGATATTATCTTTGTACATAGTAAAGAATATAAAGTAAAGATCATTACAAAATTATGCTTTTGCGCATAACGCATTATGATTTACAAACAAAATTTTGTCAACACAAAAAATTAAAACTACGTATGTAAAAATGTACGTACGTATGTACATAATATTTATTTATTTATTTATATTCAGGTACCGTGGTACATCAATGTGTGCCAGGTAGCTATAACCCCTGTTTCCTGGTAGGAATGTGGGGTGTACGTGATATAATGATATATAAAGTATTTACATATTGCGATATATGAATATTTTTTTTTTTATATTATAATTATTGTACCCAGCCGGGAATCGAACCCGAGACCTCTCATTCCCTTATGAATGAGAAACGGTGCGTCAACCACTGCACCAATGGCTGGATACACATAATATTATGTTAAACTAATTTCCTAAATTATTTTGTTCTGCTCCATTTGTTTATAATTTAAATCAAGATATTTGTCAACAATTTTTACTGCATGATCTTATTAAGCGATTAAGTAGGTAGGTGTTCAAGGTTAGATGTTTGTTTGGATATAGGGTATACTACTAATAGTACTAGAGAAATATGCAGTAAAATACATTTATGTGCATATGTATATCATTTTCATACGTGTTAGAAATGTTGCTTCAACTAAAATTGGATTGTAATATTTATAAATTATAATCACAGTATTTTGGTACATATTTTACTCTTCGAGGTACTTTCATTATTTATGAATTACATACTGGAATAAAAAATTTTTACTCTTGCTGTAATGGAATCGATTTAACATCTCTTAATTTACTTAAACATTTGGTATAAAATTGTAAAACGTACTTTATGTCAGAAACAATAATTAATGTATGTGAGAATAAAAAATATCCCATATTTTTTTAAAATTTAAATTACATACATATGTGTTTCATTTAAAACTAAAAAGTATAAAATAAAATAATAATTAAAAAAAAATATTTTTTAAAATATGCTTTTAGCAAAACCGAATTCGCCCCCTAAAAAGTAGAAAATAAAATTGATTGCAAAACTTTAGCTTTTTGGACTGTTATAATATAAAAGTGAATTGCTAGTGCAAGCATTTTGGACTGTTATAATATAAAAGTATTTTTATTTAACCTTATTCCAACAATTTACTTTTATATTATAACAGTCCAAAATGCTTGCACTAGCAATTCACTTTTGTATTATAACAGTCCAAAAAGCTAAAGTTTTGCAATCAATTTTATTTTCTACTTTTTAGGGGGCGAATTCGGTAGCTCCTAAAAGTCCTAAAACAAGAGCTGGTATTAAAAATTGTTATATCGCAACTTCACTTGTACTATTTTTGAAAGATCTTTTTCTCTCATAAAACTTAAAGCTTTTATCTAATGAAGGAAGCGTTATGAAGGAAGCAAACTTTTGCTAAATTTTGTTTTCTCGTAACTGTAAATTTAAATACTAAAATTATAGAAATTATATAATTTTAATTTGATATAAAGGTAAAAAGAGTTCTGTTATTGGAAGCTTATGCTTTTGAAAATAGAGCTTTTTCAATTTTTAAGAGGCTATACCTACTTATCGAATAGGACTATATAAAAATGTTGTTCTTCAATAATTTTTTTTTTAAAGAGATCTTGGATTAGATTAAACGGTTAAATTTCATTGTTCTACCTTAAACGGTATAGAAGTTTTGGAAACTGGTCGATAAACGAATGGACAGAGTGAAACTAATAAGCAATGGAAGCAGAGTGAAACTAATTTTTGGAAAATGTGCTAAGAGATGCATAAAAACCGATATTTATTAGAATCAATCCAAAATATTTGAAACCATTGTACTTAACTGCTTATTTTTCAAAAACAATTTCAAAACCCCTCAAACAATTTCAATGTACCACAAGAGAGACAACAAGTATCCATTTCTGCACTGTGAAAATTCTTCGGTTGAATTGGTTATGGAAACTCATTTGGTGTGATAACTGCTAATATGTGCAATATGCTTCCACTCTATGCGCTCACCTCTGACAATAATATTCCATTCTACACTTTGCAACTATTCAAAAAACAATTTTTAGTTTTATTTCTAATTTACCCTCCGACTTACGTTTAATATCCTATTTTCCTCCCGTTTTCATTCAACGATTTAACTAAACCTTTATTTCTATAAAAGAATACGTTCCTATTCCATCTAAAAAAAAAACAATGCATTTTTTTATAGAAATAACTCATTTGTCATTTATATAATGTATATGTAATCAATTTTGTTAGTAAATTTTTGGCAAGTAATACTCGTATTACCATCAAATATATGATTGTGTCTTCAAATATTTGCTGTGAAAATACATTAAACTTAACACCTGTGAAATTAATTTAAAGTATTTAGGTAATGCAATTTTTTATTTATTTTTTTTTCGAAATATATAAACAGTTATTATAAAAGAGTTGGTATCAGACTGTGAATTAAGAATATTATTTATTCTTAGGCAAGAAAAATTAAATTAAAGCAAGGGGTTAAACTTACTTTATTGTGTTCTTTTACATATTTTTTTTCTCGTTGAATTTTATGTCAAAAATTTAATTATGAAATGATGACATTTCAAATATTATCAATTATAATTATTATAATTAAAAATACTTTTAAATATTCCATTTATATTTTCATTTTATTTTACAAATTATTTTATTACTGCTTATGAACATTTAAAATTAGATGAAGAGAGTAAAGAGAGTAAAATATTATAGAAATGCTTAGAACTCATAAAAATTTTAGCACGTACATAAGTATATGCTAGGAGTAACATTTGATTGAAATATTTTAATCTATCTAATTATATTATATGTTTGTAGGACTATTCACTAATCTACAACTGAGTTCAGACCTCCAAACAAACTTTAGTCTCGACAGGGAGGTTACTTACAAGCAAAGAGTTACATGTCAAATCGTAGAAAACATAAAAATTGTAGCACGTATATGCGAGGAGTAACATTTGATTGCAAGATTTTATTGTAACTATTTCTACATGTTTATAGTATTATTGGCTAACATACAATTAAGTTAAGAACTCCAAACCTTAATATCAACAGGAAAGTTACTTGCAAGGAAAGCGTTACATGTTTCGTTGTCAGAAATCATTTAAACTTATATTCTTGGATTATTTAGGTGTCCAGAAATAATGCCCCATTTAATTTTTTTTTCCTAAGGGAGAAGAAAAAGTGTCAGATTCTTATTGACTTAACCCACCTCCCCTTTTAGCCAATATAATGGGATGGAACCCCTACCTGCTAACGCAGTATATTGTCTAAAGAGTAGGGTTAGGAAAGAATACGACAATAAAGTGCGCAGACATTGAATTGGAACTGGGACTGTAAGGAAACAATGAATCCATCTATTATTATTACTACTTTACTAACAGTGACAATAGCCATCAACAGTTACAACATGCAGTAGTATATAACACCTTCCTGCTTGAGGTAATTTACTGAAGGCAGCCCCCTTCATTTAATTACGATGCGGAAATATAGCAGATTTCGCGAATTTTGATAATCTCGGCTTTACCAGTTTGTAAAGAAAATAAAGTCGAATCAGTTTTATTTCCGTTTTCCAAATATTTCGATTTTTCTTTTAATATTGACATCAGTGGTAAATGAGAGATTTCAGTTGGATTATGTATATATGTAAAACATAATTAGCGGAAATTTTAGAGTTGGATGCAAAAATAAAGTATTTCCTTTTCCATAACAAATATATGAATACTATGGAAAAAGGGGTAACATTGATTTTGTGACCAACTCTCAAACCATCAGTGGACGTGTATGCTAACCATGAAAAAGTCCACCGACAAAGTCTAAACAGTTTCCCGTGTACAAAACAATCCCGGCCGCCGTCTCCGGAACGCAGCACGCGACACTACTGCGTTCGCGCAGGATTGTTAAACGTAGTTTTTGAAAATATTCGGATTTAATAGTCGGTTAGAAAAATAAATTTTATACGGTTTTCACATAACAACCAAACCTATTATTTTACTTATATATTTTAATTTTATCGTACTTAATTTAAAATTTCAGAACGATTTCAAAATTTTTTTTTATTATAAAAATACAATTCGACTTGATTTGCTTTTCCATTTCGGCTTTATTTCGTTTTCAAAATGGTAATAAGATTAAATTAGGAAAATTCTCAATTTCGACTTTATATGATCCGCATCAAAAAGGAAATAAAACCGATTCGACTTTATTGTCTGGGGCATTATTTCCGGTCACAGATTATTTATCACAGATTAATAAAGCACAGTTAAAAAAATATTAAAATATCTAAAGAGATTTCTATACTTTTGTGTTAATTCCAATCAAGAAAAATTATAAAATTATAATAGTTGAGAAAATATTATACACAAATATAAAAAATATACCATTCAATTCAAAAATAAACCAAAAAAAATATTTTATTCAATAAAAATGCTTTTATTTCTAATTATAAAATAAAATTGAATATATTTTAAAAATTCTTAACAGATCTTTTTATCTTTAGGTACATATATTTCATATAATAAATAATAAATATTCTAAAAAGTTAAATTTGGAAATTATTATTGTTCCAATACTTTAGTTTGTTTGGCAAAGAAACACAAAACAATACTAAACCTGCAGTAAACCAGTATATATTCAGTTATGGTTATATGCTGCTAGACTTGTTTTAATTGTATCGGTAAGTTTATTTTAATTTACACGCCGGAATTTTTTATCCTTTTAAAACTTTTATATACAATTCAAATTAAATTGATGGGCATTAATACCGCCAAACAACAACGAAATCTATCATATAAATTGTGTATATCAGATCAATACTGATGTAAAATGAGATCCAATCCATCATTTTAACATCATCAACACTTTTTTATTGAAGGTGAATGGCTTTTGATGTCCCAAGGCATTGTCCTTTTTGCATACAATAATTTTCTTAAAGATATTATAAAACGTTTCATAATAATAAAAAAGATTTTTTTTGAAATCCTTTGTTTAATTTAACTTAAGATACAGGTATGTACAGATATAAAAAAGATACATACATAATGTATAAAGAGGAATTAAATTACAGTGGTAAAAATAAAATATCCACAGGTTAAAATTTGATTGTTTATTTGGTCAAAAGGTCTTTGAAATTGTTTTGTTGCCATTTTGCCATTTTTTTGTTTTTTTTTTTTTTCTTTATTTCTTTGCTAACTTAAATTTAAATAAGATGTACTTTTAGTTGAATTGATGAAAGAATAAAAGGAACAAAATAAATCTGAGTTGATGTGTTGAGTGATGCTATGATGAGTGCTTTTTATGTTAAAGAACAGATGAAATTATCATTATTCAGATAGATTGCAATTCATTTGAAGTATGCTACTTGTAAAAAAAAAAGAGAAAAAAAAAAATCTTTTATATTTTGGAAGGAGTTGTTAGAATGGATGGTAAATATTATATAAGATATATTTAATCCCAAAAAAATAGGTATGGTAACTGTTAAAATTTTGTATTCAAATTGTACGTATTGAAATTTTTAAAATTTACAACTTATCTGACTATAGATATACTACTGAATATTGATTCCAAATTATTCATAAATTTAAGCATCGCGTAATTATTAGATTCAAATATAAGTATAGGTATATAATGTTGATGTGCCGAAAAACAAATTGGAATTTCGTTTAGTTATAAAAATAGATGCTAATCTAAGGGTAGGTCAAAACTCGTAATATATTTAACAGCCTTTTTTATTTATATTTTTATAAGTTATAAAGTAAAGTTTTTAAAATAAATTTAAATATGAATATTTATTTTTATTTTTATAAGGCTATATTTGAGCAGCCTAATTACTGTTAAATATACTAAAAGTTTTGGGTTACCCCTAGGTTAGCGGCTTTTTCAATTACAATTCAAACAAATTTTTAAAAACAACCATTGTTCGTTACTGATTAAATTAATAATAAAGATTTAATACAAGAGACTATTTTCTTGCAAAATAAAACGAAAAGTCCCTCGTGGACGGGCAATAACTTGGTACTTAGCACTTAAGTTTCCAGCCTCAAATTATTTTAGTATCAACTATATTGCAAGAATAATATTTATACCAAATTTCAATCAAATCGTATAATAATTTGCATGTACTCTAGTAGAGGATATGAAATAATATTCGTATTCGGATATTTTAAGGCGAACCCACTGAAGCTACAGACAATTTTGTATCCTGATGCAGGAGCATAAACCATGTCTTTCATTGAAACTGTACAGTGCAATAGAACCACGTTGGATTTGAAACAAACAAAGTTAAAAGAAAGAATTAAAATTAAGTATAAAAATTTAAGAGTTGAAAACTGAATTTTAATAGTATAAGATTAGGAGTAAATAATAAAGATGTTAATGTTTTCCCTTATATATTAATAATTAGTATTGTTTAAAAAAAATAAAAGCTTTAGGATAGAACTATAATTAAGTGTATCCATTGGTATATCTTTTGACCTGAAATCTTAATATAAAATTACATTTATTAAAAACCAATTTCTATATTGTTGCCAAATCTTACAGTTAAATTTTTTAGGTGAATCCTTTTTAACTTTCACCTATATAAGGATCGGTTTTGAAAATGTGTAGCAAGAGGATGTGTCTTAATATATCTACAGTTTCATTTACGGATACACCTTTTAAATTTTTTTCGGAAATGTTCTCATTTTGACAATTCATGTTACGTTGTAATTCTGTAACTGTAACTGTAATTCTTAGAATTTTTAATTGACATGAAGTGATATGTGCACATTTACTTCTATTCTTTAATTTTTGTTAGTTTTGCCTGTAGAAATTTTTAATCTTGAGTTTTTTTTTATCTATAGTGTAAATATGATCGTGTCATCTGACAATGTAGCAATTGTAGCACTTTTAGAAGTATGATCTATTAATATTTAAGCCTCAGATGAGAAGATGAAAAAAAGTAAAAAACTCATGCTTAATTTAAATGACTTTGACTTAAAACCAATATAAGATAGGTCGTGTAAATAGTTTTCAGATAATATCTTGGATATTTTTCACTTTAGATACATTGTTGAATCCTTTGCAAATTTTACTAAAAAATACCTTAGTATTTTCACGTGATGAAACGCTGTATGGTCTCAAGCAAACAATGGAAACACTAAGGGCTTCAAAAGACCTTTGAAAATGTATAGACCACTGAGAAGACTTAAAAGAAAGCTCTGAAATTTTCTTTCTAAAAATATGTATAATGTTATAAGATATTCAACGATTTCGGTATATGGTGTTTAAGAAGCCAATAAATTTAAAAAAAAATTGTAGTTTTCATTAAAGTAAATAAAAAATCAATCGTTTAACGATATATTTTTTATGACGTCATTTGTTTGCCTTTTTTCTCCTCTTTCCAAATTGGTTTCAATAACTCCTAACCTCGTATCGATTTTGAGTTTTTAAGACTAATGGGTGAGATTTAGAATGCGTTAGGGTCCTTAGTGTTCCCATCGCTTAGTTGCGCCCATATAGCATTTCATCACATCACATGATACATACAAGGTGTCTCTCAGTAAACTTTGAAAAAGATTTGATAATGTACCTAAAGTAAAGTATATCCAATATCTTAACCCATATTATGTATGGGTAAATTTAATAACCGATGTCCATAAAGACACCATTTTACAATATTAAAGTCTGAAAAAATGTTGAAGGGTATTTAAATAAAAAAGAAGCAGATAACAAACAACTAGAACACATAAATGTAATAAAACTCAATTCCACCTATAATGTAAAGGATTAAGGTTACACTATGGAAAATAATAGGTTGTAGATAGAAAATGATTTCAGTCGGATAAATTATAAACTAATACTGGATAATGATGTATAATGATTAATTTTTTTTAAAAACCGGTTCTTCTTTTTAAAACATTAATAAAATAACAATCGAACAGTTCAATGATATACAAATTTTTAACATGGTTTACAGCTTAATTAATTTATTGCAAAATATTTTACTTTTTAATAGTTATAAAGTTAATAACACTTAAATGATTGTTAACATATATATACCGGTATACTAAATCAGTAATTTTTATAAAAGATGTTTTCAAATTGAATCCAAACATAAAAAAAAAAAAAATATGAATTCCATAATTCATTGTAATATTATTTTAATAATAATAAATTCATTTACAGCTTTACAACCATTCATTATAACAGAAGCGTTTTTAAAAAAAAAATTTTTTTTTTTTGCATATTTTTATTTTATTTTAATTTTTTTTTTCATTTTTTGTTATGAAATTCAATAAGCTATTGGACAATAAAATTTAATAAGTTGAAAAGAGTTGCCGCCTTTAATTTCTTTTTTTTTATATTTTTTTTTAAACATATTATAGTATAGTGTTAAAGATTATTATTGCATATGGTATTATAATATAAGGAGTATCTAAAAGATCAAGGTCAAATAGTAATGAAATAACTGATGTAATGGAATTTACATTGTATTAAAGGGTAATAATAATTTTATATATATACTTATATATATACAAATGTAACAAATTATTTGAAAAAAAAAAAAAATTTTAAATATTGTAAATAATTTTATATATGTACATTACATACATACAATAACATAATATATATTAAGGAATTTTAATTATTTTTAAATAGTTTTTTTTTTGGCATTATAAAACTTTTTATTTTGATTGAAAACGTATATTTACAATTAAAATAATAAGATAGAATTTTTTGTTTTTTTATTTGTTAACACCTTTTTAATGTCACGATTTAAACAAAGAGTATAAGTGGTGCAAAAATTGCAAATTGCAAAAAATTGATAGGACGATAGAAATTACTTTAACCGCTCGATCAGTTTTTTTACCACAATATGAACACAATATTTCCTTACAATAGAATACGAAGAATACTAGCCGGACTAGAATTGAAAATCAGATGAATTTTTAATCACATTTTGTCATCTTCCGTTCTATTAAACGTCACCTACTCATTCAAACACTATATGTAGCCATTCTACCAAAACCATTTCCAAATTAATCATATGAATTTTTTTAACAAGTTTGTACATGCGGAGGATTTTATCCCGGATATAAGGCAATTTAACTCCAGAGTTTAAAAGTTCAAATTCGAGATGAATTTAGTTTAGTTTTATCTAAAAAGGACCATTATAGAAAATAATTTTTTTTTTTTTTAATGCATTTCTCTGCCACATAAATGTGGATAGGAAATTACACAGCCTTTCCTGTTCAGGCGTGGCTATAAATGTAGTAAGGGGAATAACTATTTCGACATGTGTGGGATTCAAGCCCACACTCCCTCGGTGTTTACAGCGTATTTTATACGCCCTTACTCACTAGGCCACCGAGGCCTCTAGAAAATAATGTTTTTTTTTACTAAAAAAGACGATTCGTAATTTATTCATAAGAAAAATAAAATATTTATTATAATTATTTTTAAAGATATGATTATTTTTGGAATTTTATTAAGTTAATCCGTTAGTTTTGATTACTTTTTGATGATCACTTTTGTTAATATGGCAATAAATTTTTTATATATCATCAATATTTTCCTAATTATTGGATTGTGCTTTTAAAACATCTGGAAATTCAAATTAAAAATGTATTTTAGTGTTTGAAAAATTTTTGATTGCTTTTTATCATATTATTTTCAAAAAAATTTCAGAAAATTTACTTAGAACTTTAATTCTGTCTGTCTGTTCTTTCATTCTTTTGTCTGCTTCCAAAAGTTCTCAAATCGTTGAAATTTCATTGTTTTCTATCACAATAAAGTTTTAATAATATCTAATCATATATAATAGGCTTCATAAAAAAAAGGAATAACTTTTGTTTGTAGCCTCATTTTATATCTAACGTGTGGGGTTAATAGCCTTTCAAAGTTAACGAAACGGTTTTATCAAATGTTTATACATATATACCTCAAGTTCTATAAATCATAGCTTTTTAATCTACAAACGTTAAATGATAAAAAAAATTTATAAATGCATCGTTTTTTATAATTTAGTACCTATTTAAATTTACAGTTATCTTAAGGCAAAATTGTCTAAAATTAAAATTTAAAAATAAAAATTAAGAAAACTTAGCCTAGTGGGTATAGGCGTGTGGCTTCGGTAGCCTAGTAGGTAGGCGTCTGGCGTATTAACCGAAGCAGTGTGGGTTCTATCCCTGCACAGGTCGTAAGTGTTTTTTTCTTTACATACTCCCCTTACCACCAAATATAATGTAAATATATAGTATATAATATAAGCAAAATAAATAATATGTATTAGTATATAATTTAATAATAGTATAAAAACCTGTAATGGCCTTTAGTAGCCGATGGTTCAATAATATTGCATTACATTTATGTATGTAATATTAATATAAATAAATAATTAACAAATTTCTAACTTTACTTTAAAATTCTCTTCATTTTTACCTTTTTACATTAAATAATTTTGAATTAATCCATTGAAGCTTATTTTCTTTCACGATTATTCACTTTTTAGCATAATATTTTCAAAAAAATAAAAATTCTACACCGTTTAGCATATGAACAATAAAATTTCAACCATGAATAAAGCATCTTAAAGTTTGATAAAACACTATTTTCAAATATCTATATCTCAAATTCTAGTTAATATTCTTTCAACCTAGAGACGCTAAACGCTAAAGAAATTTCTTTTTTCACCTTTATAAATCAACATCTAAATAATACAATAATTTCGAAATTTAGTTTTTACATTTACCGTTATGTGAAACTAAAAGTTTTCAAAAATTTTGCTTGCTTTATATGTCTGTAACGCTTCTGATTGAACCTTGAAATTTTGACAGAAAAAAAAACTTTCAAAATTACCATAAATTACATCAGAAAACCCTCTTTTGTACCATTTCTATTTTAAGAGCTAGTAGGAGTCGAAAAGTGAATATTTGATACCTCAGAGTTAGGCACTTATTATATTTTTATAATGTATTTCTTGATTTTCACAATTTTTCCTTACATATAATGTAATTCTAAGAAAATTTATAAATTTTTGTGCAAATCACAATATTCTAACTAAACTGTTTTTTTAGTCTTTTCGAAAATCTGCGCCCTTAAAAGCCTTTAATTTTAAATTCTGCCTTATTTGTTTACATATTTGATTCATAGATCTGAGGCCTCGTTGGCCTAGTGGGTAAGAGCGTATAAAATACACTGTAAACACCGAGGGAGTGTGGGTTCGAATCCCACACACGTCGTAAGAGTTATTCCCCCTTACGACATTTACAGCCACGCCTGTAAAGGAAAGGCTGTGTAATTTCCTGTTCACTTTTATGTGGCAGAGAAATGCACTAAAAAAAAAAAATTCATAGATACATACAATATGGTTTATGTTATGTATAGTCAAGATCGCTGATGTCAATCATAATTTTTTTTATAAAACTAGCTTCATAATAGCATATTTCAACATATTTCTGACTTTTTATTACATATTATATGATATATAGAATGACTTTAAAAAGTGTTTGTTGTTATTGGTGCTGATATTAAGGATTTTATATTCTTTCTCTGTTAATAATTTTAAAAATATTTTGGCTGTCTTCTCATGTTCATATTTATAGTATAACAAGCGCAGGTATAACTATATAACATTACTATACAGACAAGAATGAGCATTTTAACAAATCGAATTTTTAATTCTTTATTGACATACACTGAGTAAAACATTAACTGTTTTGTTTAATACTTCGATGCGTCCATTGATCTCTTTTGATAGATTCAAAATTTTTATTGAGCCAAAAGGTACTCAATATTAGGTATACCTACTTAAATGTATCTTCATATATTTTGTGGTTATATCTTAAATATCACTTTTTTTCTCAAAAAATATCTCTGTAAAACTTATTCCCAACGTTATAGTAAAATAAATTAAGGGTTAATAAAATAATTATAAATTATAATTTTCGAAAGAATTATCAATAAAACACATAAATGATCACTTAATTAAAGAAAAATTTATTTAACCCAACTTAGTATGGTTAAATTGCAAATATTTATAAATAGATTGCAAATATTATCTATTTGAGCCAACCTTCCCGGTTCATTCAGTTCCAAATAAACAAAAATTAATCTGAATACAATGTATTATGATATGCTCAATTTATAAGTCAAGTATAACTTTTAATTTAAAATTTAAAATTATATAAACATACATTTTTAATATTATATATTATATGTATATATCTTTTTTTATATAATAAATGTAAGTATAAGTATCTTTTAAAAATTAAGACATTAAAATCATATAATCGTTAAGGCATGACAAATGTTCATTTTTCAAATATAATAAAAAGAAAAGAGTTTTTGCACTTCAATTTTATATCGGTTCAATAATTTATAAATATATATATGTTATAGATGTATACATAATATATTAATAGGAAATAAAATATATAATTACATAGGTATATTTAATATTTTAGATTCGATCAAAATTATTAGTTTGTTAGTTATTTAGTTTTTGTTTTATTTTCCTTCCTTTAAAACTAAATGTTATAATAATGGTTTAATTTTTTTTTTTTCTTTAAATAGTTGGGCGTTATTTCTATATACCAACATAATTTCTTATATTTGTTTGCATAATGCAATTATAATACAATTATTTTAGAACTAATGTAATTACCTATATTTAAATTTTGTATATTAAACTTATAATTATACTCAATATTCCAAAAAGAAATTAATGTCATGACTTTTAGTTGAAATTTTAACTTAAGATTAGTTAAACAAAACCTTCAATTTTGTATACAAATTATTGTATAGTTCAATTTGATCAAATTAGTCTCTAAAACACTTAAAACACCATTGAGAATGATTTTCAAGATGATTTTATTTCTACGAATATCAGTAAAAAGCCTTTGTAAACAAAATTTCATTTAGCATTATACTTTCGAAGGTAAAACCTCTAAAAATCTCTTAGTCATAGCTTAAAATGTATTGAATCATATTAGACGAGTAGAGAGTATCAAGTATCCTTTCGTTCTTATCTTTCTGAAGTCTTTATGACTGAATTAGGTATGTATCTCAGGATAGCGATATATAGCTACTTTTTCTCATCATCTCCTCATTTAATCTTTATAATTAGAAATTACTTTGTTTTACAGATGACTCCAAGTTAATTAAAATTATTCGTACACAAGACGAATGTCAGTTACTTCAAAAAGATTAAAATCAATTTGGTTTATAGTGTTTCAATAATAACTTTTATTTAAATATTAATAAATTGTGAAGTTCTTTGGTTCTTTAGAAAACAAAATTTTCTAATTTTTTAGTTTTAATTAAAGATTAATATTGGACATAATTTGAAGTGTGTCTATCATACTTTGGATGCAATGCTGGAGCAGAAATTTAGCTTAAAAAATCATAATTATTAAAAAAGCAAATTCAATGTTGAAATCTGTTGAAATGCGTTAGTCTAAAGACTGTGTAGATCCGTATACAACCAAGCACCTTTATTTAGTTTATGTAAGGTCAATTTTGGAGTATGCCTATCAATTTTGGTCTTCCCATCGAGGGGTCGATATTTCACAAATTGAATTTCTTCAGAAAATATTTTTTTTTTTTATTTGATATATTTTATTCCATTTTAAGTAACGGTTATTAAAAAAAAAATTCTTCAAAATTTTTATTTTATTTTCAATCAAAATTTTGAAATATTAACAAATATGATAGTTCTAATGACCTACAATGATTGTTAATAATAAAATAATTTAGTTATGATGAAATTTACTTGTCCTAAGAAGGAAATTTGTAAAACAAGTTCTTATTTTGCTGCAGAAGGAACTTTTTAAAACCTATTGGATAATTTTCACTTTCCCCTTGCAGTACTCTCTTCAGAGTATGATTATGGATTTTATCGTAAGACTTAAATTCATAATTCAAAATAAAACTTGGAACGAAAAACATATTGTTAAAAATTTAAAACAGCCGAAAATATTATTTCCATTCGAGATATGAAATGATGTTTAAAAAAGAAAACTATTTTTACATATTCAGTCTCATTTTCTTTTCCGTTATAATTTAATAATAAATTTTATTTAAATCTTTAAATCTCTCCACCTTCTACAAGTTAAGCTACATGCAACTGAAAAATCGGGCATTTATAATATTCCTTTTTTACTTTTTTTTTTTTGCCACTTAAAGAAGGTGAGAAACTTCCAAAAACACAAATTTTGATAATCTCAAATCGGATTGTTACTAAACTAAATAAAACCTTCCTCTTTAGCCTAAACAAACGAGATGAAATCCCTAATGAAGTATATTGGTTAAGAAGTGAGGATAGGATAGGGTAGAGCAAGAATGAGGAAACTTTGAATCAGAGAGTGAGACTGTAAGGAAATAATGAATCCGCCAATAATAATTTTGATATTAGTGACGAAACTATCTACAGTTATAAGATGCAGTAGTATATGATAACTTCCTGCATGAGACAATAATTGAAGTCAACCTCACTGTCACAGTAGCAGCTATTATTATTAGTATAGTCTTAATTATTATTACTATTTCTACAGAGTCAAGGCCTTCCGTGAGTTACAACATGTAGTAGTATATAACATCTTCCTGTATGAAGAATCAAAGATATCATCATCATCATCTTTATTTTTTCTAAGAATTTGTATAAGTGTATATAAATAGGTTTGCTTTATTATTGCTAAGAAATTTAAATTACTTTTTAGAATCAAACAATTAAATTAAAAGCATTTTGGTTTTTGATATATTAAATCGGTTGAGAAATAATATTTGGCAAATTAACCTGCAAAAAGAAGACAAAAAAATTTGATTAAATTATTTTTAGATCATCCACCTCTTTGAAGAGTTTTATATTATTCTCTAATATAAAAAAAAATTAAACTAACGCATCAGAACGAATTCAAAATTAAGTTTAACCAATTTAATTCTTTTGCAAAAAATAATGCTTCCGTAAATTTCGAACTGAAGATATAAGTATATATAGAAAGGTACATTTGTAAATAAGTAGGCAGACTTACACTTTAGACCATATTTGCAATACTTCGACATTGTTTTCTCATAATTAAACCATTTGGAGTTTATTACAAAGCGTTGCCAATAGTCGACCACCTTCTCGCCAGCTCGAAGAGATTATTGAAAAACAATCTCCCCATTTGAAATTTAATTTGTTGTTGAACAAAGTTCGTGAATAAAGTCACAAATTGTAAAGTGTTACTTTTTCTGTAATATTTTCCATTATAAAATTCTGTACCTAATCTCTAAATATTCTATAAAATGTCTATTTTGTATGAAACGTTCCCTGTCTATCCTGACGTTTCTTTTATTTATTTTCTCTTCGATTTACTTTTACAGTTCGATTAATCATTCAAATTGATTCGTATTCTATTCTGTTCTTGTGAATTTTATGCTGGTTATATTCTGAAAATGCTTTCTTTATTATTCATTTTGAGTAAACTTCAAGAAAAGGATATTCTTTATAATAAAAAATAAGAAAGTAAAATGCTCTGGCGGAAGTGCTCCATTCTTTTTCTTGTTATACATATTATTGATTTGTCTTGATTTCAGTTTGATATATGAGAATTTTAATATTAAAATATCTCTCATATCCTAATAAATAAAACCTTTATGTACCTAATGATAGTCTACCAACTCAATTAAACTTTATGATGGAACCGAACCTTATCCGTTAAATTCCTCTAGAAGAGCATCTTAATATCCACAATGTTGGACTAACAAAAAAATTTTAAAAAAGAATATTATTTCTCTATTATAGGGGTCCAATAAACTTTGTGAACTGTAACTAAAAACAAATTTCTTATATACGAACTTACATTATAATTAAGTGCCTAACAATTTTTCCTTTTTGTCATTTCTTGCAAAAATTAAAACATTTATTTGTGAAATAAACGGAACAAATAAAAAATTTGTACCTATGGTTCATAGCATTTTCTTACAATACATAAATGCATTTTTTAAATTAAATGCTTGTTAGTTTATTCAGGTAAATTGATAACTAACAGGTGAATTGTTTTATTAGTGACATGAAAATTTAAATTGTTTAATTTATTTCCTTACAAGATTGTTAAATGTTAGTGATTTTCAATTAAAATATCATTTATAAAGAAAAAAAGACCCTTTTAAATTGGACGGAAATTTTAAATAAGAAAAAAGGCATTGATATGATTGAAAAACTTGTGAAAATTTTAACGCTTGTATTAAGTTACATAAAGTTGTTTAAAAAAAGTTGGATTTAGAGTTTAATTCAACTACAAGCTATAGGATTTTAAAAAAAAACTTAAGATACAGCCCAAATTAGAAAGTGGATTGCCTTCTCTAAAACAAAATCGAACCCTGTTTTAATCCTCCTCACAGATGTTTTGGCTGAGGTATAATTACTAGGAAATCTCGAATAAACAAATAGATGATATATATAAACAAATGATATATCACTAGCCAATACAAATGAAGAAATACATAATTCAGAAATAAAAATCTCTTCAGTTTTACATTAATCTTAAAAACGAAAAACTTCCGCAATGCAAAATAAATTTATAGACAGACTTGAAAAAAGAAAATTACAATCGTTTCTATCAATCAAGTCATACCTACATTTATCTAAATATGATTTTTTACTTCTGCTGGCACAAAATATAATCAGAAAAACGCTTTAATTCAAAACACATCACAAGTTATAATCTACAAGCGCATTAAAGTTCAAAAGTCCTGTACATCCTATACAAGCATACTCGATCAAATCAAAAACGCAGCCTAAGTACGGAAAGATTTTTACAAATCTATCCGTATTTAGGCTGTGATTTATTATAGTGATCTATATATCGATATCTACAAATTAAAATTCTGTTGTACTGCAGTTTTTGTATGAATGCGACATTAAACGGTTAATTTAGTTAATGACTAATTTAATTGTTTATTTACTTTTACTTTATTTTACTTTTATTGTAAAGTTACTCTACTGGCTAAAATTTTTAGATAATTTTGATACTATTAATATCATTCAATCATAGATTTTTACAAAGAATTATTATAGGAGTATCCCTTTATAAAGTCAGTATAATGAGATAAGCTCTCTAAATGCAAACCAGTATAATGCCTATGAAAAAGCGGAATTAAAGGAAAGGGAAAATAAAAGGAAATTCCGATTTTAAATTGTGGGGGGTTGATTTAAATGGGAATTCTGCAAAATGCAATATACTGGGAATCGTCGTTTACTCTTTTAGTACCAAATCAACATAAGGTTGAATATAAAACAAAACCTTTGACTTTTTAGTTGTAAACGAAAAGTATACTAATTTGAAGTAACTAAATTAACGATCTTCAACAATGCAATAGGTATATGCATTTAGTAGTCTAGTATGTTCATTAGTAAATTTGAATAATTATTCGAATTCATACTATCATTTACCAAACCAGACACATTTTAAAACGTTGAGCCCCCCTAATCCAAATTTCCTAATTCCATTTTCTCCGATCATCCTTCTCTCAACCCTATCCACAAAACCAAACTGTACATTTGTATTAAAGATCCCAACCTAAAGTTTGGTTTGGAAAAGGGGTGGTTTTGGTTGGTTAAAGTACAACACTACCCTGACGAAGCAGGTGCAATTCCTCTTCGTGATTTTCGAGTTTTCCACCAACCCTCGTAAAAGTACTCATAAAAATACTTTATGAGTACTAAACTCACCGGTGAACATTAAAAAAACTTGCCTTAACATTTTTAAAGGTAAAAACAAGTACATTAAATTAATTTGAGAATATGAAAACATTCAGCAATGTTAACCGGTGGTACACTTGGGACTTAACGCAAGTTTATTTTTATGTTCATCGGTGAACACGCGATTTCGGTGATACATATGGCATTAAACGTGCTTACGACGCTTAATTTGCATTTAATTTTAAATGTAGCCAATGTTCGCAAATCCGATCTCGTATAAAAGCAATAAAACTTAAAAATTTTTGAATAACGATTTAGTTTTTCTTTTATATTCGATATTAAATTCGACAAAAATTGTCGTAAAATTCGATTAAATTGTATATGGAGGTAGATAACGTGGCTAACAAACAGTCATTAAAATTAATATCTTTATATAGGTGAACAAATAAAAAATGAGAATAAAGTTTCGAATACCAACGTAAAAATAAATTTATTTATTTATTTATTTATATACAGTTACCGTGGTACATAAATGTGCCAGGTAGCTATTACCCCTGTTTCCTGGTAGGAATTTGGGGTGTACGAGATATTATGTGATATATTTAAGTATTTATATGTTGCGATATACGATTATTCTTTTTTTTTTTTATATTATAATTATTGTACCCAGCCGGGAATCGAACCCGAGAACTCTCATTCTCTTATGAATGAGAAGCGGTGCGTCAACCACTGCACCAATGGCTGGATAAAAATAAATTTAATTATTCTCAAAAAAAATTTCAGATATTTCGCAACGCCTATGTTTTAAACTTTTCAATATTTTAAAATTCAAAAAAAAAACTAATCAACTTTTTTTTAATAAAAAGTATTAAAACTCAGTTTTGATTTTAAATTTCAACTTTCAATCATTTTAATTAGGTATAGGGTACCATCACTTTCTACCATTTAATTATAAATCACGAGTTAACTTTAAAGAAAAAAAAATAAAATAAAAAGAAAAATCAAATTGTTTTAATCAATTCAATCAATTCGATAATAAAAAACAAACTTCATATTTATAAAAATAAAAAAATAAAATTTTTTATTGGGATTTTTATTGGGATTCACAGTTATTTTCAATTGTAACTTTCAACACTTAAATCATAAATTTCACAGGTTATAATTTAAAATGACTGTGTTTTATATTGAAATTTTTGTAAAAATTACTTCCACCCTCCCCCCACATACATCTTTTATTTGTTTTTTTTTTTTATTTTATTTTACTCTGAATTATTCGATTTGGGAATAGATCATGGGGTCAAAATTAGTAGTATGGTGAAAACAGAAGAAATTATGGTGAATTAATTTTTTTTTTTTTTATTTTGTATGTTGTCTGTTTCTATTTTAGTGATTGGAAAATAGTGAAATAATGTTTTCTGTCAATTGCTCCACCTACTTAATAATCAATCGAAGCGGAAAAAAAAAAAAGAAAAAATTAAAATAAAACTAAAATTAAATGGAATTCATATGAAATAATGGATAAACAAAAAAGAAAAAAAAAATCAAAATATTTAATAATATTAAATTTGAAAATAATTCGTTGAAAAATACACTAACTTTAGTACCTATAACTGTTTTTCTTTCTTTTTTTAAAAGTCGATAAATTGATAGTTAACATTTTGATAGAAGCATAAATATACAAAAAAAAAACAAAAAAACAAGAAAAATAGAAATAAAAAGTAAAATTTAGGTAAATCGTGATCTATCATTAAAAAAATTATTTGTAGTATAAAAATTTTTAAAGAAAATGTCCTATTAACGGTTTTTATTATTATTTGTTTTTTTTTTTTTTTTGTTTTTTTTTCAAAATTCCATTAAATGATTTTCATCTGCAAAACAAATTGAAATTAAAAATTCCTATTTAAAGTTGCCTTTGTTTTACTCTTTTTAGTCATTTTAGTAATTTTTTTTTTTATTATTAAATTTGCTTGTAGCAAAACAATTTTTTGAAAAATTTTTGTAAACATATTTAAAAGTTTGTGGTTTGGTTACATTGTTTGATAATTTTAATTTTAATTTAACATTTTTGAAAGAATTTTTACGTTTATGATACCAATCTTTTATATTTAAGATGAGGTTAGATTACTGTTCAGTGGTCCCCAACCTTTCAATACCGTAAAGCATATTTTAAATTACATATAAGTTAACATAGTTAACAAACCTCAAAGAATCACTACGTCCCTGAATAATTGTCTAATGTTTTGCTTACATCGTGTCATTACAATTCTAAGAAGTGCATCATACGATGTCAGCAGAACAGTTAGATAATTAAAGAATAAAAATAAATGTTTTATCAATACCATCATTTTTTAGTCATATTTTAACATTCATGGGGTGGGAATAGGTTTAAGAAGAAAACCAAGAAAAAAAGAAAAAAAATAAAGTTTGTTTAAACCCAAAAAAGTAAAAAGTTATATATTATAAATTTATATATATATATTGTAAATTAACTTATATATTATATTTTTATCAATTGATTAAAAAATTACAACGAATATTAGAAAATTTTAACACATACATACATTGACAAAAATATTAAAAAATCATGCTCAAAAAATAATGTCAGCAGAAAAAAAATCATACTCAAACTCGTGTAAACGGCAGGTTATACAGATGTATGTCAAAGAAATGATGTATGCAAAACGGAAAGCTTTTTATAAAATTTCTGTATAAAAAAAAATCAATCATACTTGCCTTGTCTTGTATGTATGTACATTTTATTATATTTTGAGTTTTTATTCTTATTTTTATTCTGTACAACTGTGTGTGATATCGGCTTATTTTTTAAATTTCCAAGTATAGCTAGTGACATGTATGAAAAAAGTGAATGAAAAAGTTTATTTTTTGAATTTTAAAATTTCAAAATTATTATAAAAAAAAATTTATTAAAAAAATGTTGACAAAATTTTAAAGGGTTTATTGTTTTTCATTTTTGAAGTAAATAAAATGTTGACGTATAAGCTTTGAATTTTGAACTGTTACAATGACCTAAATATTGTACTGTTGAATATTAAAGCTCAATGAACATGACGTTATAACTGTTTAGTCGTCTTTTTTAAACTGCTGCATATTTTGTTCTACTGCTGCAGATTTTTTTTTTATTGATGTTTTCATAATCCTGTTTATTTTGTAATACTCTTCCATTGATTCGGTTTTACAAAAAGGCAAAAGTTCCATTTTATTTTGACTTAACATCAATTATTAATTAGTAACTAATTAATATAATTTTAATTATCATCTATATTTTCTTGTAGAACAATCAAAAATAAATCGGTCTTATTGAAAACTTCTTTTTAAATTTGATATCCTATAGTTGTCTAAGAAAAATTAAAAAAGAACTCTCAAAGTTATTCCTAATGAAAAAAAAAATATATAGAGGTCGTTGAAATTAGAAGTTCGAACAGGTCAATGAAATAGTCACGATCACGAAAATTGAAGTTTTGAAAAAAAAAAAAAGCAAACAAAAATTTTTTTTTTATTTTAAATGTATAAAACAAAAAAAAAAACATTTATTTATATTTTTTTTTTTAAATAAACAATCAATTATTGTTATATGGTGTATGTAATTGTGAAGTGAAAATTGTTTTATGTATAAAATTTAAAAAGAATTAATAGGTAATTCTATGTTTTTCTTTTTTGTTATATTTTTTTCTCTTTCATTCATTACTAAAAAAAACATTTTCAAAATATGTATTTTTCTTTTAATAAAAATTGAATTTCTATATAATTGCAATTAATCAATCATTTTAATTAATTAATAATTTTAATTAATTAAAACATATAACAAATAAAAAATTACATATAATTTATATAATTGTTTTTCCATTTGAAGGACATTTTTTGTTCAAATTATTCATTGTAATGGAAATTGTTTTTAAATATTAATAATGAAGGCAAACAAAAAAAAAAATTAATTTATTGAATGTTAATAAAAACATATTTTTTTTTTATTAATTTAATAATTTATTGAAGAAAAAGATATAGGTTTGTTTTATTCTTTTACTTATAGTGTTTAATTCAAATATCATCACCAGTTGTCATACAGATTTTAAGTTCAATTAGGACTGGCATTGTTGACGATACAAATTTTCCTTTTTTATAGATCTTGTACGAAGCTTATGTCACTAACCTAATAAATATCTTGAAAAAAAATTAAATACCAAAATAAGGATAGTCAATGATCGACAGGGCATAACTAGTTGTTTTACAATATTAAAGAACGACATATTTTGTCTGTTGGAAGTAATTACAAGTACTAGAATTTTTATGAACGTATGTTCAATGGTATAATAAATTAGCCATTACGCTTGTGATACCTTAAAGGAGCCAAAGTACATATAGACTTAAGTGTATATAGTGTATGGTGTTAGTGTGTATGGATCGAATTCTTAGTCGATTAAGCCATGTTCGCTCGCCCGCCCGTCCTCATAATAACTGAAAAAATAAAGGACCTAGGATTCTGAAATTTTTACCATGTCATTTTTGTAAAATTGTTATTTTACTTTTTAAATTTAGCAAGTTCAGCTGGCGTGTTCGAGTAACTGCTATACAACTTCTTTCTTTGCTTCAGAAATAAACCCAAATCAGCTCTATTTGCTTTTCGATAAGGATTTTGTCAAAAAATAGTTCGATCTCTTTGAATTCGAAGTTATATTATCATTTTAAAAGTGAAAAAATGCTAAAATAGGAAAATAAATAAAATCTTACTCTATTTTTATATATATATATAATAACAATATATATATATAACAATTATATAGTCTATAATAACAAATTGTTTTAATACTAAAAAGTGTTAAAAATAGATGATTTTTATTATTACACCTGATATGATTATTTTGATAAAAATATATTTTTAATATAATGGGGGCCCCAAATTTAAGCTAACCAAATTATTAAATGAAACATATATCTTTTAATTTATTTATTTTTTGTAAATAAAAATGCTTGCTAATAGTTTCATTATTTTTGAAACTATTAGCAAGCGTTCTGATTTTGTAACTATAAAATCCATCCTACTAACTACAAAATCCATCTTAAATCAGAATCTTTCTTTAAGAGAGATATATATATAAACCTAATCTTGATTGTGTAATTGATGAAGAAATCCCTTTTAATTATTTTAAGACTTTCTAGAGAAGGAGGTATATCACTTTTTCTAGAAAGTTTAGCATAAAATGTTTTGGCTTTACTACAATCTTTTTTACTTAACCTTCTAACAAATAATCATATCCAATCCTAAGCCAGACATAAATTTTTAAAAACTGCCGAAAAACAACAAAGAAATTTTCTGGACTAAGCAGAACAAATAAAATATTCTGTTTCAAACATAATTTCTTTTGATTTTGCCTAAATATATTGTGCTTCAGATATCCAATTTCAAATATTTAAAAATGTTGTGTCATTTTCTATATTTACCACGATTTTAGTTTTTGGGTGATCTATATTACTGTGGAACCTCCGAGTTTTCAATAACATTTTTTTTGCGCACCCAACTTTTATACCGTCAAGTGCCAACATATACTTTCCATTTCAAATGATTGAAATAGGTTAAATATTTTATGATTGTTAAATATTTTTTATTAAATTAAGGATTCCTCAAAATCAGTTTTAATAAAATGTTTAGCGAGCATGTCTTAGACTATTAGCTAAAGTCTAATGAACAGCTTTTATAGTACTTTACTTTGCGAATTTTTTTGTTTTGCATTTCTCTGCCACATAAATGTGGACAAGAAATTACACAGCCTTTACACAGTTCAGGCATGGCTGTAAATATCGTAAGAGGTAATAACTCTTACGACGTGTGTGAAATTCGAACCTTCACTCCCAGTGTTCGAATTGTGACCACCACACTCCCAGTGTTTACAGCATATTTTATACACTCTTACCCATACTAGGCCACCGAGGCCCCCACTTTACGAATTTTGCATTTATTCTATCAGAATCAAATACTCTCAAAAATTATTTCAAACTGTTAATACAATTTTTTTTTTAAATGGCGACTCGGAAAAAAAAAACATAATGCCATTTTAAAAAAATAATAAAAACAGTACTAGCAGCAAAGTTTTGCAAGTTTTGCCTACCTAAGTTGAAGATGTCTAAAAATAGGACATTTTCAATGTTCGACCCTTAAACCTAATAACTCTTAAAGAATACTGTAAAAAACGGTAAATTTAAATACTAAATTACAAAAAATTAAATAATTATGATATTGATTTATAAAACATAAAATTTCTCTAGGTTGATGTTTTTAGATTGAAAAAATGTTAAGCAAAACCTGATAAATACACATTTGAAAATAGGGATTTTTCAAATTTTTAGTGACTGTAGCTCAGTAATTTGTGGGGCTAGATAAAAGAATTGTTTTACTTTTTTATACCCGTACGATAGGATCGGGTATAATAAAATTACTCCTCCGTTTGTAACACCTCGAAATAAGCGAGCTAGATATACCTTCAAAGGTATGGATCGGATCAGAAAAAAATTCTAAGACTTTTGAGCCATGTCCGTCCGTCCGTCCGTCCGTCAGCACGCTAACTCAAAAACTAAGAAAGCTAGAATCTTGAAATTTACACAAAATATTTTGGGAGTAATTTGTAGGTTCCCTATTTTTTTTGGTTGAGTTTGGACCAAGCTTTAAGGTAGCTCTCGAACACCTAACTTTTAGATCTCCACATTTTTTTTGCAATAGAGCTATGAAATTTTAACTACTGATAGATCTCCCAAAAATATTAATTTTATTTTTAATAACTTTTTTTTGTAGCCCCACCCGTTACGGAGCTACAGCTCCCCAAAGGTTTAAAAAAGCTCTATATTTAAATTGTTATAGCACAAGTTCTATAAGGTATATCTTCATTTTGAAAACGCCAAACGATTACTACTTTCATTAGCTTTAAAAGTATATATACAATAAATATATATTTGTGGCGTACGGTGTCTTAATTTACCGTTATGCGAAACTCAAATTTTGCAAAATTCTTTAACCCTTCCATCTTCTAAACGGTTAAAGTTGGAAACTTGAAATTTTGACATAAGTTAGATCTTTGAAAATTAGTATGAGTCATTTCAGAAATTTTTTTTGTATCACCTCCCGTTTAGGAGCTGTAAGGGGTCAAAAACTGAAAATTTCCTATTTTTAAACACCTGTAACTTGAACACCTGTTAAAATTTTTTTGAAGTAATACACAAAAATTAAAGCTTCAACATTATACTCTTATTTCTGTTAACAACTTTTTTTAATAAAATATGGTTACTTTATAATTGACGAAAGAGTTACTTGATTTTTTCAAATTTTCTAACAAATTTCTTTAACGAATTTCTTGCATTTTGTTTTGTTCGATAATTTGAAATTGTTGAGGATATAATGCGTAGTACAAAAAAATGTAATTAAATAAACAACATAACGGTTGCTTGAAGAATTTTTATTATTTATATGATATTAATATATATACATACTTATATAATATCATGTTTATTTACATATCGTATATGTCACTAGTGAATGAATGATAAGAGTATAGATGTATATTATATAGCGCCGTATTTACATACACATATGTATTTTATTGTACTTATAAGAAATTATTCTGTCAATGGAATATTTAAATATAATATAATATAATATTTAAAATTATATTTACTGTTTTGTACTTAGTAAATTTAATATACATTTACCGCTTAGTATTAAATGGTACTATAGAATATTTGAAAAAGTTTTGGATTGATAATCGTTATGTGGAAGGTTAGAATCTGCTTTTGAAGAATGTACATATAAACATATAGTTTGAATATATGTACAACCCATAGTTCTAGAAATTATAAAATTCACCCAAATTATTTTAAAATACTAAAATATTAAAAAAATAATATTGTAAGGAGAGTGACAGGCTGTGAACATACTAACGGTTCGTACGGGTATCTAAGAGTTGACAAAGTCAACTGTATTCTTCCTCGTTTTAAAAAGACCTACTCATGATTAAAATTTGGTTAGTCTAGGTTATTTCTAACGGTGTAGTAGTTTTGTAAACCAGACATACAGACAGACGAATGGACAAACCGAACAACATAGTAAAACTAATAAACAAATTTTTCAATTTTTTTTTTTGAAAAATACGTTAAAAATATGTTTTTAATTATATAATACATAAAGTAGGAAAATAATTTAATATAGCATTAAACATTTTTCATTATATGCAGTTAAATAGTATTATCCTTGTCTATAAAAACATACTTTTAAAAAATTAATCCTGTGGTATATTGTTGCGGCTTTTAAAATTTAAAATTTCAATACTTATAATTAAAAATTTATTTCAATTAATTGCATATGTTTGATTATAATATAATTTAAAAAAAAATTAAGTCAACCAAAACATATTATTTTTCTTTAATACAATTAGTAAGTCGGCTTTTATTGGATTTCGTTAATTTCTAATAGGCCAGAATTGGTAAATTCTTCTTTATTATAATTCTGTCTGTACTTATATTAGATTGTGTTTTCGAAAAATTAAAAAAAATTTAAAAAAAAAAAAACAAAAGTAAAAATTGTGTTAAATCTAACAAAATTTTAAAAATAAATTTTAAGGATAAGTAAAAATAATTTAATCTGACATTAATAATATACAAAGAAGGAGAACGGTATACATAATAAAAAAAACTGTAGGTACCAAACAGATATGTATACATATAACAAAAATTTTAAATCTTAAAAGATTTAAAAAAAAAATTTAATAATAATTATAAATTTTTTATTTTTTTAATTATTTTAAAATTCATTTAAATTCGGTTTGAAACAACACAAAAAAAACAAAAAAAAAAAAATATCTATAAAATAAAAAAGGACTCAAATAGTTTTAAGAAAGTTTGTAGGCGTATTTAGGTTTTAGCACTATACTAGACTTAATAATCTGGAAATTATTTAAACATTAGTATTACATTTAGTACACCTTTAAAAAAAACATTTTTTTAATGCCAACCTAAATGTTGATATAAAAAAATAAAAAGAATAAAACAAAAAAAAAAAAAACATTGTACCTTAATGAATTTTTAAATATTTATTAAAAACTAAAAAAAAAGGTAGTATAAGTATCATATGGAAAGGTTTAATATATAATGGCGCCAGAACAGATAAAAAATTTTAAACCACCTCTCTAATATTCTAATATTAATTCTATTTTGCAAGATGAGTAAATGATGAGTTTATGAAGAGTTTATGTCAAAAAAAAAAAAAAAAACAAAAAAATTATAAAAAAAAAGCAAAAGAGAGCATTTTTTTTTGTAACCTAAATTTAAGGAATACATTTTTTCTTTTAAGGTTGAATGCATTCTAAGGATCCTGGCGCCGGAAATTGACGTTGCATTTTCTCTATTATATTTTTTTTGTATTTTTGTTTTCCGTTTTATATTCAGTCATAATGGATTAATGAATCTGAATAATGAAGCAAAATTCATCAATTAACTAATAATTTTGTAATATATATGTATACAGTACAGTATTGAACAAAATGTTTAAAATAAATTTTAATTAAAAAAAAAAAAAAATTGCTTATAAAAGTAATAAAATGATTATAAAAGTGATAAATAAAAATATGATCAATGACGCAGCACTTCAGTCACTGGTCTTTCAGGCAATAGGTTCCATGTTGATCGGTATAATCATGTCGCATATCTAAATTTATATGTCGCATATCTAAATTCATATGTCGCAGAGGCAAAAACATTGAGTACCAGTTCAATTTAATAGAACAAAGAATTTAGTTTTCCAACATTATTTTTATGAAACATTTTATCAACCTCCAATTCATATTTAAATACATACATTTTTTTTTCCTGAAGCTCTCTTAAAACATCTTTTTAACCGGCAGAAAAGAGTTCAGATTTTTAAAAAAGCTTTAAACATTTGAAACCACTTTTTTACCACTCTTAGAACAAAAAGAAATATAAATATCTTGCCATAACTGCTTCAAAGAAGATCTAAACTTGTCTGACGGTTGAATAAACGTTTTCGAACAATTTAGGAGATTATTTTATTTTAAATCATTTTAAAATAGTTTATATAATCAATATATAGTTTACAGTCAATAAATTCTTTATTCATTCAGTTTTTAGACTAATTTGCCTCCCTGTAACTATATGACAAATTGAAAAACTGCAAACTTTATATTCTATTAGTCATTAATTTTGAATTTAATATCTCTATCTTATTAAGATTTTACGGAAATCATATAAAAATTTTTAATTCTATATTTTTGTCCGACACTGTACAGATACATATGAATTCAATTGATCCTTTTAAAAATTTAAAAAGGAAAAAATTTAAAATACCAGAAATAATTTTTAAAATTTTGCAATATCATGATTTGGTTCATATAAGACATCATTTTGTTCTTTGATGCACTGCAGGGGTACAAGCATTTAATTTTTTTTTTTGTTTTTGTTTTTAGTTCGTATTTACCTAATCCCTTTAATTAAAATATAGTACTTTGGGATGGGATCATTTACAAGAGTAGCGACAAAAATAAAAAAAGAAAAGATTTTATTTTCTTAGTTTAGTTAAGGGGTTGGTATAAAATTGAACGTAGGTAAAAATTGATTTTGATCTGAATGAAATAACTACATAATATCGATTAATCCATTTTGTAAAGACATTTATAATATTTTACAAAAATTTTTATTTTTTTTTTTCAAAAATCGAATTTTTAGTTTTTTGATAAGAAACAAAACTCTAGGCGTCGTAGGATGAACTAATAGGTTGTTATTTTTTAATTATTAAAGTCAATTTTTATTTTTTACTTTTGTTATATTTTTTTCTATTATAGGTTTGTTTAAAACAAGAAAGATTTTGAATTTTGAGAATTTTTTTAACTAAAAAATGCATTAATAACTGATCTTTACTTCCTTAAATTCTATTTTAAATTCTATCCATTATGATCATGTTACTATGATTTTCATGTTTTCAATTATAAATATTTATTAAATGTATTTTAAACTTTATAAATTATTTTAATAATTTTTGTTTTTTGCGAGAATAGGTGGAAATCATGAAAGAAACCATAGAGATTAATGCGCGCATTCTCTTTGGTAGTGTTGGACTTGAACAAATCAAACGCCATCTCCCTTTCAAATCAAATATTATGTTGAAACCAATGATACAATATACTGTTTGATTAGGAATTGAGGAAAATATGAATAAAGGAAACTGTTTTCCAGAAGTGTTTAAAACAAAGATATGTTCTTCTTATATTCTTCAATGTTCTTCTTATTCTTCTTGAATTTAGTCTTCAAATTAGTTAAGTTATGAATTTTTATTAATTAGTATTTAAATATAATTACAGATCCTAGTATTAATGTATCATAATAAATTAATTTATTGTCCCAATTATTTTCCGTACTAAATATAAAAAATTTGATTGAATCACAATGATGTAAAGTTCTAAATGGTAGCTTTGTCTCTCAAAATTTTAAAAGAGGTATTAATTCGTTTCTCTTAAGTTCTCCAGGAACAGAGTATTATTAGCAAAAGTATTCGAATTATTAATAAAGAATTTTAGTACAAGTTATCTGGTTCTAAGGATACATGCATAAATTGGCAGTAATTGGATTCAGTCTTATATGAGAACAGCTTTTTAGCTGTCAAATCAAAGGCAAAATTGACTGAAAAATAAATAATTAAGTATATGTTAACACTTTATTTAGTTTATTAATTAGCTTTATGACACGGTTTCTAACAAGTTAATGCGTTGATTATTTTTTTAAAGAAATTTTAAATTATAGGTACTTAAAGGCAGTTTAAAAAACATTTTCAAAACAAATTATTAAATAACTATCGAAAAAATATTAAATAGAGAAAAGAAATTATAAATTTGACTTTAAAAAAAAAAAAACATCATATTCCTCATCATCATTTCACCAAAGATATTCAATATATTTTAAAACATGACAAACAAATTCATAAATCAACTAAAAGATCAAAACAAAATAAAAGAATTAACGGTAAGAAAAGAAAAGCCGTAATCCTTTTGAAAAAAAAAGTATTATGCTTCCGACAGTTTTCAATACTCCACAGGAGTAACTAAATTGATTGAAAAAAAAATAAATAAATAAAAAGGAGAATTAAAGTTGTTTATATACATTTTATTTTTACCTTTAATTCAGCTCATATGAAATTAAGAGCATTTAAAAAAAGAAAATGTCAGGTGTTAAAAAAATAAAAGAAAAACTACAAAATGTTCAAAAAAAAAAACCCATTGAATAAATAACTATTTCATTATTTATATCACTTTGTTATATTTGACGTCCACTACCATCACTATATCATACCATTTTACCATTCAAATTCAGCAGGACAATCAAACTTTATTTATTTATATATATGTATTATACATATATAAAAATATATACATTACGTATGCACGTTACATATTATTGTTCCAATTGAATAAGACCCAGAATAAAGAGATGATTGATTACCTTAACGATTATGTACAATTTACGTTACATTATTATGATTTTTATTTTAAAAGTATTGGACGAAAACCGATATTTAAAACGTTTTTTAATTTAATAAGGGGCATTCTAATGGTATTAATTAAAACTGAGGTACTATAATAATATTAAAATAATATTAAAAAAGTTTGCTTATATAATTAATGCATAAAAGCAGTGCCACACTAGTCTTTTTGAAACTGATAATGACGGTTTTTTTTTTAGTAATGAAAAGAAACAGCATGTAAAATTTATGCAGTAAAGAAAGAGATAAAATTTTCAAGTTTCAAAAAATTTAAATTTTTTTTTATTAGGCACAAGTTTCAGTAATAATGTAAAATCTATACGACAGATATCGTCTTTACCTACAAAAACTTATTCCACATGAACTTTTTTCGGACATAATCACTTTTTGTTCCATACAACCACTTCGTATCTTTCATTACTTCTTCTAGAAAAAAGTCATTAACACTTTTAAAAAGGACAAGTGGAGAACGAACTTGACGTTTTGTATTTTCTTTTAGATAACTTTATATCAACAATCTAGATGTCGAGAAACAGTTTTACTTCAATCTTATATATGATAGACAGTTAAGTAAAGCGGAAAAAGAATTTAATTTAGTTGACTTCAAGAACTCTTAAGATTGCCAAAATAAAATAGTTAGATTTGAAACTATACTCATATATTATATATTTTTATAAAATTTTTTCTCGGAATTCCTGACAAAACAAATTTTCTAATATTCATTAGAATAGCTTTGTATTATTAGTAAGATATTTAAATAGTTTCCTAGGTTTAAGTATTTTTTTGGTTTATAGGTTTAAGTCCAAAAAAAAAATTTTACTTTTTTATTTTACTTAAAAATTTTACTTAAAAAAAGTGTACTTTGTCAAAATATTTGTTGATATTGCTTTGATGTCAATTTATATTTTCAGCTTTCAATTTATATTTTCTATCAAAAGACACTTTTTTTCGGAATATTATAAAGTAGACATTACAGTTCAAGATATTTCTGAATGCTGAAATTTAAAATTATAAATAAAAAGTAAAAGCTTACATAAATATACTAACTTGATTAAATTTTGTTCGTCACTGTATATGGTAATATATTTTTAAGACATACCCCATTGTTCTGAACCAACGATGAAAACCTCCGATTACGGTGGTTACGGTAGTATAATGTGTTGGGGTATTGTGTATAAAACTTAAGGAGTAATTCGTCTTTTCAAGTACTTTTGGTAGTTTTTGTTTTTTTATTTTTAATTTTTTTTTATTTTGTATTTAATGCTCAATGTTACGGACTATGGTCAATAAAAATCGATTAAATCATCTAATGGACAACACTGCTTTTTTGATTAATGAGTTAAAAATGTTTTTCGAAAAAGAAAATTATAATCCTTTTTTTTTCTTCTTCTATTTTTTTTTTTTTACTATAAGTTTAATAAGTTCTATGATGCATTTAACTTTTAAGTGGTTACTTAAATTTATATATACAACTGTTAACAGAGAAATAAATGGGGGTTCTGTATGTGAAATGAAGGAATTAAAATACCGCGTATACTGGAGAGACACTTCATTTTTAATAAATTGAAAGGATTATTAGTTTTATTAGTGAGTCTTTTAACCTTGTTTTTTGATTTTTTGTTGATAATGAAGAATTTTCTATGATAATTATATTGTATTTTTAATAATCGATCTTTTACACTTAAAACGAAATCACTAATAAATAGGTAACCAAAATGTTTGACAGTTTTAAAGATCAATAATTTGAATAATATTGGTAAAAAAAAACTATATACCATTTATTTTAAAACATATACATGATGTGCTAGAATAAAACAAAAAGAACTGTGGGATCTCGGTGGCCTAGTGGGTAAGAGCGTATTTCTCCTTACGACATTTACAGCCCCGCCTGAACAGGAAAGGCTGTGTAATTTTCTGTCCACATTTATGTGGCAGAGAAATGCATTAAAACAGAAAAAAAGAACAGTTTTCCTATCTCTATTTGCAGAGAGTACTAAATTATTCGAATCGAAATTATTCCTGTTAACTTACTATATAATCAAATTTTTGATGGTATTTTCTAAATTATAATTTTTGCTTTTTCCTAAGAGAGGCTGGAATCTTCCAAAGACACCAAGAATTCCACCTTGGTAGTTTCAGATTCCTATCTTCTAACCCCACCTCCCCCTTTAGCCGATATAATGGGATGAACCCCTGCTAACGCAGTATATTAGCTAGGGAGTAGGGATAGAAAAGAATAGGACAAGGATGCGGAAACATTGAATAGGGGGACTGTAAGGGAACAATGAATCCGCCTTTTGTTAATATTATTCTGCTAAGAGTGACTATAGCCATCAACAGTTACAACATGCAGTATATAACACCTTCCTGTAAGAGGTAGTAATTGAAGGTAACGCCACTGTCACTTATTCTTATTATTATTAATTATACGATATGTATTATTATGACTTAACCACTACGCTATAAGTCAGATGTTGTGATGAATTATACTTTATTTTTTAATTTTGTACTACTGGCTAATCAAAACCAAACTTATAATAACTACTAGTTTATCGCTGAATTTAACATAATATACTCAAAATTATTTATCATTATTAAAATACTTACATTTTCAATGGGTACCCAATTAAAAGAATAGGAAAAGCTATAATTTACAAAATAAATAATTTAAAATGATTTAAAATGCTAATTTGCAATGCTACTGCTATCGCAATAGTAATAAGAGAAATATGTTGATTTTTTTGTATTTTAACTACTATGTAACAGACCATTCAGTTTATTATAGTTAATTCCCCTGTAATAGTGAATGATAGATTCATTTAATAAAAGAAGCTTCAATATAGCGGCACATGAAGAAAAAAACAGTAAAAAAATAAGAATACATGAGGAGTGATTAATATTTCAAGAGACATAATTTTAACACATATTTCAGTATATTTTTAGTTTTTTTTTAGTTTTTTATTATGAGAAAGTGTTGAAATAAAACAGGAGTTAAGAATTTAGAAATTCCATTACTGATTCTAATTCATTTGATTGTGTAACTTTTAATAATCGATTTACAGGGGTTGGGGATATAAAAAAAATTAATGATTGACAGTATAATTTGATTTTTATTGTATCAGTATAATAAACATAAAAGAGGTGAAAATGATAAATTGAATTTAGTTTTTTTTTTTTTTGGATTTGGTCTATGTGGGATTTAATAAATTATATTTATGTTAAAATAAATAATTTTCAAGATATTAGTCATTTTCACGAAGTCATGTGGAAACAAACAAAATAAAAAAAAAATTTTTAATCTACAGCTGTCTTTTATAAAATTCTTTGAAAATTTAGTTCGATTTCTAGTCAAGGGTCTTTCAAATTGAGTTTTCAAAAGTAATTAATTAAAAGAGATAGAATTAAAACTGGAAAAGTGTTTATTTATTTTTGAAGTACAATTTTTGGCATTTATACTCGAAAAAGATGATCCCACATGTGACCACCTCTTGCGTCTCTAGAGAAACTGATTCTTTTATCAAAATTTTTGGTCACATTCTGGCATAGTTGCGGCTCTATCTCACCAATAACTCGAATAATTTCTGCTTTCAATGCTTCAACCTTTCGAGGATTATCCTTGTAGATCTGTCCTTTTACATAGCCTCAGAGAAAGAAGTCTGACGGTGTCAAATCGCAGGATTTTGAAGGCCAATTTACGTCACCGAATCTGGAAATAACACAGTCTGGAAACTTTGTATGTAGTAATTACAGTGTTTCTCTGGCTATAGGACACGTAGCCCCATCTTGTTGAAACCACATGTCCTCAGTATCAATATTTTTCAGTTTTGGCCATAAAAAAGTTGTGATCATGTCGCGATATCTGGTACCGTTAATGGTTATGACTCATCCAGCATCATTTTCAAAAAAGTACGGACCAATCACACCACCAGACCATTATGCACACCAAACAATGACTCTTTGTGGATGCGTTGACTTCTATTGCATAACGCGAGGGTTTTCCTCTCCTCAAATACCGCAGTTTTGCTTATTAATGTAGCCAGCGATCTCGAAATGTGCTTCGTCCGAAAAGATAATTTTTTTTGAAAAATCGACGTTTTGTTTCAGTATCCAATTGGCAAAGTGCCGACTCATGAAATAATCTTGCGGCAGCAATTCTTGTGTGAATTGAACTTTGTAGGCCTTCGACGTTTAATCTTTGTGTAAGTCCCAATTCTTGTGAACGTCGGGAAATTGACATGGTGGGGTCAGCTGTAACACTATCACTCACAGCACCAATATTTTTTTGTGAACGACCGGCGCGAGCATACTGATGTCTTTTTCGATCTTGTACTGCACCAGTTTCTTAAAATTTCCGCACAATATTACCAATTTGTTGCTCAGTTGGACGATTATGTCGACCATAAACATAGCGTAATTTGCGAAATATGTAAATTCTTACAGAACGACCATTTTTATAAAATAATTCAATAATTTCAACACGTTGGTGTAATGTATACGACTCCATTTTTATAAATGGCAAACCTTAAACTCTCAAAATGACATATAATATGGGTGCGTTCAATGTTTGAAGTGTGAACACAGGCGCCTATTTTTGAAAACTCAATTTGAAAGACTCTTTATAACTATAACCTGTGGTTATGGTACCAAACGGCAGTTTTTGATTGGTTAAAAATTGAAATATGTTGATTTTTTTGTATTTTAACTACTATGTAACAGACCATTCAGTTTATTATAGTTAATTCCCCTGTAATAGCAAATTATTATGACTATATATGATTGAATATATTATAATAATAATTCTTTCATATAAAGTGATTGCTGGTAAAATATACTGATTTAATAACACCCGTTCTTAATTTAAATTTAACAATTAACTTCCATCAATTTATTATAGTTAAACCTGAAACCACTACTAACAATTTGAGTTGAGTATAAAGATCTGTTTATATTCTTCTTCTTACCTAACGTTAAATTTAATCCAGCAATTCATCCCTATATTAAATACATATACATATATATATAAATTCTGATGTTCTCAGTTTTTTTTTAAATTTAATTAAAGTAACAACTAGATTATACAACAAACTGCTACAATCATATGCATATACATATTAATAACATTTAATTATATAAAAAAATAACTGTAAAATTTTTGTAATTTTTTAATTAAATTCCTTTAATTATTAGTTATGCTTCAATATTTAATTTTTAATTAAAAATATTATATTATTAGTTGATTAAAAAATGTATTTTAATAAAATTTTATTTTTTAGCTGATTTTTAAACAAAAATTAAAAAATGTATGTATTAGTTTCACTCTGCCCGTTCAGCCCATTTGTTCGTCCTTCTGTTCGTTCTTTTCGTTTAAAACTTCTACCCATCAAAAATAGGGCAATGAAATTTTCAAGAAGGACATCATTTTATTTTTCATCCAAATAATGTTGTAGAACAATTTTTTTTATGCAGCCAATCCATTTCGGAATTGCAGCTTCTTAAACATTGAAAAAGCCCTATTCTCAAAAGTGTATATTTCAGATTCTATACTTAATATTTTTTCCGTTTAAAAAAACCTAACAACAGAACATTTATAAGTCCTTTATAAGTCAATATCAAATATGTACGAATATATACAATTATTTTTGCAATTTAGTATTTAAATTTAGCGTTAACTTAATTTTTCATGATTTTGTTCCCTTCTTATCTCCGAAATTCTTTTAATTGTTGTCTTTAAATTGAGTGAAGAAAGATCTTTTAAAATCGTTGCCTAAAAAAATTTATTGTACCTCCCCCTGTTAAAAACCTTATAAAAATAAAAAATTACAAATTTACTAATTTTAGACACCTGTAACTTGTGCAACTGTACAATTTTTTCTAAATACATACACAAAAATTAAAGCTACAATATTATATTTTTACATACATAAACAGATTTCCTTAATTAGAAAAAATTTCCTTAAAACTGAAGAAGCATATAATCTTACATATAAATTTCTAAGAAAACTTAGAAATCTTGGTGCAAATTACAATATTCTAAACTGTTTTTATTGTATTTTTCAAAATAATCGCGTTCAAAAGCATTCGTTTAAATACTGGCTTATTTTATAATGATTTAGAAAATAATTTGTAACAAACAGAGTGTCTGAAAAGTAAAACTTTTTAAAGAAGGACATCGAATTACTCATGGTCCAGATAGAGTAAAAAGTTATGTTTCAAGTCGGGTTCATAAAAAATTTTTATAAGAAAATTTTCACTAAATATTAAAAAATCTATAGATCCTTTATAAACTTTATGGTACGACTTTTTCTTCTTAACAATACAAGTATTTTTAAAATTCTGAAACGCCTTTTTGACCAATTTTAAGAATATTAATATGAAAATAATTCAACGTTTATTAAAATATTCAATAATTTTTGCCTATTCTATACTATGTAGGTATAAGTTGGCATTTTCTATATTAAAATTTATAGTTTTCTATTGCGCAAACCTTCATTACAATTTCATCATAATCATCATTCATAAGAAATATGTATAATATGATTTAATTTACACATCCACCTGTATTATTATTTAACCCTTTTATTTTTCTTAATTGCTTTCCTTTTAATAATCATTAGATATTTTTTATTAGTAAATTTCAAAACATTATTAAATTTAGCAATTCAGAAATATTTAAGGAAAAAAATAAAAAAAAATATAAAGAAATAAAATATCACCCTCTCTTTTATTTTTATTTTGTTGAATAGATTAATTATACTATTAAAGAAATTACATTAACACTACAGGCGTAAATACTTTTGATGACAAACATAATCTTATCACCATCATCATCATCATCATTATCATCATTAATACTATCAATATTATTATTGTCAACTTCATCAATCAATCATTATCAATTTTAACATTTTGATTAAAATAATCATCATAATAATATAAAGAAAGAACATAAATAATTTGTATTGTATATAAAATAAAACAACAAAATAAAAATATTAAAATACATTTCCATACATTTACATGGTAACCCATACATTTACATGTAACAAATAAAAATGTCAATAATAATGTCACTTTGTATATATGTATGTTTAATATATAGGTAAAAATTTTAGAAGTGTTATGTTTTTATAACCACCCACCCGATACATAATTTCCATTATTTAATCATCAATGACTTACTAAAATAATTTTTATTTTTTTACAGTTAATTTTAATGTTAGTATTTTTTTTTTCTCTTGCATGATACAGTATTGAATAAAATTAAAAAGACGCTTTTTTTATTCATAAGTCACAATCTAGGAATAGGTTTTCATGTTCTAAAAGTATAATTGAAGTATAATTGAAGTATCTAAATAAGATTACTGATTAGTTCACCCCTTCGTCATATTTCTTCCGAACTATTTAAAAAAAAAAAAATGAGAATTCTTTCAACAAAAATTTACATAGAGAACAATTTTTCTGCAAAAGAAAAAAATTTAGACAGCTGATATTTGAAAATGGACATTTTCACATTTAAATTATTTTAAATTTTTGTTTATTTGATGGATTGAGTAAAATATTTTTCAAAAAATGACAGGTGAAAAAGAATTCCGCACAAAAAATTAAAGTTCAATCAACTTTTCTTCCGAAGAGAAAAAAAACATGCGAACTAAATTTGAAAAATGAGAGAATTCAAACTTTCATATACATAAGTGTTTAAGCCACACCCATAAGGGTATCCGAATGTATTTACAATATCCGAAGCGGTGAATCCAGCATAATTAAAAATGAATTGTATAAGTTGTATAAAAATTTTACATGTACACAAATTATTAGACCCATTTTTTTTTTCAATACTGTATTTAAATTGACGACGTCTATGTTTAGATTGATTGTAAGTTCTATGACACAGTATGGATTTATTTATATAGAATGGTACTACTATATATTATATCAATATATGTATAAACCAATATATTATATATTATTATGTTATTGCATGAAATTAATTTGACCGACCTGTGGTCGGATATAATCTATTGGATTGACATAATAAACAAATATGTATATACAAAATTAAGAAAATTTTTGAATTAAATGTCCTTTGTTAGTTTATTAGATATATGATCATTTTTTTTGACAGTGTGTGGTACAAATATGACGTTTTGAAGTTTGAAAAATTGATTGAGTAAAATTTTATCGGACCAAAAAAAAAAAATTATAATTTATTATAAATGATTCATGTAGTTTAGGAATAATTAAGTAATTTAAACTTACTTTAATATATAGCTTTAAAAGATTATGTTTCACAAAGTGTTAAATTTTTTTTCTACTTTTATTACAGGACATTTGTAAAAAGACAAAATTGGTTTAATTGTTTCACACTATTGGGAAAACTGAAACCGTAAAATTTTATCAAATTGATAACTATTGGTTTATCGACCCTAATTTATTATAATATTTTTTAAGACAGTGACGAAATTAATCTAGGAGAGGCCGAAACTGAACTAATTACAAAATATAACTTTTTATTTTCACAATATGTAAACTGAATATAAATAATTGAAATTTTCTACTTATAAGATGTTAATCATAAAATCGTCTTTATTTATAGTTATATAGTTTTGCTAAAAGTCAGTAGAATATTTTAAAGCATTATATAGCATAGTTAGCCATAAATTCATTGACATACATCCAGTCGACAAAATCATCATTCAAGGATCCCAAAACCAAATCACAATTTTTTTTTTGATGTTGTATAATTCAATTATTTTAGAAAAATGAAGAAAAGGAGGTTTTCATTACAGTATATGTTAAACAGCACAACAATCATTTTAACTGAAGTTGGAAAAATTCTTGAAAATAACATATACTAAATGAAATTTTGGTAGAAAATAAATAAGCTGAACCTAAATCCTAAAACGAGTTTTTTTTTCCACCCCACATAAATGTGACAAGAAAATTACACAGCCTTTAATTTCCTGGTGCGGCTGTAAATGTCGTAAGCGGAAATTATTTTTACGACATGTGTGAAATTCAAACTTACACTCCCTCGGTGTTTATAGCGTATTTTATAAGCATTTTCCTACTAGGCCACCGAGACCCCTAAAATGAGTTATGAATACAAGTTATGAGTCATGTGTACATATATGTATATACAAAAAGTTCAATAAAAATTATATAACAATAATTAAATTTATCAAACTTTATTTTAAAGAAAAGGGGAGCAACGTCGATAAAGGCGTTGATTTTTAAGGCAGGTGATCCTTTTATTACTAAATAGAACAACTTGCTACACTCCCTCAATTCTTTTATATACTTGCCTAACTAAGATAAAAAAATTTTAAGATTTAAGATAAAAATTTGACAACTATGTTCTATGTTAATAATTTCAAATAAATAAATGCCAACAAAATCTGTATAAAATCGATTAATAATTTGTACAACTCTCAAAATTAAAACTTTTATATAACTATACTTACTTATTTTATTTATATATGAAATATTTATGAATAATTATAAATAAATATTATAAAAAAATAATTAAGTATACATGAAAAATTACTCCAATATTGTTAGAAAAAAAATTTAACCCATAAACAATATTCATCACTAAAAAATATTGACATTTATAATATTTTCTATTCAAAATGAAATCCCAACTAACACTCATCCCTATATCAATTGACAGTAAAAATATTACTTTTGTTAACAACAAAGTATACAAAATAAAGCAAAAACAAAACAATATTGCAAATTTAGTGCTAGCATAATATAATGAAAAGTTAGTATAACAGTGAAGTATTTTATGGCTTCATCAATTTTGTTGACGCCTTAAAAGTTAGACTTCATTAGTATCTATTCCTTTTGTTATTTTTGTTTTTTGTGTTTTTCAATAGTATGGTAATGCATTCGTTTACTACTATCTTACGAATTACAATAGAAACATTGTACATACAAATACATAATATATATATATATATGTATATGTACATATATTAATTATATATTGTATGTTTATTTATATATTACATACATACGTATAACACGTATGTATACCATATTAATAGAATTGAAAAGAAAATCATAAATTAAAACTAATGCCCCTTCTATACATATATGAACATCACAAATCCATTGAATTGACTTTTTATTTTCGATATTTTAAAGGGGGTATATAATATGTATATACATAGTTATTAAATACATAATTCAGAAGTTATTCTAAACCAATATTTTAGTACATTACAATATTTTAGTACTTACTGAAATGTGAATGTTTTTTTTTTGTGGTTTTATTTGTGGTTTTGGGTCTAATCAAAAGTAACTTCAGAACAAAACGCAATTTTTACTAAGTACCGAACTTAAATTACGACGTACGACTTACATACATACATACGTTAACATATTCATACGCTGACGTATACCGAAATAAACCGTCGGTGTCTCCCCTTGAAATCTAAGAAATGACTATCAGAATATAAATTTAATGCAAAAAGACAACAAAAAAAAAAAAAAAAATTACGTTGTGTCAAAATTGGAAATTCGAATTCTTAACGTATGTACAAGGCGTAGTTCAGTCATCTCCATATGAAATATATAGACATAAGAGCATTTTGACAGACGTCGTACATCGTACGCCGTAATTTAGGTTCAGCACTAATGATTAGTATTTTATTAGTATAGAAAATAAATTGTATTGGGAACAGTTTCTAAAATTTGTGATTACTAAATATTTCGATTAAAACTAAAATTAAAATCAAAAAATTTATTTGTTGGTTTTTCTTGAACTAAGTACATACGTCAAACATATATATGTACATATATCAAATCCATAATAATGACAATTTTTACAACATCCCCTGTTAAGTTTACCAATGGTCAATATTTGAGGTTATGGTTATTATATCAATACGTCATACTTACATATTTTGAAAAAAAAATATTTATTCAACTTCCCACAACATAACATTTTGATAATCTAAAATGATTTATGAGACGATTATAACAACAAAAGTCTTTAGCAAAGAGAAATTCATATTTATTTACAGTTATTTATTGTTTACAGTTATTATTACAAAAACTTGCTATAGGTATACATACATACATATGTACTATATATTATGTATTTTATATTATGAAGTATGAATTAAATAGTTTTCTATCAATATTATTGTTTCTATTTCTATAGTTAAGATTTAAAGGGACGGAACTTAATTCTTATATAATATTGTATGTACATGCAAACATATATATGGATGTGTATGTAACTATATAGATAAGGAAGAAGTAGAATTGAAGAAGTGTTAATATTTTAATTTGTTTTTGTGATTAAGAGAAAGAAAAATATATTTTTGATTTCATTTGAGTTGTGTTGTGTTATGAGTTGTGCGTTGTGTTGTGACTTACTAAGTTTAAATTGGAAAATTGACTAAATAAAAAAGGAGTCATTAAATTGACAATGAATTATTGTTGGGTTATAAAATAATTTATATTGAAATTTTATTTGTATTGTAAATTTATTATTGAATATTTTATTATTTATGTATATCTATGTTTAAATGTACATAATGATTATACATATGTATGTACATACATAAGTAAATATGTATACCTACATATTTGATTGTCAAAATTGTAAAGAGTACATTAGATATAGTAAATCTTGTTTTTTTTTATGATAATTTTAATGAATTTATTTATTTACTTATTTATTTAATATTGGTTTGATATTATAAGGGTATAATAATATTTATAATATAGGTACATCTATTATATTTTATATACCCACATACCTATATAATGAATATATTTATACATAATATATTTGTAGTAATATTAAGGTTGTTATTTATAAAATTGTTATGTCATATTAAAACAAGTGTTGTAATTTACATATTGAGAAGTGTAAATATTTCTTGCATAATTTATGCATTAAATCTTGTTATAATTGTTAATATAATGATTTTATGATTAGATTTTCCGATACAATTTTGTTTATTTTTTTTTTTTTGTGTTTTTTCCTTGAATTGTTTAATATTAGATGATAAGTTTGGGATGTGACATAAATTATTGATGAATTTTAAAATTATTACAGAAGATATTTTGAATTTAAAAAAACTTAAAGTGATGTTTTTAAATTGGTAAATTAAATACTCTATTAAAATAACTTCTGGGAAGTATGTAATGAATAGGTAAGAGATGAGAAATGGATTGAGACTCTCTCTATAATAAAGGTTCTTTCAAATTGAGTTTTCAAAAGTAGGCACACAAAGATTTAGCTTTGAAGGCCTACAAGGTTCAATTGACACAAAAATTGCTGCCACAAGATCGTTCCATGCGTCGGGACTTTGCCGTTTGGATACTGGAACAAAACGACGGTTTTAAAAAAAAAATTATCTTTTCGAACTAAGCACATTTCAAAATCGGTGGCTACGTTAATAAACAAAACTACCGTATTTGGGCTGCCAACGCATCCACAAAGAGTCACTTTTTGGTGTGCATTGTGGTCTGGTGTAATTGGTACGTACTTTTTCGAAAATGATGTTGGAAGACCCATAACCAATAACGGTACCAGATATCGCGACATGATCACAACTTTTTTATTTCCAAAATTGGAAAATATTGATACTGAGCACATGTGGTTTCAACAAGATGGGACTACGTGTCATACAGCCAGAGAAACACCGTAATTACTGCATAAAAAGTTTCCAGACAGTGTTATTTTCAGATTCGGTGATGTAAATTGGCCTTCAAGATCCTGCGATTTGACACCGTTAGACTTCTTTCTCTGGTACTATGTAAAAGGACAGGTCTATAAGGATAATCCTGATCGAAACGTTGAACTTTTCCAGTTTCAATTCAAATTCTAGTCTTTTAATTATTTACTTTTGAAAACTTAATTTGAAAGACCCTTTATAAGTATTTTCCAATAAATCGATTGATGATGACTATAAAAACTTGTTCTGTAGCATATCATGGAAATTATTTAGGCAGAATTTAATTGTTTTATTGTCATGTCCCGCTTTCAATCATATCACAGAATCTGATTTTATTTATAAATTAGAGCTTAGAAATTTTTTTTAGAATTTTCCATTTATTTTATAAAATAATGATTCCATACCTATTATAATGTTCTGCAAAATACCAAAAATGAAAAGATTAGTTTTTGAAAATATTAGTTTAAACTTTAAAGGAAAATAATTGATTATAACAATTTTAAAAAATAGATATACCTAACTAAAGAGGATGGGCAATTTATATCTTATCGAAATTTTAAGGTTTTTCTAGAAGAACTAGCGTTGTGGATATACCTATGAAGCAAACAAAATCTTGCAAGAATTTTATTTTTACGTACCTGCCTACATATTGGTAAATTTATACACTAAATTCCAAAAAAATACAATAATAATTTTGATACTGATCTAAAAAATGTGTTACCGCTTGGTGTTTTATATATTTTTTTTTGCGAGTGTTGGTGAAAATTTCTTGGAAGACACCAATGAAATCAACGCGCGAATTCTCTTTGTTGCTATTGGATTTTAACCAACCAAACGCTATATTATAATATTCAAAGCATATATTGAAAGAAAAAAATTAAGCTTACGTGCGACCGGTTCTGTGGTGGAGTCAGCATTTTTATGGAGTACGATAAGTATCGGGTATAATAAAATTACTCCTGCGTTTGTAACACTTCGAAATAAGCGAGCTAGATATACCTTCAAAGGTATAAATCGGATCAGAAAAAAATTCTAAGTCGGTTGAGCCATGTCCGTTCGTCCGTCCGTCAGCACGCTAACTCAAAAACTAAGCAAGCTAGAATCTTGAAATTTACACAAAATATTCTGGGAGCAATTTGTAGGTTCCCTATTTTTTTTTGCTGAGTTCCGACCAAAACTTCGAGTAGCTCTGGAAGATCAAACTTTTAGATGCCCACATTTTTTTTTGAGATAGAGCTATGAAATTTTAACTGCTGATAGATCTTATAAAAATATTCATTTTATTTTTAATAACTTTTTTTGCAGCCCCACCCGTTACGGAGCTACAGCTTCCCAAAGGTTCAAACAAGCTCTATATTTAAATTGTTATAGCACAAGTTGTATAAGGTATATCTTCATTTTAAAAACGCCAAACGATTACTGCTTTTATTAGCTTTAAAAGTATATATACCATAAATATACACTTTTGGCATACGGTGTCTTAATTTACCGTTATGCGAAACTCAAATTTTGCAAAATCCTTTAACCCTTCTATCTTCTAAATGGTTTAAGTTGGAAACTTGAAATTTTGACAGAAATTAGATCTTTAAAAATAAGTATGAGTCATTTCAAAAATTTTTTTTGTATCACCCCCCGTTTAGGAGCTGTAAGGGGTCAAAACTGAAAATTGCCTATTTTCAAACACCTGTAACTTGAACACCTGTTAACATTTTTTTGAAGTAATACACAAAAGTTCAAGCTTCAACATTATACTCTTATTTCTGTTAACAACTTTTTTTAATAATATAGGGTTACTTTTTAATTGACGAAAGTGTTACTTGATTTTTTCAAATTTTCTAACAAATTTCTTTAACGAATTTTTTGCATTTTGTTTTACTCGATAATTTGAAATTGTTGAGAATATAATGCGTAGTACAAAAATTTGTAAATAAAAAAACAACATAACGGTTGCTTGAAGAATTTTTATTTATATGATATTGATATACATACATACTTATATAATATCATGTTTATATACATATCGTATATGTCACTGAGGAATTAAAGATAAGAGTTTAGATCTATATTATATAGCACAGTATTTACATACATATATGTATGTATTTTATTGTACTTATAAGAAATTATTCTATGAATGCAAATATTTTTAAAGAAATATTACAATGTATGGCGATATACTTATAACAATACAAATATACTATGTACGCATAATATAATATTTAAAATTATATATACTATTTTGTACTTAGTAAATTTAATATACATTTACCGCTTAGTATTAAATGGTACTATAGAATATTTGAAAAAGTTTTGGATTGATAATCGTTATGTGGAAGGTTAAAATCTGCTTTTGAAGAATGTATAAACATATAGTTTGAATATATGTACAACCCATAGTTCTAGAATTTATAAAACTCACCCAAATTATTTTAAAATACTAAAATATTAAAAAAATAATATTGTAAGCAGAGTGACAGGCTATGAATATACTAACGGTTCGTACGGGTATCTAAGAGTTGATAAAGGCAACTGTATTCTTCCTCGTTTTTTACAATATTTTTGTTTTTCGTTATTATTCATTACACCAAATTTCCACATCAATTCTAATTTGATAAATATAACACACCACTGTTTAATATGTTTAGTTCTTTAATAGTATTATGAATTTTTTTTGTTTCATTCTTGAACCGGTGTTTCAAATTTTAGCTGTTCCGAAAGCAGTCTCACTATTTATTAAGGACATATTTCAATAATTGAGTTTACTAATAATTTTCAAGCAAACTGAAAGAAATGCATTTCTGGAAGTATTCAATAAATTTCTGAAAATTATTTTAAAAACTGGGCACCCACCCTGAATTGGGAGAGAAACTTGAGTGATGGTATGATAGTTAATTCTATAATATTGTGTACTTTAAATTAAATATGGATGCAAAAGATCTTAATAGATTAAAATATAACAAAAACTAAATTACTAATAGAATTTAAAAATTAATATATGTTGATAAATATATAAGTAATTTAAAATAGATGAACCTTTTATTTTCATTGTCATTAATATATAAAAAAAAAATAAATAAAAAATAATCCAATTCCAGTCATTCATTAAAAGTACCTACCTATGTTTTTGATTTTTTATTTTTCTATTTCTTGTTTTTTTTTTGGAATTTTTTTTTACTTTTAAATTTTACCGGCAAATAAAAACGCCATTAAGTTTAAATTAAATTTAATGTAATATTCAAGAAGAAATTTAACAATATATTGTTGGATTGGAATAATTATCTATATGTATATCCAAAAGGTGAAAATTGATCTTATTAACTTCATAATATGTTTTCAATATTAGTAAAAACGAAAAATACTTATTCCCCATTTTATTTTTCTGTTTTTAGCATATTTAAAAAAAATAAATTAAAAAATGTACATATCAGTTTCACTCTGTCCGTCCGTTTGTCGCTCTGTCTGTTTACAAAATATCTACCCATAGCAATGAATTTTAAATTTAAACCATGGGTAGGTTTTATTAAATGAATGTTGTAGAACAACTTTTTATTTAGCTCCACCCATTGTAGAGCTACAGTCTCTCTCAACAAGGAGCTAAAGCAACAGCACATAAATGTGACAAGGAAATTACACAGCCTTTCCTTTTCAGGTGTAGCTGTAAATGTCGTAAGAGGGAATTCATTTTACAACGTGTGTGGTATTCGAAGCCACACTCTCACGGTGTTTTTAGAGCGTATTTTATACGTTCTGAGCCACTACGCCACCGAGGTCCCATACTATTTTTTCAATCTAAAAACGTTAAACAGCAAAGGTTTTTTTTATCTTTATAAATTAGTATATGAAAACTATACAATTTTATTTTTTATTTAATGTTTAAATTTACCGTTATGTAAAAATTAAATTTTACAAGATTTTGTTTCCTTCATATCTCCACACACAATGCTGTTAGATGTAGAGTCTTGAAATTTGGAGAGAAGAAAGATCTATCTACTATCCCATGTTGACTATTAGGAGTAAAAAATTGAAGATTTTCTATTTTTAGACACCTGTAATTTAAACAATATAAATATTAAAACTTCAATATTTTGTTTTTACATTGTACGTCTGTTTGTTAATTTTAATTTAAGAAAGTCTCCATTGATTTTTCACAATATTCTAAACTGTTTTTATAGTCTTTTGGAAAATGTACTCTTTTAAAAACCTTTCATTTACAGTTAAGCTTGTTTTTTTTTTTTATCTTATCTATATATAATTTTACCTACTTTTTGTTTTTTTTTCAAGTGGTTTAAGTTGAAATTAGTGAACGTAATAATAATAAATAATTTTAATATAAATTTAATTGAGTGCTATCGGATGTAATGAAAGAGGAAACAAAACAAAAACTTATCTCTAAATTTCTCACCTATACTATCTATTTCTAAATAGATACAATCTACTAAATATAATCCATTAAAATGGGTATTTGTTTTTTCTTCTTTTGAATTTTCAATATTGAATTCCTTTAAATTATTGAATGATTCCCTATTTAATCACTAATTTTCGTGTAAGATTTAATTTAAAAATTATATTTAATATTTAATTTTTGATTAAAAAAAAAAAACTAATAATAAAAACACAAAAAAATCATTAAAAACAGCATCGGTCATCTTTTTTATAAAACAAAAAAAAAAAACAAAACAAATTTTAATTCACGTGTCAATTAGTAAATTTTTACCTAACTACAATTAAATGGGGTCGCCATAGCAAATGAAACAAAATGAGGTTGAAATTTATCTTTTAGATTAATTTAAGGTATGATCAGATAACATTTTTTTTTCTTTATTTTTTTTTTGGGAAGCAATCAGATAAAAAAAGAATTTTTTTGATTGTCTTTTAATTTGTCGGGACTCTTACTTTTTTCAGATCTTAGATCTTTTTTTATTGGTTTTTTTTTTTTTTTATTTTAATAATAAACCAAAAACAAAAAACAAAGTTAAGATAAATTTAATAAGATAAGCACAAAAACTTATAGCTCGTGCCTGAATATTAGTTTTAAATTACGCAAAATTATTATTTCAATATTTATAATAATATAATCATTAATGGTGTTAACTAGTTATATATGTATACACATATACTCAAATATTAACCGCCTTTTTTTTACTTGATATTTTTAAGTTATTTTAGAAGAAATTTGTTATTAAATGTAATAAAAAATTTAATTATTTTCAATTTAGAAAAGAAAAAAATAAAAACAAAATTCCTTTAGTTGCAAGAAAATCTTAAAAATAAAATATAAAAAAAAAACATCGGGAAGAAATTATTTGATATAATTTGATCAAGTCATTGGCCTAATACTTATCAATATCTATAAGTGAATTTTGTCTATCTAAAATCTGTTTTGTAATATCTATTATAAAAAAAATTCCATTATTATACGACATTATAAAACCTTTTAAAACTGTAACAAGATATATATATGTACTTATATGTTGCGTAATCAATTAATTAAAATATTATTAATTGAATAAAATTTATTAAAATGTTTAAAAACGAGGAAGAATACAGTTGACTTTGTCAATTCTTAGATACCCGTACGAACCGTTAGTATGTTCACAGCCTGTCACTCTGCTTACAATATTATTTTTTTAATATTTTAGGATTTTAAAATAATTTGGGTGAATTTTATAATTTCTAGTACTATGGGTTGTACATATATTCAAACCATATGTTTATATGTACATTCTTCAAAAGCAGATTCTAACCTTTCACATAACGATTATCAATCCAAAACTTTTTCAAATATTATATAGTACCATTTAATACTAAGCGGTAAATGTATATTAAATTTACTAAGTACAAAACAGTAAATATAATTTTAAATATTATATTATATTATATTTAAATATTCCATTGACAGAATAATTTCTTATAAGTACAATAAAATACATATATGTATGTAAATACGGCGCTATATAATATACATCTATACTCTTATCATTCATTCACTAGTGACATATACGATATGTAAATAAACATGATATTATATAAGTATGTATATCAATATCATATAAATAAAAATTCTTCAAGCAACCGTTATGTTGTTTATTTATTTACATTTTTTTGTACTACGCATTATATCCTCAACAATTTCAAATTATCGATTAAAACAAATGCAAAAAATTTGTTGAAGAAATTTGTTAGAAAGTTTGAAAAAATCAAGTAACACTTTCGTCAATTATAAAGTAACCCTATATTATTAAAAAAAGTTGTTAACAGAAATAAGAGTATAATGTTGAAGCTTTAATTTTTGTGTATTACTTCAAAAAAATTTTAACAGGTGTTCAAGTTACAGGTGTTTAAAAATAGGAAATTTTCAGTTTTTGACCCCTTACAGCTCCTAAACGGGGGGTGATACAAAAAAAAATTCTGAAATGACTTCTGTCAAAATTTCAAGTTTCCAACTTAAACCGTTTAGAAGATAGAAGAGTTAAAGGATTTTGCAAAATTTGAGTTTCGCATAACGGTAAAGTAAGACACCGTATGCCACAAATATATATTTATTGTATATATACTTTTAAAGCTAATAAAAGTAGTAATCGTTTGGCGTTTTCAAAATGAAGATATACCTTATACAACTTGTGCTATAACAATTTAAATATAGAGCTTTTTTGAACCTTTGGGGAGCTGTAGCTCTGTAACGGGTGGGGCTATAAAAGTTATTAAAAATAAAATTAATATTTTTGTGAGATCTATCAGTAGTTAAAATTCCATAGCTCTATTTCAAAAAAATTTGGGGATCTAAAAGTTAGGTGTTCGAGAGCTACCCTAAGTTTTGGTCCAAACTCAACCAAAAAAAGTAGGGAACCTACAAATTACTCCCAGAATATTTTGTGAAAATTGCAAGATTCTAGCTTTCTTAGTTTTTGAGTTAGCGTGCTGACGGACGGACGGACATGGCTCAAAAGTCTTAGAATTTTTTTCTGATCAGATCCATACCTTTGAAGGTATATCTAGCTCGCTTATTTCGAGGTGTTACAAACGGAGGAGTAATTTTATTATACCCGATCCTATCGTACGGGTATAACTAATGGAAAAAAACCAAGGGTTTTGAAAAATGCACATTTCCAAAATTAAAAAATAATCCATAATAAGGTTAAAGTAAAGAGTAGATATATTAAAAAATAAATTTATAATAATATCAATTACGTATTTAAATTTATTAACACAAATTATGAATAATAATGAAAACAAAAGAAAAAATTGAGAAAAATCAAATCATATTTTCGTCAATTATAACGTAACCCTATATTATTAAGAAAACTGATTAACACAAACAAAAATATAATGTTGAAACTTTAACTTTTGTATATTACTTCAAAAAAATTTGGACAGGTGCCAAAGTTACAAGTGTTTAAAAATAGAGTATTTTCGGTTTTTCACACCCTACAGCTATAGCTAAACGATGGGTAACACAAAATTATTTCCTAATATGACTCATACTTATTTCCAAAGATATAACTCCTCCCAAAATTTTTAGCTCCTACGTTAAACCGTTTGAAAGATAGAAGGGGTCCAAATTTTTATTTTATATATATAAAGTTCATGTAAAGTTCATAAAACCAGCTATCGTTTATCGTTCCCAGATTGAAAATATGCCTTATAGAACCTGGGTTATTACAATTTAAAGATAGGGCTTTTTCAAACTACAGAAAAACGTTGGGACTACAAAAAAAAGTTGTTTCACAAAATTAGTTTTTTTTCGGTGATGCCTGTTCGTAGTTAAAATTTCATTGCCTTATTTCAAACGGTGTAGAAATTTTGTAAACACCCAGAAGGATGGATGGACAGATGGTCATAGTGAAACTAATAAGCACTTTTTTCAAAATTGTTTGAAAATGTGCTAAAAAGAAATTTGTTAAAATACATTTTAATTAAAATTATATCGAAAAAATATTTAAAACGAGAAAAAAATTAATTTATATTTTTAATTGATATTTAATATTGAGACACCATAATTGACCCCCATCTTAGATGTTCAATAATATATCATGCTCTTCTTCAATTTTTTCAATATATTATTTGAAATTTTTTCTATTAATTATGTTTTCCAAAAATGAAAAAAAATATAAATTTCTACTAAAACGAGGAATAATGTAGAGTTGATTGTGTCACCACAAACATAAAATATATTATCTTAATTAATTGAATACCAAGATATACGTATTTATGTTAATTTCGGAGTTGTTCTATTTATACAGCTTATATAAATCAACACACCCGTAACGGAATAACAAGTCCCTCATAGTTATAAAAAGTTCTATATATATATTTAATCCTTAAACTAATCTTCTACTTGGAGTTTTTTCAATCTGAAATCTTTAAATGATCGGATACTTTATATATCAAATCAAAAGTAATATAATTGATATTAAATAGGAGCTCTTTCTCTTTTTTTATAGATATTTTGTTGGTAATGACATTTGCTCAGTTAAAATAAAATCACTGATGCTTTCTCTGAAACAATTCCAACGCACCACAAGACGGGCAGCAAATGCGCATTCCTACTATGTTTGTTGTTAGAACTGCAAAAATGTGGAATTTATTACCATCCACCCTATTCCCAAAAGTTGGCGGTTTTGATATTTATAATTTGCCCAAATTTAAGAAGAATCTCAACAGATTCTTCCCTAATTTACCCTTCAACTCCCCGTTATCCTCATTTGTTCCATCCCTATCTCATCCCATATAATCACAACTACTTCAAGTACAAAGGATCATGTTCCTAGTTTGTGGTTTTAGAATTAAAAAAAAAAAAAATTCTTAGTTAAACAAAAAATTTTATAAAATTTAAATAGCCTCTCTTGGATTTTTCAAATGCTCATAACTGAAAATTTGAAAGAATTAAAATCTTTGGGAATAAGTTTCATATACGACCAACCCATTTGGGAGGTATGATAGGTAACAAAAAATTGAAAATATACTGCTTTTGGACACTTGTAAGTTTAATTTAGGGTTATTCAAGGATCGGTACTAGGTCCCACATTATATTTATTATGTATTCAAAATATTCAATATGCTAAACTGAATGCATTATATAAAGTATTTGCTGATGACACAAGTCTGATGTACTTTGGTGCAGATTTAAAAGAGCTAGAGCAATTAATTTTGTTAAAATTTAATTAAAAATGTTAAAATTGAATTGAATAATTCAGATTTGGTAAAGTTTCATAATTGGATAGATGACAACCGCCTTACACTGAATGTATCAAAAACAAAGTATATATTATTTAATCCAAAGAAACTGAATGCCCAACCAATGATAAAAATTAATAATATGAATATTGAAAGAGTCTGCTCAAACACGTATTTTGGTATGGAAATTGATGAAAAGTTGTTTTGGAATAACCATGTAGAAGAATTATCGAAGAAGATCTCACCCTTCCTAGGGTGACTAACCCTTCAACTAACTTTAAAACAAAATATCTTAATATAAAAAGCCAAATATATTTATAAAATAGTCAAAGAAGAGTATAAATGAGGAATAAGACTTCAGCAAAGAACATCAGCTATACACAATCACAATACCAGGAATAGATTAAAATTATGTCACATTTTATCTCGAACGACGAAACACAGAAAGAGTCTACCATCCTCATCTATAAGAATGTATAACAATTTGCCTAATAATATAAAAATTAGCCAAAATTTGAAAGTAATTATTAAAAACCTCAAAAAATTGGTAAATGTAACAAGCCACATCTTGCTAATAGCCTACTTGATTTTAACTTAATTAATTAATTCTTCTGCAATTCTAAATTTTATATTAAATTAAATTATTTATTCTGCACAATTCCTTATTAATTCCTCATATTCTTGATATTTCACAATTTTCCTTAGAAAATATTTCATGAAAAAAATATAGTCACATTTGTAGAATTCTTTGTAAAAGCACTTTCAAAGTGAGCATCTTTAAAAATCTTTTGATCTGATCTGTCTTGTTTAAATTTTATATTTAAAAAACTTAATAATGGCTATAAAAATAATTTATTATTGTAATCAATTTGTATACAATTAAAAATATAATTAAAAAAAATTTCCATTCTATAATTACAATCGATATAATAAAAACGTTAAGAAAAAATAAATTAAATATTAATTAAATAAATTTATAATTACATTGTGTATAACATTGTAAAAAGAAACTCAAATTAAATTTTTCCATAAAATTACAATTTAATAAAAACAATTTTTTTTATTTTATTTTTTTTTAATCTTTATTGATTTTTATCATTCATTATCTATAAATATTTTAACTTTAAAAGGAACATTTTCAGAGCTTTCTTTTAAGCCATGTTGGGGGTCCGCAGTTCCAGAAATGTAGCTGCCCCCATACTATTCAAAGGGCTTTTTCAAGTCCTTAAAATTCCCATTGCTTAGGTAAACCCATATAATATATATTGTGTTTCATCACGTGACCTAAGATATCTTTTTTTAAAGTTTGAAAAGGATCCAACAATGTATACCTTAAGCAATCCGTATATCCGTCCAAAAATTGTATTGAAGGGAATGTTATCAAATTTGGATATACTTTACTTTAAATACATTGTTTGATCTTTTTCAAACTTTCTCTTTGTCATCTAATGTATCATTCAGTAAACTTTGAAAAATATCGTATAATGTATAGCTAAAATAAAGTATATACCCTCAATTTTAATTCATTTACAACTTATGGAACGTGTTAACAGTTTCTCAACAATATTGTTTAATTGTATCCTATACAAAATTGAGACAAAATAAGACATAAATACAAAGAATATAACATTTTACTTAAGGTTACTTAGATAACTTTTTAAAACATGATTAGACATTATTCTAGAGCTCTGCAGTCCAAAGTTATTAGCGTCTAAATGCATCATTATCAAAATATCACCTTTTATAAAATCCTTTTTATAAAAAAAAATAACGGTATAATGGCATAAAATTTATTTTAGCTCAAATTACTTCCATTATTTTTCTCTTCATTTTGAGTTATACATCTAGGAATATTTCCTACATAGCTGTTATATGTGTACTAAAAATTAAGGAAGAAAAATGCAGTAGAGTATAATACATATGCTGTTTCTATAAACCTTGATCATCTTTTAAGAAATTTCAAATGTTCTAGTACCGACGTTAACTATGAAGACACATTTATGTAAATTTTGGAGTTGTATGACTGCTGCCCGAATTACACCAGCACAACCAAATTTTACAGAAATTATTGCCATAAAACTTGATTATTTGTAAGACTTCAGACGCCTAGAGTCATTAAGTTCCAAGAGGTGCAAGAAGTCTGAAGCGGCTGCTCAAGACAAACCTAATTTTACAAAAGTTGTTGGCATGTAACTCTATACCTCTTTATCAAATTTCAGGTACTTAGTTTTAGAGGACACTGAGTTATTTTCATTTAAATAGAGAAGTTGTATGGCAGTTACCCGAATCTATTGCACCAGCACAACCAAATTTTACATAAGTTGTTGGCGTGTAACTGGACACCATTTTCGATTCTGAGCCGATCCATATCTTTGAGCATATATCTAGCTCGACTGCTTTAAAGTGTGACAAACGTAATGACAAATTTATTATATCCTAGAACATACGTTTATACGGGTATAATAATTAGGGTCTTATAACTTTTAAAGCTGTAAATATGAAGTCGTTTCCTTATAATTTTTTGTTTGTCTTGATATCCTCACTTTTTCATTCCAAGGAAAACCATAGATTTTCGGACACACTGTATAATATAAACATTATAACAATACAATGTAAACAAAATAAATAATTTTTCATAATTTAATACTTGTATCACAATGACACCCGTAATATCGTATCTAATGTCTTATCAGTTATTGTATATGTTGGAAGAGCAAAAAAAAAATTAATTTTTAGTACTAATCAATTAGTACTTACAAATATTTACAATTAATAGCAAAACCATTTAGCTACATATGTAAGTAAATATATATTGCAAAAACATTCTATCTATATAATCAGGGCTGTCTATAATATATTTTATTTTCTCACTTTAAAAATTTATTAGATTTATTTATTTGCGGTATCGGCTCATTTTTTTTAGTTGGTTTTTGTTTTTTTTTTTAAATAAATAGAATTTTCCAAATCAAAAATAAATAGAATTTGCGGAAATTGTAATGATAAGATTTAATGATTTGATCTAATTAAATATTTTTTTGCTATAAAAGTAAGCGCACAAACCATATAATATGCACATTATCTAAAAAAAATTAGTAAATAGAAAATATGGTTGTAATGGAAATATAATCGTCATTAAAATCAAGTAAAACTGAATTTATTAAGAACATAAATAAAGACGTAAGTGTAGTCTGGCGCAGTAAAATAACGTAAGTGTAGTCTGGCGCAGTAAAATTAATTCAGCTTTTTATTATTAGAATACATATTATTGTTTAAGCGGTAATCAGTAAACCTGCCAGTTGTGACCTTGAGCCCTGCTGTCTCTAAAAAAATCTAAAGTGCAAATCTGTACATGGTTTATTGCTGGAAAATTCTATAAAGTAATATGCTCCTAGATGCACATATCTTGCTTGAGGTAAAGATGTGCAGTTTTGGACTATGTGTTCTGAAGATTCTTCTTCTTCATCACAGAATTTACAAGTACCGTCATTCTGATTTGTAATTTTTTTTTTAGCCGACAATATTTTGTGATAATAAAATAAAGTAAATAGACAAAATTAATTTCAAAATGTTTAACTTCTTTATTGAAGCCGATTCTTATCTTTTTGTAAGAACAAAAAAAATGATATTTGTACTGTATTCTATAATAACTAGAAAATCCCCTGTGCAATTGCACAATTTCTATAGATTCAAAAACATTTACGTTATCATACTGACTCCCTTAATAAACTAACTAAAAATTTCATTTTTACATCAGCACCATTAAAAAAACGTTGAAATCACTTACTTACTTGTAATAGAAAAAAAACATAAAACAAATGTAAACACATAAAATTAAAAATGTTAGATACAGTTTATTAATTTTTTCTCGCCATTTTTTCTTGGCGGTAATTTTTGACAGTTTTTTAATCATAGAGAAAAAATGGTCCAAGCTAAAAACACATTCAGTGTAAAAGTTCGTGCCGATATCGCAAAAATTGTTTGAAACACATGTATAAAGTGCACAATAAAAACCGGCGAAAAACCAATCAACTGCTACGACATTTTTTTTTTGTTACATTTAAAACAATCCCAATAATCGAAATAATTTTGATATTTGTTAAAATTTTACTCTCTATTTTCTTTAGTTTTAAAAAAAAATTTTTATGTCGATGAAAAACAGTTGTTTTCGCCGCGAAATTACTTTAATTACCAAAACTACTTTCAAGTCTTTTGCGTTTATTTTTCTTTTGCTTGAAAAAAATTTGCTGAATTTATTTTATTTAAATGTACTTTAGAGGTCTTTGGTATATTTAATAAAATATTCATGTTTCTGATAATGAAATTTCATAAATTTTCGGGGGCTTTTTTTTTTGTGACGGTCGTTTTCGACAGCTTTTTAATTTAATGGTCTAATAATAAATTAGTACAAAATTATGAATCTATTATGAGAGAAGGCTTATAAAATGATATTTTCTATGTTAGTTTCCTTTTTTTTTTTAAGAAAAATATCCATTTCTATAATATTTGGTAAGTTCCAGACTTCTGTTATGAAACATAATTATTTAAGTCTGCCGAATTTTATATTAATAAAAAAATTTCGAATATTTTATGTTATATACCAGTTATACCGAGAATTTAGCTTAAAAGTCTAAATTTCAACCTAAATAAACAAAACTACTTTAAAGTCTGTTACGAAGCTTTTACCAGCTTTTATACTAATGAAAACAAAATCAAGAATAAAATCGGCCTATTATTTTTTTCTTATAAATATGAGGCTTACTATAAACTTTGCTCTTTTCACTTTAAGGCGTTTTAATTTTATTAAGAGTATCTATTTTTATTTTTTTTTCCAAAAGAAAGATTGAAAACGCCAACAGAAGATTAATAATTTATTTTTAATTTACCGCTTCGACCAGTTCATAATGGATGTGGCGGTCAAATTTAAAAATTTAAAATTTGCTGAATTTATTTTTATTGAAAATGTGTGTTTTTTAAGTGTGTACTTTTCCTTTTTTTGACTGTACTCACTTTTAATGAACGGTTTGTGTCTCTGATAATACTTCTAGTGGAAAATTTGGTCTCGGGTAATAATATTTACTAAATTTATTTATATTTTTAATGAACGGTTTGTGTCTCTTGATAATACTATGAGTCAAAGATTTGTGTCTCTGGTAATAAAATTTTAACTTATTAAATAAATATACAGAAATATCATCATTGCCAGTTTAGCTTACATTCAGTGTGAGCGTTTTATTATAGATATAAAATATATTTTTTTACATGTTGGCAAGGTCTCGCCAACATCTTGTGTATCAGAATGACGGTACTTGTAAATTCTGTGATGAAGAAGAAGAATCTTCAGAACAAATAGTCCAAAACTGCACATCTTTACCTCAAGCAAGATATGTGCATCTAGGAGCATATTACTTTATAGAATTTTCCAGCAATAAACCATGTACAGATTTGCACTTTAGATTTTTTTAGAGACAGCAGGGCTCAAGGTCACAACTGGCAGGTTTACTGATTACCGCTTAAACAATAATATGTATTCTAATAATAAAAAGCTGAATTAATTTTACTGCGCCAGACTACACTTATGTTATTTTACTGCGCAAGACTACACTTACGTCTTTATTTATGTTCTTAATAAATTATTATATTATAGATGTTTTTTAATACACATTTCAATTTGCAATTTTTTATTCTGAAAAAAATTAAATTTATTGAAATTGTTTGAAAAAATTATGAATTGAATTTTTCTGACTTTTTAATTTTTTATTTTCAAATTTATTTTTATACCCATATGAACTATGTTTAAGGGTCTGAGTCGATTAAGCCATGTACGTCCGTCCGTCCGTCCGCACGATAACTCAAAAAATAATCTTTTACAGCTAGGAAGCTGAAATTTTTTTTACGTCACATTTGAAAAATTATAAGTTTTGCTATTTAAATCCAGCTTTTTCGACCGCCGGGTTCGACTAGCTGCCATACAACTTATTTCTTTATATGAGAATAACTCAGTATCTATTGAATCTAGGTATCTGAAAATTTGTAAAATCGTGTTGAGTTACAGCCCAAAAACACTTGTAAAAGTTGGTTGAGCTGGGGCGACAGGTTCGGGTAGCTGCCATACAACTTCTCTATTTAAATGTAAATAGGTCAGTGTCTATTGAAGCTAGGTATCTGAAATTTTGTGAAAAGGCGTCGAGTTACATGCCTACAATTTTTGTAAAATTTTGTTGATCTAGAGCAGCCGGTACAGGCTTCTTGCACTTCTAGGATCTTAATGAAGCTAGAAGTCTGCAAACTTGCAATTGAAGATCAAGTTTTATGGCAACAACTTCTGTACAATTTGGTTGTGCTGGTGCAATAGATTTGGGTAGCTGTCATAAATAAATCTCTGTAGTTATAACGTCGGTACTAAAACATCTGAACTTGTTTAAAAGATGATCAAGTTATATAGAAACAGGATATATTACGTTCATACGGGTATCCCAGAGTTGACATATAGTCTACTATACTGCACTCTTCCTGTAGTGTACAAAATATTACATTTAAATGCAACACAATATTAAAGATTTTTTATTCTACATATCTAATAATAAAAAAAAATGTTATATTACAGGCATACATATTACCTTATTTTTTTTATTTTTTATTTTATTTTATTATATTTATATGTTATGATTTTACAGTTATGATTTTACAATATACTAGACTTAGACAATAACTTAAAATTGGTATAAAAGTCTTAGCAATTATAATAATTATATGTATTGTTATAAAGTATAAATACAAAAATTAAATATATATACAATATTATTATTATATCCTAATTTAGTTTTAATTAATTTTACTTATAAATCTAACAATCTTTTGAGTAAAACTGAATCATTTTTTAATAAACATTTCAATTTAAATGTGAAGCTGCGTATGTTACTGCATTTCTTTAATTTCTCAGGAAGACAGTTATAAATTCTTATTGAAGAGCAAAAATTACTGTTTTTAGCCAATTCGGTTCGAGTTTTTTCATGACATAACTTTCCCATATTTCTTGTGTTATAGTTGTGAATATTCCTTCTCTTTTGTAACAACGTTTTGCTTTTAGTGACACCATTTTCTATTTTATGAATTATTTTAGCTTTTTCTAAAATTATTAGTTCATCTAATTTAAGGAAACCAGTACTTTTGTATAGATTATCAGATGGAGTACGCCAATTCAGCCTGTATAGTATCTTGATTGCTTTATTTATTACTATGTTTACTTTATTCTTCAATGAATTTGTACAACATGACCATGTCCCCACATTGTATCGTATATGAGATATAATGTGAGCATGAAATAATAATTTAGCTGATTTATCATCTAATATAATACCGCTTCTTCTAATAGCACCTAGTAATGGCATTATCTTTTTTAATATGCCATTAACATGATCACTCCAGGATAATTTGTCATCTATTATAATACCAAGATATTTATAACTTTCTTCTCTTATTATTTCTCTGCTATCAATACAAATTTTGGGATTGATATCAGGTTTGTTGCATCGTTTAAAAATCATGTATTTTGTTTTTTCAACATTCACAGTTAATTTATTTCCATTCACCCATTTCATATATTTCTTCAAATCCTCATTAGCCAATTCTTCTAACAACTCAGCATTTTTTGCTGAATAGATAAGCAATGTATCATCAGCAAATATTTTATAATCAGCTTTTATATTAGCAAATTGCATATTATGTACATACAATAGATATAAAGTAGGACCAAGAACCGATCCTTGTGGTACTCCTATAGTGATGGCACGTTCATTACTACAAACACCATTAACTTTGGTTTTGATAAATCTGTTTTGCAAATACGCTCTCAGTAATACATGAGGCAGCCCTCTTATTCCAATTTCATGTACTCTGTTTAACAATATCTGATGGTCCACTGTATCGAATGCTTTACTTAAGTCAACAAAGACCGAGCATACATAGTTTCCTTTATCGAGATTATCAATAATAGATCTTATAGAATCGTTGATAGCTACATCTGTGCCATGCGATTTTTGGAATCCAAATTGATTGATATCAAATCCCCCTGAACATTTAATAAATTCACATATTCTTTTATTGATTATTTTTTCAAATATTTTACTCAAGCAGCTAGTAAGTGTTATAGGCCGATAGTTAGATGTATCCAAAGGAGAACCACTTTTGTATATTGGAATCACAGTACTACATTTTAATGAACTAGGATAATCACCTGTTCGAAAGCTATCATTAACAAAGTTACTAATTAACGGCGATATTATATTAGCAACAGCTTTTAAATCTTTTGCTGCTATATTATCCGACCCAGGTGAATTATCTTTTAGATTCATAATAACATTATACACTTCTTGATCATTAGTAGGTACCAGGAACATAGAACGTTCATTTATCGTGTTTTTTATTATATTTCCTTCTTCAGTTTGAATTTTATCCGCTAATTTTTTACCGGCATTACTAAAATACTCATTAAAGCCGTTAGCTATGTCTTTGTTATTAATTAACAGTTCACTATTATATCGTATTTCCTTAATTATTTTGTTACAATCTGATTTTTGGTTTATAATCTGAGAATTCAAGACATTCCATATCTTTCTAGTATTAGATCCAGCTGCTTGCAATTTTCTATTAAAATATGTTTGCTTTGCTTTTTTTATCTCTGCATTAACCTTATTTTTTACCCCATTGTAATTTACCTTATACTCCACATTATTAGGATACTTCTTACATTTCTTATACAAGTTATTTCTAGTTTCAATTAGCTTTAAGATTTCTTTTGACATCCAATGATTATTTTTTCTGATTCTAATGTTCGTAGCACTTGTACAAATGTCTCTGAAATAATTTATAGCTTCAATCAATTCATCAACATTTGTGCAATTATGACTACGTAAGTACACTTCTAACAGGTATGCGTATTTATCATAGTTTGTATGAGTTATTTGCTTGTACACCATCGTTTCAAGTTTTCTAAGAACTGCTTTAACTTCAACACAGACTGCTTTATGATCTAAGTTTGGAATATCATACATAGTGATATCAAAACCAAATCGATTCGAGTTTAAATCAGAAAGAACATGATCTATTAATGTCGCCGAGTTTGATGTAATTCTTGTAGCATTACTAACATCATTTATATTTTTTATATTAACCGAGTTAACATCCAGCATATCCATATACATCCTGCTTACATCCGTTTCAGAGAGTAAATCAATGTTAGTATCACCAATCATAATTATGTTTTTATACTTAACAAACAGCTGATCTATATGTGCTATAAATTCCTTATTGTTCTCATTCGGGCTTTTGTAACACACGGCGATATTAATAGTAGGCTTGGTATCTTCTAAAGAAATTACAATAGTATAGAAGGAGTTAGATACTTCCAAAATTTTATGACTAATATTTTGATTTATAGGATTAGGATAGGATTGCTTAAATTCAGAAGGTATTATGATATATGTACATATTATGTAATAATTTTAATCTAATTAAGAAAATTTTGTTTCTTAATTTTTCATATAAATATATTTTGTTTCAAATATAAAAGTTAATTTTATTATGCGGCCTGGGGCTGTAAACACCGAGGACGTGTGGGTTCGATTCCCACATTCGTCATTAGAGTTATTCCCCTTTATGACATTTATAGCCACGCCTGAACTGGAAAGGCTGTGTAGTTTTCTGTCCACATTTATGTGGCAGAGAAATGCATTAAAAAAAATGTTTATTATATAAACAAAATATTATTGTATTTTCTAGCATATGCTGTCAAAATAATTAATAGGTACTGTCACAACTTCCCAACTAAATAGATTTATTGGTTATTAAAAGTCGATTAGTGGTAAATATCTTTTTTGATCAGAATTATTCAAAGTAGACATTATATTTCCTTACATTCTACGAATAAATGAAATTTAAAGAAAATCCAAAGAATTAAAGATTAATTGAACTTTTAAGCATTTGTAGCACATTTGAGCACAATTGAGCATTTGTATCATGAATGGTGAATGAAAAAATATATGTAGGTACAACATATAAATAAATAATCGGTAAATAAATAATCGTAGTCTATTTAATATCATATTACGAGTAGAAGCGATGATTTTCGTAATATTATTCTATTAGCTGATAGCCTTAACTAATAAAATAGCCTTAATTAATAAAATAAATAATATATTTCACTAACCAACTAATAACTGTAAATAATGACTGAATCATTTAGAGATATATAATTTATTCTTAATTAACATTTAAGTATGGTACTTGTATTAAGTAAAGCATCTGATATAAAATATTAATAAAGAATCAAATTAAGGGTTTATATACAGCGCATTTTAAAAACTACACCATATTTCTGATAAAGAATTTAATTTATAAATCATCGGTTGTACATCAAAGTTATAGCAAATGTCTTTTTATATTCTTCATATCAAATTCAAATATTATGTTAATAAAAAGTAAAGATAAAAACACGACCCAACACTCCAAAATTTTTATGTATGGCAACCATAAAAATTTTTATATATCTATTTAAGATTTAACTTTTATTTAATTCAAAAAATCAAAATATAAATTCAGTAGCATAAATTTAAATACTTGTTAATTATTGATTTTTTTTTAAGTTTATTTCTTTTTTAATTAATTTTTACCGCCTTTCATAAATGTATTTTCTTCCGGATCTAAATTTATATTGTGGGAAAGTCACGAATTTTCTTAACAATTATTATATAGAAGTTAAAAAAAAATGAATTCGAAATAATAAAAAAGAAAAAAAAAACAAACAAAAAAAAATTACATATAAAGCAAATCAATTTTCCAATATTTCAATTGTTCAAATCTTAAAACTTTTTTAATTTATTTGAAATTATATATCTAAATATCTTTAAATACATCGTACATTTTCGGTACACAGTAAAGACCAAAATTATAGTTTTTTATTTGTGGGGTAACCTTGTTAATTTGTATTTTTAAGTTAAAGACGCATATTTCAAGCTATATATAGAACTTTCTTCCACTTACTTTAATAAGTCTATATAGTAGTAATAAAAAAAATATTTAAGATTTAATATAAATGAAATAAAATAAATAGAAATCATTTAGTCACATCCTTACAGAAACAGATTATAATCTCTATTGAAAAACTTTAACATAAAATTTTATTCGATCATAAGAAATCTGCTAATGCAAATCAACAAATTTTTTATTTGACTTATTTTTAGTTTTTAAGTACATTATATTAAAATATTGTTTATAGTGGAAAATATTGTGTCCCCTACCACTATTAATAATTCGCCACACTATACTCAAAATAGGATTTAATGCACCTAAAGTTTTTTTTTTTTAAATTAAAAGTTACAAAAAATTTTTTTGGTTTGAATGAATCCTTGATCAAAAAAAAAAAAAATAGAATGATGGTTTAAATTTTGTCAGCAAACGATGGTGCATGGAATAAACAAGGCAGAGAACAAAACTTAAACTTATTAAAGAAAATGATGTTTTAAAATCATAAAGGTTTATGATAATAACAATGACTTAGCTGTTGGTTTAATCTATCTATATATATATAAAAGTGAATGTTTGTCTGTCTGTTTTTGATTTATAGACTTCTAAACTGCTCAGGCAATCATCATGAAAATAAATTGTACATAAATGTTTTCGGATACGGGGAGTGTATTTCTGGGCTAACCATTTTCCTCTAAAGGATCGCCAAGTTGGGGCTGTGGTGCAAATATTTAAATTTTTTGGCTCTAAAAGAAAAACGGTTTGACTGATTGACTTTAAATTTTGAATACCTGTTACTCTTTGACAGTGAAGTTGACTCTGTTAACAGTCTTGGAATTTGTTAACCTATTATGTTTTATTTATTGAGGGGTGTAACAACGCGCACCAGGTATTAACTAGTATTAAATAAAATTTTTTCTTTCACTTCACTCAATGAAATATATATATACTTGAATTCATTTTATTATTAAACTAAACATATCGATTACCAAAGTTTGTTTGGTTAAATGAGAAGTTCTGTAAATTTTTTGTAATTCGGCCCTTTTTTCTCCTTTATATGATAATGTTTTTTTATTAACACATTTATAAAGTTGCATATTTTAGAAACTTTATAAATGTGTTAATACTCATAGAAAATAAGATAACCTTTTTATTACCCCATTGGATTCGATACTTTTAAAGTACTTAGTCTTGGTATTAAATCAGTTATTTGATACCACATCAAAAACATTTGATACCTTTCGGCGTTTCGGGTTCATTTTCAATTGGGGTTTTCAAAATTCTAAATAAAAAAATTCTAAGATTTTATAATGTTTCTGAAAAAAAAACCGCAAGGCCAGTTGGCTTATTCCTATAATAAACGCACGAAGTTTTTAAGAGCTTTTTCTTTAAATTTTAATTACAAAATTATGATATGATACGTTCGGTCAAATTAATTTTCTCTAACTTGATCAAATCTACATACATTGAATTCATTTGTTGTAAAATTATTTAAAAATAAAATTGAAAATTCAAATCTATAAACATTTTATAGATCATACACTGTATCTATATTTTGTGTCAGAAATGATAAGTGGTACTTGTTCATTTTATCTAATGAACGTGACAAATATAAAAAAAAAATTTGACTGTTATAGAAAAAAAAATTCCTTTTTTTTTTTTTAATATTCATTTATTATTTCAATAGATTTCTATAACTACTGGATTTATAATAACAGTTTTCGATTTATATTTCAGTTTTATTGATTTTTTTTTTTTTTTTTCATATTTTCATCATTTTTATATTAATAAAATTTTAATTTAATAATAATTTTCTCAGCACGGTTCTTCTTTTCTCCTTTCATTTTTCCAATACATATTTATTTTTTTTTTATGTTTTTGTTTCACTCTTTCTCTTTCACTCTTTTAACAAAACAAACCACCTTTTATAAATATCTAAAAATCTAAACTCAAAAATTAAATTATTTTTTTCTGTTTTGGGCCAGTCATCTTTAGTATGCAGTTCAACTTTTCAAATAGAACAATTAGATCCATTATTAACAATATATAAGTATCTATATATATATTATGTACATATAAGTATATAAAATATATAAAATATATAAATGTTGTTGTTACATATACTTTTTCATATTCATACATACTATAATATATACATATAAAATTTATAAAATATTATTAAGTATTGGCAACACAAAACGCTTTTTAATCAAATCGATCATTAAAGCACATCATTAAAAAATTCTATGAGAAATTAATAACACCTAAGTATAAATCTTTTTTTTTTTTTTTAGATGAATTTAAAGAATTCAGCTTAGGTCATTTCATCATTAATGTTACAGGAGAAGAGAAAAAGAAGAAGAAGAAAAAGAAAAAAAAAAACATAAATACATGTATAAGAAGATGCGGTTAATGTGGTCAAAATACAATTGAAAAGAAACTCTTGAACTATTTCTAACCTTATTAAAAATTGAACATTTGAACCATACGGAATTTATAAAAGAAATTTAAAAAAAAAAAAAAAAATAATAAATGTTAAAATTTTGGACAATTTGAACATTAAAGATTTTTAACTAAAGACGGTTTGTTTGGTTTATTTTCAAACTGAAGATATGTATGTTTTCTATATGTATTCATCTTTCATATTGATTTAATATTTTCATTATTGATTGTTATTTTTTTGATGCCGCATTGTTAACAATAAGATAAGATTAATATAATACTATAGCATATATCTTGCGTATTCATATACATATATATATATATATATAAATATATATGCATGTACATAATATCTGAAGATATTTGATGAATTTCAATTTAAAAGAAAAAATTAACACAAGTAGCGAGTAATTACAAAGCGATTATAAAGCAAATCTTTTTTAAGAATTTCTTTTCGGTAGGTAGGTACATAATATATAATTATTATTTTTATTGTTTTTGTTATGATTGAAATTATTAAAAAAAATTTCTATATATAATTTCTAACTTCTAATTTTTATTTATTTAAGTTTTCTTTCTTAGACTTTTTTTTTCTCCTTCTTCCTTCTTTCAATTTTTTCCTTTTTTTTTTTTGACAATTATATACAGTACAACTTACTTATATTGATCTATTATGAGTTATTTTATGTTGAATTTAAATTTATAATGACATCTTATTAATTATATTGGTTAATTTTTGATAATGTGATAAGTGACATATTGCAACTAACTATTGTCTTTTAATACACAAAGTGTATTAAATACACATATTGCCAATTTTCAATCAATTAACATCAATCTAAGCTAATATCTAAGTTTAAAAAAAAAATTAGCATAAACTGAACATTTTTTACACATAAAGACCATTCTTTAATGCAGACGTTAGCGTGTAACTTTACCATTGGAGATTTAAATAAAAAAAACTGCTGGGATGAAACATTTTTAAAGTTAAAGTTACATGCCAACGTCAGCATTGGAGAATGGTGTTGATTTGAGAAAGATTGTCAATATAATTGACAAGATATAAAATTAGTGTAAATTCAGTATTAAATCTGCACGAGATATTTGAAAAAAATTATTTAAAGTCGCAATTTAATTAAATAATTTACTTTTAGATTTTGATTTTTAAGAAGTAGATTTCGATTTTTTAAAGCTGTTTGTAGTTATGCATTTTTTCACCTGGAGTGTTTTGGTTTGCGATCATTTTAACAATAACTTGGAGTAATTGACATATAAATTAAATCAGTTTATCAAACATGGAGTGCATTCGTCATTGTAAAAACAATTCAACTTTTAGTTGAAATTTAAACTATTCATTGTTGCTAGTGTTTTAGTTATAATTAACTGATCATATAATTAAAAAAAAATCAAGAAATATCAAAACTTGTAAAATAGTTAATAATCATTAAAAAAATTTATAAACTTATACAATTTAGTTGACTATAAAGAAAAATAAACATCAAATACTTAATTGTTTTGACTGACGATTACTATTGCAACCATGAAGAACAAATAGTCAAATTTTAAGTTGAACTTTTAACTAAAAGCTTAACTTAACTTTAACTATGCCTTTGTTTTTCATTTCATTGACAACCGGTACAATGTGCTATAAATATTTTGTTGTTATCTTAGCTTTTTACCCAATTATTCTTGAAAATATAAAATGGAGAAATTTTATATTTTTATTATAACTTAGGCCGTATCCGAAACTATCACACTTCGCACTAATCGCACTAAATTAATTCCGAAAAATTCCGAACATTTTTTAGTGCATTCAAAAATAGTGCACTAAATTGTCTGATCGTACTTGAGCATCTATCAATCTTTTAGTGTACTGTCAACTACACTAAATGTTCGCCCTAAAAGAGTAATACAAGTAAGAAAAGAGTTTGAAGTTTCTAGTGTCAAGTGCTAGTGCGATAGATTCGGAAACAGCCTAAGTTTAGAATTTACAGTTAAATCCTTGCATTTTTAATTGAGAATTGGAATATTTTAGTATGCATTTGTGTTTTTATCTTATGTTTCCCTATTTTTTGTGTTTATTTTTGACTAGAATATGCATAATAATTAAGTACAGTTACAGCATCAGCCCGCGTTTAGTATAGATAGTATAGATTCCGATTGTAACAGAAAAGTTCAATAAACAAAATAGAATATTCGTTAATTTTTTTTAAAATCGACTGTATAATCTCGGAAGAATAAATAAAGAATTTCAATAATTTTATAATTTAATATTTTTATAATATGTATTTTCTTTTTAATTTTTGATTCAAATACGGATGAACGGATGTTTAATGATGAAAATTATAAAATGACTATGGCGTTTTTTTTTAATTTTTTTTTTTTTATAGAAATATATAATAGAAGTTATGATTAGATGATAATATAAATTTAATTTTTTTTTTAGGAATTATTTTTAAAATATATGTATTTAATGTATACATTCTTTTCTTCTATTTTTTTTTTGTTGAGGTGTCGCTCTTTCGGATATATTTTTCAAGGAACAATAATTATAATATGTATATATTTATATTAAAACGGATTTAGATTTATTTCCTTTGAATCTGAAAAATAATAATAATGCGTACTAAATGTCTATTTCCTTTGTTATTGAACTTCGGTTTTAATTGACACTAATATAATATTAATTTTTATGGTAACAGTATCTTAGTGTTAAAAATTTAGTATTTATACATTTTTATTAATACAATTCAGAGATTAATTCAGAAAGATAAAATATGTTTGTGAAGTTTTAATGTCTTATTGAATAGTTTTTTTTTTTTTAAATGCATTTCTCTGCCACATAAATGTGGACAGGAAATTAAACAGCCTTTCCTGTTCAGGCGTGGCTGTAAGTGTCGTAAGGCTAAAGTGTCGTAACTCTTACGACGTGTGTGGGATTCGAACCCACACTCCCTCGGTGTTTACAGCGTATTTTATACGCTCTTACCCACTAGGCCACCGTGGCTCCTTATATATTGAATAGTTTTCATAAAAAGAAATTTATAAGGCAATTGTCTCTTTGTTATGACACTGAAATGAAAAATCAATTTCTTTTTGGCTTTCTTTTTTTCTTTTCCTAAAAATAGTTGACAGAGAATAATGGACATTATTTTAGAAGGTTACGATTTGTATTAAATTATTTATTTGGAACCTTTAAGATAATACGTATGTAGCATTGAAAAAGTAAATACAATTAAATATCTTGGCCTCGATATTGACAAAAATTTGTAGTGGGAGGATTATATTTATTACGTAAAAAACAAAAAAATTACCATATGTTGAAGCATTGAATAGAGTACGTAAAATTTTATCAAAACAATTATTGTAAACATATACTATGTACATATTCACTCGAAATTGATCTACATGAACTCAATTTGGCCGTGTGCTTCAGCATTTAGACTACAGAAACTTTAGATTTTAGAAAATAAAGCAATCGTATATCTATAAATAATTTACCAGTGTTAACTCCTTCAAATCAGCTTTATAATATAAAACTTCTTCTATTGAATAAACTCAAAATATTTAAAATGTGTATCTTATGTTATAAATTAATTCATAAAAAAATTAAATCTGGTGTAATATTATCGAAAGTCTCTGAGATTCACTACTGTAACACTAGATATCGAGATAATTTATCAGCTTAAAATTTCCCAATGAATGATTTCACGTCCATAATGGTTTTTCATTTTAATAGCTTACCACCACACATGAAAAACTTGAATTCTATTCAATATTCAAAAAGCAACTACGGGAGTATCTTATGACTAACTAATAAAAATACTTTTTGAACTTATGTTTAAATACCAAATTTTAATATAATTAAAATTTATATGTACATAATAATATAATGTTAACCTTTTAATTTTTTTTTTTAAACAAATTGAAGTAAATCTGAATCAAGGTGTAATAATTGTAAATATGAAATTCTCCACAAGTGCTTTGCACTTTTTTGAATTTGTCAATAAATAAATAAAAAAAAAATAATAGGTCAGATAGATAATGATAATAGGTTAGGATTTTTTTTGTCAGTGAATGGTGTGAAGTTTCAATATAAAAACAATATAATTTAGAAAACTAAAAGAATTTTTCAAAGTATTCCGAAATCAATTGACAGAACTACATCAACAATTTCCTTTCCTCAATAATATTTGATCCTTCTACAATCTTTGATACAATTTAATTACAAAAAATTGTGACACATTGAAATTTCTAAACGATTTACAAACGGATTTAGTTACACATGTACTTTTACAAAGAATATATACACTTTTACGCTTAAATATAACGCTTTTATATATACACAGTTACAACAATAAATTACAAATTAATATTTTTATAAAGCTTTCATGCTGGAAAAAGTTAGCAAACTCTTCTAACTGCATAGGTTTGTCACTAGCTTTCTTAAGCCTATGAACTTCTGTAAAATTGAACACAAATCATCAACACATTTTTTTAAAAGAGATCGGTGTGAAGCCAAAAAGAGTGCTGTTTCCTTCACTTTTCAGATTGCAGTTCTAAAAAGTAATTTGTTTAAATCTACAGCTGCATCTAGTGTAGAGTAAAGCTTTTGAAACTAAAATCTATAACCCTAAATATAATATGGGGTAATCTAAAACCAGGAACAATACAGTTGCCTTTGTCAACTTTTAGATACCCGTTAGTATGTTCACATCCTGTCACTCTGCTTACAATATTTTTTTTTTAATTTTTTAGTATTTTAAAATAATTTTGGGTGAATTTTATAATTTCTGGAACTATGGGTCGTACATATATTCAAAAGTAGATTCTAAACACCTATCGATTATCAATCCAAAACTTTTCTAAATATGCTATAGTACCATTTAATACTAATAGTTAATAGTAACTTTATTGTGTCAATTTTTACTTTTACAATATTTTACAATATTTCATTTCTTAAAAACTTATTACAATTAAATTTACTAAGCTATGTATATAGTTTGGCTTAGTGGTTCTAAAACGAGGTTTGCATAACGGTAAATTAAGAAATCGTATGGCACAAATATATATTTATTATATATACATTTTTAAAGCTAATAAAAGCAGTAATCGTTTGACATTTTCAAATTGAAGATATATCTTATACAACTTGTGTTATAACAATTTAAATATAAAGCTTTTTCGAACTTTGGGGGGCTGTAGATCTGTAACGGGTGGGCCTACAGAAAAAAGTTGTTAAAAATAAAATTAATATTTGATGGCTCTATTTAAAAAAAATGTGGGGATCTGTGGGAAAAAATGTGAGGAAGTTAGGTGTACGAGAGCTATCCGAAGATCGGACCGGTCGGATCTCAACCAAAAACAATAGGGAATCTACAAATTGTTGTAAGAATATTTTGTGTTAATTTCAGGACTCCAACTTTCTTAGTTTTAGAGTTATCTTGCTGACGGACGGACGGACAAAGGTTAATCTACTTAGATTTTGATTCTGATCCGATCCATACCTTTGAAGGTATATTTAGCTATCTTATTTCGAGTTGTTACAAACGCAGAAGCAATTTTAATATACCCTTATCGTACGGGTATAAACAACTGCATTGAACAGAATAATATAGAGATGTCTATATGGTAAAAAAAAATTAGCTGTCCCCACCACAGCACCGACCACCACTACAGGAAAAGTACAATGCCAAAATTTATAGATTTTTTACATAATAATTTATATGCAAAATAGCTTCAAATAATTAAATTCAAAGCAAAATAACTTCAAATAATTTAACAATATTTTGTTTTATTCAATAATAATAATAAGCAATGAAAACGTAAAAAAATATGTGCATTCATTCATACATCCATTTACATTATTATGTAATGTAGGTACATCATGTTTTTTCATTCAAAAATATTAGAAGTAAAAAATAATAAAAACTATTGAATCTGCTAACAAAAATTTTACCGTTTTAATTTTATATCATCAACAAAAGAATAATATGCATAGATGTAAGTATGAAAAAAACACAAAAAAAAATGGTTCATATAAAATTCATATAGAGAGTTATGTATGAAATTTGGACTTAGAAAAAAAATCAAATAAAAGTTAAAGTTAGTGGGATCAAAAAATATTCTATGGCAAAGGTGTTCCTCTTTAAGTGTGTAACAACTTTTACTTAATAATTTTTCTCATAAAATTTTTCTGTTACGAATATATTCGTAAAAAACTTAAAAAGTACACTAGTAAATTACCACTTACGGTTATCCGATTTGCTCCAAAAGCTTATCAATCCGAAATATTTACGTCAAAACCTTAAATATGAAATTGCAAAAAAATCCGCTCAGTCGTTTAAGCTGTACACGTGTCCACAAAAATACACACACACACACACACACATAATATATGTAATGTACTTTTAATAAAGTTTATATAATAAGCCTTTTTGAGTTATAACAACTTAGATAGAGTTGGAGAAAGTCATATTGTCACATCTCGAAACTCAAGTTCTGATTATTATTTTTTCAATCTAAAAACATCAAATAGAAACAGAAATTAGACACAGAAAATTGTTTTATAAATCAGTAGGTATAAAAATAATACAATTTTTCGCAAATTTTGTTGTTTAATTTACGGTTACGTGAAACTTTATGTTAATTCAGATTGATTTTAATTAGAACCGATTTTAAAACAGATTCAAACAGATTTTAATTAGAACATTGAAATTTTGAAAGAAGAAAGATCTTTAAGAGTAAGTTACCTATAAAAAATATTTGTACATGGAGAAGTTTAAGAGCTATTAACGGTCAAAAATTAAAAATTTGTTATAACTTGAACACTTGTGCAAATGTCTTAAAACAAAGCAAGATAGAAAAATTAAAACTCCGACATTATATTTTATATTATACGATAATGAATTTCTTTTAAATTAAAAAAAATTTCTCTTGATTTTGTTTTAGTTTTTATACATAAGCAATTCCAAGCAAAAATTACACTGTAGTGTTTTTTATGTCTTTTTAAAAATGTGTGCCTTCAAAACCTTACGTATTTTACATACTCTCTTCTTTTTCTTTTTTAATTTAAGATGCACTGATAAAGCATTTAATTTTAGTTGATTATTACATATATATGTAATTAAAAATTATCGAAGCTTGGATATGAATTATAAATAAACATATGGTGCCGTTAGTGGTGTTGCCAAAAGAAAGTAGTTGATAGGGAATGTTAAAATTATAAGGGTCAGAGGGACTCATTAAGCTGTACTTGTGAAGGGCAAAGGATGGACTCCGCTATCGATGCAATTTTTGCCATGCTTTGAAATTCTCACTGCTCTTTCCTTTTAGCAACAAGCTAAGGGGACACCGTATATCATTATAAAGTGATAAAAAATAATTCAAAGTTTATCATTTGATAAGATAAAATAAAATCGATAACGAAAAGTTATAAAACAGCTAATATCATTTTTTTTTAATTTAAAGCGTGTTAAGTAGTCATGAAATACTGAACAATTTAAAATTAAATTTAACAAATATAGAGTTAAAATTTTTTTAACAATGACCAACAAAAATAGAGATATCGATCTCACTGGTAGTTATATTAAATTATAAATTTCCCATTTTTTTTTTATTATAGCTACTAATTAATTAAATTTTTTTGTTATTTTAGGATTGTTAACTAAGCAGATTGGATCATTATACATGTCCGAGAATTGTTCTGATATAACATTGTTAATTGAAGGTCATAAAATTCCTGCACATCGTTCTATAATTGGTAAGGTTTTAAAATATGAAAATTTTTATTTAATTATTTTAAAGATCATTACTTCAACAAAGTGACAATATACTAACATGTATACAATAATCTTATATTTTAGGTGCAAGATGCGAATATTTAAAGAATTTTTTTGCAACTAACTTAAATGAACCAAATCAGACTATATTTGATTTAAATTGTCATTTAAAATCATTTCAAATTCTCTTAAAATATTTTTATACGGTCAAATGCCGCTTACGAAAATTAAAGATGTTGAAATTTTATTACAAATCTTAAAGCTGGTTGAAGAATATTGTCTTTTATATTTAAAATCTCATTTTGAAAAATATTTCATGCTGGTATTGTCAATTGAAAATGTGTGTCAACTACTGAAAGCAGCTAAAATGTACGAATTAAATGAACTTGAATTTGAATGTTTTAACTTAATAGAAAACAATCCCGATGAAATTTTAGCAAATGAATCATTTAAAAAAATATCCAAAGAATTATTAGAGGAAATTTTAAGAAGAGATTCGTTTTGCCCTTCTTCAGAGCTTTGTATATTTAATGCTATTATTGATTGGAGTAAACAAACGAATCAAAACATCGAGGTAATTATTACCCATTATAACTATCCTTATTACTTAGGAAAAATAAAACTTAGATTTAATAGCCTAAAACTTTTAAAGGAAGAGTAGTTTAAAATGAGATGTATAAATAAACCTATACATATATAAATGGTGTTTAACTGAAAAATTACAAAATTGCTATATTATAAGTTGTATTAAAATGATTATATTAAAATGTTATATTATAATGTTAATTTACATTTTCAATATATTTTTTTAATCAAATACAGAATTGACTTAAATCACAATCTACAAGAATTTTACGTCATGCTTAAATACATATACAATTAAAAGAAAATCAATAAAAGCATGTAAAAGACATCTTTTGTTTTTGTTTTTTTAGATTGTCTTGCATTTAGTCAATTTGTCTTTAATACCATTAAAGGAACTCCTTAAAATAAGAAATTGTGGAAATTTAACTGAAAAAATGATTTTTGATGCTATGGAAAAACAATTGACCGAAAAACCTTTGGAACGTTCAGTCATCTGCAGTAAGTTTTAATATTCATATTATTTAATGTATAAACGATTCTATTAGAATCTAACGAAAATGTAATGAATCTATTGTTAGAACCTAATGAAAATGTAGCCACATCAAAATATAATGCACAAACTATTGAAGGTTATACGACATCACAACTATTAAATGGGTATGATACTTTAAATGCTAATTAAAATTTAAAATAAATTTAGAAAAAAAAAAAACTTGAATATTAACAGTAACTTCACTTTATATAATGATTCAAACGGATACACTCGACATTCAATCAACGATATAAATAGATCTGGAATAATTGTGGAATTAGGAAAAATCTTCAAAATAAATCATATAAAAATGTTATTATGGGATCGTGATAATCGTTCATATTCTTATTTTATTGAAATATCAACAGATAAAAGGAATTGGAAACGTATAATTGATTATTCAACGTACCATTGTCGATCCTGGCAAAATTTATATTTTCCAGCCAAACCAATTAAATATATTAAAATTGTTGGTACTCACTGTTCTGAAAATAATGTATGAAAAGTTAAAAATATACTCGTACATATATTTAAAAAATACTAAAAATTATCTAAAAAATAAAATTTTTTTAGTATTTCGATATTGTAACTTTAAAAGCATATTATCGAGAAACTATTCCTGAAATTAAAGATGGTATTGTTTTACCAAAAAAAAATGTTGCTTTAGTTGACATGGGAGCAATTGTAGTACAAGCAACAGATTGGGATAACAAAATAAATGATGTAATAAATGGTGATCCTTATAGTGGTATTTAATTTTTTTTTAATTTTATTTTTTAAATTTTATTATTTTAATCATTGTTTTTAGGCTGGACAGGGCATTCATTTTCATCCGACAAAAATATTTCAATAAGATTGAGTACGCCTTTAATGCATAAATATATTTTTTTTTTGTTTTATTTAAATTTATTATAATTGTAAACTATTGTTTTTTAATAGGTCAACCATTTCGTATTGGTTCAATAAGACTTCTATTCGATAATACATGGAAAAAAAGCTATAAATTTTATGTAGAAACATCCTTAAATAACAAAGATTGGGAAGAAGTAGCAAATACAAAAAATGAATTTGTAACATCTTGGCAGACTTTTCATTTTCTTTCAAGACCAGTTTTATTTATAAGAATTGTTGGAACTAATAACGGCATAATAAGCGTAATATTCTTTTATTTTAAATGAGTATAGTGTTGTAATCGAATATTTTGATTTATTTTTCAGTTCGATAATTTTAAAGTAAATCATTTTGAATGTCCGGCCCAGATTGAAAATTACCCAGTAATAAAATTTCGACTTAAAAAGTAGAATATTCTTGTTTTAATATAATTATTTTACTATAATTTAAATTCTATATAATTGATGCGCTCCACTAATAAATTAATAATTAGTGCTGTGTAAAGCTAATGCAGAATTTTAACAAAATAAATTAAATGTGCTGCTTTGCGATGTGAGTTTTGCTGGTTTTATTTGTACATCTCCTGTAATGAAAATATGATCACTATGAATATCTGTACCCCTCCCAGTTCTACATTCTAGTATTGAGTGTTTCCATTTTCGACTTACGGAGATGTGATCGATTTGGTTTTTTATGTTTCCACTTGGTGACACCCAGATGTATCTGTGATATCTTTGTGTGGAAATATAGTGCCTGCTGTCATTAGATTGCATTCCTCGTATATTTCAATCAGCCTATCTCCGTTATCATTACGTGTGCCAAGTCTATGCTTTCCTGTTTCCTTTGTTTTGGTGCTACCAATCTTTTCGTTCAAGTTCTCCATTGGCATGATTATTTCACTTCTAGGGATGCTGCACAGCGTTGCAGAGAGTTGGGCGTAAAATGTGTCTCTGATTTTTTTTCTACTGTTTCTGTGGGAGCATGACATTGTATGATGAAGGTCATTTTCGCAATCTCGGGTTATATTCTTACTGTAATTATTCAGATATTACTTCCCATTTATAGGCACTGTTTCTTAATCTCTTGCCTATAAGGATTTCTACATTACACTCACTTTTGTCGTTTCCAAAGTATGTTAACAAGTTTCCTTTTGTGGTTGTTACTTCTTCTGTTGCTTGGCATCTTACTTCACTTAAACGCAATATCGTAATTCCGTATTTTTTTATTTCTTTTTCTACTTGGATTAATCTGGACGCTTCTTTGAGAGTTCTCACGTTCCATTGTCCAAATCGTGTCCTTTTTCGTATGCCAAAGTTCGTTACCGTATTTCCATTAGTTATGCTTCAGATTCGCCAATCGCTTTATTTCACTAAGCTATAGGCGATTTGCTGTAGCTAGGAAGATAAGGTCCTTTAAAGTCATAAGGTCTTTAGGCATTTTAAGGTGATCATAAGTCATAAGGCATTTTAAGGTGATAAAATGCTTTAAGGGCTTTATTGAATTTTTGAACTATGTTGGTACAGGTATAAAAACTTTTAAAAAAATTAAAGAAGAAAAAATTAGATTTTTGTCCTTTTCGCAGAATTTTAACAAAATAAATTAAATTACTTTTTAAAAAACTTCTGAAAAAATTTAAAAATTGCCTCCCAATGTGCTCCGATAAAGAAAATTCAATTAATTTTAATATTTATTTTAAGAGAATTTTATTTTTTATATAAGTTTTAGTGGAATTTTTTGTAAAGTCATTGTTCGCAAAGGGTCTTTTCTCTCATTAAGCAGATTGTACTTCGTTTATTCGAAGATTTTAGATTTTGGGATTTAAAAAGAAAGTAGAATAGCAAAAAAAAATCTACTTTCAATGCAATTTGACTTGACTTTATTTTTTATCCAATTTTTATTACAAAATTAGGTTTTTTGCAACTTTATTTGTTTTGTGTCCCATTTTGTTTGCCAACTTTCAGCAACTACAGTTTTTAAAAGTAGGTACTCATTTTTGCAGTTAGAAAAATGAAAAAAAAAAGTTAAAATAAACTCACGTTAATAATGCGAATAAATGAAAATTTTTAATGTCCGTATTCAATAAACAGATTAATTCTTGTATATTTCCAATTTATTCCAATTTGATCCAATTTACATATCTTTTTAGCACATTTTACAAATAAAATTAGAAAAAATGTGCCTATCAGCTCCACTCTAACCGTATGTCTAGGTGTCCGTTCATCTGAATGTTTACAAAATTTCTTCAGCCTTTAAAATAAAGCAATGAAATTTAATTACGGATAAGTATCGCAAAAAAATGGATTTTGTAGAACAACTTTTTTTTCTATAACTCCAGTTACGAAGCTGCACCCTTCATAGTTCAGAAAAGTCGTATAGCTATTTAATTTGTTATGTCAAAAGTTCTAAAAGTTATATTTTAAATTTGGAAGGCCATGATAGCTGCTTTTATAAGCTTCTAAATATGTATAAAATAAATATATAGTTTTATCATTTTAATTTACCGTTTTGCGAAACATAATTTTTGCAAAATTCTTTATCCCTTCTATATTCCAAACGGCTTAAGTTAGAAGCTTGAAATTTTGAGATGAGTTAGATCTAATGAATAGATATATGACTTATTTTAGAAAATATTTTTGTATCGCCTCCCGTTTAAGAGCCAAAAGGGGTTAAAAACTGAAAATTCCCTATTTTTAAACATCTATAACTTGAACACTTGTGCAGATTTTTTTGAAGTAATATACAATAATCAAAGCTTCAACATTATATTTTTATTTCTGTTTAAAACTTTTCTTAATAGCGTTACCTTAAAATTGTCGAAAATGTTACATACCTTTTTGATTTTTCAAAAGATTTTTTTCAATTTTAATATTATTATAAATTTATTTTATTCAAATCAAAATATTTCATAAAAATTAAAAAATATTTCATTAGTAGTTTTGCGTAAAGAGTACATACCTACTTAATTTTCAATTTTGGAAATGTCTTTTTTTGAAAATCCTTGGTTTTTCTATTACTTGTTTTTTTTAAATCTAAATAACATTTTTCTGAAATTTTTCTTTCCTTTTCATTTATTTTTAAAATTATTGTTTTAGTACTGTTCCAAAAAAAAAAAATCGCATATTAACTATCTTTTATTATTATTAAATTTATTTTTTTTTTTTTTTATTTCTTTTATTTTAATATGGTAACCAACATGTAGTAATTTACTAATTTTAATCAAATTAATGTATTTTTTATCAAAATCAATCAAAAATGTAAAAGTTCCTGGTCTGCCTATAATCGAGTTAAAACAAAAAAAAAAAAAAACATAATATAGTACCAATACTCTTCCAAAAAAAAAAGGAATCATAAGAAAAATTAAAGAAACAAAAATAATTCAAAATCATCTTCATGAAAGCAATCTGACTCCTGAAACACTTAACATCCAATTTGACATCATTTACGTCAACAATCACAACGTCATTTAACAACCATCATCCAAATCAAAAAAAAAAAAAATCAATAAAAAAAAATTGCATCAATCGCAATAAAAAAAAAGGAAGAAATTTGAAATTTATTGAAAATTGCATTGTAATCAATTTAGGCGCCATCAATTCAATTAGTCGGTGAATATCAAAAATTCAATACATGATCAGACCGCCAAAAAAAAAAAACATTAAATTAATGATTTTACGATAATGATGAAGTAAACTAAATTTTTATTTTGAACTTTTTTTTTTTTTGATTAGATCATTATTATAAATGTACTTATACTTACTTAAATCCTCCAGAACTATAAACAAAAAAAAAACGTTTCATTTGAAGGAATACATATATTTCTGAACTAAGTTGATCCCAACTGCCAAGTCAAAGTCAATCAAATCAACAAAAAAAGTTAAATAGTGAGAGATAGAAAAAAAAATCTTAAAAAAAAAGCAAAGCAGTATATATAATCAAAGGTTTTTAAAAGAGCACATATTTAAAATTTCTAATATAAAGTATTTTTACATCAATTTACAAATGTTTCCTAAAATTTAAAAAACAAATTTCTTAGCTGAGTTACAGTTATTCTCGAAAATCGTAATTCTGTCAAGAGTTCAAGGTTTTTTAACAAGTTCAAGCGTTTGAAGGAAACGGATGATCCAAAAATATGCAAAATATTGATTTCAAATAATCAAAATTTACTATAGTAAAGCAAAAATTATATCAATTATCCATAAGCTATATTTAGCCATCTTGATAACTCTAGGTGGTAGGGATGAGCTTCTGTTGCCCTCCTTGTTTCTTGTTGGAAAACTTTGAATGGAAGTATTACCTGTTTTATTTCTCTGGAACAGGTGTTAATCCAAGCAACTGTCCGACGATAGCTGAGCGGAGTGAGCATTGAAATTACACTGGGGTCGTTGATAAGATGAATAGCTCTGTTTTGCACATTATCTAACCCAGCGCTGTTTGAAGGTTTGCAGCCCAAATGTGTGCATTATCCTCCATTTTCGGCCTTATGTACTAGATTACTTTTATCTTAATATATGATAAATAAAGCTTCGAGAAATTCAGATTTTTAGAAATTCAGAAATTGTACGATTTTCACTATTAAATTTACACAATCTTGTAGAAGTTCAGTTAGAAGAATTTTAATTAAGGACTTTTTCGAATTTTAAGAGGCTGTAATTTTTCTATCATGTAAGACTACATAAAAAGTTACTTTACACCACTATCGAATCCGATCTATTTACGGTTCATTTCTTTATTCAAACACTGTAAAGTATAGTTTTGTAAAAATAAGGACAAATTGGTGGAAGGGACAGAATAAAAATAAATAGTTACCTGAAAAGTAGCATTATTTTATATTAAATTCTTCGTTGTTGAACAACCAAAAAAAAAAAAAACGCAAAAAAAATCAAATCAAATATAATTTTTCGTTAAGGGATTTATTGATTAAAGAATATATAATATTATTGACGACTTCCTTGTGGTAAAAATCAATCCAACAATAATTTCTTAAAATAGTTATCTAAATGATTCATAAATAGTTGACTCACAAGCTTTTCCTATATACCTTCTTTCTCACCATATATTTATTTGTTCAATTGTGGTTCAAAAATAAAAATGAAAATATACAATATATTTAATATAGGAATAATTCCGTCATTAAAATTGAATAGACCAGCCAATACGGTAGATGTTTTGATGAGTGATGAAGATGATGATGACTTAAGAATCAGAAAAATTGTTACTACAAAAAAGCGAAAAGAAAAAAAAAAACAATTATCGGATAATGGAAATCTGATCATAAATTACGTTATCTTGAAAAAAACGATCACCGAACAATCACAAAAAAAAAAAAAAAAATTGAATATTTGCCATGTCGTCTTTGAATATTGACGAGTTTGCAGAATGGAACAAATTATGCCGTTCCATCTCATATCTACATGTAATTATTTTTTGATATTTTTTGTCTAAACTGAAACTCCCTTTGAGAGATTACAGTCCCATCATCTTATAATGTTATACTCTCATCTCTAATTCTCTGTTTACATATTACATTAAAACTTAATGGTATTTTTTATTTTGATTCTGTTTTGTTTTTTTTTTATGTGTTAATTGATTCACGTATTTCCAGTAGCAAAAAAAAAAAAATATAATTCAAAAAATTGTTTCTTAATTGAAAAAAAAAAAAAATTTTTGTTCTCCAATAAGAGTACATGACTATCAGATGCCTATCGCATTGCATCTATATATGCATCAAAATTGATTTAATTTAAATTTGCGACCACAGGTCAAAAATGTAAATATTAATTCTTAATCTAAAACTTTAAATTCTGGAAGTTTTATTTCGTTTATGATCCAAATTAAAAATTTTTAATTTTTTTTAATTTTTGGGTCTAACGAATTTTATCACTTAAGTTACTAAAGGAATTTAATTTTTGAACTTTTTAAATTTTTGCTTAGGTATAGTTGAAAAGAAATACTGTCATATAGTGAAGGTTTCCATTTAAAACTTTGAAAGGTATATTAAACTAATAAAATGTTTTAAAGCTTGTCTTTGAATTTTTAAAGTATCGGTACAAAATAATACAAGTTTATTTAAATTATATTATTTGTGCATGTATCTACTACCGTAATTTTTATTTTTGGCGAGAGTAGGTGAGAATCTCTAAAAATACCAATAAAAGCAACGTCCTCTTTGATATTGAGCGGCATTTTGTGTTAAAACAAAAGTTTTAATAGACCAATTTTAAGATTACATTACACCACAATTATTGTAAAAAAAAAGAAGGAACTAAAATTTGTAAGGACTATCTTATATTTAAAAGATCTATAGTTTTCAATACCAAAAGTGAACTTTTTAATTGATTTTTATTACACCATTCATATAAGAATATAGAAAATGTCGGTGCTGCAATCAAATATTAAAATGATTGTAATTAATTTTAAAAAAAATACAAAATGACTCAAAACAAATAACTTAAACAACAAAAAACATTTATCGGTAATTGAACCTTTAACTATACATGAAAACAAATGCCCCGGAAGATGTTGTAACTGTTGATATCTAGTTTCTGGACATTTAGCTTTTTTTTTCTCTATAATAAATTATTGCCAAACAAATCAATATAGTGTTGTCCCACTACAAACAAAACTCATGTTAAAAAAAGTCTTAATAATAGGTGTGCACAGTGTGCTATTGAGTAAGAGCGTAGTAAATACGTTTGAAACACCGAGGGCGTGTGGGTTCGAATCCCACACACCTATTAAGAATAATTTCCCCTTACGAAATTACAGCCACAGCTGAAAAGGAAGGGCAGTAATTTTTCAATTCAAAATAACAATTTCCTTGTCCCATTTATGTGGCAGGGAATGAACTAAAAAAAACAACCCTTAATAGCAATGGCGTAGCTATTAAAATATAAACTACAAAAATAATTAATTTCTAGTAAGATTAAATAAATGCTTTTTTAGAAGCAGTCGAAAATTATTGCAAAATAACTTGCAATGATGACTATAGGCTAAAATTTCAAATCCAAATAAGTTTTTTATTTAATTTATTTTTTAAATACTACTAAATACTACTTCAAAATACTTTTTTTAAAAACTAAAGTAAGACAATGATTGGAGTATTTATTCACTTTTCTTGGACAAAAAAACTTAAGGAAAGTGTACTTATTATTATTCAAAACTTTAAGAAATACTCAGATGGATAGATAAGTAGGTAGATAGGTATCTAAATAAGTTAGTAGATAGGTATCTAAGTAAGTAAGTAGGTGGTATGAAAAGGGATTGCAGATGCACATTTAGGACAATTTAAGTCCGTTGTAATCCCTGCGTCAATTTTTCTTCTAAATAAATAACTGGGAGCATATTAAAGTTCTGTAAATCGATTAAGTTCACCACCGATAAGTCAAAAAGAATTTATCCAAAAACTTCTTTCTTTTTAGAGCAAGAGTCGAAAATTCACACAATGCGTAAAATATTGATTACACTTTCATTTCATGTTCGCAGCTTCAGCAAGAGTTATATCAGAGAAGTCCTATGCTTCTAGCATATCTGCCAATCGAACAATGTCCCGTTAAAACTCCCATTAACCTATAAATCCTATTACGATACCGGTTTGTGTGTTTTGTGTATATTGACTTGTTGTTGAGTTAAATATTTACTGGTTGTAATAGGAACCCCAAGAAGATTTTTGTCGCTTCTAGCGAATTTATCAGCTCTACAATAGCCTTAAAAGCCACTATATGCCCAGGTAATCGACAAAAAGAATATCGAACTATTAATGAACGGATAAATTAATAAATATTAAAAAATTAAAATACATCTGTTTAAAGTATCTGTGCAGATTAATAGATTTTTAATTGAATAAATTTTGAAAATTGCTTTGACAAAAGATTTTTACACTACCAAAACATTATACAAAAAGTACTAGATTTCGAACGTTATTAAAAAAACATAAAAACAAATTTAATTATTGTACCGAAATTATATACGAAGAAATTGCAGTAATCAGTATAAAATATTTATAGTTGTCTGAGACAACTTAACCTTTTTACATAATGCATTTATTCGATATACCTACTTTCTTTTTGTTATGGCGATGCATATGAGAAATTATTTTAAGTGCTTTTCGATAGTATTATTTCTTGTTTTTTATTGAAATGTTATGTCTGTTAACCTTCGGTTAAAAAAAAGAAATTCTTTTTATGAATTTAAGAAAAAAACGATCAGATAAAAAGTGAAATATTGGAGCCAAAACGGTATACTTAAAACCACAAAAATTATGAAAAAAGAAAAATTACTATAGATTATTCAAATAGAATTTTTACCGTTTTCTGCTTTTCCTTTAAAAAAAAAAATTTATTACGAATATGATATATTTACAAAACCAAATTTTTCTTGAAGGACTTATCAAATATTTTGATAAATTTATTAAAAGTAATTGCGTACAGACATTATAACTTTTAAAATTGGCGTGGTACAAGTTTCCATACCATTTCAATATAGTAAAATCTCCTAAGGATACAATCAAGGTATAGGGATCAAGTTGCTTTACATATTAATCCATTTCGGCTCGTCGGCCAACGAAAAATCTGTCTCCACTTTTGCATTTCTTAAAGAATTCCCTAAAGAAATTTTTATTAGGTTACGTTAATTTCTTTTTTTTTTTCGAAAGTCTGTTAAAATTGTTCCCGTTTTTCCTTAGTCTGTTTGTTTTTTTCTGTTTTCTAAACAGTTTGCCGAAGATGTTCAAAACTTCCAGAACTATTACTCCTTGCTAAAAGTGCTAACTACGTCAAGTCAATTATAATTCATTAACAAATTTCGATTTGTCCCACTGTGAACAAAACTGTATAATTTTTTAGAGATATTTTACCGTTTTATAAAAGTTTATGACATATTTTTAGAAAGTTATGTCCACTTATTCTGGCGAAGGAAACGAATAAAATTTTATTATTCTGTTTGGAATATTCAGCGGATTGATTTCAAACTGTGTAACTGAGTGTTTTAGCTTGAAAATAGAGTTCAAAAGTTAAACTTTAAAAAATTGGATCAGGATGTGTTAACCCATTACGGCACGCAAGTCTATTGAATAGTTTTCCCAAAATAAAATTTATTTATTTAGCCAAAATATTTTGACTGAAACTTTGGCAGACCTTGTTCAATTAAGTAATTGTTTTAATTTGGTTTCATTAGTTTCATTCTGATTTTAGAACAACAGTATAATAAAAGTGTTAAATTTCTTCATAGTGCAAGTTTACGGATTGATTTCAAACTTTGTCAAAGCATTATTTTTTTTCCAAGATTTATGTTTTTTCCTCATTACATCTAATATGATAATTTTTTTTTTATTTGGCAGATAATTCAATGGCGCTCTTATAATTATTTATCTATCACAATTCACAATATTTATGTGAGACTCCGTTAATTAGTTTTGGAATGATATTAAATAATTTTCATCTTATTATATGTAGATACAAATATCTAATACATGTGCATGTTATTTTAAAATATTCTGTTATACAGATCCTTACAGTTTCCTAAAAAAATAATTTAATTAAAATACTAATCTAACTAGACATGATTGTCGATAAGATTGTGACGCATGTAAATACAAAAATCTTTAAACAACCTTATTCTTTTTTTTAAAATTTCTTTTAAACACCCAAAAAAAAAGTGTCAAATAATTAAATTATTTCAAATTGTATTATAAAAAATCTAAGAACTTCTCATTTTACCGAACGAGGTATGGCAGTCATTATTTATAAAGTTTAGTACAATCTAATTTTAAGATTTAGATGTTTAAAGTCTCTGTATTGTTTTAAAGATATATATATATATTATATCGATGAGACTCTATACAGTCTCCGGATGACCTCAGATATTTTCTCTATTGGTCTCTATCCGGTTCATCTGTTCTCCATAAGCCTTGACCATCCAAATTTCAGCAATCCTGTTTTACCCATTCTTTCCATCTTAATTTTGGTTTGCCTCTGCTACATACACCATATGAGTTGAATTCAAAAATCATTCTCACCGAAAAATTTTCTTCCTTTTTTATAAGGCATCCTAGCCAATGTTGTCTCTGTATTTTTAGTCTTCTGACTATGTTTATATTGTCGTAGAGTGCGTACAGTTCTTGGTTATATATTTATATAAATATAATACCCATTTATATTTATCGGACCAAAGATCTTTCGTAGAATTTTCCTCTCAAATTGTTTTACTGATAATTGTTTCAAATTCATAGTTAACATATTTTAATTCAATTTTTATCGTTCATTCTTTTTCTATACAGCAATGACTTTAAAATAGTTACATTTTTTCATAAAACATAACTTAACACATATTTTCTATTACCCTCAACCAAGCGTTTTATAAAAAGTTGACAAAATTTCTAACATTTTTTTATTTTTAAACATCAATTGTAGGATGTTCGAGTATTCTTTAAAAAAAAATAAGCTATTCTTACGCATGCACACACACATTAATAAATATCAAAAAATAAAAAATTAAAAAATCCTTTTTTTTTCAAATTAAAAAATCATTTTTTAACTGTTAAAAAGTGTTAAGTTTCATAGTTTCTCATAAAAACGAAAAAAAAAATTATCCCGCCAAATTTCTTACATGAGTAAACCAGGAATTTTTAAGTCAATTTTTTTTTTTTTTTTTGGTGAAATGAATTGCAAATTTTTTTTTAAAACTGCTATGAAAATAAAGGATACTTTCTAAACAACAAAAACAAAAAAAAAAGGAAAAAAATAAACTAAAAATATAAAATTACTCATTATCACCTTCAAAGTAAAATATATCTTGTGTCCCATTGAATTTTAATACAAATAAAGTGTGTATGTAACGTAATGAATGACTCATTCACCTGAATAACTTTTATTAGTATTAAATTTCTGAATTATGCATTGTTTTTTTTTTTTTCGTTTTTGTTAGAAGTCTTGTGTCTGTGATATGAAACCGAAAAAAAAAAACAAAAAATGTTTTAAAATTCTGTAAATAAAAGACTAATAGTTTGGGTGGTCTATTCTTGATCAAGAATCTCTCAAGTAAAGTGATATATGAAAATGGTAAGATAAAAAGTGTTGGAAAAAAATAAGTAAAACAAAAAAAAAAAAAAAAAAAGTGTGTAAATTATTCTTTTGTTAACGGCGCCTTCTTTTTTTTTTTGTTAATTTGCAAATTTAATTATAGGAATCTGGTCTACAAAAACAAAAGATTTAAGTTTATTTGAAATGAAATACGAGTAGCTGTTTATCAATTATTTGCATACTATATACTAATGATGATAGTAACAAGTTTTTAATTAAGTCAATTTTTAATTAACTCTTTATAATAACAATATAGAAGTTATTTAAAGTTTTAATTAAATTAAAAAGAAATAATAAATTGATTAAGTTAATTTGTAAATAGAGAATAATTAAATTTGAAATAAATCAATAAAAAGTCTCTTGAAGTTCTCGAGATTCATTTGTGTTATTAAAGAGGTTAATATTCTTTTCAATAGTTTTATTTATTTACCTTCTTATTCCCATTCACTTAACTGTTAAACGTCTTATTTTTATTTTTTATACACGTATATAAACGTATGTTTAAGGATATAATTAATTTGCGATTGCGTTTGTGACACCTTAAACGAACCGAGCTAGATATAGACTCAAAAGTGTGAATCGGATCAGAATCGAAAAACTGGTTGATTAAGTCATGCACAACCGTCCGTCCGTATGATAACTCAAAAAACAAAAGAGATTTTGGATATCGATAACTCAAAAAATAAAGGAGAAGAAATTTTCTGAAAAGATATTAACTTGCATGCCAATAACTTCTGTAAATCTTGGTTGTGGTAGAGCACCAGGTTCAGGTAGCTCGCATATCTTGGAACATAATTAAGTTAGACATCTAAAATCTTGTAAAAGATTATCAAGTTTTATGTAAGTAGCATAATATTATGTTCATTCGAATATCCTAGAGTTGGGAACACTCTTCTTGGTTTTTTTTTTATTTTCTTGTTTTTAGAATCGCAAAAAAGAGCGTTAGCTCATATAGAATGAATATAATATTTAATATGTAACATTAATTTAAATTCATTATTTATTTTTTTATTAATTTTATTTAGTATTGTACGCTATTTATAAATTTTTATACATTTATAACATTACTAGAAAATCGCCTGTGAAATTGCACAATTTCTATAGATGCAAAAACATTTACGTTATCATACTAATTCCCTTAATAAACTAACTAAAAATTTCATTTTTACATCAGCACCATTAAAAAAACGTTGGAATCACTTACTTGATGTAATAGAAAAAAAACATAAAACAAATCTAAACACATAAAATTAAAAAAGCTAGGTACAGTTTCTTAATTTTTTCTTGCCGTTTTTTCGTGGCGGTAATTTTTGACAGTCTTAAAAATGGTCCAGGCTAAAAACACATTCAGGGTAAGAGTTCGTGGCGATATGTCAAAAATTGTTTGAAACACAATATGTATAATATAAAGTTCACAATAAAAACCGGCGAAAAAATGCCGACGATATTTTTGCCAGGCTGAAAAATTTATGTTTTACAATTTTGTAGCGGCGAAATCAATATAGTTGTATTTGTGACATTAAAATTCAAAAACAATTTTTAATGTCATTTTGTTAACATTCGTAGATAGGTTAAGATAATAATATGTCATTTGCAGAAAAATTACTCGAGGAAGTAGGTAATAAAGAAAATAGTAAATTAAATGAAGACACATTCTTTCTTGTTCGTTTCAAAAAATGTTCTTCATCCTTTTCTTTTATTTCCATATAATATTTTATGAAGAAATCATCTTGTTCCGATCTTCATTTGCTATGAAATTCGAATTTACCCACCAACCGCTACAACATTTTTGTTACGTTTAAAACAATCGCAATAATTGAAATAGTTTTAATATTTTTAAAATTTTACTCTTTATTTTTCTTTGGTTTTAAAAAAAAAAATTTTTTTTCAATAAAAAAACAGCTGTTTTCGTCGCGAAATTACATTATTTACCAAAACTACTTTCAACTGTTTTGCGTTTATTTTTTTTTTTGCTTGAAAAAAATATGCTGAATTTATTTTATTTAAATGTATTTTGGAAGAGGTCTTTGGTATATTTAATAAAAGATTCATGTCTCTGATAATTTTCGGCTCTTTTTTTTTTTGTGAAGGTCGTTTTCGACAGCTTTTTAATTTAATGGTCTAATAATAAATTAGTACAAAATTATGAATCTATTGTGAGAGAATGCTTCTAAAATGATATTTTCTATGTTATTTTTTTCTTTTTTTTTAAGAAAAATATCCATTTCTATAATATTTAGTAAGTTTCTGACTTCTGTTATGAAATATAATTATCTAAGTCTGCCGAATTTTATATTAATAAAAAAAACTTCGAATATTTTAAGTTATATCAAAAATTCTGCTTAAAAATCAAAATTTCAAACTAAATAAACAAAACTACTTTTAAAGTCTGTTGCGAAGCTTTTACCTGCTTTTATAATAGTGAAAATAAAATCAAAATAAAATCGGCTTATTATTTTTTTCTTATAAATATGAGGCTTACTATAAACTTTGCTCTTTTCACTTTCAGGCCTTTTAATTTTAATTAAGAGTATTTTTATTTTTTTTCTTTTTCAAAACAAAGAATCATTTGAAAACTGCCAACAGAAGATCAATTTATTTTTAATTTACAGCTGCGACCAGTTCATAATGAATGTGGGGAAAGTAATTTTTAAAAAGTAATAAATCTTAAAATTCTTACTTTTAATGAAAATTTTGTGTCTTTGATAATACTTTTAGTCGAAGATTTGTGTCTCAGATAATAAAATTTTAAATTATTAAATAAATATACAGACATATCATCATTGCCAGCTTAGTTTACATTCAGTGTGAGTGGTTTATCATAGAAATAAAATATTTTTTTTTACATGTTGGCAAGGTCTCGCCAACATTTTGTTTATTATATTATAGATATATTTTTGTATATTTTGAAATTCAAATTTACTTTAATAAAAATTAAGTTTAAATTTAAGTTAGTTCATTTTATACAAAATTCAAAACCATAATAAAACAAGACAAAATGTAAACCAACGATTTTTAAAGACGTACATTTTCCAAAAGACAGTACAAACTGTTTAAAATACTGTGACTTACACCAAAACTTGTAATATTTTTCTTAGAATTTCATTTATTAAGAAAAAAAGAGACACTTTCATCAATTTTAAACATTTGGATAATCATTTTCATCAATTTTAATCATTTCATCATTTGGAATTTTATTAAACCATTTTAAAATGACATCCTTTAAATGCCTTGCATTTTCATGTTAGCAGTTTTAATGGCTCTTTTTAAAACATTTTGCATTACGTTGCGCAACGTTTCTGGCTCAAATTTTGCAAGTTCTTTTCGAATATTTTGCTTTAGTTCCTGAATGTTTTATAAGTTGTTGACGTAAACCCATTTCTTCAAGAAACCCTACAAACAAAATCAAGGGCCGTCACATCTGCAGAACGAGGTGGCCCCCCGAAATCAGTATTTTAAGAAATTATTCGGTCATCGAAAAGTTCTCGCAAAATCGCCATTATCTCTCTCGCGGTATGAGCTGGAACGTAATATGTCACAATTATTGATAAATACTAGATGTAAAAAATTTTTCAACATGGTCCGGTATACCGCCCCAAAGACGTTTTCTGGATGCTCAGTTTCATCTTCGAAAAAATATGAACCGATAACTCTATCAGCCGTAATTCCACATCAAACAGTGCATCTGAGGGGGTGTAATTGTCGTTGATGCACTGCTCTCGGATTCTCCGTACCCTAAATTCGGTAGTTCTGTTTATTAACACTCAGTTCAAGTTGGCTTACCCTGTATCTGAGACTTTTTGATAAATCAACTTAGACGAAATAGATATTTGTTATCTGAGTTTTGCCAATTGTTACGCCACCTTAATTATTATTTTAAAAATTTATTTTATCTTTATCTTGATTTTATTTTTTACCGTTCAGATATAAATATCTGCCAATATTTTTGGAAACTTTGCTTTAAAGACATATGGGTCAGCTGTACAAATATTAAATTATAATAAATATTATTTATTTATTTTTTTTATATTATATATCATTTATATGTATATTATATATATATATATATATACATATACATATATACATATATGTATTTTATATAATATTTTGATCTTAATGGCGTTTGAAGACGAGATCATTCGCCTCAAAAACCGGCGACTTACACACTGCATATTCGTCAGATATATAAAAATTAAGGTGGAAAAAAAAACCCATAAAACCAATTTTAAAAAATAATGTTAATAATTTTAAACTTAATTAATTTTATAACAAATTAACGAAATGATGTGATATGATTTTTAAAATATTAATAATTATTTTATACTAGCATATAACTATATATAAAATGATATTTGATCTTCTTCAATTTTATTATAAATGTTTTATTTTATTTATTTGTTTTGTTTTCATTTTAACCTTATATGGTTATGTCATAATTCAATCAGATTTTCTGCCTAAGTAACTTTTATATATATATATTGAGGTACATATACATATATATACTTTTTCTAAAATAATATTTAATTTCCTATAAAATATTATATTATGGAAAAAATATAAAAAGAAAATTTATTTAAAAATACAATATGTATCTATTATTTATCACCGACAGATACGGTGCAGGATCAAAAGTCCCATAGCCAAAAGTTCCATGGGTCTTTTGACTTATCGCTATAAGACAAAAGTTCCAAAAACAAAAGTCAGAGGTCCCATGTGATTGCAGTGTCAAAAGTCCCATAGTTAAAAGTCCTATTGGGACTTTTGACTTATCACTATAAGACAAAAATCCCAAAAAGAAAGATCAAAAGTCCTTTGAATCACTTATTTGGGTCAAAAGTCCCATGGTCCCATGAAACATTATTAATATTTTAAAAATATAATATTGTGTTTTTAGTATATTTCATTGTTTTTAAATACACCATCAATTTTATTAATATTTTGAAGCAAATTTTTATTGTAATGGTCACAACAATTAGAAAGGAGTTTAAAGTTAGTTACAAAATTTGAAATGCTTTGTTGTTGAAACATACATAAATATATGTAAAAATAATAATTAGAAGAGATTTTAAAATTGGTTATAAAATCAGGATTATACGTTTTTTTCTAGAATGTGTATATATTTATGTATATAAATATTCTAAAAAAAAAAAGTCCGATTTTCGTAACCGACTATGAAAACTCTCCTAATTATATTTTAAAAGCCTTGTTGTTAAAATATATATGTACAAATATAATAAGGAGGGATTTTAGAGTTGGTGACGAAATCAGGATTACCCCTTTTCCCAAAATATTTATTTATATATATACATATATAAATTTCCACCGCAGCCACAAACATTTACAAATTTTAAATTACAAATTTTTACAAATTTTTTGCAAATTTTTTGATTTGAAATTTTGATTGCCCCGCTAAACAAATTATTTAACCCCTGATTTTATAAGCATATCTAAAATCCTTTCAAATTATTTTTTTTTTACATGCATATTATTATAAACAACAAAATGTATTTAAAAAAAATAATAAGCAGGGATTTTATAATTGGTTACAGAAGGTAATGACCAACCCGACGCGACTGTTGACGGCTTTCGGCTGGACTTTACACAACTACTGAATATACATAGAAATACATAATAATAACAAAATTACCTGTTCAAAAAACTCAATATAATTACGTTTTTTGGTTGGGGAATTTATTTTTATTTTAATGGGACTTTTGACTAAGTTCAGTTAAAATAATTAAAAGTTCAATTAAAAAAGCCCAGAACCTTTATTGTGACTTCTGTCCTTAACACTAAGTCAAAAGTCCCAATGGAACTTCTGGCTATGGGACTTTTGACCCTGCACCGCAGATACATATATGTATATACTGTGATCAAAAGTTATTTTTATAAATTTATAGATACAAAAATTTTGTTTTGCTAATGATTTTCAAATTGATGTGATTAGAAAATGGTTTTAAATTACAACATTAAAATCTTTTAATATAAATTTAAAACTAAACTAAACTAAACTATTTATAATGATGAGTTAAAAAAAAACACAACAACAACAAAAACAAATATATATCTCGTATTAAATCTCGTAATTGTTTATTCACTTAAATTGAGGGAAAAATGAATTTTATTACATTTTGTTTAATAAATTTTATTTTTGTGGTTTTAAACCTTGAATTATTATTTTTTTTTTTTTTTTGTTATTTTTACGCTTTGTGGCTTATTTTTATTTTATTTCTATATTGAATATAAACATGTAAATTGATATTTTAATATTAAGTACCTATAAATAATATAAAATTATAATAACTATAGGTATTTCTCTTCATTTCTAAAATACAAAATGTCATTTTTAAATCAAGTTTTTATTTACTTAAAATTATTACAATTATAATTTTTTTCTTTTTGTTACTTTGTTGCACATTAATGTACCTATAATTAAAGAATATCTAAAGATGGTTTAAAATTTCAATTAATTTTAACACTCAAAAAAAATTCTCTTTAGTTTATATACCTTCTGTATTTAAACTTGTTTTCTTTTGGGAGCGGGTCACAATTCTGCCCGGCAAAATCAACCTGCGACAAAATCTTGCGTTTTTTTTTATCTGGCATTACAAAATCTATCTTTCTAAAATTTGCATTACAAAATCTTTCAACGGACAAAATCTTGCAAAATATTTAATAAAATTTAAAGCAATAGATTGTGGCTTTGTTTTTAAAGTATGTATAAACAAATAGTCAAAGAGGATTTTAGAGTTGGATTCAAAAGCAGGTTTGCCGCTTTTTCCAGAATATTAATATACAAGAATATGTGACATTCTGAGTTATATGTAAGATTTTGTCTTAGTAGATTTTGGAGAAAAGATTTTCAAAAGCAAGATTTTGTATGCAAGATTTTTTCGCATTAAATTTTGATGTAAAAGATAATGTAGCAAACCCATTTCTTTCGTTACATTTTAGTTTCTTCTTTAGTGTTGTGTGTCACTGTACGTTATTATTTTTTATAAGTTGATTTTTCTTTGTAGTTATACGGTATCACCTACACTTTACTGATTAGGCAATGTAAATAATTAAAAATTAATTCGTTTTACTATAAGTTTCATTATTAACCTATAAATTCTTTTTAGTAGGCCAAACATTTATTAGAACTTATTTCGTCATTGTGCAGTTCTATTGGACTCTTCAGTAGATAATAAAACTAAACATTACCTATTGACAACTTTCAAAAAATCTTTTCAACTCACAAACCTTTATATTAAAAATTAATAAAAAGGTCCGTCATTTAAAAAAAATTAACCTAAAAAAAAGTTGATTTTATAACAACACGCATTGATAACCGAAACCAAATCATAATTCGGTATTTAGATTCATAAGAAAATGTTTTGAAAAATTAGCTTATTAGCTTCATTATGTCCATCCGCCCGTACTTCTACATCATTTAATCGTTCAAAATCGAGCAATCATTAACCATGGATAAAACAATAAATGTTGAACAGCGACTAAAAGTAAATAAAAGCGTTATTTTCAAATGTTTTTATCTCAAGGTCTACTGAATATTTTTTCAATCTAAAAAGGCCGACTACAAGCGACAAGAAATTGTTTAAACCAACTTTACAACGGGGCCTCGTTTGGGGTAAGAGCGTATAAAATACGTTGTAAACACCAAGGGAGTTGGAGTTCGAATCCTACACACGTCGTGAGAATAATTCCCCTATACGACATTTACAGTCACGTCTGAAAAGAAAAGACTGTGTAATTTCCTTGTCACATTTATGTGACAGGGGAATGAAAAAAAAAAAACTTTATAATTTTAATTTTATATATTAAAAATTTTGGAAATTTAGTATTTAAATTTACCGTTATGTGAGAACAAAATTATGAGAAACTTTTATTCTTACGTGTTTCCACAGCGCTTTTAGTTAGAAAATTTTTGTATCTCCTCCTGTTTAAGAGATATTAGGCTTCGAAAATTCGCTATTTTTCTACTACATACTACTACAATTTAACCAGTTAAAATTACAGGTGTCCTCTTGTCGAGAAATTAAAGTTTCATTATTATATTTTAAACAACTCTTCTTATTTATATAGGATTTCTTTAAAACTGAAGAAGTGTGTCTTGATTTTCACAATTTTTTCTTAAATAAAATTACAAATTATTACGCAAAAGTAGTCATAATTCTAAAATACTTTTTATTATCTATTTACAAATGAGGACCCTTAATGATATATTGTTTTATATACTGCAAGTATTGGAAAATATGTTCGCCCGATATATTCGAGAAGCTGCCATACAACTCATTTATTATTATAAGCATAACTCAGTGTCTAATTAGGTAAATATCTGAAATTTGGAATTTAAGTTTTATGCATTTGGTTGTTCAAGTGTTACAGATCTGGCGAGTGCAAGAAATTTGCCAAATGCAACATTTTTGGGTCATACAACTTTTTTCTTTATATTAACATAACTCAGTTGCTATAATATAATCTGAGTATTTAAAAGTTAAGTGTTACACCGAATGACTTCTGATTAGTCGAGCAGAAATAATATACAAAATGTAAACTAAATTTATTATTTACCATATAGTTTTCTTCAAAGTGTATAGACATGTAAAGAAATAACATTGATTTTCTCTTAACTTGAATTTATAAATTTAATTTGAGAGATGATTATTAGACATATTAAGCAACGAACTTATTATAACCTATATTCTAATCTATTCTACTATTCATAACCAATAACTTATCCTTATTTCAGAAGTGTGCTGTACGTAGAAATGTACCTACGCGTATATCCTATACATTTTTTGCGTAGAAACTGCCGAATCAGAATAATTTCTGGTTGACATCATACTTGACATGATTTAAAAATTTCATAACAATATATTGAATAAAAAATGAAGTTAAATGACAGTAGATTAAAGATACACAATTATTTAATTTTAATTACATTGGAAGGATAACAATTTTTTAGTATTTTATAATAATTTCAAAGTAAAATGGATTTTCTTATTTCAACTCAAATTTATAACAATAATTGGTTGTACTTGCAAAAGCAAGAGTTTTTGAGATGACGTCATCATCTGACGGTATTCTATGACATCATGATTTTATTATATTTATTACAAATAAAAAAGGACTTAAAATGTTTTGTCTGTATTAGATGCTATACTAATTCTGATATATTATCTCCACTACTGATACATTATATTATCATTGTATATAAACTATATTAGCTGCTTATTATTATCGTTGATTTCCTCTTAATAAAAATCATAGTTAAATCAGGTTTAAATATTAGAAAATAGTATTTGACAATTATCGAGAAACCATATTCCACAATAAAACTGAAAGATTTCTTCAAAACTTCATCAACTACTCTCACCGATATAATTATATGGAAGTACATTTTTAGGACTCAATACATTGAGAGTCTGAATCGTTACATTGAGACTCTGAATTTACCTTTAATTTTGTAGAAGCTATTAAAATATTAACATTTATAAAAATTGGACCACAACAAAAAATATATAATAAACATCTAAAGGATTAAAATTAATCTATTTTTAGTTAATTAGATAAAGCCTTAAAATGTAACAAAATCAATAATGAATTAAAATTAAACTTTTTTAATTATTAAAAAAAAAAAAAAACAATTAATTAAAATGATTGCAAATTAATTTAAAACAACGGTTGAAAAACCACGCGTTAGAAAAAAGACAAAAAATACGACGGTTTATGTGGGAATCTTCCAAAGACACCAAGAATCCCCTCTTGGTAATTTCAGATTCTTACGGACTAAACCCATCTGTCCTTTAGCCAATATAATGGGATAAAACTCGAACTGCACACAGTATATTGACTAGGAAGTAGAGATAGGAGAGGATAGAATTAAACTATAAAAGTTAATTCATTCGGGTATCCCAGACTTGGCACAGCCTACTCTACTGCACTCTTTTTCGTTTTTTTTTTTATAGTTACGGTAATATTAAATGTTCTCTGCAACAAAATGAACGTGCCAAAGTCGTTCTTTTGATTTCATTTTATAAACATACAACTATTTTCATCCATCTTTTCAGCACGTTAAAAAAGAAAAAAGCGAACTAGAATCGAAATATAGAGAAGTGTTTTGGGTTCTAGGTCAAAACTCTAAATTGCCAATAGAGTATAAATATTTGTTATATAACCAAATAATTACGTCTATCTGATTGTCCGGCTTACATCTATAGGATTATGTCAAACAAATAGATATTCAGAGTATTTACATAAGGGTTTAAACTAGATTTCTATTGAGAATAAAAAAATTAAAAAAATATGCATTAAAATGTAAACCCCGTTTAGAAGAGCATCTAACATAAATCTAGAAGCATCAAAACTTCTACATTGCTTGGTCTGCAGTTCCAGTAGATCTAAAAGATTTAACGCAAAATTATTGATCAGTGTCTAAAATTAGTTTTAATCTTTTAAAAGGGGATTGATATCACCAAAGAAAACAAAATGAAGAATATCCAATTTTTTGAGTATAATGTAATGTAACTTGAATTGAGTTTTAAATTAATATTAAAATTAATTTAGGGTTTTTATATTGTGTATTGAACTAAATCTATAATACACTTTTTATTTTCACCGTCTTAATATAAACTACAACTGACGATATAAATCTTTCTGACTTTAAACATCTATTGCGAATATATTATCTGTGGATATAAATAAGTGTCATCACATTCCTAAAAATCAATCGAACTAGGTTTTCGTTGTATTAAACAAAATTTTAGAAAACTTCAAACAAATATACATCTTAAAGTATTGATTCTACAGCTGTAAGTGTTGGTAAGATTGTAAGGATCGGTTGATTATTGTTTTAAATATATTATTTATCACATCATATTTATAGTACTATATATAGGTATTTATAAATAAATTAAAAATTACAAATTAAATTTAATTTTAAAAATTTAATTTTAATTATTATTAACTATATGCATTTCAGTTTTCCAATTAATTAATTATAATTTCAGTTTTCATCACAAATACTTTTAAATTGTTCTTGTTTTTATATCATTGGCACTTTCTTTTTTTGTCTGGACAGTTTGAATCCATTCTTTAAAAATTGAATATAATTATAAAAAAAAAAATTTTTACCTATATAGTATTATTCCAATGAAAAATTTCTATAACATTAATTTGACTGCTTCTCTCCAATAAATTCAATACAATTTGAGAATATTTAATTCATTGAAACATTTAATTGATTCATCGATTGTCTGATCAAAAATTTTGTTTATAAATACGGTCTATATACGCAGTTCGATCAATTAGAAATGATGGATCATTTTACACACCTTAACTGATATAAAACAATTAAAAAATTTCTTATCTTAAATTTTAGAATGTATGATTTTGGGATGTTTAAAATATTATGAAAAAAAATTTCTGAAGAAAACAAAAAAACAAAAAATCAAATCGGATCAGATCTGATCCAGACAACAATTTCAAACCGAAGAAAAAAAACAACAAGCAAAAAAGACATTTTGTACATCAAGTTTTTCCTTTTTAAATAAAGTTGTCTTGTTAAATTATTTTAATTTCTACATTTATTTTTTAATATGTTTTTTGTTTTTTTTTTTGAATTTCTGATTAATAAAATTAAAACAAACAAAAAAAAACAACAACTCGATAAAATAAGAAATTCAATCATTTATTGAAAATTAATCATTTTTCAAAAAAAAAAAAAAAATAAAATATTATTAATGGTATAGACACTAAAAAGAAAGATTAAATAAAGATTTTATTTGCACCCCTGATTCAAAACTATTGAATTTGAAAATTTATTTTGAAAATTAACTAATGACAATTAATAATATACCAGATACTGTGTCTAGGTAACAGGATAGGTTCCAGAAATTATTGATTTATTGAGACAAAACGTCATCAAATATATTAGAAGACTATTCAGCTAATTTGCAGTACCTATATACAATCATAACTAGTTATCATAATTTTCTACAAAAGTTCCATCTCCATTATATTTCTTTACGCATACCTATTAAATGTATCTCGACCAATTCATAACTTCCAAGAACGAGCATCTCCGGGAACAGTTGTTTTCTCGAAGAAGAATGATAACAAAGAAAATCTTCCACTGACCCAACAACTTCAACGGTATTTGCCAGCTTCTATATTTGTGACCCCATGTTAAGTGAACTTATCTAACGTGTAGAAATGACAATATAGATCTATTGTTAAAATTGTTGTCACCTTGATGTCAGAAACAGTCCAATTGTTTCAGTATTTCTAATGTTTGTTAAAAAATATATTTTAAATGCCTCAACTTATAAATCCCTTAATAAAATATTGTAAAAAATTATCATTGCATCAATTAAAGATATAATTTTTCTTCGTGAGTCAAATAACAATGAGTATATTGTGTTTGATTAAATAATGTTTCTTTTGCAGTTTGCATCTACTTGAACCCTCTAGAATATAAAATTTCTTGAATTTTTTATTATAAGTATGATTTTAAATACTAATCGATCATAAAATTTTCAAAATCTTTTCTGTTATCTATTTATACTACGATAACCACAATTTCATATTCTAAGAATAAAATTACAGTCTGACTTTTTTTTTTATTTTAGCCTCATTACACTAAATTGAAAAACAAGTTATATATCATTTATACAACAACTTAGAATTTTTAAAAACTTTGATAGCAATATTTCATTAAATAAATTGAATATATTTCAAAATGGCAGACGATTTTTTTAAGTGTTTTTATATTTATTTTTTATTAATTGAAAATTTAATCAATTTTATAAATGGTAAGGACTTATTTAAGAAAAAAAACAAAAAAAGCTAAATTAAAAAATAACTAACTCTTTTACTTTTTACACTCTCACTCGTTAAATAAAACAAAAATGGAAGAAAATAAAACACTAAAACAATTTTCGAAATCATTTGTCAAAGTCACAAAGCAAATCACTTTTAAAATGTTATAAAAATTGAATGTTTATTTAAAATTTTATTTAAACGTACGTTATTAGTTCATTTTTTAAAAATATTTTCAGAACTTAATTTTTATTTTCTTACTCTGCCTGTCTTTTCATTATTTAAACTGCATAAAATAAGGATAAATAATTAATTGTTGTTATTGTAGTATAAGTTAGAAGTGTTTCGTTTTTTACCATTCCTTAAATCATCAGTAGGCATTGTAATATTGAAATTCCCTAAACAACTTCTGATTAAACATTTAATTTATTCCAGTACAAAAATGAAATTGTGCAGAAATCATCTGTGAGTTATAAACACAAAATTAAAAATTATATTGTAAAACGTATTTTAATAGACTATTTATTGTACAGAAAAAAAATATACATACATAATATAAATCTAATATTTCCAATAGTCTATGAATTTTGTTAGTTTAGAAGAACATAAGATTAACATCTCGTGATTAAATGTAAATCTGTTTTAACTATTTTACATCTTTTAAACTTATTTAAAAATCTAGTGACCTAATTATCTTATATCTAAACTTTTCTGCCCATGATTCTTCCTGCATTTGTTTGCAAAAATTCAATAATGTAGATTTAAAATATGTGAACAAGACAACTTATATTTTCAAATTATAATTTTTAAGATATTAAAGATTCCAGAGAATATATTTAGAAGATGTTATTATGTAGACTGTAGAGTAACAAAATGGGGTTAACACTTTTGTAGGAGTATTGGGTAAAAATCTTTCTGTTGCGAAATAACTTCAAATTTTTTTTAAATTGCTTTCATTAATAATTATACCGAATTTTAAATTGAAGATTTGAAAGAAATTTCAAGTTTAATCTAAATAAGAGAAAACAGTTCTATGATTGAAATTAAATTGTTTAATGAGTATAAAAATATAAAGCGTTTTATGTTATTTCTATTAGCGAAAATCTTTTCTTAAGGCATTTATTTGTTGTTATGTCAAAATATGATTAAAATTTAATTTTTTTTTTAAATTTAACAGTTTTATACAATATTTTAATTCAACTTAAACCAAATATTCACAATTTCTTTTCAATCCATGCTATCCCTATAGTTTTGATGAATTGCAGTCCTAAAATACTATAATAAAGCAGTTTAAATGTCGTTTTTAAGGGCAATTTTCAATTATTTTCACTTAATCTCGTAAAAATAGACCGTCGTCCCATGTTAGAATAAAAAGAACTAAACAATAAAAATGTGTGTTATTTCTATTACAATAACGGTTTAAATATTTCTTTCTTCTTTTTTAATTTCTTCCATTTTATTCGAATTGACTTCTGCTCAATTCATTAATTGAATTGTAACTGATACGATAAATCTATTCGTTATATTTTACATGCTAGGTGATTGTCGGCATTTCATTTAGTTTATTTTTTTTTTTTTTTCTTTTTTTCAGATTTTTGTTTTACTTCATTTTAGTTGAACACATAATATACATATATATGCATATAAATATATAAAAGTACACAAAAGAAAGGTAAAAAACAAAAAAAAAAAAAAAAAAACATAAAAATAAATAAATTGAACCCCACAAAATCCCTGATAAGCAATTGAAAATCCCTCTTTATACATTTATTGAAACGTAATACGGTCATTTGTCATTGTTTAAGATGTGACGGCTTTTGTGGTTGATTAATATTAGTTTTCAAATAAAATTTACTGAAATGCAACAAAAACAAAACAAAAAAAAAATGAATTAAAAATAAATTAAAACAAAATAATGAAAAATAATAAAAAGTATCAAATATTATTATGTTTTAATTTTATCAAGTAAAATTTATTGAATTGTTAAATGTATTTTGTAACTTGTATGGATTTAAAAAAAAAAAAAATATATATATATATATAAAATCTTAGAAACAAAAAAAACTTACATCCTCACTGCAAGACTTTCATAAAATAACTTACAAAACGACCATTTTTATTTTCTATGTGTTTTGGTCTACCCTAATTTAAAGAGTTTAAATTTATACACGATTAAATTTAATTTTTGGTTTTTAAGTTATTGAGATAAAGTTACAATTTACATGGGGATGTATAGGTTCCAAATGGAAGAAATTAAAATTTATGGAATAAACTATAAGATCCGTTTAAAAGTTCATATAAATGTAAAAGAATCAAAACTCATATATAATCCCAAAATGCCCATAGAAGACTTAGAACTAGGCCATTAGAATTAGCGAAAAAAATACATATCTATAGAGGTCTACAGTTTCAGAACATCAATAAAAGTTAGAGCAAAAGATAGCTGTTTTTAGTGATTTAAAGTTTTACATATCTAACATATCTAACAGTATTTTCCACAAAGTATTTTTCAATTTCACTCTTATACCCATCGAAAAAAAATATAATGATTGTGATCAATTTGTGGTTAAAATAAAAAACATAAACTAAAATTCATTCAACATAATTTCTTCGTTAAAGTCAATCATATCAAGGACTCAGCTATCTCATATTTCAAAAAGTTTTATAAAAGTATAAATAAAATTTTGTTTGCCAGTAAGAAAAATTTCGTCTCAGGTAAGTAAAGTAAAAAGTATCCCATTTTATTGTGAAATTTTATTTAGCAGTTTACTAAAAACCCCAAAACTATTCTTATGTCAATTGAACTTTGTAGGTCTTCAACGCTAAACGCTTTGTGCATAATACACTATACAGTTGACTCAGAAAGTACCAATTGTTGTGAACGTCGGGAAATTAACATTGTGGGGTCAGCTGTAACACTATCACTCACAGCACTAACATTTTCTTGTGAACGACCGGCACAAGCATATTGATGTCTTTCTCGATCTTGTACTGCATCAGTTTCTTGAAATATCCGCACAATATTACCAATTTGTTGCTCAGTTGGAAGATTATGTCGACCATAAACATTGCGTAATTTGCGAAATACATTTCTTACAGAACGACCATTTTCATAAAATAATTCAATAATTTCAGCACGTTGTTGTAATGTATACGACTCCATTTTTATAAATGGCAAACCTTCAACTGTCAAAATAACATGTAATACAGGTGCGTTCAATGTTTGAAGTGTGTTACATAGGTGTCTACTTTTGAAAACTCAATTTGAAACACCCTTTATATAAAACAAAAGCAAAAATCTTTTAATAGTCGTTCCTACAATTTAAGGTGTCTTGTACCCAACACTTGATTGACCAGAATTGCAACAAAGTAAAGAGACTTAGAGAATTAGAAAAAGATATATAAGGTAAAATGTAAACCAAGCACTTTTAAAGGCTTCCAAATTTGCAAGAGACAATAAAAACAGTTTGAAAATATGATTTATGCCAAAATTTCTAAGTTTTCTTAGAGAAATATAAATGATAAATTGTGAAAAATCAAGAGACAGTTTCTTCAGTATAAGAAAGCTCTTTATCTGAAAAAATCTGAAAATTTTAAGGTTCTAGCTGAAAGTCTGCCTTAGTTGTACCAAATTTTGCAATAATCAAGTTTTCTTCCATTTTCAGGAAACCCTAAATAACTCAGAAAAACTAACTAATTATAAGTAAAAATAAAATATTAAAGCTTTAATTTTTGCGTATTAATTTGCAAAAATTTCTACAGATGCAAGTGTCTGAAAATAGAAAATTTTTAATTTTTGACTCCCAATAGCTCTTACAGAGGGGGTGATTCAAAAAAAAAATCCGAGGTAATTTCTGAATAATAATTCTTATTTCAAAGTTTAAAAGCTGTACGTGAAAATGAAAATTTTCTTTTCACAATTTTCTTTCAACGTTAAATTTAAAAAATACCAAATTGCACAATTTAAAAAAATAAAAATTGCAAAATTTTGATATTGATTTATAAAGATAAAAAAAAAATCCTGGGTGGAAAAGGGCTACATAATTAAAATAGTTGTTCTACAAAAAGTTGGAACCTAAGTTACCTCAGTGCAGAAGATTTGTGTAACAGGCGGACGGACAGAATAAAATTAATAGGCAAATTTTTCAAAAATTTTTAAAAATTGTACTAAAAACGGTAGGAAATGTATAGGAATACAAAAGCTAAAGTATTAAATTTAATATAATATAATATAAATACAAAGTAGTGAGAAATGAAAGTGTTACTTGATGCAGTACCAGAATTAATTTATTTCTAAGCTTTTTACTTAGACTCCATATGCTAAATTATTCTGTTTATGCATATTAAGCGTTTGTTTAATTTTTATATATGCATAACCACTTCCGAAATTTAAATAAATTCTTGAAGTTCAAATACAAAACAGGACTATAAATCTAATTTTCTTACCTAGTTTTCGCCTCTAATTTTTTTAAAAACTTATGCATATAGAACAAATGAGTGATTGTAACGTACGTTAAAAGCTATTTTTTATACAAATGAACGATGAACCCCATATCTTGAAAACTGGAAGAGTCTCATCTTTAAAAAAGTTACCTACCATGCAGCGGTATATAGTTGTATAGTTTTTTACGAAACACCCTGGTATATTAATTAAAAATAATTTTGAAAATTCTTATTTTAGCTTAAATATAAAAAAAAAATTTATTTATCTTCTAGAAAATATACAAAAATTAAAAATATTTGTGTTAGTTACGTGACAAAATCTTTAATTTATAAAAAAAAAAATCCAATTTAATTTTATTGTAAAACGCCCTTCAATTTTACTTGTAATTTCATTGCAATTTAAAAAAAAAAAAATTAAAAAATTATAAAATTAAATGGAAACAAAAATACCAATTTATAGCTTTTAAATTTTTTTTTATATAAATTCTTAGCCAACAGAGTATTAAGTTTTTCTTTATAATTGAACGTTTTTAGCCAATTTTCAAACGTTTTCATTTAATCACGTAGATCAGTTCATATTTTTTTATATTCTTTTCTTTTAAGTTCTTTTTAAGTCTATAATATTAAAATATAAAAAAAATATAAAAATTAAATATTTGAACGTGTGTATTACTTTTAAAAATTTATTAAATTGAACAATTTTTAATACTGATCTTTTTTTTTAGAAGAAAAGAAAAGGGAATCCTGCAATCCAATTACTTTAACTAATCCTTAAAAAAAAATTTGTATATTTTTATTCTTCAGACTAAAATGATAATATCATTAAGAACTTACGGTATAGAATGAGATATTGCTAAAGAGTTGGTATAGCTATAAAGCTGCAACTAGGTGTATCGGTTCCTTATATCGATGTAAGGTATACTTATCGTCTTCTAACATTCTAAACATCTATAAAGCATATATCAAACCAAAGATAGAGTAAAATACACACATTTGTTCGGGTGTTCTCAAAATAGCATTGAGATTTTCATTTCAACACTCTATTCACTTGGCCTTCGCCGTCTAACAGGAACATTTACCCAGTTTTAAAGATACCACATAGCAGTTGGTACTTTTCTAATGAGATTAAAAGTTTGATGCCTCTATTTAAAAAATTCCAAACAGAAATAATATCGCGGATATGGAACTATCTCCCACCTCATGTATTTGCTAAAATTGGCTAGAACTCAAATCTAATTTTTTCAAACAAAATCTACACAGGAACTCGTAATTTATGTTTAAAAATTTGAGTTCTAACTTCGTTTTATACATTCCTACTGTCTTACATAAACTTAAATTATTTTGTTACTAAATTTATGAAAAATTTATAAACCTACGAATTAGAAAATTCTAGTGAAACTTTTTGTTTTTTTGTTAAAAACTCTAGGTCGTATGAACTTCTATTATCATAAAAAATATTTTCATGGGGTCTCGGTGGCCTAGGGAACAAGAATACATGAAAATATGCTGTAAACACCAAGAGAGTGCGTTTTCGAATCCCATATACTATGTAAAAAATATTCCCCCTTGCGACATTTTCAGTCATACCTGGAATGGAAAGGTTGCGTAATTTGTTTTTCATAATCACTATGTCAAAGACATCTGCTAAAAATAGGCTTAGTTATATTAAAAAAAAATGTACAATTGTTATAGACGTTCATGGTTTAAACATTTTTTATAATTTAGAGGATTTACAGTTACAATATAATAAAAATGATCTACATTAATTTTTTATTCTAAAAATCTTATAAACTGGTAAGACTTTCTTTTAATATAAAATTAATTTTTTTATAAAAAATACAAAATATTATTTTTATATATGTATATTATATAAAGAATAACAGATGCACGTAATCAAAATAAAATGTACAAATAATTTTTCGCGAATCGATCGTTTTATTTGATTGAATCAGAGAATAATTGGCAACAAAAAAAAACAACAATGTAATGAATGAACTTAAAATATTATAACCAACAGCCATTTTATTAACTTAATTGCTAGGTTTTAAAAAAAAAAAACAAAAAATAAAACAAAATAAAAAAAATAATAAATTAAGAGCCAATACGACTATTTCAAAAGTGATCAAATTAAAAAAAAAATGGAAAAAAACAACAAAAAAAAAACATGGCATAAAATTTAAACTTGTTTCATCTTTTAATTTTTTTTTTTTTTATGTTTTTTTGCAATATAAATTTCATTATTAAATATATATGTACATATTTTCGCGTACAACTTAAGATAGAATACGGTTAAAATATATATATAACCATATATTATGATGTCTGATGACATAGGGCATCAATACTGATACTTCTAAAAAAAATATCCAATATAAAACGATTTAACATTCAAAAAGGAAAGGAAATCGTTATACATTTATTTCAAAATTATAAGAATGATATTTTTCAAAATATTATCTAAAAGTTCAACGTGACTTTATTTTTCCTCTAACTTATGTTTTTTAATTTTTATTTTATTTAATAATTGTTAAAAATGTTAGTTGTATGATTTTTTAAATTATTTTGTAACCCTGAGGCATTTTTATTTATTTTAAAAAATTTTCTTTTTTTTCTTTTTTTTTTTGAACAGACAGAGACAAACTTATCAGAAGTATTATATAATTTTATAAATATCTTGATTTGCGTCATTGAATGTCGTCTTTTAACTTAACTTTTTAGAAAATTGTATGGAATCGCTTTTCTTCTGTGCCCTAGATGAACAAAAATCAAACAATAGAAAACACCCTGAAATGTAAGAAAAAATATTATTTTAAACTTAGAACGAATCTAGGAAAAAGAAAGTTCGAGTTATTTCCGTTTTTTCCTTGACTGACTAGAACAGCTGCGTATAAAGTTCTCCACGATCTCTATCGCGTCAATTTCTCTGCAAAATCTACAGTTAAGAGTCACATGGATACCAGTTTCTCTACCACAGTCTAGCTCCGTTTAATTGGTTCAGAAGTTTAAGTTAATATGAATGTCAACCAGAATCAATGATCTTCTTTACTATATAGACAAATTATTTTTTATCATCTAAAAGATAAAGAACTAAAATTATATTACATACTTAGTTCAATTTTTCATCCAATTGATTTTTTACACATTCGTATCTCATTAAGGTTCTAGTCAGAAAAGGTTTACTAATCACTAATTAATGACTTTTTTTATTTTGTTACTTAAATTGTTTAAATTTCCTTCAGAAAAAAATTTCGAACAGTTTTAAAGAAAAGAAAATGTAAAAAAGACGTAAAACGAGGTTTTACATTTATTCACCATTATATTGATTTTAATTTTTTTATATGATATAAAATTTTCAATTTTTGAGAAACGGATGATAAAATTAGGAATTAAACGTGCATATGTATTTGGAGCATTACATTCATTGCCCCCCCAAGGTATATGCAATAACATTTAAATATTTTAAATTCAATTTAATTGTAAATTTTAATATGTATACATTGACTTAATGCAAATGTTGAACTAAACAAAAAAAAAACTAATTTTTATGAAATAAAAGCGACAATCATCAGTTATATTCTGATGCTGCTCCTTACACACCGATAATATAATGTATGTATATCCATTGAATCGAATTTTTAAAATCGATAAAAATTTAAAGCAATTTCAAGCTTTTTACCTAAGGATAATTTAACACATATGTATACATTTTCTGCTTTTGCAATTGTAACTATATGTAATTTGATACAATGCCATTTCAGTTGTTTTTTTTTTTTTATAATAAACTATATTTAAAAATTGTTTTAAAAAACTTAATTTTTTAAAGGAACGAACTAAATAAAAAACCAATTAAATCGAATATTAAAGCACACATTAATTAATGTCTTCTTTAGCATTAAAAGGACAAAGTTTTACAAAATAACAGAGTGTTAAGATATTTTTGTGTTCAAAATTTTAAAAATTAAATTTGGTATATACACTTAAAAAAAATATTCGATAATTACTGAGAAAATAGTTTTTACTTTTACTTATATATATTAGGAATAATAAGTCGTTATTTAAATGTTGAAACTTTTTGATATCGATGTTGTATACCTTTCTTTAATAATTGTTTTATGTAAATCTCTTTACCGTGATATCCCTTTGAAACATTTTCCTGCACGAATGTCTAAAACGATACCATTTCTTATTAGTATCCTTTGAAATTTTCCTAACCCTACAAAAAATGAAATTTTCCTAACCCTACAAATAAATCTCTTTACCGTGATATCCCTTTGAAACATTTTCCTGCATGAATGTCTAAAACGATACCATTTCTTATTGGTATCCTTTGAAATTTTTCTAACCCTACAAAAAAATGGGTTCTGAATATTATGGAAAATAGATATTAAGTATTCTAGGGTAGGATTTGAATACTAGTAGCGTTATGGTTAATTAAAGATGATCTTATGCATTGTTAACTTATTAGTATTTTATTGCATTTAAATAAAGATAACTAAATGATTGTGTTCTCTTATTTTTTTTTACCAGGTACACAGGTACGTTGAAAAGTACTCTATTTTTGAAAATGTATGTATACAAATTATAATAATAATTCATTTCTACTACTACAACGGACTCATAATTTCACTTAAACATTATAAATTCATAATTGAAAATAGTATGAAGTAAAAGTCGAAAGTTACAATGAAAATGTAATAAAAACTTGGACTTATAATTTACGGTGCAGTGACAGAACGCCCGAGAAAATAGATCGTGGGCTTTAAGTTCATTTCGAAAAAGAATTAAAGCCCCCTGAAGTAACACAAAGGTTCCTATCATGAGTCCATATTTCATTTAACTGGATTTTATTTGGTAACATGTCAGAACTCTATTGGAACTTTTGAATCGCTTCAATGAGCCAGAACTCCCATGGGACTTTTATCTCATTGTTAAGGCCTCAAAGATTTTGGGAGGGATTTTAAAATTGAATTCAAAATCAAAATTATACGCCTTTTGCAGAATATTTAGATATATGCATATATATATATTAAACTAAATATTCTGCAAAAGAAAAATATAATTTTATTGCTTTGTTATTTGAATAATTTAACAACTTTAATAACTCATCCATAAGGAAAGGAAATAAGGAAATATTTTAAGTTAGTTGAACTTACCTTCCCAATTTTCAAAGCGACTTAATTTATCCACACAAAAAATTGTCCTATCGAACTAAACTAAAATAAAAATTAAAATGGAATAATTCAAGGCTATCTATTTAGCAAAGTAGTTGAGGCAATTGTAAAAAAATACAACTTGTAGGAAACTGTAACTTAAGAAAATTATGATTTAAATCGTCTTTTCTAACTTTCATACAATAAACATTAATTTATGCTCATGCTATTGAAAATTTTAATAGCAAGGTAATATTTAAATTATTTAAACAATTAATTTGCTTTTTTTAACAATTATATTCCTTTTTTTTAATAAAGAATGAAGAAGGGTCAGGAAGATGTTGAATAATTACTTTTATATGTATATACATAGTTTCATTAATTTGAATTTGTTATGAAGTATAAAAAAAACAAAACAACTACATTTTCATTGTTGTTTTTCTAATTGAACTTTTTTCATTCTTTTTTTGTAAATTTAATGAAAAATTTAATGATACAAATATATTATTAAACATAGTTAATTAAATCGAAAAAAAAAATAAAATAAGTTACAAACTTTTGGAAAATTTCATACGGAGTTTCAGTGTGGTAGAAGGCAATCGACAAAGAAGTAAACTGCAAGGCAATCGAACATTATAGCAATAGTATAGAATATTATATCAAATTTGTGCTGTAAGATTAAAGGCTACGTCCTAGTGGATCAATTCACGAGGAGGTCACTCAGATATCATAAATAAATTTAAGTCCATCCTTGTTTTGGTGGGCCATACGTTCCCCATTTACTTCTGTGAAAAATCAGACTTGACGGGTATACCAAGCCTTGAGAGCTGAAACAAAAATGAACAGCAGTGTAGGATGCGGTATCTTCTCCGAAAATCTGAATATCAGTCAAAATTTCCGACTAGGAGACCATTGTACAGGTTTCCAAGCGGAAATTATGGCAATCCAAGAAGCCTTTACTGTGCTATATAGAAGCGTTTTAACTGTAAAACAAGAACGCATAGTGTAACAAGAGGGGTTAAAATTCCTGGAATCAACATGTACAACATCGAAGCCTGTAATAAACTACCGGAAACTTCTTAACGAGATCACCAGAGAGTTTAGCATCCAGCTTTCTTGGATATCAGACCATTGGGGCCTTCCGGGTAATTTAAAAGCTTCTAAACTTGCAAGAACTGGTACAACCTTACAAGTCCTGCCGGATAAAGCAAGACTAGGTGTACCACCTCTATCCACACACAAACCATTACTTCGAAAAGAAATAACAGATATTGTAAATAACAAATGATGAAACTTGATATCGTGCAACATCATAAGAGTGATATGACCCAAAACCGACCGATTGTTCCTTTCCTTTCTCTAACAGTCCCATTTCCAACTCAATATTTCCAAATCCTTGTCCTAACCTCTTCTATTCCTACGCCCTAGCCAATATACCAACTACTGTAGCAGTTAGGGGTGTCATCCCATTATATTGGCTGAAAGGACAGGTGGGTTTAGTTAGTAAAATCTGAGAATACCAAGGGAGATTTCTTGGATTTTTTAGATCTGTTAAGAAATAGATATAAAGATAAGTACATACCTCTATTTCTATATTATATACATATCAAAATATATTTAGTGTAAAAAATTAAACTGATTAAAATTTTTGTCGGAAACTGATCTATTCAGTTTTAAAATGTTTTTTTTAGTTTTACCATTTTATTAAATTAAATACTCATATTAAAGAACTATAATAAACTTATAAAATTAAAAATACAAAAATAAAATATAGATAGATATTCAATATACATATATATTGTACATATTATACATATTTTTATTATTATTTCAGCCATTTTAAAAGAAACAAAAATAATAATTTTTTCAGATAAATTTTTTTTTTATATCTATACATATTAAATTTATACTTCTACTTACTTCATATTTATTTATAAATTTATTTATAAAATATCTATAGATACGTTGTAACCTTAAAATTAAGTATAATTTAACTATATTATATATATAGATACGAGTAGATATACATTTTAAGCACTTCTTTAAGTTTTATGTAGAAAATTAAATGAAAACATTTTTATAATAAATTGATATAAATTTCAAGAAAAAAAAAATAAAATTAAATAATAATTGCACGTTTTAAGTCATTATAAGTTATTCAAAAAAAAAAAACGTTATACCTAGTAGTATATTTTTTTAAGTAATTTTTTTCTTTTTTTTCAGTTCCCTCCTTTCTATTCAACAAAATGTATCCCACCAATAAATTTTTGCAAAAAATATTCATACATATCTATTATAATTATATTAATTGTATTTATTTATCTCTACTTTTTATATATTATATACCTATATTATATCTTTAGATAATTTCTACAATATTTAAAAATGTGTCTGTGTATGTATTTAAATTGCATCTGCAACAATCATTTTCAAATGCTTTTTTTTTTGTATTTTTCCTTGTCTACTAAATAATGGTTATTTTCATTTCTGCTTCTATCAAAATAAATAAAATACAGGAAAAAAAAAAACAAAACAAAAAACCTATCATCAAATTCAAAGATACTTTAGTAGATTTAAAAAAAAAAAAAAAAATGGCAGTTATGAGAAATTATATCCACGATTAAAAATAAAAACAAAAATATATAACTTGGAATATGTTAACTATACATAATATGTATATTAAAAAAAAAATTGTACTAATATTGAAAAAATGAACAATGTTGGACGCAAAATTAAGTTTATTCGAAAAATGTTTTGTTAATATCTATTTAACTTCGATTGTTATATGAAAGATTTGGTCAGAAAGATTTCTGGTAACTAATATGAATCTTTTAGATATCAATGAATGTTTGATATAATAATTTGGTGAACTGTCAGAAGCCCCATGGTCAGAAATCATTGTCAAAAACTTTTGTCTCAGTGTAAAGGATAGAAGTCCCAGTGGGAGTTCCAGTTAAGGACAGAAATCCCAGGATTCAAAATTCGCATAGAAATAGAAAATAATTTTGCCAATAAAAAATAAAAATATTTGCGATAAAGACATACAATATATATATATCGGTATATATAATTATAGGTATATACTTATATATACAAATTCTGGAAAACGAAAATAACTATAATTTAACCAACCAACTCTAAAATTCTTCCTAATTCAGAATCTCGCATATTAATATAATTCTATATAAATATTCTGTAAAGGGCGAATAACGTTGATTATGAATCCACCTCTAAAACCCTTCTAAATTCCGAATCCCATATAATATTCATATGTATATATAAATAAAAAGCGCATAACTCTGATTTTGAATTCAACTTTAAAATTCTTCCTAATTAAAAATGTCACGTACACATTATATTTAAAAAATTTTTGGAAAAGAAGTATAACCCTGATTACAAAATTAACTCTAAAATCCCTTCTGATAGATACATTTATGTATGTATATATCCTGACTGACCGGAATTTGGAAAATAACTGTGTCTGGTTTTATAGTTGGCCGGGACATAAATTGAAGTTTAGTTTAGAAAGTTTAGTATAAACGATATTATTACATTTTTAATTATTATCATTACAAAAGGAGAATTTAGACTTTTGACTCACTTTAAAGAGACAGAAGTCCCACTTTTGCCGTTTTTATACCCTACATCTAAAGTATAGGGTATATTAACTTTGGCTTGTTGTGTTTGTGTTTGTAATCACCAAAAGGAAGCGAGTTAGATATGGACATATATTCTGAATCAGGATCACCTCCTGAGTCGATTTAGCGATGTCCGTCCGCCCATCCGTCCGTACGCACGATAACTCAAAAAATAATGATGCTATCTGGATGAAATTTATACTGTAGGTTAACAATGACTAAAGAAAGACGGGAATTGCAAATAGGCGAAATCGAAGCATGGGTTCGGGTACCTCCCACACAACTCCCAAAACCGAACAAGCATGTCTTCGAAATTAATAAAGATAGAAACTTCAAATTTGATACGAGGGTGCTGTTTCTTGAATGCCTGATTTGCTTAAAATTTGAGATGAGTTGGAGTGGTTGTTCGGGTACTTCCCACACAACTCCCAAAACCGAACAAGCATATTTTCGAAATTAATAAAGATAGAAACTTCAAATTTGATACGAGGGTGTTGTTTCGGGTACCTCCCACCCAACTCCCAAAACCGAACAAGCATGTCTTCAAAATTAATAAAGATAAAAACTTGAAATTTGATATAAGAGTGTTCTACCCTGTTCTGACGATGTCTCTATAATTTGAGATGAATTGGGGTGGTGATCCGGGTACCTTCACACACTTCCCAAGACCTATTAAGCATATCTTCGAATTTAACAAAGATAGAAACCTGAAATTTTGTACAAAGGTTGTAAAAGCATTTATTTTTTTTTTAGGTTATATTAAACTAGCAGAGTACCCGGCGTTGCCTGGAGTATTTGATCGGCTTTATGAAATAAAAATTATTAACTTTTGCTTTTGAGTTAATATAATTTAATTAATATAGTTCACGTATTACTATGCAATTTCAGATACTGGTAGTTAATATTCTAATTTTTATTACATTTAGTTAAATTGAATAAACAGAGCGAAGATTTAGAGATAATTTGTCTACAAAAAATCTTTAAAGGAATCAATAATCTATTGAGTACACAATTACGCCGAAGTGAGTTTTCACAATATATTCTTTAATACCGAAACATAAAATCGTATTTAAATTATAAGAGGCCATAATGTAATAAATTTTTTTTGTAAGTAATGTCACTTCATGTTTTGGTGAATTATTCTTTTAAGCACATTTTGAAAAATTTGTTATTAGGTTCGCTCTGTCCTTCCGTCTGTTAAAACTTATATACTGTTAACTTATAATAAAGAGCAATGAAATATTAACTATGAATAGCTCTCTTAAAAGAGTAATATTGTAGAACAACTTTTTTATGTACCCTCATCGTTAGAAATTCTACAGCACCGACAGCTCTTCAAATTTTGAAAAAACTTCTTTTTAAATGCGTACATTTCAGGTTCTGTTTAACATATTTTCAATATAAAAAATACATGATTATTTTTTACCTTTATAAATCAACCAGAATTTTTTTCTAATTATATTTCCAAATTGATTGGCTAAAAATATGTGTAAAAATTGTATATGGATAAGAATGTAAGGTTTTCTGTTCTTTAAATATGTATGTACTCATTTTTGATTAAATGCTGTACAAAAATTTGAATATGTTTTCTAATTTAATTGATTAAGTTTATAGTATTTTTAAATATAAGAATATTATACCTACTATATGTACATATTTCGATGATATTTTATGGGAAATATGTTATACACATGCATCTTATATAGGTAGACCATATGTAAAGACTACATGTAAGTACATAATGCATTTCTGAATGATGACATGATTATTGTCTAATGTAGGAGATTGTTTCTGTTTTTCAACAACGGCCGAAAATGTTATGTTGTTAAGACTTAAACACAGTATTCTTAAGATACTTAATAAGGTTACTTTAATTACTGTTCTATATTAGAAATTTGCATTGAAAGGTTTTTATGGAATATTAGAAACAGTATAGATAAAAGTAAAGAGTGTTGGAAATATCTTTTTAATAATAATAACAATACACAAAATTAGGTAAAATACTATTAATAAGTGCTCGTGCGAAAATGGGTTAACAAACGTTAACAAACATTTTGTCACAGGCTTAATTTAGAGCCATAAATTCATAATGCCAAATTAGACAGAAATTAGAAACAAATTTTTTTTTGACAGTCTATCGTGTCGAAATGTGTTAATGTATCACAACAATATTTATTGAATGAGTTTGTGTGCCAATGTGCAATACTTGTGCAAATTTTCAATTAGTCAAATCGTTTAAGCACAACTGCAAAAAATAAGAATTTCATGGCCTAAAGCCTGATGGGTTAATGTATCGTAATCAAATCAACTCAGAAAGCTTTTGTTATAAAGACCTACACTTTTGTAAATTTTCAACTCAATTGGTAAAACCGTTCAAGTGCGACAACAAAGAAATTAAAAAAATTTATTGAGCCCTGGTGCCGAAACGGGTTAATGGATCGTAACCAAATCACCTCAGTGAGCTCCTGTGGTAAAGAGCTACACTTTTGTAAATTTTCAATTCAATTGGCAAAACCGTTTAAGCGCGACAACAAAGAAATTGAAAAACTTCATTGAGTCATGGTGCCGAAGCGGGTTAATGGATAGTAACAAAATCAACTCAGTGAGCTCCTGTTGTAAAGAGCTACACTTTGATAAATTTTTAACTCAATTGTTCGAACAGTTTAAGTGCGACAACTAAGTAAATTACAAAACTTCACTGACCCCTGGTGCCGAAACGGGTTAATAGATCGTAACCAAATCAACTCAGTCAGCTGTTGTGGTAAAGAGCTACACTATTGTAAATTTTCAACTCAATTGGTCAAACCGTTTAAGCTGGACAACAGAAAAATTTAATGAACTTTGTTTAGCTCTATTGCCCAAACGGGTTAACGGAACTTCATAAAAATTTGTCACAGACTTATTTTCGGGCCATAAAACCACCATACAAAATTGGACATAAATCGGAAACAAAAAATTTTTTGGAAGCCCGCCGGGCCAAATCCGGGTAACATATTGTATCCAAATTCGGCACCCGTCCAATGCTAGGAAGAACATTTGTACAAATTTTCAACTCAATCGATCAAACCGTTTAGGCAGGACAACAAAAAAACGAAAAAGCTTTAAATGGCTCTCGGGCCGCAATGGATTAATGAACCAAAACACCATATAGCTTATAACACTTTCCGGGGTCGTATAAATGTTCCTGCAAAATTTGGTTGCAATCGGACTGGTGGTTTTTACGTGAAAAGGGCACAAACAAACAAACAAACAGAATTTCTTCCTTATTTATTAGATACCTAACTAAAATAACATGGATTTTTTTTTATTTGAATTTTTTAGGTGTAGGGTATAAATAAGTTGGTTGCATCGACTTACTGTTACATTTACTTGTTTTTTGTTACTTTTGTCTTACAGAATTCATGTATTTCTAGCTAATACTATCTAATTTGATCGTAAAGGTTAGGAATAGCATCACTGGCCACATGTTAACCCACAACTTAAACAATTCCAAGTTAATATTTAAGAATCTTCAAATATTCATTTCTGTTATGTTAAATTATTCTTTGAAAAAAAAAAAATTTTCTCGTATACTAAAGGAAATTTATCCCATACTGTATAGTTTAATATAAATTTATCTTATAAAAATAAAAAAAAATATCACTCTTATACAATATTAAAATAGAATAGTAAAAATTTTAAGAAAATTATATATTAAAATGACATGTACAACCAATTTAGATTTTAATTTTTGATTTCTTCTTTTTATAAAACCTTTATAATATTGTATATATATATATATATATATATATTTTAATATGTACAAAATATAATCTTATACAATATAATCTTCTATTTTTCAATAACTAATGATTACTGTTTTTAGTGAGGAAATCAAATCAAATTAAAATTAAATGGGGAAAAAATAAAAAAAATAAAAAAAAAACATTTTTTTATATTATTTTTTATTTTATACCCATATTCTGTTTAATATCATTCGTTACTTATGTTTTCTTTTTTTTTTTTTTAATAAGATTTATTTAATAAGATATATATACATATTAACTTTCTTTTATCTGATTATTGAATGTTCATTTTATATATACAGAGGACGTGAATTCATCTTCAATGCTTTTTGTTTTTTTTGTTTTTTTTTTGAAAATTCAATAATTGGAAATTTACAAAAAAATCTGCAAAATAAAATTTGTTAAAAGTATTTTTTTTTTTTTTATTTAAAAGACTATAATTTATAAAAATTAAATGCGTAAAAAAAATCTATCGAATATAATTACCTATACTTTGTAAAAAATATATTAACTTAAAATTTGGGAAATAAAATGATTTTTTCGAAAAATTCCATAAAAAATTTTTTATTAAATCGTATTATATGAAATACGTCATATTAAGATGAAATAATTTTCAAAATATCAAATAATTTATTTAACATAAAGTTATCAAAGTCTCAAGTGTTCGATAATGTAACTAAGTTTATGAAACATTCATCATAAGTACTACTTCCCGATATTTTTTGATTTATACCCCGCGATATTTTTTGTCAAAATTTTGAATAAATAAGCCCAATTTACGCTTTGCTTGCTTCGCTTGCTTTATACGCTTTGACAGTTGAAATAAATTGCATTGTATCTTATGTAGCAACGCCCAATGACAAAGTAATCAAATCGAAACAAAGTAAGAAAAGTTCAAAATTGACCAATTTTCAATTAGACGCTTTGCTTTTTTACTTTGACGTTTATAATAATATTTAAAACGTCAAAGAGAATTTTGTTTTTAAATAAATATTTGAATTATTGAATTCGAAAATATTTGATAAATTTTCAATTGTGCAGGATCTTGTTTTAATTTTGCAAATGTACTCTCATGCCCATGTATTTTGCGATCCAAATATATGTCCCGAACCCAAAATTGTCACTGATTCTTTATTTTTTAAAACACTTTGTAGTTTTCGTACAATAAAAATATAATGTACAAAATATCACAAATATCTTGCAAAACTTCCATTTTAAACAACGAAATAAACAATAATAAAAAAATTAAAAAGTCAAATGTCTAGCAATTTAAAAGCTTTTTAAAATTGGGATTTAAAATTACTTTGATTACTTTGCTTCGTTTATTCGCTTTCAGCAAATTTTATTCGAAAAGCAAAGCGTACATTGGGCCTTCACCTTAATAAAAATAGTTTTTTTTTTTTTGCCGCAGAGGAGGTTTAATTTTTTAAAAGACATTAAGAAAACTTATAATCTCCGCCTTATTAAATTTAAATTTTTATCCACCTGCATGTAATAAGTACAATGAGATAAGTACCCTAACTAAAAAGAAGACAGAATGTAAAACTTAAGGATTTTAAAACTGTACATTTTCCAAAAGATAATCACATCTAACTATTCAGTCATTTTAGTAATTTTTACTTTTCTCAACATTTTGTCGACATATCGGAGTTTAATTTCTTTTTTTATTGATATCTCGTAGATGTACACTGTTTATGTAGACTGTAAAAGTTCCTAAATAGTTTAAAACTAGTTATGGAAACTCATTTGTTAACTGCTAAAATGTGGAAAAAAAATTCTCCCACCAAATGTGTTCTTCTCTGTTGGTAATACTCTATTTTACAATTTGCTGAATAACTTGATGAAAATAATTAAGAATGAGATAATCAAAAGACACTTTCTTCAGTTTTAAGGAATACCTTTATAATTAATAAAAGCTGTTAACACTTGTAAACACATAGTGATCGAATTTTAATATTTAAGTTTTATTTAAAAAAAATTTGTAACTTAGGTAACCAAGTTACAGGTAAAGTTTAATATTATTAAAAATTTCGAATTTTTTGAATTATTTTTACATTTATTACATTTTTCTTAGCTAACTTACGGTAATTCTTAAAGATCATTTGACTTTTATTTTGAAAAAGTTTGTACTGGTGCCTAATAGTCCTAAAATAGGGGTTGGTCCAACTTGTCCTAAAATAGGGGTTGAGACAACTTGCATTAATTCAAAAAGATATTTCTTCTCTCAAAATTTCATGGCGCCTAACGTACCGGAGTTATGAAGGAAGTCACATCTTACGAAATTTTGTTTCCACATAACAGTAAATTTGCAAAAAAAAATTATAATTTTAATATTCCTTCCGTTTATAAAGTCCTTTGATATTTGAAAAAATATTAAACAGAACATGAGAACGATATATCGGCAAAACAAAATATGAGTCCGCAGACATGGTTATAATTTTTTCGATCGGGAATAACATCACATTTAAAATTAAGTATTATTCATCAAATTTTGGTCTGTTTTTAATTTTCACGTAATCTCCGGTTAAAAATTTGGGCTTAACCAAATTCTATATGTGGAAGATTTTAAAAACTTTTAAAATCCACTAAAAATCTTTGACTTCATTATAAAAAAAAGTAGGTAAACTTTAAAAACTTAAATTCAGTTATTTTCTCAAGTATTTTATTTAAAGAGAATCATTGGACGAAAAGTTATCTAAAAGTCTTTAATACCTATATACATAGTTATCAATTTAATTATGACAGTTCTGTCAAACTTTTTCATACAAAATAATGTCACATGTCATGTCATTAAATCATAATTTTTTAAAATATTATAAAAAAATGACAAAGTTTTCTTTTGATCCAATATCCTATTATAACTTATTCATAACGGTATATAAATGTTATGTTAATCTTTAAATTACTTTTTTTTTTATTTATAACTTTTTTTTTTATTCCATGTTTTTTTTTTTTACATTAATAGAACCATTAAAAATTACCTAGGAGAATTTTTCCGCTATTCGAACAAAGTTTAGAAAATGTTTAGAGAAAGAAAAAAAAACATTTTTAATTTTTTTTTTTTGTTAAATAAGAAATTATGAAATCAACCGTTAAATCGAAAATACGCCATCTATAAAGTTAACTTAAAGACAGCTATTAAAAAAAGAAAAAAAAAATTATGATTTTTCTTTGCTTCAAGAACTGATTTTTGTTCTTTAATATTTTTTTTATAAGTTCAAATGAAAAATTTTTCTCCATAATTGGAGCAGGATCAAAGACAAGAAATTTTCTTTTTTTTTTAATATGAAAAAAATTCTTGTGGTTAATATCGATCAAAAGATATTTTTTTTTTAATTTACTTTTTCTTTTTTCATATTCCTTAGAGAAAATTTTTTTTAATACATAATTTAAAATTATATTTATAAATAAATATTAGCCAACACATAAGAGTGGTGCGAGAGTCCAATGAGTTCATGTTATACCTCTGTAAAACTAAAAATAAAAAATTGATTAAATGCTTATAATTAAAACTTTTAGAGCAACTTTTTTTATGGTTCGATAGGTTAAAATAATAAAATTAATCAATTACTAGACCGAAGTCTTAACCTCATTTCAGCATTGCAATTTACTACTCCTTTAGAGCTGTATAAGCCGTAAAAAGGTTTTGTTACTGTTTTAACTTTTCTTATATATTTTTCCTTAGAGTTCAACGAATCATCATTCCTTAGAATTCAACGTTCAACGAGCGGAGCTGAGTTAAATTTTTAGGAGATAAATTTCGATGATTTTTGGAACATGATGGTGACCTCATCTTATAACCATGTAATTAATTTTTCTTAACAGTAGGTTTTGTTCTCTTCAATCAATATAGGTTAGACAGACTATATAGGTTTCAGCTACAAAGTAGATTATGCTTACCTGGATGCTTACCTAGAATGCAGAAGATTATGCTGATAATAATACCGCAAAATTATGTTGGTGATATTTTAAAACAAATGTTTTATTGAAGTAGTGAAGGTCCCAACTAAAGATATATTCAAATTTTATAAATAAAATTTTTTAGAAAAATGTTCCAATATTGTTCTAATAATTTTTTATTTTCAATTATTCTAGAAACTGTAGGAAGTCGAAGTTCTGATTGCTCTAAATTGTTGTATTGAATAAGCACGCAGTTATTGATTACATCAATGAGTTTGGTCCTGCTATTTATTTTAAAACGTTATTGAATAGCATAAAATCAATTCTTTATTTTAACTTAAGCAAATAATTTCAAGTTCAATACATCATTTTCTTACAAATTTTCATTTATAGTGAAGTCATGTAAATATATAACCATTCTTTTACTTATCCTTTTCCTATCAGATTAATTTCAAATTCTGAAAAATATTTCTTTTTTTAGATTTAAAAAAAAAAATCACGTTAAATTTTCTTTAAATGTTTTAAAGTATTTCGTATTTTCGTTCCTAGTAACGATATTGTCTTCCCCAGAGTAAAAAAACGATTTTTCCTTTTCTCATTTTTTTCAACTTATATTTTTTTAATAGCAAACATTTTATTCTATTCTTATTTCAAAGAAGAGGCTTTTAAGTGTCAAATTTAAAAATCTGGAAGATATAAAAGAAATTCTCCCTTTTCTCTAATTTTTTTTTTCTCACAATTAAAGAAAAAAAAAAAATTGTTGAAAACCGAATAAAAATCACATAATAATGGTATATGGTATATGGTATATGTGCGGTAAAATGCCATTAATCAAAACTTTTGACAGCAAACATACGTCATCACTTGCATCTGATTAAGACTGAATTGAAAAGAATACAATAGAAAAGTTTAAAAGGGATTTTGCACAAAAATATATTTTTTTTTCTTCATTTTCGCATATCCTTTCTTCATTTTTAAAAGAATTTATAAGATTTTTTTTTGTTTTTGCAATAGGTACTTAAAAGTTTAAAGTTGCAAAAAGAAAAATTAAAATATAAAAAACATTTCATCGCTTTCATAAATGTTAAAATATTTACAATTTGGTTTTTTTACATCACTTAAATTCTTAAGTGAATTTAAATTTTTGAGATGGAGTTAAGATTACTTCCACTTTTGATTAAAAACATTAAGCTTAATACTGTGGCAAACAAGCAGTTCACAACAGTATATGAAACATAAACTTAATTATATAAAAAAAATTTGCCGTAACAGCCACTAGAAAATTTGACCTCAATCTTCTTTAACTTTTGTCATCCTGTTTTTATCATTGAATCATAGTTTCTTACAAAACAGGTTTCTTGCACATCTTGAAATGTAATGAAGCTAGGCGTCTGAAATCTTACAAAATATGATCAAGTTTTATGGTAATAATCTCTGTAAAATTTGATTGTGTTGATGCAACATTTGAGTCTATATAGACTCCATTAAGCTAGCTCAACTCCTTTAAGGTGTCACAAACGTAATGGCAAATAATTATACCCTTGAGCATATGTTCATACGGGTATAAAAATGTAAAATTATTAGAACTTAAATATAAATCTTCAAAGAATTTCAAACAATTCATCCGCTAACTGGGCAAACAATTTCTGTGAGGTATTGTAACATTTTTTGTAATAAAGCCTTTAATTATGATATTTTTCGCCTATAAAGCCTTTTAGGCTAAATTTTTTTCATTTTATGGAGCTTATGACTCAAACAAATTATCATAATTTCAATTGAACTTATGTGTCACAGGAAATGGGTGAAATATTCTATGGATGTTTTATCCCTATACTTTAATGGATCTTAAATCCATTTAATAGAACATAAGTTCTATGAAACTTATGTCGGTGGAAGTTAAATTATCCCTCCGTTACTATACCAAAAGACTATTTAAAGAAACGCTGTTATAGTAAGAAAGGAAGGTATAGATTACAGGAAGAAGTATAAGGATATAAAACTATAAGCGTAACATTTAAAATTTTTAATATAAATTATACATAGAACCTAAAAAATAAATCATCAAACAAATTACAATACCTTGTGTTCTTCCGCCTATATACTCTAAATTTGTATAGTGTGAGTGAGTAAAACTTTAAAAAACTTCAATAGATATTTAGGGTTAGTTTACCTTGGCACATAAGCTTACGATGACCAAGCAGAGATATTAAAGAACATTAGCATTATTTATTAGACAATTTGTTCCGTTCTTTATTGTAGAATTTAATTACAGTTTGAAGAATTTAGGTTTTAATTAATTGCAGTGAAACCTATTTTTAACGGAATTACAATATATACAATAAAAATAATTAAATTTGAAATAAAAATTTTCTTTAAATCATTTAGAAAGATTTTTAAGACTTTTCATATCTCGCATTCGCAGTGAATTCGCATTACTACTTTTGAGAAAATAAAAAATTACTGATAATAAGTTTGAAAGCAAAACGCAAAATATTTTGTTAAGTAGCGGTTTTCTCATACATTTTATATCCGTTATACATATATACACAAATATATACATATAAGTATATGTTGAATAAATTCTCATATCAGAAGTTACTTTAAGTTTAAAATTTGTAACTAATCTTTCCTATTAATTCATTTATTGAATAATTCATCCCACCCTCTTTTACTGTTACAGTTAATATTTTAAAAGGATTTTTTTTTTTTTTTTGAAGCACGTGCAATTGTATTCTTTGTTAAAACTAAAAAGGACATAATCTGTGTCATTATAATGCAACTTTCTCTCAATTTACAATGAAATTAAGAAGATAGTATATAGAAATCAATGTCAATTGTGTAAACAATAACAACAAAAATAATAAAAAATAAAGAAAAACAAAAAACAACAATGTAAAAGAAAAAACAAAAACACATAAAAATAAAAGGATAATGTATTAATGTTTAAAGGACATTAAGGAATTGTTAAAGGCACGTGCAACATAAATAATCATTGGTAATTTGTATGCATATTATATCTGAATATACATATATATATAAGTATTATACGTATGCAATATATCAAGGAAATAGATTTTAAAAATATGTCGTTTTTGTTTTCTATTAGTCAAAAAGGACATTATTATTGAAATCATCATTAACGCGTGTCCTTCCTTTTTAAATAGTCGACAATTTTGTAATCAATTTCAATAAAAGCAAATAAATATTTAGACTGTATAATATACATTGTATATATATGTATGTATATATATGTATATATATATATATGTAATATTGAGAAATTATTTGTTGATATAATTGTGTTAATTTCATGGATCAGATCTACAAAAGTCAAGTGTCAAGCACATGTCCATTAAATTTTTACTTAATATATATTATATAAAAATTTAAAAAAAAAAAAAAGATAACCACACATTAATAAGGAAGGATATGTGATTTATTATTTTATGTTATTTAAAAAGATAAAATTAACTTAAAACTAATTATTTGTTTATATACTTGTGTTTTTAGTTTTGTTTGAGGTTTTGAGGTTTTGAAATTTTCTTTTTTCTTTTGATTAATTGCTTGAATCATTAAATAATATTAGGTGGGTGGGTGAATTCCAACAATTAATTATTAATTCCTTTTAAAATAAAAACTATAATTAATATTTACTATAACTTTTCATTCTATTATGTATTTGTGGCCAAGGGCTTTGACAGCTTTTTGGCTTCCTTAATTCAGTGTTCAAATTACATACTATTATCAAATATTTTAAAACTTCTTTGATCAAATACAACTTATTAAATGGGACCTCGGTGCCCTAGTGTGTAAGAGCGTTTACGTTTCTAACACCGAGGGAGTGTGGGTTCGAATCCCACACATGTTGTAAGAATAATTCGAACTTATTACGACATTTACATGCCACGCCTGAAAAGGAAAGGCTAAATTTCCTTGTTACATTTATGTGTCAGGATAATAAACTCAAAAAAAAAGAAACCTACTAAATCAATTTAAGTTTCTTTTAAGTAATTTGCATATATGAATTTAGCTTTTTTTCCGTAATTCTATATTTTACAAAAAATTTCCTGCCATTATTTAATAAAAATATATCCAAAACCAAAAACTGTAGGAAGAGAGAGAAAAAAATATTTTGACTTTAGATGATTTCTTTCTGACATTTATTCATTTTTGTTTCATTAAACAAATGACAGATTGACACATCCAAACTAAAATCCCAGGATAAGAAAAATGAAGAAGAATACTCGAAGCGAAAATAGAAAAAGAGGAAAACACTGAATAAAATTGAAAAAATCTATACCGAAAGACAGAAGAAGGTGTACTGGAGACCATAAAATATGAGTCAAAATCATGGATACCTAAAGAAACATGGAGAAAAATAAAGGAAAAAAAAAATGTTGGCATTATTTAATAAATTATATCTAAAAGGAAAAACTGTATTAAAAGGTGTAAAAGAAATGATTTGACTTTTGTTCATTTCTTTTTGATATTTGTTCATTTTTGTTTGCTTTTTTTGCAGTTTCTTTCTAGTGCTAATTCTTTTCATTTTCAGATTAGCTTAATTAGTTAAATTTGTTTTGTATAATATATAAATTACTGGCCCAACTGGCCCTAATATACTTTATCAAACAAATAATTGAAATGGAAGCTTTCAATCAAACTTCACTTCACTAATCCGCTTTTGAAAAATCTTCTTTTTGTTGTAAAATTAATTTTTTTCAAGAAAAATATTCCTTTTCTTCATAATAAAAATCAAACTTGGGGGGTCTTAGATTTTGTTAAAAAATCTGAGTTTCAATAATTTGTATATGGATTTAAGGCAGCAGCTCACATTATTTTTAATGACCAAACCGTCACTAAACAAATTATTAAAACTCTGATTTTTAAACCAACTCTAATACGCCCGAAAAAGAGAGAAATTAGTTTTAAATCTCCTTATTATTATTTACATGTATACATAAAATATATACGAAGAGTCAATTAACATATAGCCACCGCGTATTTCTTTATTGTTGGGAGAAACACACATTTGAGACTAACTAGTCCCGTGCTGATTCCTATTTTGGAAAAAGTGTATTTACATTTGGTAAGGGGACACCAATATATTTGTATACATTTTCGAAAAAGTATGTTTGTTAATTGGAATATATAAAATTGGAATAGTTAAATTTACCCAAATAACATCAGGTCGGCAACCATCTTTTTTTTTACCTTAAATTTGACCTACTAGGGAAACTTTCTTAGGAAACAGTTTTTTAATCGCTTAAATTTTTATGTTCTTCTTTTTGCCGTTTTATATTAATTAAAAAAAAAAATTTTTTTTAAATTCTTTTCAATAAAAATTAAAATGATTTTAAAAATATTTTTTTAATTTTAGAATTGATTGATTTTAGTACAATTACAATCATTTTGATTTTTTAATAATCATTTTTTTTTTTCTTATAAAAGAGCAAAAAAGGACATATGTACAAATTCTCACCTTTTGTATAATAAAAAAAAAAACAAATCGTAGGTAGTAATCATTTAAAAAAGGAACACCATTTTTTATTTTAATAAAAAAATTTTTAACTATAAGTTAATTTAATAAAAAAAAAAAAAATAAATTTATAAAAATTTAAATCTTAAGTATTAAGATACAAAGAAAAAATTCGAAAAAATTTATTTTATTTCTTTGGTTTTTCTTTTTCTTATTAATAACTACTTATTGGCGATCTGAATTTCATAATTCTTTTTTTTTTTTCATTTTACATTTATTTTTACAAAGTTATAAAGAAATAAAATGAATTAAATTACATTTAATATTTAATGTAATTTAAAAAAAAAAAAAATTTAATTTTCAATTGCATTTTATATGATTTATGGGAAAATTATTAAGAACTAATAATTTCATTTCAATTTTTAATATAGTTATAAAAAAAAAAAAATCTATTGTATTTTTTACCTTATTTCTTTACTACAATCATATATGATTTAACCAATTAAAAATTATTAATAAAAAAAAAGGAAAGGATGAAAAAAAAAAATGACTTTAGTGGAAAAACGAAAAAAAAAAAAAAACACCAAATCAATAAAATAATAATTAATTCTTATAATTTTCTTTCAACTTCTTTCAATTTATACAATATCAGTTATAAAAATTACCCATATTTAGCATAGATAAAAAAGTATACCGTTATCAGAATAACAGTATCTAGATATATGCATGTATACATATATGCAAAATAATATTTTACTTGTATATTAGTAGAAAATAATTCGTATTACCATACTGGTGTTATTATTGGTGTTTGGTAGACGAGATAGACAACTAGGCCCTACGACCTGTTGTTCACCTCAACTCCATAAAACGGTCATTTATCAGACCGATTCATCGAGTCAGTTAGTGCCTCTAAAGAATCGGACAATGGTATTCTGTTCATGTGGAGAGATCCTTCCAGTAATTCTCAACCAAGTTTTTTTTTTTTCCAACAGCAGGCCTGCTCCTACCCAAAATCTCTACACATTCCTGCATAAGTTCTGCCTGAGTGTCTTTTACATTTTTCCAATGTGTGTCTTTAGCAACAGATCTGTCCTGTTTAGTTTCAATATTTACTTCATTTTTTTTCCGACTATAGTTCATCCCAAAAAGTCTTCTTATGAAAGAAATCTGAGGTCGGTAGCCTGCTTTCTTTTGCCTTGAATTTGTCTCACTAAGCAACCTTTTTTTCTAATAAAGGTTTTTAATCGCTTAAATTTCTATATATGCTCCATTTTGTGGCTTTACTGTGTATATAAAGAAGAATATAGAAATTTAAACGATTAAAAAACTTTAAATCTTTAATCGAAATTGGTTTTACGACAAAACAATTATTATAACACAAGCTTTCTTTTGCCTTTGCCTTATAACTACGCTATAATTTGCTAAAATTTTTTTAAAAAGTTAGCATTTTTTGTTTTACAAAGTTGGAACTTAGATATACCTTTTGTTTAAGAATTATATTTAGGATTTGACAAAATGAATAAATTACCTCGCCTTTATACAAAAATAAATTTTAAATTAAATAAACATTCCATAATGATATCGAAGTTAATATCAACAAAATATTAATAATTTAGACCTAATTAAATGTTTTTTTCTCTATATTTGTGTAAATGATATGATATAAGAAAAAAATGATTCAGAAGATAATGTAAAAAAAAAACTATTACATTTAATATTAGTAAAAAAAGTTCATAGTATCTCAGTTCTTTTGCTACCAAAAAGAAGTTGCTACCAAAAAGAAGTTAACATAATTTTTGTATCACTACCTAACAATACCATCTTGTTGTTTTTGATACTAACCATACCCTCTTGTTGTTTATAAAAAAATCTATTTTTCTAAAGTCATGTTCTGTTCTGTTTTAAATTTCTCATCTTCTGTAATTTCTTCGTTATGACTGTTTTTTACACGATAACAAAAAATTATAAGAACGAATTCCTTTATACTAATTACCTATCCTATATACATAACCAACTTTATGTATAGGGATATCTAAATGAGAGAGCGAAAATGGGGCGAAAATATACGGTATTAGAGGAGAGTTGCAGGAGTATATTAAAAAATAACCAAAAAAGATTCTTTTAAAATTAATACAAAATTTAAAATAAAAATATCAAAAATGATTTATATTTTATTCGTTAAATCAAAAAGCAGACAAACATTTTTTCAACTCATACCTTCAATTTCAATTTATAAAGAAACAGTCTTAAAAATAACTTATTTATATATAATACCTATATACTTAATGAAGAAAAAAAAAAAAATAAATTATTAAAAATAAAAAAAAATGAATTAAAACCACAATTTCCTTCCTTATAAAAACTAAATTCATATATCATAAAAATTCGATCTAAATAAGGAAGAAATTATAATAGAACTGTTAAAGTAAATGAAAAAGAAAAAAACAAAAACAAAAAATTCAAAATAAAAAAAATTATTTTCCCACAGATCCTTACATACATCGCCCATCCAACCACTTATTCATTTATTTCTTTTACATTCATTCATTTATTCATTCATTCATTCTTATACATATATACACTAAATTTTTTTTATTTTAACAAGGATAATGAAACAGTTAACAGTAAAGTGTACAAATCCTTATATTAATTTATAACAAAACAAAAAGAAATAAAAAAAAAAATAAAATAAAAAAATCCTTGAATTCAAATCAACGCGCATGTAACCAAAAACCAACCACCACAATTGAAAATACTTGACTCTCCCCTTCAATTAAAGTCAATTTTTTGTTTTTTTTTTTTGTTATGTTGTTAACATCATTAAATTAATGATTCTAATGATGATGATGATGATGATAATAATAGTTATGTTGATTATAATAATAATAGTTAACAATTATTATACAATTTTATAACAGTTAAAAATGAAAATTTTAAAATAATTTTTAAAAAAAATGTTTACAATACATTTATTACAAATACACTTACACTATATATATGTATATAATTTAATGTAATTAAATATATATAACGTATATTAACGTATATAAACATTTATAATAAAAAATATTCTTATCGATAATTTTTCGTTGTTCATTTACAGTTATATGCATATATTGTGTGTCCTTTAATAAAATAAAAAGTTTGTTAAAAAATTACAGGACTTTTTTTTTTGTTTTTGTTATTTTTTGTTGTTATTATATTTAAAGGACATTTAAAATGAAATTGAAAATTAAAGATAGAAAAAAAAAAAAAATAAAACTAGAATATTCAAATACAAAATGTAAAACACTTAAAGCAAATATAACTGTAATAAAATCACCCTTAAAACAAATGATTATGAATAAAACAACAACATAAAAAAAAAGAACAGAATAAAAGGGGAAAAGTTTTTTTTGTTTATGGAATTGCCTAAAGTAAAATTTAATAAATTTATAATTAAATAAATATTGTAATGATATAATTACTTTCGGGGTTCAGTTTTGTACAGCTATGGGAACCAATATTTTTCATATATTGCACAAAAACAAAAATTCGTAAAACAATAATGAAGTTCTAATAGAGATTCTCGCAATTTTACTATATAAAAATATTTCAAAAATTAATTTTTTTTATTTATTTTCATTTAAAATCACCCTGTACCTAAACTTATTATGATTTTTAACACTTCATATAAAATAACATCTAAAAACCTTTACTTTAAGCTATCAATTTATCTTAGCTCTCATCGATATCTTATTCATATTAACTTATTTCTATATCAATATTTTTTAATCGATATATTAACCCCTTAATGTCACCAACGTCAATCGGGAACTTCAGAAATTTCATTACTTTTCCATGTGCAAAATTTAAAAAAGATCTGGTACGAAAACTAAAATGTAGCTAAATTATCTTTGCAAAGAGTATTTTTTAATTAGAAAATTACTTTTCCAGTAGTTTTCCGTTGAAAAAGGATCTTTTCAGAATTTGGACTCGCACTTCTTTCAGTTGAATTGACATATACATACTAAATCATTAAAATCAATGTTACTTATAAATAAATAACAATCAAATCAAAAACAAATAACTCGAGGTTTCGATAAAGAATTAAATACACTATTGCTTTTAAAATTTTTTATTTATGACATTGTTCTTCTTAGAAAAGCAGAATGTGAATACTAACAGAAAAAATTCTTAAAATTTTGTGCAATTATTAATGTCTGGTAAAAATCAAACAATCAATAAAACAAAATATAAACAGTTATTTTAATATTAACATATTATAGACTTTTGTTGATACTTAAAAGTGACAGACTAACAACATTATTTCTTTTGGTTTAGCATTAAACAATATACAAATTAATCATTACTATTAAAAAACTGTCCTAATTTCCGAAATATTTATTTATTCTTATTATCCCCCTTCTTAACTTTAAGATTTAATTTTTTTTTTTTTTTTTTGTTAATACCATCATAAAGTATCGAATTGCTTCTTATTTGTAATTGTAATTTTTTTTTTGTTTCTTTTTTTTTTATTTTAAAAACAACAAATCTGAGAGGGGTTAAAATTTAAAATACAAACATTGAATTTTATGTCCTGATACAACCAATTTACAAGACGATAAAAACAAAAACAAAAACAAAAAAAAAAATTTCAATTCTCAATTCATTTTGTCGAAAATGTATGTGATTCTAAATAATGTATAATTTCAATTGTTAAAAAATAAAAAAAGAAAATAAAAAAAAAAGAGAGAGAAAGAAAATGATAAAATTAAATAGAAAAGAAAAGAAAGGAAATTAAAAAAAGAAAAAAAAAAGTGTAAATAAGCAGGGTAAAAAAAATTATGTTATTTCGTTTTTGTTTTTTTGTTTTTTTTTTACATAAATTAATTTTAAACTGAGCTGCTGAAGTACTCTTGACTTTATGCTATTTAAGTAAATTTGAATTTTGCACTGTACTTGAATCAATTGTTGCACTTTTTCTTTTTTTGAAAGTAATTTTTTCTTTTTCTTTCAGGATGTTTTTTTTTGGTTTTTTTTTTTGTCCTTTTTATCCTTTAAAAATTTCCGTATTAATTTTTTTTTTGTTTTATGCGTTTTTTATTCATTTAATTGTTTTAAAATTTTCTAAAATAAACTTTGGAAAAGAATAAAGTAAAAAATACAAAATAATTTTTTTTTTGGATTTAAAGTGATTTTTGGATTAATTTTTATTGTTGGACACATGTTAACATTATACATATATGTACATAAAGAATAAAAAAAAAAAAAAACAAAAAATTTAAATCAAATTAAAAAATTGAATTGTAACAAATTGTTCTTTTTAAGTTTTCAATTTCCTTTCATTTAAAAATTTTTTTAATTTTTTGCTGTTTTTTTTTTTTTTTTTTTGAAGTAGAAAAACAAGAAGAAAATGGAAGTTTTTAAAAACAGAAAAAAATGAAAAATTACAATTTCCGTAATATAACACCAAACTTCAAAGAAATTTATGGTCTTGTTTTTTTTGCAACATAATATTATGTTTATGTTTTGAAAATTTCCATTTGACATAATTAATTATAGTTAAATTTTCTTTTAAAAATGCTTTTATTACATCTAAATTATGTTTTAGGTTTTTTGGTAATAATGAAAGTATAATGTTAAAGGTTTTTAATAGGTTTTTAATTAGTTTATTTCCCTGCCACATAAATGTGACAAGGACATTACATAGCCTTTCGTTTTCAAGCGTGGCTGTCAATATCGAAATGGGGAATTATTTTTACGACGTGTGCTGGATTCGAACCCACACTAATTCGGTTTTAACAGCGTAATTTATACACTCTTACCCACTAGATAACCGAGGCCTCTGATAATCCGTTTTTAGCCAACATTTTAAATTTCCGCGATAAATTTTTTAATGTTTGATTTTAATTAAAAAAATGCGCTTATTAATTTCACGCTTACCATCCCATTCGTCCGTTTGCTTATTTAATTACAAAAATTAAACTGCTTAATAAAACGATCGAAAAAAAAACAATACAATTTTAATTAATTTATAATCATTATACTATAAACTGTATAGTATACCAGCCTTTTTATTTAGTCCCATCCATTACGGAACTCTACAGACACTTAAAAATTAGAAAAAAAGTCTTGTTTTCAAATATTTATATGTATAGGTATATGTTTTGTTCTGCTAAATAGTTTTCCAATTTTAAAATGTCAAGCAACAGGAAATTTTTTAATCTTTATAATTTTTGGTTTTTAATTTTACCGTTATAGAAAACATAAAAATTTTGATTCCTTTGTATCTAACCAGAATTTTAAATTCAGTTACACAACCAAAAACATTGCAATTCAAAGTATTGAAATATTGAAAGGAGAAAAAGTTTTAAAAGTATCTAAACCTAAAATCGGAAAAAAAAAATTTTCTTTTCGCCTTTTAATTGTGTCAAAAATGGAAATTCAGTTTTTCTAAGCTCCTTTAACTTGAACACCAATTTGTTGAAATTTGTTTATAGTTACACACAAAAATTAAGAAATTACAAACTTCAATATGTGATACAGCTTAAAGATAAAAGATTTCCTTGACCTTAAAATTAAACAATATGTCTCCAAAAGTATAGTTACATTTCTAAAATATTTTTCATTTTCTTTTTGAAATAATTTTATAAGTATGCCGTAGTGTTTATCTTCATTTCAAGTATCATAAATTTCTCATATTTATCTCTAATCCTGAAAATCAAATGTCCCGTAATTTTGTGGATGAAATTGAAACAATCGGAAGAAGGAATTTCAGTATAAAATATAGAGGAATATAAAAAACAAAGGACTAAAAAAACATCCCTATAAATTAATTAGTTTTAAAAATAAAATCATTTTACAACAAATTTTTCGATGCCAAAAAACTAGCTTAATACGTAAAAAAATCAGCTCACAGGACCAACACTCCTACTACAAAACTACTACTTCCGGTTGTCCGATTTTCTCCAAAAGCTTATCAATCCGAGATATTTAAATCAAAACCCTAAATATAAAATTTCAAAAAATTCTGCTTAGTCGTTTAGGCTGTACACGTGCCCACAGACGTAGACACAGACATACACACACACACACACATCCACACAGACATCACGCTAAAAAAAATTGTACAGCCTTCTACGCAACAGAGTAGTACATATTTACCAAAATCTCGGGTACAAATTTTTAGTATGAAAACAATACCTACCTTATACATAATTGTATGCGGTCGGTAAAAATCGAATAAATTATGAAAAATGAGTCTAAAGTTTAAAAGTTTATAAATCAAAAACCTTTGCTTACTTGTGCATATGTACCACTATGTTCATAATTTTGTAGATCAAAAACTTTTAAGTTGTTGATTTTATAAAGAAAAGAAAATTTGGACTATACGACGTATACATTCCAACTAAAATTTAAATTAAATAAGCATAAAATTGGTTTTCAATAAAATATGTATGTAATACCAGTTACTACTATGGTTGTGGATCAAAAATTAATTAACACAAATATTATAATTTTGTGATTTGCATCATTAGATATTAATTACATGAATCAAATAAGAAAATATTCATTTTATATTGAAAATCTCTTTTTAATATAAAATTAATATCGTGTGTATAAAAAAATTTTTTCGATAGACACGACAAATCATTCGTATAAAGATCAAAGTTGCAAAAAAAAAATATAAAAAATGTATATGTGAACCAAAAGTCACATTAGCTTCGTCTCAAAATCTGCAAAACTATTAATATGTTAATTATTACAAATATATATAAAATACAATTATAAAAAGAAAAAGAAAAGGATAGAAAGAGCGTACCGAAAAAACTACAAAAATTTGCTCTTACGTGAAAAAGTGCAAAATCACTTTGGATCTTGGATCAAAAAAATATGCAGCTGATATTAGAGATCCCTTAAGTTTTTAATTTTATTTCAATGTTTCTTAGTAAACGACTTTATAATTTGTAAGCTTACACTTAAAAGTGATATTATCTTTACGCTAAAAAATGTTAATCTGTACTTTGAGAAAAAGCAGTTCCCATTTGGATTCATCATCGTTGTTTCAAATGAAATTATACCATGAAATTACAAGATCGCATTTTTTTTTAGTTTTTCTCTAATAACTCCATAATTTTGATTCTTTAATAATATCCTGTTCTTAAAAATGAAGTGAACTTTCATTATAACTGCGTAAAATTTTCAATAGGTTATATAGGTCAATAGGTTTTCAACGCACTATCTGCATTGTTATTTAACATGTTATCAAAATATGCAATAGAAAAAGTAGATAAAGAAGGAAATATATTTAACAAAGCATATCAGGTAGTGGCGTACGCTGATGATGTTGCTAACAGTATGTAGCAACAATAATATGCATCTCTCCATGTGTGAGAGATTACAGGCTGGTAATAGAAGCTACTTTGTAAATAAAAAGTTGTTACAGTCCAAGGCACAAATACTACAATGGGCCGGGCATATGTTGCGAATGGGTGAAAGCCGGGCACAAAAGAGAATTTTCAACATTAAACCTGATCTAAGAAGAACTAGAGGCAGGGCACGTATGAGATGGCTCAATAATATTGAAAACGACGCTCGATTGTTGCAAATTATAAATTGGAAAAATGTTGCTCAAGATCGTGATGCGTGGAGAGATGTTGTGAAGAAAGCCAAAACTCACATCGACCTGTAGAGCCAAAAGAAGAAGAAGAACAAGTAGTAAACAATTTAGTTTCCACTTAGTAAGAGATTCTTTACAAAGGCTTTGCAATAACCCTGATTTATCTCACTTATACTTTCTAAATTCGTATAGTAAATGCATTTAATGTAATATATGTAGATGAATGTGTATATATTAGAAATGTAATTATTCTTTTGGGGTGTCAAAATCATCTTAAATCCAGACGTTTTGCAGTTAATTATTATGTAACTTAATTGTAACTTTTGCTTTAAGCTTAATTCAATAAATCGTTAGAATATTAATTTATTCAAAATAAATTTAATAAATTTATTTATAAATTTTATTTAAGTAGGTATTTGATTATTTAAAAATATCAAAATTCAAAAGTATTTAATTTTAAACCATGTTTTTCTACAAAAGTATTGTATTTCGTACATTTTAATACAATAGATAATATGATAACATATAAAAATTTTATAATTTTTAAATAAGCCTTAAATAAATTTTAATTTCAAAATATGTCTTGTAAATAAATTTTATTTTTTTTTAAATTTTTAAATTCCAATTTTTTTTCTATTTATAAGACAAAGAAAATTATAATACCAATAACATGACATCTTGTCAACTCCACCTTTCAAAAGTCAAAAAAACAGTGAAAGCAAATTAATTTACAACTTTATACAATATCCAGCTATATACATATTCATATATACACAACATATTATTATACTCATACGTGCGATAGTTACAGGTATATTAAATTTACTTCTCCGTTTGTAATGGATATAATAAAATATAGATATAAGTGTTATAGAGTGAATCAATATCAAAAAATCAGTCGATTAGTTATGCGGCAGTGCTATAACTTAAAAAAACCAGTAATGTTCGTCAGTACGACAACTTAAAAAACCAGAGAATTATAAAATCATCCTAAAATATAATTAAAATAATTTGTAGGTTCTCAATTATTTTTGGTTGAGTTCTACTTCTTCAGGTAGCTATAAAGATTAAAATTTTATATTTCAGTATACCGACTTCAAAACTAATAAAACTACAAGAAGTTCAGAACTAATTAACCTGCGACATGAAATTAAAAATAGGAAAGTTTGACAAACTCTTGTTTGATAAACTGACTCGCAAATCTTAAAATTATTCGAATTAAGTTTTTGGGGTAGCTGCCGTACAAAATTTTAAACCGCAATACATTTTAATTAATAATTTTATGTATATAAGCTGAGTCATTCCATATCTTTAGGATATCTATTGTTTTTCTTTTTTGTTTATTCCCCTGTCACATAAATGTGACAAGGAAATTACACAGCCTTTCCTTTTCAGGCGTGACTGTAAATGTAGTAAGGAGGAATTATTATTACGGCGTGTGTGAGATTCGAACCCACACTCCCTCGGTATTTACAATGTATTTCATACGCTCTTACCCAGTAGACCATTGAGATGCCATCATGGTATTTCAAACAAAATGCCAAGATCATATATGTAAGTATATGTGTTGTACATTTTAGAGTTGACAAGGATAACTTTATTTTTCTTCGATTTATTAAATTATAATTACAAAATCTTTAAAATTCTTTTAAAAAATTATTATTTAAAAATAAAAAAAATAAATATTTTTAAAATGTTTCAATTTCCTGCTCAAAAGTTAAATGAACCAATCAATAATCTCATTAAGTTCGTATTTTAATATTAAAAAAAAATAAGAAAAAAAAAGCAAAAAAAAAATAAATTTAAAATTTTAAAGAAATCTCATCTAACCGTGTCACTATGAATAAATTTTAAGTTAATTGTTCATAAATGCGCATTTATATATATGTATATATACAAACAATCAACCACCTGTACATAACTTTATCACATTTCAATTTTACTATATTTATTTATCTACTTCTACACTTTTTTGTTTTTTTTTTTTTTATTTTGTATTACTGTAACTGGAATTCTTCAATTTTTTACTTTTAATATTTTAAATCCAAAAATCCTATTTTATAAAAAACAAATTACAAGCATTAAATCTATCAAGGTGGACAAGCTTTAAAATATCCAACACACTTATTTAGGATTAAATTAATGAAAGGCAAAAAAAAATTAAAGAAATTAAATTAAAATTAATGAATTTTTTGGAGATGTGCGGGAATGATTTTTTCCCAAAATGAAATAATATCCAAATAAAATTTTATTCTCTAAAAATTTAAATTAAATTTTATTATAATTATAATCATTTTATTAATATCTCTATTAAGTCTTTCAATTAATTTAAAAAGTCGGAATATAGTAATTAAACTTTTGGTGCATGTGTATGAGTTTTTTTTTTGCTTTCTCACTCTTCTAACGAGCATATAAGGCATCCGCTAAGTCATTTATTTATGATATTTGAGTAAGCTTCAGTTTCTAGAATCATCAATTTCACAAAGCCGTTGATTACTCAACTGTAGCTATTGTACAAAACTATGACACTTAAATATTTCTTTGTTGTTACGCCATCTATTATCTTGCACAAGAATTATTTTATTATTATTTTATTATATATTACTAATATAACATTAACTTTAAGATATACATACTTATTTTTAGTTTAATTATATTATACTAATTATATATTATGAAATAAATCCATATTGTTTTTTAATATTTTTAATCTATATGACCTAGCCGGGGTTTGAACGCGAGAACTACCCATTGAAAGATATCATAACCGGCATTTTAACCACCACATTATTGGCTGAATATTGGTATGAGTTACACCAAATCTAATATTGAATTTTTAGGGAATTTTAGGTTTAATCTTGAAATCATAGTGAGTGATTTGGTACACGTAAAAAGTTCCTAAAAAATTCCTAAAAACTGTACTATATATTTGATTTGTGTTGGTTTTATAATGAGTATCCGATTCCGATATTCTTAGGTGAACCATGTGAAAAAGAAAATTACGTCCGCTTTAACTATTTATTATCTTCATTTCAATTCTTATAAATTTGATTTTGTTTTTAATTTTAAGGGTAAATGCTTATATTCTGATGAAATAACACAAAACTTAAAGTATTGGAAGTATAATAATTACTCAGATTTAAATATAGTCGAAAGTTTAAGATAGGGTATAAATATTTAATACAGGTCATGACTGTTTGACTGCATATCGTATATTTAACCCAAATTAATGTTATATACACCATATGCTAGAAATGCTGTAAAACTTTAACTGTAAAATCTACAGCAGAGGAATGGACGCTATATAGAGCGTGGAGGCCTTTTCTTTTTGAATAATTTAGATGAACTTTATAATATGAATCTGAGAAGATTTAAAAACTTCTTCCGTCAGTATCATCATGGCATAAATCTAAGGAAAAAGGTTTTGTGGAATAGGTTCTCCTTAGTTTTGAAGACGCACTACGAACCTCAACGTTAACTCAGCCTTCATCAATAAAAAAAAGACAAAAATAAATTATTGAAACGACAGTTTCTCAATCAATCTTTATTAAGCAACTTTGTAACTTTTGTCACAAATATTTCTTTTAATCTACATTAGGTAAATCAAACATTAGAAGTCTCCTCCTTGCAACCAAAAAATGTTTTGTTATTTTACAAAGGGAGTGATTTTAGTTGGTTAAAAATCAAAATTGCAAGATTTTTCTTGCAAAAACAAATATTTATAATATATATATATGTAATATGTATATATAATAGAATAATCAAGTAACTAAGTGTTATTTGACCTATAACCTAAAAGTTTTCTGATACTAAATCATATTGTTAAATTTTTACCATTCGAAAAGTCTTCAAAGAAACAGTGTGCCAAATTAAGTTTTACTAAGCTGATGATAAAACATTTATTCTAACGCCTATATGGTATAAAATAAGTGGCCCAGACTTCGTTTGGATAATAATCTTTTAACACCATTTAACTTTTTTTTTTTATTTTCAAAATTTCAATATTTTATTATAGATGTTGTAGGTGACACGTTAGTTACTTTTTATATTGAAAAAAATACAAAAAAAAAAAAAGAAAAAAACAAATAGTTTTAATTCAATAAAATTATAATTATATGAATCTTTGGACAGGTTTTAAATAAACATAAGAAGAATAAATAAAAAGTAGATACATATACATATATATATATATATATAACTTTAAAATAACAATTTAAATCTGTCAACCTAATTAAAACTATTCAAAACTTCAACTGTTATACTATTATTATTATATGATCGTTAGTTTTTTTATGGAATTATTCACAAAAAAAAAAAAAAAAACTTTTGTTATAAGTTGTTTATTGAGCTTCCAGGTTACTGATTTTTTTTTTCTCCAAAAAAAAAAAACAAAAAAAAGAACGAATATAATAATGGTAATAAATTTTAACTTATCATTGTTATATTTTTATGTTCAGTTTTTTTATAAAATCTCTATTGTATTGTTTCTATTTTTAAATTGATAATCTTCTTGTAAACTGATGAAAAGAAGTGATCTTTGATCTGAAAAGAAAACCAATATATAGAAAACAATTCTTGTTAAATCATTTATTAAGGATAAATCAAAAACAATAATTTGAAGCGCATGCTCTTTTATATATAAAAAAAAAAAAAACGTGGACAATATGGTGAAAAATTTTAAAATCTGATAAAAGATTTAAATACATTAATGTTTGTAAAGGATATCCTATGGTTCTATAGTCCTTATAATTCTGGTAATTTACTATCAAAAATTGAAAATCATCAATTTATTAAAAATAAATATAAAAATTTCTGTCATTATACATAAATCGTATAGACAAAACTAAAAATCTAATGCTTGTTTCAAATAAAGTATTTACTAACATGTTATGATCAAATTAATTAATTAGTAAGTAGCAACTGATGTATTCCCTCTGAATCTCTGTATATTTTATGAAAATTCTCTTACTTAATTGATAAGTGAGCGACCGAAGAAAAACTTGTATACGAACATTGAAATTGTATTGGACAATTTTCCTCACTTTGCATATTAGTCTGTCGCACCGGATTTGCTAATATGAATATTTGCAAAGATGATCGAAAATTAAAAAATTTATCATTATTGTTAGACCAATTCCTAACGTATAATAAAGAATGAAACATATGATAAAAAATTTGTTAAATTTTTATGAAACCACTTTAAGAACTTTTATATTTTATTACATATACTCTCTTTTACGTTATAATATATTCTTGTTTTTCTTTTTATATAATGAAATACAGCGATGAAATTGATTAAATGAAGTCAATATTGACATTGAATTTCCAAAGCATTTATCTATTTGATTTGTATTTTTATTAGAACTCTATATCTTAGGGAGCACATATATTACAGATGAGATGCCGTTTTTCTAACATTTCGTCGTAATTTTATTTTTTGATTATGCTGTGTAGCCAACTTATAGAGTTTAGGAAGGAATAAAATTAGTTGTTTTCCAGGTAATTGGCTTATGCCTGTAAAAGTAATAGATTCTAAGATTTTCAGTTTGATTACAGCAAACCCTGGCAATGACATAGAAAACTATGTATTTTCCATCCATTAAAACTTCTCCCTTATGTGTTATTAAGAATACCCATTATACTTGAATTTTTTCCCATCTGCCCAGTCACCGTAATTATCACAACAGTTTTAACTATTTTTACACGCGTTAGATTAGGAGTAATTATATTCTTATTTTTTTTTAAAACTGGATCTTTCTTGATGTTTTGCAGTTGCTTAAACTACCTCATCTAGATTTTGATATTAATACTTACTTTATATATTTGTAATTCATTTATATAGGTTAAAATACTTATCATCTTATGTAATATGATATATGGATTTAAATAATGGATTCTTTAAATCTGTTTGAAGAAATCTAGAAGAGAAGAGTCAATTAAAATCGAAACGATTAGTGTTAAAAGTTAAATGACCTTTAATAAAATAACTATTTAAGAAAATCAACTTTTTATATAGAACCAACCATAACTTAGCTACAGTCCTTCAAAGATTGAAAAATCCTTATTTTCAAATGATCTCAGGTTGTGCTTAACAGTTTTTTCAATCTACAAACTCTAATCAAAAGCCTTATAAATCAATATCAAAATTATACAATTTTTAGCACATTTTCAAAAAAAAATTTGAAAAAGCGTGCCTATAGTTTTACTCTGTCCGTCCGTCCGTCCATCTCTTTACCAAACTTCTACCCCGTTAAAAATTGAACAATGGAATTTTAAACATAAATAAAGCTGCTTACAGTTTTTAAAAAAGTCCTATTTTCAAATAGATATATCTCAGATTTTACTTAATATTTTTTTCAATCTACAGAGGCTAACCTACAGAAGTTTCTTTTTTCACCTTTATCAATATGATAAATATGCATCAATATGAAAATTATATAATTTTTTGAAATTTATTATTTAAGTATACCGTTATGTCATAACGGTTATGTGAAACCAAAATTTTGCAAAGTTTTGCTTCCTTTATATCTGCGCACCGTATGCCACATAGTATATATTTATTGTATATGCATTTTTAAAGCTAATAAAAGCAGTAATCGTTTGGCGTTTTCAAATTGAAAATATACCTTATATAACTTGTGTTATAACAATTTAAATACAGATCTTTTTCGAACTTTGGGGAGCTGTAACACCGTAACGGGTGTGGCTACAGAAAAAAGTTTTTAATAATAAAATTAATATTTTTATGATATCTATCAGCAATTTCAATAGAGCAAATTTCATGGCTCCATTTCAAAAAAATATGGGGATATAAAAGTTAGGTGTTCGAGAGCTACCCGAAGTTTTGGTCGAATAAAAATAAGGAACCTACAAATTGTTGTAAGAATATTTTGTGTTAATTTCAAGACTCTAGTTTTCTTAGTTTTTGAGTTATCTTGCTGACAGACGGACGGACAAAGCTTAATCGACTTAGAATTTGTTTCTGATCCGATCCATACCTTTGAAGGAATATCTAGCTAGCTTATTTCGAGATGTTACAAACGGAGGAGTAATTTTATTATACCCGATACTTATCGTACGGGTATAAAAAAAACATTTAATAAGGTCTTAAAAATTTTTTTCAATTTTTACCTATTTTAAAATTTATTCCAATCAATATTTTAGGTGTTAGGCATATGTTTTAGTAAAGCATGTAAGGATCAATCTTTAAATGTTATCTAAGATATTTAGATATTTAGTCTTCTATTCATTCAACTTGTTTATTTTATAAATTTTCAAGACTTTTCCAGGATCTTAAATAATTTCACAGATTCACAATTAAAATTAACAAAATGTTACCTTCTTTTAGAAAACATGTTTGGGCGCTTGACTTATTTACAATTTTTTTCAACAATTATAATGAAAATATTCGATATAAACAAAAAAATCAGTAACTAAAAAAAAGGATATTATCAAGATTTATTTTTAGTTTTTTTTTTTTTTTTTTAATACAAAAGAATTAGTTAATATAAAAGAATTTTAAAGGATATTATTTGCTATTAACGATATTTAAGACTACTTAAGACTATATTTTAAAATTTGTTTGTCACTATATCTGTTAATACCATTATTTTTCAATTCTTTGAATTTTTTTTAATTGTTAAAAAAAAAAATTTCCTTTTCAATTCTAATCGTATATATTAGATTTTCCCGAAATATATAAACAATATGGTCAAACAACAAAATAATCTTTTAATTATGAAAACAATTTATTTTTAGTTTAAATATTATAAAATGTATATATATATATGCTTAATCTTTTCTGTTTAGATTTTTAACATGTTTTTGAGAATATATGCGTATAGTTGCCATTTTCAATTCTCATCCCATTTTTTATAATTCTTTATAAAATCTTAACTATATATTTGTAATTTGTATCTTTTATTTAGTTTTGATGAATTTTTATTCTATCAAATAGTTTAAATCAAAAATTAGACACTCCTATCAAAACTTAATATTTTTGTTATTAGTTTTTAATTCTTTGATTAAATTTCTTTTTCAAGACTTTAAAGTTTTAGGGTGTGTTACTTCTACATGACTGTTTTAAAGCATCTTTATTAACGCCTTCCAATATATTCTTAATTTAAATTTTACCCTTATGAACGATAAAATAAAACAGAAATATATTAAAAAATCAAAAATTTTGATTTCTTTTGAAGAATTTCGATGAAATCTGTTATAATGGTACTTTAAGATAAAAAAAAATCATTTCTTGGCTGCATATACATAGCTTGAATACGATTTGATAATAAAATTTCGTTCTTCGCTACTTTTTTTTATGCTACTAACATGTAGTGAAACTTACATATGTAGAAACTCTTTTTAATAAATTTTTGTTACCCGAAACTTCATTGAAATCGGAAACTGGAACTTTTTGAAAGTACTTCCAAAATCTAGAACTATTTTACCGATAATTTAAAGAATATTATATTGAAATTACTTTTAAAGTGTTTTACACCAAAAGTAATTTATTTGGTTTGGTGACCTCAAATGATTTGATTTGCATCTTTCAAACACTGTCAAGAGCAAGTGAGGAGACATTTAATATCTGTAAGCAAAAAATTCTTCGTCGTATCTATAATCCCAGATCAATCGAAAAAATTTGAAGGAGAAGAAATAACACCGAGCTGTATAATAACGTGGACTTTGTTAAAAAAAAATTAAACTCAGGTAACTTCACTGGCTAGATCACGTAGAATGTATAAATCAAAAATGCTACAGAAAATGAAATCTTCAAATCCCAACCTTATGGCGTATATCATCAAGAATTGCTGCTTCTTCGTTGAAATAATGAAACATAGATGAACATTCCAAAACGTCCAATTTTGTTTTGTAGAAAGAAACTGCCCATAATCGTATTAAATGAACATGTGTTCAGTAATGTCTGTTGCATTCATTCGTTTCAAAATAACTGAGATTACAATATACATTGGGGTTGAACTAGAGACAAAAAAAGGGTTTGTTTTTGATGATCTCTTTGAAGAAATTAAAGAGTGAAGTTTTTAAATGAATTTGAAATAAGACTTATTTGAAATAAGATGTCTTCATTACGTAAAACAAAACATGACTGAACAAGGTCTTTAAAGAGGTTATATTCAACCAGGCCGTAACAAAATTAATACAATAAACGTATGATTAACAATGTTCGGTTTAGCAAATATGACACTATACGTGATATTAAACTATTTGACTTTCACAACTGATTTAATCCTTCTATATAATAATAATTACAACACTAAAAAACTATAAATATCTAACAATAATTTTTAAAAAAAATTTAACCGAGTATAGGTAAAATTTAACTTGGTGTTAAACTTTAACCAAATATTTAACCATTTTTGTAATTTTGTATATGTAGTATGCACTCTATATATTTAGGCGAGTTTTAAATGTGCGCGGAAGCTGATTTATTAAAATATAATTTATTACATAATTAAGGTACGGTATAAGTGTTTGATGACTTTTAAGAAGGAAATTCTCTTTTTATTCTTTTTTTGTTTTTGTTTTTTTTTTTTTTTGCAATATCTATTTAAAAGAAAATAAATTTTTAAGAAGATTACTTTATGGAAATTCCCATTCATATTATATTCATCTATTAATTATTTTATAATTGTACTCGTATATAAGAAACTCGTAGACTAAGAATAAGTCACAAGCTTTTTTTACATTCTTAAAATTTTATAACATTGGTATTAAATTCAAAAATATATATATATATATATATATAAAATAGTTAATTATTTACCTGAAACAGTATTTAACGATTTTAGTAAAATAATATCCTTAATAGTATATACCTTTAATTTAAAGACATATTTTATAAAAATGTATCTTAAGATAACGATGTCTTTTTTTGTTTTTATTATATCAATTAAACAATTTTGAATTCTTTTAACAATAATTGAATAAAATCACTTGAAATCGATACCAAAATAAAATATCCTTAGAAAACTTAGTTAGTTGTTATGTAAACAAAAATTATTCTTTTTACAATGTTTTATAACTTATTTCCATTATAGTTTATGGTTTTTTTTTTTTTTTGTTTTTTCTCTTTTACAATTTAAAAATTTAATCCCACACTTACCATTTATTTGATGTATAGAGAAACAAAAAAAAAAAAAAAGGAAAAAAAAAAAACCTGGAATTTCTAAAATTACAATTCTAAAACTTTTTTGTTAAATATAATCGTAAATATCTTTAATCCATTTTATTATCCTTATTTTCTAATTCATTCAATCGGTTTTGTTTGGTGTTGTACAAAAGGAGAAAAACAAAATAAAAAAGTTAAGAATTTTATTTGTTATCTCTTTCTATTTTTTGTTTTTTTTTTTTTTTTGTTTTTAATCTATTGTTGTAAGGCATTATGAATTTTAATGTTTGTACTGATTAACATTAATTAACTATAAATATATTCAGTTTTATTATTTTTTTTTTATGTTTTTTTTTTTTTTTGTAAGGATTTAGATTAAATATTTTATTTTGGTTGTATGTTAATAAGGTTAATGGCACTCTGTATAAACATTATTAAGTCTTTTAAAAGTTTTTCTTAAGAGATCCTTACAAAAAAAAAAAAAAACAAAAAATTCAAAAGATTTTCCGTTTAAAAATCTTAAAAGAAATAAAATTTAAATAAAATAAAGAACATACAATATATGAAAATTTAAAATGGCTTATTTTACCTGTGGCATAAAAATTTTGTTTTATAAATTTAAATTTATACCTATTGATGATGATCACCTTAATTACCAAAAATAGAATTTCACACTTTTATTATAAAAATCTAAAAACAATAGAAATGGAGGTGGATTGTTTTTAATGTTTTTATATAGGGTCTATTAAATAATGTTTTTTTATATATAGGTCATAATATAAAATTTCATTGAAAAAAAAAATTTTTTTTTTTGAATACTTTTTGAATTATAGGATTTGAAAAATTATAACAATTTTTATTTTAAGGATCTGCTATAAATGATTGTATTTAAAAATCACTTTTTACAAAAATCTCTTCTTTTAAAATCTCTTCTTTTCTGTTTTATTTTCATTTTATTTTTTTTTTTTTTAATTTGAAATGGAATTGTAAAAAATTTAAAAGCGTAGAACCCTGATTTTGTAACCAACTGTAAAATTCCTTCTATAATAATTATACCCTACACATTAAGTATAGGGTATATTAACTTTGGTATGGTGTTTGTAACCACCAAAAGGAAGCGGGTTAGGTATAGACATGAATATATATTCTGATTCAGGATCACCGCCGGAGTCGATTTAGCGATGTCCGTCCGTCCGTACGCACGATAACTCAAAAAATAATGATGCTATCTTGATGAAATTTATACTGTAGGTTAACAATGACTAAGGTAAACAATGACTAAGGCGGGGATTGTAAATGGGCGAAATCGGAGCATGCGTTCGAGTACCTCCCATACAACTTACAAAACCTAATACGCATATTTTCCAAATTAATAAAGATAGAAACTTAAAATTTTGTACGAGGGTGTGTTTTTCTGAATCCCTGATATCCCCAAAATTTGAGATGAAGTGGAGTGGTTGTTCGGGTACCTCCCATACAACTCCCAAAACCGAACAAGCATATCTTCGAAATTAATAAAGACAGAAACTTCAAATTTGATACGAGGGTGTTGTTTCCTGAATCCCTGATTTGTCCAAAACTTAAGATGAATTAGAATGGTTGTTCGGGTATCTGCCACACAACTCCTAAGACCAAACAAGCATATCTTCGAAATTAATAAATATATAAACTTGAAATTTGATATAAGAATGTTCTACCCTGTTGATGTCTCTAAAATTTGAGATGAATTGGGGTGGTGGTCCGCGTGCCTTCACACACTTCCCAAGACCTAACAATCATATTTTCGAATTTAATAAAGATAGAAACCTGAAATTTTGTACAAAGGTTGTAACAGCATTTATTTTTTTTAGCTTGTATTAAATACCTAACTAAAATAACTTATGGATTTTTAATTTAATTTGAATGTTTTAGGTGTAGGGTATAAATAAGTCGGTTGCATCGACTTACTGTTATTTTTACTTGTTTTTTTTACATATTTTAACAATAAAGCATTTAAAACAACTTAAAAAATATATTTAAAATAATGAATGGTTCTGCCCTTAAACTCCCGCTAAACAAATTATTGAAACCCTGATTTTGCAACCAATTATACAATACCCTTCTACAGTAAAACCCGCTTAACTGCTCTTACAAAAATATTTGCGATTTTGAGCACTTATCCGAAGAAAGCACTTAACCGAACTTAACCGGATAAATACTTCAAGTAAGTTACTTATTTAAAATCCGTTTAACTGCCTAATGGTGGACACTTTACGTTACTATACATAACTAATGACATTTTCTTACAGAAATTTTCTAAAAACTCAAAAACTTTTCTAAAACAAATTATATTGTATCCATTAAAGTAAGTACATACCTATGTATTTTAATCAAAATTTTAATATTTTTTCGGTATCAAAAGTAGATGTCTGTTGAGGCATTTAAAAGTAAAATTTTACTCAAAAATTTAATATTGTGTTTTGAAAAACAGAGTACTTAAGAGGTGTATGTACTTAAACGAGTATTTTTGTATGCGATTTTCAGAAAATTTTAAAATGTCAATATTTCAGGTTTGTAAAACGAAAAAGGAACTTATCTGGAACGTACTTAAACGGGTTTTACTGTATTTCTTTTTTATATAAATATTTTAACAACAATGTATTTGAAATAGTGGGGGCTGCAGCAAACCATTTTTCTGCCTTTTCATACAAAAAAAAAAGAAATTTAAAAAAACGAGATTTAGATAAAACAAGATTTTGAGATACAGGCCTTCGTAGCGCTCTATTATTTTAAACGTTCCAAGCGTTTTTAATAAATATAAAATTAGTTATAGTAAAATATTTAGTGAAAACCACACTATACATAATTAATTTTTTATTTATTTAATAATTCTTTATTTCAATTCTTATATAAAGTATAAACTTAAGGCTAAAACAATTAAATTAATTTAAAAAACAAAAAATTTAATACAAGAAAAGAAATATTGTTATATGTAATCGTTCTTTTGCTAAAAAAAAAGAAGTGGCTAACGAATAGTTAGAATTTTTTATAAATAATTTTAAAATTCAAAAATAGTGGTGTGAAGTATAAGAAGAATTCAAAAATTTCATTATTATTTCATTACAAAAAAAAAGTATTAAGAATACATTTCAAATTAAATTAAAAAATTAAAGAAAAAATAGCGATATATTACTAGATTGAAATAGTAGAGAAAAAAAACCATGACAAAATCATAACTAAAACATAAAACAAGCTTTTTAGTAAAGAAATAGGATGCCGAACATTTTACTATGAAATTTAATAAAAGCATGATGTTCAAAATTTGTTGGAGTACTGTTACTTCGATCATAAGAACAATGGAGTACATTTGGACAGCAGTCCCACAAATAGCATTGGAATACCTAGACAAAATGCAAAAGAGAGCAATTCGATTAATAAACGATCCCATTGCTATCTCAACTCTGTCTCCACTAGGTAATCGACGTGTTATTGGAGAACTCACTCTATTTTATAGATATTTTGTTAGTATAGGAACATGTTCAGAAGAAATAAAAACATTAATGCCTCTTCTTAAAAATGTCAACAAAGATACAAGGAAGGCTACACAGTTTAACTTCTATATCTTAAAAATCCCCATAGATGGCACACATTCGGACATGGAAGTTCGTTTATAATAAGTGGAGAGTGAATATGGAATAGCTTGCGGCCGGAAGTATTCCCAAAAATTGGTAAGCATAGTGTATATGACATCGACAAATTTAAGAAGAACATGAAAATCTTTGTTCTTAATAACCCTTCCATTCAATAACTTCCTATATTTCCCAATTTCCTTCCTATATTTAACTTCCTATATTTTCCGCAAACCTTTACAAACCCAAACATTGTCCGATAGATTCTACCATAGCCTTTGGTTTAAGAGGGAGGTCGCGTTTATGTATTGAATATAACAATTTTTTATTTAAAAAGATCAAATGTGCAGAAATAAATCTTTTGCGAGCTGAATATTTTTAAAATAACTGAAAAATATTGACCGTTCCTGTTTATGTCTGATACTCTTTGATTTATTATTTTGCATATTTCAGCAATTTTGTTCCCTTTGTTGATCTGCTCAGCTATTTATGGACGATTGATTACACTCAGATATTTATATTGATTAACCTTTTCAATGTTGCAATTATGATATTTAACTAATTTAACTCTATATCTTTAATTTTTCATATATCATATAATATTTTATTTTAATCGTATTTATCATTAATTTATGTTTGTTTCACTAACCAGTAACCAGTTTTTTACACTTAACATATAGTTTAATCAAAGCTTATTTTCAGTAATAATATTTTTAGTCGAATTTGGGCTTCCTATTCTTATTGACACAAACTCTTATACATTTTCATTAGAGTTTTCCAATAAACTTCAGCTAATATTATACCATATGGGTACATCAAATGCAAATGTCGACGTTATTTATAGTTGAAAGTATAGTATTTTTAACTCATTGCTTACGTTTTTGTTATGAAATTCTTTTCTTTTGCTATAATAAAAGATTTGTTGCCTTTAGAAATTGTACATTTTATATATTCAGAGATGTAGTTCAAATTAAGATTTAAAGTAACTCTCAGATATTTTTGTTTCATAAATTAAACCTAGACCCTATATTTAGATCTCGACTTCTTACTTTTAAGAATATTTTTATTCTATTCATTCATCCCTTCGTAATTATAAAAATATCGTTTTTAGTCTCCTTTTAAGTTCATTTCGCTTCTTTTAGTTCGTTTAGCATCTGACTCCTAGCGTGGTGGTTAAGTCATCAGCCTTTCAATCGAAGGCTCTTGAACCCAAGAAATCAAACCCGTAATATTGTAATAATAATAGTAATAATAATACAATAATAGTTATTATAAAATAATAACTGCTACAGTAGAGCTATCTTTGGTTATATCATGCAGGAAGGTAATAAGTAAGTAAGTATTAGTATTACCAATAATAATATATGCTACAGTGACAGTGGGGATTGCCTTCAAGAATTACCTCATGCAATAAGATGTTATATACGACTGCATGTTGTGACTATTGTAACGGTTATAGTCATTGTTGGAAAAATAGTAATAATAATAGGCGGATTCATTGTTTCCTGACAGTTCGACTCCAAATTCAATGTTTCAGCATCCATTTCCTACCCTTTATTATCCCTACTCCCTGGCCAATATACTGCATTAGCAGGTAAGGATTTTATCCCATTATATTGAGTAAAGGGGGGGGTGGGTTTACTTTGTAAGAATCTGACACTACCAAGGAAATTTTTGGTGTTTTTTGAAAATGCCCACCTCCCTTAGGAAAAAAAAAACATATTATTTTGACTGTCTTAACTTATTTTAAAAAAGTTATTTTTTGACTTGTCAAATTTTGTATTTTTTTTTAGTTTAATAACATCCTGGTATTGTACAGCACTACTAATAGCCTGACTATTATTCTTTTTAGACTCTAAAAAGCTGCTAAATATCATAAAAGGAAAGATATTATTAAATTTTGAGTACAGAAATTATGGGGCCTTTTTTAATACAAAAAATATAAGGCTTTTCTCTTTTTTATTTATACATTTATTTATTTTTATATGTATATATTTTAGAAGGACATCACTATGCCCTGAATAGGGTATTACAAGAAGAAGAAAAAGAGTTTAGAGGTAACTAGCTTGAACTTAGATAGGCCGTCGGCATTAATGAATATTATAATAAATATAATTTTGTAAGATAAGAGGAGAATTTGAGTTATATTGTTAATTGCAAAGTGAATAAATTAAAACCTGGAATTGTTTTATTTAAATGCATACTTCAATATTGAGTTTTGAGATTAGTCTCAGACAAGAATCTTTTTTTTTTTTTTTAAATAAAATTGATTATCAATTGCAAAATAAGATTTTGATCCCAAAAAACAAAAACTTACAAAATTTAATAAATACTTTCAATAAACTGCATTCTATTCTAATTTTAATTCTTTCTTGAAATTCACAAAAAAAAAATATTTATGCAGTTATTTTGTTGCAATTTTTTGCAATTCATGGTTTTATTTAAGGATTATGAAAATCTGTATACTATGTACATATATATTTTATCCTCTCATTATATTATTTAGGATATTGTAATAGGTACGTACTTGCCGGAAAGTTAGAAAAATAATAGTTGTAAACTAAAATAATAACATATTATTACTAAAGAAGTCAGGTAATACTCATTAAACATTAATTTTTTTTTTTTATATATATCTATAGGTACTAACCTACATATATTATAGGTATTTAACAATAAATAACATATACATATATCTTATAATTTAAAAGTGTAAATTTGCTCTTTCAACCCGATTCATTTGTTATTAATTTATTTATTATTTTAGTTTCTGATTATTAAGGATACATAAGAAAACTAGTGTAATCGAAAATTGAGAATTAATAACATTGATATTTCACTGAATATTTGTATTTTGGGCATTTGTCAAACAATAACTGTTTTAGATATGATATCAGTACCGATCTTCTTAACAGTAAAGTTCCTCAATCCTAATATTTTCCGAAACTTTTAGAAACATTTTTTTTAATTCCGAAATAAAATGTTTCTTTAATTTTCAAACCTGTTTAGAGCTTCATATACACACAAAAGCTTTTAATTTTAAAGTGAATGGTTCAGGATTAAGATGATAAGTTGGTTTTAAATAAAACATTTTGTACAGATCAAGAATGAAAAAGGAAGAATGGAATAAATACAATATACAAATAATGTGTATAAGATCTTTTGAATATAAATATTGTCCGAAATAAAATTCCGAAAATTATTTTTTGATTGTTGACTGTATAATTACAAAACATAGCAACTCATGTAAATCTGTCATGTACTTTAGGTGTTTTAAAAAATTAAAATTTGAAATACATTATATGAGGGGCTTAGAAACGAAAGTATAAAAAGTCCATCAACTCTGTTTTGGAGAAAAACATAAAAAATTATATGTCTCAAAATAAAAATATTCTTCGTTTTCTGTTTTTGCTAATCAAATAGATTTTTTAAATAAATTAAATTCACATAAATTCAGTAAATATTTTAATCATATAAAAAACAAACACTCCAAAATTTAGAAATCCTTTTTCAAGTTTTGAATTTAAATTATGAACTTTTTTAAATTGTGAATCTAAAGTCTCAACTATAAGACAAATTTAATTTTTGGTTCTAAATATTTTAAATTATTTTACAAAAATTAAGATTTTATAATGGTTTCAAGTTTTTTAATTCGTTTTTCAAAAATCAAACACATAATAAATAGCCAACGACTAGAAATATAAGTTCAAAGTTCTTTATATTTTTTTTGGTTTTCATTAACCAATTACTGCACATTATAATCATAATGTTGTGTTTTATTTGGACCATTGCATCCATCTGCAATGAGCCACACTGCAGAACTATTTTCTTAAATTAAGAGAATTTAGTTTGTGATAAACGGCCAAGCAGATTTCTTTACATCCCTTTAGGCATTACATTTTTTATCCAGTTTAATGGCAAAATATTGCTTTTAGTGAGGATTTCCCCTGTACAAGAGGAATAATATACTTCTTGAACACGAACTTTATACGAGAAATTTTTAATATTTGCATTCAAACTAATTGGACATTTTAAAGTTTGCAAATAGACTTTTGTTTTAAGTATATTTCCCTACCATATAAATGTAACAAGAAAATTAAAAATTAACATGTGTGGGATTGGAACCCACACTCTCTCGGTGTTTACAGCGCATTTTATAAGCTCGTACTTACTGGGCCACCGAGACCCCTAGAGATTTGATAGAGAGGACTTATAAAATTTTTTGACTTTGAAACAGAAAGGTATATTTTTAATTTATGCTTTTAAATGGTAAAAAATTCTTTAACCTTTGTTTCTAAGCCTAAAAATTTAAATATAAAAATTAGAAAATAGACAATTACTAAAAATTTTAAATATAAAAATTTGTACCTAGACAATTACTAAAAATTTTAAATATAAAAATTACTACCTAGACAATTACATCCTTGCGGCGTAATTTTATGTAATTTTACGTAGATATTTCGCCCTCAAACCAGATCGTACAAAAATTCGCAAAAAGTGAACGTTTAATACTTTTGCTTTTATACCTCTCACAACAAATTAAAAGAGAGAAGTTTACCAGATATTTTCAAACTTATGAATAAATTTAACATATAATGTGTAAAATTAACCCTAATCTTATCTAACAGTTAATAATACAGTAATAATCTTATCCAACAAAAGATTAGCATAACCATAATTGTATCTAACAGTTTTAAATTTTAGCGGCTGCCTGATGTCATATGTCTTAAAACAAAGTCCAGCTAAACGAAATTTTTTGTTAAAACAGATTTTTAAATAAAACTACGATATTAAAAATGAGAAGTTTAATGGAAAGCAGATAGAAACTATCAATTGATTCCGTTTCTATAATATAATATAACTCTATTTATAAATAAGTGTAACTTTAAACCTCTAAATATCATTTATTTAGACAAACAAATTGTGTATTATAAAAAGAAGGTTTTAAAAATTTCAAAAGAAAAGGAATTTGGGAAACTGTTAAAAACCTGCAGCTACCATATGAACTCAACTTTTCCATTTTTGCGATATTGTATTGTTAAAAAAAGAGAGATGCTTTAGAACCGAGAGACTATTTGTTCATGATTTTAATTTTTAGAAAACTTAAAGAATCTTTAATGTAAAAATTATAAAATACATATGTGAAAATACAGAACTATAAGATTTTCTTCTAGAATTTCCGTCATAAGAATCCAATTGTTACTATTATTTGATTCGAAGGAAAAACAACTAAAACAAAGAGTGAGGTTATGAAAAATTAAACTTTATCACAAATCATATACCATATATTTTATATAATTTTTTTATGTATCTGTATACATATGAAAATCAAAAGGGATAACCCTACTCTAGTATTCATTTAAAACAATTGAAACACTTATACATATAAATGGACAAAAAGTATATAATAGATTTTAATGGAAAATATAAAATGAAAAAATTATAAACTACATATCTAATTTTTTTTTTCTTTTTACTTTTTTTTTTTTATTATTATTAAATATTATCATATTTTTATATACAAATTAATAGTAAAAATAACTGTTTTCACTATTTTCCACGATAAAATTACAATTGTAATTGAATATGTTATAGTTATCCATGCGCTTCATTAACGTTATTTTTCTTTCATAAAAAAAAAAAATAAAAATTCAATACCATTATCATCTTAATAATTTCTTTATAACTATGTATACATTTTTTTGTGGTTATACTATATGTTATCTTTATTTTTCTTTCTCTTTTTAGCACATTTTTCAAAATATTTTAATTATATTAAACATTATTTTTATTTCTTTCACTTTGTTCGCCCGTTCATGTCTTTTTACAAAATTTCAACACTATTTGAGTATTTAAAAAAACACTTTAACACTTGTTTTTATAAACAACTTTTTTTCTTTAGTCCCATACATTTCGGAATCACAATCCCATAAATTTAAAAAAACGCTCTGTATATTCAAATTGTTATAAAGCTGGATGCACCGTTTCGGCTATTTTAACCGCATGAGATCATTTTTCAAATTTAATTAGGAAGTTTTTTTCTCTCTGGAAATAAAGTTAATTTAACTTTAATTTTTTGTGCGGAACTCTTTTTCATTTCATTAAATAAACAAAAATTTAAAATAATTTAAATGTCATTTTGCAAATTCGGCTAGGGCCTCGGTTGCCTAGGGGATCATAGTGTATTGAATACGCTGTAAACACCGAAGAAGTGTTGGTTCAAATCCTACACATGTCGTAAGAATAATCCTCCCTCACGACATTTATAGCCAAGTTTGAAAAGGAAAGGCTGTGTAATTTCCTTGTCACATTTATGTGGCAGAGAAATAAAAAAAAAAAATTTCAGCTGTCCAAATTATTTTCTTCTGCAGAAAAATATTTTATTAAATAGTTCAGAAGAGATATCCCGAAGTCGTGAACTAAGCATAACTCAATCTAAACTTCATATTTCTTTAATACAAACAGCAATAAACAGCAAACATCTTAAGATTTATAAATTAAGACGAAGGATACGTAATTTTTTGTATCATTAAAACTTAAATTTACCGTTATATAAAATCAATATTTTACAAAATTATTGACCTTCCGTATCTCTTAAACACCATAAATTGTAAACTTGAAATTTGGAGAGACTCGTAAGATCTTTAAACATAAACATCAGTTACTTGAATTAATAAACTATTTTTCGTTCTGCCGAAGAGGCGGTAGAGGTAAAAAATTAAAGGTAAACTAAATTTTAGTCAGTTGAATCTCAGATATTATCGGAAATTTTTCAAGATTCAAAAAAATGATTCTCACACATTATATTTTTACATAATATCTTAACATCTTTTTTTAATTATATAGCGTTTTCTTAAAATTTAAGACCGTGTATCTGTTATAGAAGTGTCTTCATATAGAAAATATTTCAAATTGATGATGACAAAATAGTTAAAACTTCAGTTTTACTTAAAATTGGTTTAAATTAAAATGGTAAATGTGGCGCTTTTAAAAATCTTTGGTATTAAATAATACTCTGTTTTTTATTTGTTTTTTTTTTTTGCAAATTTTCTATTATATATATTTTCTTTTAAAATAATGCTATAGTTGTTAAAGAATTAATTAAAAAAAAATAATTAAAACAAAATTTATATATACATATATATAAACCCTTTTTGTTTAATTCATTAATGATCGTGGAAAATGTTGCATGATCAGGTGTAATAAATGATAAATTTTATTATAGTTACATTATTTTTTTATAACTAAAAATGGTTGTCACTATAGTAAAAAATACAACGATTGCTTTGACTTCAATTTCAAGAGATTTAAAGAGGTTACAGTGAATTGAATCTAATATGTACTTTTTTTTTTCTAAAAAAAAAAACAAAAGAGTGTAATATCAGACGGAATTGAGCACATAATTTCACTACGAAACTAAAGATATGTATTATAATCTATACTAAATAACGATATTAGTGGTTTTAATGCTTTAATAAAAATGACAATTAAAAAAAATTTAAGAATTCATTCCATTTCATTAAATACATCAATTTATCAACTTAACTATATAAGTAAACTGTTCTTAAATCTTTTTAACGCTTAAAAAAAGATTAGCCTGAAAATGTACCGAAAGAAATCATAATATAATACTTACATAGCGAAAAATAACTATAAATATCGGCCATTTTACTTATTTGGCATTAAAAGCTCTAAAAATACCCAAGATGTTATCTAAGAGTTTTTTTTTTACAATAGCAGTACTACATACTACTAGATGTTATATTATAGCTGTATTATATACGCTGTATATACAACGCTATACTATACAGTTTAAAATCAAAACGATCATTTGTTATTTAGAGTCTTTCCTGTTAAATGTTATTGTGTGATTTATGGATAAATATATATTATTATAAAATATATATACCATTATTTGAATAAAAACTTTAAAAGGATTACAGGAAACACTAAACAGTTTATAGTGTTTTAATTCTAAGGATCAAAATGTAATAACCAGTATTTTTATCGCCCCATGAAATTAGTCTTCAGAAAATTCCTACGTAAAAAAAAATTAAATCAGGGTCAAAAAAATGGTAGGAAATATGAATTTATAAAATATAAATTTTATAAAGTAATTTATATTAAAATCGTGAGAGCTGGCTGACCCCAAAACTCAGCTAAACAAATTAAAGAAAGCCCTGATTTTGTAATAAACCCTATATTTATATGTATTTCATTTTGTATTTTCGTATGCTTTTGTATTATCATATCCTTAAAGTTCTTTTACCTCAATATTATATAAAAGCAAGATTTTGTAATGGATAACTTGTATTTCCATAAATTTATATACTCAATTTATATAGATTTTACGAAGGAAGGAACGAAAGAACGTTAAACCTTTCTTTCATCACATTCCTGCAAATTTTTAGCCCATTTTTACTCCATAGCGAGGGAAAATTTTCCTTGCCCAAAGAAAACAATAGTACTGAAGATCGTCTAACTAACCTATTGTTTGGTAAAAAAGAGGAGGTAGTGTTTAATGGATTAAAATCATGGACGTTAATTGAGGAACCGTGTTACTCTTTTCAATTTCCTCCCTCACCAGTCATATTATTATCATTTGCAGTTAAATCACTTAAATTCATTGACTGGCTCTGTACTTGGAGGTTGAAAAAAAGTACAAAGCCAGTCAATCAGTTTAAGTATTATAAAAAATTGTTACTTGGAGGTGGGATGATCTCATGACTGAAGTAAGGGTAAACCTTTATCCCTCCTACTAAACAGCAACAACAATCTTTTAAATTTAATAGAATTCTCGTTTAACCTTTTTGTATACGAAAAGAATTGACAAATAACAAAAAAAAAATAACACCCATTAAAGGAAAAAAGGAAGTGAACTGCATTCCAATATAAAATACAACTTATCTTATATTAGTAATTGGAAAAAGTTAATTAAAAAAAAAATTTTTCCAAAGAATTTTAATTATTTTGCTTTTTTAAATCAAACTATTTAATTAAAATATTATATATATTTTTTTTTAAACTATGTGTAATACTTTCACGTATGTTGAAAACTAATTACAAACACATGAAAATTAAAATAATTTAGTTGGAATTATCAATTCATTCATTTCATTTTATTTAAATACTATTTATTATAAAACAAATTTTATATTTTTATTTTTAAATTAATTCATTATGAACTGATACCTGTTGTATATCAGATATGATTAATTTATAACGAATATTTATCGCGGATATGGCAGTTAATATATATGTAATAGCTGAATAAACAGGTATTCTTTATAATTTAATTCAATTGAAATTGAACTGAATATAATCATGAACACAATTTAAAAGCAGAATAATATATTTATTATAAAATAAATTTTCCCATATTAGTTTTATCAATGTTCCTAAGTACAATAACGGAATATTAGTTAAAGTAAACATAAAGGACCACCCTTGTTTCATAAATTTCGTCTTAGACAAGTAAAAATTCCTGCATGAGTTTTATGCTAAGCTTGCGGTAAGTTAATCAAGGGATAAAACAGCTAACGAAAAGAATATCAGAAAGCAGAAACAAATTAAGCGAACACAGTGGAAACAAATTAAGCGAACACAAAACCTTGTGAGCTTCTCTCGGATATGTTACGAAACCATATTATAATGAAATTGAAATCTTCTTCTAAATGAAACAGTTGTAAAAGGCAATATACCTTTCAGAAAAAAGTAAACGTAGGTACTCTTAGAGCGCATTATTGTCTGGTGGTATGAGATGACAACCCATATGAATAACTTTACTCCAAACAAAATTCGGAAAACTGATGTATTGGAATTTCTTAATTTTATCAAAATGGCTGATCCTTTACTGTTTAAATTTCTAAAGGGTGAATAATAGCTATTACTACATATTGTTAATGAGAATTGTAAACAACTTAAAATACTGCAGTTAGAAGGCATTATGTAAAATCATAGAAGAGGAAATGTTTAGGTTCGTGGTCTATCCGTTTTAGCTCGTTAATTTATTATTATTTAAATCATTAAATACTTTCGAAATTTCAATCGTACACTAAATTTCTTTAGTATATAGGTATTAGTATTAGTATAGGGTGTCACCAGATTATCGAGATCTTAATTTTTGAGAACTATATATTTTTATTTAGTTTTTAACAACCATTTTCGTATTTTTTGGTAAATTTTCTAAAAATTAAATTTTAAGATTTATTTTATAATGTCACCAAAATTTCGAAAATTGTTTCGTTTTAATTTTTCTAAAAAAATTTTCTTGGGACCAGCTTCTCGGAGCCGTGTTTTTATACCTAATATAATATATTAAAAACTTAAAATTATAACATGCAAATTAAAGTCCTATTAAATATTTTATTGAAGTTCCAGACAATATATGTTGCAGAATTATAACAGAGATTACTATAACTCTATTAATATTTTGTTTAGTGTTATAGGTGCAAATATTTATAATATGTTGTGTTGTGCATCTAAGTCATGTTTGATTTTATAATTTTGTCCTATCCAGATATGTCTTATCTCTATATATTTTTGTAAACCATACTCTATTTTTTATATGGTTTAAAAATAAACAGGTTAAATTCAAGCACCTACAGTATTATATAAATACTACTACCACTACTACTTCTATTATTTCACCTAAATTAAAAAGGTAATGTTAAATGAAGATAAACTCTAAACTCTTATGGATTATATTCTGCAATAGTTTAATAATAACATTGCCTAGTAAGTCTAGGATTATCTAGTCTGCCTGTGTAGTATCGATCTGCGAAACAATTTAGTACAATTTTGAACCTATTTTGAATCTAGACTATATATTTTGTTTCTTCATCTTTTCTTTTTTAAAATCCTAGACTCTAATTAAAATCAACTAATATCTTTAATTCTTTAAATTTAAATTGTTAAATATAGATTGCCCCAAATTTTAATAAGGAAAAAAAATGCATTTTTAACAAATACATTAAGTAATTAAATATAGCTGATTATTCAATTACGAGAATTTAATGTTTATTTGAAGGAAAAAATAAAAAAAAAATACGCGAAAAAGAAAATGCCAAACTAAGAAACCGCGATTAAGCTTTTGTGGCATTAGGAAAAATATAAAAATAAATAAGTCTATTGTTTCATAAAATTTTCTTTCGCTAACATCAGTTTATAATTATAATTACTTTTTTTTTTTTTTTTTTGTACATGTATAAAATTTTAGCATTTATTTTAATTTTTGATCTAATTCCCTAGTTTAGTTTTTCTTTTAAAACTTCTTAATTAATATTGAAAGGTATAAAAACAAAGCAGAAAAGAAAAACAAATTTCATTTAACCGAAACTAAAAAATAATAAATAAAATATTGTAATAAAAGTGAAACTCATGAACCATTTTTTTTTTATTTTAATATAATTTACAATTTACACATTTAAAAATATAACTACTAATAATCTCTTTATAAAATAAATTGTTTTCTAAGCGATCTCTAAAAATGATCTCTTTAGATATACAGATTTAGGTTATGTGAAAAATAATTTTTATAAATATTAACTTATTGTTTTAAAAATAAATTATTTTAATTTGTTTTTCTGAGATCTACTTTTTTAAGTTGTTGTTTGTAATTAAATTGTTTTAATTTACCAAATTGTTTTATTTTGAATATTTAACTAGAAGCATTTATAATTAAATGGTGTAAATTTTGAAGAGTTGATGTGTTAAAAAATGAACATAAATAAAAAGTAAATACGTATCAACTAAAAATTTCTCTTACCGGAATCAGCACAGGCCATCTGATACTAAGAGCACACAATGGAAGTATAACACAGCACAGTACAGCCGACAGTAGAAATTGTGAGCAGATGGCAGACATAGTATTTTGCAAATTTTTTACGCTAAAATTCCAAAGAAGAAGAATTTTGGATGAGGGATACTGAGAAGATGTTTCCTAATTGCGGGCGTTTGACCTAGGAAACCACCGTTCTATTATTTAGAGGCATTGACTGGTTCGATAAACCGCTACGATAATCGCCTCATGGAATTAAGGTACACAAGGGATCACAAGCGATCGGTTAGGTCTTTTAAAAATAGTTGTCTATCCCTGTTACCAAACACCAAACACCAATAACAATAATTTCTATATCTCTAGATTTTGAAATTCTATTCTAATGTTACAAAATATAGAAAAATTACATTGTTTATCTTTAAAAACTGCTGTTATTCATATTTATAAGACTATTGGCCTATAGCATCTATTGGACCTATAGCATAAAAAACATCGTTGTCTTTTCAAAATTAATAATATAACACTAAGGTATACATAATAATAGTAGTAGCTATTAGTGAAGCTGCTATTAATTATTTTATACGAAAAGGTGCTATATATTACTGCTGATGTAACTTACTGATGGGGTTGACTCTGTAGTAAATCGTTAAAATAATAATAGTTAACATTAATAATAATAGTTACTATACAGTGAAGTTGTCTTCAATTATAGAATAAGAAGGTGTTATATATACTAGAAGGTGTTATATATACTATTGTATGTTGTAACTGTTGACGGCTTCGTCACTTTAAATAGTAATAATAAAAGACATATTTATTATTCACGAGCAGTCGCACTCCCCAATTTCCTCAAATTAAAGTTTCCGTATTCCTTTAATATTTTTACTTTCTCTACTCCCTAGCCAATATACTGTATTATAATTTTGGTTTTCCATCCCATCCAACTAATATTTAAAACCCATCTTCCCGGTTTAATCAGTAAGGATCTGTGATATTATACTAAGAGGGAATTTTTGATGTCTTTGGAAGATTCTATTATTATTGCATATTTATATTATTTTCATAATACGCATGTTATTCAACCACAGGGACTTGTTAAGCAAAATAATTTTTTCAGTACGTTTAAATTTAGATCTTAAACGTAAAGTTTAGAATTTATCAAAAATAATGATTAAAATATGTCTTCATAAATGTGCATTAGACATTCGCAAATCACAAATAGAATATAGGTTTCCACTTGAAAAGCTCTCTGTAATTTAAATCATATAAAATGCCAAAAAGAATATTCTTCAAAATTCAGGATTTGATTAACTCAATGAAAGGTTATTGATAAGAAATTTTTATTTTACCAAATTGTAGCTTCAATCTATATTTCTATCTATATAAAAATTAAATGAATTACAACTTAACATTCAAAAAAAATTCAGTAGTGAAATTCTTTAACTTAATTTAATAATATTACCAATTCGGGCAATTACCCAAAAAAAAAAAAACAAAAAAGAAAAGAAAATAAATTTTTATTTAAAGTTAAATATAAACTCATTAATTTTTAAGTTTAAATGAAACTGGATAAAATTTATCTATAGTATTCTCAATATTACAATAATTACTTGAGTCTAATACAAACGATTATTATTCTGTATAATTTAAAATGACCTAAAAATGAAAATCGAAACAAAAAAAAATGATATAATTACATTTCCGGTCACAAAATATATTTTAAAAGAAATCATTAGGAATCATTGAAATAAAATAAAGAAACAAAAACGAATTAGGAAATGAAGGATACATTTTTAGTATCTTTTTTTTTTTGTATTTTGTTTTTATTTTTCGCCTCTAACTAACACCTAATTTTTTTTTTTCTCTATTTTTATAATTTCGGGACAAAATTTCAACTTCCTGTATTTATTAAAAATTTAAAATTATATTTTTTTTTTTTGCTTTTGTTTTATTGTAAGGATTCATCATTTGTGCAATTAAATACAATTTAACCGTATAACTGCTTTATTTGACGAAACAATCGTATACAGAAAAAAAAAAAAAGATATTATATAAAAAAAGGAAAATTAAGAAAATAAAAACAAAAAAAAGTTTTCTTTTAGGCTACATAGTAACTATAAAATTATAATAGACTTTAGAAAGTCTAATAGACTTTTAGATTATTTAGTTTTACCTGTCCCAAATATGCCCTCTATATTGTAAATTTAGTTTTTTCTCTTTTTTTTTTTGTTTTACTAGAAAAGAACCGCGACCTAATGTTATAAGTCTTCATTCATCAAATATAAGATTGCCTTAATTTCCTTTTCACATTTTTTTTTTTTTTTTTTTGTTTTACTGTTTTTCATTAAATGATTGACTACCTATGAAATACAGAAATTAACTATAAAATGATCATTCAATGGAACTGAACTAAATTGATCTTGAGCGATTTTTAATTGAAGTTAATTTAATGTTCAACTTTTTACTATCTAACGACGACACAAAAAATTAAATTTATTAGTTTTAAAGTAAAAGTTTTATTCAAAAAAATAGAACTATGATAAATTTATAATGGTTTGTCCTTCTTTTTTTTCTTATTTGTTTTAGGATATAACAGGAATGACACTGTACTAGTGATGACACTGTACTAGTGTGTGTTAGTACATTTTTTATTTCCTATTGTATCAGTTTCGTTCAAATCAAGATAGATGAATGATATTTTAACAATATTCCTAAAACAGATAACGATTACCAACATTTAAAATACTTCTCCGTATTGTGAAACATTTAAATAAACTACAGGTTAACTTCAAAATGTGTGACTTTCGAAATAGATTGTAATTTTATCGTTTCGATACTGGTTAAATTTAAGTTGATTCTGAAGAGAACACAACTCACTTAGGCTACAGCAGACTACAAAATATCAATTTATGTTTTATTATAGAATTTTTTTAAATTTTTTTCTGAATAAAAATTAAAATAACTTAGAATTTTATAGAAGTCAGCGAAAATTATAGAAAATTAGAAAATGAAACAGTAGCAAATGCAGCACAATAACTTTTTAACTTGATACTTTTTATATCAACTTTACCAGTTATACAATCTAACAGATTGAAATTCTGCAGGAACAAGTGCAATTGAATTTTTAATCGTTAATGAAATAATCGTTAGGAATAACTAAATATATCTTAAGCTCTTACCGGTCTTACCGCACATTTTTAAGGAAAACTTCTCAATATTAATAACATTTTAGAGAAAGTGGTTCAGGAAATTCTCAAGGAAGAGCTTGCATTTTCTTAATTAAGAACTAAACTGCAAAATCTATACTTATAATGCACTTTCTGGGTTTGTTTATTATTACTTACTTTACTTGTACATATTTGCTACTGAGTTAACGATAAAACTATTGTTCATCGAATTGTTTTTATATATAAGACACTTTTTTTTTAATTTTTAATAAATAGTTTTAAAATTCAAAATGTTAAAAAGAAGACTTAAAAAAAATGTTTTTTACTATACAAACAAACAAACTAACGACAGAAAAGTTTAATGAAATATCTAATCTTATATAGGTATGTATATATCTATAAAAATAAAACCTTTAATTATACAATGAATCATTGATATGGTCTTTTATTAGATCATTAGGATCATATTTTTATGAATGAACTACTTTAGAATATTATAACTGTTATTCAAATACATCAGAAATGTTTTTCTCTTGACTTTCTCTTCCCTTTACCTAATTTATTACTAACTAAAGTGGTTGCATATACGAAGCAATTGTCTTGAGTATGTCGATTTTATATATACATATAAAATCAAGCAGTACATGACGACAAAAGGTTACATAACCTACTGTTTGATCAAAAATAGATACGGTGTTTAATGGGTTAAAGTTCAACACATTCAGAAAGGACTCGTTCTAGTTCTACTGCTCCTTTCGATAATTTCTACCTTTCCATCTAAAAAAAATTATTTATCTTAGTTTTTGTTAGATCTTCAAAAAGCCATCAGGAAATCTAACCCATTTTGCCTACTGTGGGTTTTTACACACTAAAACAGCATTTTTCGTCAACAAAAATAGTGGTTTAGATGGAAATATTATGACTCAGCAGTAGGAAAAGGAAATTTGAAAATATTGGAAAAGGAAATTTTTTAATTCATTAAAACTAGTATACTTCGAACAGTTTTAATACAAGTCTTTTTTAAGCAATAAAAAAAACTTTTCCAAATCAGGTTAACATTATAAATATCAAAGATATAATATATAAAAATGACCATAAATATTTTCAGTTCCCTAGCCATATGGATATTGGAAAAAAATGAGAATGTAGACAAAGCAGCAAAGGAGTCATTAGTCAATATTTAAAAACATAGATCGGAATACAAATATATATATATATACGTGTTACTGACTATAACGTACTATTAAAAATCTAATAAAAAAATTATAAAATGATCGGTGAAATGAAATAGAAAATAACAAACTGAGAGAAAACAACCCTAGTATTAAAGAATAGACAAATATAAACAACCTAACCGAGAGCAAATCAAAAAGAAAGAAGAACAACCTAACTAAAAATAGGCCACATAAATATTATACCCCCAAACATCTAATGGGGAAAGTAACTAATCCAATTTGCAATTGTGGAGAAACACTGACAGATATCTGAAATTTTGTAAAAATTTATCAAGTTATATTGATGCAGCATTATATTATGTTTATGCGGGTATTCTAGAGTTGATACTATCTAATCTATACTCTTTCTCGTTTTTTAAATAAAAATAATATGACTCTAGTAGTAACAGATACAGATGACAGATACATAATCATTTTAGTTTTGCACACATATGCACAAATCATACAGAATTATAGATCTCTTAATCATTTATGATCAAAAGCCAGGACTCAGTTACATAATCTTAAAAAAATATAAAAAATATTTACATAAATATGACAAGGAAATGGCATTGTCTTTCCTTTAGAGGTATGGAAATTGGCAGGTATACCTACATATTATGTATATGAATTAAAGGTATATTTTTTAAATTAAATTTTTGCTTAACCTTTTGAATAGCGGACATGGCCTATTGTTTTTAAATTTTGCACAATTACAATTAAACAAAATTAATGAACATTTGTGATAGTTCCGAATGATACTTTGAAAATTTTACGGGCATTTTTCAATAATGGTACATATTTCAAAAATCATTAGAGCATTTAAATCATTAAAATAATTATTTAAACCGTTATGTTCTATATATAATATGTATATGTATATAAAAACTCTTAAATCGATATATATATATCTTAAGTACACGTTGTCTAATGCTTATAGGCAAACACTTTTTTAATTTTTTATTTTAAAAATTTCATATAATGATACATACTTTTTTTTATGAACACATTTTTTTGTCCCTATTTCCCTTTTTCTAACAAGTTATTTTTGATTACTCTAGTTTTATTTTTCTTTTTGAGTTAGCTTTGCCAAATTTTTTTACTATTACAATACTTTACCTAAATTACATATATAAGAAATTTATAATATTTCTTATGGGTTTAAATTTAATACATACATCTAATGTATATTAATTAAAACATAGTTTTCGTAAACTAAAGAAGCTTCAATTTTAATAAATTATTTAATAAAAATTTCAAAAAAACGCTTCAAGTTGTTCTATAATTTTTAGAACATTTCCAAAAAAATTTTGAAAAAATGTGCTTATTAGTTTCACTCTGTCCGTCCGTCCGTCCGTCTGTTTACAAAACTTCTACACCGTTAAAGATAGAGAAAAAAAATTTTAACCATGGCTAGGTCTCATAAAAAAAATAATTTTGTGGAACAACTTTTTCATGTAGTCCCATCCGTTACGGAGCTACAGCCCCTCAAACTTTGAAAAAGCCCTATTTTTAAATACATATATCTTATGTTCTACTTAAGATTTTTTCAATCTGAAAACGTTATTCGACAGGTATTTTTTTTAGCTTTGTAAATTAATATCAAAATTATACAATTTTTTTAAATTTAGTATTTAAATTTACCGTTATGTAAAAACCAAATTTTGCATGATTTTTCTACTTTCATAACAACTTTTAGATAGAGGCTTGAAATTTTGAGGCAAGAAAGAACTTTTAGAATTAGTATAAGTTTGCTTAGAAAATTTTTTTGGACTACCTCCTGCTATTAGGGCTCAAAAATTGAAAATTTGCTATTTTTTACTTAGGACTTAGGAACCTGTACACATTTTACTTTTGCAAGATATAAAAATTAAAGCTACAGTACTATATTTTTACGTGTGTTAAAGGTATATTTTAGTTGTAAAGGGTTCCAAAGTTGCAGCTCTTCAAAATTACGAAAAAGCCCCATTTTCAGATGTATATATCTCAGGCTCTGCGTAATAGTTTTGCAATCTAAAACCTCGAGAAGACCGGAAATTTTATTATCTATATAAAAAAATATTAAAATTATGTAATATTTTGTTATTTACTATTTAAATTTACCGTTATGTGAAAACCACATTTTGCATGAAATTTCTTTTTTCATAACTCCGGCACGTCTTTAGATAGGAATCTGAAATTTTGAGACAATTTGTGAGAACTTTTAGAATTAGTATAAGTTTGCTCAGAAAATTTTTTAGTAGCACCCCCTTTTTAAGAGTTATTACGCGTCAAAAATTGAAAATTTGCTATTTTTAGACACCTGTAACTTAGACACTTGTAAAAATTTTTCTTCGGCAAGGCATGAAAATTAAAGGTTTAATAATATATTTTTACGTGTGTTAACGGCTTTTCTTAGTTATATAGGATTCCGGACTTACGGCCCCTCAAAATTTCAAAAATTTCCTATTTTCACGTTTTTTTCTTATTGCATGAAATTTTCAAATTTTTGTGCAAGTCACAATTTTAAACAGTTTGTATTGAGTTTTGGAAATGTGCGCTTTTAAAAACCGTTGGTTTACATTCTACCTTGTTTAATTTAAAAAAACAAAAACTTTTTTTTAAAACTTTATAAAATTGCTAATACCCTACCTTGTGCTTATACCTATATACCTACCTATAATATTTAATATATCTTCGTTTTTTATTAAATTTGTTTTTTTTTTTTTATTTTTGTGAGCGTGAAATGGATTTCATTCATAAAATCATAATTTTGCCTCAATTTAAAATGTTTTAAACAAAAATTTATAATTTTTCGTAGATAATTAAGAGAAAATTTATAAATATAGGTACAATAAATATTGATGGAGGTAAAAAAATGTTTTTTTTTTTTAAAGATAATTGCCCGGAAATTAGTTAATTATTGGAATTTATTAAATTATCTATATATATATGTACAGGCTACAGCGAATTTTTGATAGTTCCCTAAAACTGTTCGAACAAAAACAAAAAAAAGCTTTACAAATTCGTCACTTTTAATAAATCAATAAACGTATAGTTTGGTAAGTTGAATTAGTCATAGAAAATTATAATTAAAATTGCTTTATTATATGAAAGACTTAAAAAAAACAAAATGAGGATTTTTCATAGTAAAAAAAAAAAAAAAATGCCACATTAATTGAAGACAATTTAAAAGATTTAAAAGAAAAATGATACAGAAGAATAATAACGTTAAAACTATAAAATAATATCTTAACCGTAACACACAACCTTTTACTGTTACAAATCACTTTCATTCCATAAACTATACTAAAAATAAAAAATGTAGAAAACGTTTTTTTGTTTTTTGTTTTTACTTTAAATTATGATACAAAATATGATTTACAAAATAGAGCAATTAGTTATGAATAATTTTTTTTAATTTCTTTAAATTTTCACTTAAATGACTTCAATTTTGATGAGCAGTTCAATAAAAATTAAAACTAAAGCAACACTACTCCAACTTTCGCGTAAAATCTTTTAATTTCTTTTTAATTATGCGAAAAATATACTGACTATACTGACAAATTTAAAAGGGAGCATCACAGTTGGTCTAAACCTATTTGTCAGAAAGACATTTGACATAAACTTAGTTAACATGAAAAGCCATTTAACAAAACTCAATTTATACAAATGAGAGACTTCGCGTAAAATCGTATTGGCATAATGTGATATTTAACATAAATTTTTTGTAGATGATATTTTTAATATTAGTTGCATAACAAGATTCATTGTGTTTATTATGATGATGATGATGATGATGATGATGATGTTTGTAAATTCTGTACCTACTTAAATTTGTAATTTGGATATTAATAAAAGCTAAAGTTTAAAATTTTTAGACGAAAATTAATAATAATAAAATTTTCAGTTTTTTTGTCGTTTTAATAATTTGTTTATTGAGAATTTGGCGGCGGCAGCCAAATATTTTTATGAATTTTTTTTTTACATTCACATTTCAAAGCAATTAAATTATTTAAATTGTGGAAATATGTATGGAAAAGATAAAATTAAGAAGGATTTTAGATTTTTTTTTTTAAATCAGTGTTCCAATAATTGATTTAGGGGAGGTTATACGCATTCTACCAAATATGTTTAACTTAAATATAGTTAAATGAAATGCAATCTTATCATTGTAAGCATTGCAATTTGCATTGTCAGCTGTGATTGAGATTTATTATGGAAATGTAAATTTTCGTCTACCAATTTTAAATTTCAGCTTTCTTAGTTTTAAATTTAAATAAAAAATTATAACCATCATTATCACCATTATGATCTATATCATCATCATGACCAACACAACCAACCTTAATACGTAAACAACAACATAAATATCATCTACAAAAGATTTATACCAAATGTCCTATTTACCAACAAGATTTTATGCCAAGTTTCCCATTAGTACAAATGGATTTTTTTTTAAATATCTTTTTATGTTAACTGTCTTTTTACTAAAAGTCCTTTTATGCCAATTGTCTTTAAGCCATTGGCTTTTTAAGAAAGGATTTTTGCTAACTGTCATAGATCCAATTTAAAAATCATAACTTCAAATATAATAATTGCAATGCTCTGCTAGTTTAGACTTCATTTTTATTTAACTATTTGAAACGTCAAGGGAAGAAGAATTTATTCATAAACTTAATTTACTTCTACATTTTGGTTTTTCTCTGTTTTAACAAATATTTACTTTATTGTAAATACTTTCATACAATTTAATTTCATTTTAACTTTATTTTGACAGTTGGCTGTGTATAGAGAGCGACCAAGAGTGTTCATTAAAAGTTTAAAATACCAAAATGTTAAAATTTGAAAATCTCTAAGAGAAATTTATAATTGATACTCAATTTAATCCCAATCAGTTTTGTTTTAAAATAATAAAATTAATATTATAATAAAATTTCGTGAAGGCCCGAAGCTATGGAATAAAATTAAAAAATCCCCACGTTCTTTAAAATCAATCATTTAGAAAATAAAACAAATAGCAAAATAGTGTAGAGAAATTATTGAAATTGGAACCGCCGAGCAATCAAGTGAAGTCTTTAAAGAAGCTGTAAACAAATTTGGTAACAGTTATACTGTTTTATAGTCCGATTCGAAAAAACTAAGAGCCTAGTATGAGTATCTAAGAGCTAAGCAAGGTTTTGTAATTTATTTAATATCGAATGTATAATGTCTAACGGGAAATTGTTTAAGAAGTTTTCAAAATATCTTACATCAGAACAATTTCATCTTAGAAATAATTTAAAGGAGCTCAATATCAACTATTTTTTATCTCATAATACAGGTCCTTCTAATTTTGAGAACTACAAAAATACAAAGTTTAGTGACTATACTAATGACTTTTTTTAGCCATCGCCATCTCATCGCATTGAAAAAAAAATATATACACTTAGTATATACACTTATCTATATATTATTTTTAACGAAATGCAAATTTACAAAGCATTTAGTATATCACAGTTGAAAAGAGACTTATTTGGCTTTATACCTTTTAAAAAATTTATACAAATAAAAATTTATTTTGAAAATTATTAAATTTTTTATAAAATGTACAGATTTGTGTTTTTAGCACATTTTCCAGTCTAAAAATTTAAAGTCTACAAAATTAAATTTTAACCGTAGACATGCTGTTAAAAAAAATGAATGTTGTAAAAGAACTTTTTTTATGTTATACACACTCGTTATGGAACTACAAGTTACAATCTCTAGCTCAAACTTTGAAAATGCATTATTTTTAAACGTTTATATCTCAGTTTCTATTTAATATTTTTTCAATCTAAAAACGGAAATGGCAGAATATTTTCTTTTCAAATTTATAAAATTTTTTAAATTTAGTATATAAATTTACCGTTATAAGGGAAAAAAATTTTGTAATATTTTACTTATAATTTCTAAAGATACATTTTTATGTCGAAAATTAATTTCGAAATTGAAAAATTTTTTTTTCCAAATATACATATATAACTTTTAATATATTTATATTCTAGTACCTAAATTGTATGTATATTTTTACTTTACCTATAATATTTTCACTTAAATAAAAAATCTGCATTTAAAGTAAAAAAAATCTTCACTTTAACTAAAAAGTCTCCAGTTAAAATAAAAATTAAGTTTTTAGTTAAAGTAACAAAAGTTTATAAAAACAATTTCAAAAAACAAAACCAAAAAAAGAAAAACAAAAAAAAAAAAAAAAACAAATTATGAATGAAATTTTCAATACATATACGTATACATACATACATATGTATATATAAAATTAAAAACCATTAAAGAAAATATTCAAAAAAAAAAATTGAAAATACAAAAATCTACAAAATATATCACATTATAAAAATAACTTTAATCCCTATATTTTAAATTTAAATTATAAAATTTTAGATTTAATAAAAAACGAACTTCAGTATATTCTATTTTCCTAATCGCCATTTCCAGTAGAAAATTATTTCCAAAAAAAAAAAAAAAACCAATTGTTTACATATTTTATTTACAATAGAAAAAAACAAAACAAAAAAAAAAATTTCTTTTAAAATTTATCCGATCATAAAATAAATACAAACCACCAAAATAATACTTTAAAATAACCGCGTACTAAAAGTACTAAAAAATTTTCTTTTATTGATTCAAAAAAAAAAAAAAAAACAAAAACAAAAAACAACTCTTTAATATTTAATTATTTTCAATTGAATGAATGAAAAAAAAAAAAAACTATCATAACTACCAAACATAAGTTAAATATTATTCTTTATTATTGTTGCCGGTACCAACTATTTTGCCTTTCTTTTAATCAATACAATAACCAAAAAATATCTGACCAAAATTTTTACACAATAGGATCTAGTTAAGATCCTATCCGGTCAAAAGCACCAAAAATAACAACAACAACAAAAAACAAAATCAAAAAACTTAACAATAACAAAATATTATAAAGAAAATCAAAAAAAAAAAAGGTCCCGAAATAGGTTTCAAACTATTTATATATACATATACATATGTACACATATATGCAGCTACCGATTAGAAAAAAAAAATGAGTAGCTATAGATACATATTTAAAAACAAAAAAAAAAAAAAATTTATTTAAAGTTGTGCATCTAAAGTTGTTTTTTTTTTCTTATTACCAATTCTGCTACTATTTACGTTTTTGTTTTTTTTTTTTTTTAAAATAATTTTTTCTTCAATGCATTTTTTTTTTTTGAGTATTGTAAATCTTAAGATTCCGCTTTTAATATTTTCTTCTCCTCACTTTTAAAACTTCTTCATTTAATTCAATTGAATTTCTAATGATTAATATTTTTTTTCTTTTTTTTTACTTTTAGACTTTGACGGTAGCCGCATTTAACAATACAATACAAAAAAAAAAAAAAAAAAATGTTTTTATTGATTCTATCAATGAAATTAGAGCAAAAATTCAGTTCAGTTCATTATTTTCAATACATATTGTAATAATATTGAAAATGATTCGTTAAGTTTTTTTTTTCTTTTGTAAAATATTGTTGTTATTCACTTTTATAGATACTATTATTGTAATTATTATTTTAGATATTTTGAAGTATTTATGATCGTTATTATTAGCTATTCAATATTTTAATACATTTAATAATACTTGAATTTAGTAAAAATAAAAAAAAAAAACTCTTTTCTTACTACCAAAAAAAAAATTTTTTTTAAGTTTAATAACCCTATTTTCATTAATAACAAAATAACTTATAGCTTCTGGATACTTCAATTTTTATATACATTGTATAAGTAACACTGTATAGATACATTTAGCCATATATAATATTTATATGGATGTGTAAAATATATATATAAGATTTAGGGATTTTAATCTTTTGGAAAAAAAAAAAGCTTTTGAAACATATTTTGTTTTCTTTTTCTTACATAACTCGTACATAGTCAGATCATTGCTATATACTCGTATTATATTTATCAGGCTGGTGGTATACTCAAAAATCTGAGTAAAAATAATATCCAAATTGTATGTAACTTGACGTCGTGAAATGTCGCAAGATTGATATGGCCCAAAACCGATTTAAGACAATCCAATGATCTGCTTTCTCTTAAAAGGGCAGACATTGGAATGACAATGGGTATAATCACCGGTCACTATCTAATTGGGAAGCATGCCAGAAGACTTGACTTATTCGCAAACGGCTATTGTACAGCCAGCAAAGATGAAGAAGAGGAAAACTAGTCTTCACCTCCTTTACACATGCCCGGCCTTGTCGGCAAGAAGGAATACTCATTTAGGGCAATATCTCTTCAACAACCTTAGCGATCTAGCCAGACTAGCTGGTAAAAATGTGAAGAGCATTCTTCACTTTGCAAAACACTCAAATTGGTTTTAGCGAGTGGGATAGAAAAGTTTCAATGTTGTATCACAATGGACCAAATACGGTCTAAGTGTGCCTTTTTTTGGCAGCCACCTTAACCTGACCTAATCTATATATAAATCACAAGGAGAATTTTTCTTTTCAAAATATAATGTTTGCGTTTCTTTTACACGAAAAGAGTAGTTGAGAGTAGTTGGGAGTATATAGTTGATAAATGGAACGCTAACTTAACATAATCGTATATTTACTCCTATCTCCCACTATTCCTGCTCAAGCTCCAAAAATAAAACATAATGTTCCAATATCTTTATACTATTTCTTGAAGGTTGGTGTAGTTGTGAGTAGAAAAGAGTAGTTTACTCTGTAAAAGGAACGCAAACATTATTTATGTCAATGTTTAGACCAAATTTAATTTGCTAATATTGAAGAGTAGAATTTCTTCTATAAATATCTAGAACCGAAATTAAAATATTTTAACTTTTTCATTCATAATAAAACTAAAAAAGATTAAAAGAAAAATTTTGCTATTTTCATATTTTATCATTTAAAGTGTTTAAGTTAATTTTAAAAAGTTTTGTTAAGTGAAATTTTATGATTATTTATTTTAATTATTTATTTATGTAGTAAAGCTGAAAAAATGTTTTTAAATATTATTTGCAGGCTCGCACCACAAAAACAAGTTGCATAGCAACCTTCTATCACACAATTTAATTGGCATTTTAGATAAAAATTTATTTTTTATCGGCTTATTCCTAAAAATTTTATCAACTTATACCTAAAAAACTCTTTTTTTCGGGTTAAAAAAGAAATGATATAACAACTTAAAGAACATGCCATTTATTGACAAACTTACCTATCCCCACCTAAATTATCAAAAAAAAAAAAAAAATATTAATAAATATACCTACCGAAATGGCGGCCTTGTTTCAATATACAAGATAATGGTCAGATAAAGTCATGAATTTACTCCATTTTCCTTAGTAGAATATTTATTTTAATTTATTTAGTTTAATTTTTATTTTAATTCTTTTTACTTTCTATTTTAATTTTCTTTTATTGTTTATTTATTATTTTATCTTTATTATCTTGATTCATAATTGGCACAAAAGCAAAATGTTAAAACTAGTTTTTATTGTCAAGTGTTACAGTCAAGTCAACACTTTTTAACTTACATTTATTTTATCTCTTATCAAGTGAATATTCTTTCAATTATTTAAATTTCGTATGGTATTTCCCAATGGGAAAAAATCTATTTAAAGTGTTTAGATATTTTAAACTTTTTTTGGAATTTTATATTTTTTAGTTTTGTTATTTTTTTATTTTTTGTTAAAAATTTTATATTAAACTTAAGATTTTTTATTTTTTTTTTACGAGGGACAGTGGAAAACATCAAAAGTCACTCACGAGAAACTGCACGAGGTTCCTTTGAGTAGTGTTGAACTTTAACCAACCAAAACTACCCCCTTTAAAGCCAACCTTTAGGATGGGTACTTTTATACATAATGATAAAATGTACAGTATGATTTTGGGGAAAAGGATGAGAAAAGGATTACTTTGGAAATTAGGTAACCCAAACCCAATTAGGATTATGGAGGATGGAGGGAAAAATTTTTAATGATCTATAAGCTTAATCTATAAGGTTAAATGATAAACCTTATAGATCAAAATTAAAATGATGGTAAGTCATTTTAAAACATGTAAATCAATTTAGCTATACTTATAGTTGAAGATTGCGAATAAGGATGTTTTCATTTCATTTCATACATTTGTTGGAAAAGTTTAATAAATATTAAAAATTTAACTTGCCAGAGGTTATATAATTTGTAACGGTCGAAAAGAAAAGGGGTAAATTATTTATTAGTTTCAGTGTTTGGTTTTTGTTTGACTTCGAAACGTTTTATGTGAGTTATAACACAGTTACCCCAAATTTCGTATCCATCATATATAGCATTATACTTTGAAAAATATGTTTAAAAGTTAGGATAAGATCTTTTCAATATTAAGTTTTGATTTACGATTACGATGAAGAGATATTTATTTGTTTTTTCCCATGGTATTTCATCACTGTCTAGATATAAATTTCTGTTGGGATCCAATTCAAAGAAAAATTTTCCAGTTTTTGTAAAAAATACTGCTTGGATTTTATGGGTGCTTATTTTAATTTTCCAAGATTGAGCAGGATCTCTGCTGAATTTTTTGATAAAATTAGAATATGGTTGTCTCATCAGCATATAAACCAATGTCACAGTTCGGTAATTTAGGGAAATCGAAAAGAAAAATGTTATATAAAATAGGAGATAAAACAAAACCTTAAGAAATTTCTGCATTTATATTAAAAAATTTGCTCTTTTCATTGGTAAATGTGACGAAATACTTACGTGTACATGGAAATTTTTTATTACTTTAATTTAAAATATTGGCAATTTTAATTGTTCACATTTTTGATTTATAGTCGATCATGTCAAACCGAATCGAAAGCTTTCTCAATGTCACCTGTGAAATTTTTATTAAGAAAATTATCTTCAACTTTTTTTGTGAATTCTATAGCAACTTGGTGAACAGTAGAATATTTAGCCTGTCCCCCTGTCTGTTTACAAAACCTATACGCTGTTTAATGAAGAGCAATGAAATTTTATTCACGTATAGGTCTACTTAAAATAATTAATGTTGTAGAACAACTTTTGTACAAGTTAGCCCTTCAAAATTTTAAAAGCTTTGTTTTTAAATGTGTATAATATCTTAGGTTGTACTTAAAATATTTTCAATCTAAAAAGGCCAAACGACAGAATTTTTTTTTGCTTTCAACCAGAATTCAGAAAAAGTAACCAGCATTTTTTTACATTTACTTTTTCTAATACATATAATAATGTTTTTAAATTGATATTGAACAAGCCTAAAAATATGTGTAAAAACTGCATATGTATGTGTAAGAACTCTAAGATTTCTTTTCTTTAAATATATGTATGTACAGATTTTTAATTAAATACTGTGAATATGAAATATGAATATTTTTTCTAATATTGATAATATTGATTTTATTTATAGTACTTTTAAATATGTGTACATTATACATATATATAGTATGTTTATAATTAAGGATATTTTTTCAGAATTATATTATACACATGCATCTTATATAGATAAATCTCATGTTTAGTAATATACTGTCTGATGATATGACAATAGTAATTTTTCACTATTTTAATATCGTACCGCAAAGGTTAATGTATCGTAATTAAATTAATGGATCGTAACAAAATTAACTTACCAAGTTTATGTCGTAAAGAGCAATACTTTTGTGAAAATTTCAAATCAATTGAACGTGGTGTTACCGGCAGTGGAATTTAGCAAAAATTTGCTTTAAACTTTCTTTCAAACCCTAAAATCACCCTCCAAAATTGGAAATAAATCTGAAACAAAAATTTTTTGGGAAATCCGTCTAGCCAAATCTATAGTTAATATAATGGAATCAAATTTTTCCGATAAAATCCTAAAGCTTGGAAGAACATATGCGCAATATTAAACTCAATCGACCGAACCGTTTAGACAAAAACGCAACATAACCTATAACTCCTCAGGCTACAAAAGATAGTTGGGACCAATGGTTTTCACGTAAATCTGAGATAAACAAACAAACACCCTTCCTGTTTTATATATTAAATTAAAGCTAAACCTTAATTCCTAAAGCCTTAAACTAATAATAAATACTAGAACTTGTAACCTAAGAAAATTATACAATTTAATATTTTATACTATTATTCTTCAATCTTTAGACCAGAATATTGATTTGTGTTTTCCGAAATTCTAATTTATCTATATATATGTGATATCTGTATTATATCTGAACAAGAGAGTATCTTTATCGTCAGCATTATATATTAATTTTTGGTTGGTGATTCTTTTTTTAATATGATATTCTACGGATAAACTACATTTGTTTTGAACGAAGCACTCCGATGGCATCATTTCTTTTCCCATTGCTTTTTTAAAAAAAACATTTCATTTATATAATATATAAATATATACATAATATGCTATTTGCGAATTTTCTGTTATTTCTCTTACTTTATCGAAGTGATTTTTAATTAATTTTTGCGGTCTCATAAATAAATTTCGTCCTATAATATCGTTTGTAATTAGTCTCTGGATCACAAAATTTATTAAGGCAAGCTAACATTCATCCAGTATCTATGATATTTATTTGATGCGATGTTTGGCTGATTTGATTGTCAATATAATTTTAAAAATATTCTTTCTATGAACTAAAGGAAATTGATTTGTAGGGGAAATACAGTTTATTAATGCTTCTTAATTTCTAAAACTGTTGTATTTTCCTTTACAATAGAGTTTAGATCAATAACTATTTACTTAATATACATAACATGATGCAATATAATAGTTATCCTCTCACGAGATATTCTGGATATTCTATAATGAATTTTAGTAAATCCGACGGTACAAAATACATGTATGTATATACTGACATAATATACATATGCATACTGACATAAAAAAGTCGTTAAAATTTGACAATAACAAAAACAAAAAAAAACATACGCAAAGCCTTTCTGTAGATTTGGCTTTCTTTTGAATGTTGTAATTTAATGGATAATAAGTAAAGTAGTGCCAGAAAATAATACTTTCTTTTAAAAACTCGAAAAACGCCTTAAGATTAACGCCCGTCAATTAATATACATATATAAACATATGTACTTATGTATCTATGTATTGCCACTGTATTCATACTTATGTTGCAAAATTTTAAAACTTTTAAAAAATTTATCCTCGAAATTTTATTTCAAAAAAAAAAAATAAATTATTGCAATGTCACCATATAAAAAATTTCATTTAAAAAACGGGGTATTTATAACGGTTTCATTCTTTTGATTAAATAAGGGAACAATAAAAACTATTAATCACCATTTTTATTTAATATTGAAAAATTATTTAAGTGAGTCATAATAAACAAAAAAAGGAGAATTATGAATATTAGCATATTAAAATAATAATTACTTCAATTGTTATTTTAAATATGTATACTTATAATTTTTAAAAATAATATTCAAATTTGTGTTGTGTCATACTTTTTTATCATTTTAATTTAAAACATTTTAATTTTATTTTGAAAATTTTTTTTGTTTTCGTTAATTTACAGTGTTACTATTTTATTTTGCCATTAAATATAACGAAAATATTATAGGTATATAAGAAATGCTTAAAAATTACGCAAAACTAAAAGTGAAAAGATAGAATCATAAAAAATATTAGAATAGATGCAGTTCTAAAATATTGTGTACTTATACCAAAAGTGGTACAAAATCACATTTCAAAGACTATTGAGGAAACGAGGAAAATGTAAAAACTTATATTCTTTAAAAAATTTTAATTAATCTGTTTTGGCTAACAACTCCTTTCAATGATTCTTCGAGATGATACGTGTAGAAGACAAATGAAGACAAAATAAATTCTATCAACAGAAAAAAAAACTATAGCCCCGTAATTAACGGTAAGAAGACATGAACACTTACGCGATTCTTACCAATTCTTTTTTTCAAGTTTCTTATCCGCCAACTTAGCATTTAATCCAAATCTCATCCTATTTATTTATTTTAATGATTGTAGATTTTTTTAGGTAGTACACTACCATAGGTTGTACATTTAGTACATTTGTGGTTTTGTGATAATTGGCTGCGCTAAGCCAATGAAAATTTAATTAAAACTCTTATTATAAAATTTATATCAGCATCCTTAAAGTTAGCTTAACGTCCCCTATTCAATATAAGCTACCATTAATATGTTTTTTTTTACAGATTGTTTGAAACGAAAATGTTGAATTTTTGGAATATATTTGACTCATAGCGTAGTGGTTAAGTCGCGAACCTTTCAATCGGAGGGTCTTGGGTTGAAAATCCGATCAGGTCATATAAATGAAAAATATATAGTCATTTTATATAGTAATAATATGTATATTGTATAATTAATAGTAATAATAATAATAATAATAATATAATAATAATAGTAATAATAATAAAAATAGTAATATAATTTTAATAATAATAACAACTGCTAGAGTGAAGCTATTTTTGGTTATATCATGCAGGAAGGTGTAATATACTACTGCACGTTGTAATCCACTGATGGCCGCAACTTTGTAGAAAATAAAAATAATATTAGTAAGTAATACTAATACCAATACTAATAGCAGATATAGTGACAGTGGGGTTGCCTTCATTAGTTACTTCATGCAAGAAGATGTTATATACTACTGCATGTTGTAACTATTGTAACGGCTATTATCACTGTTAGCAAAATAGTAATAATAATAGGTGGATTCATTGTTTCCTTATAATCCCACTCCCTACCCAATGTTTCCGCATCCTATTCTCCTATCCTTTCCTATTGCTTAGCCAATATACTGCGTTAGTAAGTAGGGGTTTCATCCCATTATATTGGCTAAATGGGGAGGTCGGTTTAGTCAGTAATAATGTGATACTACCAAGGAGAAATTCTTGGTGTCTTTGGAGGATTCCCACCTTCCTTAGAAGAAAAAGATCTACATAAGATTTTTATTGTTTTATATCCTTTAAATAAAAAGATATTCTTGTGGGATTTCATTATACACCTGTAAATTCAAAGTTATTAATAGTTTTAACTTTTATTCTGTCTTAAACGAAAAAAAACCTTTTACTAAAAAAATTAACAAACTGTCAATGTGATTATCTTACAAGAAGTCACAAAAAAAAGAAAAAACAAAGCGATAATTATTCATTAAAAACTCGGTTTTTTTTTTTTGTTCATTCCTCTAATTTTAATTTGAAGGCGTTTTCAGGGGCTTAGAAGCCGCAATAAAAATAAAAAAAAAAAAATTTTATATGCCGAAAATTATTTAAATGTTTTATCTGTTTTCTATTACCGCATAATTAATTATTGAAAACAAGAGAGTTCCTTTGTCAAATCTTTCTAATGTTAACCTTTTCTATATTAATTTCGAATTGTGGTACCAAAATATATAACATGAAAAGGCAAAAATTGAAAGTGAAAAGAAAAAACAAAATTAAAAAAAGAATAACCAGTGGCGCCATCAAAATACAACCAATGTATCTATTTTAGTTCGTCATTTCATTGATTCGAAAAAATAAAACAAAAATATATACCAAGAATAAAAGAAGAATCATCTAATCGTAAACACGGAAGGTACCAAAACTACACCAGGTAGAAATATATAAAAAAAACAATAAAAACGATTTTTCGTTTTGTTTGTTCTTGAATGAATTCAAAATAAAACCAAAAAAAAAGAAAAACAACAGAATAATTGTATGAAATGGTTTGATTCTGGCGCCGGAAATTGATTTGGCACATTATTTTTTACCCTTAACTAAAAAAAAAATGTAAAATGAAGGTGGGTTTTTTTAATTTTAGCACATGCAATTTTTATTACCGGTGTATGTTTTAAGTATTTATTTGAAGTTTTTGTGTAACAATTTAGAAGTACATCTATATTTTTGTCCACCTTATTAGGAGGATAGTATTTTTACTATAGACATCTTCATTTGACTCTATTTGGAACAGTTGTTTTTACTTCTTTTCGTGAGTTGTTCATTAAAATCAGCTTTTGCAGAATCGTGCGTCTCCAGGTGTTATGGAGATTATCCATTTGGGTTTTCTTTGGGTTTTCTGCCACTTTTTCAGTCCTTATTCTTTTTGATAAACAGGCTTTTGAACAGAAAAAACACTCAGACACATACCATATTATTCTGATGTACTTTATGAACTTATTAATGAGTATCTGCTTAACGTTATTTACACACCTTTAAGTTTTTTTAATTTTATAAATTTTATAAATTTATAAATTTATGTTTTTGCCTGTAAATTTATGTTTTTATAAATTTATGTGCAAAATTGCCTTTTCTAACTCAATGTCATAATGATGGTGTGTATTTTCTATCACTAGATCACATGACCAACCGATATTAATGGCTATGGTTTTAGTTTTCTTGTTTTTTATTTCAAAGCGAAAATTTGGTGCTAATGTAATCAGAGCATATCTATAATTCCGTCTGTAATTTTCGTTCTTCTGAAACTGATTTCATATATGTTGTTATCTAGCACTATTGTGAACAATATTGGTGATTGTGACAAACACTAATTTATAACTTTTTTTTTGTGACGGTAGGTGGAAGTTATCGAAAGACACTATAGCGGAGTGAAAAGAAGCACGAGTCCTCTATGAGTGTGTGGGACTTTAACACCACCTCCCTTTTTTTACCAAACAATAGGTTGTACGGCCTTTAGTACTCATGTTGAGCTAGGAAATGAAAATTGATGTCAAATTGGCAGGCATATTGTGAATAAAGTTGTTAATACTCACCTTAAATCTTTGCACGTTGTAAATGTAATCATCACAAATTCTGGTAGGAGGTAGGAGATTGTTGAACACATGAGATAGGAGATTGTTCCACATTCGTGATGTTCGTACTACAAACGAATTTCCATAAGCCGAACTATGCCATCTAGAAATTTGAACTACATAGGGTATTAAATGATATTAACGTTAACTTTACAATTTTCCAATGTTGATACAAATAAATTCTCAAATGCAGTTAAAGAAAATTTGATGTATTTAACTTAAAGACATTAATAATTCTTAATTTGGGGCTTCGGTGGCCTAGTGGGTAAGAGCGTATAAAATATGCTGTAAATACCGAGGCAGTGTGGGTTCGAATCCCACACATGTCGTAAGAGTTATTCCCCCTTACGACATTTACAGCCACGCCTGTAAAGGAAAGGCTGTGTAATTTCCTGTTCACATTTATTTGGCGGAGAAATGCACTAAAAAAAAATTAAAAAAATAAAAATTGTTAATTACCAACTCTTTATTATGACCAATAGGTTTCGATTTTTAAAAATTCAAAAGAAAACTTTTGTCTTATTCAAACAATTTCGATAATCTATCTAAATAAATTTCAAAGAGTCTAAAATCTTTCTCGTTCCGCACATTTTCATATAACGGGTAGGTATATGTTTTCTCCATTCTACAAGATTATATGAAATACATATATCGTCTCGTCTAAAATGTAAATAAGACTATTTACATTTTTTAAAAAAGAACAAAACACAAAAATAAGTATTTGAAAAATAATAATAAAAAGTTTATAATTCCCAGAAAAAAAAACTAAATAAAATTATATGAAAATAATTGAAAACTAAAGTCTTGTCTATCATACATTTACAAAAAAAAACTCACACACACAAATACAAAATTTAAAATAAAACGGACTATGAAATTCCACTCGATCGGCAACCGTATCGACTTAAAATTGTGAGAAATCTTTAATAATATTTTTTTAATACTTTTTAAACCAGTTATTTATCCCAGTATTCAATTACTTTTAAACAAAATTGCAACTATCACAAATTCTTCGCATAAATGCATTAATATCTGATCAGTTATTCTCAAAATGTATATGACAAAATTAATGTCTAATAGAATTAATACAATATAATATAAATTTATTTATTAAAATTATTAAATTATTCAAAAATTTTATTTTTGAATTTAATTTCCCTCCTTTGAATATTCTTTTCAACTGCATTTTAACTGTTTAAGAAGGGTCTTTTTAAATTTCGCCAAAATGCTTATCAAAATTCTTAGGATTAGGATTGTCTTAATTCTTTGTCAAATACACTATTTAAACTTTTTAGTGGTTTATCAAGTACTTTTTTTTATACATTTGATTCTTAACTATTTGAAGAAATTGTAGTCCATGTTGGACGAAGTTATAATTGAAATTGTAACAATAAACATCAACATATAAAAGTTATTTAGTGCTTCTACATTGGTTTTATGTACGAAGCTAGAGAGATACTATAAGAGAAGAAAGTACCACCGATCAAGGGAGCACAATGGGTTGTAAGGGCCTAGGTTGCAAGAACAAGTAGAAGGCATCCTTTCGAAATAACAACCACCGCAATAATATTATAATTTTAATTCTAAATTTATCATTGAAAAGAATTGTAAGTAGCATATTTTTTTGATCACATTTCTCGAAACTTCAAAAATAAACCTGAAACTTTACAGTATGTTATATAAATATTTATATCATTGAAATGTTACTAAATTTAGAGTTCTTATATAGAATTTGCAAAGCTTCTATAGTCGAATTTCTTCAATTTATTTAAAAGCATTAATGCATTCATTTAAACAAGAGATTTTAGAGAATTCAGTAAGCAAACAATGAAACACTTATAATGTGTAGTTGTCAATCGTTGTTTCCTCAAATCTACTCCTTCTTTTCATAAAATTTCTTGAAAAATTTTAAACCTCATCTTGATGAAAGTTTTTCCCAATTAGACAAAAAATATAAAAATATAAAATCAATCAATAAATTTCAGATCAAATGAATTGATAATAAGCCTATAAATGGAATGTTGAATAAATATGATTCACATATTTAGAACATTAAAAAAAAATTGTGTTACGATTCGTTTAGCTACGATACGATTTTGAGTGGTGACAATTTTTTTTTTATTTAATGCATTTCTCTGCCACATTTATGTGGATAGAAAATTACACAGTCTTTCATGTTCAGGCGTGGCTGTAAATGTCGTAAGGGGGAAAAACTATTACGACGTATGTGGGATTCGAACCCACACTCTCTCGGTGTTTACAGCGTATTTTATACGCTCTTACCCACTAGGCCACCAAGGCCCCTGGTGACAAATTTGTGTAAAAATTAAATGCATCTGTACAACATAAAATGCAGAAACTTTGGAAACAGTTTAAGATATTTTCTTTTCATATTAAGTTCTTTGATATAATAATTATTTTTTTTTTTTTGCAATATATTTTTTTTTTATTAACTATAAGATTCTATTACATTAAAAACTCACTTGACTTCAAATATCTTAATTTAATAAAAAAAAAAAAAAAAATTGTAATGAATGAAATGATGTTAGTTATAACACAAAAAAAAAAACATATTTATTTTATTAACATAAAGACACTGTGATTATTGTAATCAGGTGGAATCTGTAGATTCATTTAAACTTTATATTTAAAGTAAATAACAACAAGTATCTGAGAAAATTTTTTTTTAATAGTTTATTTTTTTTTTTTTTTGTTTTAAATTTTAATGTCATTTTATGAAAGAGTAAAAAAGAAATAAAAAAAAAACATAAATTAAATTGATATCTCTGTTCATCCTTCAATGAATAATAATTCATGCAGAAATCTATCATTAATGGAATCGCTCCCATCGGAAAATCTATGAAAAATTGTTAACCAACACTGCATAAATAGGATTGTAATATAAGTTTTAATTCTCTTTTGTTTTTTTCTTTTTTTTTTTTCTTTTTAATTAAAATTATTAATTTTATATGATTGTTTCCATTTGTAAGGCTTTAAAGTGTTGTTTATTTATATTTTGTTAATTTGTTGCTTATACATTTATGCTCACATACATATGTATGTACTATATGTATATAGGACAGAGAGTATCAATTATCAAATAAGATATGCACTAATAATGTTATTAATGAAAAAAAAATAAAATAAAATAAAAACTTATAAAACTAAACAACAAAAAAATAAAATCTATAATAATTTTTAATATTTTTAAAAATTTTATTAAAAATACATCTTAGATTTGAAATCTAAAATGACATAAGGAAAAGAAACTATCATTCAAAAAATTTATTCAAAATGGTGTTTTTGTTTTTGTACTTATTCTTCCATAACAATCTGACAAATATGAACTTGTTGTTGATCAGAAAAACATGAAATTGTTTTTGTTTGATATGAGTGATTGTCAACTAACTTTACACATAGGTTTCGTAATGTGTGATCTACCAAAGCTCAATGATTCTCTCACTTGTCACAATCACTTGACGCTCTCTTAGGGTGCGTTTATATTGAAGCTGCGATAAGTGATAAGATAAGAGCATCGATACTAGCGTAGCGTAAAAAATTATTTACATGTTTTAAATTGAAGTGTTTATATTGAAACATTGCTTTGATCATTGATAAACTATAAAGAGGATCGAGAGAGCTTTATTCTATTTTCTACGCTCTTAGCAATAATAAAAGAATTTTTTTTTAAATAAATTTTTAATACCATAAAAAATATTTTTTTTTATTTTATTAGCAAAGAACATTCAACGTTTTATGACCGAAACTATTACGCGATATTCGGTATAAATGTTTAAATTAATCGTACCTCTTGTACAATTGGTGTACCATGACAATTGCTCCAATATTTTACTCTGTTTTCAATAAAATGTAATTAAAGATTTTTGCTTTCATTCACATATATTCAGTAAATTTAATTGGCTGTTCTCTTAAATCTTGGTATAGATTATAAAATTTAATTTTGTTTTTATTCCGTTATTAATAGGATGGGCAGACCTTCCGTTTGCAGTACTTGATAAGAAAAAGATTTTCTCGTCTTCAGTGTCACTCATTTTTGGTATTTATTTTTTTTTGTTTGTAATAACTTCTCTTTAATTTAAAATTTACTTTTTTATAATTGCAAAATAACTTCAATTAATAATACAATTTTATTTTTTTTTTGTAATAACTCTTTTTTTCCTTTCTTTTTTATAAAAAAATTTAATTTACACCCAAAGAGCGAATATTTTCTATGACTATTATCTAAGCTCCAAAATAAACACCACAAAAAAACATAGTGAAAAGCGAAAAATAATGCTCTTATCAATTCTCTCATTGATGCTTTTATCACTTATTTCAGCTCCTATATAAACGCACCCTTAGTCTATTAAAGAAAATATTCAGTAGACATTTATGCTAATGAAAAGAAACCATTATACTAACAATTTCAATCTTCTAAACTTTAATTAAGTTTGAATTTTTTAAGATTTATATATCTTTATTTGAATTAAAGAAGAAAAGAATCAGTCATTATGAATAATTCAAGATTCTTTTAGACGCAAATTTTAAAAAAGACAATCAAAAGTATTGTAGAATTTATTGTATTGAGAAGAAAAATTTTTAACAGTGGTAAAAATATAGCGTTTTTGGAAAGGTTTCTATGTTCCTAGGTGTCTAAAATTAGTAATTTTTTTATTTTTGATCTCTTTCGGTTTTTAAAAACAGCGAAATATAATTTTCTTTCTAATGTAACTTATGATCATTTTTAAAGATGTTATCCCGTTCTTACAGCAGAGACAAACTGTAGTCAAAAATATTGGTTTGATATAATGCTAAATTTATAAATCAAATTGAAAAAAATTAAGTGAGTTAGTCTTGATTTAAAAAGTTTAAAATATATTTTAATATTTTAATAAATTTATCATTACGTTTGTTATACCTTAAAGGTGACAAGATAGATATGGTAAAGTATAAATACTCTTTATCTTGGTCAGAATTGTTTTTTCTGAGTCGAATTAACTGTATTTACTTCTGCTCGTCCACAGTATAACTCAAAAAATTATGGAATCAGCATTATAACATTTTTATCATTTCATTTTAATAAAAGTGTCTATTTCGCCATTACAATTGAGCTAAGTTTGATAGACAAGTTCGGAAAGCTGCCAAATAATCAACTTCTGTTTTTATATGAGCATAACTCAGTGTCTAATTAAACTATAGATATCTGAAATTTTATTGAAACAAGTTAAATTTTATGCCAACGGCTCTTGCAAAATTTTGTTGATCTATAGTAGCAAGTTCGGTTAGTTGTTGTATAAATTCTGTACAAGTTAAGTTTTATGCCAACAACTTCTACAAAAGAAAATTTGGTTAGTTTAACTCAACATGTTCAGGTAGCTGCGACATTTTATATACTCAGATATTAATACTTTAGAAAGCTAGATATTTTATGTTTTCTAAAAGATGATCTGAAAGATGAAGCTTAGGTACATTTAACATAAAGATTTTTGTAGACAAAAATTTCTGTAAAGCTTGATTAATTTGGTGCAACGTAGTTGACTAGCTGTCATACAACTACGAAATTTACATAAATACATTTCAGTACTTAATTAACTTAGATATCTTAAATTTTCTAAAAGATGATTAAATTTTATGAAAACAAGCATATATTATGTTGGTGTGAGAATTCTGTATAGAGTTGCCATAGTCTACTCTACAATTTTTATTGTTTTAAAATTGAAAAAAAACATCGCTTGAAATGATAAAATTTTTGATGGATTATCGGCGGCTGAAATTCTTAATAAGATGGTCGGTTGCTTTAGTTTACATTGTATTTGTATATAGATATACCTAAGACTGTCACAAAACGTTATGTGATTATGTATTTTAAAAAAATTATGACTAAAATTTATAATAGCTCTATACAACAAAGAAAATTTACTATTAAGTTCAACTTCTGAAATACCTACTATTAAAAATGAAATGTATGAAAACACTTGATTAGACCCAAATCCCAATTTAAAGTTTTTGTTTTTAAGTGATTAATTATTATTAATTAGGATACCCTGTACAGCTAATGGTATAGTTGTTGAGTTGAGACCCATGCCTTTCATTCGGAAAGTCTCGGATTCAATCTCTGGCAGGATCATATGATTAATAAAAAATAATATATAGATTTTTCTTTTATTATTATATATATACATATAATTAGTAAAATATAATCAAATAAAAAATAAGTATATATATATCTTAAAATTTATATCATATCTCATATTGTAATATATATAATAAAATAATAATAAAAAATAATTCTTCTATAAGATAATAGATGGCGTAGAATTATATACATATAATTAGTAAAATATAATCAAATAAAAAATAAGTATATATATATCTTAAAATTTATATCATATCTCATATTGTAATATATATAATAAAATAATAATAAAAAATAATTCTTCTATAAGATAATAGATGGCGTAGAAATAAAAGAAATGTTTAAGTCTCATAATCTTGTACAATATAGCTACAGCCGAGTAATCAACGGCTTAGTAAAACTAATTATTCGAGCAACTGAAGTTTAGTCAAGTATATGTATAATAAATGACTTAGTGGATGCCCTATGCTCGTTATCGGAATGGCACGGAAATAAAAAAAATTATTATTAAAATAAAACCATATTAGGTAAATTTAACATGTAGATAGTGAAACAGAGCCTTCAATTCTCTTATTGTTAATAAAAATCGTTCTACTAATGTCTTCCTTAATCTTCTAAATGATTTTCCATTGTAAATTTCCTTAAAGAAATTTGTTTTAGTGGTTATTTTTTCAAACCTTGGCATTTTATTTTTTTTTTATATTTAAATTATACATTAGTTTACAATAATATCCTTTTTATCTTTACTTTAGTTTATTTTTTATGAAAAATAAAAATATTAACTATAAATAAACAATAAATTACGTAATATTACATACAAATAAATTTTTTAATGTAAATTTAAATATAGAAAATTTTGTGTTTGTAAATTAATATATTAATTTTTATTGCTGCCAAATGTATTAAACTTTAAAAATATCATCAAAAATACATAGTTAAACTGCTTTAAGTTTTTATATTCAAAATTTTACATATATGTACATATATACTAATTTAAAATTATTGGTTTATATAAAAAAAAAATATAAAGATTAAAAGAAATAAATAAAATCTATAAAGAAATAATGTTAATAAATTTTATTAAAATTACTTTATTTAAGATTATTTTATATAAATACAGTGGCAGATAAAAATGAGTTAGCAAAAACTTAAAGAAAAATACACTCTATAAATTTCGAAACGATTCAGTTGGTAATTTTTTTTTTTTTTTTTGACAAATCGATGACCCGGAATAAGATAACGGTATTAAACCAAATCAATCGGCCTACTGAGTTCAGATAACAGTTCAGATAAATTGGTAAGGAACAATGTTTTTACAACACTTCAACTCAATCAGTCGAATCGTTTAGACATTAAAAAAATCCAAAGAGAACATAGTGAATATTTCCTTCAAGGTTCAATATAGAAAATGAAACGTTCCTAGAAAATTTTGAAATAAAAATTCTTGAAAATTTTGCGAAAAACAATCTTGAAGAAAAAACTTTGTTCAAAATACGAAATTCAATATTGTGCTGCTTTTACAGTTAATCGAAACTGAATTTCTTAAATAAAAAGTTTCGTAATTTACTTGATTCTGCAGCCATTAACAATATACATGCATATTTTCTCACGAAATTATTTGTTTGAATAGTTTTCACGTTTTCTCAAGTGATTCATTTAGTTTATTAGTAACCATACAAAAAAATTTTTAGCATCATCAGAACCACTCAAAGTAAAAATTTTAATTATTTAAAAGTCTTTACAAAAAATATTTATACGGTAAAAACATATTTCGATTGCTTTTATACTTCGCAGATGAGTTTGATAAAATTTCATATATGTATAGGATTAAAACTAATCGAAAATATTAAACCAGCATTTGTTTGGTTTACAAACATTACAAAACCTATACTGAAGAGCCCAAGTAATGTTGTAGAACAAAACACTACTAAAATTTGATGAACTAATTATTTAACTTCAAATTAAAATTTGTATTTTTGACAGAATATAAATGATGTTTGTTTTCTTACTCGTCCCTAATGTACTTTTTATGCAATACCATATATACAGTTACAATCTGTTTTATAAATACATATCTTATGTTCCATGCATCTAATGTTCAATTTTTTCTTATAAACTACTGAAATTAAATAAATTTTAGCTGAATTAGAAAAATTCATATCTTGTCCTGCCTTAATCCCTATCTTTTTACAGACCATTTATTTTTATAGGGATGCAATAATTTTCATAATTTCATTTTTATATTAACAAATATGCCAACATAATGAGTAACATTATAAAATAAAATGGATGGCTAACATTGAAATGTGGATAAGCATAATAAGAAGAAAAATTATAATATTCAAAATGGGCAATTAGATTAGCGAAAAATACAAAAAAATGATAATTCATCAGAAATAATACATTAATTAATGGCTGCCGAATATACAAAGTCGAATAAATTGCAAACCATTCATTCCGTTTTCCATTTTCCAACATTTTCCAAAACCATTTTTCACTTTTGAAAAACTGTAATAATCATCACGATTTTATATTTTGTTTGTTGACCAAATTATTTTTTTTTATATAAACAATTTTTATGTTAAAATAACAAATGAGTGGTCGTACATTACTAATATAAAAGGATCTTGGTGATCGAATTCTCGATTGATGACTTTTTTTTATACATATTGAAGGTGTATTACGAACCAAAAGTCTAATGATTAGTGATTCAGTTAGCTCAGTTTTCATAAAAAAAAAATTTGTGAGAAAGTTATAAAATAATATAAAAACTTTGATTGTGTACCTATAGTTGTTTTAAATGATTATAGTATAAAATTTATAATCTTTAAACCTTAAAATACAAATCACATCCGTCCTTAATTTTTAGCACATTATTCAAAATTTTTTTTAAAACTTTACATATGTACAGAGTTTCTTTCGGTCCTTCAATTTTTTAACAAATTTGTATATTAATATCACTTTGTCCGTCCGTCCATTTGTTTACAAAACTTCTGCAACATTTAAAATAGAGCCTCTAAAAGTTAAAAAAAAAAATCCAATTTTCAAAAGTTTATATCACAAGTTCTGCTTAATATTTTTTCCCATCTAAAAATATAAAACAATCAAAAAATTTTAAGTTTTGTGTAGCAAAACTTGCTATATTTTGATTCCTATACGTACATATATCGTCGAAACCCAATTATTTTAAAACTTTTAAATTTTGATATTCTGTGCTTTTCAAAGGATATCCTTAAAATTTAAAAAAGTATTTCAAGATTTTTCATGAATTTTTCCTTAAATAAAAATTTCTAGAGGTCTCAGTGGCCTAGTGGGTAAGAGCATATAAAATATGCTGTAAACACCGAGGGAGTGTGGGTTCGAATCCCACACACGTCGTAAGAGTTATTCCCTCTTACGGCATTTACAGCCAAACCTCAAAATGAAAGGCTGTGTAATTTACTTTTCACATTTATGTGGCAATAAAAAAAAAAAAAAATTACAAATTTACATTGCAAAATAGTCAAATATTTAATTAAAGAACTGAAAAAATATTGAAAATTATGTATTGTTTCATTATAAAAGTACATATATAAAGTTGTATAAAGAAACATGATTCACCCGTTTAGAAAGATTCATATTAGTAAAGTTTATTTTACATATATTTTAACTCTATAAATTTTACACCCTGTGAAAGTACAAAAAATAAAATTCTTACATTTTAATAGTCAAATAAAAATCAAATTTATTATATGTACATACTATATGTATATTCTTAAGATACATATAATGTATCTATGAAATTCTATGAATAAAAAATAATAATATATTATATATTATTTTTGTTTTTTTTTTTGTTTTTATTTAAACAAATAAACATCAATTTTTAACTAATTTATAACTACATCTAGATATTGAGTAAAAACAATTTTCAGACTATAATAGCCAATTTTAAGAATAAATCATGCGTGTACGCAAAACAAAATTATTGCAAAAGAACATTTATATCCATATATGAACATTTTTATAATACATTATGTATATTTACGTACATATTATATAAATTTAATTCAAATATAATAATATAATAACATAAATAATTCATAAGATTAATAAAACATAAAAATACAAAAAAAAAAAACAAAAAAAAAAAATAAAACATATATCGTATATAAATAAACAAAAAAATTAACAAATAATATTAAAATAAACAAATATAAAAGATAATAATGCGATTAGAATTGAATTGCGTACAAAATATCGGCACACGACCATTATATCAAAAAAATAATAAAAAAAAAAAAAATTAAAAACAAACATATAAAAAAACAAGGCAGAATGTAAACCAACTGTTTTTAATAGAGCACATTTCCAAAAGACAACACAAACTGTTTAGGATTGTGGCTTGCACAAAAATTTGTAAATTTCATGTAATAAGAAAAAACGTGAATATAGGACTTTTTTTTAGAATTTTGAGGGGCTGTTAATCTGGAATCCCTATATAACTAAAAAAAAAACCGTTAATATACTTGAAAATATACATATTACTGGAGCTTTCATTTTTATATCTTGCCGAAGAAAACTTTGTACAGGTGCCTAAGTTGTAGGTGTCTAAAAATAGCATATTTTCAATTTCTGAGCCGTAATAGGTTTTATACAGGAGTTGGTACAAAAAAATTTTCTGAGGAAACTTATACTAATTAGGTCACGTGAGTGCAGTGGTATCCAAATGACGCAATTTAGTGATAATTGAAGTCTTCGTGAAGCATCGTGAAGGTCACCATCCTACCAACCTATTGCAAATCTCAAAATTGCAAGTTATTATCTCAAAGCGTGCCGGAGTTATATTAATTTAAAAAGAAATATTATGCAAAATTTGATTTTCACATAACGGTAAATTTAAATATTAAATTTAAAAAATATATATAATTTTGATATTGACTTACAAAGGTAAAAAAGATTACTGTCGAATAGCGTTTTTAGATTGAAAAAATGTTAAGCAGAACATGAACACACGCATTTAAAAATAGGACTTTTTAAAATTTGAGGGGCTGTTGTTTCCTGATGGATGGGGCTACATGAAAAAGTAATCCCAGAAAATTAATTTTTTTATAAGACCTACTCATGGTGATTTTTTTTTCTCTATCTTTAACGGTGTAGAAGTTTTGTAAACAGACAGAAAATTTTTTTACAAATGTGCTAAGAAGATGTAGAAAATACCAATTATATATTATAAAAAAAAAAAAAAAACTAAAAAATTATAACTGTAGTAACCGTTAAATTTTTTCCCATTTCATTTCTTTTTTTTTTTTCATCCTTTTCCAGTTATTTTTCAATTATTCTTTTTTTGGTTTTTTCTTTGATTTTATTCTATTTCAGATATTTGGCGACTTTTTATTATAGAATTAAAAGAGAAAACGCTAAAAAATAATCATTTCCGGAATTTTGTCCCCCAATCAAAACAACAAAAAAAAAAAAACAAGGAACCATTATAACAATTCAAAGAACATGCGAAAGATAAAACCGGAAAATATACACATACATATATATAAAAATATACACATACAAATTATAATAATTTCAATTAAATGTTCTGATTTGTTTGTTCTTTTTGTTTTATTTTTTTTTTTTTTTTTTTTTTGTAAGGATATGAACATAAATTTTCACATAATATTATGTATTATATTTTTTTAATCGATCGTAACCATATAACCATTTTTTTAACTATAACAATAATATTATAGCTTTAGATTTTAGATTTTTATAAATATTATTATACATACATACATACATACATATGTATATATACTCGTATATGAAACTTAGCAGAATGATAGAATGATTGTTGGGCATGAGTAGATTAGAGTAGAATATGAGTACAGTAGAGTTAAGCTGCCACATTATTATATGTAATTTATGTACAGTTCAAATGGGTGTTATATTACCTGAAATTTATTAAAATATTTATTATACTCGTATAGTTCATCAAGCTGTAGAGAATGTTGTAACTTCCTATAAAATACCCGCTTTAAATAAATATCACATATCAGAAAATTCTACAATTGAAATTTATTCATCAATATGATCCTCCTTTTTTGAATAAAGATTTCACAAACCCTAAGAAACTATATAGGAATTCTTCAGAAGTTTTAGCATATTTATTTGTTTCTTCTTATAGTTTAGTTTGCTGTTGCATAAGTTTAGTTTGCTGTTGCATAAAAAAGAATAAAGATGTTATACATAGTATTGAAATGATACATACAGATTTTCTTACTCATAATCATATATCATAAGTTGAAGGTCTTCATCAATAAGTGTCTCAGAATAATCTAACACTATTTTCTCAAGTGCAGAAAATTTAAATAAATACTCTTAGAAAATCACATACAAGCACAGCGTAAACAACCTTAGAGTGAAATTCTAAAGGAACAAAAAGGCGCGGCCGCGTTGACAACACAGGGCGCAGAACCATCCTCTAAGAATTGGCTAAATATAACAACTCGTTCGATTGCAACAAAATATCAGCGAGAAACCACATAAGGTGGAGAAATCAAGTGGAAGTTTAATAAATATATTGATATTTGATATCCCGCATAATAAAATATAAGAATCCAAATCGGGAATAAATCCAAAGAGAAACAAGGAGAGCTTCTACTGTCCACCCCTATGTAGTTGATATTCCCAGATGGCATAATTTGTTTTAGAGAAAACTATTCTCTATGTTCGTACCACAAAGAACATAGAGAATATGAAACCATCTTCCACCTCATGTATTCCTTAGAATTTGCGATGATTATAATATGTACAACTTGCAAGAAATCAGAATGAACATTAACAATTTTGTTCACAATATGCTGGGCAATTTGAAATCAATTTTCACTCCCTAACTCACTTCCTTTTATCAGGCAGCATATGACTACTAATGGTCGAATAGCCTATTGTTTGTTCAAAAAAGAGAAGTGGTGTTTAGTGGATTAATGTCCCAATAAAGAGTATACTCATAGAGAACCGACTCACTCACTAATTTGAGTTAAAGAACCAAACTAAATTAGTTAAATTTGTTATAATTATTTTCAAATTAAATTGAATATGTATATTGGGTCTAAACTTAATTTTTATAAGACAATTTAATTTTAAACTATCAAAAATTATAAAAGAACTAATACAAAAAATAGACTCTTGAAACTAGTTAGATTATATACCCCCTTATTATCGTATAATTCTACAAACTTCACTTTTACTATTAACACTGTTCATATCTGTATATTAAATGACTTGTACAGAAGCTTAACATTTGTTAAGAAAAGTTTATTCTTCGTTAAGAGTCTTTAAATCAATAATCTAAAAGAAAGTGAAATGTTGCCTCAATACAAATATTGTGTTACAAAACAAAAAAACGATAAAAATTAAATTAGAACAATTTAATCGAAGTATCAAATTTCATTACGCAAAAAGTATTTCGTTTAAATTAAAATTAAAATTTTTATTATATTATGTTCAAAAAAATATTACCACTTAAAAAAAAAGGGTAGAAAATCGAATTACTTGATCTATTTTTTTACGCTAATACTTCCTTATTTCTACATGCATACATACATATGTATATTGCATATACTAATACATCTAACTGAAAAGGAAGTCATCTAATTTTTTTTTTTTACTCAAGAAGTACAAATCTAAAAAAAAATAGGATAAATTAGTTATGCAATCGGAAATATAATTGTCGTTAGATTATATTATATATAAATATTATATATTATATAAGTAAATAAATGATTTTCGATGAAAGCGGCGCAAAAAAATTATTTATTTTATATTTATCTTATTTTTTTCCTCCCTTTATTATCATTTTCCCAGTGATTACACATATTAAATTATTTGGAAATAAATATTAAAAAAATAAATAATTGTGTAAAATGTAATTGAAAATGTATAATAAGAATGGGGTGAAAATAGTTTATAATAGACAATAGTTTACTTATGTATATACAAATACTAAGTTGTTATTTTAACACATTTTCCTTTTTTTTAATTTTGTCTAAGTTGACCAATTTTATTTAAATAACATCATTACAATATATTTTAAATCTCTCCCTCCCAGTCTTAAATAGATATATGTATTTATCACTTTATAATTTTTTAATCGTAGAATTGAATTTATCATGTCTATAATTATAATATAATAATCTGTGTATACAAGACTTTCCGAAATTATGAAGACCAGAACTAAATATGAAGCATGAGATTATTTAACAAAGCAAAGTGTATGAGGCCAGAAGAACTCTATATATAAAGGTATCTAAAAGTATTCTCAAAATTATCAATAACAACTACAACGTAGCACATCAATATTGAGGTTATCCTGCTCCTGGAGCCATCACTACTTAACTAAACAAAACACTAATATAAGAGACTTTCTAGTATAAGCACTATGTATAATTTTAAAACGCAGCAAACTAAGTAAGGGAGAATCAATCAAATAACTTATTAATGTTAATTTATTAGATTGTTTTAAAATAATAGCACTCCGACAAAAAAACCAGTAACTTCCCATATTTTCCCATTCCTATGTTCCTATTTCCTTTATTTGTGTTACTCTATTCCAATATTCCGCAATCCCAAACCAAACAGTACATCTAATCTAATTTTTTTAATGTAATGTTTGGTTTAAAGGAGGATGCTGTTTTTGGTTCAAATCTAACAATACCATTCCAAAGACAATTTGTTCTTATTGGTTGTTCTCATTGGTTTCTTTCGAGATTCTCATCTGTCCTTGCATAAAGTTTATTTTTAATAGTATCCTATATATTTTTAGCTCGTTTCAATTAATATCTATGACATTGATTAAAATAGTTTTTTCTTACATATAGGATATTACATGTATATAGAAAGCTACACTAAAATAAAAGATTTTTTTCAACTAGAATACTTCTCTAAGCAATTGTAATTTTTAACGTATATCAAATTTTATTTTTAAGCACATTATATTTATTACTTCAGTAAATTTTATATCATTTTGGTTGAAAAATTAGAAGTGAATTAATATCTAATGCAAGTGATTCTGATATATCAAATAATTAAGATAAGTTTTAAAAAAAAACTGACTTTAGAATCTCCAAAAATCCTTCCAAATTCGTGAAAAAATATACCCAAAAAACAATAACAACATATATGTCATCAATAACGACTACAATATAGCCATCAATGTCGAGACTCTTCAGCTTCTGAATAACGATAACTTAATTAGAAGATTGAAACAAGAGAAACCGTTTAAGTTACAGCCTAATAAATTCAAATTCTACAAGTTTGAATAATTACACCTAATTGGTGATCCTATTATATCTAGAGGTAACTTTTATTTCACTTAAGACACATTGAAATATTGGAGCATTATCTCTCTTTTATAGATATGTATCTTGTATATAGATAATGACACTTATTATATTGAACTAAAATCAATAATTCTTCCCTTTAAACAATTCCATCGCTACTCTATATAGGGAGACTATAAGTGTTCATTTCCACAGTGTATGGTTTAGAACTGGTTATTGGAAATTATTTATTATAAGAACCGTTGCAATGTGGAACATGCTTCCTTCCAATATGTTCTCGTCTAATAGATTTGATCCATTATGTACTTTGCAACTTTTTAAAAAGAACATGTACAGGTTCGCTCCTAATTTGCCTTTCAACTCTCCCTTACTTCTCCCTACTTCCCTTTAATTGCTCGCCTCATTAACTAATCCTATACAATTACTTTGTATAAAGAAATAGTTTCCTAGTAGTTGAATACCGTGTAATAAAAAAAATCCAAGCATAGTAGTTTTCAATACTTTTAGAAAATTTTTTACTAACCCTCGAGAAAAACAAATATACATACAGGGTGCTCCAACTTGGCCTGACTGATTTGAAATCCTTATAATTTTTTTATTTTTAAAAGTTTTTTATTTTATTCTTTTTTTGCGGATAATAAAGAATTTTATAAAATTTTATAATGTCATCATAGTCAGTGTAAGAACGTGTAAAAATTGTTGAATTTTATTATGTTTCCGGACGATAAATTTTTTGAACAATCTCATTATAAGCGATGAATCATATTTTCATTTAAATGAATATGTAAATAAACAGAACTGTCTAGTTTGGGGAATGGAGAATCCGAGAGTAGTGCATCAACGAAAACTACACCCTCTCAGATGCACTATTAGGTGTGGAATTATGGCTGATAGAGTTATCGGTCCATATTTTTTGCAAAATGAAAATGAGTATCCAGAAACCGTTTCTATAGGGCTGTATACTGGACCAAGTTAGAAAATTTATTACATCCGGTAGTTCTCAATAATCGTGACATATGGTTTCAGCTCATACCGCGAGAGAGACAATAGCGATTCTGCGATAACTTTTCGATTGTCATTTTTCACACATAGCATGAAAAAAATTCAACAATTTATATTTTCATTTAAAAAATAAAATAAAAACTTTAAAAATAAAAAATTATAAGCATTTTAATCAGTCTGTCTAAGTTGACCCACGCTGTATATATAAAAAATAAAAACTTTACACGTGAATAACTTTAATTTGTCAATACTGGCAAAATTCTAAAGAAGTTTTACTATAGATATAGAATAATATTTTATATGAAGATTAATTTTGTATTAAGATCAAAATTCGATTTAATACAAGTAGCAAAAAAAAATATTGTTATATATCTATATGGTATCTATATTGGGAGAAAATAATTTAGATTTTAGAACTTTTAATATATCTGGTATACAAAAAAATTTATCTCATTATATTTCATTTCATTTAAAAGACACGTAAAATTAAATTAATTTTATTAAGATAAGGTTTTTTTTTTATTTCTAATTTTTTTACACAGTTTTTATTTCTTTATTTTTTCTTTCGTTTTAATTATTTTTACTTTCTTTTAATTTTTTTAACTGATTTTTAACTTGCTTTTGTTAAAAGTAAGTTTTTTTTTTTCTTTCATTTTATTTAAGGTTCATCAGTTTTTTGCCCTCTGAACGTGTTTTGTGCAAATTAATCGACTTATGATCGCTCTAATATAACATGACAGGGCCACCTTGAATCTGTAATTCAATATTAAGTTTATATTTAGTTATTTTTATTTGTTATGATTTTCTTTTTCTTTTTTTGTTTTTGTTTTTTTTTTTTGTCTTGTACTTAATTTGATCGTGTGGATCTGATTTCTTTTTTTTTTTTTGTTTTGTTTTGTTGTTATTGTCTTAAAATATTGTATTTTTCTTAAATGTCTTTTAATTTTAATACAAGTTTAAATAAACTGTTGTTGAAAATCCACTTACAAAATTACAATAATTAAAAAACAAAAAAAAAATATAACTGCTTTATAATAAAACGTAACACTTAAATAAGTCAATAACTCACAATAATTAAAGTATGAGCTTTAAGCATGATTAATTCAGATTAATATTAAAAAACAACAACAAAAAACAAAATTTTTAATCAATATTTAGTTACTTTGGAACCAGAACTCATCAAACTTAAATCATATAATAAGAATGTATGTTTTATGTCCGCAGCCATAGTAATTAAGACACCGGCACATATATTTGTGTCTCATAATCTTCTACAATAACTATAACCAAGCAATTAACGGCTTTATGCAACAAATGATTCTAAAATGACTGTAGCTTAGTCAAAGACTTAATAGATGCCCTATTCTGGAAAAAAAATAAACATATACATATGTTATACAAGTTATCAAATCGTGTTTTTGATTTATATAAAAAAAATTAACTTTATTACTTAATTATTTTATAATAGTTACAATTTGAATTATTGCCGATTTTACAATTAGATGATACAATTAAATTCGTATTCTAATTAAGACTAACCATTATTCTAAAATACATTGACTTATATACTAATTTTAACACATGTTGGGCCACGTGAATTTATTCTGATGGGAATTAAGTAAACGCTAAATAAGCGTTTTTGGTGAGAAAATAATTTATATAGTAAAAAACGTTGAAAATTATGTAGACGCTGTGTAAGCGTTTTTTTTGGTGAGAAAATAATTATACGGTATTAGGCCTGTGGGAACAAAATGTAAATGTGCAATTTGGTAATTTGACACGTTGTTAACTCTTCCCCCTTTAAAGATCTGCGTCCCGTAGATCGATTGTGAATTCCAGTGGTTTGATGGTTGGAGTTTTGGTTGTTTTAACATCCGAGTTGGTTTCTTTGGTAGCTGATTTGACTGATTTTTTGATGCTTTTGGATACTGTGAAGATAACGATTATGATGATAATCAAAATGATGATTACATCTGCTGACAATGAGATTTTATCGTTTGAAAAAAGGTTCTGAATATGATGTGTGTTGTTAAGTTGTAAATTGTGAATGTAGTCCAGGTTCAATTTGATATTGCCTGTTGTAATATTTGTTTGAAAGATGGCTGGTAAAACTTGTGACGAAGTGACTATTCTGTTTACGAAGGTTTGTCCCTTGATTTCCACTGTGTCATTATAGTGTTGTATCACAAAACTTCCGCTAAGTTGTCTGCTGATGTTTCCGCTTGTTAACTCTCCATTAAAATTGGAAAGGAAAATTGTATTTTCATCTATAGCTTCGACTATTTCTTCCTTGTTGAACTGAAGGTTGCATTTAGCGCTTTTGCCTTTTAGCAGTTGAGATATACAGTGTTCTTCTTCAAGTTTCCTAAGTTTACCTTTTTCGCATATAGTTATATTGTTCATGGTGTCGCATTCTGCTAGTATACCATAGATATTGTCTTTCACAAATAATTCTTTGTATTCGAGATGTATTTGCTTTGAGTTTCTGATTGTTGATCTTGCTACAATGTGATCATACTGTTGGTTGCTGGTTTTTGATAGTGAAAGGACGTACAGGATTGTATATCCATTCGTTATGACTTTTGGTTGAGCATACTCTATGGCTTCAATTTCATTGTTATATGGTAATGTTTCTGTTTCTTTTAATATTTTTTGGATGTCTGCTCTACTAAGTAAGTTTGTGTTGACAATTGCTTTTTTTGCTATCTCGGCTGCTAATACGATTTCGTTCAGCGTTTCTTTTATAATGCCGAGCTTGTTGAAGGTTATTTGCTCGAGTTGTTGGTCCATTCTATTCACTTGTTTGAGAATAACGTTGTATCTTTTTATCACTTCACTTGTGACTTTCATTATCTCGCGGTTGATACTGTATTGTTGATTATTGTTATCGATTAGGTCGCTTTGGCTCTTTACAATGATGTCCCAGTCGGTGGCATCTGGTGTACCAGCCAGCCATTTCCATGCGGCTCCAATCCAATTGATTGATCTTTTCTTGATTCTTGTCCCTCTCAGTTTCGTTAGTGATTGCATGATTTGGTTTATTTGAAACTCTAGCTGAGGTTTGATCATGTTTGTTGAATTGATCTTTTCGACAAGTGGGATGATTTGTTGCAAAGCTTCGTCATATTCTTCGAGATTAATGATGTGAACCAAATTGAAGTTGCCGTTTATTATTCTTCCTTGACCTTGACCTTCCTTTTATGGTTGCAATTGGACCTTTAAATTCAAATATTTCTGGCCATGCGATGGTTTTTGTAATTATAATTCTGGAAAGATAAAATTATTGATTATCGGTAATATTTTTTATGAGGGATTTATGAATTTTTTTCCCGGATGTTGTGGTTATTGTAACTTTATTATTTTTCATAACTATTTCTTTTTTATATATTGGCTTGTGCTTGGCTTTAATCTGCTTATCTCGCACATAAATTATTTGGCCACTTTGGTAATCTTTGGGTGTATTTCTTTTTTCATTTTCCCTTTTCAGTTTTGATTCTTGATTTTTCTCAATGCGGGTGCTCAGTTCGTTACTAATTTTTGTTCTGGCTGCTAATAAATCTTGATAGTTGAATTTACTGGATCTCCCAAAGAATATGTCACTTGGTTTAGTCTTTGTTACAGAGTGTATTGTATTGTTGTATCGATCGACTGCCAAGTATATAATTTCTTTTTGCGAAAGGTCTTGATACTCCTTGCTGAGGCACCTTACTAGTTCTATTATTGTTGAGTGCGCTCTCTCGATACTTCCATTAACTTCGCTCTTTTGTGACGGTGTGTTATAGACTGTGATGCCAAGTGCTTTAATGTAGTTTAATGTAATGGGACTCATAAAGCTGCGCTCGTTGTCAATCACTATCATTTCGGGAACTGTGAAATAATGTAGGACTTTCATTATTTTATCTCTTAAATGCAGAGCTGAGCGATCCTTGATGTGGAAAAATTTTAAGAATTTCGAAAATTTATCGATACATGTTATATACTTTTCTCCTTGCATTTCCATTAAATCCATGTGAAGTATTTGTGTTGGGAATTTCGGAATAGGAGTTTGTTGTAATTCCGGTTTATTTGGCCGTCTGTCATACTTGCTGCTGTTACAAATTTCGCAAGTTTTGATAAATTTCTTTATCTTACTACTCATCTGTGGGAAATAGTACTTGTCCAGTATTTGCATCCGGTTTTCATTGGCGTTTCTGTGTGCTCTCCTATGTTCTTTTTCGATGATGGTAAATTTCCTGTCTTCTAGCGTGACATCTTCTACTATTTTTTGTGTAATCCGGATTTTATATTTGCTAAAATGATCCTTAAAAACACTCTGTAGAATTGGGAGGAAATTTTCAGGAATCTTGACACCGTTGATTACGCTTGGATTCAGTTTCTCCTTCAATATTATTTTTAGAATATCTTGATTCATTTCTGGTACGTCCACATAGTGCCTATGATATCTTGCATGTGGTTGTTCGTATATTATCATATCCTTTCCGTGTCTTATGATTAGTTGATTCAAGAACACGTTGATTGGAGCTTCGCAATGAGGAATTAAGCTTGTGCTGTCCTCGTCTGCGTCTGTCCATGTACTGTGTGTGATAAATTATCTTCATCCGGAATGCTTGCTGTTTCCGTTTCGCTATTCTCGTGTGGACTATTTGCTGTGTCTGTAGAGCTTTCGGTAAGGTTGTTTATTTCGGTTGGCAATCTGGATAGAGCATCTGCTACGACATTTGTTTTTCCTGGCTTGTAGACTAGTTCGTAGTTGTACTCTTCAACTCCTTCCACCTTTTAAGTTTAGCTTATGGTTACGGTTTCCTAGCGAAAATGTTAGTGGCTGATGGTCTGTCAGGATTTTAATTTTTCCTGCACCATAAAGATAATTTCGTAGGTTATCCAGTGACCAAACTATCGCCAACATCTCCTTCTCGTTCGTGGCGTAATTTTCTTCTGTGCTATTCAAAGTCCTGGAGATAAAAGTTATTGGTTTATCCTTGCCGATTTCTCCCTGTGACAATACTGCTCCAATAGCTTTATCCGAAGCGTCTGTAGTGAGTACGAAGGGTTTTTCGAAATTCGGAAATATCAATATTTCAGAAGACGATAGTAGCTTTTTTAGATTGTTGAAAGCTTGAAGTTCTTCCTTGTTTAGTTGTATATCAACTTTTTTCGACATATTTGCTTTAATTTGCGCGTTTTTTCCTCTGGTTAGGTTGGTTAGTGGTTTTGCTATCTTGGCAAAATCACGAATGAATCTGCGATAGTAGGATGTAAGTCCCAGAAATGATTTCAGATCCTTCAAGTTTCCTGGGGGCCTGATGTTTTGAATGGCCATTACTTTCTTTGGATCAGGCTTGATCCCTTCGCTCGTAACTAAGTAGCCTAGGAATTCAGTTTCCGATTTTAAGAATTTGGTTTTTTCCAGGTTTACCCTTAGATTAGCTTTTTCCAACCGTGAAAATACTATTTCGATATTTTTTAGGTGTTCTTCCTTTGTTCTTCCAAATATAATGACGTCATCGATGTATACATAGCAGGTTTTGCCTATCTGATCTTTGAGTACGTCGTCTATCATACGCTGGAATATCGACGGTGCGTTCCTTAGTCCGAACGGAAGTCTTAGAAATTCGTACTTACCGTTCATTGTAGAAAAAGCTGTTTTTGGAATGTCTTCCTTCTTCATCATTATTTGATGAAATCCTGAAGTAAGATCGATCGTTGTAAAAAATTTTGCTTCTCCCAAACTTGCTAGTGTGCTGGAAATGTCCGGGATCGGATATGTGTCGGGTGTTGTTACCGCGTTTAACCTTTTAAAGTCGATCACCATCCGATATTTTTTATTTCCTGATGAATCTGGCTTTTTTCCCACGATCCAGATTGGCGAGTTGTACGGGCTTTTGGATGGTTGTATTATTCCGTCATCTAGCAGTTTTTTAACTTGATCTTCGACTTCCCTCCTCATGTTAGCAGGGTATGGGTATGACTTCGTATATATGGGCTCTTCGGTTGTTGTTTTGATTTCTGCCTTTACTTCTGTGTCAATTATTTCTTTATTATTAATTGGGCCAAATATTTTTTTGTGCCGGTTTATGATTGCTAAAATTTCTTTCCTGGTTTCGGTTGATAAATTTTCTGCTTCGATTTCTATGTCATTCACCTGAGCTGACACTTTCGCCTTCAATGGTATTTGGATGCCGGGATCGATTTTCAAGATGTTGTTTTTCCTGTCGATTATAGCATTAAGATTTTTTAATGTGTCGTCGCCTATTATTCCGTCAAAGGTTGTAAGTCCTGGCAAAACAAAAAATTCCAAGTAAGAGTTGTTTCCTAATTTTTCGAAAAATTTTCCCCCAATTTTCTGCGAGATTTGGATATTTCCCCCTGCAGAGCGTACAGTGAAAGGTTTATTCGCTGGTTTGGCGTTGGTGGCGATTTCAGGTTTCACGAAGTTTTTGTTTGTTCCCGTATCAACGAGAAATTTTAGGATTTTTTTATCTCGTGTGTGGTATTCTAGGTATGGAACGCTGGATAGGCGTCCGTCATAAAATTTATTTCCTGGACTTCTTCTTCCGGGTTTTCTTCAGCTTCAGCATAATCAGGATCATAAAGGGCTTCGCCTTCATATTCATCTTCATATGGAGTTTCTATTTGATATAATCTCTGGTGCTTGTTATTCGGAAGATTACTTGAACTTGGTGGTCGTTTGTATGCATCATTGTAGTTTGTAGGTCTATTCATGTAATCCACTTGACGTGTTTGCATGGATTGATCGACTTCCATTTTTTCCAAAGGCTTGGGAGGTCTTGGTGGAGGTACAGATGGTCTTTGATGCTGGATGTTGTATGCGGAAACTTTTTGCTGTGGTGATAGCGATGGTCGCTGTTGGAATTGTTGTCGTGATGGTATAAAGGGTTGGCGTATGTTGCTATTCGGAACCCTGTTCATTGCGGTTGTATTTATATGACTGCTGTTTCTATTATGCAAGGTGTAGCTTCTGCAATTATAGTTTTGAAGCTCTAAGCATGTTGAATATGCCTATGGGAGTGTTTGTGGTTTTTGCAACATTAAGTATTTTGAGAGTTCCCCGTTAACTCCTCTAATAAAAACATCTCAAGCTCGATTTCTTTGTGATTCTATCAGAACCTGAATTGTTTCTTGTGAATAATTCTCAGTTTTCACTTTGTTAATTATTAACGAGAATTGATGATTTATTCTCGCGTAGAATTCGTCGATAGTAGATCTTCCCTGAGTGAGTGTGCTCATCTGATATTCTAATGTTCGGATGGCGCGCTTGTCTGCGTAGTGGAGAGACAAGCATGTTTTTATGGCCTCCCAGTCATCGTCAAATATGTTATATGATATCAAAGCGGCGTCGGCGCTTCCTCTAACTTTCCCCCTGATTGCTTGGAGAATCGCTCTATAAATTGGTTTGCCCTTCACTAAATTGTAATCAAGTAGGATACTTTCCACGTTGTGGACCCATGAAACGTATTGAACTGCATTTCCGTCGAATATTTGCAATTCCTTAACGCTGTCGGGTAACCTTGCTATGTCTTTTAGGTCTTGCTCGTTTCTTGGCGATGTTAATTTTACTTGGCCTTGGTCTTGTACTTGTTGGTTTAGCTTCGATTCTAGTACTGTTAGCCTTGAGTCGAGTCTTTTCCCTTGAGCTATCTGGGCGTTTAATGCTCCGGTCATTTCTTTAAGTTGATCAATGATTGTCTCCATTTGTGCTTCCATTTTTAATTTTTAATTTTTAATTTTTAATTTATTTTAATTAGTTATTTGGTTTAGTTTTTATTAATTAGTTTTATTATTATAAAATTTTTGATTTTATTAATAAATTATTATTTTAATTAAATTTTATTATTCGTATTTTTTTATTCTTTTTATTTTAATTTTAATTATTTCCAATTTAATTATATTAGTTTTAGGTAATTTGTGAACCCTTAAGGTTTGTTTAAATTTTTACTCGTTGAATTCCCTCAATTTTTAGTTTTTCTACGCAGGTAGGTGAAAAAAAAACACTTACAGGAACAAAACGGTTGTTTTCATTTTCTGAGTCTGGTCTGATCGGCTTTTACTCCAGAGGTTGTTTCGTAATATCCTTTTTAGACGTTCTCTTTTATTTTTCGTGAACACCCTACTAATGGTACGAGATACAACACGCCAAAGTTTTTTCGTTTTTTAGGGTTCTTGCTTGATTAAAGAACTTTTACGATCTGCTTTTTTTCCTTGATTTTTCCACAATATTTCGTAAAGAGACTTCTTTAAAGCTGCTCGGGCGCCAGTTATCAAATCGTGTTTTTGATTTATATAAAAAAAATTAACTTTATTACTTAATTATTTTATAATAGTTACAATTTGAATTATTGCCGATTTTACAATTAGATGATACAATTAAATTCGTATTCTAATTAAGACTAACCATTATTCTAAAATACATTGACTTATATACTAATTTTAACACATGTTGGGCCACGTGAATTTATTCTGATGGGAATTAAGTAAACGCTAAATAAGCGTTTTTGGTGAGAAAATAATTTATATAGTAAAAAACGTTGAAAATTATGTAGACGCTGTGTAAGCGTTTTTTTTGGTGAGAAAATAATTATACGGTATTAGGCCTGTGGGAACAAAATGTAAATGTGCAGTTTGGTAATTTGACACGTTGTTAACTTACATATATGAATGTTATAAATTTTAGGTTATCTCCACAACCAATACACAAACTTTTACATAATCCAGTGCTCTATTTTTTTTTTTATTAAATTTATTTAATTCTTAACTGTGTTCTTTTGCTTCGGTTCATAGGTCTCAGTCAGCCGTTTAATATGAAAATAAATTGACAACTCAAAACCCACATAATTATCTTTGGGTGTTTTCTATAGGTTTAAAAAATTTGACAATGACATCCGTTACAAAATTTGATAATGACATCCGTTGGCGCTTACGTAGTTCTTTTGTTTAAATGTTGGTATAGTTACTACTTTCATATCGAATAAATGACATTTTCAATAATTCATTAAGTAAATAAACAAATTTTAAAAAATCCAATTTTTTTTTTCTTTAAATTTTTTTTTTGTTTATACAATTCAAATTTTTTTAAAAACAAATTTTATTAAAAAATACAAAACTCAAATTTATATAGACTTCTTCTTATGACCTAATATTTATTATTTATTTTCAAATTGAAACTGAAATGTCAGAAATCGGAACGTTATTTTTTATATACCAATAGGATTTGCCAACTTAAAATAGTTATCCAGATCATTAGCTCGAAATCCAGATTTTTTTCCAGATTTAGGTGAACTCTTGGACATATTCTAAGAATTTTTTAAAATGTCTTCTGACCGAGCCAGTATCATCATGGAATAAATTCTAAAGTAACTCAACAAAAAACTCTTTCGCTAAGTTTAAAGGTATACAGTAAGAACGTTTGAAGATACCTAAATGTCAAGTGATTACATATACCTTCTAATTTAACTCAGTCTTTATTAAAATAAAAAAACATAAAAATTTGAAAAAAATATTAATTTAATAAGTATGTAATTTAAATTTAAATGATTGAATCTTCCTTTTTTTATATTGAAAATATTTGTACTATATTATTTTTAAATTGTGTTGAAAGTTTTCCATTTAGTGCTACTGTAGTTCAAATTTAACATTCCTTTCATACAATAATAAAAAAACATTCATTATAATTCACAATTAATCTGTGGTCTTTTCTTTAATACAAGGGGGAAAGCTTTAAAAAAAGGATTATGAAATTTTTAAAAATGCATGAAATATAAAATCATTTAAAAATTTTCTTTGCACTTTGATATAAACATAAACGGAAAATGATCATCCACCATCATCTACGAGATAAACATGTAAGTAATTCTTATAATCTAAAAAAAATTTGTCTTGGCAAAATTCTTATCGCAAATCACACAAAAAAAAATAAATTTTTAATCTAATTTTAATCACTTCAGTTTATGATTCATTTTTTTTGTAAAGGTCACTTCAAATTGATTCACTTAATTTTTTTTCTTTTTTTTTTTAATTCTAATATTGATTAATAAATTGTATACATAAATACACTAAGAAAAAAAAATTAGTGTGCATAAGAAATATATATCTATATATACAGAGAGTCACAACAATAAGGTTTGGGAGGCTTTGCCAAATGATTTGGGAGGATTTGGAAGGCTTCGCAATTTCAAGGAATGTTTTCGGAGTTTCAAACAAATAAAAAATGCTTAATAAACAAAGATCCTTTTCTATCCAATTGCGAGATATTGGAAATTAAAATTTTTTTAATATTCCAAATATATTTGATCAAGATTTCCGTTATAAAATAAGATCTAATGAATCCATTAATAAAAACTAACGCTGAAACTTTAACAATTAGTTTTCATTATATTAAACTCTATATATAAAAAATTAAATAACAAAACCTTATAAGTTTTTAAGAATTCAAATTTTTCATTCAGCTTTCTACATTTCAAATACTCTTAGTATAATTTTTCGCGGTAAAACCCCGATATTTCTATATTAATAAATAATAAGAAGATTTCTTGAACCAAATACATAAAACTGAGCTTGAATTCAAATCATACTTTTTCAAACAAGTTCCACCAAGAGTAATTTTTATTTGGAAAATTGTTTAATGCATTCGACCTATGTCTCCATATCTGATTATTTTTACGATAATACTAAATAAAGTGACCAGTTGACTAAAATTAAATAACTAAATACTATACAGTTCACTTTTTCGTATTAAAATTTCAATTTAAACAAAAATTTTCGATCAAACCTGTTAAAATTTAACAGGTGAAAAATATATATTATATATATTGTATATGATATTTATATTGTACTTTTTGTCGCCGTAACTGTACCTTCACATATAAATGATAGTAGTGTATATTATAAAGATTATATGAATGGTTGTCTTCTTCTAAATGAAATTCATTCACAAATTTTACTCCATTATATACTTATTTTGATTTGTTGTATTGATGTTTTTTTTTTTCTTTTTGCATTTCAAGTGGAATTTTCTTAAAAGATTCACTCAAGTGAATTGATATTAATATCCGTGAATAATTCGATATTACTTTTTCTTTTTTTTTTCACTTTTTAAGCTTTTTTTTTTTTTTTTTGTTATTACATATATTTTTTAAATATATTTTTTTTTATATTTTCTGTTTTCAATGAAAAGAATTTTAATACATGATTATTAAATTTGGTATGTATTTATTATAGTGTGTCCTGATGGACTAATATAGGTTTCCCATATTCCATTACAGTTTAACGACATTAAAAATAACTACATAACATCATGTGTGGTCCATGTTAAAGACTTTTAAAGACATTAGAAGAAGAAAATGATAATAAAAAGTAACGATAAAAATAAGAAGGACTTAAGTGTTAAATTCATTTAGACTTAACAAAATAAAATCTCGCTTTGATGACATATAAAACTGCGAAACAAAAAATTAAATTTCAAAATGTTAAAGCAAACGAATAAAATTCAATCCTTTAAAAGAAAATTTTCTTTAAAATTTAATCTGGATTGTTTTAAGATGATTTTAATTTTTATAAGACAGGATAAAAATTAAAATCATATTAATAATAATAATAATTTTCAAATAACTAAAATGCTATGCGTGATATGAAGATTTCAAGACTGAAAAAATTTAATTTTTTTTTTTGTTTTAATTATATATTTAATAAAATGTTGGGTATTGGATTAAATAAAAGTGAATTTTCAAAGCTTCAAACTTTACAATTACACTTTTCGATATTACACTACAGAAAGCTCATCATTAGACCTTTCAGATGAGCATAAAATGTTATCAATAAAAAAATTAATTAGAAAGATATATTAAAAAAAAAATTGAAGGATATATTTAAACATTGAAGGGCTGTTTGACCCCCTTAATGGCGTCAACGCTTAACCAAACCCCCTCCAAAAGTGTTTAATTATGTTCAAACTTGGACAATTTATAGGCCGACATGAGACCTAATGAAAAGCATCTCTCTCTCCTGACATTAAAAAATGCAATTAATGAGTGCAATTGTAGTTATCACATATACAGTAGCCAAAGTACTAAGGACATAATAATCATTGCTTTATTATTTTATGAAGAGGATAGTAGAAGAAGAATACTTAAGCCGTAAAGACAAAAACCGTTAGTTGCATATTATAGTTAATTATAAAATTTACATTTTCTTTTCATTTCCTAAAACCCACATGACATATATATATAATATATTATCTGTCTAACTTACATATATATTTATATGTCATCTATCTACACTATCCAAATAAAATATAAAATTATTGTAATTTATACGATTTGATATAAACTGATATATCACATAAAATTACAACGAATCCAACCTAAGTAATACTATAAAATGCGTATATACTGTACGGTATATACAAAGAATCCTTTTCAATATACTATAAGTATTGCATGAGGTAGAAGAACGGGAAGAGTAAAATTGACAAAATTTTATTGACAATTGTTTTTATAATAGTCGTCATCCTATACAAATATTTGAAAAAAAAACTCCCCCATCCTCCCTGCCATAACAACACTCGTCTACTAGGTATGTAAAATAATTGCAATTAACTTCTATTCAAAAAATTTTTTTTTACAAAATTACAAACAACTTTTAATTTAAATACTCTTTTATTAATAGTAATTTAGATTTTTATCTTTTTTTTTAACTTAAATTTATGCTATTATTATAGTTAAAATTTACAATCTATTGAATTAAAGTTCTTAAAATATACAGAAATTAAGCTTTTAATTTAACACAATTTATAAAAAAAAAATTCATTTAACAATAAAAATTGTCTCATCATTATAGAATTAAGTCTTTAATCATTTTCAATGATCATTTTCATTACGCAACTGGAAACATTTTAATAATCATTATCTTTATTTAGAATGTTAACTGTAAGAATAAATCCATGTATGGAGATATTATGTATGTTTAATAAATAATAACAGGCAACTAACATCATTTTAAAACAGTTCATTTAAAAAATAAAACGTATACATAGTAAAATTTTATAACGTTAAAAGAATTACAGTATATTTATATATAACGTTTTATTTCTATGTTCTTTCATTTGAAAAATTTCTGAATTATTAACATCATGAATTTTGTTAAAGATAATATAGTAATGTCGTTTCTTTAAATTATAGTTTTTAAGATAAATGTTTTATATTAATTTGTTTCCATTAAATAACCTTCATACTAGGGTAATGATCTGATATAAACCTGGATAATTTAGTCTTTAAATGTTAAAAACAACAGTTTAATTCGGATTCATTACAACTTGCAAAAAGCTATACAAATAAAACGTTTATGGCTTTATCTAAAAAACAAAAAAAGCTGCCAACCTAAGGGTAGGCCAAAACTCGTAGAGTATTTAAAAGCCTTTTTATTTATATTTTTATAAGTTATAAAGTAAAGTTTTTAAAATAAATTTAAGTATGAATAATTTTTGTTTATTTTTATAAGGCTATTTGAACTAAGAAGGCTTTTAAATATAGTACAAGTTTTGGGCCACCCCCAAGTTATCGGCTTTTCCAATTACAATTCAAACACATGTTTAAAAATAACCATTATTCATTACTGATTAAATTAATAATAGAGATTTCAACAAGACACTATTTTTCTTGCAAAAAGAAAAAAAGTTCCCCGTGGAGAGGCAATAACTTGGTTTAGAAATGTACCTCCTCAACTATCTCAGGCGAGTGAAGGATAAAAACTGGCCCGTTTTCAACCTAATTTTCGAGTTTAAAGAGTGTATCTTAAAATCGCTTGATTTTTTCACAATTTTAATTTAGAGCCCCAAATGGTTGGACTAGGATCCACAGAAGTTTCTAGCCTCAAATTATTTTAGCATCAACTACATATATCGAAGGAGTAACATTTATACCAAATTTCATTTAGATCGTATAACAATTACTATGTACTCTAGAACATATCACGTAATATTCGTAATCAGATATTTTAAGGCGGACGCACTGAAGCTGCAGACTTCAATTCGTGTCCTGATGCAGGAGCGTATACAAAATTTCAATGACAATAAACTGAAAATTAATTTGATAGTAACTTTCAAAATTATTCAATGGCCTTATATTTATTTTGATGACTTTGCAAAATGGTATAAACATTGTAAAGGTTGTGATTAAAAATTAAATGTACACAAGGCTCTGAACAATTTATGAGATTCTTTTAAAGAAAAGAACAAAATAAAACTGTATAATAATAATGCTAACAAAGTAAGAGAAATAAAATATGCCTTAGAATTTTGATCATCACTTTTAATCCTAACTATTTTGAACAAAAAAAATCCCATCTCTTTTTTTGTAATGTCAATATGACACTTCAGTGCAGTGTGGAATAAATTTTGACAGACATTATAAAAGTAAATAAATAAAAAAAATATGTTTAAAAACATTCTGAAAAAAATTCAATAATTTAAAGAATAAAAATAACAAAAAAAAAAATATCCGAAATACAATAGATTAATGTATACTTTAATAACACAGTATAGTATCCAATTGACATTCAAAAATAATATGTTAAAAAAAGGACAAATAACATAAAAGAATAGGAACAAATAATAAATTAACAATAAATAGTTAAAGTAACTATGTGTATATATTACAAATAAACAAAAGTAAAGTTTTGTCATCAAACGCATTGCACGTGCTTCAAAACATTAATAGAATCCTTACAATACAACAATAACTTTTTTTATTTTAATTCGCTTTTTACTTCCATTTGCAAATATTTTAACAAACTCATACACTTAAAGATATTTATTAAATTTTTATTTACTTCAAAAAAATTAATTTTGATTGTGAAATCCTTATCAATTCAAAAAGATCTCTGTGGTTAGAGAATATTGTCTTTTTATATTATATATATAGGTAAAACATTGAAAGGGATACCTTTAGTATATAGGTTATATTCATAATCAGTTATGGCTATTAATAAAAAGATTAAGCTGGAAAAAAATGTAGAAGATATTGGTAATTTAAGGAAGGTACGTGCTCTGAGGCTATGCAGTTTTAATATATTAAAGTAAATAATGTTTGAGAATACATAAAATGATTTTAGGTTTTAAATTTCTGAAGGTCCCACAACCAAATTTCTAAATAACTGATGCAAAATTTTTGTTTTTTGTTTTTCTAAAAGAGGTGGAAATCTTCCAAAAACCCCAAGAATTCATCTTTGGTATTGTCAGATTCTGACTACATCCACATCACTTTTTAGCCAATAAAATGGGATGAAACCTGCTAACGTACAATATTGGCTGGGGAGTGTGAATAAAAAAGGATTGGACAAAGATTGAATCTGAGTGGGACTGTAAGGGAACAATAAATCCGTGTATTATTATTAATATTTTGCTAACTAGTGACTTTTAGTTATGATGAACAGTTACAACATGCAGTAGTATATAGCATCTTCCTGCATGAGGTAATTAATTGAAGGCAACCCCACTCTCACTGTAGCAACTATTATTAACGGTATTGGTTTTGGATATTAATATTATTATTATTTACTACAGAGTCAGGACCATCAGTGGATTCTAGAAACTTTCATACTTGTATTGAGTTGAAATATATATATACTTAAACCGCTTGTAATTCGTTGAATTTACATGCAGCAAGATATGAAATATGCAATTTCTATTACATATAAATATCAATTCCTATATTCACAAGATATTTATAAACAAATAAATGTTGCAACATTTTAGACAAAAGAATAAAGAAATTGTCAATTTTTACTATATAGATTGTCATTGTAGTATATGAAGTGCAACATCAAATGTATAAATTACGTTTGCTACACATCATCTTCTTGGAGTATTTAATCAATACCTAACAGTGAAAATAAAATTTTGAAATAAATCACATGTCTCATCAGTTTTATGTCTTCAATATAAAACATTTTATTGTACAACAGTTATTTAGATTTTGTTGTATACTATTCGTCCCAAACCAACTTGCGTCTCAACACTTTTAATTTTTTTTTTAAGCCATAAATTAATAATCATCAGCTGTTAGAAATTCGATTTCTCTAGTTTACTCAATATAAAGGTTTATTATTTGTTATTAAGGAACAGATCTATTACTCTAACAACTGCAAGGTCTTTTTAATAGACAGCGAGCCAAGAACCAACGACCATGGATATCAATTAATCAAAACATTTTAAAAGACTACTGTGTTTTGAGTTGTTTAATGTATAATGGGTTGTAATTATATTTATTATACATTTACAGTTAAAGAAAAAAGGATAATATACAGTTAAATTAAGCATTATCAATTATTATTTTTATTGATATTAATTTGTTACAAGTTTTCCTAAAATGAAAGTAAATAAAAGAAAGAAAGTATAAACACGTGCATCTTAAATGAGCTCTATTGACATTTTGATGATTTTTTTTTTTATTAAAAAAAAAAACTGTTTTATTTGTTACATTTAAAAGGCGGTTCAATGACATATCACACAATATTTAGCAAAAAATTTTTTTTTATTTCCCCTGTTATTTTTTTTACATATACAATTGTAAAAAATGTTAAATAATAAAAAGGGTAACATTATGTGAAAGTAAATTGAAATAATGAAAGTTCATATGGATATCAAAAAAAATGAACAATATGTAATGTTTGACCATTTTTAACTAATTTATGTCGATTTATTACTATTAAAATCTTGTCATGTCAAATAATATGTCAAAGAAAAAAGTACTTTGTTTTTTTCTTTTCTTTATGATCTAATAAACTGATCTAGAACTGATGAACTTAAAGGATTTTTGAAAAGGTTATTATAAGATATTTTTATTCATATTATTACATAACAAGAAACTTTCTCCCGCAATTAAATGGTCCCAGTAAAATATATCTTGAATGTATAGAGAACAAAGTCTTCACTATATACGTAATATTCGTAACTAGTGTTTATTCTTAAATATACAATAAAGTAATCTTACTGAATTACTTTATTGTACTGAAACTATAGTTGCAAAAATAAAAATAAGTTAAAAATTAATACTTTCAACCCTTGTAAACTTTAAATGAAAGCATTACGTTAATTTCAAAATTAACACAAAGAAAGTCAACCAAATTTTACAATTTAAACTACCAATTTAATGCAATTATTTTATTATAAAACAATGAACTATCGAAAATAAGAAACATACCTAAAATTTACTATATTAAAGACATTTAATATAGTTTTGATTAAATATATAGTATAAACTCCTATCAATATCATCATCTTTTTTTAAGACAAAATAGCTTCCTTAAAAGGTGATTTTCTCAAACCCCATCTTTCTTTAGCATATTAATGTGCTCTGTTAACAGTATCCTTAACGACTAAAATTAATTCTGTTCTGTATCATAGGTCCATCTAATTAATAAATTAAAGTCTTATTCAATTCTTTAAATTTGTTTAGATAGGAAAAATATTACCATTAAATTGTTTATTGTAACATCTCTTGTCGTTTTCTTAATTTTGGTCCACGAATATTGTTGTTAATATCAAATATAAGCTTTTATTTTAATATTCTCATGTATTTGTATTCAATGATGATAGTGTTTTACGTCCGAAAGTTCTGATCACATAAGTAACAAAGTTTACCTCTACGGATCAATGTAGATTATAGGTCATACCAAAAGGCATCTACTATTCGGCATATAACTTTGCTTTGTAAAATTATAAATTATCTTGATGCTTGATGATGAGGTAAAATTCGTCGTATAATTTTTATTGAATTAATTAAATTTTCAAGATTCTTTTAACTGAATTTCAAGAATTTATCGACTTACAGTATGACCACGAATTTTATTGACATTTTTTGAGCATATAAAAAAAAATGTTTTTTTTCGATAAGTAAATTTGTATTTGGATTTTGTCTCATTACCCTAACGATTTCAGTTTTTGTACAACTTACACTCCACTCTCTTCAAACGTATAAATGTAGCAAAAAATGAAATTTGCACCTGTCAAAAAACAAAACTTGGAGTACTAAAACTTCGTCCTCTTATACATGAAAGGAAATGATTGATTGACTAAAAATAACACAATTATAAACTAATTTTTAGATTGTGTTAACAAAGAAATAACTAAAATTAACAAAAGTATCCGGTTATTTTGAAAGATGTTGTGATTAAAATAAATTAAAAATACAAAAAGTATCATTGTGATATTATACTTAAATTCCTTAAGGTGCTTTTGGAGAACTATAACTGGAAAAAAGATATATATAAGGATGTTAAGGCTTCCGGTCAGAACACAGCCGGCTAAAAAAGCAAGAAAATTAGAATAAAAAATAATGGTCTACATGTAGATTCTATCAAGAAGAAGAAAAATCACCAGAACACATATACTCAAAAACTGTAGATATTTACTCCGAGCAAGATGTGTACACCTAGGAATACATTTCTTTACTAAAATTAAAATTCCAGCAATACACTCTTTATATAGATCTTTAATTTTTTAGAGATAGCATAGAGCTGACAGAAGTATTACTAATGAAAGCAAAATCTACAACACATGATAATAGGGAAAGCACAATAAATCTATATCAAAAGGTCGCTGTAATACTTATTCTTCTTAAATAATAATCTAATCTATAATCTAATACTCAGATTTAATGGAAGCATTTCATAATGTATCTTATGAGGACCAATGATTTTAAGAAAAATAAGAATTAAATGAGTGTGCTGCGAAAACCCGTGTTTATTAAAAAACGCTATTTTTTAAAATCCTATTTTTCGAAATCCTGTTTTCTTTTTAAATTCTGGAAAAAGCGTACATCTCTAATTTCGACCCAAATTCTAAAATTCCTCCTAAATCAAAATTGCACATATACATATATATATATATAAATATTTTAGAAAAAGTATATAACCCTGCTTTTGAATACAACTCTAAAACCCCTCCTAATCCATCTCGGATATAAATATATAACGGCGTATAACACCCTGCTTTTAAATCCATTTCTAAAATTCCTCCTAATTCAGAATCTCGCATATATATATATACATAAATAAAAAATATTCTGGAAAAAACATATAACCCTGATTTTGAACCCAATTTTAAAATTCACCACAATTATATTTTTTACATATGAATTACCGGTAGGTTTTAAAACAAAAATGGTTTTTTAAAAAACAGAATTTCAGAAAACAGAGTTTTAAAAAACAGAATTTCAAAAACTTGATAAAACCGGATTGTGATAAACCGGCTTTTGATACAATCCCAAACTAAATGCATATTGATTATCTAGAAAGTTTCTGTCTCGAAAAATAGTTATTGTTTTCTATTGAATAAAATTAATTTTCATTCAAAAAAATATGAATGAACTGATTAAAGTTCATTGTATTTACAACTACACATATATAATCTGTATACCATTTTTTTTTTATATATTATACATATTATAAAGCATTAGGAAAATTTTTATTTATATGTTAGATACATTTTTTTGTTTTTTAACAAATTACTAAATATTTGTTTTTGAATTAACTCTTTAATTTTTATTTTTAATTAAAATTTATATATACAAAAATTTTTAATTGAATTTAATTAGAACAAAATTTTTTTTAAATAATTATTACATATGCATAGGTATAAGAATAAAAATTTACAATTTTCTAAAAAAAACCCATATCTTTTAAATATTTTATAACTTGCATTGTATTTTGCAAAATTTTTTACAACTGAATAAATTAAAATCATTTTTAAAATTAAAACAATATATAATACATAATATATACGTCTATAATACTTACTTACTTATAATTTTTAATTATTCTACTTAATAACTTTTTATTATATTTAAAAAAAAAAAAAATATGTATAATAGTTATAAGATTTTTCCTTAAAGTTTCACTTAACCAGACCTAGATTACACACAATATAAAATTAATATTTTAATTGAATCTCTTTATTGAAACAAAGAATGAAATAATTAAAAGAATGGCAAAAAATAAAAAAAAAATAAAAAAATTAAATTAAAATGATATTCATGTCAGTCTGATAAAAAAAATTGAATATATACATACACATATACATATATACACATATACCCATCATATAATTATAATCATTATAGTTTCTCACCTTTTGTGAACTATTTTTATGACAAATATATATATATATATATATATATATATATATATATATATATATATATATATATATATATTATATATATATATAGGTATATATATACATAGGTATACTTATACATTTTGTCATCTTCTTTTAGCGCCATATCTTTTTACTATCTCTTAGCACAAAATATATAAAGTATTGCAAATCCATGAATAAAATGTTGATCCAAAAAATTACATTTTTATTAATTTTTTCTGTGTTTAAAGCCTACACCAGACCGGCGCGTTTTTTTTTTGCCGCAGCGGTGCGGAAAAATATTAGTGCGAAAATCGTGCGGAAGCCGCATATGTGCTCACACTGAAAATTATGAAAAATTCAAACAGAAAATAAACAAGGTAGAATGTAAACCAACGGTTTTTAGAAGCGCACATTTCCAAAACGAAATACAAACTGTTTAGAATTGTGACTTGTACAAAAATTTGAAAATTTTATGTAATAAGAGAAAACGTGAAAATAGGACTTTTCTGGAATTTTGAGGGACTGTAAGTCCGGAACCCTATATAACTAAGAAAAACCGTTAACACACGTAAAAATATATTATTGAACCTTTAAGTTTCATGTCTTGTCGAAGAAAAATATTAACAGGTGCCTAAGTTATAGGTGTCTAAAAATAGCAAATTTTGAAATTTTGAGCCGTAATAACTCTTAAACAGGGGATACTATCAAAAAATTGTCTGAGAAAACTTCTGAAAATTCTGAAAGTTCTTTCTTGCCTCAAAATTTCAAGCATCTATAAAAGCGTAAAAAGCGTACCGGAGTTATGAAGGTAGAAAAATCATGTAACATTTGGTTTTCACATAACGGTAAATTTAAATAATAAATTTAAAAATTATATATAATTTTGATATTGATTTATAAAGGTAAAAAAAATTCCTGTCGAATGGTTTTCAGATTGAAAAAATGTTAAGCAGAACCTGAAATATACGCGTTTAAAAATAGACCTTTTTCAAAGTTTGAGGGCTGTAGTTCCGTAATGGAGGGGGCTACATAAAAAAGTTGTTCCACAAAATTTTTTTTTTTATGAGACCTATCCATGCTTAAAATGGTTTTTCTCCATATCTTTAGCAGTGTAGAAGTTTTGTTAACAGACGAACGGACAGAGTGAGACTAATAGGCACATTTTTTCAAAATTTTTTTGGAAATGTGCGAAAAATAAATTATTGTATTGTCAATAAATTTAGAAAGAAAATTTATTTACATTTAAAACAAAATTTATTTACAATATCCTGTTTTTGTTTACAAAAAAATGTAATAATTTTCATTTTGGAAATAATATTTGATTTATAATAAAAATTAAAAATATTTGTTTTAGAAAAATTTCTAAAACGATGCCATATTTCGTAGATTTTTAATTATATTTTTGTTATCTTTGTTTGATAGATCGTATAATGTGATATATTTTTTCACTAACTCGTTTAATTTTTACACTTTGTTCTCCATTTTCTTCTTTCGTTTATTTTTAAAAATAAAAATGTTTGACATTCATTTGCGGAAACCGCATGAAAAACGCTGCCAAAAACCAACCAAAAAAAAGCACGGCTGCCGCAAAAAAACGCAGAAAACAAAATTTTGAAATTTCACCGTATTTAATAATAGCTTAAAATGTCAAAAAAATGCACGTATAGACGAAATGTCAAAAAAAGTGAATCAAAAGTGGAGACAAAATAGAAAAAATTATAAAAAATGAATCAAAAGAGGGTGCTTTCTAAGCTCCAAGTAGCACAAATAAAGTATTGTTAATAATGAAAAAAATTTTATCAAAAATTTGATTTTTATAAATTTCAATGGTGTTTGGAACTGCCCCTTTCTAATATTGTATATCTTTTCATCTCTTTTAGCGCCAATCATTTTTACTTTCTCTTAGCACAAACAAAGTATTGTAATCATGAAAAAATTTTATTTTTATGAATGGTGTTTTAAAAACTTCACAACGGATTCACCCCGAAAAAAATATTAATGGAAATATTTCATGCATGTGTGTCTGGGTAATGGCTCAATTACTTGATTTTAATCTAAAAATATTAAATATAGCATTTTTTTTTAAATTTTGTAGTATTTATTAAACAACTACCGCAAGAGATTATATATAAAATAAAGATTAAAAATGGCAACTTTATAAAACCTTTTTAATATCTCAGGTTACGATTATCTAAATCAACTTTTTCAATCTAAAAACAACAAACAACAGGAAAATACATTCATATTTCTTTATAGTAATCAATATATGAAAATTTTACGATTTTAGTACTTAAATTAACCGATATGTGAAGATTAATCGCCATTAAAAATTTTGCAAGATTTTGCTCCTTTCATAACATCGACACGTTCTTAATTATAATCTTGAAATTTTGAGAGATGATCTTTCAGAAGTATAGCATACGTTACTTGAGAAAAATTGATCTCCTCCTCCAAAAAAATTTGGATCTCCTCCTTAAGAGTTTTTAATTGTTTTATTACCTTTTGGAAAATACGCACCTTTAAACACCTATGGTGTTATATTTGACTCTGACTTCGGCTACGACTCCAACGTAACTATAATGAAGTAAAATTCAACTCCACAGCACTGGTTCGTAAAAATCAAACTAATACCTCTAAGATAAAAATATGTATATACATTTATGATTGGAATAAATTGGGATTACGGCGTTATCTTGAAAAAAAAATCTTGAATCTAGAATTTTATGTTGAAAACAAACTATTCATTCAAGATTTTTGACAAACTAGGATTTTAATATTATTTTAACTGCAATTTGCAGGCGATGACATCTTAGCGGTCCAGTTCGCAATTTTTATAACAATCTCCCACTTTGGCCCATTGCTTTTTGGCATAATTACTTATTTTACAATTTTTCCATTTCAACAAAAGAAGAATATCACAAATAATTTACTTATCATAAATGGGACAACTATATTAGTATACATAACACTTTTCACAACATAGAATTTTGCATTTCTAATGTAAATATTTGATTATTTCAGCATAAAGTTCTCAAAAGCTCACATCTCCAATTATCATTAAACTTCACAGAAAAATATAACATCAAAATAAGTTATTCAAACGTTGGATATAGTTATACTTTTTTATTTTCAAAAGATACCTGACGTTAATATTTAAAAATGAATCTATGAATGAAAACTATAATATAAGTTCTTCATACTTTTTAAGTTTAGTTCTTAAAAAAGCCTCAATTCTGTACCACTCTACGATCATTCTTGTTATATTTTGGTTTGGTTTTCTAAGCTTATGACCTATCCATTTGCATTTTCTGCTTCGGATTTGCTTTGTTATGAGTTCTTCTACGTTTAGTATCCAGAGATCTTCATTAGTTATTATGTTTGGCCTAGTATATATGCGGCATATTAATTTGAGACATTTATTAATAAAGACTTGCAGCTCGAAATATTTTTAGTTTTTTTACTATGGATATCATATAAAATTCCTCAATAAGCCTGTAGGCGTCCAAATGCTGCTCTGACTTTCTTCAATCTCTATTCTTACTATCATAATAATCAGTAATTATTTTGGTAGAATAATGAGAAATTGATAAAAATACAAAAAATATTTTGTTTTTGTAATTTTTTATTTTTTTTTGGAATACAGTAGTACAATTTAAAGTTTTTCGGCACGAAATTAAATGCACTAATATACATTTAAGTGTGTGCGGAATTAAGCTTTTCTGTTATTTTGTTTAATGCCATTTAGTTGATAACCTTAAATGTAACAACGTGTAAACAAAATATCATTCATAGCATTTCAACCAGATGTCCTTTATATCATCAACAACTGCTCATCTTGGTTACCCTCGTAATCTAAATGGAAATTAATTCTCATATATTCATTTACCGTGATGTTACATCTAGAAATATAATTAAATTTTAAATTTTCATTAAGCATCAACTATACTTTATAGTAATTTGTACTGCTTTATTTATATAAGTAAGCAATCTAAAAATTGTCTCTCGTATTGGCATCATCAGATAATTAAATTCTACAATATGCAAAAAATTATAATTGACAATAACGAACAAAAGAAGAATTATTTTTACCTTTTAGTTATACACCTAATTATATTCTATTTATTAATTCACTTGTTAAAACATGCAATTATTTAATGTTGTCATTTTAATCGCGCTTTGTATGCATATACAATATATACATATATAAAGTTTAAGAGAACAATAGAAAGAGAAAAAAATTAAATTTAGGTTAAAATAAATTCACTCTTTTTTACATTAATATATTTTGTAGCTTTTTATTTGTATATATATATAAATATAAATATATATATACATATTATGTTATATTAATTAGTGGTTGGTATTGGTTAATTGTTGTACGTTGACAAACATTGTTACTAACTACATATTGTTTTCTCTTTTTATCATTTTTGATTTTCTTTTAAAACAAATAATATACGGTATGAGAATCAACAACATTTTCTTTTACAAAAAATCTCATTTAATTGAAATTGATTAATTTAATTTTTTATTGGTTACAATTTTATTTTAAAGTGCAAGTTTTCATTTTTAAGTGAAAGTATTTTGAAAAGAAAATATCTTTTGAAAATTTAAAATTGCTGTCAGAAAAATTCTGGCAGAAATACTTTAAACAATATTTAATTTTATAGAATGTATATATACAAAGACCAACTGATACTCATGATAGGATTAGAAACAAGAAGTAGGTAATGAAAAAAATCAAAAAATTTTCAAAAAAGCAGATTTCCAAAATTAAAAAATATTCCATAATAAGTTTTGGGTAAAAAGTACAAGAGTACAAATTTACAATAATATAAAAATTGAAAAAAAATCGTTAGAAAAATTTGTTAGAAAAAATTTTCACAAAAATCAAGTCATACTTTCGTCAATTTTAAGGTAACTCTATAACCCTATAACAGAAATAAAAATACCATTACACATCATGACCATCCTAAATACCATGACCATCATGAACGACACAAAAATATTTTCTGAACTCATATATTTATTTCCAAAGATCTAGATCTCCTTTCAAAATTTTAAGTTTCTCACTTAAACCGTTTATAACATAGAAAGGATCAAAAATTTTGAAAAAATTGAGTTTCGCATAACAGTAAATTAATATATGAAAAGTATTTATTTATTTTATATATATATATATATATTAGAAATATATATTAAATATATCTATAGAAATTCTTTTATTCGACAATATGAAAAACTTACTGAAAATATGCAATACCAAGTTTCAAGTACTTTGTTTATGAACTTTTTTGTTGTTTTAATACCAACAAAAAGGAAAAATGTTGAAGAATTTTATTAATTATTTGAATTTATTTAAATAAAAACACTTTATAAAATGAATTTAGTACCAACATACAATTTTTTAGGCTTATTCCCATAGCATTTAAAGGAATGCTTATAATTATTAATTTCTCTGACGAATCATACGCCATCATTATTTTATATGACACATGGTCCAATAACCAAACCAAAAATAAGAATTAAAACTTTCTTCATACAGTAGAAGAAATCAAAATTTAATTTTAGTCCTTGCTGAGAAGACGATTTTATATACAAATAAATTTTAGAAATGAATTATCTTTTCCATTGAAACATTGTTATTTCTTATATTAATTATAATTAAGTGTATAGAAAAGGCGAAAAATAGCTTTTTCCTTTAGTACGGAAAAATCGAATGCTTAAAATGTATACGTAAATTTGTAGCAAAATGTATACGTATATTTTTACTCTTCCACAAAGTAAAAAATGTACATTGTGATACAAAACCCCATACTAAACAAATTACAAAATTATGCCATATTAAAAAAGGAGATTTTTAGTAAAAGGGTATGGTTATTTTGTAAAATGGGACTTAAAAATCAAAAATTTTTTTTTTGTTTTTTTTTTTATATTTACTGTTCAGACATAAATATCTGCCAATATTTTTAGGACCCTTTTGCCTTAAAAGCATTTAGGCTATCTCGGTACAAGTATTCGATTATAATTATATTTAATATTTTGTTTGCATTATTTTATTATATTTTATATTATTTTCGACCTAACCGGGGTTTTAACCCGAGACCTTTCACCTGAAAGACCGATGATTTTCGCACTGCGAACAAATTTTTATTAAAGGAGATTTTATAAAAAAAAAGATTTTGCCAAGCTCCTTTATATTTTTAAGAAACATCATTATAAGTGATATTTTAATTTACAGAACATTAATTGGAGTGGTATAGGTGCTATAGATTGTTAATATTAAATATGCTTTAGGATTAAATAATATTTTCATTTTATTTCAAGTTTAAATAAAATTTTTTTTTTTTATAAAAAATTCAAATGTTTCTTTCATTCAAATTAATAGCAAAAAAATTTAAATGTTATGTTTTAACCATCAGTTATATTCGTTTAAATAACCATTCTTGATAGAAAAGTAAAAATATCTTGTATTTAATAAAAAAAATAAGCATAAAAATTCATACATATACCTATATATGTTATATATATATATATACATCTAGGTGTGTGTATATATATACACCTAAATAAATTAGGATTTGTATTTTCTATCATGAAACTTCCTACTTATTACTATACGTTCTATAAATATCCCTATATATAATATATGATTAATTTTATTATATAGCTTATTGTATATAATTGGTATGAGTTAATATCTATATAAAACTTCCTATATACATAACTATAATAAAAAAGTAATTTTTGTACCTATAGGTATATATTTATAATTTTTTTATAATGGTGTCTTTATTATTTAAAATACCCTTATAAAGATTTTGCATCTTTTACATACATACATAATTATAATTAACTTATATATAAATTAACATTTTGATATAAATATAAGAAGTTGTTCAAATTATACACATAATTTTGTTCTCAATTCTTTTTGTTTTGCTTATCTTATTTATACTTTTAGGTTCTTGAATCCTTTAAGTTTTTAGCAAAATTGCGTTACAAAATCTTCAAAATAAAAAGAAAAAGGTATATTTACAGTGGTGGGTTTTTACAGTCTATATCTATAAAGTGTCAAATATAGTTACACTTCACCACTTCCCCAATATATTCCTTATCCGCAGGTATTTCTAAGTCTTTAAGAATGTTTGAAAGTGTTAACTCGTCATGATGCTTTGATAATGGGTTTCAACATTTTTAACTGCTTTCTTTGGATTTTATATCCTATATTTTTTGATATTCGTATCAAGCGGACATACCTAGGTATTATATTTCATAAAATTTAAAATACAGAATTTGAACATAAAAATTCTTACGATTTTCTTTACAAATAAAATTAAAAATTTTTAATTTATTCTTTTATTTAAGTTTTTAAAGATTTGAAAATTTGAGCTTTAAAATTTAAATACACGTTTTAACTTAAGCCATGATCCAAATGTTTTTATAAATCTGGGAAACTAATTTCAAAAGGTCAAAACTAGGAAACTAATATCTTATTTCAAAATGTAAATAAAATAAAACAATGTAGCATAGGTTGTAGCATTAAAAATTAAAAGCTTTGAAATAGTTAAATTGAATATTTCACATATGTAATAAATAACAGGGCTGTATAGGTGCCTGCGTAAGTTGAAAATGAGGGTAACTATAATAGTTGACTTTAATCGGTATCTACACATTATACATATAATATATATATATATATATATATACTTAACTTCATCTAAAAACAATTATATTAGAAAATTATATGGAGAAATGAAATTATTTTACACGGAACATTAAAAAAGAATTCTCGAGGGAAAATTTGATAAAAAATTAATACCTATTATTTTTTTTTTGTTAGCTGAGATAATTTGTATGTATAAGCAGACAACTACCATTGGTACCTAGTTTCATATATTTAAACTTTAAATTATAAGATAACAATTATAAGATAACAAACAATCGCATCTATAGGTATTACCTATAATAATTAAACATCTTGAATGGCATTTTAATTATTTAAATAAAATAGATACATACATACGTACATACTATACACTTAACATTAAAATGCTAAAATTATCCTTTGGACTATATGTACATATATATAGGTACTAATTTTAATTTTCATTTAAAATCCTTAAAAAATTTAAACATATTATAGCGTGACAGTCACTTTTGGTTATTATATGTGCATACATGTAGCGTAGCTGTAAAGTATGCAACTACGTACATACATACATACATAAGTATACATTATACGTAAGTACATCACATCTATAAAATCTAAATTTAATAAACTCATTTTAAAACAAAAATGTACTTAGTAAGTTTCAATATTAGACCAACAATATACCTAACCATATTCCAAAATAAAACAAAAAGTCAGTATTGATTGCTATAAAATTGCTATTTAACTTGTTTCTATTTTTTATTCGTTATTCCAATAATAAAAATGTTTATTTAATAATTCTTTCCTTTAAAAAAAAATAAAATAAAAATTCACACTTCAAAAAAAAAAAAAAAAGAAGAAATTGTAATAATAATTACAAACGCAACAACAACAAATACACCATTAATATATTAATAACAAAAATAATATGTACCTACATAATCATTTTCATCTCTTACTATAAAAGCAACAGTAACTGACACCATCATTGTAAACAACAGTAAAATAAATAAAAAAATAAAATTACTTGTATATTTTCATTTTAATTTTATTTACTATACCTACATATATCCATACAAACATAAATCAATAAAATATTATATGCATACACATAAATGTACAAATTGTCTCTTTTATAAGTACACAAATACAATCAACATTTTTTAATATGAAATAAAACAAAAACAAAACAAAAAATGAAATTATCTACATACACACATCATATGTAATATATTCATAATAAAATAAATTAGCTCCGCCCCAAACTCCATTAGGATTTTTCATTTTATTTTCATTTTAAAAAAAAAAAATATTGGAAAATGAAAATAAATTTAACACCCCAAAGCAGTAGTAGATAACAGTAGCATTTAGCAAGCAGAAGCAGCAGCAGTAAAGTAATAAAATAATAATAGTGATAAAATTACATTATAGCAAATAAGTTTCATTTTTTTTTTTTTCTTATTTTCTACACTCTATATATAATATTTTGTAGAAAAAAAATTATGGTCTATAAAGCACATACATACATAATATATATTAACTATTAATTTACAAGAAAAATAAAATTAGGAGAAAGAGAATATAATTTAAAATAAGTATATGTACAATGGAGATAATAAAAATTACAAAAAAAAAAAAGAAAATTAATGTTATTTTTTCTTTTCTATTTTCTCTCACTTAAAAGAAAATAAAAATTAAAACAAAAAAAAAAAAAAACACTCTAAATAAACATCATTTACCTGATCCATTACATTGTAAAAAGATCATTAAATATAAGTCCTCAATTCAATAAAAAAAATTTACAATTAATATATGCATACATATATATGTATATATGAGCGTAAAAATATGTACATAAAGAAATATTACTTTCATCGCATGACATAAAAACACAAATAGTATAATATATATATAACATATAATATACATATGTATAATAAATCTAACTAATATACATACAAACAAATTATATTAGTCCTTATATACATTTTATAATTTTTTTCTTTGTTAAACTGTTACAAAAAAAAACCCAAAAACGCAACAACATCCATTCCATTATGTACCATTCTTTTTCTACGTATAGGTACTCTACAGATATTTTCGTTAAAAACTTACGCAAATAAATTGGTACATATGTATAATTTTTTATATAAAAGAAAATTTAAGAGCGAAATAAAAGAGTATTTTAAAAATTAATAATGAATTCGCCTTAGTTGATGAGTGAGTAAAGTGATACTATGTAAAACGATATAATATTCTAAATAATTTATAGTATATGTTATTTACTAATTTTAAATTTTAAGTAGTGTACATATTATAAATATAAATGGATATGTGGAATTACATCACAACTACATTTATAAAATTTGACTAGAAAATGTAAAATTAAATGGAATATGAATTATAGTCTACGGATATTAAGTTTTTTTTTTTATATAGAAATTAATAGACTATAATATACATACATATATTTATTTATTCTCTAATTTCTTTATTATATACTATTTGAATTCTGTAAAATATGTACTGAATATGTATTTTTTGATTTACATTATACATACATATTATAATCATTATAATTTATATATTTATATAATAAATTGTAATAATTTGTAATAATTTATCCATACCCCATAAAAATGTACATTTGTACATAACTATTGATATTTCATACTCCCATAAACCATTCCCATAGTCCATACTCCATCCATCCATATAAGAATGAAATATAAAATATGTATGTATGTGTGTATGTATCATTTTTGTAAAATTTTCTACACAAACAAAATAAGTATATAAGGTATCACCTATACTTAGAATAACAGCACTTTACAAGAATATAAAAAATTCATAAAATTGTACTAAACTTCTCCACACATATTATGTAGTAAATTTGTATATAAACTTATATTGTAAATATTTTGATACCTACTTAAAAATTGTTATCCTTTTTTTTTTTTGTTTTTGTTGTCCTTTTGTTTTTCTTTTGTATAATAAAATGGGAAGTCATGCTGTCATGACAAGAGATACAAAATTATAACAATAATGTAGTTAAGTATATAAAATTTAAAAAAAAAAAACAATATTACAAAAAATAAAAAAGGAATTAAATAATGAATACCATATGCAAAAAGAACAACAATTTGATTACAAACAATTGGTAAATAAATAAAATAAAAAAGAGAAATAAAGAGAAAATTAAATGAAATAAAAAGAGCATATGTGTATAGAGAAAAAATGTTTTAAACGTGTTTTTAATCCGCATTTTTTTTTTCTCTTATTTTAAATTTATTTTACAGTGATGTCAAAAATATATTCAATAACAACAACATATTCGTTTTATGAATTTTTTTTTTTTTGTTTTTTTTTTTTTATTTATGTTTTTATAAAAACCTGTATTTGTATGTAATATAACAAACAGAAACAACTCTGCTGCTGTATATTTAATTCAACTCTCAAAGTCAGACTTAACTTGAAAAATTGAAAGAATTTTTTTTTTTTTTTATTTTATTTTATTTTTAAACTTCTTTTTATTATTAAATGTTATTTATCATATGTATATACTGTTGTTGTTGTTTTATATATGGTGATTCGTGAATTTGAATGAGGGTTCATTTAGTATGATTGAATTGGTATTTGTCAGTGTTTAAACGACTGCGTTAAGTATCGGTTCAAAGTTTCTATAATTTTGATAAATATAACGTAAAAAAAAAATATTTTTTTTTTTTTTAAATAAAATTAATAAAAGAGTTTTTAAAGACAGATTTATTTTTTTGAACACTCTTTTTTTTTTCTTTTTTTTTTTTTTGTATATTTACAAATACTTGAATTATATTATTATTCATGATGTATTTACATTATGAACTTTATAAGTACATAATATACAAAATAAATTAAAAATCTGGAAGATTTCAAAGTGAGAGTATCAATACTTTTAAAGAAAATAACAAAATAAAATAAAAATAAAGGTGTTAAAACTTAAAAGTGTTTTATAAATCTCATTCATTACCACACAACACAACACAACTTAAAATTTAATGAATGAAAATATTAGTTTAGTAATAGTTCGATTTTGAATTAAGTTAAAAGGGTGTTCGATAAACGCTTATTTATATTTTAAAAAAAAAAAAATAAAATAAAAGAAAAACCTATAAAATTAATTTAACTTAATTTTATTTTAATAATTTAAAAAATATATTACCTAATTAATTTTTTTTTTAATTAAAATAACAATTATTTTTAATTTAAAACGGTAAAATAAAATATAAAAAATAAAACAAAAAATACTTTTAAATAGGTATTAAATATAACTGCGCCCTACCGTATTATAAAAATAAAATATATACTATCAAAAAATATTTGAGAAATAATAAAAATTAATTAAAAAAAGTGAAATAAAAAAAGCAATACCTACTTAGAGAGAGAGAGAAAAAAAAAGAAAATATTGCAAAAAAATTTTTTTAACCGTTAAAATTGAAAAGTTGTTTTTTTATTTTTATTTTTAAATTACTGTAATAGCATTGGATTTGCGTAATAACAAAATGACCATTTCAATAAAAGATAGAACAATGGCAGTATCACAATTACCTACATCACGTTTTATGATTAGTGATATATTAGCAAGTAATAATAACAGTAATAATAACAACAACAATAATAATAATCATTTAAATGGTGATCATAATCCTCATCTTATTAATTCACCATATTCAAATAATCATCATGGTAAGTTAACAAAAAATAAAAATTTTTTATATTTTTTTTTAAATCAACGCCAAAATATTAATTAATAATAAATCATAAATTAGTTTAATTGGTAAATTTTATTTATTTTACAAATATTTCTTGTCCTAATACATCATTTTAAAAATGTCATTTATGTCATTTTAAATAGGTACGGTTAATTTAAAAGTGTTCTTGTATGAATTACTTAAGTACAACTAAAAATAGTTTTTGAAATACCGACGGTATATTGAAAAATACTTTCTTATATATTTTTGTTTTTATTTCCTATTTTCTATTCTGTTAATTTAATTTCAATTTATTAAAGATTTTTCTTATATTTAGTAACCTTTTACAATGAAAATTTTTTTTGTAAATAAAAGTTTATTTCAATAATATGAGTTCTGTGGTATTTGTAATCTATGTACTTGTTCAATACCTTTCATATATACATATATTATTATTACCAAATTATTTTATATGATTCTGAAAAAATGTATTAACCAGATTCAAAAGGCAAAATATTATAATAATTTAGGTACTTAGATATAACTTATTATACGACTTCTATGTGATTATAGATACTATTATTTAGCATCGTTTCTTAATACATTCAATTACTTTTTTTTAGTATTTATATTAGGTACCTATATTAATTAGTTTACCAAGTATACTAAGGTATAGGTATCTTACATTTATTAGTTACTTTTGCCTTTAATTTTATCAATATATGTATATTAAAGTAATATATTATAATGTTAAATTAAGTTAAGGCTTATTTTGACCCTTAATCTTATTTATTAGTGTATTTGAAAACTTGCAATGAAATCATTACAAGTACTTACCTATAAGTACTTAAATAAAAAATTTTGTTTTTGACTAACGCTAAAAATAATAGAATAAGAATAAAAAAATTTGTTGTTTACTTATTTTTACACTGTATATTCTTAGAATGAAAAATATACAATAAACTTAAAAAATTAAATTTTATTTTTATTTAATGTACTATAAAAAATAATTGCGCAATTATTAAGTTAAGTTTATATTGTTTATATTGTGAAAGTTTGTTTCCTTGCAATCTTCTTGAAAACTATTAAATTTGTCATATTATATACTTAATAGTTAATGGTCCAAAAGTGGATTTTGCATATGAATATGCTACTGAAGTATTTATAGATCCGAAAGTATCTATAGATATTTTTCATTTAATAATCTGACCAATCTGAAATACAACTTAAATTTTTTTCGCTTTATTTCTATATAATTAAAAAATTTAAATAAATTTTATATTAAAGTCTAAAGTTAAATAAAATTTAATATAAAAATAATTAATTAATTTTTTAATTATTTTTAATTTTAATTAAATTTTATAAAAACAATTTACTTTTATATTAATTTTTTTTTTTTAAATATAAGTACACTTAAGTAACTAATTGGTGTACTTTCTTATAAATTGAATAGGTATACTTAATTAAATATTAATATATTAATTAATAATCACTTTATATAATTTATATATATATAAGTATGTATAACAAAATAATATTATTAATTATATTGTATATACCTTTATATTTTAATACGATTTAATTAAATACTTAACTATTTATTTAAAATCAAAAGTTATAAACTTACTGTATAAGTATAGCTATAATAGAAAAATTAATTCCTTTTTATTTTTAATATTTAATTAATTAATATAAACAAATTCATTTTAATTTATTAATTTCAAGGTTAAAATTTATATTTACAATATTAAATTTTTTTATTTTTTTTAATAAATTATTTTACTTAATTAGATGCAAAAAAAAAATTGATATACTTATTCTTACTTAGGTACTTCTATTTATTTTACCTTCTATTTATTTTTTTAGGTACTTCTATTTATTAATTTAAATAAAATACACGATTAATAGGTATAATAAGAATTTTAAATGTAATAATTATAAGTAATTATAAGAACCTATATACTTATATTATTATATTAGTTACTTATATAAATTTTTGAAAAAGAATTAAGTAATTAATGTTTTTATTGATACAAGTTTTTTTTCCGAACCTACGAAACAGCCCACGATCTTATAATAAATTTATGAAGATCATGTTTTATTTTTCTTGAATAAGTACTTAGAATTAATATTATATTTGAAGATATTTTAATTCTATACTTTTCTATACTTTTTCTATACTACACTTATTAAAGGTTTTGAATTAATTTTATCCTTTTTATGTTTTTTTTTTTTACTTATCCCTTTACCATTCTCTTTTACGCAATTTATTAACATACATATAAGTATATAATAAAAGTGTATATCTTTATTCCCAATTCTGAATTATTTAGAACATGATATATGTAAGTATTTTTTTTTTTTTCGAATTTCGAACTAAAAAGAATTTGGTAAAATGTACCATAAAAAGAAAGTAAATACATATACGTACTTACTAAAAACATACATACTTACGTGTACTAAAAAACAATTTTATTTTCAATTAAGCAAGTACATATATATGTATGTACTTTGATTCTATTGAAAAATTTTCTGTTCTGAATATAGTTCAATTGTTATTTCAATTTAAATGTATTTGGACATGAAAGCTAGACTAACTCCTGCTAGTCTTTATTTCTAATTATATTTTTATTTTTGATTTTTTCAATTCCATTAGTATTTTGATTCATCTGATCAATGGGGTATACTTAGTAATATACGGCTTATAATTTGTCGGTTTTCGAAAGACCTTAGATTACTTAGTATACTTAGTACAATGGCATATAAATAAGCAACTTTTCGAAAAATCTTAGATTTAAATTACGGCTAGAACATATACAATATTAATAATTTACTTATATCGCGTAATATTAAATAAATAAAAAATAAATAATTCTTGTGTAAGTTAATAGATGTCGCACAAATAGTTATAGTGTCTAATTACAACTTATAGTTACAATATGGTTACATCCGAGTAATCAAACGTCTTAATGAAAATTGATTATTTAAGAAACTGAAGCTTACTTTTATTATGATAATAATTGACTTAGGGGATATACCCTATATATACCGCGATACATTCTTACTTATGCAGTTTAAAGGAGCGGAAAAAGAAAAACCGGATTATTTTTTTTTATATATAACCAAAATTGAACAATTTATTTTTAAAATGAAATTTTTAGATGCTACTTATGCTTATATACGGACCTATTATGTATAGTTAATTTATAATTTTTTTTTTTGTACATAACCAAAAATTTTAATTAAGAAATTATATTTCGAGTCCTTAAAATTTTGTAATATTTTTAGTCCTTTTTAGTAACTTTACCAATTATACTTATTTAGTAAGTAGGTACTTATCGGTAAATTAATTTATATTTTTCTATTATAAAATATTACAGAAGGATCAAAAACAATATCACAATCTGATATTAAATTATCAAAACCTGCAGAAAATTTTAATTGGAGTCGTATATCCTGTGATGATTCCGGTCATAGTGATGATGATGATAATGATTCGTCAAATAATTTTGATCATCATAGTGAGAATAGCAATGGTAAGTAACTAAAAGTATAATAATTATTTTTTTTTTTTTTTTTTTTTGATTGTGAACAAACAATATAGGTATTGGATTAAAAGGAAATTTGTCAAAATATTCTAAGAAAACATCAAATAACAAACAAATTAATAATATTTTAATATTTTGATTAATTTTGACCTTCATTTAATGTTAAATGAATGGATCAGATTCCAAATAAAAATGAAACTTCTAATTAGCTAAACACGAACATTTTATTTTTATTTTTTTTTTTTTCAATTCTTTCATTTATTTTTAAATTTAAATGCTTTTTTTTTTCTTTTGTATTAGGATGACTTGGCCTCACCCTCAATTTTGCTTCTTTTTTGTTTTTTTTTTTTTTTGGTTTTGTCGGGACTCTAATTGAGGAAGACCTCACTTTAAGATTAATTTTTATTTTTTGTATATATATATTGTCTCTATAAAAAGAAACTGCATTCAAAATTTAGAATTAAAAAAAAGAGAACAATAAAAAAAAAAGGATTGTTAGGAAATCACGCGAATTAAATTAAATTTATTGTATTGAATGTTTTTTTTTTGTGTTTTTGTTTTTTTTTTTTTAAATGATGAATGAAATACATACTTATAGATACTATGAAAACTTTTAGAAAATTTTTTAAGATCATATCATAAAATATCATCACGTATATTTCCGTTATTATGTATTTCTTTTTAAATATTTTAAAGGATTATGAATGATACAATCTATATTAATATTCTTCTTCCGAAGAACATACCAAGGTCATGACAATTATATATATATGTACATATACACATATGTATATACTTAAGTTCTAAAATTTTTTTTCTTTCATATATTAAAAAAAAAAATTTCATCAAAATCATTATAAATATTATTTTTATAGTGATGATTGATTGATATTTGAAGTTTGATTTGGGTTCGGTTTTTTTTTTTTTATATTTTTTCTTAAAATATCCTTTTAATTCGGTGTTAATTAAAAAAAAATAAAATAAATAAGTAAATAAATAAAATAAAATTCTAAAACATTTTTAACCTAATTTTTTTTTTTTTTTCTTATTTTAATTTCTTTTATAGATCAAAAAGATGATGATGATGGTAACAGACAATTTGGTTCTGGTTTAACTAAAAAACAACGTAAAGCACGTACAGCATTTACTGATCATCAATTGCAATCATTAGAGAAATCATTTGAAAGGCAAAAATATTTAAGTGTTCAAGATCGTTTAGAATTAGCAAATCAATTGAATTTAAGTGATACACAAGTGAAAACATGGTATCAAAATCGAAGGTAAGTTCTAACATTTTTAATTCTGCTTGTTTTTTTTTGTTTTGGTTTGGTTTTTTCTAGAATAAAATTTTATGAAATGTTCTTTTCCTGTATATTTTCTTACCTATATCTATAATTTAATAATATTTTTTAATTATGAAAATTATAAGTTACATAAACGTTGCAAAAAAAAAAAAAAAAGAAAAGAAAAAAGAATATTAAAATATTTATTGTAATTGTACACAGTACCTTTTTTGTTTTATTTTTTTTTTTGAAGGATTTTTTAATCATGTTTTGTTAAACCGGCTTTTTAAACTTTTATATAACTATAAGATTTAACAAAATAAATCTTTAATAACTAGTTATTTATTTAGTTAGTAAATCTCATCTTAAATTTAAATAAAATTTAAAGTTAAAGTTTTTTTCATTTTGCGTACCGTCAAATATCATTATTCATTGTAATCAATATTTTTTAGTCTGTCTGAGAAAAAAGACTCATGTTTTTTGGCGAATACTTAATCATTTTTTTTTTTACAAAATTTTTACATAAATTTAAAACCACAAAATTGTTTTATTTGGAAGCTCTTTAATTCTGAACTCCTTGTAATCTGTTTCTTTTTCAATCTTTTTTAGAGTATTCAAAAAACATAGATTAAAACGATTAGAATATTTGAGTGACTTGACTTTCAGAACAGTCACTCTTATTCAGTGCTCTATAGATAATCATCATGTGTAGGTTAATTGTTAAACTTTTTGAGTGAGTTACTTTTAAATCAAATAATTAATGGTAAGATAAATTGATCTTTATAGATTACTGCATAAGAAACTGTTATAAGATTTAAGTCACTCAAAAATTTTAACCGTTAAGCTATATACTTTTTGAGTGCTTTATAAGATATTGAAATAGATTTTGATTTTGAGCAAACTTCTTTAAAAAGGGAAATAAATAATAAGGAAACAAGTTTACTTAAAAAAATAAATAACTTCTTAATAATTATCTGGTTTTATAAATATTAAAATTTAAAATAATTGGCAAGTTTTATAACGGTAATAATTTTCAATAATTTTTATATATATATTTTGCATTCGTTATAAACTCAAAAAAAGAAAATTTTGTAATTGCATTTAAACAAAAAAAAAATATCATTTCTTACAAAAATTATGATTTTATAACTACAAGCTATTCAAATTATATTCAAGCCTTACTATTATAACATATGTGTGTATAACCTATCACTAACATTATTTCGTTTTACTCCAATTTTACGCAATTTTTAAATAAAAGGAAAAACAAAAAAAAAAAGGCTAAGGCTAACAATATAAAATCTACTTTAAAAAGAATCTCTATATACAGATACAATACTGTAGTTTTCTTTTTTGTTTTTATACTTTTTTTTCGCTACCGAATTTTTATTTCTCTTTTTTTTAACAATTATTTATTTTACAAATCGTGTTATTAAGTTTTTTTTTTTTTTGTTTTATTTCAAGATGAATCAAAACTGTATATTTAACCTTTTAGCTATATATACCTGTAATATATTGTACAAGTATTTAAAGGATGCCAGATTTTAATTTTATTTTTTTTAAACATACCTTAGTACGGGATATCTAATACAAAATTTTTAGTTTTTATTCAATATTAAAAAATGATTTATTCAAACAAAACCAAAACAACAAAAAAAAAATGTCTTTCAAAAATGTTCTTAAAAATAAACATCTAGAACAGAAAAGTACAACTTAAACAACTCTTTAACACGGGAACAGAACACATATAAATAATTAAAAGGAAATATTTTCTTCAATAATTAACAAATATTTCCATATTCATATAATCTAATTCTTATCGATCCCTTAAGCACATTTTGGACTATTTTATAGCTCATAGAAACTTTTTATTTTTGTTTTTTTTTTTTCAATAAAACTATATTTAACATTTTGCGTTTAATGCCCAACTAAGACTTTGATTTACCACAAAAAAAAAAAAAAAAATTTTTTTAAAAGTTTAATTACCGTCGGTAAAAGTACTAAAATGTTCATAAGCATTTTTTAATATGAACAAATACTGAAAATATCATTACAAATATAGTAGTCTTCCTATAATATGAACTAGAATAAAATTTCAAGATCAAGTTATGAGGAGTGTTCATAGATGAGGGGAGAGGCATACATTTTTTTTTTTTGAAAAAATCTATTGAACATACTGTATAGATTTAGAAATATTATATTTTTTTGCGATAAGAAGATAAAGGGGCCTCGATGGCCTAGTAGATAAAAGCTTATGAAATACGTTGTAAAACCCGAGAGAAATCTTACACACGCCGTGCGAATAATTCCTCCTTACGACATTTACAGCCACGCCTGAAAAGGAAAGGTTGTGTAATTTCCTTGTCAAATTTATGTGACAGACGAATAAAAGAAAAAAGAGAGATAAAAGTAGCAACTTTATCATTTCAATAATAAAGCAATAAACATCTAGTTTTAGTTTTACTCATTTTAAAAGCCTTAACAAATCCCCTTAATAAATAAGTTATTCACTTTTTTTTTTATTTTAATAAATAAAATACAATATCAAAAGACAAGAGCAAGTTTTTCTCCAACTAACTTTTAAACTATATGTACATATTCTACATTTAACTCTTCTTTTATTTTTAAAATTATGCATATTGTACATGTCACGTTACTGAAGGTGTTTTTGTTCACGTTATAGGTCAATACGTAAGGAGGTCAATACAAACAAAATTATGTTCACATTATCGCGAGGCTACTGTAATTCCAATATGAGAATTTTTTGTTACCTAAATTTATTTAAGAATAGATAATTAATTTTAAATTTGAAGCTTAGTGGCCAAATTATTACAAGCACATGCTTATTAAAAGAGGGAAATGCGAGTTCAAATTCCGCACCGATCACAAGCGTTCTTGCTAACGTTTGAAGATCCTTTTATACATTTAAAGATGTAATTACGGATCTAGAGCCTATTGATTACTGATGTGTTAATTCAGTTCTAATCTGTAACAAAAAAAAAAAAAAACCGAAACAAAAAACTTAATTCTAAATTAATTTTCATATTTTTAGTAAAAAATTAAAATTCAGATCAAATTCAATATCTGATGGTAACCCTATAAGTAGTAACTCTACTAGTAGTGAAAAAAAAAAATAAATAAAAAATTTTAAATTTATATTTTCGAATCGAATGATAAAAAAAAAAATCAAATGATAAAATATAAATCGAATTGATCGTTCAATATTAAAAAGTTGGTATAATGAGATATTCATCAAAAACAACAAAAAAAAGAAAATATTGACCAAAAATTTAAATTAACTTACATGTAAATGACTGCACATATGGATACAATTGTAGAAATAAAACAAAGAAAAAAAAAACTATTGTCAAAAATTAAAAATCATTAAAAGCCAAAAATGATACAAATTTTTATACATACTTATATATACATGAATATCTATGCATGTATGTATATTTGTTTTCCGTTTTCGTTTTAATGTAATTCAAATCAAAAATATTTATTTTAAATTTAACGTATTCTGATGTTATATTATGTTATATATATATATATATATATATATATACAGGTATGAATTTCTTATGGTTGAACGCGTGATTTAAAGTCATTACAATAAAATAATAATAAAAAAAAAATAAATAAAAAAAACCACTTCTGATCATTTGAAAATGAAAATAATGACAACATGAACAATAAAAACAAATTTACAAAATGTTCCTTTCGGATGTATCTTTCGGATATTTTATATTTAATTTTAGTTTTTCTTCTTTTATTTCATTTTAAATTTTTTTATTGTTCCTCTTAACAATAAGATCAAATATATATATATATATATATGTTATACATATATATTATATAGGTAGTAAGATACAGGTAAAATATTTATTGCGTTAATTTTATTGTTAGATTTTTGAAAATTTTTTTCTTAATAAAGATTTTACCAAAAAAAAAAAAACATAAAATATTATCTATAGATACATAATAATAATTATATTTATTTAGGATCTTCTTAAAATTTTTTTTTTTTTATGATTTCTTCCTAATACATAATTTTATAAGATATTTTGTACTACATTTATATATCTATATACATATACATGTATACCCTTGTATAAATTGATAATAATACGGATTTAAATTATATAAACTTGGACAAAAGAAAAAAAAATTATAAATAATTTAAAAGATTTATTTCGAACGCAGTTCTTTTTTTTCCCCCCCGATAAATTTAGCGTTAAACATTAACAATTTAAGTATATAATAAAACGTTAAAATATTGTATAAAATTATTTTTAAAGTCACTTTGATTAAATAAAACAACTTTTTAAAATTTATTTATATACTAATTCAATTTAGATTACTTAATATATCAGGAGAAGGAATAAAGGTGATGGCCTAATACTTATTTTGCTTCTTTCATTTCCTTTATTTAAAAAACTTTGATAACTGATGAAATGAATTACATTAATTCTTATAATAGTTGACCAAATATACAAAGTATTCAAAGTAATTGAACAAATCAAAGTAACCAATCAATGAACTTTTATTTTCGATGCTTTGCTTTGAATACTTTGACAATTTCATATTTGACAATTAAACGTAAAAAATTTATTATTTTAATGTTTTAAAAATTCTTGTAGAAAAATTAATTGTACATTTACATTATTCATTGTATATAATTATCAAGTACTATAATTAGCTATACAATTAGCTAGTACTTATTTTGATTACTTCGCTTCCCTGGAATACTTTGAAAAAGCAAAAGTGGCAAAGGAAATAAAATACACATTGGGCCATCCATCATCTTAATACTTTGAAGTTTATTCAATTCTGTTTCAGAATATTTTTTTTTTTTTCTATATTTTAAGATGGATTTATTTTAATTTAATAAATTATCCCACGTCTCCCTCTGACTATAACAAAGTGGAAAAGTGGAACAAAGAATGAAAGACTATAAATGGTTTTTTTATTTCCAAGTTTCATAATAAAATAGTAATAAAAACTGAAAGTTCTAATTCGATGAATACGAAAGATAAGCGTCCTCTTAATTTTCTGACAATTCTTGGGTCGATTATACTGCTTTACAATTAAGATCCTTAATCGATTATTCTCGTTTCTGTAATAAGTGATTTTAATAAGTAAAATCCCACATTACCTGTAGGATGCTTCGGTTTTTCTATATCTTTTGAAGAAGAACAGTGCTCTTAGGAAAAACTATAAAGTTGTGAGTTTAATCTGTATATATATCAAAATTATTACAGTTTCTGTCTACAATCGATTTCATCATGATTTTATATACACGTGTAAATTATTATTGCCATAATATGGCAGCACTATTGCTTTACACACAGAACTGAATGTAAAATAACAAACAATAAATTTCTTATCAAATAGAAAAAATAAAATTAGAATTCGACTATATATAATATGTTAAAGACTTTAAAAATACACATCTTTTTTAGTTTAAAAATTGTTAAAGAAATATATGCTTTAAACGTTCATTTAAATTAATAATATCTTACTTAAATTTATTCTTTTAAATATATATAGATATAAAAATTAACAATTCGTCATTATTGCATTGACCTGAAGCATACTTTACCAGATTTTTATTTTTTTTTTTTTATTTTAATTTTGATTTCTCTTTTATATGTTTTTTATTTTCTTTTTTTAAATTGTCATTGCTTGATGAGGGCTAATTATACAGCGGGATAATATATCCTCCTTTTTCATTTTTGGTTAACGATTTTTTTTTTTTATTATTATTTAAAGAAAAGGTAAAAATTTAACCTGATTTTATTAAAACAATCGTTATTTAATATGAAATCTACTTCAATAATTATTTTCGATTTTTGATTTTCTGATAAATGATGAATTAAATATTATGAATAATTACTTAAATTCACGTATATATATAAATTATACATGTATATAAATAAAAATACGATTAACGCACGAATTATTTCTTAAATAGGAAAATTTTTATGTAGACAACAAAATAAAAAGTAATTCACTTATTTATTAATATTAGCATATTTTAAGGCGTATTCATATATTTTTGTAATGTTAAATTAAAATTTAGCAAAAAAATTCGATTTAAAACATTTTTTTTTATTAAATTTTATATATTTAATATTAATTTGTTTTTGTTGTTTTTTTTTTTTTTTTTGTTTTATTACAGAACAAAATGGAAACGTCAAACAGCAGTTGGTTTAGAATTATTAACAGAAGCTAGTAATTATGCAGCATTTCAACGTTTATATGGTAATCCACCATATATTGGTAGTTGGCCATATCCAACACCATCAGCAGCTGGTGTTCCATCACCAGTTGATTTATATTATAGGCAAATAGCAGCAGCAGCAGCATTTCAAACACCATTACCATATGGATTATATTCAACGGCAGCAGCAGCAGCAACAACAGTACCCAAAGATTATCGTTCACCACCATTACCTGGAAATGATTTAACTGGAAATGGTGTATCAACAAATATAACAACTGGAATAGGAAATGTAACAGGTGGAATAAATTCATCTACATCATTTTTACCATTACCAACAACAAATCCATTAACATCATTAAGTAATTTTTATTCAAGTCATCCATCAATAAATCATTCATCATCTGGTACAATAATACCATCAGCATCAGCTGCAGTGGCAGCAGCAGCAGCAGCTTCAGCAACAACAACAACAGCTACAACAATAACAACAAATCGTTCAACAAATGAATTAAATAATAACAATACATCTAATTTATATAATAGTAATAGTTTATTAGGAAATCGATCACAAATCGTTAACTATCCAATTATTGTTGGAAGATCATCGCCAAATTTAAATCCATCTAGTACCAGCCCACCAATTAGTAAATCAGATATTTGTGAAACATCGAGTGAAAGTGATGATGAAACAATAAATGTTTAAGTTTAAAAGAAAAAAAAAAACAAAAAAAAAGGACATCATACACACCATTACGCATTCAAATAAATTAAATAAATTATTATATGATTATTATTTTATTTTATTTTTTTTTATATAATTTTAAGAAAATAATTTTATTGATTATAAAATAATATTTAATTAGTAAAGAATTGTACATTCAAAAAAAAAACAATTATAAAAGTGGAAAAAAATTTCTGTGCTTTTAATTAAAAAAAAAAAAGAAAAACAAAAAAAAATAAGTATGAATTTTTTCTTTATTTTAAATTTATAAATTTTTTGTATATTAGTTTAATTTATAATTTAGTTAATTGTATTCAAATTAAAATTATAAAATAAATATTATAGTAAATTAAATTAATATTAGATTTTAAATAAAACAAAAATAACAGAAAAGAAAATTATTGAGAAAAAAAAATAAAAATGTCATTTAAAATTAAAATTTTAAAATGGTAAATTTTTATTCCTCCTTTTTTTAATTTTGATTTTCTAAATATACAGTTGTAAACCCATATTCTCTTAGACTCATCAGTCATCATTGAGGCGATAAAAAAATACATCACGACACGTCTATTTAAAAATGCATTTCTGATACACGCACAATGAAAATTTTTGTATTGTTGGTAGTACTTTAAATTTGAGTGCTGTCAAATGAAAATTTCTAACAAATAAAAAAATTTTTTTCAAAACATAACTTAAAAACAACTTAAATAACTACGAATGACAGAAGTGATACGTATCATTGAATTATTTTGGAGTGATAGAAAATTGCAATCGCTTCGTAGGAAAAGTCTTGCAAAAACATCACAATACTTTTGTCATTTGACACTACGTTAAATTAAAAAAACATTACCTTAACGTCTTACAAAATAATTAGAATCCACATTCTAGAATCGATTACCAGTACTTTTTACATCGGAAGATTTTCATAGATTTTTTTTGTCATATCCGCATTTAATAGTTATGAATTTTTTAATAAATTTTCGTTAATGTCTAAAATTTGGATCTGTATTCTAAAGCGGATACGTGTTACTTTCTTCTATTAGATAATAGAATATACAAATAAATTCGCTAATTATTTATTTAAAATATTTTTGTTTAATTTTTTTTGTAAAAAAAAAAAACATGAGCGTAACCAGTTTTAGACACCGAAAAGAGATTTAAATGTGGATGGCGCAAAATTAATTGATGTGAGAGCCCAAGGAAAGATAAATTTGATTTAGATTATCCCAGGATTAGGACACTTTCCGGAGTGATTTCCAATAGAAATGCAATTTTTGTAAGGATGGATAAGTATCATTTTTGTAACCCACCCACCCTATTGAGCTTACACCTGGCATTGGCAAGCCATTGCCTAGTTCAGCGCTAAATATCTCAAATTTCCATTGTTTTAAACTTGTTTTAGAATAAATTTCATAACTTATTAAATTATGAGTTCCAAAAAAGGTCCGGAACTGGAATATTTTAACTTTGATATTTTGTTTCTTTGATGCAAAATATGAAAAAAAAATTAAATTTTATATTTAATATCGACTGTTGTCATTATATTCGTATATTATTTAGATTCTTGACAGATGGCGAAGTGGTTACGCCATCTAACTCATGGCTTAGGTATTAAGTTGCCAACCTTTTAATCGAAGGGTCTTGGGTTCAATCTCCGGTCAGGTCATATAAATAAATATGTAGTAATTTAATATCGTAATAATGTATATCGTATAATTAGTAGTAATAATAATAATAATAGTAACTAGTGTCGCCAGTGATCAAAATTCAAACAAATGTTACCAAGCGCTCGATATTTGAACGGATAGATTTTTCTTTTCGACGGAAGATGGAATCTTCAACAGACACAAAAAAATCTAACAAATTCAATATGAATCGCTGTAAAAAAAGTGATCCTAAAAAGTAATTCAAAATGGATACATAATTAAAATTTACCGTCCATACTCATATAAATAATAATTTGTTTTTAAAAAACAATTAAGCATATTTTTTCATTCATTCAAATATTAAAATGTTTATAGATAAATTTATTTTATAGATACATAATATTATATAATATGTACATACAAAATTATAAAAAAAAACATGGTTTAAAACATTGGTTAAGTAGATTTTTGCAAATCGGTACCGAAAATTTAGTATGGAGAAAAATAATCTGATTAAATATATAGATACCAATAATAATAGTAATAATAATAATAGCTGCTACAGTGGAGCTATCTTTGGTTATATCATGCTATAACGTGTTATATACTACTGCACGTTATAATCCACTGATGGCCCTGACCCTGTAGTAAAATAATAATAATATTAATAAGAATACTTATACCAATAATAATAGCTGCTACACCCATTGACAGTGGAGGTTACCTTCAATAATTACCTCATACAGTAAGGTCTTATTTACTACTGCATGTAACGGCTACAGTCACTGTTAGCAAAACAGCAATAATAATAGGCGGATTCATTGTCTCCTAACAGTCCCACTCCCAATTCAATGTTTACGCATTCATTTTCTATCCCTAGCTTCAATAGACATTAAGTTTTATTTCATATAAAAACAGTTTTTCATATAAAGAAAGAAATTGTATGTCAGCCACTCGAACCCGCCGATTGAACCTGCTCAATTTCAATAGCGAAAATAACAATTTTACAAAGGTGAAATTACACCATTCCATATCTTCATCTTGCCTACTTTAAGGTGTCACAAATGTAATGGGAAACTTATTGTACGCCGACAACTACGTTTGTACTTGTTTAGTTATTTCGGCACCCTGTCTATACTGTTTTTTCGATATTAAGAAATATTTGACTCAGAAATTTTTTAGGATTATTTCAATTTTAAGATCATTTTTAAAAAATTATTTTAAATAACATAAGATTCTATTGAGATTCCAAAATGTATGTTAGCAATTAATTAGCGAAAGGAAATATAATTCTCTCGACACTCAATAAAGATTTATAAGTGCTAAAAAATGTGACTAAAATATGAAAAAAAATATGCAGTTCATATTAATTTTTATTTGTATATAAAACTATAGGTAACGAATATTTGAAATAGCGATTTTCGATTAAAACTAAAGTATAGATATTAACAATAATATATTTCATGGATTACACTTCTCTTCTTTTACAAAATTAACCCCTGATTAAATGTAATATTTTAGATGAATTTTATATAAAGTTCAAAACTCAATGTGTATGAAGTCTCAAACATTGATATATTTAATGTTAGATTAGATTAGGTTATTATTTAAAGGGTAACAGTTCGATCTTTTGAAGTAGACCTATTGTGTTCCCCCTATTATTACGTATTTTGAATTTTGTCTCCATTTATAATACTGCTGTCAGCCCTATTGCTTCTAAGAAAATAAAGATCTGTATTGGATTTATTGCTGACAGTTCATCTTCGACAAATAGGAGCACATATTTTGCTTTTAGTAAAGCTCCGCAGTATTTAAAAATGTGTCGTGGAGATTCTTCTTCTTCAGGCGACAGAATTTGCACGGACCTCTCCTTTATGCATTTCCTTTAAGTGCCACTTTAACCGGCAAGGTCCCGACAGGAATTCTATTAGAATTATCAGTTTATTTTTAACCACTAGATTTTATGATTTTTCATATCTTTTTTAGTTATAGTTTCGCAGAAGCACTATTTAATCTTAAATTTATGAGATATGTATTCATTTTTTTTTTCTGTTAGAAGCATTGACAAAAATTTAAAGCATTAACAGGAATAACAAATTACTCTAAAAGACAATAATTATTATTATTTTTACTTTCAGTCTTGGGTGTAAATGTGGTAAAAATTTTTTTTTTTTATTTTCTGTTTAATATATTGATTAAAATCTTACAAAATCATACATTCTGTGCTATTAAAAATTCTTGTTTGTCCTTTTAATCGCCCTTTTTTTAATACTTTTAACACCGTTTTTATAATGAGTACATTCAAATATGAATGATTTATATATATAATACATATACATATACATATAGGTATTTCATATGTACATACTTAAATAAAGAAAAAAATTATAATAATTCATGGTTCTTAAATTTGAATGCATTGGTTAAATTTGATGAAATTTTATATAATCCTGTATTGAATTCAAAAATCTGATATAACTACTTAATTTTTAATAAAATAATGATGTCTATAATGTCTGTCTGTATATACTCTACATATATAAAAAAAAATTAAATCCTACAGAAAAAAAAAAGAAAATTATTTATCATAAAATTTTGATCAAAACCATATGTTCTGGCATGTTTAAATCATCAATTTACAGCAAAAAAAAAAGTAAAAATAAAAAAAGGATAAGAATAAGTCCTTCCATTTATTTTAAATCTGATATCAATTCATGTATGAAATTTTGATTCTATATGTACATATAAAAAAATATATATATAAAAATTATTATGAATAATAATTTTATACTATTTAATTTTTTAAATGTATATACATATATACTTATTTATATATATATAATAACTATTGTATATCAGATGTGATAAGCAGTTGTTCTATAACTATAATTTTCTTTTATTATTTAATAATCATTGAAATCAAAAAGACTACTACAACATCGTAATTGAATGTATATTAAAATCTCTTCTCATCTGACTCATGAAGGATTTTGAATTCAAACGCCGATCAGAATACTTAAAAATATTCAAGCAGTAATTTTACATCGTAACAATGTATACATAGTATAATAATAATAATAGCTGCTACAATGACAGTGGGGTTGCCTTCAATTATTACCTCATACAGGAAGGTGTTATATACTACTGCATATTGGTATTGCCAAACGTAACTGAAAGCAAAATAGTAATAATAATATAGTCGGTTTCATTATTCCCGTATGGTCCCACTTCCTAATTCAATCATTCAGGTTTCTTATCCTATCCTCCCTGGTCCTTATTCCCTAACCAAAATACTACGTTAGTATATGAAAGTTAATCCCAAAAACATCTTTGAAAAGCTCTCACGCTCCAATGAGATAAAAAATCTTAACAAAAGTTTAAAAATATTTAGTTAAACAATATGTGTTATAAAACATATAAACATTATATGTTTTGTTTGGTAAGGAGTAAGACATTCAAAAAAGTTCCGAAGTCAATATACAGTCAATCAAAACCATTTAGAATTGGAAGGAAAAAAAAGAAAAAGAACCTTCAAAAAATGTTTTTGTGACGGAACCGGTTAAATTTTTTGTCAAAATTTTAAAAACTCTTTTCTTTCAGATCAAAGAAGTTCTGTACAACATACAGAAACGGATTAATGTATTTTGAGCATTTTGGTTGCAGTAAGATACAAAGCATATAAAAAATTTGAAGTCAATCGATCAAACGAAAAAGTCTTAAAAAAGTTTTCACACCACAGCGGATTAATGGTTTTTACAAATTATTGAAAGAATAACTTTGTGTTTAAGTAACTATTCAATATTTAAGGTTAAAGAACTATTATAATTTCGCAAAATGAAATATTGAATTTCGTCAAATATACTTGGTACATATGTATATATATATATTTGGGGTTCTAACGTTGTAAAAAATTTTTTTTTACCATGTTTGACAGTTTGACACTTCAGTCAATTTCAAATTCGTTTGATTGAAATTTTTTAAAATTCTCTTAAATCTCTTATAAAACTTTACGATAGAGGTATCGGTAATCTAATAAGGAAGAGCGTATAAAATATGCTGTAAACAACAAGGGTGTTTCGGTTCGAATCCCACACACTTTGTAAGAATAAAGAATAATTCACTCTTACGACATTTACATAGCTACGCCTGGAAAGGTTGTTTAATTTTCTTGTCACATTTATGTGGCAGTGGAATAAACTAATAAAAAAAACTGCATTACTGCATTACGTTATTATAGGTTCTAGTATCCGTTTTATGTTTTGTACTTAATGAAATTTTTTAATTTGACTGGTTCACGTTTTAGTAAAAGAATGTATAAGATATTTTGTTTTGTAATACTTCCTATTATTGAAAATTTGATTTATCTATAGTACATATTCCTGTCAGTTTTTGGTGCAATACATCAAATGTATATTTAACTGAAATATTAAAAATGTAAATAAAAATAATAAGATAACAAATTTTTTAAAATATTTTAAATATATATTTACAAATGTGTGAGGATAATTTGTAAAGTAAATTGCTAAGGTATACATTTTAAAAAAAATAAAACATATTGTAGAACCTTTCATCAAAACTGGCTTCTAAAAAAAATATATATTTCGTAAATTTCTTGAATAATTAGAAATTTTTCAATAAACCGTTTAACAAAAAGGATATTTGATAAAAAAAAAATGTTCAACAATTCGTAATAAATATGTTGAATGAAACCGATTCGTATACGATGAATAAAAACATATATATATGTATATATATGTATATAGTCTGTATATAAGTCTGTAATGTAATATGGCGTTTTATGAAATTGGTTTTTTAGCAAATGGTTTAAATATCCATTTTGCAAAGTCAAATTTGCATTTGTAAAATATTTGTTTTTTTTTTTTATTCTTCAGTTAGATGAAGGATTAAACGTCCTTTTACAAAACTAAAATTTTGTGATGTGTCCATTTCATGTGTGTGTCACGATATAATATAGTAAATTGGTAGCAAATTACATAATGAATTTAAAAAACAACAAATAAAATGAAATTTAAATGCAAAGGAAATATTTAAGGATATTAAAAATATTCTATAATAAGATTAAATACAAGGAGTAAAATATTAGAGCAAATCAAGAATAGTTTACTGTGATCATGAACGTCATATATGTAGATGTTGGCAAAATGAATTAGCAGTTAAAAATTGTATAACTTTGGAGTTAAAACTAACCTTTTCGAATAATAAATAAATTCCTTTGAATTTTACTTACAGGATGACCGGGCGTCGAAGTTCACAAAAACAGAGAACAATTCCACGATAATGGCATTCAAAAGTATTTTTGTATATTGTAATTTACTTTCCATATGGGAAAAATATTTTTTAACAAAATTTCAGTGAAGGACAAGGTAATATTTATTTTTGTTTCGAAAAAAGTAAAAGATACAATAAAAAAATGATAATAGCATAAATTAAAGCTTTGATATTAATAAGTTAGAAAATGAAATAAAAATAATTTGTTAATAGAGGTTTTTTATAAAAAGAAAAAATTACAGTTATTTAAAAAAAACATTGAAAAATATCAATATATTTCGACTTTAAAAGCTTATAACTACTGAACATATGAAAGTTAAGAAAAGTTAAGATATTTGTATAAAAGTTCATAGTTTTTATGGATGCTAAAAAATGACGAATCTTCTGTGTGATACAGAAGTACAAGTATTATTATGTTTTTAATAACTTAACGAAAATACTATCTTGAAAATATTTAAGAATAGAGCTCATCCATCCGTAACAATTTTTTTGCTTTTTTCGATCTCCCCTATCACCTGTTTTCTTCGTGACCTTCATCTTTTGGCCACCGTGTATACAATTTTATCTTCTTGAAACATTCTTATTCATAAAGTTACTTATAATGATGATTTCGAGTTTTTCAGTTTTTCAGATTTTCAACTTAAATTTTAAATTGTAAATTGCATATCTTGCAGCATTCAACGGATTTAAACATGCTGGGCGTCGGGTTAAACCAGAAATTGACTTGATCAAATCATATTTTTGGTATAGCTAAGGATGCAGCTAAATGTTTGGGTTTTTTGTACCGCTGCAAAACTTACTTTTCCGCATCTGATCTTCTCAATATCTATAAAACGTACATTAGGCCAAAAATGGAGTATAATGCACACATTTGGGCTGCAGGGCCTCAAACAGCACTGGATTATTTAGATAATGTGCAAAACAGAGCTATTCGTTTGATCAACGACCCCAGTGTAACTTCTATGCTCACTTCACTCAGCCATCGTCGCATAGTTGGGTCACTGACCTTGTTTTATAGGTATCTCGTAGGGATTAACACTTGTTCCAAAGAAATTAAACAATAAATGCCTCCACTCAAAGTTTTCCAACGAGAAACAAGGAGGGCAACAGATGCTCATCCCTACCATGTTGAGTTAACAAGATGGCGAAATACAGCCTATGGAAATTCGTTTGTCATGCGCACGTCCCGTTTGTGGAAACATATACCATCGCATGTGTTCCCTAAGGTTGGTAATTCATATGTGTACAATTTACTTAAGTTTAAGAAGAGCATTAACATCTTTCTTCAAAATGCCCCTCCAAATTTTCCTACCTATCCCCCATAATCCAGATTTCCCAATGCCAATTTCCCCAATTATCCTTCCCACATCCCTATCCCCAAAACCAAACTGTACATTCGTATTAAAAGTTCCATCCTAAAGTTTGGTTTCAAAAGGGGGGTGGTTTTGATTGGTTAAAGTCCAACACTACCTTGAGGAAGCACGTGCAGTTCCTCTTGGTGACTTTCGAGTTTTCCACCAACCCTCGTAAAAAAAAAAAAAAAAAAAAAACACATAATTAAAAGAAATGAATGAAATATCATCAAAAAATTGTATAGACTGTGTTGATTTCTTAAAGATTTTATTAATTAAACTTTCTTTCTGCCATATAATATATAAATAAAGCATCCTAATTGCTAATGCTATTTTTTTAATCTTATATATAATATTATTTAACAAAGTTAACATTATAAGAATTGGTGCTAATTTATAAGATTGTAATATGTATGTATTCCATTGTTTCTAGATGAAATTATACACTAAAGTACAGAAAATCGCTACCAATCCACCTATCTATTTATCGAAAAGTGATCTGAGATAACTTTGAGAATATTGAAATTAGGGTATTATATACTTTTTCGGTACTATATTAAAGAAAGTTAAAAATCTAATAATTTATTAGAGAAAGTTATATTATTTTTCTATGTCACGTCATTTTATTAAAGCTTCAAATTAAAAACTTTCAATACTTGTTAAATATTCATATATTTTGCAAAATAAAATCTAGGCTTCTCCAAATTTTCTATATTATATTAAATCTAATAATAGAGAAATGTAAAAATTGTATATATAGAATCTATTAAGTTCTAAGTTCCCAAATACAATGAAAAAAAGTTTCGTGATTAGATATTTTTTGCTGCTTCACAACTTTTTTTTTTGGTTATTCAACTTTTAATTGTACAGTTTAACTATTATTAATTTCTTTGATTTAACAATTGGATACTTAAAGCATGAGGTACCTAAAACAACTTCGATTTGATAATAAATTGTACATTAATCACTAAATACTAATTAAAAACAATAAGCCAAAAATAAGCTAAACTAAATATACAATTCATTATCAGCTTAACAAAACTTAAAAATTTGCTTATTAGCTTCACTCCGCCCGTCTGTTCGACCGTCCGTCAGTCTGTTTATAAAACTTTTAAGCTAGAACATTGAAATCTTAAACGTGGATAGGCTCTTAACAAAATTAATGTTGTAGAACAACTTTTATCTACTCACCTCCATTACGGAGCTACAGCCCCTCAAAGTTAAAAAATAGCTTATTTTCAAATGTGTATATCTTGAGTTCTACTTAATATTTTCTAATTTAACAACGCCAAATGACAAGATATTATTGTATCATTTAAAATGAATATCAAAATTATAAAATTTTTTGCAATTTAGTATTTAGATGTACGGTTATGTGAGGACAAAAATTTCGCTTTCTTTATAACTCCGGCACGGTTTTAGTTAGAATCTTGGAATTTCGAAAAAAAAGTGTCTTCGTTTTTTGGAAAATGTACTTTTTGAAAAACTTTTGATTTTGCATCCTACCTTGTTTTTTTTTTATGTAGAAAGGCGCCACATATTGCTATTAAAAACATCAACAAAATGAACAAAAAAGAAAACGATGAAATTTTAAGATTAAAAGACAATTATGCCATTATAGTTTTGAAATATTTAATATATAGTTCTTCTTTTTTGCTATATGTATTTTTTTCACCGCCACTGTACCCTTTAGTTTCATACAATGCGTCACGCATTTAAACATAAGTAATATTATTAATTTGGCTACTGAGAAGTAATAGTATATCAATATAAAGACAAAAACGATTATTATAGGCTATATATTATAATTAACCATATATTTATTATTCTATTAATTAATTTCAAGCAGCAGAAATTAACGCCCCGTAAATTATGCATCACGGTAATAAAAATCCATTAAAAGTTTCTTTTTTTTTTTTTTAGGGACTTCGGTAGCCTAGTGGGTAGGCGTGTGGCGTATTATTCGAAGGAGTGTGGGTTCGATCCCTGCACAGGTCGTAAGTTTTTTTCTTTACATACCCCCCTTACGACCTAATATAATGTAAATATATAGTATATAATATAAACAAAATAAATAATATTAGTATATAATTTAATAATAGTATAAAAAACCTGTAATGAATGGCCTTAGTAGCCGATGGTTCAATAATATTGCATTACATTTATGTATGTAATATTAATATAAATAAATAAATAAATATTTTTTTTATATTAATTTATTTTTAATTTAACCTTTTTTTAATCTCTTTAAAAGGTGTCAAAAAAATGGAAAAATTGAAAGTTCAGTTTTATTAAGGACTGTAAAAGATTTCAAAAAATAAATATTTGTTAACAAAAAATAATTATTCATAATAATTACGGGGACGTGATCATAATAATATTAATATCATGTGGCCGTATTTTGAACCCAATATATTTCAACTGAAATTATACAACGACTAAATCATTGCTCCATTATTTTGTCATTTAATCATTAATAATATGATTGTGGCTTCTAAAAATAAATGTCAATTAATAACCAATTGTGGTTCTGATCTCATTTTTTTCTGATTCGAATGTCCAACTGTTATATTCAATTTTCTTTATATTCCATTCATTAATATTATTTTTACATTATTTCGGCAAAAACGTCTTTGGGATATATTATGATTAGACTACATTATAAAATGGATTTTAAACACTTCTTTGAGTCCTTCATTTTTATTTTTACTTCTAAGGTATTGAATATATAGTGATTGTTTGCAATACTTTTGAATTGCTGTCATTCGCAATATAGCTCACGTATTTCGTTTCATTTCCAGTTTCATTGACTTTTATTTCTGGTTTTAACTTTTGGTAACCAATTAGACTTAGGGTAGACAATTCTGCTATGCTAGCAGCCTAAGAATTTTTATTTATATTAATAAATTAAATATATTATGAATTATTATTTATACATTGTATTTATATAACATGTATCTTGTACTTTGACTTGCCCCCACTTTAAATATAAAAACAATATACAGGGGGTAAGTAATTTATCAAAATCATAAATTAACATTTTATATAAATTCCGTAATATTTGGTTAAGGTAGGATCTTGGTTTCACACCTTAATTATCTAATTAATCAAACTTCAAAGAAAAACTGTAAAATAAAAAGCTTTTATAATTTTAAAGAAAAAAATCTATATATTATGTACTTCAATTAGTGGATATACATATGCATATACTTACATAATATGTGGTACATATCATAAATATATAAATACATATAATATATATATTTTATATATGTAACATAAACTAACCAATGAATAATTATTTATTTTAAAATGTTCAATTGAGGAGGTAAATGTTTTTTTTTTTTTTCTTAGAAACATCTCGTTCCAACCTAAAAAGATCACCTAATCTGTCTCTTAAATTTGAACAAATTATTTTTTAAGAGCAATTAACATTATTTGTCAGAAATGTAATTTAGCGAGTCTCGAAAAAAATTGTTGTTTCTTTTTTTCTTATTATTATTTTGTTTTTGTTTTTTTTTTTCTGACAATTAATCAACACTTGTACAAGGTGCTTGTTACACTTCTTTTAAATTTAATTCTTTGTTTTTTTGTTTTTTGATATTTGTTGTATTTAAGAAAATTGAATTTAACCTCAAATTAAAAATAAATTAGCAAAAATATTATTTATGTGTGTGGTTGCGTTAAAAAATAAAAATAATCAACAAAACAAATTAAAAATATTTATGATCTTTTGAAAATGTGTATAGGTTATTTTGTGATGATAAATATGAACATTAACGACTGTAATCACCTTCTCTTTCTTTGTTTTATTATCTGTCTTTTTTTTTTCTTTAATTTTGATTCTAGTTTTTCTTTTTTTAAATCATCAGTTGTTTTGTTTTTTTTTTTTTTTTAATTTTCTGATTAATTTTATATAATAAGTTTGTATCTAAGTATTTAATGTACAATGTTGGTGGGGTATTTAATCTTTTGTGATGATGTGCAAACCGTCATCAAATTAACTTGACGTATTTTGCCAGAGGACTTAGGATATATTTTTATATACATATGTATATGCATTGTTAATATATGAATGTACATAAATTTCGCAAAATATATTGCAAAGAAGCTATATTATACGAAATATGTATATATTAAACTTATATCTGCATATATCGTAATATATTTTTAGACCGTAAATCATCGTTTAAAATTTCATTTTATCAATAAAAATTTGAAGAAATTTTAAGTTTAGGGAATATGAGTTTTACCAGTTTTGCTAAATTAAATATCCTTATAAGGCATATAAGGAAAAGGATAACAGATTTTAAGTAAAATACATTCGATATATAACGAGGTTGGTGATTAGAAGTTACTGACCATTAATTATAGTACGAATAATATTTTTAATTCTTTTTGTCTAATAGAATTGAAGTAAATCTTAACAATGCTTTTCTAGTAAGAGGTTTTTAAAATATTTAAACATATTAATTTTCTTAAATTGTAAAAGATATGATTTAAAAGCGGGCTCATGAGACCCTTTTAGGGTATATTAACTTTTATTTGCCACTTATAATTTAATAATAAGACTATTCCGGAATTGTTAGAAAAAGATTTTGCTTCCTCATCAAAGAACTGTGGCATGAATTAAGGGAAATGTACCTTTTCAAATTGGCGAAAAATGTTTAAACTCATATCAATCTATTTTATCTGTAATTCTATCCACTTGAACTAATCCGATTTCAGTACTTATATTTTATTATTAAGTTTTCTGTACATTATGTGATTATTATTGGTAAAGGACAAAGGTATATTTTTAGTTCTTTCGGTATACAGTCAGAATGAATATTAGATAATTGTATGAAGGCGACTGTGTGCGATAATGGTATAGAGTTTTAACATTTTTCGTCTTAATAAAATATAAAAGATTCGAAAATCTAGAAGTAATATTAAATATTTCAAACCATATATATATATACATATGTATATATACAAGCCTCTATCATACATAAGTCATACAAAGAAATTTGTATTTATGCATTATTTTAAACAAAAATAAGAGACATACATCAGATTATCAAATACCGTACCAGTACCCGTAACATTATAAAGTTGATAAGCATTAACAGAAGAACCTTAGCACATATTTGAAATAGCCACTAAAGTGAGATATCATAAAGTTATAGGTGATAAAGTGATATTTCGTGACTAGGTCTTGTTGACACTTTTAAATGAGCCATATTCCGACTGTGATTTAATGATTCATTTGAATGGGGTATAAAACCATATATTTTTGTAAAAAATGTTGTATCATAAAGTCATAATATATTTTTAAAACGACCGACCGACGTAGAGTGCTCTATTGTTGAAATGTGTATGTAAAAAAATAATTAGAAAGGAATTTAGAGTTGATTACAAAATCAGGATTTCAATAATTTGCTTAGATGGGGCGCTTTTTAAAGGTTATTAAAGTTAAAATATGTATGTAAGAAAATTAATTAGAAGGGATTTTATATTTGATTGCGAAAAAAGGATATGCCCTATTACCAAAATGAGCTTTAATTCGGAAGAATTTGGGAGTTGGTTTTGGATAATTATAGTTTAATGAGCGTTTGGGGGTATTAGTCTCTACAATATTATATTATTTGTGTTTATAATATAGATATAAAAAAAAAAATTACGAAGGATTTTAAAGTTGGTTAATTAAGTTTAATAGATTCTATTTTAAAATAGTTTTAATTGAATCGGACATAACGCCGTATGTCTTTATGATTCATTCAAATGAGTCATAAAGTCATAAAGTCATTTTCTCATAAAGCCCCATAAAATTTGTGGATTATGGCTTTATGACATCTCTCCATAAATTACTTTAATTAGATTCATATTGAAATCTTTTCAACTTGAAAACAAACAACAACAAAAAAAGTCTTAAATTATAGGTGCATCATAAAAATATTTTTTTTTTTTTCACAAAAATCTGATTATATCAAAATATTTGATCAGTTTTAATTCATTTTAAAAATGGAATGTTAGAAATTATTTTACAAAAATTCTTTTTACATAAAAAAAAAAAACAAAAAGAAAAAACAAAACATTAAACAGCAGCTAAAATGATCAATTACTCTTATTCATAAAATTTTCATAACTCGATTTATTTATCCCGCCACAATGTTTTGTTAAACTTATGATAATTCAAGAATAAAAAAGTGAAAAAAAAAAACAAAATATTGCACTTCTAAACTATTTTAAAATTTCTGAATTCTAAATTTTGTTTTATTATTTATTTTTTATAATATCCAGATTTTTATTTGAACTTGACCGATTGGATTTGCTACTTACTATATACATATGTACGTATCAGTGGTGGCATAGACGGCACTTTAGTACCAAAATTGGTACTTTTTCACATCTGGCGTACCATTGCACGATTTTATGAAAAATTAAAAATTTTGGCACTATTTTAAAAATATTGTGAAAACATCTCAAAAACAGTGTATTATTTAATTCAACTATGTATCTACTTGATTATGTATTTATAATTTAAATTATAAAATTTTATAATTTCGTAACTTATCAACATGAAGAAATTAAAACAATGAAAAACATATCTATTACAAATTTCTAAGCAAAGGTAAGAAACTTCAAAAATACTTGAATAAACGTTTATTTTTAAATGTTGCAAGAAGTGCAAAAGATATGTTGTTTATTTCACATTTCTCAGCTAATGGTGAGAAAATATATTTTCTTCTCTTACTTTGAACAAAACTTCCCTACGAAATAGATTAAAAACAGAAACTATTTCGTCAATTTTGGCTACAAAAGATTTATTAAAAGCCAGCAACACAAATTGTTTTAATTTTAATTTGGCGAAAAACGAGGGTTGATATAAAAATATAATTAATACAAATGATAATGCCAGTGATATCGGTTATTCGGATTAAAATGTTTCTATTTAACTTTTTTACTTAAGTATAGGATATTTTTTACGCACAAGATTAAAAAATTCTAAAATTTAATGTGTGTTCATTTGTTTTTTTTTTTATAATTTATATTTATATAAAATTTTGTTCTGTTTTAATTATTTTTTTTGGTACTATTTTTCCAATTTTGGTACAATTTTCTGTATTTTTTTAAATGTATATAATGCCAACACTGGTACACATATATACAACATTAACTATACGGATCAGATAATTCTTTTAAAAAAGATCAATATTACTGATATTTAGAATTTTGTTTATATGTGTTTTTTTTTTTTGTGGACAAGATCATCAGATCTTATTCAATTCCAGAATCCAATTTTAAAATTAAATATAAATTTAAATCATATGTATATAGAATTAATTTTTTAATGATTTATTTTCGGTAATCAATCAAAGAAAATTCATTTGTTTTTTTTTTTTTTTTTACTCTTTGAAAATTGGATTTTTAAATATCTTCACTTCTATCATAAGTATGTAATACCGGACTAATAAACGTTATCAGCAATATTATTACGATTCATCACCCAACATTACCTTTCCTATACATATATTATACGAGTATCAATATTCTTGAATGAATTTTTTATTTGACAGAGTATTAGTATAAGATTTAAGAAATCACGGTTATTTTTTTTTTTTTACCTTATAACAAGGTAGAATGTAAATCAACGGTTTTTAAAAGCGCAAATTTCCAAAAGAGAATACAAATTGTGTAGAATTATGACTTGCACCAAAATTTAAAAATTTTATATAAGGAAAAATGTGAAAATTATGACTTTTCTGGAATTTGTATTTGTATTATGACTGTGGAATATAACTAACAAAAACCGTTAACACACGTAAAAATATATTACTGGAGCTTTAATTTTTATATCTTGCCGAAGAAAAATGTGTACAGGTGCTTAAGTTACAGATGCCTAATAGCAAATTTTCAATCTTTGAGCCCTAATAGCTCTTAAAAAGGGTGTGGTACTAAAAAATTGTCTATGGAAACTTATACTAATCCTAAAAGTTCTTTCCTGTCCTCAAAATTTCAAGTACCTATCTAAAGGCTTGCCGGCGAGTTATGAAAAAAGAAATTTCATACAAACTGTGGTTTAACGCTAAATAACGGTAACGATAACTGGACTTGGGCTTTAATTTTTATGTCTTGCCGAAGTAAAATGTGTATAGGTGTTTAAGCTACAGGTGTTTAAAAATAGCGAATTTTAAATTTTTGAACTCTAATAGCTCTTAAAAAGGGGTTGGTCCAAAACAATTTTTTAGCAAACTTATACTAATTCTAAAAGTTATTTCTGTCCTCAAAATTTCAAGTCTCTATCTAAAAGTGTTCCGGAGTTATGAAGGTAGAAAAACAAGCAAAATTTGGTTTTCACATAACGGTATATTTAAATACTAAATTTAAAAAAAATTAATAATTATGATATTAATTTACAAAGTTGAAAAAATGTTAAGCAGAACATGAAATATATGCATTTAAATTATGCATTGAGGGGCCGTAGCTCCGTAATGGATGGGACTGTATGAAAAAGTTGTTCCACAAAATTATTTTTTTTATGAGACGTACCCATGGTTAAAATTTTTTTTTCTATCTTCAACGGTGTAGAAGTTTTGTAAACAGACAGACAGACACAGACAGACAGACGGATGCACAGAATGAAACTAATAAGCACACTTTTTCAAAATTTTTTTGGAAATGTGCTAAAAAGAAAATAATTTAAAAAACTGAACTCATTGATATTATCACTTATATTTTAATAATGTATAAAATGTCTAAAGTTGATTTGATCTAATGGGTTTTTAACAATATGATTTAAATGCTAATGAAAATGCTTTTTTTAAAATATCTGTTGTATAGTTGGTAAAAGATTGTATCTTTGTATGATAAGAAAAAATATTTGACAAGAGTTTACATTTGGTGAGTCACAAAAATTTGATTCTATAAATAACTTTTTCATAATAGCCATAGTTAAATAAAAAGCATTTATAAGGTTTATTTTTTAGTGTGAATAGGTGGGAATCACCGAAAGACGCTATTTTTTATAGTGTTAACAAACAAGAACGATTCATTTATCAACACGTCGAACTTTAGACTCACAAAACACCATCTCCTTATTACAAAAAAAAAATGTTTTAAGAGATCTTTAGTGCTTTTGCTTTGTTTCAGTAAGGAAAAATACTGTTAAAAGGATGCAGAAGAAAAAGATAAAGAATGCAGAATTGGTTTGAAGTTTATATATAAGAATTTGGTGAACAAAGATGTTGACGTTTTCCTTAAGCCCTTTTTTAATTGAAAATATAATTATCTCGAATTTTAAAGAAAATTTGTTATGAAAGATGGCTCATCCCAATGTCATTTTAGTGACTCCTGCAACAAATATGTGAATTATATTGTACTCTTTACATTTTATATCTATTATTTTATTGTTAGTATGATTTCATAGATATTGAGAAGAACATAAGACGAAAAGAAAATTTTAAATTGTTATAGGAAACGCAGAAAGCGCAAAAAGATTTCATACCTTAGAAATTTTCTTCAAGCAGTATGTTTCAAAAACTCTCAGCAAAACATTAAGATAGAGATAGGTGATTATTTTTCGCCTATTTATTTTTTATTAAGGAGATTTCAATTTAGAGAACGTTCCACTTAGAGACATTCCACTATGCAATTTTATTTAACAAATTGGAGTATAATTCTTTAAATTAAATCTAGTTTAAGAAATTTTAAAAAAACTTTATTGGTTCAATGATCAGCACAAATTAAAACTAACCTTACATACATCAGACAATAGAAATGAAATAGTTATTTTTCAGATTCCGCAGTATAAATGATAATCAGAATCTAAATGCTTCCTAAGGGAAAATGCAATCATTATAAGTCATTATAAAGTAAAATCAGTTTTTTTCTGATTATTTTTTTTTTTTTTGTAAATTCACTTTATAACAAATTGTTAATGTACCCATTTTCTATGCCTATATATAGCACTTTAAAAAAAAACATTACAGACTTTAGGTGTTTTACATGAAAATATCTTTCATATAATTTAAAAATTTCGAAAATGCTGATGAATTGATTCATAATGCATTTATATTTTGTTCATTATACTTAAATTCTTACATTGTTTATCTTCTTTTTTTGTTCTTTGTCTGTTGTAAGTATGTAAGTATGTAAACCTATTTTTATACTTATGTATATTGTTTAATTATTCGATTTATTTTCGAAAATGATCAAAAAAGAAGGAACAAAACAAAAACAAAAAATTATTATTATTAATGATTATTTTTTGAAATGTTATCTAAAAAGATTAGCAGCTTTTGCGCTTCTGGATCAGAAGTTTTTTTTTTTTTGTTCTTTAAAGTCAAATGGTATAGTAGGTCTGTTCTTTGATGAACCACGAAAAAGAGAAAAACAATGAATTATATGTAAAAGGTTTATAGGTCAAATTAAGATTTTTTATTTTGTTTTCTTTAAATATGAAATAAAAAGGCATTCAATATACATATATTATAAACAGTAAAGGAGTTGAGAGGTTGGGGTGGTTTTTTTTTCTAATTAAATAGACTAATTATATTGTACTTTAAATTTAAATAATATATGTACATTTAAACGAATATTAAATTATTAAAATGAGTTTCAGTTCTATACAGGATCAGATAAATGGCGCAGCTAACAATTTTTCAATCAAACTGATGTATTAAACCTTGATCAGGTTATATTCAAATAAATATATAATTAGTAATGGTCAAAAATTGGCCTAAATGTCTACATTCAAATTTAATGTTTTAAATATTTTTGATTATCACATTTTTATTTTTTTGTTTTTCTTTGCCACGGTTCTAAATATTTTCTTCATGGCACTATTTACGCGTATGTATACAGAAAAGTTAAAAAAGATTGGTCAGTTGGAAGTGGTCAAAAATATTATAAATATAGTTAGAATTAAAATCCATTTAAGATTAAGGAAATGATTTTTTCGATACTCCGATCGTCCCGAACACTAAATTCAAAGATTACAAAATTAATTATCAAAGTAAAACAACTTCTATTTTATTTATAAGTCTCTTTTTTTAGGACATTTTTCAAAAATAATTTTAAAAATAAAATTGGTTTATTAGTTTCACTTCATCCGTACACTTGTCTATTAACAAAATTTTTATACCCTTAAAAAAAGAGCAATGGAATTTTACCGAATGTTAATAGAACAATTTTTTTATGTTGCTCTCCAAAGCTTGAAAAACTCCTTCAAGCTTTTACCTTTATCTCGAAACAAAATGCTGCGAGGGAGCGCTTTTAAATAGAATCTTGAAATGTTGAGCAAAAATAAATCTTTCAGGGTTACCTTACTTGTTCCACCCACACTGTTTAAAAGTTATAGGCGTAAACAATTGAAAATTTGATATTTTAGACTCCTCTAACTTCAAAGTAGCATACAAAAATTAAAATCTACACATTATAATTTTACATATCATTCTTAATTATACAGAGTTTCCTTAAAACTGAAGAAAGTGTTTATTGATATTTTACAATTTTTTCTTATATTTGAAGTTCTAAGACAAATGACAATGAATTCTAAACTGTTTTTATTGTCCTTCGGAAAATATTCGCCTTAACAAATTTCTGGTTTTACTTTCTTCCTGCTATTTTTTATACTCTTAGTATAAAGATAGCAGAATAAACGTATTTTCAAGGGTATAATTAATTTGCCATTACGTTTGTGACAATTAAAGAAGTTGAGTTTGATATAGACTCAAGTGTATGGATCGGATCAGAATCGAATTCTGAGTCTATTAAGCCATATATGTCCGTGTATTCGAGTAGCCATATAGTAGCTATATAGGTTCAAGTAGCTACCATACAACTTCTTCATTTATATGGAAATAACTCAATGTCTATTGAAGCTAGGTATCTGAAATTTTGTAAAAAAATTTCAAGTTGCATGTTAACAACTTCTGTAAAATATATGGTTTTTCATATAAGCGTAATTTATATTCTTATAACTACGTACTTAATAAAGTTAGTCATCTGAAATCTTATAAAAAATTATTAAGTTTAATGGTAATAACTTTTATGAAGTTTCGTGCTTCTAGCCCAATAGATTTAGGCTTCCTGCACATCTTGGAAGTTAATAAAAATAAGGTATAAGCAGGTTCAGGTAGATTGCTTATATTGCAAAAAAAAATTAAGATAGTCATCTAAAATCTATTAAAAGATGATCAAAATTTATGAAAACAGCATATATTACGTTCATAAGGGTATCCCAGAGTTGATACAGTCCACTCTACTACATTCCTTCTCCTTTTTATTTAAAGTCATAAATCTATTAATCAAATTCATTATTTTATTCATTATTCTCATTAACATTTTAATCGATTTTTATTCATTTTTTTTCTTATTTTCAAATAGGTACTTTTAAACTAAAATTTAAAAAAAAAAACCAAAATGTAACCATTTATAAATTTGAAAAGGTTTTTAAAATTTCCAAAACAAAAAAAAAAAACAAAACCAAATGAAATGAAAAATATTAAAAATAAAAAATTTGAAAAATTATAAAAGTCGATTATCTAATCGAAATATAATAGATTTCATTAATCATTTTTTAGAGTATTTATTTTTGAACTTGTTTCCAATAATTGTTGTCCAATTGTTGTCCAACTAAACAACAGTAACTTTTACAAAAAAAAAAAAAAAAAAAATTAATTTAACACCTGGATGAAAACAACAAAGGCAGGAAAAGAATTTATTGGGAGCACCTACTGAATTTTCTCTTCTATTTTTTATATTCACACAATTCGTATAAAATATAAAAAAAAAAAAACAAAACACTTATAAATAATTAATAACATGCAGTCTTAACTTGATGAATCTTTTGATGGTGGATACATTTGTCTTATGAATTATATAAAAATTTTTGAAAATGTATATGAAAAAAAAAACAAAACACAGAAGAAAATTGAAGGTTAACAATTTAAAAATTTTAAATCGTTTTTAAATGCAATTATTAAGGTTAAATCTTTTAAAATATTCTGTTTTTTTTTTTTGCTCAGTATGAAGAAAAATTCATTAGTAGCTCAAAGAACTAAATAATTCCATAAGATTAATTATATATAAAAATTTATTTGAAATATTGTTTCCTCATTTGAATTTTCCTTCAAAATACAACTGGTCGCAGAGCCCTTTGTATAAGAATACTTATCTATCCCCCTTACAGAACAACAACAAAATTTTCTTATTAAAAGAAAAGCAATAGTTTAATTGTTTAGAATACATATCATATTGTAACATCATATATACACATTTTCTAAAGCCCCGAAGTTCGTCGAGATCCGCCATAGCAAATGAAAAGTAATCGCAGTAAATTTTTTCGTAAAACAAACAAAAATACACAAGGTGAAATATGCAAAGGACAAACTAACCAAGTAGTATGTATTAAGATCTAAGAATCTCGAAATACGACAATGTATTACTAAAGTTCACAATACTGAAATTAAGCTGAAACTGAACGACTTGCTGTCGATGAATATGAAAAATGAAAAATTCCCCTTTTGTATTCATCATTTAGACAATGATGAATACAAAAGCGGAACAATAATGAAAGCAGTATTAATAAGAAAATAAAACATTGTTATGGACTTGTAAAAATGCAACGTTTTGATTAGCTGCATTAAAATTCTTTTTACTTCTTCAACGTTAAGTTTAGCTTTAATTTCTTCGGTCGTAATACAGAACTAAACCATGAAAAAATCCTAAACACCGAAAACTACTTCATCAATCAAAATTCCAAAATTCCAAAATCCCAAAATCCCAAATACTAATATTCCAAACCACTTTCGTTATCATAATTCGTTTTGAATTTTTTTATTTCAGATGTCGATTTAATTAATGAATTTGACACCAACTATAAAATCTCACCAAATTATTTCTTCTTACATGTGTGTTTCAACGATAAAATTCTTATAATAGTGGGGGCTACCGCCCCCAAAGCCCCGCTAAACAAATTATGGAAACCCTGATTTTGTAACCAACTCTAAAATCTCTGCTAATTCAGAATTTGGTATATACATATAATATATACATATTCCGAAAAAAGCTACAATCCTGGTTTTGAACCCAACTATAAAATCTCACATGTGTGTTTCAACGATAAAAATAATAATAATTTATGTGTGCGGAATTCGAACTCACACTCCCTCTGTTTACACCGTGTTATGTACGCTCTTACCCTAGGTCACCGAGGCCTCATAGTATTATTATTATGCTTCTCCAATTTCTTTCCGCATTCATTTATAAGTATATGTAAGTATAAAATTTTTTGCGGTATTGAGAGTATTAAAACATTTGATGAATGTAACTAAGTGACAACTTTTTGACTTATTGTAGTCAATGTGATATGATTCGTTTTGAATTTATTTGTTTAAAACATTTGAGTTGTATCTGAATTTTTTATACTTTAGATAGTTATTAAATTACTTTTGTTTTTAAAAATTGATACAAATACACTAGATAACGGTGATAAATCATTGGCTTAATTAAAGCAACTTTTGTTACTGTTAAAATTCATTCTAAAGCACTTTTATAGCAAGACGTTAACTTAAAACCCAGATTTAAATGATAACAAAACGAAATAAACTTATATTCAATACATAAACCGGAAAGTTGAATTATATAACAAAAATGTATGTGAAAATGTTTAAAATCTTTACAATAACATAGTTTATAAACTAATTTATACACATAAAACATAAAGATTACAAGAAGTAAATAGCTAAAATTAGGAAACCAACTTCAATCCTGTAAAACAAATTAGTTGAAATTTCCTACGTATCCAATAAGTTCTCAACTAGTTTTTTTTAAAAGTGATAGTGCCTTTTTTCTTGTCAAAATAAAAAGAGGTAGCATATAAAAAGTATATACAGTATACAGGGAGAGGTAAAATTTTTAAGTTTCGGAACATTTTTGACATTCTGAATTTTTTTATAACGCCTGTAGTGATATGTAAAAACCATATGACAGACATAAACTTTAATTACAAAAATTTATCCTACATCAGGTTTTTTTCGGACACAACCACTTTTTGTTCGATTCAACAGTTTTTTTTCGGATACAACCAACATTTTATTCGGATACAATCACTGTTTTTTGGAAAAAATTTGTTCTTCTGTCTCTATCGCTTGCATGTGATTTTAGAATTTTTCATTACTTTTTTTCTTCCAGAAAAAAACCATTAACACTTAAAAGACTAGAACAGAATAGCCTTTAAATACCTAAATACAGTCAATGTTTTTGTATATTATCTAAATGGAGTTCAAATTCGATCTCTAAATAATTTGTTAAATTTTAAATTAGAAAAAATAATTATATATATATATATATATATGTATATACAAAATATCATAAATCTTCCATTGAAAAAATAGTAATTTCTGGATCATTCTGAGTAATGTGAGTCTCAATATCAACGGATATTAAATGTCCCGAATGAAAAGAATTCCAAATAATATTTATACGGACATATGTATGAACAGAAATCATTAAAAAAATTAAGATTAAAATTAGAATTCATAATAATTTTCTATATATTATTGTTAAAAAAAATATGAAATTGATACCATCTTAAATTTTGTTTTTTGTTTTAAGTTTAAAAAAAAATATCCTTGTTTGTTTTATTTATGGTAAATATAAAACAATTTATTTCAAAAGTTAATTTCAGAATTCGTCCGGCGATCTGTTAAATTTTAATATATTGGTTAACGCAATTTATTTAATTTACTGCATTTAATTTAGAGTAAAAAGGAAGATTAATATAATTAATATCATTTCAACATTTGTTTAAATGTCTTGAGATTCAATTTCTAGCTGTGGAGATGCAATACTTAAAAACAGTTACACCGTTATAATAAATTTGTCTTTCTTAATGTTGAAATACTTTTACAACAATATGTGAACCTTTCAAATCAAATCCTCGTGGATTTAATAACTCTACCTACGTTCGTAATTTTCATTGAAAAATGGCCTCACGTGGTAAAACTCTGACTTTAAATAAACTGCATTGCGATAATTAAGTAGAAACAGTTATAATAACGTTTATTAATATACAGGTCCAATTTTGATTCGAGTAATGCGTTTTTAACCTATTCTTATTTTTTTTCTTGCTTGATTACGATGGTAGTTGGGAATCATCGAAAGACGCTAAGGAGCGTTAGCAGAATGATTCGTCTATCAACTTATGAGACTTCTTTAATTGCCTGAACCTCACCTTCCTTTTTAACTAAACAATTATTGTACTTTCAGTATTATTGTACTTTACTCTAGAATAAAAATACATTTATGGCTTGCAGGAACGTAATGAACGAAAATGTTAACATTATCTTTAAGTCTTGTAAATTGAAAATGTATTCATCCTCGATTTTACAGAATATGTGAGGTGGAAGATGATTCCACTATCACGATATTTTAGTCACAATCGAATTTCTGTGTAGTGAAACTGAGAATTGAATTGGGTATAGAGGTAGGCAATGAAGCCTTTTTTTGTTTGTTGAAAAGCTTTGAGTGAAGGTATCAAACTTTTTATTTCGTCAGAACAAACTCCCACTACCATTTTTTAAAGCAGAGTAAGATAACCTATACCAAACGACGAGATCCCATTGGAAAGAGCGTTGACTTGACTTTGGGATCGTTTTTTAATCTAATTCAACCATTTTGTACTTTACCAAGAAATCATAATGCTTTTTACCATGTAACCACCTTGCCCCTTGTAAATATTTTGCTATTCTGTTAACTATTTGTTTGAACTTATTATAGATAAGTTATAAGTTTATAAGAACCTTGTGGTTGTTGACCATAATATACATTCAATCGCGAAGTGTAAAATGTTTTGCGTAATTTACAATAAAAAACAGTTTTTTATACCTTATTCTGCTATAGCTTATTTTGTATCTGTCTAAAGCTGCCTGAAACTGCAAAGCCAGCGGAAAGTTTCAAAGTTTCATTGTAATTTTAATTGAAAGGGTTAAAAATGAAATATTGAAAAGATGAAAATAAAAAAAAACTAAATGTAAAAATTGGTTGATTCCTTAATAATGTGGTGTAAATTATTCATAAATTATATTTCTTAGAATTATTAACGTAGATGTAAAATACCAAAACTTTTTTGGGTATAACTTTTTGAACAATTCTGTTATAAAAATGCAACTTAATAGAACAGAATTAAAGTGAAATATATAAAATTCTACTTAGTAATTTTTCTTATATAATTTTCGGATTAAAGGTTCAAAACCGAATTTCAATGATGAGTTTCCAAAATATTCAATATTCCTAGATCAGATTGATGAGATTAATTTAAAACATCATACCTGAATATGAAAAAGACTACAATTTTATATTCCAGGATAAAATTATTTTATTTTTAAAAAAGCTTTAAGAATTGAATCCGTTTTATTCCTTTTGTGTTCCGAAGGATACGAATCCGAACAAATTTAAGTCACACTTTTTTATCAATTGTAATATTGAGAATTTTACTATTTTTAAAATAAATCCTAACATACAGATTTACTCTAAATTGAGTTATTTAGGTTTCTTTAGAAAAAATCTTTTAAAACTAAATCTCTTTTGGAATTGACATTTTGTTTTATACTACCACTAAAGTGTGGATTGGGATCGAGGTACCGTGAAAGATACTACTACAAATTAAAGTAAATTGTAGTAGTTCAGTTAATACTCATCTACATTAAATAAAATTAATATCTTCAAACATTTTTTTTAACTTTTAAGGACGTTCGAAATGTATATGATAAGGTCTTAATGTAATTGTTACATTTTATCAGAGTTAAGAAATTTTAAATTATTTGTGCTTTAAAACGTCCTTAATCTGAATATTATACTAAGATATGTTTATTTTTAAATATAATTAAAGGGTGTCCCAATAGCACAGAATAAAAATAAATAAAAAAAAATGAATGGCAAAAATATTTACTATTATTTTTGAAATTCAGCGAATAGTGTAGTGGTTAACACACCGTCGCCTTTCACATGAAAAGCCTCGTTTTCAAAAACCGGTTGGGGTAGATTAATAAAAAATAATATATATTTTTCTTATAATATATAATTAATATCATATTGTAATATATAATAGAATAATAATAAAACATAATTCTTGTATAGGATAATAGATGGCGTAGAAATAAAAGAAACGTCTCACAGTATTGTACTCGTACAATGGCTACAGTCGAGTAATCAACGGGTTAGTGAAATTAATGAATCAAGAAACTGAAGCTTAATCAAATATGAATAATTAATGACTTTTACTGGATGCCCTATGCTCATTAGTATGAAGATGATTTTAAACAGATTCTTAAAAAAGATTACTTTTTTACTAGAATTTTAAGATTAGTAGAATTTTTTTTAGAAACCACTTTGTAATGGTTCGATTCTACTATTCCAACTATATTCATAGTAGAAACTCAGTTTTCCAAAAATTAATATATCACCGAACATTTTTTGCCATGTCTGACTATCGCCATGTTTGAGTTTAAGATAGCCAGTTTTTAATATATCTGAAGCGTGTTATTTTTGGTGGTAAATTTATGAACTTGAACATAAGTCTGAACGCAACTAAAGACACAAAAATATAAGTATACTCAAAGATAGCCATTTTTTACAAAAAATTGCATAGAAAACAAAATTAACCATATAATGTTTTCTAATTATTACGAATTTCTGGCCATTAATATCACCGTTTACCATCTAAGAACACTGAGAGCACTAATGAGCACTGATTAATATTTAAAAAAAAAATTAAAAATTAATTTTTGAATTTTAATATCATGATTTCCTTTATTTACAAATAAATAAGAAGAAGTTTTTTTGTCCTCTGCTCAGTCTGTTGGACTCCACAGAGGTTTTTGTTGGATTTCTCAGTAGGTAGGTTTTTGAAATCATAAATCAATTTTTGTGATTTTTTTGAAAAAATCTTTGGAAGTTGTCTAGGTAAAATGTTCAGTCTGCACCTACTGAAGAATCCAACACACTCGAGCAAAGGACGAAACAACTTCGTTTTATTTATTTTTTGATTAATATTTTTTAGAAATATAATTCAAGAAAAAAGTGACATTTTTAATCATAATCATATACCATAAAATAATGCCATTCCATAATACATACTTTCTTAGCTTTTATTCTTTAATGTAAACCAGTAACCATATTACATTGTTATAGCTACAGGAGTAGATATGCTTCGTGTATAAAAATAAAAATTTACATTTACATTCATAAATATGAAACGAAATAAAATTCTTTTGCAGAACACCCTGTATAATATTTGTTTTGGTTTTTTTTTTCGTTAAACACAATATTTAAAAATAAAAATATACCAATTTTTCAATATTTAGTAAGTCATTTAGGCATTTTTTTTTTGTTACTTTTTTGTTCTCTTCTTTTTCTTGTTAAATTTTTTACCACAATTGAAATTATTCACTTGACAAAATTGAAGCCCCATCTATGCAACGTGCATTATATATAGTAATATTAATTTAATTTTAAACTCTCATTTTACAAATATGTGTATATACATATAAATATATATATATACAACTACAATAACAACAATAAAATTAATAATAAATAGTATAGTTTGTAATAGTTTGTTATGTTAACAAGATAATATTCAATATTCATTAATATAAGGACCCCAAAATGGAAGCGAATAGAATGGAGGTTAAAAAAAAAAATTGATTATGGTTTATATATATATATAAATATATCTATATCTATCTATGTAAGTAAATCCAATAAGTATTTTCCAGGTTGTGGTTAGATTTTTTAGACCTATATTATAATAAAGTTTTAGTATGCTTTTATGTTTTTTGTCATAAGTTGGTTTTAAATGTCAAAATAAATAAATTTTTTCTTTTCTTTTTTTAAGGATTCTTGATTATTTTTTATATATACATACATTTTTGTTTTTTTGTGTTTTATTTGAATTAGTTTTAAGACGATTACCCTGTTTCACGTCAAGAATATCAATTAAAGTCAATTGAGAAAGAAAGCGTGTGACTTACTTTTTATACATATACTTAAATGTTTTTACTTTGATTTTTTTTTATTTTTTTTTTTTTGTGTCTTAAAAATTATAATTTGGTTGTTTTTTTTTTTTGAATGAACCCTGTATTAAATTACTTTTATGATATTAATTTCATTTAAAAAGACAACATTATATAGTAATTTTTTGTTGTTTGGCTTTGTATAAACACTATCTGAAAGTTTTAATTTCATTAAAAAATTTAATGCGTATAATTTACGCGCCAAAAATACCGTTTTGTTTTTGAAATTCTGAATACTTTTATCTTCTAAATTATTTTTATTTTTAAAATAATTTTAATAAAATTAAAATTATATATATACATATATGTGCACTTAAAATCAGGTTAAAAAGATATACATAATTAAAATAAAATTAATTTAAAACTATCGTCATTTTTTAAAATAAAAATTTTTTTAATTTTCTGACGTTTTTTAAAAATAGAAATGCAAAAAAAAACAAAGATTAAAACTTCAATTCAAAAACTTCATTAATTTATTTTTCTCATTTTCATACATGTACGAAATGTTACGTTAGTTACAAATTGACTAACAGGATAAAAATTATGCAAGTTGGGAAAATGTGCATCTGAATTTATTGCACTTGCAAATAAATAATTTAAGTTAGACAAGACGCTGGGTAATGCATAGTTTCAATGATTTATGCAAATGTAATTTTTCAAATATACATAGTTTTAGAATTCATAACAAACGCGTCAATCATCTTGATGAAATTTTTTTCTTATTAACGTCGTATTTTTCATGTATTGCAAACTGAACGCATTTAATTCACATTTCAATTCTAGTAAAGCCGCTTTTAGTTAGCCTCAAGTTTAACCTTTAGTTTTACCTCAAATATAATTGATAAAGTTATAATAAAAAAATCATCATTTGGATTCTAGATACCGCCCTCAGAAACCTTCAATTTATTTTTATTTTGACTAATGTCATAAGTCAACCTTAAAGTCTACATACTTACTTGAAAGTGACTTTCTTGACACGCATCATTAGATTTAATGTTACTATAAAAGTCAGTAAAAGTTTTATTTTTAGTATTTTTTTTAATGTTTTTGAAAATAGATAGTTAAATTTTAAACTGAAACGAGAAAAAGTTTAGAATTGCCTGTGTTAATCGCAAGCATCAATGATTGAATTTGGAAAACTGGTATTAATATAAAAATGAAATGGTAACAATTTTAGCTAAATCGAATCAGAATTCAGTCCTAAACAAGAATATCTCGTCGTTCATCGCCTTCTTTAAGGTATATCACATAATGAAAATTCGTCGCGTATAAAAAAAACTTCGGATTGCTTTTCTAAAACGTTTATAACAATTGTAATTAATTGATAGAAACTACGACACTAAATCAAATACAAACTTTATAAATACATGATCGGTAAATCGTCCTAATTTTAGAAAGTACCTGTATAAAGCAACTAGTTAAAAATATTAAAATTATTAAAGTCTAAACTTTTAAATGAAAACAGTTCTATCTAAAAGTTGCTTATCTAACAGATCTCGAAATGAAGCATCCAACCTCCTCCAAAAAATTATTTTCATATGGGTTAGATACTTTGTTTTTTTAATATTGGCAGATTGATTATAAATGCGAAACAGAAGCTGAACTTATGTATAGAGAATTTTAAAGAAAATAAATATATTTTACCCAATTTTAAAATTAAAATTTTAATAATCCAAGATCAAAACGAATACTTACACAATATTCAAAAAATTTGACAGATTGACATTCCGCAACTTACTAATAGAAAACAAAATTATACAAAATTTTAAATGAATCTATAGACCTCAACTTAAGCTAAAGCTACGAAAAACTAGACAATTCCACGAGTACTGATCTTCTACTACAGCTCTAAAAGAACATTCTTGCAAACTTTGCTTCTAATAGCATGCATCGAATTAGGAATGCATAACAAGCAAACGAACAATGAAACTTTATGTCTTATATATTTCACATCGGTAAGGTATGATTATTCAGTAATTAAAGGTTATACAAATATGGCATACATATATTACATTAAAATGAATGTTAAAGAAAATTAAAATCTATATCTTTTGTTACTGTTTTTATATGTAAAATTTTTTACATCGAAAAAGTTAAGATCTTACAACTGTAACACTAACATTAAACGAAGAATTATTTACCTACAGATACTAGATATAATAAAACTTCAATGATTTTTGGTAAATATAATAACACCAAACAATTACTGTAAGAAACTTTCTAAATACTTAAATATGTGATCAGCTCTAAAGCCAACTTCTTTATCGTTTATTAATAATAATAACTGCTACAGTGATAGTTAGAGTTGCCTTCAATTATTACCTCAAGCAGGTAGTTGTTATATTTACTGACATTACTACCTATTGAATGGCGCAAGTGTTGATTGCTTCGTTCCTGATAGAAAAATTGTACTAATAATATGCGGATTCATTGTTCCCTTTGAGACCTACTCCCAAATTCAAAATTTCCGTATCTTCTCTTCCTATCATACTGCCTAGCCTATAAATTATAAACCCTTATAACCCGTATAATATAGTTATAAGGGTTTTCTACCATTACATTGGCTAAAGGAGATGAAATATTCTTGGTGTCTTTGGAAGATGCCCACCTCCCTTAGTCAAAACAAAAAAAAACAATAATACGGCATACGGCAGATAAAATTTTTACTTTGAAACTGTTTTTAAAAAAAATATTCATTAAAAGTAGTATTTTTTACATATGGAAAAATGAAAATAAAATAATAATAATATCTCTTTGGTTAATATCCTTAATATTCCATGGTTAAAAATCTCAAGACTTTTTAAATGAAAACTAACTTTGTCATACTTTTTACTAATACTCTTACATAGTATATAAAATTTCATAATTACATCTTGAAAACTTTTACCATTTTCAAAAAATGTTGTAATAACAAAAACACGTTGTTCCTTCATGTAACGTTCCATATTAACTAACCGCAATGTATTTAGAATATACCTAAAGAAACCTCGTATAAAGATTTCAGGTAGAACAAAAATGGCGGCAAAATCAAAATGATACCTCAATTTTGAACACCCTTTATAAAATAATTCTTTATTAAAAATTTCTAAGAATAAACTTGACATACGTAAAATGGATGTATACTCGTAGTTAAAAGTTTTATCAAAAATCAAATATTACCACCAAAGTTTTAAAGTCTTAATCAAAAAAGATAATTTAAAGAATTAAAAATTAAGATTTAAGATATCCTTTTTTAAAAATTTCACTATAGTTTAAGCCTAATACACTGCAATTAAATCAAACTTTAAATGTTTAATTGAAGACACAATTTTTTAAATATAGTATATAGTAAATTAAATTAAAAATAAAATCAAAGAACTTTGTCCTTTTATGTTACATGTATTTTTATTTTAGTTAATTGTAACCATATATTCCAGAAAAAAACTTTTTAACTCAGTCTGTCCGTTTGTTTACAAAACTTCTAATATGAAGAAAAAAAAAACGTGTAATATGAAGCAATCAAATTTTCACTATACATCCTCATTAAAAAATTAATATTCTAAGGTAACTTTTTTATGTAATCCAACACCTTACGAAGCTACAACCACACAAGTTGAAAAAAAATCTATTTTCAAATATTAAATATCTCAAGTTCTGTTTAATAACTATTTTTTTTTCAATATAAAAACTTTAAAATAAGGTTGTTTTTTTAACAAAAATATTATGCTTTATATAAATTATTTTTGAAATTTACTATTATTTGCAAAACAAAATTTATGCAAGATTTTGGTTCCGTAACATTAAAATCGTTAACTTTTCTTAGTTATTACTACTATAAGATTTCCTTAATTCTGCATGAATTTAAAAAAAAAAATTTCAAATTTTAATCCAAAAGTAGTCACAATTCTTAAAATAATTGTATTTTTTCATAATATTCGCCATTAAAAACCTTTGACTTTAGATACTTTCTTTTGAGTTGTATTATTTTAAATTTTTTATTTATTTCTGTTTATTCCTTAGCGTCTTTGTCTTTGTTCAAGTTAAATATCAAAATTTTATATCTTTAATTAAAATAGCTACTGTTTTTATCTGAATTAAAAATTAATAACATTTTTATTATTTGTTAAATTTTAAATTTTATTTAACAAATAATAAAAATATTTTAAACCATTGTGAAAAATATTAAAATTTTACGAAAATAAAAATAAAGGATCAATTTTATTCTATTAAAATATCCCTTCTAATTAATGCTCGTTCATTTTTAACAGATCGCATTTTACAAAATTAATTTTTACCAATAAAAAAATTACATTAATTTGTAGTTTTGTTTCTTTTTTTTTTTATATCTACCGGATGTAGCTGTAAATTAAATTACAAAAAATTATATCTAGAAATACATAATATATACTTATGTATTAAAAAAAAAACATGGCGATACTTCCGCAAAAGGGTTACGAGCTATTAAAATGACGTCACCACATAACGGTACTTTATACATATCTCCAAGTTTCCGAATATATATGGTATTCGGATCAATGCCGTGTTCTAATGACCGAAAAATGCATTCCTAATTTTTCTTAATAATTTGTAATATTTTACTTAAACCGTTATATTTTTCCACTACGACAGTAATTACAGTATAGGTACAGCAATAATTGGTAATGCAAAATTTTGTAACACATTTTCCGGCCACTAGATAACGGAAAACGTCCTAATGGCATATATATTCGGAAACTTGAAGATATAAAGTACCGTTATGTGATGACATCATGTTAATAACTAGTAACCCCTTTGCGGAAGTTTATCCAAAAACATAAATATGTACATATATAATATATATATTTCTATATAAATACACATTTAATCAATTCAAATGAAATGTAATTTAAGACTATTATAAATTTCAATCTAAAAATACCACTTTAATAAAAACTTATAATAATAATTATAACTTCCCATTAAAAAAAAAAAAAAGTAACATTCAGAATTAAATTGTTACATGTTACAATAAAATCTTTCGGATTTAATTTTAATGTTTTTGTTTTTTTTATCGTAATTTAATTTTTCAAAAACTAAAACCACAAATATATATTTGAAAATAAATTTATATACAAAGGTATGTATGTGCAAAATGGAAACAAAAATATATTGTATATATACATATTATAATACTCTTATATATATAGGATTTATTATTACCCCATGTTAATGGTTAAATAAAATCATTTTAAAGGAATACAACCAATAATCGTATAAACTTTTATTTCTACACTCAAAGTTAGTGTGAGTCCTTTCACATTCAACTTCATATCAATTAATCATTTTCACTTCATAAATTAGCTACTAAAGTTCTTATATATATATATATATAAACTATGTAGCTATATTCATATATATTTAAGTATTTAGGGTTACCAGAGATTTTAAGAATTCAATTTGCCTGCTTATAAAAAAAGGAGATGGTCATTATTAAACAATTAGAATATTTCTCTTTCTTAAAGCTACAGATTATATTAAAGGATTTATCTTAAATTCGATTATTGTTTATTGTTTAAGGCTTATAATTAATCTGCATGCACTTCCAAACTAATATTTAATTGATTGCAAGTTTCGTGCCTTTATAACTGCTTGGCTGTATAATATCTATTCACCTTTTTCTACATTCTTTATCGAGCTTGCATTGTACGTATCTTTCAACTACATACACTTCAGATTGGAATATGTAGCGAATTTTCCTAATGATTCTGAGTGTTCGGTTCCTGGCCCTGGTACTCTAGACTCAGTACCATCTGATGTTTTTAAACCATCAGTAAACCATTTCAGTACATATTGTCCAAGAGGAAAGCTCCAAGAGAAAGTTACTCCATTTCTTCTTGTTATTTAATCTTATCGTGAAAGTTTTTATAAAATTGTATTTCACTGTCATTTTATCTTGGAGAAGTTCAATAAGGGGTATACATTAAGTGTATTATAGTGGGGTATACATGAGGGGTAATAAGTATTAATATACTTTCAACAAATGTCTTAAACGATCCTAGCTACAATTTCATTATCTTAACTTTGACTCAAGCGATGATACGATAATATTTTAAATATTCTATATTTGGCAAAATAATATTACAATACAAAGTGTGTATTTGATTATGTTCACAGTCTGTATGTGATAAGAAAACATATACTAAATATTTATATTAATAAATTTCATTACTTTAGAGATGTATATAAACAAATTAGAAAACGAACTGATATGATTATACACAGACAATACAAATCTATTCCTAATGGCATTAAATGAGACATTCTTAAATTCATATGGCATTTCTAAAATATAAAATGGCATTGTTATATTAATTTTTTTAAATGTCTAATTTATTTACGATTAGTTGGATTGGAATCAAGACACGACTAGTGAATACTATACTAATTAAAATTTAAAAATATTTTATAAGTGTTAAAACCTCTTTAGTAATTATCAAGTCTTCAAATTTAAGCCTATGCATAATTAAAGTCTCTAAGTAATAGTAAACTTAAGACCCATTGATACGAGATAAAACATATACTTTTATATTACATAATTGTAAAATTATATTTACAACAAACGATTTTGACCGAAGATCTACTGAAAGATTTATGCAACTCTACGCCTTAGGAAATATTTTTTGCTACATATAGTTCAGAATGTCGGTTCAGTATAGTCCGAACTGTCGTCTTAAGTTAGAAAAATAGCGATAATTTCATTCTTTAAATAACTATATTTCTGTATATATGTATCTCTTCTCTATATATGTATATAATAAACTGATTCCTTCAACATAATTTTCTTCTTGCAGCATATTTTGTTATATCTAAAATTGTTGAACTGAATAATATAAATTAATATAAAGAAATGGTATGGCAATACTATAGATTTTCATATAGAAATTAAATTTTCTTCAACTTAAATTATCTCGAACTAATTTTCGAATATTTATTTTATAACATATAAAATATTAAGGATTTTTTAATGATGTTCAAATTTTTTGTTTACGTTCCCTATTATATTCACTAGAAATCATAAACAAAATTATTCCTTTTTTTTTTTTATTTTTAATGAGCTTTAATTTACATTAATTTAACTGATCATTTTGCCATATTATCTAAAGATATTCTCCGTTCATATAACAAAAAAAAAAAAATAATAATTTCATTTAACACCGAAACAAATAAATTAACAATATTATGAACAAAATTAAAATTTGGTTTTATGCTTTGTTTTTTTTTTGTTTTTTGGTTTTAGATAGAATTTTATTATCTTTGTAATAAAAATTAAATTTATTACCCATTTAGAGTATAAAAGATTGGTAGTTTAAGCTTCTTAAAACCAATTATAAATAAAATAAAATTTTCTTAAGAACACCCAACATTATATAAAATATAATAAAACTTGTATTAAAGAAGATGGGCCCATCACAAAAATTGTTTTACTAAAAACCATTTCATCAAAAGATCTTTCTCAAAAAAAATACATATTACAAACAGACATTTATCTTTAATCAATGATTAATGTATCAAAAGATTCATTGCAAAAATAGCTTTAATAAAAAGTCATTTAGCAAGTTTACCGTTGCACAAAAAAAAAACGACTTCGCAAATACAGTTTTTTACATAGAAAGGAAATTTCAAAGAAACATCGGAAATTTCTCATTAGACAAAAAAACCTTTCATAAATTTTCAGTTCACAAAACAGCTATTTCACAAAATTCGGACTTGATAAAAGTGAACATTTTTCAAAAGGCCGTTTAACAAAAAGAACATTTAACAAAAGGTGTGCAATGCGACATGCAAACAGCGATTAAATTAGTCTAGAAAAAGGGAAACTACTGATTTTGAGATCCAATTCTGGATATATATATATGTTATGGAAAAGCGAAAACCGTAGTTTGGTAACAACGTATTATAACCTTGTAAAAAGTGTATAACTTTGATTGACCTACAACCTCTCAACCAACTTTTTACATAGATATTTCAACAAATAATCTTAAAATATTGTAAATAAATTCTCAAAACACCGTTTAATGAATTTTCAATAATTTGCAACCAACTCTAAAATTCCTCCTAATCAAAATCTCTACTTTTTATAATATGGTAGTTTTGTGAAATAGATCTTTTATCCAAATATCCATTTGGCAAAGTGTATTTTTTACAATTTATCTGTTTATAAAATGTAGTGTTTTTTTTTAAGAAAGATAAATGGAATGAATATTTCATAGCAAAAGAGTTTTTTTGAGTAATTTTCCTTATAATTAAAAACACTACCTGTGCAGAATTTGAACCCGCACTCTCTCGGTTAATAAGCCATGTGCTTAACCAGTAGCCACCGAAGCCACAAGTTGACGTGCATTTATTGGCTAATCTTAAATGGGTAGGTGGGTTTAGTCAGTAAGAATATGACACTACCGAGGGGAAACTCTTGTTGTCTTTGAAAAATTCCCACCTCCCTTAGGAAAACAAAAAAAATTTAAATTATATCCCATATATTTTCTATTATCTTAACATACTTTTAAGAAAAACAGAAATAGCAACCGATCGTTTTTTTTTTTTTTTGTGAACTTATATTGGTTTTGCATACATAGAGGAAAGGAATATAAGTTTTCAAAAAAACGCACAGCTATATAATCTAATCCTAGCTATAGAAAAGTTAATTAGGAATAAAATGAGAGGAGAGTGAAGTAGATAAACAAGTGAGTTAATGCTTTCGAGAGATTGTAAGATTTAAGCATATCTTTTAGTGTATATTAGAGCATACCAACATTTCTTTACATACTGTTTAAGCATTCAACTTAAATACTGTTTGGAATTCAACTTTTAAGTGCTTGAAATAGCTTGCCAAAATAGCTTGAAGTCCCAAATAAAAGTTTTATTATTTTTTCCGAAAGAGAATTAAAGTATTTGAAGATTACTGCAACTGGTATTGTTATCAACTTGTGGTTAAAGTTGCTGATTAATACCTGATTGCTGATTTTATCCAAGACAATATTAAACAATATTTTTTTTTTATTTTAATATGATTTGCAAAAAGCTCTGTCTGGAACTTGCAAATTAATTAATCTTCCCAATTTTTTTGTCTTTACGAGGATCGGCGGAAATGGATCGGCGGATGGAAAGTCGCTTAATTATGTGTGCATACTGTTGAACTTTAATAAAGAAAAAATACCAATTTTAAAACCAAATTTTAGAATGGTACCTTTAATACAAATATACAGTTTTGTTTGAAAAATAATAATGTGGGAAAGGTACATGAGCAACTTTATTAAATCGTTATTTATGATGGTATATCGGCTTATGGCATACTATATTAACAATTCCAGATTGAAGGATTGAGTACATGCAAAACTTTAATAGGAGACATTAGTTGTTTTATATCTTTAGAACAGGTGTTTATCTCAAAGTTTCTACGCAATAAGGTCAGTGACTCAACTGTACCACTATAGCTAAATTGCGTGACTCTTGAGGTTAAACTGGGACAAATAGCTTTCTATAAATACGAATAGATTTGCATTTCATCGAACTAACCTAGCACAGTTTCAGAGGTTCCAGCCCAAATGTGCACAGAGGTTTAATTTGATTAATAATACAAATCACTATTTGAACGCAAATGTTGCGGGCAAAGCAATTTATAAATAAAATAAAACTAAATTTAATAGTGTTAAAAAAAATTAAAAATCACTAATTCAAAAATAAAAAAATTAATTTATAATTAGTTCAATTAATATCAATATACATAACAAATTTTCACTAAGTTATTAAATTAATTAATCAAAATTGATTATTTTCAATCAATTTACTTACTCTATTTTTAATAATAAAGAATTTCACACAATAATTTTTAGTAATAGTTTTCAAAAATTATTTTTTCTTTGATCTTTTATTGAACTCCATCGTTCTGATACATGAGTATTGTTATTAAAACAGCAGGAGTTCACATCTATATACGGAATCCATTCAAATACAATTAAAAATTAATGATTAATAATAATATTGAACACCTCTTTTTTATATTAAAATATAAACAGTGGTTTTAGTTTCATTTAGTTTTTTATTGAATATCAATTCAATCTCTCTTATAGTCTAATCAAAATATAATTTGATGTTATCTTGATTTTATTGATCATATTATTAGAATCCCACTTAACACAATGGGGTTTCTATTAAATGACCTTTTTTTTTTTTTTTGTGTCAGTTTTCATCATTTTTTACTTTTTTTAAATGCCAGATGCTTTAAATTTAAAGAGTTTTCATTAAATTTTTAAAAAAACAAAAAAAAAAAAAAATTTAAAATGGTTAAAAAAATAATGTGGTAATACGGTGTAGCAAAATTAAAATTCAAATTGAAACATCACATTTTTTTAATACCTTTCTTTCGATTAGCCGAAAGAATCAACTTCAGGTATCAACTTAAAGTCAGATTAAATTTTTACATGTGAAATTGGCCTTATTTAATTAAATATTTAGAAAAATTTCATTATTTAAAGATAAATTTATAAAATTTTAATATATATTAAAAACTAAGTTTACTGTTAAGCAATATTTTGTTCTGTAAGTTTTTTCAACAAGAATAAAAAGAAAAATTTATGAAGTTTCGATCTGTCGAATTCGAATCTTTACAGATGTAATAAACACCATAACAAAAAAAAAAGTGGGCATCGCTTTAAAAAAATTCTGTATATGTAACTGTATTCGACAAAACTTATTAAATACATGAATAGTTTTTTCGTTAGCGTTCCATGTAATGGAAACATTGGGTCCAATTTGTCGGAAGCAGATTTTTATATTGGTGGAGCTAATACTTTAACAAACTTAATAGATTTATATTGGGAAGCTAAATAAAAACTAGGAACGACCACCCATAATTGTATAAATACATTAAATGGCATTTCAAAAAAGCCGGAATAATGAGAAAACCCATTTCCTTTCTAGATCCATAGTATATCTTACTAGATCTTTGGTAGATATAACCTGACATAACTGACATTCGTTAGTTTAAATCGAAAGAATAATTGCATTTAAATTCAAACATTTTATAAAAATCCTTTTTTTTAATCTTTTGATTAAAAAGCTCAATATTGAGTCAAAAATTCAGAGATTAGAAATGGAAAAAGAAAAGTTTAATTTATTTCAAAATAATAATTACTTTCATTAAGTGAAGCAAGACTAGCTTATGGCTTTTATTTTCATTGATTTTTATTTTATTAATATTTTTTTTAATTATAAATTTAATTAGAATTTATATTTTTCCTTAATTAGAAATAAGGTTAGAGAAGTTTAAAAATATTAATTTTATTACACTGCGAATATCCTGATTGAATACGCATAGGTCGAAATTTTTCAATTTTTATAAATAGCACAAAAAGCAAAATATTAAACAAATTTAAGCAGAATAGTTTTTATTTAGAAGCGCGTAAAATATTTTTTAACCACAGTTTTTAAAAATCAAAAAAATATGTTTGTTGTAGAGCTGCAGCATGACAGAATGTCAGATACTTGATCTATAGTGTGAATAACGCTTTAATCAAATATTAAATGCTACACATACAACACCAAAATAATAAGTTTATTTGAAAATTTTATTTTAACTGTGTTTATAAAAAGAACAATAAAATATTATTATATACTTAAGGAATATTTCTTTAAATGAAGTCGTGGGTTTGTAAGCCTTGTAAATAATTCCTTTAATAAATAAATTTTTGAGTTTTGATAATTTTGAAAAATTTAATTATTAGTTTCACTTTGTCTGTCCGTCCGTTTGTCTATTTACAAAATTTCTACACCGTTAAAACTATAGAGCAATGAAATTTTAACCACGGACAGATCTTATAAAAAAAGTTCTTTTTCGCACATTTCCAAAAAAATTTTGAAAAAATGTGCTTATTAGTTTCACTCTGTCCGTCCGTCCGTCTGTTTACAAAACTTCTACACCGTTAAAGATAGAGAAAAAAACATTCTAACCATGGGTAGGTTTCATAAAAAAAATAATTTTGTGGAACAACTTTTTCATGTAGCCCCATCCATTACGGAGCTACAGCCCCTCAAACTTTGAAAAAGCCCTATTTTTACATGCGTATATCTTATGTTCTGCTTAAAATTTTTTCAATCTGAAAACGTCATTCGACAGGTATTTTTTTTAACTTTGTAAATTAATATCAAAATTATAAAAATTTTTTAAATTTAGTATTTAAATTTACCGTTATGTGAAAACCAAATTTTGCATGATTTTTCTACTTTCATAATTCCGGCACGCTTTTAGATAGATGCTTGAAATTTTGAGGCAAGAAAGAACTTTTAGAATTAGTATAAGTTTGTTCAGAAATTTTTTTTCGACCACCTCTTGTTTATGACCTATTAGGGCTCAAAAATTGAAAATTTGTTATTTTTAAACACCTGTAACTTAGGAACCTGTACACATTTTACTTCGTAAAGATATGAAAATTAAAGCTACAGTAATATATTTTAACGTGTGTTAAAGGTTTATTTTAGTTGTAAAGGGTTCCAAAGTTACAACTCTTCAAAATTTCGAAAAAGCTCCATTTTCAGATGTATATATCTCAGGCTCTGCGTAATAGTTTTGCAATCTAAAACCGCCAGAAGATTGAAAATTTTATTATCTATATAAAACAATATCAAAATTATGTAATATTTTGTAACTTACTATTTAAATTTACCGTTATATGAAAACCACATTTTGCATGAAATTTCTTTTTTCATAACTCCGGCATGCCTTTAGATAGGAATCTGAAATTTTGAGACAAGAAAGAACTTTTAGAAGTTTCCTCAGAAAATTTTTTGGTAACACCCCTTCTTTAAGAGTACGCCTCAAAAATTGAAAATTTGCTATTTTTAGACACCTATAACTTAGGCACCTGTAAAAATTTTTCTTCGGCAAGACATGAAAATTAAAGGTTCAATAATATATTTTTACGTGTGTTAACGGTTTTTCTTAGTTATATAGGATTCCGGACTTACAGCCCCTCAAAATTCCAGAAAAGTCCTATTTTCACGTTTTTTCAATCACAATTATAAACAGTTTGTATTGAGTTTTGTGCGCTTTTAAATACCGTGCGGAAATGTGCGCTTTTAAATACCGTTGGCTTACATTCTACCTTGTTTTTATTACACTCCTATATTATTTTTTTTTTTTATTTTTATTATTTATTATATTTATTAGACCGCCTTTCTTTACTATTACAATTTGACATTTTGGTACTTCTGTTGTACTTATATTTAATATTGTCAGAATAGTTACTTTTAAACAGCTGTTGCTGGTATCACAAAGTAGATTTTTTTTTTTTAAATAATTTTAATTTTGATATAAAGAAAGTTGATACATTTGTAAAAATAATTGTTACAGAAAATTCGAAAGTAATGAAAAAACCAAGAGATTTCAAAAAAGCACAATTCTAAAATTAGTTTTCCGTAAAAAGTACATAACTATTAAGTAGTTAAAGTAGTGAAAAAGTAGTGAAAAAAATAAATTTATAATAATACAAAATTTGAACGAAATCGTTAAAATAATTTGTTAGAGAAATTGTAAAAATCAAGTCACACTTTTGTCAATTTTAAGGCAACCCTATATTCTTAAGAAAAATTATTAATGAAAATATAATGATGGAGCTTTCTGTATATTACTTCAAAAAAATTTTGTCACGTGTCCAAATTACAGGTGCTTAAAAATATAGAATTTTCAGTTTTTCACCACTTACAGCTCCTAAACGGGGGGCGACACAAAAATATTTCCTAAAATATTTATAAACTCATACTGATTTCCAAAAATCTAACTTCTCTCAAAATTTTAAGTTTCTTAGTTAAACTGTTTCAAAGATAGAAGGGATACCACATAGCAAAGCCATATATTCATTATATATATATATTATAAAGCTTATGAAACTAGCTATGGTTTAGCGTTTCTAGATGGAAAATACGCTTTATGGAACCTGTGTTATAACAATTTAAAGATAGAACTTTTTCGAAATTTGTAGGGCTGTAGCTCCGTAACGAGTGAGGCTACAGAAAAAAGTTGCTTCACAAAATTAGTTTTTTTGGGGATGCCTATCAGTAGTTAAAATTTCATTGCTTTATTTCAAATGATGTAGAAATTTCGCAAAACCCCCAGACGAACGGACGGACAAAGTGAAACTAATAAGCACATTTTTCCAAAATTTTTTGAAAATGTGCTAAAAAAATAATTAACCAGTTTAGTTGTTTTTCCTATATGCGTCTTTAATATGCATCTAGTGTCTCGTTATTGGACCTTATTATAATTCCTTCATTGTTAATATTTTTCAACATTTTTATACAGGTGTTTTTAAATTTGCTGGTGATATTTTATCTTTTATTATTTTATTACTTCTTACTTCTTCAGTTTTCTTTACCTTAGGAGTAACTGCCATCATTTTTTAAATTTGTCCTTGTTCAGTGTATAGTTGTTGAATGCACTTTAACTTTGTTTATCTATCTCTTTAAAAGTGCCAGCAGTACTGGATTAACCTTTAAGCAAACTAAGCACTTGTTTAGGGCAACATTATAATAATTGGGGCACCACAGAAATTCTGCAATGACGAATAGTGTAGCTTTTTTTTCTAGTGTAAAAAAAATTCTAAAAAATAAATTTTACTTAGACGGTTCAATCGTACACTGGCTTTAATCTATTGTAAACAATCCTAGTATTCTTGTATTCTTGTACTTCGATTTCCAATTCCCAAGATACGTTGATTTCTTAGACTATGCTACTGCATAAAATTAGGTTGTTTATAAAAATGCCTGTTATAAATACATGTAGATTTTGGCAAAATGCGGTATGTTTCTTTTTTTTAGAGGACATTTTGACAATTAGTGTCAAAAATCTTAGTTTCAATAATTTTATATCCCTAAACTTCAAGAGTGCGTTCACGATGTCTTATAGAAAATTTTGTTCACTTTTTTTTTCTTTTTGATTGCTTAAGGCATATATGGGTTTTAATACGGTTCTGATACCAGAACTATTAACTATTTTGTTGTTGCTTGTCTTATATTATTGATCTTCTTATTCATCTCTACAAATTTTGTGTTTATTTCATTGAATTTATCATCTATGTAAATATTTTTATTGTATGTTAAATTTTTTCATTTCATTCAACTTTATTTTTGTTAGATTTTTAAATAACTGCCTAAACTCTGCTCCATATTTGAAACACAATATTTTCTATCACTTTAGTATTTTTAGTATATTTTTCCGAAATACCGGCATATAAAATAAATAGGTATTTAAAAAAAAAATTTGATGCCTCAGTAGCTTAGTGGGTAAGAGCGTATAAAATATGCTGTAAACACCGAGGGTATGTAGATTCGAATCCCACACACGTCGTAAGAATAATTCCCCCTTACGACACTTACAGCAACACCTGAAAAGGAAAGGTTGTGTAATTTTTTTGTTACATTTATGCGGCAGGGGAATAAACTACAAAAAAAAAATTAAATGATGATTTTAAGACAAAAAAAAAAAAAAAACAAAGGCAAAATTTAAAAAAAAAACATTAAATTTCTATATAAATGGCTAACATTAACAGTAAAAATGATATAATTGAAATAGATAATCATTTTTTGACAATTTATTTGTTTAATTTTTTTTTTTTTTAATTTGAAAACCAATTACAGTCTATTACAAGCTATTAAAAGCTATTTAACATTTTTTTTTTTTTTTCAAAAGTTTTTTTCTAATTTCTTTTTTTTTATTTCAATCATTTTTTTAATTTAATATTTCCGGTCCAAATTGTTTTTAATAGAAAATTTATTTTAAAAAAAAAATCAACGATTTATGAATTATTATTTGTTTTTCTTTTTTTTTTTTTTAAATTTATAATTTAACTGCTCATTTCCGGTAAAAGACAATAGTTACTGTTATTGTAATAACATATGTACTGGTCATTGCTTTCTATTCAATAAAATTAAAAGCTAGAAAATATGAAAGTTTAAATGATCGTTATATTTGTTCAATTCAATAATTAAACAGTTGAATTCTTCTTAATAAAACTGATCGTCATCAGTTAAATGAATGATAAACTTGATAAACTTATTTGTATTTTAAAATATATAAATATATATAATATGTAGGTATATAACTTTTACGATTCGAGTATTTCATATAGACTATTAAAAAAAAATTTCGAAGTGATTTCATATTGGACGGTATTATTGTTGAAGAAATCTTGTTCAACTATCAGCTGAAGAACAATTGGAAACTTCCAGATTGTTATATATTTGTATACCGGATATAAATGATAAGTAGATTGAAATATACAGAAGTTTTACTGTATCATAAAATTTTTCATAATCAACATTATTTATTCTTTTTCTATAACATTAATCTTAAAGTTTTATAAATATTTGATTCGTTGACAAGTCAGAATTCATTCCATTCGGATTCGAACTATGAAGCTTTTAATTTCATTTTGATACGAAAAGTAAAATAACCATTCCAAATTGCTTAGTGTGCCGCAATAAAATTAAAAGTACTATATAGTTGGAACTTTAATTTGGTGAAAACATTTTGGTGGGTATTACAACCCCTTGTATAGGTAGTAGTGATCTTTCTAGAAGATTAGAAGTAAATCGGATAGAACTTTTCGAAATTGTAGAATAAAATAAATTATTTTAAGTATTTTACCAAGAAATTTTGGTTTCAAGATATTTGATTTATTAAAATTTTGGGAAGATTGAAAGAATGTATAATACCAAATTATATAAAGTACATTCATTTATTTAAATTTTTGATAGAATTATTGTTTATTTATTTATTTTAAATTTTGAATTAAGTTTGAAGTTCAGCTGGCACAACAATATTTTTTTCAATAGAATTCACTTTTTTGTACGATGCAATCGCCTTTTGCAAGGGATAAAGAGGTCTACATTTATTTTTGGCATGTTCCATTAACTGATCACCATAATCGAAAAAGAATTTATCTTGTAAATCAAAGTTCATAGAATTACATCTATTATCTGGAACTTTATCATATTCGTGGATAGTTTTTTGTTCCTTCATTTGATCTTTTAAAATTTTTGCTGTTTCTTTTTGCTTTTGGATTTTTACAACTTTGATTTGTTTTGTGTAGTCATCATTAACGTCACAGTTCTTTAAACGATTCGCTAATTCCCAATTGAAGATATTTCTCTGTTCTAAGGCATTTTGCTCTTTACGTTTAAGATAGTTCATATAATCTTGAATTCGTTCTTCACGATTTAACTTTCGTTTCATTTCTTCATTTTTTTCTCTCATTTCGAACTTTTTCTCTTCTTCTTCAATTTTTTTTAAACGACGTTGTTCTTCGGCTTTTTCTATCTCAGCTAAATTAGAATGATGTTTTTTTGCATTTTTTTCAATGAAACACATTCTCTCACACTTCTCTTTTGTAATTTTCTTTATTAGAAGATTTTTAAATTTTTGTTGTTTTTCATTGTAAGTTTTATTTAGTTCTTCCACAATTTGATCTTCAATTAGCGTTCTTCTACATTTATCTTTTTTCTGCAATATATCTTCTAAGATTTGTTGTCGTACAATATTCTTTTTTGCAATTTTAATTGCCTTTTCTTTGATATCATATGTTTTTTCATCTTCTTTCATCAGTTCAAGAATTTTTCTCTCCCCTTCATTTTTAATTTTTCTGCATGCTTCATTTCTCTCCCTATTATTTTTTATAGTTTCAATTAAATCATTTTTAAATTGCTGTTTTCTCTCTTTTTCAGCCTCTATCCGTTTTTCTTCTTCTTTCATATAAGGACCAACTTGATCGTTCAACATTCTTCTGTCGCAAATTTTATCTTCATTCATTTCTTTTTTTATTTTATTTTTCAAAGCTATTTGAATTTGTCTTCCTCTTAAAACTTCACAAGTCATAGCAGCACTTTCTAATTCCCTTGGGCCTGGTAAAAGCTTTTGTATCACTAGATTAGCCTTTTGAATTTTTTCTCTCCTTACATTTTCATCTTGTTCTTTTATTTTAGATAATAAACGAAGATCTTCATTAATTTTTTCCTGGTACGCATTTTTTTTTTCTTTTGCTTTTTCAATACTTTTAGCAATAGTGTTAGTCCAATTTTTAGTCATATTTTCCGATCCATTTTTTAAATACTCGTAGTATTGTTTTTCTTCACAAGATTGAATAGCTTTTCTGTCAATTAGATGTTCTAAAATAGCCTTCCATTTTTGTTCACTTATAAGAAGAGGACGTCGAGCTTGTTTGGTCGTTTGATTGAACTTTTTATACATTTTAAGACATTAAGTTATAAAAAAAATTTTAAAAATATTGAATTTTTCAATTATTTGTATATTTTTATTTATTTAAATTCAATAGAGGTTCTGGTTACTATGTATTGTATTTTAAATCACAAGTTTAACATGATATGGATAATACGCTATATAACAAATATATACTGTTTTTTTGTTTTCACATATCTGTATTGTACTGTAATATTGTAATAATAATGCATATACTAACAATAAAGAAAATCATATTTTTTTTTGTTTTAAATCTAAATTGTATTTTGATGGAAAATTAAACACAAATTTTGAATTTAGTCAATATTAGATAATTGGATACTAAATATTAATAGTTAGTCAACATATTTAATTTCTTTTTCTATTTTTTCTTACTTCATTTTATCATTAAATTAACTAATTTTAAAATAAAAATTGAACAATTTTATCAAAATAAAATGATTTGGTTATTTTATTGAGATAATTTATGCTATTAATAATAAAAAAAAAATAACTTATAAATAAATTAGTGTAATTATTAAAATCATCATTTAAAATGTTAAACTAATTTTATATTTAATATTACGGCAATAAAAAAAAAATTTAAAGCAATAGCAAAACGATACAAATTTAAGAAATATTGCTGGCTGATATTTGATGTTATTGTTCCCAAGCATCCAAAATAAAATTATATTGGAACAAATTTTAATCGTTCTTTCCAGATTTTCTTCTCTCTGAAGTAAAAACCATTTGGATTTTTGGAACAATTTCGACTTAACATTGATATAAAGTTTACCAATACTTTTTGTTTTTATACGCTACTCAATCAGTAGGATGGGATTGCTTTATCTAAAGTTATTGTAGGATTTTAGCAATTCTCATTATAAATGAGTTTCCACAACCAGTTTTAAATAACGTTGTAGAAATGCGCACTTGTAGCCTCTTTAGGATTGAATAGGCTTTACAGCAACAACAAAAAACCCAAATATTTAGCAGTTTTTCTCACTGCATTAAAAGTATACTCCGTTTACAACATTTTTTGATCTAGCTGCATGGCTAAAATATTTAAATTTCCGGATCGTTGAATACTTCATACTTGACCCTTGAAATCTCAGGATTGATACAAATTGATCTCTTTTGCAAGATGTCAAAGAATTTTGAGTTTTAGAGATATTAAACTCGACTCTGTTTGGGTTTCCAGTTTATAGTCTTACGGGAAAAATATAACGGTTTAATTAAAATAGTACCAAATCTTAAGAAAATTTTGTAATGGCATATATATTCGCAAACTTGGAGATATAAAGTACCGTTATATGATTACGTCATCTAAATCGATGATCACCTCTCTGCGAAGTATATCCCAAAAAGATGTCCATTATCATACAAATTTTTATATAAAAATTTTTCAAAAAAAGAGGTTCCAATCTGGGTTTGATTATTTTAGGTTTGTCTTTAGGTTTGTTCGGCGAGCTTTTTTGATTTATTATAGGCACATATGTATTCATACAAAAAAATAGTATACGCAATAGCTATATGTATTATGTACATAATATTTCTTTCTGATCTTTCTGATGATAAATATTTATATACAGTCGAAAACTTATAAGTGGAAAACTTTTTTTTCAATTGTTTTGTTTCACTTATCCGTTTTTCCAAAGAAAAACAAAAAAAATTTGTTCATATAATATGGCGTGTTATATGTATGAAATTTGGACTTAGAAAAAAAGTTAAATAAAAGTTAAAGTTAGTCGGATTAAAAAATGTTCTATGACAAAGTTGTTGCTCTTTACTTGTATAACAGCTTTTTCTTAATAATTTTTCTCATAATATTTTTCTGTTACGAAATATTCGTAAAAAACTTAAAAATAACACTAGTGAACTACTACTTGCGGCTGTGCGGTTTGCTCCAAAAGCTTATCAATCTGAGATATTGACATCAAAACCTTAAATATCAAATTGCAAAAAATTCCGCTCAGTCGTTTAGGCTGTACACGTGCCCACAGACACACACACAGACATACATCACGCTAAAAACAAATTTACAGCCTTCTCCGCACCGGTGTAGTGCGTATTTGCCAAAATCTCGGGTACAAATATTTAGTATGAAAACAATACCTACCTTATACATAATTGTATGCGGTCGGTAAAAACTTTATTTATTATAAATTATAAAATAAACAAACCTTTTGTTATCGGATTTCAATGGATCACGTTTAAAATCCAAGACAAAAAAAATCCAAAAGCGTCAAAATTTAAACTTAAAAGCCAAATTTGTAAAATCCAAAAGCATCAAAAGTCAAATTTGAAAAATTCAAATGCATGAACTTTTGTAATGCAGTAGTTTTTGGATTAGATATATATATAATACTATTTAGAACAATAGTATTTCAATATAATATGAATGTTTGTTTAACGAAGGTTTGGAAGCGGCAGCCTCTCCTATTTTGATCCCTCCGTTATAGAAATATGCACATTACAAAAATAATTAGGAGGGATTTTCGAGTTGGTTACAAAATCAGGGTTCAAATAATTTGTTTACGGGAGTTTGGGGGTGGGAGCGCCTTCTATTTGAAATATCTATACAATATAAATGTTTAGGAGTATTTTTAGAGTTAATGGCAAAATCAGGATTATATGTTTTTTTCAGAATATGTATATACTACATATATATATATAAATATCGTTGGTTACAAATAGAGAGTTATACGCATAGGATGAATTTTAGAGTTGGTTGGAAAATCAGGATTATACACTTTTTATACCCGTACGATAGGATCGGGTATAATAAAATTACTCCTTCGTTTGTAACACCTCGAAATAAGCGAGCTAGATATACCTTCAAAGGTATGGATCAGATCAGAATCAAATTCTGAGTCGATTAAGCCATGTCCGTCCGTCCGTCCGTCTGTTCGTCAGCGCGCTAACTCAAAAACTAAGAAAGCTAGAATTTTAAAACTTACACAAAATTTTCTGGGAGCAATTTGGAGGTTCCCTATTTTTTTTGGTTAAGTTCCGACCAAAACTTCGAGTAGCTCCCGAACAACTAACTTTTACATCTCCACAATTTTTTTAAAATAGAGCCATGAAATTTTAACTGTTGATAGATATCATAAAAATATTAATTTTATGAATATATTAATTTTTCTATAGCCCCACCAGTTAAGGAGCTACAGCCCCCCAAAGCCCCCAAAAAACTCTATATTTAAATTGTTATAACACAAGTTATATAAGATATATCTTCAATCTGAAAATTCCAAACGATAGGTGCTATTATGAGCTTTACAACCTTTTATATAATAAATATATACTTGTGCTATGCGGTGTCTTAATTTACCGTTATGCGAAACTGAATTATTGGAAAATCCTTTAACCCTTCTATCTTCTAAACGGTTTAAGTTGGAAGCTTGAAATTTTGACAGAAGTTAGATCTTTGAAAATATTATATAAATAATTTTTTTTTGTATCATCCCCCTTTAGGAGCTGTAAAGGGTCAAAAACTGAAAATTTCCTATTTTTAAACACCTGTAATTTGAACATCTGTTAAAATTTTTTGAAGTAATACATACAAATTAAAGCTCCAACATTATACTCTTATTTCTGTTAAAACCTTTTTAATTAATAATATAGGGTTACTTTATAATTGACGAAAGTGTTATACTTGATTTTTTCAAATTTTCTAACAAATTTCTTTAACGAATTTTTTGCATTTTGTTTTACTCGATAATTTGAAATTGTTGAAGATATAATGCGTAGTACAAAAAAATGTAAATAAATAAACAACATAACGGTTGCTTGAAGAATTTTTATTTATATGATATTGATATACATACATACTCATGTTTATTTACATATCGTATATGTCACTGATGAATGAATGATAAGAGTATAGATGTATTTTAAATAGCGCCGTATTTACATACATATATGTATTTTATTGTACTTATAAGAAATTATTCTGTCAATGGAATATTTAAACATAATATAATATAATATTTAAAATTATATTTACTATTTTGTACTAAGTAAATTTAATATACATTTACCACTTAGTATTAAATGGTACTATAGAATATTTGAAAAAGTTTTGGATTGATAATCGTTATGTAAAAGGTTAGAATCTGCTTTTGAAGAATGTGTAAACATATAGTTTCAATATATGTATGTACAACCCATAGTTCTAGAAAATATAAAATTTTCCCAAATTATTTTAAAATATTTTTTAGTATCTAAAAAATAATATTGTAAGCAGAGTGACAGGCTGTGAACATACTAACGGTTCGTACGGGTATCTAAGAGTTGACAAAGGCAACTGTATTCTTCCTCGTTTTAGAATAGAGTTGGTTACAAAATCAGGATTATACGCTTTTTTCAGAATATATTATGCACATGCGTTAGGATAGACAAAAACAAGATTATACGTTTTTTCCAGAATATATGTGCGTGAGTTAGAACGGATTTTACTTGGTTACAAAATCAGCATTATACCCTTTTTATAGAATATATGTATATTTATACAAATTAGGATGGATTTTTTAATCGGTTGCAAAATCAGGATTATTCGCTTTTTTCAAAATATATGTGCATGAGTTAGGACGGATTTTAAAGTTTGTTACAAAATAAATATTACACGCTTTTTCCAGAATTTACAAAATCAAGGTTTCAATCATTTGTTTAACGTTAAACTTTGTAGCAAAACTATTTATGAAAGAAAAATAATTAGACAGTATTTTTGAGTTGGTTTCAAAATCAGAATTATAATCTTTTTATCGAATTACAGGTGACGGCGCAATACTTACTTTGTTTCCTTTACTTGCTTTGAAAACTTTAACAGCTGAAATGAATTACATTATTTCTTATTGTACTTGATCAAATATACAAAGTATTCAAAGTAAATGAATGAAGCAAAGTCACGATTTGAAAATTAATAAATCAAAACCATAATTGAAGTAATCGTACAATCGGGCAATCATTTTGTTTAAACTAATAAATACTCTAACTCTAAAAAATAACTAAAGAAATAATTGATTTCCAATTCCGATTTAAAATCTCTTTTTACTAGTGCTAATGAAAACATTAAACTTTTAAGCTGTTTATTTGTTACTATACAATAAAGTAAATGCATATTTTTGCATTTATGACAACTAGGCAGGGGGGGGTTTTCTTGTAAATAAATAAATAAAAATTTATAAATGTAAATTTACAAAATTTTGTAAATGGGTTTTTGGAAAAACGAAAAGTTTGATAATATTTTTATATTTATTGAAATAAGCCCAAAACATTTTTCATAGTCTTAGATAACAAATGATAGACTACCTAAGATTATTTTATTATTTTGTTTAATTTTATTTTTAATTTATTCTAATGCATAATTTTTATTTTAAAAGGTTTTCAAAAAAAAAGTTGTACGGAAATAAAATTATACTAAAATTATGGTTAGTTTCGTACATTTAGCTATACATACTTATTTACATTTTAACAACTTCCTCTATTTTATTCGTTGAGACTTTCTTTTGTCAACTAAAATCATTTTTTTTTTGTATAACTTCCGAATTGGTTTGACACGACACAAAAATTAAATACATAAAAATGAATGCTAAAATTTATTAAAGTTATGTTAAAGTTAAGTTTTTGTTTTATTTAATTATAGTTTTAGTTATTTTGCATTATGAAAAGTCATTAATTAGCATAAATGATGTTTAAAAATTAAAAACAAGTGAAACAGAATAAATATAATTTTTTTTTTAATGTACCTCCCCTATATTCTGAATATTTTTAAATATTTACATATATAGTATTATTTTTGACATGATATTTAGATTTAATCTGATAGTGAACTCATCTTGTAATTTTAGACATTCAAACTGCTAAGTCAATTAAAATTAATTTTTCATTCAACAAATTAGTTAACAATGGTACAGTGATGAGATCATTAAAATTTATATATTGATACCAATTTAGGGCTAATTTTTAACATAAATTTTTTTGAGTAGTTGATCATTTACGCCACGCTATAGTTATTTTTAGAATTAAATCTTTTGGATATAGTCAAAAATTATTATATTCAGAATACATGTTTATATGGCAGCTTCAAACATACTTGAAGTCTACTTCGAACTCATTAGCTTGAAAACTGAACTTAAACGAAAATTTTTTTACTTGACTTAAAATTTGAGAGTAAAAACACTCCTTGAAGCTTGAAAGATCGAAAGCTTAAAAATAACAACATGTTAATATAGTTTTTTTTTTTTTTTATTTTAAATGTAGGCAGGTGGAAATCTTCAAAAGATATAATGCGCCCCGTAGCACATGTTGGTGCCGGATTCTTATCGGCTAACCCACACCCTTTCTCTATTGAAACTAGTCAAAATGACCAACCATAAATTTTATGCTATCTTGTTTGAGTATAAGTTTTAAGTACTTTCCCGAAGGAAATTTGTACTTTGTGCTAAATCTAAAGATCTTTTTCTTTTAAGTCTTCCTGTAATAATCTGATTATTTATTAATTGAACAGCTTCAACATGTATATAATCTTCTAGACTAACTTTATACTTTATGGCATATCTGTTTATTTCATCCATAACTTTGGGGATTCTTAAATCTCTATGAATGTCACTATTGCGTACATACCAGAGAGCACTTACTATGTTTAATATGCGTTTGCTTGGCACAACCCCAAAGTTGAATGCCATATAGGTTTAATTATTTGATTGTAAATTAATACTTTATTATATATTGTTAGTTTAGGACTTAGAATACTGCCTTGACGCACACCTGCTTTTATTTCTTTTAGTGTAGAGTACTTTCTTCTTGTTTAATTCTAATTAGTCTTTCAGACAAGTACGTTTCGCGAGTATCTCCACATATTGTAACGGTATCAATCTCCTACAATATGTGGAGATACTCGAATCGTACTTGTCTGAAAGATTATTTAGAATTAATCATTGAATTAATCTGTAAATGTTAACATAGTAATTCATTTATCTGCTATTTTCAAAATAAATTTGTTATTTTAAAATAAGTATCTGTTTATTTTTAAAATATATACCTACCAAATTAAAATAAAATAAATTAAGTTCCAAAAAATATGGTAAAAATAAATGTATAGAGTAGCGATGAGACAAAGACAAGTATTTATGGAATGCTTCTTTTTCTTCAATTTTGTAATATTTGTAATCAAATTTCTATATATCGTTACATTCTTTCATTATGCCTTTCACAATGAAATTGATTTGCTTTACTTTTAATTTTTTTTATTTCAGAATAATTTTTATAATTTTCAATATATTGCACCAAATTTTTTTTCTGAATTGGATTTTTTTTCTTAATTGGAGTCCTTTTCAAGCTTTGAAATGTCCTTTATTATCAATGTTTAACTAAGCATCAGTTTCTGCAATAAAAAATTTTATTAAGCCGTTGATTACGCGCCATCTATTATCTTATACAAGAATTATTTTATTTTCATTTTATTATATATTTCGATATGTTAATAATTATCTACATACCTATTTTTTACTTACGTATATTATACTAATTATATATGTATTATAAAAAAGTCTATATTATTATTCATCTATATGGCTCAAACGGAATTTGAACCAAAGACTATATTATATTTTAGTAATCTATATGGCTCAGTCTGAATTTGAACCAGAGACCATTCTAATGAACCACTACGCCATTGACTAAATCTTGCTATCAAAATTTAGAATTATAAATTTATAGAGTAATCTTATTAATGGCACAGTGCTTAAATCATCGACCTTCCTGTCGAAAAATATCGGGACCAAACCCCGGTTAAATAATACCCAAATAATTAAATATACAAATAAATAATGTCACTACGAATATACAACTATATAATGTCACTCTGAATAGGGTATTGAAATTTGGAATAAGAAGAAAATATAAAAATAATATGTTACTATTATTATTTATGATCATACATATGTATATTCTAAAATTTTGTGCAGTTATTTGTAACTGAATAATTATATACATATGTATGTATTATACATTTTTGTAAAAGATTTAAAGTAAATTACTTCTCTGCGCAAATAAAGAATTCCACCACATTGTTCTTTTTGAAAATCAATTTTTTTGTTTGAAATAAAAACTATAATCATTTTGATGTTTGCAAATAAATTTTTTCTAAAACTCTCACTAAAGATGATGGCCTGATTAAACGCTTTGCTTTGAATACTTTGACAGTTTCTCATTTGAATATTTTTACAATTTAAAGTTTTAAAAATGTTTAAGAAAAATTAATTGAAGAAATTTGAAAAAAAAAATGTTTATTACACAATAAAGTTTGCACATTCTTATAAAGCCATTGTAAATATTTCAATAATAAATTCTTTAAATTAATTATTAATGTTTATTTACTTTTGACAAAAAATGACATTTTAGAAATTCCATGGAAACTTTTTAAAGTACATATTAGATCAGTACTTATACTTTGATTACTTTGCTTTCTCTTCACTCTTGCATACTTACAAAAATCAAACGAGACAAAGACAGCAAAGTACGCATTGAATCGTCACCTTAAAATCTGGATTTTCGACATTTAGAATAAAGTTATTTTTCTCATTTATGACGGATTCCGCTCCTAAAATAAAAAATAATAATTAATATATGACTATATATATATAGACTATATATTTAAGTTTTAACGATAATTGTAACTATTATTAGTATCAAACAAGTAAATGTAACAGTAAGTCGATGCAACCGACTTATTAATACCCTACACCTGAATAATTCGAATTAAATTAAAAATCCATAAGTGTTTTTGGCAGCTGCTTGAACTTCTTCCCTTTTCTGTCTTATTCAACTCGAATTTCAAGAACGTAAAAGAGGCATCCGCTTGGGATATGCTTGACACCCTTGTATAAAATTTTAAGTTTCTATCTTAATTATTTTCGAAGATTGGTAGTCCTTGGGAGGTTTGTGTCAGCTACCCGAATTGCCACTCCAATTCATCGAATCCATCTCAGGAACATAAAGAAAACTTGCCAGAACACCATTCTATTAAATTTAAAGGTTCTACTTTTGTTGGTTTTGGAGATATGCTCGTTGCTCTTGTGCTCGTCCGGAAGTTTCCAAAATACGAACCCATGGTTCAAATTCTTTCAAATGACAGTTTTCAATTTTACAGAAAAGGAAACATAACAGAACACCTTTGTACTAAAAATAAAAGTTCTATCTTTGTTGGTTGTGGAGATATACTCGTTTGCTCTGGGGCTCGTCCGGAAGCTTCCAAGATTTGAACCCATGCACCAAATCCTCACAAATTTCAGAAACATAAATCAAACATGAAGGAACACCATTCTGCCTAATTTAAAGGTTATATCTTTGTTGCATTTGGAGATAATATCATTTGCTCTGAGGCTCGTTCGGAAGCTTCCAAATCCAAACCCATGGACCAAATCCTCTTAAATTTCAGAGGCCTAAATCATACATGAAAGAACACCATTCTGCCAAAAGTAAAGGTTATATCTTTATTGGTTTTGGAGATAATCTCATTTGCTCTGGGGCTCGTTCGGAAGCTTCCAAATCCAAACCCATGGACCAAATCCTCTTAAATTTCAAAGACATAAATCGAACGGGAAGGAACATCATTGTACAAAATTTAAAGGTTCTATCTTTGTTGGTTTTGGAGATAATCTCATTTGCTCTGGTGCTCGTTCGGAAGCTTCCAAAACCCAAACCCATGGACCAAATCCTCTTAAATTTCAGAGACATAAATCGAACGGGAAGAAACATCATTGTACAAAATTTGAAGGTTCTATCTTTGTTGCTTTTGGAGATAATCTCGTTTGCTCCGGAATCATTCGGAAGCTTCCAGAATCTGAACCCATGGACGGATTTTGTCCAGATTCGAGCTTAGCCTTTCTTTCGTAATCAGTAACCTACTATATAAATTTCATCAAGATAGCATCATTATTTTTTGAGTTATCGTGCGTACGGACGGATGGACATCGCTAAATCCACTCCGGCGGTGATCCTGATTCAGAATATATATACATGTCTATACCTAACTCGCTTCCTTTTGGTGGTTACAAACACCATACCAAAGTTAATATACCCTATACTTTAGGTGTAGGGTATAATAATTTATTGTCAAATTTTAATATCAAATCAAATTTCTTTGAATATTTATTTGTGTTTTCATTTTTTTATTTTTTTTTTTATTTAATATAATGTTAATTTAATGGACAGTGAAAATGTCATTGTTTTCATTTTAGTATAATTCATATAAATTCAATTAAAAAAAACAAAATCAAATCGCGATAATTAAAAAAAAAAAAAAAAAACCAGAAGTTCAAGTACATAACAAACGTTTCAATTTAATATCGTTATAATAAATTGAGTATTGTCTTTAAAATAATTACCATAATCAACAGTACCTAAGTATGCCTATACATACATATATGAAAAATCAATTTATAAAACATTGACAAGTAAAAGCTTTTAACTTCTATAAACTGATTTTAAGTTAAAAAAAAATTAAAAAGAAATAAATAAAAAGCAGAAAAAAAAATTATGGACGCCATAAATAAACATATTAATTAATTATTGTTAAAACACCCCCATAATTAGTCCTGTTATCCCATATTTATAATTCGTGTAATATAATTTTTATTGTCGATTTTTTTACTATCATAAAGTAATATGCATGCATATACATATATAAAAATATGTTTTACTTTTAATTATATACAGTGCTAGCTGTAATCTATCTGGCACATATATAATGTATAGCTGTAATCTTCTGGCACATAGAAATAAATGTATAATGGTGCAATTGTTATTACATGTGTTCTCAAATTTTTGGTATATAGGCAAAACTTCATTATACCCGTATGAATGTAGTTATCAGAGTATACCTGCAATCAGGGTATAAACAGGGCCGTATGAATCAGAGTATAATAAATTTGCCATTACGATTGTGACATATTATATAATATCTAAATCTGCTTTACGGACAAAATAAAAATTGCAAAATATATAGATTCTTGTTCAGAATCGAAGTCTAAATAGCTATCTACACCCGTTCGTACGGATAACTAAAAAAAATAAAGTGGTTAGGATTTTATAATCTTTACCATTTCACCTTTGTAAAATTATTAGTTTCGCTATTCAAGTTTGACCGTCGATTTGCGGTAACTGTAATACAATTTTTTTTATATGACGATAATTTAGTATCAATATAAGCTGGATATTTACAATTTTGTTAAGAAAGAAAAAAGAAATTAAGTCTAATGCTAACGATTTCTTCATTTCCTTGGTCTAACGCAGCAGATTATAGCAGCAAAATTTATATTGTCATATCTTATTTATTTAATAAAGCTAGACATCTTGAACTTTTTTAAAAGGTGATTAAATTTTTGTTGGTAACTGCAAACATAATGTTCGACCGGGTATCCTGGAGTTGACACAATCAACTATACACTCTTCCTCGGTTTATTTAAAAAATAACGAAAAATATATAGGAATAAAACGTAATGATCGTATATCGCCGTCCTTTTAATCGAAAGGTCTTCACTCTTAAGGTCAAATGCGGATCAGTTAAATTTAAATGATATGGTATAGTAAAGTATATATCATAATATTAAAAAAAATAAAAATATTCGTGTATTTATTATAACAATTACATTCAAATAATTTATATAAAAATAAATGAGGCAAAAATAAATAAGACATTTCTTGTATAAGATAATAGATGTCGCACAAATATATAACTAAGAAAAAATTTTTTTTGTATTTTAATATACAATCTGTAAAATAATTACAGCCTAATAATCAACTTCTTATAGTTAAACTAATGATTCAAGAAAATAAAATTTAATTTAATATTTGATTAATATATAGGAATCCTTAATATGTATATGAATCCTTATACGAGTGAAGAACGAAAAATAAAATTTATTGCAACAGAATTTGACGAAATTGTCATCACTAAAGTATGCGATATAAATACTCTGTTTGAAAATTTGAATATAATAATAATTTTAAAAAGAGTTATATACTCATAGGAAGAGTTATATATTCGAAAAAGTATATAATGTATATCTAAAATATTTATAAAACACTTTAACAATAAAAATTTATTTTAGTTTTAATTCACTTTTACAATAGTTTTATTTTAATAATCTTGTCTCTATATATAGTCTATAAACTAAATAACCATTAATTGTCTTGAAAATAAATAAAAACTTTGAAAAAAAAAACAAAATATTTAATTAATACTATTAGGTACATATATATTTTCTAATTATTTTTCAATCAATGAAAATGAAATATGAATATAGTGAATAAAATTATAATAAAAAAAAAACACTTTTTGACTTTTTGTTTTATAACATGAACATTTCATTAAAAGAAATTAATTAAGGTAATAAAAAAAACAATTTATATTTAGGGTGTTTTTTATATCTTTTTTCTTAAAGGGTTTATTGTAATTTATTGGTATTTTGTTATTTTTGACATGTTTACACATTTTTTTTTTCTATTTATATTTAATTGATATCAAATTATAAATATTAAAACCTCAAATTAATTTTTTAAATTAAAATTGTACTGTATTATATACATAATTATGGGTATAGAGCATTAGACCTAAATTCACATTGTAAAAATTCACTTTGCCTATTATTTTGCAAATTATTTGACAAAAAATTCTTTCCGCAAAAATTCAAATGACTGAACTAAAACGCCGCATATCAAAATTTTATTTTGCAAAACATCCGTTAGGCAAATTTTCAAATAACATCAAAAAAACATAAATATATACATATGAGGAACATTAGATATAGGTACGCATATTCTGGACGCGAATCGGTCACTCGGACTTTGTAACCAACTATAAAATCTCTTCTAGTTATTTTTCAACAACAAAACTCTTAAAATACTCTTTAAAACCGTAGCTATTGACAAACGGATATTGTAATTTTGTTAAGTCAGAAATTTGTTTAATAGTTTTTTGGATTTTAAGTTTTTTGATAAATTGAATTAAGCGAAATAAGATATTAACCCTCAAATATTATTTGTATATGCATTTTTAAATTTTTACATATAAATCATCTTTAGTATCTATGTATATGTATATATTTCCTTTCTCATATAGATAATAGAATTCGTACAAATAGCTTAAATCTAATAATAAATAATTTTAATCAGGCTTAGCGAAATTAATATAATGTAGGGCCAAGATAAATTAATTTCATCTTACACAATTCTAAAATGTAGTAAAAACCATAAAAAACCAACAAAACCAACCAATAAAATAAAAACCATAAAAAAACCAACTTATAATTAATAGTTTTTGACATTACTTTCTAATCATCTTATCATTTCATTTTATTTGGTGACTTTATTCAAATTACATCAACTACAAAAATATCATCTATTGCATGTATTTTGTTCTGTCTTTCGAAAACAAGACTGTATATAAGACCAAAGGTTTTTAAAAGCACACATTTTCCAAAAGGCAATAAAAACTGTTTAGAAATTGTGACTTGCACCAAAACTTTATATGTAAGACAAAATTGCACAGGCACTTTCTTCAATTTTAAGAAAACCCTTTATAACAAAATATAGGCTGTGAACACATGTAAAAATACAATGTTTTACTTTGAAAAAAATTGTGCAGGTGCCTAAATTACTCGTTTCTAAAAATGTCAGTTGTGAAATCTTATTTTCACGTAACGGTAAATTTAAATACTAAAATCCAACAAAAAAATGTATAATTTTGATATTTTATTTATAAAGCTAAAAAAAAATTCTTGTTTGACGTTATAAGATTGTAATTATAATCGTAGATTGTAGACAGATGGACGGATAGACATACGCAGACAAAGTGAAACTATAATAATCTAATTTTTCAAATATTTTTTTTGAAAATGTGCTAAATAATAATGTTTAAAAACTATTTCTTTGTCATTCGACCAAATAGCACAGTGCTTTAGTTGCCGACATTAAGGTTAACGATGTGAGTTCAAACGCCGGTCAGGTTTATGAAAATAAGTAATGCAACTTTATAAAATGAATAATAGTAGCTGGCTCACAAGTCTAACAGTTGAAGGATGAATAAAATGTATAGACTAGTATTGATAGTACATACGTCTTTGCAAAATAAATCCACAATGGAAAATAAAAAAAAACAATTTAAAACGAGGAAGAGTGCAGTAGAGTAGACTGTGTCAACTTTGGGATACCCGAATGAACGTAATATATCCTATTTCTATAAAACTTGATCATCTTTTAAAAACATTCAGATGTTTTAGTACCGAACTACAGAGATATATTTATGTAAATTGTGAAGTTGTATGACAGTTACCCGAATCTATTGCGCCTAGCTTCATTAAGTTCCAAGAAATGCAAGAAGCCTAAACCGGCTGCTTTAGACCAATCAAATTTTACAAAACTTTTTGGCATACAACTCGACACTTTTTCACTAAATTTCAGATAGCTAGATTGAATAGACACTGAGTTATTTATATTGCGGCCGAAAATGCTGGAGTTCAATAGCAAAACTAACAATTTTGCAAAAGTGACGTATACAAAATGTCAGCCTTCTAGCTCCTTTATTTTTTGAGTTATCGTGCGGACGGACATTGAGTTATTTTCATTTAAAAAGAGAAGTTGTATGGCAGCTACCCGAACCCGTCGCACCACCACAACCAAATTTTGCAGAAGTTGTTGCCATAAAGTTGATCATCATTCGCAAAATTTCAGATACCTAGATTGAACAGACACTGGGTTATTTCCATTTAAAGAAAGACGTTGTATGGCAGCTACTCGAACCCGGAGGCCAAAAATGCTGGAGTTAAATAGCAAAACTAACAATTTTACAAAAGTGACGTAAAAAAATTTTCAGCCTCCTAGCTCCTCTATTTTTTGAGTTATCATGCGGACGGACACTGAGTTCTTTTCATTCAAAAAGAGATTTTGTATGGCAGCTACCCGAACCCGTCGCACCACCACAACCAAATTTTGCAGAAGTTGTTGCCATAAAGTTGATCATCATTCGCAAAATTTCAGATACCTAGATTGAACAGACACTGGGTTATTTCCATTTAAAGAAAGACGTTGTATGGCAGGTACTCGAACCCAGAGGCCGAAAATGCTGGAGTTAAATAGCAAAACTAACAATTTTACAAAAGTGACGTAAAAAAATTTTCAGCCTCCTAGCTCCTCTATTTTTTGAGTTATCGTGCGGACGGACACTGAGTTATTTTCATTTAAAAAGAAAAGTTGTATGGCAGCTACCCGAACCCGTCGCACCACCACAAAAAACTTGATCATCATTCGCAAAATTTCAGATACCTAGATTGAACAGACACTGGGTTATTTCCATTTAAAGAAAGATGTTGTATGGCTGCTACTCGAACCCGGAGGCCGAAAATGCTGGAGTTAAATAGCAAAACTAACAATTTTACAAAACTGACGTAAAAAAATTTTCAGCCTCCTAGCTCCTCTATTTTTTGAGTTATCGTGTGGACGGACACTTAAATTAAGAGATTTTGTATGGCAGCTACCCGAACCCGTCGCACCACCACAACTAAATTTTGCAGAAGTTGTTGCCATAAAACTTGATCATCATTTGCAAGATTTCAGACGCCTAGCTTCATTAACTTCCAAGAGGTGCAAGAAGCCTGAACCGGCTGCTATAGACCAACCAAATTTTACAAAAGTTGTTGGCATGTAACTCGACACCTCTTTACTAAATTTCAGATTCCTAGCTTGAATAGATACTGAGTTATTTCTATATAAAGAAAGAAGTTGTATGGCAGCTACCCGAACCCGTCGCACCACCACAACCAAATTTTGCAAAAGTTGTTGCCATAAAACTTGATCATCATTTGCAAGATTTCAGACGCCTAGCTTTATTAACTTCCAAGAGGTGCAAGAAGCCTGAACCGGCTGCTATAGACCAACCAAATTTTACAAAAGTTGTTAGCATGTAACTCGACACCTCTTTACTAAATTTCAGATTCCTAGCTTCAATAAACACTGAGTTATTCTCATTTAAACGGAGAAGTTGTATGGCAGTTACCCGAACCCGCCGCACCAACACAACCAAATTTTACAGAAGTTGTTGCCATAAAACTTGATCATCATTCGCAAAATTTCAGAAACCTAGCTTGAATAGATACTGAGTTATTTCTATATAAAGAAAGAAGTTGTATGGCAGCTACTCGAACCCGCCGACCGAAAATGTTGGATTTAAATAGCAAAACTAACAATTTTGCAAAAGTGACGTAAAAAAATTTTCAGCCTCCTAGCTCCTTTATTTTTTGAGTTATCGTGCGGACGGCCGGACGGACGGACGTACATGGCTTAATCAACTCAGAATTCGATTCTGAGCCGATTCATACCTTTGACACTATATCTAGCTCGGTTCCTTTAAGGTGTCACAAACGTAATGGCAAATTTATTATACCCTTGAACATAGTTCATACGGGTATAAACATCAAATTTTAATCACCCCTAATATGAAAATTTTCGATTATCCTAAAAGTATGCTTTTAAAAAAGTTGTCATTAAATTTTCCTGTCACTTTAATTGTGTAGCTTAAATTTCTTTTTCAAAATAATATTTCTTACAAAATGTAAATTACGTGTTATGATTATATTAAAATTATAATTATAAACTATATATATATATATATATATATATGTATATTTCAACAAATTCCAATATTTTAAATTTTTCATTCAATTTGTTTAATCAAACTGTCATCGAAATTTTTCGAAAAATACAACAATATATGGGAAAAGGTTATTGTGTCTCAGTTATAGTTAAGAAAAAGAAAAGGGTAAATAAAACAAAAATGATTTTCTGTTTTATTTGTTTTTCATATTCATATAAATACCGTTATTAACTAAAAACCATTTGAAGAACTAAAATTTAATTTTTTTTATATTATTTCATATTTCTACATAAATAATGTATATATGTACATACATATTAATAGTGAAAATAAATACCATGAAATAGGAACAATTACATACTTTTAAAATTACCTGTACATTTTTTCAAAATTGGACCAAGGGTCATTTTATTCCCTGTCATTCATCAAATCAAATTTGATTATTTTAGCGTACGTTATTATATTCTCCCTTTTTAGATTTTCTATTAAATTTTTCTACCACCTAATTAACTTACAGATAAGTTTTTATCACGCGATATTCAAATTTTTTTTTTATTAATTTTATAAAAGATTTTTCACAGGAATTAATGTTTTTTTTTTTATATTCCCTTTAAAATAAAATCATCATATCTGCCAGAAAATTAGCCAAACAAAAAAATATTGAAAATGATCTATGTTAAATTTCTTGTATATATAATTTTCTAAGGTTTGTCATAAAACATCTTTTCGATCAGTAAAATCGGTGTTCGTTATACCTAATTGAATCCGGAAAAAATACTCATAATATTGAGTTTATAAGTTATTTACACTTTTAAAACTATAATAAAAACGTACTGTCCCAATAATCAAACAGATGGATATACAAATGGTTAACAGAAAATACTCTACATATAAAATATTTTGTAGTAAACTAGCCTAGAAACTATAAACGGAAACTTACTTTATTCATTATATATAACAGGTATTAAGAACAGGTATTCACTTATAAATTGTTTAAGAATCATAAAAGTTAAGTAAAATATGATTCATAATTATAATTGATTGCACAATCTGTATGGAAACTTCATTTAATTATAAATGCGTTTATCTGAAGCTCACCTTTCGTATTTTAATTTTAGACAGCATTTTTTTTTCTCTCCGTTTGTAATCTTCTTTCATTAGGTTTTTACCTTTTAGATAAGTGTTCCTTTATTTATTTAATGTTGTCACAAGGGTTCCAAAAATTTACACCGATCCTTGTTAACTTTGTACTACCTTATGATTTTTTATTTGTTTGTCAGCACTATTTTTATTTATTTGTACTTTTTCTAACGCTTATTAAGATTAGAGTATTTTTTTTTATCTCGTTTAAATCAGTTAAATTTTTGCTTTGATTCATATCGATAATCTCCTCCCTATTAATACTAAATAATTAGCTCATCGTTTAATTTTTCTTACACGATGACACTCATACCCGATACTAAAAAAAAGTTCTAAATATCTTCTTTTGAACTGTTGAATAAATTTAAAGACTTCTTTTAAAACTTTTATGGAATCATAGCTTTCTCAAACATTGACTAAAAACTGTATTTAAGAATCAATATACTTTCGAATTCTAATTTAAAATTACAATCACACCTAATAATCTAATTTCCATCTATTAACCTGGGTTACTATTATACACATATTACACTAGAATAGATTGAGCTTAATAAAAGTACTTAATTTCAACAAAATTTAGAAAAGTGAAAGTGAAAATTAATGAAAACTTAATAATACGAATATTGTTATGTTTCTTTACTATTATTTACTATTAGAAATTGTACATATATGAATTCAGTTGCCCCCTATTAAGACATTTGTATCTTTCTTTACGATTAATTAACACATTACTAATAATAAACTCTTTGTATTACTTAATCAGCATCAGTAAATCCATGTATTAACAGTTTTCAAATAAATATATTATTATTTATAATACATATTATGTTTATAATTAAACATTATTTCTTATCTATCCCTCTGTTCACACTTAGGTGCATTCTGCAGTTGTTACTTCTTCATTTTCTGTCCCACTCCGTTTCTCCTAAAAAAAAACTTTAAAACGAATTTATGCGAAAAAAACGACGAAAAAGTAGTTGTAACTTTTTCAAGCAAAATTTCGCCGTTGAACCAAATGCAAGTCACCAATACATGTAAAACAGCAATAAAAAATTTTATCAGGTCAAAAAAAATTTTATGCTATACACAAAATCATTTTTATATTGAAAAATTGAAATGATAATATTAACGCACACATATAAAGTTGCAATTGCAACTGACAACATAGTGTGAATGCGGAGAGCTTTTGCAATACATTTTACAATTGCAATTGCACTATAATGTGAACACAGGCTATAATTATCTTTAAGCTAAAGTTTTATTTGGTTTAACTTATACTCAATTGAATTTATTACTAAGTATGTAATTGTAATCTGACTTAGGAGCAGTAGTTAAGTTGCTGTCCTTTCAATTGGAGAATCTTGAGTTCAAACCTCGGTCAGACCATATACAAAAAAAATTAAATAAATATTTCCACCCCCCCTAAAAATATTTTTTATGCAAACCTGCCAAAGAAAATCCTAACTTTTCGACATAATACTCCTGTTCACCAACTTAATTCATTTTATATACAGATAAAACCAATTCAAGCAACACCTCTAAAATGTCGGAACTTCTTCTTCTATTTATTCCTTATTTTATACAACTTCTTAACCAATACTCTTTTCATCCCTTTTTCTTCTTTACATTCCAGTCATTATACTGCGAAAGCAGTTAAAATATTTATTCCACTATTCTGAAAGGAAGAGGAAGGAAGAGGAGGTGAAATTTACGGGAAGAAAAGGTCGGTTTAAACCTTGTGGGAGCTGAGTAAAAACTTAACACACTCAAACAGGCTTACGATGACTTTTGGGATTCCCTTAATTCACAAATAAAAACGAAATTCATTACTAAGAAAAAAATTTAAAGATATAATTAACAAAGTTTTCCTATTTTTTTTTCTTTTGCACATTAAAATTGAATTGTTAATAAAATAATGATAATTATATACTAATTTACTAAACAAAAGAGTTTATATTTATTTTAATTTTCTCTTGATAAAACTATCACTTACCATTTCTTAACAATTACAATATTAAAACAATTCAATTAATATTGTACAAGAGGAAAATTTTTAAAAAAATATGTACAAATAAAAGTTAAAAAAAAAAAACCATTAAGAGGATGAAAGTATCACATCTCAAAAGGATAAATAAATATCCTTTTACTTCACCCTCATTCGCCCCTTTTTAAATAATAACAAAATATACAATAAAAAAAAAAGAAAGAAAATACAAAAAATTCCACAAAAATAAATCATTTTGTTAAAAAAAAAAAAATTAAAATCCTTTTATATGAGTATTTTTATCCTTTTTTCATTTAGGAACATATATACGTCTGTCAGTACATTCTGATGTACATTATATATTAGTACATAAAAAAAACCGAAGAAATCAAAAGAATACTTAAAACAACTAATTTTGTTAAATTCAATTAGGCTCAATAAACCATAACAGTAAAAATTTATAAAAAGAATACATATTTATATACATAAAAAAAAAATAAAAAGAAACATTTCACCACATGAGTATTATTCTTACATATTAAGATAAATTAACATTGACTCTACTTTTTGTATTCATTGTTTTTTGATTGTTTTTATTTTTTATCTTATATTTTTTTTTTTTTTTTTTTTCTTTTGAGTAATTTAAAATCATTTTTAACTTAACTTAATGTCTTTTATTAAATATCCTTTCAAATATTTTCACATATATTTATAGTTAAGGACATATTATTGAGTGATTTATTATGTTATATTTATTGAGTGACTGACAATTATTATACAGAGCGACACGAAAATTTTTGACTAGGTTTTTTATTATTAATAGATCTCTTCTCAAAATGATCTTACAATATTACTCTAACAAACGAATAAGTCTGAAAACCAATTCACCGATTTCTTAAAAACAATCTCTAAAGTCTATAACAATACTTTATAATTAATAGTTGCTATAAGTTCTAATGAAGACTTATATTAAAAGAGGAAGAGGAGGTGTGTTTCAAATATTATTGAACTATAATTTTGATTAAAAAATTAACAATTGCTATATAGTTGAGTATTTAAATCCTATATATAATTTTCATCTAATTGATTACATAATATCTTTAGTGCAATTATTAACGTAGCCATCGCGCTGCCATGAAAATGTAAAATGTCAAAAACGTAGCTATCAAATTTTTCAAGTGCAGTACAAAATATTAGAAGCGGAGTGAAATTTAAATGGATAAAATAATAATTAAATTAAAGTACTTACAAAAATAAACTAAACATTATCAAATATTTGCATGTAACTATAATTATATCCAAACTTTAACAATATTTTTTGATCAACTTTATTTGAATGATCACTTATTGAGATTTAAACAAATAACAATAACAATCCGCGATGCACGATGCGCGACGCACGATGACAATTAACAATATTAGCTGTCAAAGTTCAAATTCTGCATCCGCTATTTCAAAAGTTCATAAACTTTTGCGCGATGTTTGCTATGAAAACTTGATCGTTACTTCCATTGGTGAAATGACAGAACGCTCGAGGAAATAAAGCCCGCCAAAAATTTTCCTTTTTGAATTGGAATAAGGCCCGTAATTAAAAGGAATGAAAACCCGGCTTTAATTCCTTTTGAATAGGAATTAAGACCTACACTATTTTTTGTTATTAAAAGAAGATAGAAATAGAATATGTAGAGCAAACGTATTAGAAGGGATTTAAAGTTTTGGATAAAAATTAGGATATCCCTTTTTTCTAGAATATTTACTAATATGTAGATACATATATTCTAAATTAGGAGGGTTTTAAGAGTTGCTTACAAAATCAGGGTCATATGCCTTTTCCAAAATATTTATATAAGTAATACTCCCATTGTTAGGGATTTTAAAATTGAATTGAATTGAATATGCGAGTTTTGAATTAGGAGGATTATATACATATTCTGGAAAAAGCGTATATAACCCTGACTTTGTAACCAACTCTAAAATCTCTCCTATTTCAGAAACTCACATATGCAAATATCTAAATATTCAGTAAAAGGCGTACAATCCTGATTTTGAATTCAAATTTAAAATCCCTCCTAAATTCCCTGAGGCCTTAACAATGAGACAAACGTCCATGTGTTTTTTGGCTCATTGAAGTGAGTCAAATGTCCCAATGGGATTTCTGACATGTCACCAAATAAAATCCAGTCAAATTAAATACAGGCTCATGATAGTAACCTTTGTGTTACTCAGTGGGCTTTAATTCTTTTTTCGAAATGGACTTAAAGCCCACGATCTAGTGGAATTTAAGACCCGTGGGTTTTAATTCTTTTTTGAAAAGGATTTAAAGACCGCGGGCTTTATTTCCTCGGGCGTTCTGTGATTGCACCACTTCCACTTTGTGCATTTGTATTATTTTCCATATGTTTAACTTTTGAAGTAGTTTTTCTGCGCGATGACTTTGCTCATTTGTCTTAGGAGGTTATATAAATTTTATTTTATTTAAATCTATATGTACATCGTAAAAGTATCGTATAACTATAAATGTTTTTTTTATAATCAAAATAATAAATTGTTTAATTATTATTCTTTCATCATCAAAATTAAATTCTTAAATGTGTTCCACAATTGATTACCTACTTCGATTTTACACAGTATAGGTGAAAATAGATTTAATCCTTTTTTTACCATTTATACAAATTAAAACAAAAAAAAAAATGGCGGCTCATACATTTATGGATTTATTTAAAAAATCGAAATAGAATTAAAATTTTTGTATTTTCTTTTCTTGTTTTTATTGTATATATTTTATGTATTATGTATTACGTAAAAAGGGGGCGAATGAGGATGAAGTATAAGGATATATAAATATTACAATTGATAACATTATTTATTTATTGAAGCAATGTGAAAAATATCTAACCAATAGCGTATTGGTTAAGTTGCCAACCTTTTAATCGAGAAGTTTTGTGAGTAAACCACGATCACGTCATAACTAGATCACAACCAAAAGCATAATACCACCATAGCACCAGAGTATAACTGTCTTTATTATAGATATTTCATTATCTTTTACAATAACTAAAAGAGAATTGTTAATGCCTTAGTGAAAAAAAAATGTTTAAAGAAACTGAAGCTTACTCTAAATAGAGTATTAACTAATTTAGTGGATACCTTATATACTCCTTCCTCTAAAGAATGCGAAAGGATAAAATAAATCCGCCAAATAATCCCAAAACAATTTAAAAGATAAAAATACAATATATTATACTGGCCCATAAACTGTCATTATTTCTAAATCATACAATTGTTTTAATATATGTTATTATTTTATCACTTTAAAATCTGATTTAGTCATATAAAACTTAAAATTAAATTAAATTGAAGTTTTACAAAGTAGATAATATAACTGTTAATTTTCTTATATCTGGCATGAAGCTGAGAAACTTTCAAAGCTTTTTTTGTCAGAGTGTTAACATCGTGGCATAAATCTAGATAAACTTAACACCTTCTCTGGCCGAATCGGTTCTTCTAGGTCTTGAAGATACACTACGGTTCTAGAGTCTAATTATTACCATCGCGTTAGCTGCAGGCCTTCATCAATAAAAAAAAAAAAAAGGAATTAAGATTATATAATGTTAAGGGTTAAGATTAAAATTAAAGTTTATAATTAAGGTTTAAATTAAAATTTATTAATACTATCAAAAATTTATGATCGGCTTGTATTGTACATTAATATTGTATTTCCGTGATTGTACTCAAATATAGATAATTTATATAAGAAAACATCCTTTAAAATACAATCCTTTTAAGATTTTTATTTATTTATTTATTTTTTTTTTTTTGTAAAAAATCTTAATGTTTTATTTTTGTTTTTTGTGTTGTTTTGTTTTTGTTGCTTACTCATTAAAATAGAAGTTATTCAAACTTAATATCTATACATATGTCGTATTTCATTTCAAATTGTTTAGATTTATTTTAAATTAATGTTCTTGCACATATTCTTGTTTATATCCTTTTTTTTTTGTTATTTAAAAAAAAAAGAACAAAATACAATGACAGTAATTCAAATACAATTCAATTTTGATGAAACAAATTTTATTTAGTTATTTATAGATTATAAAAATTATTACAAAACGTTTATAATGTATTTTATTTATTTGATAAATTGACTGTTTATACCTTCAAAAAAAAATCTTTTTAACTATTTACACCTATATTTACATATATCCAATTTATAAAATGTGAATCTTATAACTAGTTAGCATTTATTGATATTCAGTAAATCACTTGACAATTCTTTTAATGCCATGAAGTCAAAAATCTCCTCTCCTCTTTACATTAGTTATCCCTTTTAAGTAAAATGTTGATTGTTTCAAAATCTTGCAGAGAGATCAGAAAGAGTTTCGTTTCAACCAGCAGTGTTCAGCGCTGCTTGTTTTGAGTTTTCTGTCCAGGTTTCAACCAGCAGTGCTCAGCGCTGCTTGTTTTGAGTTTTCTATCCAGTTTTCTGTCAAGTTTGGATGGTTTCCTGGTGTATTGAAGTATTTTTTACAATGTAGTCTTATCTCTTCTTTGACAGAACAAATTTGTAAAAAAATTCTGATTATTGTGTTGAGCACACACCAGGATATGTTTGCTTTTAATCTAATTCAAAAAGCTTTAGCTTCGAATTCCTTTATTTTTTTCGAAGTTTTAATTACTTGTTTTATCCGAGTAGTTCATTTCTATATATGTCAAAATTAGTTTCAGTACCTTTACAAATATTAAAATAAAATTTAAGCAAAATGAATAAAAAAAGGTACGCATCCCACACATGTCGTAAGAGTAATTCCCTCTTACGACATGTGCGGCTGTACGGCCTGAATAGCTTGTGCGGCCTGAATAGCTTTAAGCTCTTATGTGGAAAGAAAATGCAATTAAAAAAAAAACCATAAACCATATCCGACACCAGAGCTCTTTAAGCGTTTATTGTTTTTTCATTGTCCTACTTATACGATTACACCGATTTATACGGCACGCGGATCTGGCAAGCAAAAAAAATCTTTTAAAATCGTGTTCTATTTTGCAAGTTGCTTTTATGATTTCAAAGAACAAGTTTAAAAAATGTTTGTAAAGATCCGTTAACCCATTACGGCCGAACGACTTTTTAAAGAAATTTTCGTTTTTCATGAACATGTCTAGATACTTTTTGACCGATCGAGTTCAAATTTTATTAAAACTTAATTCAGTACAAAAGAAGGCCGCTTTATGTCAATCTGTCTAAAAAATATTTCTAAACGAATCCTAGTCAATTTTCAGGCAATTTTAATGGCTATTTAACTATGACGATTTTTGCAAAGTTTTGTTAACACGTTCTGGCACTACGAGAATTTAAAATAATTTTTAAAAAAAGGAACAATAAAATCATTAAAACGTATTATTCGATCTTCAAAATTGATGTTAGCGCAACACGTTTTTAGAAATGAAAATAACTTAAATTTTACTAAAACCATATTTTATTGTTTTGAATTATATTTAATACATTACATTAAATACATATTAATAATTTAAACATATTAATTAAATTGAATTAACAAAAAAAACAAATCATAATAATTTTTAACACATTTTCAAAAAATTTTCAAAAAATATTCTTATTAGTTTCTTTTTTTCTGTCCATCTGTCTGGCTGTTTACAAAACTTCTACACCGTTTAAAATAGAAATTTTAATTACGGATAGGCATCGCCAAAAAACTAATTTTGTGGAACAACTTTTTTCTGCAGCCCCATCCGTTACGAAGCTAGAGCCCTACAAAGTTCGAAAAAATCCTATCTTTAAATTGTTATAACACAGGTTCTATAGGGGATATTTTCAATTTAAAAACGCCCTCAATTTTTTCTTAACAAAAAAAATCAAATAAAGATCACAGTTTTTTTTTTTTTTTTTTTTTTATTTATGTATAGTAAATATTATTATTAAAGTATTGTGCATAGTATGCACAATACTTTTTTTAGGGTCTATATTGGTTCTATCTAAGAAAAATGTAAATATAACTTTATAACACATTGTAATATTTGTAAATAACTGCTTCCAATTTTAGTTTTCTCTTTTTTTCATGTTGTAGCAAAGCCAAAGATCCAATCTATAGTAAATGGAAGAATACGTATATAACAAAATAACAAAAACATTATATATTTTAAAAATTATTGTAAAAATAATGTAATTATAATATTCTAAAATAATTTATTATAATAAAATAATAAATAACAACAATCTTGATTGATAAAACAATAATTTATTTTTTAATTATTTGATATTTAATTATTGTTTTTATTATTATTCATAATTTGTATTAATAAAATACGTAATTTATATTATTATAAATTTATTTTCCAATATCTACTCTTTATTCTAGACTTATTATGGATTATTTTTTAATTTTGGAAATGCGTTTTTTTGAAAACCCTTGATTTTTTCCATTACTTGTTATTTTATAAAACCAACAAAATTCTTCAGGCAACGACGGGAGCTACTAGTATAATAAAGGATCTTTCAAATTGAGTTTTCAAAAGTAGGTGCTTGTGTAACACACTTCAAACATTGAACGCACCCATATTATATGTCATTTTGACAGTTGAAGGTTTGCCATTTATAAAAATGGAGTCGTATACAACGTGTTGAAATTATTGAATGATTTTATCAAAATGGTCGTTCTGTAAGAAATGTATTTCACAATATACAACAACAAATCTACAACTTTTGAACGGCTTACTATAAGAGAGATAAAAAAATGTTTTTTATAGAGTAAGTTGTTAGCTTTAATATTTATGCCCTAATGATTATGCCATAACCCCAAAAGTTACAAAGTTATGGAGATTTAAAATGATTTAAAATGAAAAAAATATGTTTCAAACTCAATTTTCCTTTGAAATACCCTGTATTTACTTTAGGTACTTTTATGTACTTTTTATGGCATATTTCAGAAACAACTTTTCAAGCCCTACAATTAGTACCTAATAAGTTCTTCTCTATCTCCAACCGTTTTAGAGATATAAAGAATAGAAAAGTGTGTCATAAAACACCTTTGAAAATGACACACTTTTCTATTCTTTATATTTTTTATGAAAAGTCTCTAAAAAATCTTTAACCCCTCATATCTCGAAAAGGGTTCAGAATAGATCCCTCCCCCCAATACAATTTTTTGTTCGTCTCGGTGTGCCCAATCACTCAATTCAAAGAAGACCATCGAATCGGAAACAACCTGTATATAATCTTAATAATGAAAATACCACACACAATAAAAGAATCAAAGTTGTATACTAATGATATACCACCAACAGTTCACGCAGAACATAACGCATATTATATTTAATAATTTTTTGTGACATTATGTTAAAATGTTTATTAAAATGAAAGTTTATTCAGTTAAATTACACTTAAATTTAAATATTTAAGTAATATAAGATGAATGTAATCTTAATACATATAACGAAAATTATAGATTTTAGATTATATACTCAAACAAAATATGGAAAGAAATTTCCCAAATGTTTTTTCACAATACCCAATCGAAACATATTGAAATAATCAAATAACTTTTAACAAAAGTATCCTACAATAAAGCGTCAATATAAAATTATTCAAAATATATATATATATATATATATAACTTTTATATAACTAATACTATAAATAATGTATAATATATAATAGTGTTGCTTTTACTCCTTCCTATTTTTATACATACATATATTAATTGTATCTTTTCTCTTACTTTTCTATTGTATTCTAATACAAAAAATTTTACTGCGGTAAACCTAAAAAGAAGATACAAAAATTAAATAAAATGTTGACATTTAATGAAAGAAATTTGTCATTATCATTATATACTTATATCTTATTACTACATACTTATATATTACTTTAGATATATATGTATATCTAAAGATAATTATTATTTCATTAAAATTTATCCAATAAATGATTTAAATTGATTTAAACTTATTGCAAATAGTACTCTACTATATAAAATTTTTTAATAAGTTTAAGAGAATCTTAATTTTTATACAACGAAAAATTTTAAAAAGAACAATAAATAATATAGGATCTATATTGTACATACTTGAGTTCTCAAGATATGAGGTGTGATCCAAAATGTGGCCGCGAAGCTTTCATTATAAGTGGAAAAATTGTAATAAATTAATAATGTCAAAAATTTAAAGTCGCAAAATTTCACGACATTATTTCTTTCTTGCGGCATTATTTAATTTTTGATTCGCCAAATTCAGCGACATATTTTAGTATTTGAAATCGGGTTTATGCACTTTTTGCAGAGTATATATATATTTGCATATGTTTATAATGAAACAATGTCGCAAAATCAAAAATTAAATAAAATAGGAAAAAATGACAAACATGTTGCGACGTTATTTCATATCTTGAAATCAACATTATTTCGTGCAGCGCCATTTCATAAAGCCTTATTATATTGCCATTATAAGAACAACGGTGTATATATATTATATTATGAGTTATCTGCAAAATTTTTCTAAATTGACTTTTTTATAAATAGCCTTTCCTGTTCAGGCGTGGTTGTAAATTTCGTAAGGGGGAATAACTCTTACAATGTGTGTTGGATTCGAACCCACACTCCCTCGGTATTTACAGCGTATTTTATACGCTCATACTCACTAGACCACCGACGCCCCCCTTAAAATTTTTTTTAGAGAGAAAGTTATGCTCTATAAATATATTTTTTTTTTTTATAACCTTTCTCTAGGTTAATTTGGTTACGATCCATTAACCCCTTCCGGCACCTGGGCACAGTAAAGCTTTTTAATTTATTTTGTTGTCGCTCTTAAACGATTTGACCAATTGAGTTGAAAATTTACAAAAGTGAAGCTCTTTGCCAAAGAAGCTCACTGAGTTGATTTGGTTATGATCCATTAACCCGTTTCGGCACCAGGGCTCAATGAAGTTTTTTAGTTTCTTTGTTGTCGCGCTTAAATGGTTAAACCAATTGAGTTGAAAATTTACAAAAGTGTAGCTCTTTATCACAGAAGCTTACTGCGTTAATTTGGTTACGATACATTAACCCATTTCAGAAGCAAGCTTCAATTAAGTTTTTAACTTTTTTTTGTCGCACTTAAATGGTTTGACGAATTGAAAATTTGCACATTGATATTGCACTTTAAGACAGAAGCTCATTCAATTAATTCTGTAGTTATACATTAACCTATTTCGGTATGATAGACTGCTAAAAAACAATTTTGTTTTTAATTTTTGTTTGTCTGTGATCAAATCAATAATCTGTGACAAATTTTTGTTCACGTTCGTTAACCTGTTCACGTTCGTTATTTCCGCACGAGTACCCATTAAAAATATTCTGCCCAATTTTATTGTATTGTTATAATATTATTAAGCCTTCCCCAGACCGGCGCTTTTTTTTCCGGTTTTTGCCGCAAAATTTTATTACATGGCGGCTTATCAATATGCCCACACCAACAATATTTCTGCGCGATTTTACAGCGTTTTTTTGCGGCAAATCTACATACTAATTTTTTCCGCAAAAAATACGCGGTTGACAGGATTTTTCATGCGATTTCCGCAATAAATATCAAACATTTTTATTTTTGAAAATAAACGAAAGGTAAAATGGAGAACAAAGTGGAACAATTATACATGAAATTGGGATTGAGTTAAATGAATGGTAATAAATACGAAATATTTTTTGTAATTGTATTATTTTATTATTAACGTTATGAGTTCTCTAATTTAAAAAAGTGATGTATTTTTTAGCTGATGATTGATGATGATTTACTTCTTCTGACAACATATTTATTTTCGTTTTAGAAATTTTCCTAAATCAAATACATAATTTTAATTTTTATTGTAAATTAAATATTTTTTTCAAAAAGAAAAATTATTACGTTTTTTTATAAACAAAGACCACAGGTCAGTCGATGTAGAAAAAATTATTTTTTAAATTTATTGACTATACAATAATTTATTTTTTATTTACTGTTTGACGTCTATGCGAATTTTTAAATTTTCAGTGTGGGCACATTTGCGAATTTCGCGCGATTTCCGCACGAAGTTTTTGTTCGCACAGCTACCGCACTGCTGCCGCAAAAAAAAACGCGCTGATCTGGGGAAGGCTTTAAAAAGATATTCCCAACACTTTTTACTTTTGTCTATACTGTTTTTAATATTCCATAAAAAGCTTTCAATGCAAATTTCTAATATATAATAGTAAATAAAATAACCTTATTCAGTATCTTAAGAATACTGTATTTAAGTTTTAACAACATAACATTTTCGGCCGTTATTAAAGAACAGAAATAATCTCTTCCATACGACAATTATGTCATCATTCAAGAATGCTGTTAGTAATGGTCTACCTATATAGTAATGGTCTGGTGGTCTACCTATATAAGATCCATGTGTATAATATATTTCTCAAAAAATATCATTGAAATATGTACATTCTATATGTATAATGTGCTTATGTTTACAAGTACTATAAACACAATCAATTAAATTAAAAAATATATTCACATTTCTGTACAGTATTTTATCAAAAAAAAACGAGTACATACATATTTAAAGAACAGAAACCTTACATTCTTATCCATATACAGTTCTTACACATATTTTTAGCCTTATTCAATATCAATTCGAAAACATAATTATGTATTAGAAAAAATTAACGCAAAAAAATTCTGATTGATTTATAAAGGTGTAAAACAATCCTGGGTTTTTTTTATTATGTTAAACAGAACCTGACAACAGAAGAACAGAAACAGTTTAACAGAAAAATATGTTAAACAGAACCTGAGATGTATGCATTTAAAAAAATTTGTTTTACAAAATTTGAAGAGCTGTGGGTGCTGTAGGATCTCCAACGGTAAGGCTTAAGAGACCTATGCATGGTTAATATTTCATTCCTCTTTATTAAACAGTATATAAGTTTTGTAAACAGACGGACGGACAGAGTGCAACTTTTCGGAGTGAACTTTTCTAAATGTGCTTAAAAGGATAATTTATAAAAACATTAAGTAACATTACTTACGAAAAAAAGTTACATTAATGTCTTTTTTAATTGAAATGCGATTTTATGTTTCGGTATTAGCGAATATATTGTGGAAAATAAAAAAAAAAAAAATGTTTGTGTAGATGACATAAGAACTATAGGAAGATGCTAATGTTCAAAACTTAGTTTTCTAGGTAATAAGGGGTCCACAAAATGTAAAACATATACATATAAGGAATTTATATGTATGGAGTATTTAATGCCATATTGTGATTCTTTTATTTCAGTAGGTAAAACCAATATAAAGAACCAATAAGAAAAACAATTCTGTTCGGAGTTAACTGACATGAAAGAATATTGAGAAAATTAATAACATAACATTGTATCATCAACACGACAAAACTTTGTGGCTGCTCATCCCAAAATAAGAATTGTGTATTGTTTTGTTTTTTTATAAGGTATACGTAGTAAATTCAAACGAGTCTAGCTTAGAAGAGACAAAAATAAAATATTTTTAACCAATAAACTAAAAACATTTTATATATTTTTTATTTTTAAGAATAAATATATAATATATAAAAGTATGAAATTGAACATGAACATGAAAGCAATGGAAGTTAGGGCCACATATATTTTTGTTAAAATTTTCATGCACATATGCGGTCTATAATTTATTTATTTTGTTTTTTTTAATTAAGTAAATTTTTTGCATTAAATTGACGAGAATGATATTGATATGATATATGGCCAAAAAAGAAAAGATACAAAATAACAATTTTATTTTTATAAATCAATAAAAGAAAGGATTTAAATTTGTATGTAAAATGTTACAATAAGTATATTATTAGATCGGAAGGAAAAATAAATTGTCTTGTCTACTTTATATTCAAAAGTACAACGTAATAAAATTTATTAGATTAATTTCTAGTAGCATTTATAATTAAATGTGATTTGAAAAATTCTGGTTGTATTTTACTATATAGATGCGAGAAGAAACAAATCCATATCATTAGTAATAATTGAAGAAAAAAAACAATTTAATTTTATTTGAAAATAAGGAAGGGTGTATTGTTGATTGTGTCTGTGTGAACTTAAGGTATGTACGGTTACCATTAAATATAATGGTAAACAAAATTTCAAACATCTGACTTAATTAAGTACCGAGATACATATTTATGTAAATTTTAGAGTTGTATGAAAGTTACTTGAACACTATATCCCGAACCATAACTACCAAATTTCACAGAAGTTATTGGCATAGTTTTTGGTTCTTGATCATCTTTTAGAAATTTTCTAATTTTTAACTTTGTTAAGTATCAAAATATAAGGATATAAATTTTTGCAGCTACCCGAATCTATTCTCTCTGCGACTAACCAAATTTCTTCTATTTACAAAATTTCTGATACCTAACTTAAATGGATACTCAGTTATTTTCATTTTATAATAGAAGTTGTATAACAGCTACTTAAACGCGTGCCGGTCAAACTTGCTCAAATTAAATAGCGAAACTAACAATTTTAAAAAGGTGAAATGATAAAAATTTCAGAATCTTAACTCTGAAACATGACTAAATCGATTCATAATTTGATTTTGAGCAAGAATATATTATATATTAACTATATATAACATATTTAACTTATTTACTTTAAGGTATCATAAACGTAATGCAAAATTTTTTTTACCCTTGAACTATATTCATAAGGGTTGTAATATAATCGACATTTTTGACTTCTGAATGGTGAATGAGGTAATTTTAAAATATTCACTTGTATATACTTTCATTTTAATTATTTTTACTAAAATGAGATATTTTACAGATGATACGGTTTTCACTACTTGAAGTACGGTCCTACATCTTTTGGATTAGGACTATAACTTTCGAAACAAAAAAAACAATGTGAAGTTCTTTAATAAATGTTGATAAAAATGTTGATATTATTGAATAATGGTAAACATATCAAAGGTTGAATTGAATAAAGCTTCTGCAATTGTTCGGCAATATTAATACTGTAGAACTAATTAGAAGTAAAAAATTCTTCTAATTAGTTCTATACAGTTTCTATTTTAAGTCAAATTATTAGCAATTAGTTATGGTATAATAGAATAAAAACAAAACTACTTGTCAATATGAAATGTTTATATTTAGTAATAAAATCGAAAAGTGAAATTCTTTACCAGAACCTTAATAAATCTAAACATTACAAATGCTAAATTTTATTTAACAACAAACAAGGAAGAGTGTAGTAGAGTAGACTGTGTCAACTCTGGAATACCCATTTAAACGTAATATATATACTGTTTCCATAAAATTTGATCATAATTTACAAAATTTCAGATGTTTTACTTAATTAAGTGCCAAGATATATTTATGTAAATTTTGAACTTGTATGAACAGCTACTCGAACCTGTTACCTCGAATCAACCACATTTTACAGAAATTATTGTCATAAAACTTGATCATCTATTACAAGATTTCATATACTTAACTCAATTAAGTTCCAAAATATGCAAGCCACCTGCACCTTCCGCTACAGAATGCAACTTGATTTCTTTTCATAAAATTTCAGTTAACTAATTTTAATAGACACTGGATTATTTACATTTAAAAAGTGAAGTTTTATGACAGCTACTCGAACCTGTTTTACCACAACCAAATTTTACAGAAGATATAACAATTTAAATTAGATATTTCCTCCATATAATTAAAATTTTCAGCAAAATCAACATAATTTATTGAGTAATTTAAACCAAACTACTAGACGGAATTTGCAGGGACTTCGTATTCTATTTATAATAGTTTAATTTGTTATGTAAATAAATTCTGGTTAATTTGTTTTTTTTTTCTGGATCTTTAGTTTTCTTTCTTTTAATATTTTGAGGTTTATGATTTGTCGTTTATTTTGTGTTTGTGAATTTCGTTTTGTAATTTATTTTAATTTTACCTTTGTTTTATTACATTAATTTTTTTAAATTTATTTAAAAAACAATAATAATAAAAATTTATCTCATTTATCAATCAAATATTATATTTCTTTCAAATAATTTATTATCAGCTTTTTCAAATTTACGAAGTTACAAAAACATATAACATATATATATAAAATATATATTATTTCATCTTTTATCTGGGAAAAACACTTAAACGTTTAAAAATATCTAGTTTTAAAATACATAATGGGACACATTTGACAATTTAGATATGATATGTCAAATGTGCCCCAATTAAACCATGTTCAGTTAAATCAGTTAAGTCCATATCTTCAGGTCTAATAAGATATTGTTTTTTTTTCTATAACCATAAGTATCGTGAAAATTCCCTCTTATGTTCTCAATAACTTATTTAAAATGAAAATTTTAGCTACTGACAATTAAATTTTATTAGAAAAACTTAAAATACAGAAATTATTGCTTTATAACTCTGGTATAAAAGCTAAAGTATAACCATCAAAAATTTAAGCTTCGTTTTGCTTTTGAAAATATATTTCGAGTATTCAACCAAATTTTCAAATATTTTCAAAAATTTGTTGGGATTTCTTTTAAGATGTCAAAGATGCCCCATCCTACTATATTGTTATGAATTTGGTATAAAGATGCGGTAAGTATTATATATTTAAGGATCACCCCCTATATCTTCAAAATAAAAACAATGAAAGCTAAAGCTAAAAAACTTGAATTAAATTTTTTGTTTACAAAATTCTCAAAAATTTTTTGTAAGATTAATATTGTTTACGGGTCTGGTGCAAAAGGTTCACATTTTTAATCTTGCTTTTTTGCATTTCCTGCTTTTCAAAATCTCGCCAAAAACAAAATTTCCGCAAAAAAAAAATCCCGCTAAATAAATTATTAAAACCTTAATTTTGTAACCTTACTAATCATTTTTTGAACAGACATAATTAAACAACAAAACACTTCAAATAATGTGACTGCCGCTTTTAAACTCCTGTTTTCCTGTTATGTCTGCCCTGATTTTGTAACATGAAAACGCACACAATAATATTTTTCTTTTCTTTACATTTATTTAACCTTTTCTTAACCTTGGTCATAAACACGGTACCAATTTTTATAAAATCTTGAAAGAAATATTTAATTTCATGATTAAATTCTTCATTTTGTCATTTAAGATTTTGTCTTATAAAGAATTTGACAAGAAAAGATTTTTTTTTTGAAGATAAAACATTGTCCTCTCTATATTTAATTTAAATTATTTGTCTATTTTTCTTAACTTACTTTCTTTTATAAACTTTGAAATGAAAATCAGACAAAAACAAAAGTTGTATTATATATTTACATACTTAGAATTATAATAATTGTCTATATTTTAGAATTAAGGATCAGAAGGTTGGTTACAACTTAGAGGATTATAGCAAGGTTTACAAGTACTGAGGTTATGGATTTTCTGGTATAGTTTTAAAATCTTTACTCCATACACAAGATTTGTATAGATTTATAGTACTTTTTTGCACAGTATTGTGTGTTTGTGTTAAATTGATTACAAATTAGTGTATTACATTTATGATTACAAAGTTACCATACATCAAAAAAAATAATGACATTTAATTTAATTTATAAAATAAATATAAAAAAAATGGTATCCTTACAGTTCTTTCAAAAATTTATAAATTTAGAATTATTTATAGTATTTTTTCTTTAACAAAATGTCATTTAATGTTATTATGTACATGTATAAATAAATTTGACAAAACATTAAAATTTTGACATTAATTAAACCACTTCAATGATTTTTTCGCACTTAGGCTAAATAGAAAATAAATTTTGGGGTGGGTTGAATTTAATTTTAATATAGGATGAAAAACAAATAAAAATAAGTATAAATAAAAAAACCTTAGGGCTAATTTTACCAAATTTAAATTTTTATCAAACTATGTTGGATATTTACATATGTTTATTTTTGACAAATGTTATATACATATGTATTATATATGTATTATTTATGTATAAATTTATGTATGGATTTGTTTTAAGTAGTATATAATCAGGGTTAATTTAATATAATATTATGTAGTTATATTCTCATTCAATGGATTTTTATTATAAGGCAATTAATTGTTATTAGATCTATTTTAGATTTTTAAAAAAAATAACCCGCTGTGATCTCATTTCAAAAATTTATTTGCTATTTTTTTTTTTTTTTTGCTTTTTTTCTTTGTAATATTATAATTTAATTATTTTCAGTGGTCGGATAAAATCATTCTTTTTCATTTTTTTTTTTCATATAAGCAGGATCGACGCTATATTATAAGAATAACTAAAATTCATCATCTTTTAAATAAATATTGTTGAAACAAATTAATTGTTGTCTACTAGAACTTTTTAGACTGTAAGGCATAAGGCATAAGAAATAAAATTAAAAAATAGTTCTGAATTCTGAAATATGAATAGTGTTATTCATTGGTTTTACGAAATTGGAAATTAATTTTGAAACATGAATTTTCTGAAATTTCCAAACATCGATTTAAATGATTAACTTTGAATTTTGATTAATAATTTTTACAGAAATATAATCATAAATTATAGACAGTTAAAGCTCTTAATATATGCACTTTAATTTAAGATGGTGTGTTAATTCAAAAAGTGAAACAAAAGAAATAATTCCAAACAAATAAATTTCCATAAAAAAAAAATAAGGAAAATTTTGAGAAATTTTTTTTTGAAACGAAATATAGTTTAGTGTCTGGCTAAGATGGCAGAAAAAATTTTACTGAGTTTAAAATAAATAAAAAAATATTTAGGAGGGATTTTAGAGTTGATTATAAAATCAGAATTATTCAATTTTTTCAAAATATATATGCATTTAGTGTGTTCCATATAATGAACAACACTGCTATGTACCGCTGATTTTTTCACACTTATCAGAAAATAACTTTATTGTACGGCGGATAACCAGAGATTTTTCTAGTTTCCAAGATATGGAAATTAAATGAAATTCACATATTTTTTTTAGATTTAATAAATTGGCATCTAACTTCGTTTGTAGACCATGCGTATGAAAAGAAATCTTCTTTTAAGCAAAATTACAAGTAATGTAATATTGGTTTTGTACAAAATAAAAACATTTAAAACAATAATTTTATATGTTGTTCTCATTTTGCAAATATTTGCAAAGTGAAAACATTTTATCTAATACCTTGTCCCCATATCTTGGAAACTAGACCCCTATATCTAATACATTGTCCCTATATCTTCGAAACTAATATATTACTTGTTAATAATATAACCTGTCTTAGTATAGCTGATGGTTTTAGTAATATATTGCATAATTCTATATGATTTTTTTTTACGAAAAATAAATTAAGAAGAAAAATAAATAACTTAATATATTTAAAAAAAAAAAAATAACTGCCAATTAACAGCCCAATGCTATATGCTTGTATTTTATAGTAATTGTCTAAATTCGTTGAATTCAATTTCATCCTACAACCTACTTGATTCCATATTAATCTACTGTCTATAATTTTTTGATCAATTAGAGGACCAAATGTTCAATGTTTTAATAAAAAAATATTTAAAATACAGTCAATCATTATTTTCCATCGGATGTGTTGTATTGAGCAATGTAACCATGTACAGTCAAAAAATCGTTGTAGGAAAAAATATAGCGTTCTAAGAGAAATTCGCGCAATTTATGATTGCATTATAGCGAAAACGCGTTAAAGCAATATCGCATTTTAGGAGGGTTTACTGTTTATAAAAATAACCTAAAACAATAAAAGATGGGGTCGTCACTGAATTCATCTTTATTGTATTTGTATAAAATATAGGTAAAAACTTATTTTAGCATATTGGTTTGTTCTTTTTGATAAAATTATTGAATTGAGACTAAAACTATTCAATTTATAAAATATGACCATTATTGTATTACATTTATAGTTGAATTGTTTAGATTTTATATAATAATTATAAGTAAAATGATAAAATGTTAGTGGCAGAGTTTTTAGCCGCAGGCAAATATTTTTCACACTTTTAATAAATTTTATTAATTTTAACAATCAAAATGTTTTTTTTTTTTGTTGTACTTTTAAAAGGAAAAATAATTGAACATAATGGAACAAATTATTTGGTATTTTCAAATTAAAGTATAAATATGTAAAAACTAAAATGTTACAGTAGGATACAAAAGTGTTTGCACTTTATTTCAACAAAAAAACTGATTTGACATATTCGTACCTGAAAAAGTGAAACATTGCCGTTAATTCTGATTTTGTTCAATTATATAATTCTTACAAATCTATTTTTGACTTATAGAATAAGAAATATCTTAATCCTTAAAAAACCTAAATTCTTTTAAAAATTTTATGAAATTTTTATAAAATAAAATATATTCATCATATATTCATCCCTTGTCTTTTCAATGGTGCAACTTAAATGCAGATTTTCTATACAATTTTCTATTCTATGTATCGGATCGTACAACACTACTTAATGCATTTGTAGTTGGCATAAGCAAATTTAACGATCTCAGACAATATTGTTACAATACAATCCTGTTTCCCAAATTAGTTTCTGACTTAGTGAAGTGAAAAAGTGTTTATATTAACGACTTTAGTAAACCTTATCATGTTTGCGTTATACTTTTACTTTTCTACTTCCAACTACTCCTAACTACATCAACCTTTGAGAAAGAGTAGATAGGAGTAAATACGATTATGTTAAGTTATCCATTTACCAACTACTCGCAACTACTCTCAACTACTGTTTTCGTGTAAAAGGAACGCAAACATTTTCCCATAGACTATGTCAAATAAAGAATTAAGATTTTTTGATCCTCTTTTTTAAAGTTGATAGAAACATGTACTTAGTGAATACATTATATAAAGCAAAATTTAGACTCATTTCTGATTCATTTAAGACTTTAAATCATTTCTGTTAAAGTATTCATCTTGATTTGCTCCTATTTATTCTTTCGGTAGATGGTGTTACCAAGATTATTAAACATTGTAAATTAAATATGTACGCTGATGACATGAACATTTTTAAAACTATTAAATCTTAACACGTCACACTTCTTTATGAAGATTCAAACATCGTTTTGGACTTGATGCTAACTAAAATAATCTGAGCGCAAATGTTAGCAAATGTGCTTCAAGTACTTATTCTCGTAGTGATGACTGATGACCCAATTCGCTCCAGTTATCATTTTAATTGGAAATTAATTCTTTTTCACTTATTGCTCATCATTTAATTACTTGAGAATTCTTTTTGGTCACAAATTAACATTTACAGATCATATAAATGCTATCATTATAATAAAGCCAACTCTATGTTAGGCTTTATGAAAAGATGGACTAAATAATTCAAGGACCTCATTTATTCGGATTCGGACCTCATTTATTCCTCACGCAAATCCTAATCCTAATTATTTTGCACTTAAAACACCTACTTGCAAAAGATTTTATTAAATTTATTAAAATCAAATATGGATAATAAATTTTTTGTTATTTTTTTTTTCAGTGAATCATAAAGTCTATTTTTGATCATAACTAACAAATTTTTGTTTTATGAATGTTTAAGCCATTTTTTTCTTTAAAAAAATTCATAAATTTTATTTTAAGTCGTGCTTACTTTAAAACTAAAAATCTTACAAACTAAAATGATAGTGCACTATAAAGATAATTTAATAAGCTTTAAATTCCCTTTTTAATTTTTCCAATATCTTCAGTAGTTCTAATTCTGTAGATATAACTCCAAAATGACATATTTTAAAAGTTATAAGTCTTTAAAACCTCATAACTCCTTAGGGGTTCGCGATAGACCCCGTTTCTCACAGAATTTTTTGTTCGTTGTGATGCTCCTTGTGATCACCTCGTGCTCTATGTAAAATTTAATGCACCCTTTATATTAATAAATCACTCTTTATTTCCTTACTACGCCAAAATCTAAAATATTCTAGTTGTTTTTGATCGCCTATACATTATATATATCTATAAGTATGTACATTATGTAAATGTCTTCTAATATGATTTTAGGTATTGAAATATTTATGTTAATTTAATATCATTAAACAAAGATATTATCTTTAATATTCATATATGTAGATAACATCGCAGCTGTAGATACAGTTCCCAATTCCCAAACTAGAACTTGACATAAACGATTACAACTAAGAAGTAAAGTAGCAATAAAACAAATCCTTATCAAGTCCTTAGATACAAATTAAGTTTTCACAAAAACAAAAACGATAAGGTGAAGGCATTCTATTTTTACTCACTGTAATAAATTATATTAACATTAGGGTTCAATTTTTCGTTTCATTTCAATAAAAAGAATCATTTTGTACTTTATCTTGTTTACCTAATCCAATTTTAATGATTTATAACCGGTCAAAATTATTATTATAACTTTATAAGACTATTTTTATCCAGTTTAAAAAAAAAGTTCTTTTACACTGTTTTCTTTACTGTTTTATTTTTAATTGGAATTCAAAATTATTATCTTAATATGGAAGCTTATGAACGAAACAATTATCATCAATGTATCCTTATAAACAGTTACAGTCCGCTTGGCCGAAATATGTAACTGTATTATTTTTTTAGTTTCTGCAATCATGTTTTTCTTAACTATGATAAACTTTTTAAGTTTTTTAACTATAAAGGCTTCTCACAAGGGTTGGCAGAACGATAAAAAGGTTACATATTTTGAAAAATAGTTATATTTTTTTTACAGCGATACTGTACAAAATGGGGCTTGATGTTAACTTAGATTCATTTTTTAGAGAAATTATTAGAAACGACTTGAGCAACAAAACACTATTCAATGACATTCAAATCAATGATCAATCCAGTTCTTCTGATGTTGATTTAATATTGATTAAATCACAAATTCAGTAGATGTTATAGGAGTGGAGAAATATGTCTTACAAAACAGAGAAACTGAAACTGCAAACTTTGACAGGGGGATGATAATACTTAAAATACTTAGGTACAAATTTAATTCTGCAAAAAAAAAATCAAAAACAAATTTAAAAATTCTTAATATTAATAAAATAAGAAAATTTAAAAAATTAATCATTTTGGCAAACTCATAAACCAAATCTTCAAAGATTTATCTCAAACTTCTTTACTTGCACCATATCAAACGGTAAAATCAAACACTTGAAATCAAACGAACTGCATATATTATTACATACAATATGTATGTACATAAGTATGTATATTATGTAAAAAATATATAGAATTGTAATACCTATGGTAATACCAGGTAATACTATGTAAATTTATGTATTAAACAAAATTTTCCTAATATGTACCCATATTCTATTTTGATTGAAAAGTTATTTTTACGTGTGAATGGTCAATTTTATAAACCAATGTAAATATGAAATATATATTACATAGATATATTAGTATTTATTTATATACATAACATGTTAGCCGTAGATAATATATGTATAGTTAGCATAAAAAGACGATTGTGCGCAACATTAACATTTATTTCATCATCACCAGATGCGAATTTGATTTTCATCTCTTTTTTTATTTTTTTTTTAACATTAATGTCACCCTCATTTTATTTTATCATCCACCATCGTTCTCTTTATTTCTAATTGAACTCAAAGTGTAAAAGATATTATTTTTCCATTTTTAATGTACTTTTGATTGTTGTTGGGCGTTCAAGGGAAAGAATTTGATTGGTAATCGTGTTAAATATTTATTTCTTTTATTAGTTTATAGTGTAAACGATTTTTTTTTTTTTTGATTTTTCTTTAAATTTAAAAATAGAAAAAAGCCTGTCCAAAAAAGTATTTTTTTGATTTACACTAAATTTTTTGTTTCCCTGAGCTAAAATTCTGAAAATGAAGACTTATTATTTTGCTATTTAAATTTAACTTCCACTTATTTACTTGTGCTATTGCAAAAACATTTTATTCAAAAAATATTTAATTCCTCTTTGAAACACCCCGCGAAAATTTTATTTTGGGGTTAATTTATATCTGCATACTTCTTTATAAAGTTAAAACTTAAAAATATCAACAACTAGTCATTGCAGGTAGTGGTAGCTTTCATAAAACTGGCATTAACCAGTAGTTTTGTATACTTGAAAGAAAATTTCAAGATTGTCTCAACTACCTATCTAATTCTAGGACTAAACCTTCTTATTAAATCGTTTATATTTGTACGTTCAAGAATTCAAATAAGAGTGTCGGAGTACTGTAATGACATCTTATAGTGTAAAATTCATTCAGTTAATCATTTATTTAGATTGCGCAGCATAATCGTATTTAATGCAGTAATATATTTATTGGTTACATCTCAGATTCGTTGTGTGCAATTATGTTATATAGCGAAAATATATCCATGTAACCCGCTAGATCTCCCTGTAATGCGTCATGTCAAGTACATATTTGTCTTTTTTTAACCGGACTAGAAAAAAATTAAGGCATTAAGACAACAGCGATTAAAATTTTGTAATTGATAATTTTTTTAAGCCATTTTTTTACATGCGTTCAACACCTATCATATTATTTAGCATTAAGAAAAAAAAAAAAGTATGGCAAACGTCAATCATATTTATAACAAACCCACTATTGATCTTATCTCTTGTTTTGAAAAAAAACTATTCCTGAAAATAAAATTACTTTTCTTAAATTTACAAATTTTCGTATTTTTCTATTTCATAATTTAAAAAAAAATGTACATTTTTTCTAATATTTAATTTTATAACTTAATTTAAATTAATTATAGTTAAGTTTTTCTTTTTTTTGAAGGTATTCCACTATCAAATTCCGATACAGACATCATAATAGATTTTTTAGATAATTGAGCCATCTTATTTGCTATACTTGTATTTTGAAGTTTACTTGAAGAATTTGAATGTAATGAAGAATTTTTAGGTACATTTAATAAACGTTGACCACCAGAAACAGTAGTTGAAAAATTATGTTTTCTTTTTCTTGTATCTGGAATTTGTTCTTTCTTTTGATCTCTAAAAAATTTAAAAAGAAGGCAATTATAAAAAAAAATTTAAAATCAAGTGTTTACACACAATTAAATTTTATTACATTTACATAAAAATATATTTATTTTATATAGTATATAAATGTGTACATATATGTATTATTTACCTTTCTGTGTATGTTAATCTATTAACTGGTAATGGAGCTTTTGGTGCTGAATGTTTTGAAATAAATTTTGATGGTGCATCTTTTAAAGCAAAACTTTTAACATAATGACCCATATGTGCTCTTTTTATATTAAATATAGCTTTTAGGTCTTTAGGATACGCTGCATAATTTCTTACCCATGATGAATATGCTAAAAGTAATTAAAAATAAAATAAATTAAAGCATTTAATTTTAAAAAATAATGTGTTTTTAACTACTCTCTCGTATATTTATTTATTTGTAAAGATATTCGTTAATTAGTATCATTTTAATAACAAATAACATTTTTATACTACATACTTTATTTGTATTATTGAAAATGTAGTTTGTATTTGTACTATATAAATTATGTATTTAAATATTTTCGCTTCAAAAAAGCGCTTCGCTTCTATTCTCGAATGTGTGTGAGCCTATAAACAAGACCCAATCCAAATAATCAACACGCGGATAAATTATTGTGAGTCTCACTATAAATTATAATTTTCTTTCCGTACGAAAAGCGAAATACGTATAATCACTTCTGGATGCTAAAAGTAAGATTTTGCTTCTGAACTTCTACTTCAATAGTTTCTAATAGAAAACTAAATTTTCTAACACAAAATATATATAAAATCGAACACTACAGAATTCTCTAATTCTAAATCCTATTAACCTACATAAAGGTACTATGGTGCTTATTATCTTTACATACTGATACGAATACGACTTACAAAAACTGTATTTTTTAGATTCGAAACTTAAAATAGCTTTTTTCACAGAGTTTACGTACTTATACGAAAAAGAAAAAAATTTAATTCATTTTCCTTCTTTTTTACTTAAAAGAAAAGAAAAACATTACCTTTACAAGCTTTTTCATATAATTCTTTATCATCTTCAATTAAATCCTCAAATTTATGTTGGAGATTAGAAGCAGCTTCTTGTACCGTATGTGCTTCGAGATCAGCGTCTTTAAGACTTTGTAAGAATTTTTCAAGGATATCTTGTGAAATTCTAAAATAAAAAATAGATTTATAAATACAAACACAAGGCAGAAGAAAATAATAATACCTAATACGTTTATCTTCTAAAATTTTAATAAATTCTACTTCTTCAGCAGATAAAAATAAGCATCCCCAACCACTTTTTCCAGCTCTTGCTGTCCTACCAACACGATGTACAAAATCAGCCAGACTTTGTGGTGGTGAATATTGAATAACTAAATCAACTTCTGGTACATCAATTCCACGTCCCGCAACATCCTTTAATAAAAATTCAATACAATCCAAAATTTTTTAAAAAATTTAAAAAAAATTTATACAAGTTAAAAACTACTTACAGTTGTTAATAATATTCCTGAACTACAATTTCGAAATGCTTTAAATACTGCACCACGTTCAATTTGTGTCATAGAACCATGTAATTTAAAAAATTTTACACCTGAAAGTAATGGAGTTTCATCACTTTCACCTTCATTTGGTTCATCATCTTCATCTAACACTCTCATAGTTAAAGTTTCATTCAATAAATCATGAAGAAAATTTACCATTTCTGTTGTTGCTAAAAATACCAAAACTTTTGTTTGACGATTTTTAAATTCTTTTGCAAGTATCCCAGAAAGTGTAACCAATCTTAATTTTGGATGTACTACAACATAACTTAATCTTAAATTTTCTGGTAAAATTAATTTTCCTTCTTTAATTGCATTTTCTACAGCATCTTCATAATTGTCTGTGATTTCATTTTTTTTAATATTTATTTCATCATTATTATCAATAAAAAGAGGATTTTTTAATGTTAAACCAGCTAATTTTTGAATAGCTGGAGTTAAAGTAGCCGATAACAAAAGTCTTTGAAATGGTTTTTCTATTTTCTCTTCAATATTATTTTGTAATGGTCTAAATTCATCTGCAACTTTTGCATTTCTTTTATGTTCATCAATACTATGTACAATTTTTGAAACTTCTTTTTCATACCCAAATTCTAATAAACGATCTGCTTCATCTAATACTAAAAATTGAAGTTTATCTAATTTACATGAATCTGTATTGGTGATATGATCAAGTAAACGCCCAGTGGTTCCTACTAAAATATTAATTCCTTTACGTAAACGAGCTTTTTCCGATTTTCTTTTTTCACCACCACACAAATAACCGGAAACTATCCAAGTAAAGGGTTTAAGTAATTTTATAAGAAATTCATAGGTTTGAATAGCCAATTCTCTCGTTGGAACAACAATAAGTGCCATTATTCCTGAATTTCTGGAGATTTTTGGTTCCATCTCTTGTAATTTCTGTACAATAGGAAGAGCATAAGCAAGTGTTTTTCCAGAACCAGTTTGTGAACGAACTAATAAGTCATATCCTTCTAAAATTTTTGGGATAGCTTTCTGTTGTACTGCTGTTAACTCATTAATATTTAAAAGATCAGCTAAATCTTTAACTATATGTGGATGTATATTTAATGTTTCTAAAGCGCACCCTGTAAAAACTTTTTCGATTATTGGTTTAATAAGCCTTTGTCCTAAAATTTTTGTTCCAATATTACTACAAATGGTTGGTTTCCTTTGTTTTTTTAATTTTAATGGTAATTTTGAATGTTTTTTAATACCTTCATTTATTTCAGTTTCTGTTAAAATTTTATTTGATTTTTTTTCGTTCTTTCTATTGAATTTTTCTTCACGTTTTTTGATAATTCTTTCAGTACGTGTTAATTTCAAATTTTTAGTTTTATCTGTTAAAGGTATTTCATTTGATGTTATATTTAAGGATATATTAAATATTGGTTTATTGTTCTCAATTTTATCAATATCATCATTATCGTCATCTTTTGGTCTCATTACATAATTTTTTTTTACGGGAACCTGTTTTTCATTATCATCATCACTGGTGCTGGTTGACAATGGTTTTGTAACATAATTTTTAGCTTGGAAAACATTTTCAAAAAATTTCTCTTTTGAGTCTGTTTTCTTTTCATCATTATTTTTGTTCACTTGGGGTTTTCTTCTTTTCACTACAATTGCTTTTATTGTTTTATTTTTATTAAATTCAAACGATAATTTTGAACCATTTGTTTCACAAGTTTTCTTTTTAAATGGTGCTGTTTTTTTTTTTACTAAGTTCATTGTTTTCTAAAAAAAATTTAATTAGTTTATTAGCAAAAATTTTTTTAACTTCTAAACCAAAATAAATACAGCCGTTTCTAGATAATTTTACCTTTTGCTTTACTGATTCTTCAGTTGAATCCGGTGCTCTTGTTACATTAAACATCAAATTCATCTTAATTTTTTTTTTTTATTTTTAACTTTAAAATTTTTAACTTATTTCTGCTTTAATATGAAAAGAACCACGTTTAACTTTGTTTTTGTTTTGATTTATGAAAAATGAAAATAATTTTGAAATGACATATGCAATGCGGTTATCAAAAAATTAACACGTGTTACAGTTTCGAAAATACTGATTATAAATTGATTATATCAGACAGCACCTTTTAAACTGTATAGAAAAATTGTTTTTGAGAATTTATTATTAAGGTATAAACAGAACGATGTCGATTTTACGCGGCGGAATGTCAAAATTCAAATCGCCACTATGTATTTTAATTTAAGAGCCCAATGATGTCGGAATTTTCATGTCGGAAAATCGTTGGCGACAAAATAATTCTAATTTCTATTTTTGCCGCCGGCGGCAAAATCTGGCAATCGACTTTTATTCAACTCTTTTTGCTGTTGTAACATAATGCCATTTAGAAATTAAATTACAATTTATTGTTTAACATTTTAACAATGTATAAACTCGATGTAAGATATTAGAGAAGCTAATACAGGAAGTAAAATTGTGGGAAATTAGTTATAGTTTAAAACACCCACCCACAACATTTACATTACAAAAATGTAATAAAAAAAGACAGAAATAAATTAAATGAAAAAAAAAATTAAACTTGGTTAATTTGAAAAAATGTTCTTCATCTTTTTCTTTGATTTGTAAAAAGCCTTTGTTAAAAAATACCCCTTCACGAGTCTCATTAATTTCTCTTACCCGCCATCGTCGTTTAAATTTTTTTTCATTTCAGTAACAATTGCAATAATTAAAATTATTTTCAAAATTTTTAAAAGTGTTTCCATTTTTGAATTTACCTTGTTTATATTTTTTGTAAAATAAAAGTTTTGACATTAACAGCTTATTCCGATATTATTCTGTTTAAGCAGCGGAATTTCGTTGCCGTCGGCTGTTGTCGACATTATTCTGTTTATTATATACATACCTATTTTGTAGATTGCATTTATTTCAACAGATTTCACTTGTTAATGTGGTATTTTTCGATTTTTAATTTTAATTTTGTTAATATGGTCTGGTTATGTTATGTTAATATCTAAACAAGGAATGAAAGAAGTAGAATACTAGTGTCTCCACAATAGAATATTCCGAATTAAACCCAAGGAATATAGCATTGACAATAGAAACGATCAAATTCACAGTATACATCATAGGTATAATTGGTTACATTGTACATACATATGTATATATTTAATTTTTATGAATTTGTATATACGCACAAATAATGAAATAGTTTTACTTTTTATGTTTGAAATTCTGTAATTGTATTCTGTTTATTCATTGTTTATTCCACCTGCACCTCTCTGAGATGGAATAAAAAAAAAAATGTTCGGTCTTTAGAAATTGGAATATTCAAATATTAATAAAAAATACAATTTTGTTTCTATATATGTAGGTACGGATTTATCATAGATATATTAATTATTAACTAATAGATGGGAAGTTAGGTATAGTATCTTTTCTTCTTGTGTTTTCCTATCTTATCTTCAGGTATTGAGTCAAAAAAATACATACATAAATATGCATTTTATAATAATATGTATGTATACATTTCGCTCACTCAGCTGTTTATATGTATTTATTAAAATAATGTAAAATAGTTTTTCATAACCAGTTTCATTCAGTGATTTTAAGTTTTTATATTACTTAATAATTGATATATTTTGTTTTTAAAATTAAAATTTAATTTAATTAAGGTTATTTAAAATTTTAACTACTTGTAAAGTAAAATAATAAAATAATGGATAATTTTTTTCCTATTTCCTAGCATTCTTTTTCTTTTGTTCTTATTCAGTTCAGTTCATATAAAAAGGAAAAATATGACTTCTCTTTATACCCGTACGATAAGTATCGGGTATAATAAAATTACTCCTCCGTTTGTAACACCTCGAAATAAGCGAGCTAGATATACCTTCAAAGGTATGGATCGGATCAGAATCAAATTCTGAGTCGATTAAGCCATGTCCGCCCGTCAGCACGCTAACGCAAAAACTAAGAAAGCTAGAATCTTGAAATTTACACAATATTTTCTGGGAGCAATTCGTAGGTTCCCTATTTTTTGGTTGAATTCCGACCAAAACTTCGGGTAGCTCCCGAACATCTAACTTTTAGATCTCCCCATTTTTTTTGAAATAGAGCCATGAATTTTTAACTGCTGATAGATATCATAAAAATATTAATTTTATGAATATATTAATTTTTCTATAGCCCCACCCATTAAGGAGCTACATCCCCCCAAAGTTCGAAAAATTTCTATATTTAAATTGTTATAACACAAGCTCTATAAGGTATATCTTCAATCTGAAAATTCCAAACGATAGGTGGTATTATGAGCTTTACAACCAGTTATATATATAATAAATATATACTTGTGCTATACGGTGTCTTAATTTACCGTTATGCGAAACTGAATTATTGCAAAATCCTTTAACCCTTCTATCTTCTAAACGGTTTAAGTTGGAAACTTGAAATTTTGACAGAAGTTAGATCTTTGAAAATAAGATATGAGTCATTTCAGAAATTTTTTTTGTATCACCCCCCGTTTAGGAGCTGTAAGGGGTCAAAAACTGAAAATTTTCTATTTTGAAACACCTGTTAACATTTTTTTGAAGTAATACATAAAAATTAAAGCTTCAACATTATACTCTTATTTCTGTTAACACCTTTTTTTTAATACTATAGGGTTACTTTATAATTGACGAAAGTGTTACTTGATTTTTTCAAATTTTCTTATGTCAAATGTCTTACTGGATAATTTAAAATTTGTTGAGGATATAATACGTAGTACAAAAAAATTTAAATAAATAAACAACATAACGGTTGCTTGAAAAATTTTTATTTATATGATATTGATATACATGCTTATATAATATCATGTTTATTTACATATCGTATATGTCACTGATGAATGAATGATGTAATAATAAGAGTACATATAGTATATTACACATAAAATTATATGTATGTATATAGCGGTGTATTTATACATTTTATTGTAGTTATAAGAAATTATTCTATCAATGAAATATTTTTAAAGCAATATTGCAATATGTATATGCCGATATATAAAAATATAGTATGTACATATATATGAATGAATATGCATATGTTAATATGCATATGTATGTAGGTATATTTGGTATTTAGTTGTTAAGTTTAGTATAAATTAATATATGTACATATGTATGTACATTTGCCGCTTAGTAACAAATGCTAATAGCATATTTGGAAGTTTTGAATTGATAATCGTTAGATGGACGGTTAGAATCTGATTTTGAAGACTATTAAAACATATAGGTAGTTTGAATATACATAATATATGTACAAACCATAGTTCTAGAAATTATAAATTTCATTTTAAAATACCGAAAAATTAAAAATATAATATTATAAGCAGAGTGACAGACTATGAGCATACTAATGGGTTTGTACGGGTATGGTATCCCGTATCTAAGAGTTGACAAAGGCAACTGTATTCTTCCTCGTTTTTATTTTTAGTCGGTCAATAGTCAGTACTCACTCAACTAAGTCAGTGAGTAGTGTGCTTAAGCACTTTAATCGAAGTGGGTGTATATTTTTCAATTTCAGTAGTTTTTTTAAAACTCAATTTTGAGCTTGCAAATAAATTCATTAAATTTTTTAAAATGATTTTCAAAGTTAATAGAAAATATTCCAAATTTTATAAAAATAATATTATTTATTATTTTCTACTGCAGAACAATAAAATCCTTCAAATTTAAGTTGTAAAATTCTCTTTTATCATAATAAATTGCCAAAATTTTATCTTATTTTTTTTTTAATTCTCTCTCTACGAGATTGCCTACTTTGGTATAAACAAAAAAAAAAATTAAACCTGTCCACGTTTGGTGGGAAAAGAGAACTTGACATTTATAAACGTTTTGTTGTAAATAACGGAGAATTGTTTCAGTGGGTTCTGTTTTACGAATAAAAATAAATAAGTTGAGTTATCTATGAAACCAAAACCATGGCTTTTTAATTAATGTCATTTTTCTCATAATACATTTACATTTTTACATTTTTTATCTAAATTTATTCAAAAATTCAATATTGTAAATAATGCACACAGTGTACACTTTCATGTATATATAATAGTTATAGTTATATACTAAATGGTAACTAATTATTGATAAGTGATAAGACTTTGTACTGATTTACAAAGTAAAGAATAAATAATTATATTTGTAGTTAATTATAATTATAATAAGAATAAATTTGAGCGATATACTTCAGCACAGGGGTGATCATCGATTTAAATGACGTAACGGAACTTAATATCTCTAAGTTTTCGAATATATATATGCCATTAGTACCGATGCCGCCATCTAGTGGCCAAAAAATGCATTACAAAATTTTCTTAATTTTTCTTCTTACAATTAAAATGATTTTCATTTTTTTTTTTTTAGTCATATTCTATGCATGTATATACATACTACTTATAAATACATTAGTTAGATGAGTCATAAAATATAGTCAGCTATTGGTTATTTTACACAAATAAGGATAATTTGCAATATAGCTTAGTAAATTCACGATTTTAACTTCAAATTAGGCTTTTTAGTATATTAAAGTTTATGTACCTTACACATATTTTTTTCTTGGCTTTTAAGTAATTTTCCATATAAAATATTATGTGCCTTGCAAAACACTACTACAAAACACTACACTGGGGGTTACCAATTGATAGCATACTTACTTTAAGGATGACAACGAATGGTAATTTCGTTTAGTAAAATAATGGTTGATTTTATGTATGGTTAACAGTTGCATGGTTTAACCATGAGGTTGTTTATTGAATCAACCTCACATTCACGGGTCTTAGCTAAGAATTTCATAGTAAAAATTAAAACTTATTTAACTGATTTTCGATCTAATACATCTGTCATTCGTCGATTGGATTTAAATTAATGATTTATTATTTTTAAAGAAAAATATTTAGAAAATAATCAAATTTATAAAAACAACAAAGAGTTTCTAATTTTTGGAAATAGAATCCGAGTTTGCATTGAAAAATAATACCTCTTTTCAAAATCTGGATTTAGTTTAATTTTGGGTCTGAAAATCTCATTCAGGTTCTTTCCGGAAGTTAAAAATATTATCAATCGATCCAGCACCCCCGATGTAGTTACTCATTTTTTTTTTGTATTTTAGAAGAACGCCTCTTTTCCTGGGTTTGGCCACGAAATCCCAAATACAAAATCGCAAAATGCCAAATTCCTAAAATTGAAAATCCCAAAATTTCAAAATTCCAAATACTAAAATCCCAAAATTCCAAAATCCCAAACCACTTTCGTTATCATAATTCGTTTTGAATTTTTTTTATTTCAGATGTGATTTTTTATTCAGATTGCAAAAATTGTAGGAAAAAATTCCAACAAAAAACATTTTATTCAAGATTTCAACGTTTTGAATTTTTGAAATTTGCTTGTATACTCTTCAACATTATTTTTTCCTACATTTTTTGGTATTTGAGACGGGTTGCATATGAAATTCCAAAAACAAAAATTCCATTTCCAAAATACCATTTACATAATTCCAAAAAAAAAATTCCAAAATTCAAAATTTAATAGGACGCTTTTTAAATAGCGCTAAAAACACCCGCTAAACAAGTTATTGGGACTCTATGATTTTGTAGCCAACTGTTAAATCGCTCCTAACATCTTTTTAGATACACATTTCAACAACAAGGCATTTAAAATAAATAGTGGGCGCTACCACCACCAAACTCCCGCTAAACAAATTATTGAAACCCTGATTTTGAACCAACTATAAAATCTCTTCGAATTTAGAATCTGACATACAGATAATATATATAAATATATTCTGAAAAAAGCGTATAACTCTGATTTTGAATTCAACTTTAAAATCCCTCCTAATTCAGATCCTCACTCTTATATATATAAATATTCTGGAAAAAGGGAATGCGAGTGGAAAGGTACATATCCTATATGTATGCATTTTTTAAAATAGATAATTAAATTTATAAGTTTATCATTTCGTTAATTTTTTTTCACTTTCAACTTTCTTTTATATTAATTAAGAAAACTTATTTTTATGTGTAATTACAAAAAAAAAAAATAATAAAACAAATACAATTAAAATTGATTTTTTTTTGTACAAAATTACTTTCTACAAAAAATTTTGAGCTTATATGTTAGATGCTTTGATAAAATAAGATGACCTTCTTTTTTAACCGCGAGAAAAAATCGTTTCAGTTTTCTTTCTTGAAGGTTAAATTTTTTTAATTTTTCATATCATACGGAATCCAACTTTAAAGTGAGACCGACCAAACTCACCATAATTTCGGCATTTTCGGCAATCCACTAATTCAGGCATTTTGACAATCGATAAATGTGCCTATTATATGGAAATATATATATATATACTATAAGAGTTAATCGAGTAAGTTTAAAGAGAATGATTATTTGTGTTAGAAAAGAGCATTTTCGAAAGAAAATATGTACAAATCATGTACAATCTATGGTGACCAACCATCCAAAATTAGGAGGGATTGTTCCAAATTTTAACTATTCGTCAAATTTTAGCGTCCCAATAACGTCCCAATTTTGTTCCTCTTCCTCCCCCTATATAATATTATCCTATAAAATTATCCCTCTTCCTCTTAACCTGCCATCTGTTATATTATATTTGATGAAGGTATGTACATATTAAATTGTATACTGTGAAGTTGAACACAGTATGATTTAGTATGTACATACCTAACTAAACATTTTATAAAAATAATTAAAACTAGTTGAAAATAAATAATATGGAAATAAATAATATTAAATTGTGGAATAAAGGGACAAAAATATCCATCTTTAAACATTTAGGTAAACAATCAAATAATAGTAAATTAGATTTAATAAAAAATAAAAATAAAACAAAACCTAATATTAATATTAATAACGCTAAAAGTAAAACAATCACACAAAAAAAAAAGAACAGAAATACACGCAATAACACTAAATCCACAAATAAAAACAATATTATAAGCAAAAACAAAACACAACCTATTTTACACAAACAAAACATAAATTTAACTCAATCACCAATTAAATTTCAGACTATTTTGCCTTCTTCTCACATTATTTCTAATACTACTTCCACCATAGAGGTGCCGAATAGCATTTCAAATAAAATTACTAATGTAGAGTACAGTTCAATAAATTCTACTAATTCAGTAATTAGTTCAGTTCCAAAAGTGTCAATAACGTCTAAACAATATTCTCCAAATGATATAATGAATATTTCACTACCAAATGCTAGCAAATATCCTAACTTCATACAGGGACAAACCTTTAATGCTGGCATTCCGTGTACTCAGAGCTTAAACGTTAACTGCAACACGACATCAATTAACGATAAGCCAATTGCATCTGTTTCATCCAAACCTAATGCAAGTTTTGTTAATCCTATACTACCTCCTATAGTCAGATTAACGAAAAATGCTGTAGCTAATGACGATCATACGTATGTCTTATCACGTTTTAGAGATCAAAAAATATATGAAAATGTAAGACTCTATTTAGCTTATTTGCATAAGGAAGATGACGACCTTTGTGTAGATGGTAAAACCAAACTCAATATTAAAATTTTTATTGATCAAGAAGGTTTGCCTTCTAACCCAAAGGAATTAATGAAATTATATGTAAAATATCATGAAGGTTTCGGAGCTTCATCTAAATCGGTTGAAAAAGATTTACAAGCTTATTGTAGTCACCTTAAAAGTAAGAGAATCGAGTATTTGCAAAAAATAAGAAAAAGTAGTAATGATTTTTTTCGTTCCCTTAGCGGCAGAAAATAACATTAACACTAATCTTATTTTAATAAATACAACAACTAGTTTTAAGGAGTTAAAATCAACAGATAATAAAAGCAATTTTAGTGAAAATCTCAAAATCTTCTACCACAACTGTAGTGGTATGAGAGGTAAGCTAAAGAAATTATATGTTGATGCCAAATCTTGTGACTTCAGTGTGCTTGCTATTACCGAAACATGGCTAAACGATTCCTTCATAAATGAAGAAATACTTGACAATAATTGGTCGATTTATAGAAAGGATAGGGACTTTTTCTCTATGAACTGTTCCCGTGGAGGCGGTGTCTTACTTGCAGTAAATAATAACCTTTCTAGTGTTCCACTAATCACTAGGACGTCCCACACTTTTGATCACCAATTTATTAGAGTAAACTTAGGTAATAATTTTATTTACCAAGGAATTGTTTACTTTCCACCTAATTCTGACAATTCCTCATATTCTGAATTTTTCGATATTTATCACTATATTATATCTAAAATGAATGAGGATGATTCAATTTTTATTTTTGGCGATTTCAATCGTCCTTCATTATCTTTTATAGAAGATGATTCAGATAATTTGTTATTACCAATTAACTTTCATGATGAAATAGATTTTGACATTATTACGGAGTTCTATGGTAATGATTTACAACAAATTATTAATTACCCAAATAAAAACAATAAGTGGTTAGATCTTGCATTTTCAAATGCATATGACAGAGTGGTGGTTAAACTCGCTGATGATGCAGTCAACCTGTTCACTAACACTCCTCATCATAACGCAGTCATCTTCGAATTTTCTACTTCTTTGCCACTCTTCGCGAAATCTTACAATAATAATATTGTATATGACTTTTTCAACGCTGATTATCAAAGCATTAATAATGCTTTATCAATTTTAAATTGGGACGATCTGTTAATACAACAGGATATTAACTCTTCAATTTCTATCTTTTACTCTAAAATTTTCGACATATTTAACTCCTTTGTGCCAAAAATTCGTAAAAAAGATAAAACAACAGAACCTTGGCTTAATAGAGAAATTAGGACATTGCGTAATCAACGCAACAAACTTTACAAAAAAATTAAAGTTACAAAGGATCCTGATGTTAATTTACTGAACATGTACAAGGATCTTGCTTTTGAATTTAAACAGAAATCAAATCTAGCATACGATAATTATGTCAATGAAATTGGAAATAAATTAATTATAGATCCAAAAAAGTTTTTTGACTTCATTAATACAAAACGGAAAACCTATGGATATCCAAGTTCAATGTCTAAAGATAATGTTTTTTCTTCTTGTCCTAATGTAATCTGCAATTTCTTTGCAGATTGTTTTCAAAAAGTTTATAGGCCATTAGATTCGCCTACCAATTTTACATTTTCTAACTCCCATAATAGATCTAATTCAATTATTACAGATCTATATCTTTCGGAAAACGAAATATTTGAAGCAATTACCAACCTTGATACAAAAAAAGGTGTAGGACCCGACTTGATCCCACCTTCTTTTTTATATAACTGTGCCAATTATTTGACTCAACCGCTTCATTTTATTTTTAATCAATCGCTTTCGACAGGCATTTTTCCGAATGCGTGGAAATCTTCTTTTTTAACCCCCATTCATAAAAAGGGTGACAAAGCTTCCGTCGAAAATTACCGTGGTATAGCTATCCTATCAACTATTCCAAAATTGTTCGAAAAAATTGTAGTCAGTAAAATAACACCCGTCATAAATTCAAAATTAAACGAACAACAACATGGATTTAGAAAAGGTCGTTCTACTACAACCAATCTTACGGTTTACACATCGGAAATACTAACTGAAATGGAAAATGGTTATCAAGTTGATGCTATTTACACGGATTTTAGCAAAGCTTTCGATCGTGTTGATCACAATATTTTGTTTAAAAAACTTGAAACTTTAGGCATTTCAGGTTCTTTCCTTACTTGGCTTTGCTCTTATCTTACTGAAAGAACTCAAAATATTAAATTCCAAGGTTATTTATCGAACACAATTAATGTCACCTCGGGAGTGCCACAAGGAAGCCATTTAGGCCCACTTCTATTTAATATTTTTATTTCAGATCTTTCTAATAAACTAGAAGGTGTACCACATATTGCATTTGCTGACGATCTTAAAATTTACCACGTTATCAAAAATAGTTCCAATTTTGAATTACTTCAATCAAATTTACATTCTTTACAAGAATGGTGCTTCTACAACAAATTAGAACTTAACATAGCGAAATGCAAGGTCATAAGTTTTACACGAAAAAGATCTACAATGCTTTTCGACTATACAATAGATAACATAGTTCTTGAAAGGGTGTCCTGTATGACCGATCTTGGCATTCTTCTGGACGATAAACTTAACTTCCATCTTCACTATGATCATATGATTTCCAAAGCAAATAAAATGTTAGGTTTTATTAAGAGAAGGGCTAAGGAATTTAATAACCCAGCAGTGACAAAAGCTCTTTACTGCTCGTTAGTTCGATCTATTCTAGAATACGGTAATATCGTATGGGATCCAGTGTTTCAATTACATTCCAATAGGATAGAATCCGTTCAGAAACAATTCCTTTTGTTTGCCTTGAGAAACCAATATAATCCTATAGACTATTCTACTCTTCCAAGCTACTCTACAAGACTTAAATCATTGAATATGTTAACCTTATCTTCACGCAGGCAAATGCTTTCATCCTGCTTTACTTTTGACATCATAAAAAAAAATATTGACGTTCAATTCTTAGTAAATAAGGTTAGATTAAACAATGTAGTCAGAAATACAAGAAACACTAAATTTTTACTAGAAAATACACACAGAACAGAATATGGAAGAAATGAGCCAATAAACAGATGTTGCACTACATTCAACAAACACAGTCATCTTTTTTCACCAGACATATCAAGAAATTCTTTTAAACATAAATTAACACAGAAATTCATAAATGACTAAATTACTTAAATTACCTAATTACTTTGTAAACATTTAAAAAAAAAAAAAAAAAATAATAATAATAATAATAATATATTTAATTCAAGTTCAAGTTCATATTATACATTCCACTTAATTTTACAGTCATACTGTGTTTTTGTTCTGTAAGCATTTTTTTTTTTTTTTTGTTTTCAAATTTAATATATAGTGCAAATTATAAAATTTTCATTGTAAATTTTTAGCTTAGTAATCAAAAATGTTTATTTTGTTAGCTTTAATTTTTTTAGCTGTAAGATTTTTTATGTAAAAACCTTGCTTTGGTTTAATAAATAAAATAAAATAAAATAAAAAATAAAAATAAAACCAAAACCTATGTCGGCTCAGCCAAAACCAACTATTTCGACATTTTCTGTTTACAAAATAATGAAATACTTCTTCTAATAGGTTAAGTAAAAATATAGGTCACATGGACTAGTTTTAATTTGGGAAATATGTAACTTAATTTTTTTTTTCTTTTTATTTTAATTTTGTTACTTTTTTGCTTGGTATTTAAATGAATTGTTATTACTATTTTATTTAACTAATAAGTAAAGACTAATTTAAAAAATATGTCTCTCTTTCACTTCCAGAGTATTTGGTCACGTAAATGTACAAGCATTATCGAAAGAAAATATTACATGTACTATAAAAAATAATATTTTCAGAGAAGACAAATTTAGTAGAAGAAGCTATAAAACCGGAATTGAAGATATTGACCGAATTGTTTAATATCAGTGCGCAGTGCTATTGCCTATTGGTATCGTTCTACTCAAAAAACAAATTAACATTTGTGAATGATTTAAATGTGACAAAGTTACTGTAATAATTACAGTCTGAAGTTGCCGTGATGATACAAAGTTCTTTTAAAAATTTTACAGAAGTCATTGGAATAAAACTTAACTTGAATTTCAGAATCTTAACTCCATTATTTTCTTAGGTGTCGTGCGAAGCAAACGGATGGACGTACATATAACTCTAAATCCTGAGAAAAGAATATATGTATATATGTACTATTCCATATTTATCTTGTAAATTTTTGTAATTTCATTATTATTGTACTCTGAAACTACTTATATATTTTCATGCGGATATAAAAATATAATATTGAAGCTTTAATTTTAGTGTCTTTCTTTAAATAAATTTACCCAGTTGGCAGTTGGTATCCAAATAGAAATTTTTTGAAATTTTTACTTTCCTTTAGGTCCCGCGCCCGATTTGCTTGCAATTTTACATAACTTTAGCCAATGGCGTTACCTATTTTTCATAAAACATGACTTTGACCCGCAAGGTTATTTAAAGATCAAATTGATTATTTTGAAATTTTCCTAACATTTTGTAATATTTTACTTAAACCGTTATATTTTTCGTCTACGATAGTATGCAGTTACTATAATCTTTTATATATAATTACATTTTTAGATACATAATATTTTTACATCGATCTCGTGATGAAATACTATACGGGTTTGATTAAGCGATGAGAACATTAAAGGCTTCAGAAAACCCTTTGAAAAGGAAATGATGCAACTTACTTAAAGAGCTGTACCAACTACATTTGTGGAACTAGAAACCTCTGACAAAGCTTAATTGAAATCCCTAAAAAGATTTCTTTCTTTCCAAAAACGTGTTTCATGTTATAAGATATTCAACGGTTTTGGTAAGATACAGGGCGTTTAAGAAAAAATAAATAAAATAAAAAATTATAGTTTTTATTAAATTAAAAAAAAAATTAAAAATTTCAGATAAATTAAGGCTTATTTAATTGTTTAAAGATTGATAGGAGTACGTAGTCCCACAAATGTAGGTGTTATAAATTTTCAAAGGCTTTTTCGAAGCTCTTGAGTGTCCTTATCGCTTAGTTGGGCCCATATAATGTTTCGTCACGTGATCTAAGAAATCTTTCAATAAACTTTGAAAAAGATTGGATATTAATGTACTCAAAGTAAAGTATACCCAAGGTGTAGAATATAAGAACAAAATTTAAATTAAACGTTCCATTAGTTATTTTTTAAACATATTATATGTGATATAAATTTAAATTTTATTTAAATTATAAAAAATATAAATGTAAAAATTGTATTTTGCTGAACCATATTTAATTTTAAAGTATTAATTCTTATGAAAAGTATTATGGCTTTGGCTATTAAACATAATCTTCAGATCTTTTTCTTATAGCAATTCACTTCAAATTTTATATTTCATAATTAATTTTCAGTTTTCAGAAGGGTTTTTTTTCGATTTTGTTACAGTTGAAAGTCTATGAATTTATTGTTCTATAATACTAAAACTTTTAGACAATAATATGCAGTTTTTATGTTGAGCATTACTAAGTAAGTTGACACTTGTTATAAGAAATCTGCAACGAAGATTATAAAAATTATAGTCTTATTTAAATAAATAAGCACTTAATTTAAAAATTAATTTGTAAAATTGAGCAAATATATGTATATGTATGTATATAAAAAAACAATCGACTGTGAGACATATCCTTATAACAGAATATCAGATCCTATTAAATTTATCATATTCTTATAGATGTCGTAACACAATAAAAAACTATGAGCCAAAAATTAATCTACATATGTACCTATACACAATTAGCGATTCTTGAGATATATTATGGTGTGGATTTAGATTGAAACGTTAGTTTTTATTTCGATTAATTATATATTTTTATCTCATTTTGCCGTTTTTACCATATTCAGAAAATTTTAATTATTTTTAATAAAATTAATACACATATACATATTTTTAATGTTAAAGATTTACTTAAAACAATTGGATATTTTTATTTAAGTAAAGATTATATTATTTCTTATATGTACATGTATATGTATGTAACGAACTTTTTTTTAAACGAAATATATGTTTTAATGTATACAAAAGCAATTTTTACCCCTTGTTTACCTCCAATAATAACCCCATAATAAGATTAAAATTATTTAATATATACATATAAGTTTGTATATATAAAAAATATAATTTACAGAAGGAATCAAACATAAATGTTTGATGAGGTTAAACTTTAAATAATATAATATTGAAAAAGGCTATTTTAAGGATATGTTACCGTTATTAGAACATATTTAAAATAAAAAACAATACCATTAAGAAAAAATAAAATCGTTTCACATTTATTACATATATAACAATAAAATTTTAATACCGCATTATTGCATTAGACCAGATTGTATGGTATTTATTTTGAGTTTAATAGTAACAAAAAAAAAAAAAAACACAAACCAAACATAAATTTCGTCATTGTTCAAGGATTTTTTAAAGGATTTTTAAGAAAAAAAAAAAATTTTTTTAAATTTATTATTGTTGTAACGATTTTATATGTTTGTCCTTGTCACTTTTTGTTGATTTTATGGTTGGATGCGTAAAAAATTTATAATGTTTTTTTCTTTGTTTTGTTAACCCCAAAAAGGTTGTATCCAAAAATAAAAAAAAAACTATTTTTTTTTTCCATTGTTTGAACTGTTGTATTTTTATATCCTTACATTTTTGTTATTTTGGTTTTTTTTTTTCTATGACCGATAGGTACATTTGTAAGGTGATATATTTGATTGTTGATTTTATTTATTATTTATTTACCATTATTATATTTTTTTCAAAAAGTAAATTTTTTTTTTCTTTTTTATTTGTGTATTTGTGTATCTGCTGACATTTTGAAACTTAACACCTATTTTGCAAATTGATAATTTGGAATATAATATGGAAAAAAAATAATAATTTCATATAATAATATGGAAAAATTTTGATTAAAAAATCATTTTTTGAACGTAAATAAGTTGTTTTTAGATGCATTTTAGATGCGAAGAAAAATTGCCTTAATTATTTGTTTAATTTTGTAATTAATTTCCTTTATTAAATGATTAAAAATGTTCTTTTTTGGATAGAGACATCTATTGGAAAAAAACAGTTGTTCATATCATTTTTGACTTTTGACATTTTAATTTAGAATATTTATTTACATATTTTAATTTGAAGTTTAACAAAAATATATGTACATATGTATGTATAAAATTAATTTAGTAATTTTTCCAATAAATGAATAATATGAATTGTAACTTGCTTTATGATAGTACAATCCGTTTTAAATATTTTAATTTTAAAATAAGATTATCAAAAGAAACAAGTTTTAGTTGAAATTGTTCTATGAATTTTTATTATAGTAGAAGCCGATCTTCGTTGCCGCAATTTGTTGTCAAGTTTTGAGAGTAGTCGCAGTGCTTTTTCGCAATATTTACCATCTCTTCCCCAATAAGATATTGCGATTATGGGCGTCGATTCCATTCACAGTATATCAACAATCCCAACCTTTTTTTCATGCATTTCATTCCTCTTGTCCACAAACTAAATAATTTTTACCAGAGTTTCCAAACGTTTACTTGTTCCTTTTTTTTAACCTACATAAATTAAATTTGCTGCTTCAGTTTGATATTCGAAATCATCGAAATCATCATCACATACAATTTAAATGTTGTAAGTTACGTATTAAGAATATTTTTTTTTAAGAATATCGTAGTTGAACTATAAAACTTGTATTGTATTGGGTGTTTTAAAATAAAATAATGTACATAATCTTTAACCATAGGTAGGTAGGTATGGTGGTGACCTTCACGATGCTGCTTGAAGGCCTCAATTAGCACTAGATTGCGCCATTTTGATACCACTACACTCATGTGACCCGTGTTTTTAGATTGTTTGCGGTTTTATATCCAACCCGAGCGGTTTAGATACAAGATCAGTTCTTTGATTTTGTGTTTAGATAGCTCGTTGAGGTTGTGGAAGAACGGCTTGCCGAGTGAGAGACGTCTGGCTCCAGCTAGGGCCGAACATTTGCAAAAAAAGTGTTCTAGATTCTCACTTTCGTTTGCTTCTTTGCAGCTCCTGCATGAGGTGTTGTGTGGGAGTCCTAATTTGGCCGCATGCGTGCCCACTGGCCAGTGGCCTGTGATGATTGCTACTAGTCTGGCTATGTCTATGCGGGATTTGGATATCAACTCGATTGATCTCCTTTTGTTGTATGTGGGCCACAATGTTCTAGATATGGTGCAATTGCTCAGATTTCTCCACCTCTTTTGTGATTCTTCTTTATCTTTAACCATACTTCAATTTAATAAGAACAAATCATTTTTTTTTTTTTTGTTAATAAAGATGCGAATCTTCAAATGAAAATCTACCAGCTGCATGTCTTTTTAAATCACCAGCAAATCTACTCCTTCTTTGGTATAGTGTAAAATTAAATCCGTTTTAAATTTATTGAAATTGTCCTACTCGTATACCTATAAATCTTTTAAAAAAGATATTTTATATATTTCTTTTCAAATTAAATAAAATTTTAGAAAAGATGATGTGACCAATCAACGACCAAACTAAATGACCAAAAGAAAATTTCTTTTATAAAGGCTAAATTTTTTGTAAACACCCTTAAAAAAAAATTACAAATAAAATTATAAAAAAAAATAAAAATAAAATAACTTTAACAGAAAAACAAAAAAAAAATTAAAATAAGCAATCTAATGGATTTTTCTTTTTATTAAATGTAATTAGTTGGTGAAAGTCTTTCTACCATTTTAAATTTTTTATTTTATTTTTGATTTCTTTTTAATTTGTTTTTCTTTTGTATTCATAATATATAGCAAATACAGAGTGTTTATACCTTTAAAAGTCGTTCAATAAGAGAAAGTCGTTTTCCTAAAATAAAAAAAAAATGATCACATGGTATATTTTTATTAATTTTCTGGGTAATGTGTTTTTTAATAGATTTTTAGTGCCTACATTTATCATATTGTTTCTTTGTGAGGCTAAACTTTACTTTAGGTCCTGTGTCGGATCGATTTCAGACTTTTATACAAATATACTTGGATATAGTTAAAAATGTTTGGAGGGGGTTTGGTTCAGCGTTGACGTCATTAATAGGGTTAAATATCCCTTCAAAGTTCAAATTTGCCCTTCATAATTTCTATTATATTATTTTAACTAACTTACTTATTGAAAACATTTTATGCTCATCTGAAAGATATAATGATGAGCTTTCTTAAAATATGTATTTAGTTGAAAGATATTATCTGAAACCTCAAAAAGGCTAAAATTTCATTTTTTAAGTTCCATTTATTTTTCCATTACTACAAAAATCGTCTAGAAAACGATACTTTTTTTTAGAGCAGAAAAAATGTCTATTCTCTTGCCCTTTCTAAAATGGGTGCAACTAATTTTCTAGCTGCATGTCTTTTTAAATTATAGAAAAAAAAAAGCTGAAATGGACCCCAAAAATATAAAAATTTCATATAAAAAACTATTAAGTTTTTCTCATATGAATTCAAAAAATATACACATATGTACATAACCATATTCAATAATAAATATGATACATACTATAATTTATTCATGTATGTTGAATAACAATGTATAATTGATTAAAATATACTACGTAAAGACAATATATGTAGAGTCTATCTAGCCAATGGTGTAGTTGTTAAGACACCGACCTTTCATACGAAAGGTCTCTGGTTCAAATCCCGGCTGGATCATATAGATTAATAAAAATAATATAGATTTTTCTTATAATACCATAATTAGTAGAATATAATTAAATTAAAAATAAGTATATATGTCTTATAAATTATAATTTATATCATATTGTAATAGCTATATAATAAAACTAGTAATGTGAAACAGATGATTAAATTGCATGATGAAAAAGCATGTTGAAAAAGCATTGTATCACTGATTTTTATAGTAAGGGATCATAAACGCTCTCATCCTCCAACAGGACGGTCTTGAACCATGGTTCACAAACAAAAGTTGTAGAGCTGGTCAAATTCTTTTTAATGATACTCCACATGATAATATACCGTTGTCTTTTGTATTAAAGACCTATAAACATTTTCAGAAACCAAGCAGGGCATGATAAAACAATGGTCCCCAAACTAAAGTTGAAGAGCTCGTCAAGATCTTTTCAATGATACCCCACACAATCATTTAAAGCTGATTTTATATCAAGTGCTTATAAAACTCTCTGAACCCAATCAGGGCATCCTGGAGCCAGATTCCCCAAACAAACGTTTATAAGCTCACCAAGACCTTTTTAATGATATCCCACATGATAATACCGTTGATTTTTTTAATAAGGGCTTATAAACAGTTTCAAGGATCAAACAGGACGTCCTAGAATATAGTTCCCCAAACTAAAGTTGGAGAGCTTGCCAAGATCTTTTCAATGATACCAAACATAATCATATACAGCTGATTTTATATCAAGCGCTTATAAAAGCTTTCTGGACCCAAGCAGGGCATCTTGGAGCCATATTTCCCAAAGTTGTTAAGCTCCTTTAACAACTTTATATTTCCCAAGACCTTTTCAATGATACCCCATATGACGATATTCGGGTATAAATATTGAAATCCCTATGCAACATATAAAGGGCTAAAAGTTTTCCTTTGGAACCAAAAAGATGTAATTTCAGATTTTTCTGTATGGTTTCACACCAACCTCTATCAATTGTCTCTAGCACATCTACAAGTGCTTCATCTTTTTGATACGAAATGAGTGAGTGGTTTCATGCATTTGTTAGGAACAGCTTTATATATATAATAATAATAAACCATAATTCTTGTATAAGATAATAGATGGCTTAGAAATACTAGAAATGTGTTAGTCTTGTACAATAGCTACAGCCGAGTAATCAACGGCTTAGTGAAATTAATGATTCCAGACTGAAACTTAGTCAAATATGAATAATAAATGACTTAGTGAATGCTCTATACCCCTCTTTGGAGTGGCAAAAAAAACATGTATGTGTACACCTACATATGTGGCATTTTTACATAAATAAACTAAAAACAAAAAAAAAACCAAAAATAATTTCATGTGCTTCTATCCCCCAAACATGTTAATCAATGTTAATCATGTTTGTATATAAGTTTAAAATCGATCCGACACGGGACCTAAAGAAAAGTATAGCCAAAGATAATTTTTAGGTGAAAATTATTGTTTAGGGATGTGTGTTTTTTCAAGAATATTAAATATTTCCTTTTACATTAACCTGTAATATTTGTTATTTATAACAAACTTGTATACAAAATTGCTTTATGACGTCATACAATTTTTAGAGTTAGCTTCACATTTTTATTCTGGTACAATATTGATTTTATGCATACATGTTTTTATAAATGTTCGCCTGTTTTACGATTCTCGGGAAGATTTTTCATTAAAATCATCATTTAACTTCTCTAGTATGCAAAATAATCCAAAATCTTTTAAATAAAAAATCCATTAAAAGTTAATTTATTCTTTTAAAAACTAGCTTAAACTCTAGTGGAAAAAGTGGTCGAAAATTGGGTTCATCGAATTCGTTCCTGCAAAAGAATTCGGGGAGGCCAATTGAATGACGTTTTATTCAGAACTTAATTGTATCGATTGTACTTCACATTAAATAAAAACATTTGAATTTCCTTAACAATTAGTGTGTTTTTTTTTTGAAAAGAAATCATATCACTCAAATTGGAAAACCCTATATAAACAAAAATATGTCAAATTAGGTTCTTGATTTTCAAAAACGGTTTGTGAACGCTTGAAATTTTACTTGATTTTGTACATGATAATCAACTCGATTTCGTTGTTTGTGAACATACTATTATGAACACTGAAAAAGTGAACAAGTTTTTGGGAGTTTAAAAACACTTTTAAAAAATTTATCAAAAATCAGGTACCGAAATGTTTTTTATATTGTTTTGAAGGGTATTTAAAAATTAAAATTTTAATGTTTAGAGTTAAAAATGGAACAACCTGATATATCGAACATTTTGTGTGAAACAGATTACGAATTTTTAAGTGGGTCTGATAATGACTTCGAACCAGATTCTGAATATGACAGATTTTTATATTGAACCAGATACTGAATATTCTGAATATTTTATTTTTTAGTAGCTTTTTTTTCTTTCGTAGAAATTAAATATCTTTTACCATTACTTAGCTATGTATGTAATTTTGGAAAAAGCTTTAAAAATGTTCACCGGTGATAAATTGGAACTTAAGGTAAGTTTTTTTTTATGTTACGGGTGAGCACGGGATTTCGAAACATTTGAGTGATATTCACCGGTGATACATGTGGGACTTAACGCAAGTTTTTCTTAATGTTCAGCAATGAGCGTGGGACTCAACATGTTAAGAAATGATCTTCAAAAAATTTGAACCTTTTAATGTAATTTGTAGGATTTTTTCTCTTTTTTCTAAAAATGTTTATTTTAAGTTTCACAATTTGACTTCTTTTTTAAAGTTATTATCGGTTAAACAAAAGCAGATGAGAGATTTAAATTTTTTTTTTTTCAAAATTTGAACATAGCTTGTTTACAAAAGTTTAAAGTTTGCAAAATCATTGTTTCCATTTTATTATAGCTTTTATAAAGCTTCTCTTATAATAGTATCGTATATGCAGGCCTAACTTAAAATCAATACTGAAATGGTTTTTAACTTCCTCTATTTCTTATAGATAAAATCTAGTAAGTTCTACTGTACGAAAATATAGTATAAGTATTTTTGGTTAGAAATCATTCCATATTTGTTTAAATAAAAATATACTTAAGAATGTTTTATACGCTTATTATACAAAATTTAACTTTTAAATACATACATACATACACATGTATATATGCATTTATTACATAAATACATACATACATACACATGTATATATTTATTTAAACAAAAAATACAAAAATAACAAAAAAAAAATTAAACATTATTTGATATAAAATAAAAGAATTTTATTGATTTTATTGGTTTCAATTCTTTAAAAGCAATTTTTAAAAATACAAAAAAAAAGTTAAAGATAAGAATTTTTTTCTTTTGTTAAAAATCTTAAATCGAAAAAAATGGGAGAAGAGAAAAAAAAATGGTCAATTTCCTTTTAATTTTTTGAACTTTTTTTTTTTTTGAATTCATTTTATCTGGGCGAATAAATTGTTTCAACTTTTATCCTAAAAACTTTTGTAGTTGTGAAAAGAAAGTCGAAAAAACAAAAAAAAAATTAAATAATTATTTGAAAATATTTTCCCAGTTTTTTCGAGAAACGCTAAAAAACATGAATTGAAATAAACAACATACATACACACTAATAAATTAACTGTTCAACTATGTCATTTTCTTAAAATTTAGCTAAAACAAAAAAATTTTTTTTTTATGATGGATATAGCGCAGTTGACCTAAACTCACATTGCAAATATCCACTTTGCCTAATATTATTTGTTAAAAAAACTTCAACCAAAAGTCCAGATGTCTGATCCAGATGCTTTGTAAATCAATCGTTTAAATAACATAACATAGCTATAGGTATGTATGTATACATTTGGTATAGGTACATATTGTGAAAAAGCGTAATTTAACCCTGATTTGTAATCGAAAATAAAAAGCTTTCTAATTATGCCCACGTAAAATCAGAATTTTTTAAAATTATTCGGTCATCAAAAATTTTTCACAGAATCGCCATTGCCTCTCTAGCGATATGCGCTGAAACCATATGTCACGATTTTTGAGAACTACCAGACGTAAAAAATTTTCCAACATGATCCGGCATACCGCCCCAGAGACGGTTTCTGGATGCTCAATCTCATTTTCGAAAAAATATGGATCGATAACTGAGATCAACCATAATTCCACACCAAACAGTGCATCTGAGAGGGTGTAAGTGTCGCTGATGCACTTCTCTCGGATTCTCCGTACCCCAAATTCGGCAGTTCTGCTTATTGACATATCCATTTAAATGAAAATATGCTTCATCACTCATAATGAGATTGTTCAAAAAATTTATAGTTTGGAAACATAATAAAATTCAACAGTTTTTTACACGTTCCTGCACTAAGTATGATCACATTATAAAATTTTATAAAATTCTTCAGTATCTGCAACAAATAAAACTTTAAAAATAATAAAATTATAAGTATTTCAAATCAGTCAGTCCAAGTAAGCGCATATACCCTGTACTTATAATATAAACAACAAAAAACTCAAAATAGTGCGAGCTGCAGCTCCACAACGTCCTATAAACAAATTAGAAAAATAAATAAATAAATCAGTAATTTTTATTTATAGTGTCATTAGTTATTACAGATGGCAATCAATTCATTAAAACAACATTCATATTGTTAAATTTATTTTGGATATCAATTAAATAAATATTTTCATATTGCAGTATTGATGTTGTTTTTATAGTAAATGCATCTGCTGGGTATACTTTCCATTTTAATACTAAACATTATAAGTCGATGGTCCGACTTACAAACATTGCGTGGAAGATAACAGATCAGTTTTGTGAGAAATGGGTATAAAAGAACTAGAAGTGGGCGTATTTTCTAACCGATATAAAACACGCGTAATTATATATTAGAACACCAAAACTGTTATAACATATACATTTTCGAACATCACATTAATTTTAACGAGCACTTAACTAAACGTTGAAATTTCTAGAATTAGAATTTTTTTTTTCTTCTAAAAATAGCAGCCATCAAGATCGGAAGTACTAATTAAAATTTTGAATAAAGTTGTATTTTATTTCCATCATACCAAAAGAAAATCCTACAGTTATGACATGACTGTGGTTCAAGTCACCATAATACATGATATACATGAATTTCTTACATGAATTAAAAATTTGTACATATTTGAATTTGATGAGTTATAGCTGTTATATACTATATAATATTGAAAATTATTTTATGAAAACTTATAATTAAGAAGTATTATAAGGTTATGGTTAGAAGCAGTTAGAAGACGTCAATCTTTTCTATCACTTTTTTTAATCCCCTTTCGTTTCACTTTTTAGTTTTTTGAAATGATAGGAGTCTAACTTTTTTTGAAGCGTTTAAAAAATAGAATAATTAGAGAAATTCAATTTTTTGAAGCGTGCAAAAAATAGAATGCAAAAATTAGAGATTTTCACTTCTTGGAAGCGTAGATACATAAAATATTTATTTAAAAATTATTCTTTATTTTTTAAATTTTTAACTATATTTTCCTTTTTGTATCTAACCATAATAAAAACATTTTACTTTTAAAACGAATAATTCAGAAGTTTAGAAAAATTTCCAAGTTTCAACGTATTCAATAACAGCTATAAACAGCTACAAACAATAAGGGTATTCACGAGTTGGTGCAAAAGTGCAAATTTTTTTTGCACCGTAGCATATATTTGCACCAACTCGTGATCAACCCTAGCATGAATTTTTATTGAACTGTCAAATATCGTTGATTTGCTTGTTTTGTTTACATAAAAATTTAATACGCTTACCAAAAATTTCAGTTATTTGTATATCTTCATATGCTTGACTTAATAAATAATCAGAAATAATTTTTTTTCCACTTTTTTTAGGCATTTTTTAAATTTTTATCTAATATAGCGCTTACAAAAAATATATAAATAAACTTTGCAATGGTCTTGCACAAATATGCAATAGGGTTTAGGTCTTGCATAGTCTTGCAAAATTTTGCACTTTTTTATACATGAAAACAACAACAAATCGTGCACTTTAACTGACAAAAAATTGAAATATGCTACGGTGTAAAATTTTGCACTTGTGCAAGACCACTTTGCACCAACTCGTGAATACCCTTAATATAAAAACTGTCATACAAATGTCAAAAACTGTGGAACAAAATTGGAGGCAAAATAGGAAAAAATTTAATTTTTCAATTTCAAAAAAAGTGAACAAACAGGGTTGAAAAGGTTACCCTTTGAGTATAAAAAAGGGATAAAAAGATGATGTCTAACCGCTAAGTAAACATTTAGTTCAAATTTTTTTTTGGAAGTTACAGGCATTATAATTTTTTTATTGAAATAGTGCATGCTCATTCATAACTATAAATAAGAATTTCAGTTAAGGCGATAATATTTCGAAAAGTATTTCGCATGGAAAACGTGTCACTTACCAGCTCGAAATCTAACAATTCACACGGAATTAAGTAAAATAGGTACACGGAATTCCAATACCTTTGCTGAGGAGAATTGGCTCGTTATTGTCGCACACCACATATTTTTTATTTTTCTGCATATATATATGTGTACATATGCGAATTTGAACACCAATCTATAATATAGTCATACATCTTTCTGTGTAATTAGCTATAGCATACGAGTATAACCATAAAGAAACTAAATATATACATATAGAGTTATCACGTAGAACAAAATCTATTTTTCATATCGAAAAATCTCTTAAAAACTCAAAAAAATCTCCAATTTACACTCAGTAATTCAGTACTCAAAATTTATTCTCAAATCAATGATTTTTGCTTAAAAAATTGAGAAGAATATTTTGTTAAGGTTTCACAATTTTTTGTTTTGAGTATTTATTGATGTACATATGTATGTATGTAGAATTAGTATTAACAAAGATAATAATATAAACCTTAGCATTATCTTTGGTATGTACCTATAACTAAATAAAGATATACATACGTATATACATACACATTTTTATATAAACTGGGTACTGACTACTGGGCACTATTATGTAAAATTTCGAGACAATCGGATGCGGGAACTAAAGGAAAGAATAACGAAAATTAATTTCATTCATTAATTTAAATTGTACTTTAAACTTTTATATATTTTCAAATTATTATCAAATTTAAAAAATTTATACATTTATTTTGAAGTAATTTTGTTTCAAAATCGGAGAAACTCCTTATAATGTCCCTATATGTATAGTAAAAAAAAATGTATAATAAAAAAAATTATTTTATGTGGTTAAAAAGAAAAATAAAACTTTAATTCTATAAATTGAATGATTCGTTACAACGTTACAACTCATTTATTAACAAATTACAAAAAAAAAGAAAGTTTTTTAATCAATTATTGATAAAAAAATTTTATAGAATAAATAGGACATTCAATAAAAGAAATGAAAAGTTAAACAATTAAATTTAAAATTAATCAAAAAAATAGAAATTTATTTAGAAAAGTTAATATTTATAGAATTTTACATAATATACGAATATACAGAGTGTCCAGTAATACGCAGAAATATGTAATAGGCTTCTCAAAACCACATTATTAATAATTCTATTTTTGTTTTTCTTTCTTTTGTGTGATATACTTTAGAACGATTGTGTATTATGCTGCCCATACACGGCGGACTAGGTTGTAAACTTGTTACGCGGACAGGTTTAAGAACTATACCACACACTTATCCAACCTATCATTCAACCGTTGTAATTATATGTACTTTATATTTTTATTATTTTCTCAAATCAAAAAATCTAAATGTTAAAATGATATTTAAGATGTACAATTTGCCCATACACGATACAACTCAACTACAAATCAAAGACTCCGCCCACAAAAATCAAAATGGTTTTACAACTTACCCATACACGATACAAACTTATCAAGTCCGCGTACCAAGTTTTCAACCTAGTTCACCGTGTATGGGCAGCATTAGATATATTTATAGATAAACATAAATATCTATAAATAATACTTTGCATTTTGTCCTTGTTTGACTTACGATACGACAGTTGGCCAAATATCATAGTTTTTTTTTTTCAATATATTTACTTTGATTAAGATGTGGAACGTATATCTTTGTATTATTTGAGAGATTTATTATTTTCCAAATTTTAATCGTCAATTGATTCATTAATTCGCTAATGTTAAGAATAATATATAGTGGGGCATCGGCGGCCTAGTGGATAAGTGCGTATAAAATACGCTGTAAACACCGAGGGAGTGTAGGTTCGAATCCCACAGACGTCGTAAGAGTTATTCTCCCTTACGACATTTACAGCCATGCCTGAACAGGAAAGGTTGTGTAATTTCCTGTCCACATTTATGTGGCAGAGAAATGCATTAAAAAAAAAAATAATAATAATATATAGTGCTTCACATTGTTTGGAAATCAAGAAGATGTATAATATTTTTATTTCGGAATATTTTTCTCTTTATAATCTTGGCATTTTAACAATCGCTTTACATTCACGTATTAACTACCATTAAATTAGTAAGATCTAATAATGCTTTAAGAGCCTATTTTTTTTAGTTTTAGTTCAAACTTCTATAATATTCTCGTATTTGGTCTCATAGGGGGAACACTTATATAGTTAATTAATAGTTAATAGCTTAGCCCATATAGTTAATTTGTAATTAACTAATAGCTTTAAGATATTGAACTTGGACGTACTTTCTTTTTTGTTTGATCACATGTTTGAATTAATTCTACTCTTGATATCCGTACCATTGTCTATTATCTGTACCGTTTCATAATTTGATCTAAAGGAAAAAAAACAAAGCCTTTAATTAAATACAACTGATACAACTTGATACAACTTTTAGCTCAAATGCGGTAATTAATGAATTATAATAAATCAAATCTAATAAATCCCCTTTTTTTGACAGATGTTCAAAACCTCTCTGTTAAGTAATAAAAGATAAACAACATCCAAAAGGATTGAAAAGTTTTGTTACTACAATATCTGAAGAAATAGTAATTGTCTTTGAAATACCAAGATTATTCAACAAATTTGTTATGCAGAGTAATATAGAATTCAAATTTTCATATAAAAAACAGGCGCGCCAATGAGTGCGTCTAAAATATCCGAAGCGGTGAATCCAGTATTAGGAACTAAATGTTCTGAAGCAGTTAATCTTTAGAGTTAGGATTTTTTTTTTAAAAAATAGTTCGGAACTAAATGTGCTAAAAGAATGAATGAAGCATTATAATCTTACTTTTGAAAAATCTTGTTTTGTAATTTAGAATTTTGTGTTTTTGGGACTAGAAATGGGAAATTCTGTGTGTTTGGGATTAGAAATGAAATTTCGTACCCAACCCTGGTTTTTCTAAATATCAGTTTTTTTTTCAAAATATCACGACTAATATTTTCATATTTAATTTTTTTTTGTTTTGTTTTTTTTTTCCCAAAATATCAGGAATGATCCAAACATTTTATGTTTAATCCTAATAATTTTATAGTTAATATATTAAAGTTTTTGTTTAAATTGGACTTGCTGTCTTTCTGGCCTTGCCCTTGTAACCTTAGCAATCAACATATTTTAAAAAACAATAAGCCTCTAATCTAAAATCAAAAACATGTAAAATTATAATTTAATTTTTTAAGAATATCGTTTTGAAAAACAAGATTATTCAAAGCAAGATTTCTTGGTAGCAAAATTTTAAAAACCAAAATTTTGTGAAAAAAAGATTATAAGAGACAAGATATCGTACCCGAATCCCAATTATTGGCATTTGTATATTTTTGAATAAAACAACCCCAACACATACGTTTGTGTTAGATGGTTTTTAAGCTAACTAAAACGTAGAAAACTTTTAAATAAAATTATTCAAATTAATTGCTCAATTAAAACTATAATGGCTATATTTCGATGTAAATTTTTTTGGCGTGTAGCTTTATTTTCTTCAATAGTAATATTATCAATTTTTTTCTTGAATTTTTGTTAAATGCACATATAAATGTAGATACATTATTGCGTGCAGTTCTAGGACATAATGTCACAATAATTAATTTAAATTTAATTGGAAATATTTGGGAAAAAGGAAATACCCTGATGTTCCCAATACCCTAATCTAAATTCTCCTAAATATTTTGGAAAAAGCATATAACCCTAGTTTTGCTACAAACCAAAAAGGAGGTCCTAATTATTCTTTTTTACATTCATATTTTAACAGCAAGCAATAGTGGAGGCAATAGTGGAAGTTATCGCCCCAAACTCCTGCCAAAAAATTATTAAACCCTGATTTGGTAACCAACTATAAAATCCCTTCTAATTCACAATTTCGCATATACGTTATATACATATTCTGAAAAAAGTGATAACCCCGGCTTTGAAACCTTTTTCTTTTTTAATGCATTTCTCTGCCACTGTTCTTTCTCTGCATTTCTTTTTCTGTTCAGGCGTGGCTGTAAATGTCGTAAGGAGGAATATCTCTTACGACATACGCTCTTACCCACTAGGTCACCGAGGCCTCCTGAAATCTTTTTTAAAACGTTTCGTAACCTCATATTTCTAACAACAAATTTTAATTAACAAAGAATATAAACACACATTTTTTTTAATATATTTTTTTACTTCATTATTCTTTCATACATTCATATTTTATCAGCAGGACATTTAAAATAATAGAATGGCGCCAAATCTCCGCTGAACAAATTATTGAAACCCTGATTTTTGGTATTTTGGCATGGTTTGGTATAAAAAGTAAAACTACTACCACCAATCTAGTTGAAGCTACTTCTATCTTCTTAAAATATATGGAAGAAGGCATCCAAACTGATGTAATTTATACCGATTTTATTAAAGCTTTTGACTTGCTACGACATAATATTATCATTTTTAAATTGAAAAAACTAGATTTTGCTAACTTATTTCGTAAATTGGATTTACTCTTATCTCTCTGATCGGAGTTACTCTATTTCATTTAGATCTGTAATTTCTTCCAAATTTAAAGCTATACAACTGGTGTACCTCAAGGCAGTCATCTTGGTCTGCTTTTATTTATAATTTCTATCAACGAGGTTATATCAACTATATTAAACAGTAAAATGACGCTTAAGCTTAGAAGATGATCTTAGTCGTTTTTATATTTGATGTTGTAATAATAACCTCCTTCTAAATATAAAAAAAATGTGCTTTTATTCACTTCACACGTCGCTCTATTCCTATTTTGGGTTCATACTCTATCAATAACCAATTTGTATTAACGTCAATTTAATTACAGATCTTGGCGTACTTTTTGATAGTAAGCTTTTATTTCAGTCTCATTACACCTATATTTTAAATAAATCCAATTCAATACTTGATTTTATAAAACATTGGTCTAAGGATTTTAATGACCCTTATGTTCTAAAATCTCTCTACACTTGCTTAGTTATATGCCTAATCTTGAGTATGCCAGCCAAGTTTGGAATCCATTTTATCGGATTCATATAAAAAGAATAGAATCCGTTCAAAAAAAATGTTCTTAAATTTGCTCTTCGTCATCTAACTTGGTCTAACTCCTTAATTTTACCTCTTTATGAACATAGATTAAATTTGATTCATCTCAACACCTTGGAAAAACGGCGTGAAATTGCTGATATCATATTCCTATAAGTGAACTGATTAAAGTAAATATTTCGTCTTCCCAATTACATGACAATTTAAATTTTTGTTCCAATTCTAGATTAAGATCCGCTAATATTCTTAATTTACTTAATAAAGTGAATTAAAATAAAATTAATTAAAACGTGTTTTTATATTAAAAATTCTCGTGTTCCTATATGCTTCATTTGAAATTCAAAACTAAAGATAAAAAAGTTCAAAAATTAAAAGAACTGCTTAATTAACAATAAATCTGCAAATACCATTCCTAAAAGAACTAAAGAGTGATATACAGATTCCGAAATATCTAAAAAAATTTGAATCGAAAAAAAAAATTATTAAATATAAGTAAATTTTAGTAAAGCTTAAAAAATTTGTTGGAACAAAAACAAAAAGAGCACAGAAACTGCTATTTTCAGAAATTAAAAGTTTAATAACTTAAGTTGTATCGTTTTTCAAAGAGAGTGTTAAGAAATTTTTGTTGAATACAAAATAATATCAGAGAAGTGAATTTTAATGAAGGCTTGATTTGAAAGAAACGGCAAATTTATAATTTAACTTATTTTTTTTTTTTATTAAATTTTATTTCATTGCTTTATTTAAGATTTGGCAGCAAGAATACATATATCATTTGCAGTCTTCATCAGGCATCTTATGTATATAAGAATTTTTTACACGGAAACAGAAAAAAAAAACCTGCACTATGTTTTTGGAGAGTTAATTGAGAAATGGATATTCATTGTAAAATGACATTAAACTTTAAGGAATAAATCTGAAAAGATTTGTTTAATATACATATTATCTTACAAGGAATAATAAAATGATATTATACATTTTTATGAAGTTAATAAAAGTATATTTTACAAATCTGATATTTTACACCATAAACTTAATAAAATATGTCATTTTATTTTTTTGTTTTTTTTTTTATCCTAGTAATTAGGAAGAAACCTAATAAGAAATAATGCTGATGTAGTATATGTACTTAAGCATTTCCCATTTCCTTCTTATTTTACAAAAATATTTTTGTTTATGTCTTGACTCTCGAATAAAAATAATGGTTGTTGTTTTTGATAAAAAAAAAAAGTTTTTTTTTTTATTAAAGAAATAATTAATATAATAAATATTTTAGAGGTAATTTCCTATGCTAAGAATTAAGTTTAGTTGTGCAACCACTGTTTTATATAATTTGGTTCTGTTATGTCAGAAATTATACATATTATGTACAAATTCATACAAAAATTTGTACTAATTTTTTTTCAAACGGGCCAGCTAAAACTGACTAGTTTTAAAAATCTTAAAGCACAGAAATATTTAGTTTGTGTCATAGCTAAAAGAATTTAGCGAAAACCAGAATCTTCTGTAAAATCTGGTGTAAAATGATCATTCATATATTTTATGCATTTACAAAATTTTTTTATCCTTGTGATTATTAAACTTTTTAAAGCAAAGCGATGACAAAATAACTTTTAAAATAGAAAAATAAGGTAAAAATGGGAAAATATATTTGAGAAAATATATATTTAATATGTCGAGTAGAAACGTAAATTTTCAATATGATAAAGAAGACATTCTAAATATCACTTTACAAAAAATATGGAACATTTAGCTAAATATTTCATATAGAAAAAAATTAAATAAAAATAGATTATTTTATAATGTTGACTCTTCTAAAAACAACAAGAAAAAACATTTCAAGGTTATCATTCATATGCATTCAGTATTTCACTACTACAAGCAGAATTTTGTTTCACTACTACAAGCAGAATGAATGGTTGAAATGGTATATCGTATATTATATGGTATCAGATGGTATGAATGTTATCTATTTTATGAAAATCATCTGATTTAACTGCATTATTTATTTAACTAGATTTAACTGATTTAATATACAGTATCCAGCAAAAGTAATAATAAAGTAACGGTATACCTACATATATATGTGGGTATTTTTTGAAGACAATATAATATACCTATCAAATAAAAATAACTGAAATAAAAAATAATGCTTTCAAATTCCTTCTAAACATTTTTTTAATTAAAAATTATTCCAATTAGAAAAGTGGCATGACATTTGCTGGATACTGTACATATTCATAAAAATTATCAAATCATATCAAATTGGAACATAATTACATTACACAAAACAAAATATAAATATAAATATGTATTGATTTTTGAATCATATTGAAATACATATATAAAAAGTGCCGATAGTATTTATGTGTATTTCTATTTATATTTAATTTTGATTCACACATACTTTCACAATTTAATAAGCATGTAGGTAAGCTGGTTCAAATAATATAAATGCATAATATGGCATAATGCATATATAATATAAAAATTATATTAGATACTGATCAGATCATGTATATCATAATATGTCATCTGATATCCTATGATCATATTCATATATGTATGTTACTTGTTATTTCTATCATCCATACCAATCATATGAAAGTTCATTTATGTACATATATGAAAAAAAAAAATATCCGAGAACAAAACTTGCTTTAAGAAACTTTAAAAAAAAAAGTTGAAAAATGAGACTTAATTTCAAAATCGATATTGTAGCGACATCTAAACTTTTTTGTTGCCATTTGGACATCTCTTATTTATACATGATATTAACGGGATTATTCCATAACAAAAAAAATCATTTAATAATAATATATTTTATTACGATTTATGCATATTTAGCATTGTTTTAGAATTTTTTTGTAAATTTTCAAAAAAAAAATGTGATTATTAGTTTTAATCTCTAATCTGTTCGTTCGATTGATCTTTTTACAAAATTTCTACACCGCTGGTTTAACCAATATCAAAGACTATACATATATTATATATGCATATGTATAGTCTTTGCCAATATAGACTTGATAAAAAAAAATTTAATTTGTGGAATAACTTTTCGCTGAATAATGAGTTAAATAACTGCTGTCACATTTCCTTTATTTAAAAAGTATATAAACTATAAAAAATTTTTTTAAGCTTTATAACTTAATATAAAAATTTTGTACTTCCCCCTATTCAAGGGTTATGAAGGAAAATTGAAAAATTATAAATATTATTTGGAGAACGGCACAAAAATTACAATTCCAACATTTATATTTTTATAGGTACATTGTGTTAAACGACTTTTTCGTCTTCCTTAATGGAAAGAATTTCCTTAATTGAAAAAAGTTTCTTATTAATTTGTTCTTGGCTTATTTCCAAAATAGGTATATGTACAATATAATATAAAAAAGCAAATCTAAATATTTTCTATTAGTTTGCGATTTATTAGAATTTTGGAAACTATAAAATTAAAAAATACTGATCATGTGACAAATTATAATGAAATTATAATGATAATATGTACATACATACATATATTAAGTTAAAAATAATTTTAAAATCGGATTTCATAGTGCCCAAACACTTTATATTGGACGGCCACTATATAATTAAAATACAATACTTTTATCCTTCAAAAACAAGTAACCTTGTGATATGTTGAATATGTGGAAATAAGATTCCACTAATCAGAAATTGTCTCGAATTACAAAAATATATGACTGTTTGCTTAAATTTTTTTACACCGTTTAATATATAAAACAATGAAATTTCAATGATGGAAAGGTCTCCTAAAAAAATTAATATATGTATAGGTAGTTTTAAAATTAAACAAGTTTTCTATACAGTTCGCAGTTACAGTCCCTCAAAGTTTGTAAAAACCCTATTTTTAAATGAAAATATAAAAACACCAAACGACAGTATATATTTTTAGTTATCAAAATTAAGTTAATATCAAAGTTATACATTTTTTCAATTTAGTATTTAAATTTACCACTATGCTAAAATAACATTTAGCAAGATTTTGCTTCCTTCATAACCTCGACATGCTTCTATAGATAAATTATTGAATATCTTTTAGAATATTTGGTACAAATTACCTTAGAAAATCTTTGGTTAAAACCAAAAAATCATATGGTTTAGTATATGCTATTAAGAGCAAAAACTAAAAATTTGTTATTTTAAAACACCTCTACTTTATGTACCTGTTTAACGTTTATTTTAATTTTACATGGGTAGCTTTTCTTAATTATATACATATATATATATATATATATACTACTGGGTCTACTGGGTAAGAGCACACTTACCATTTATGAACATTTATGTGGCAGAGATATGCATTAAAAAAAAAATATATATATACATATATATAAAGGATTCCTTAAAGTTGAAAAGGACAGTGTCTCTTAATTTTTCACATTCTTTTTTCTTATATAAAAAATTGTAAGAAAAATCACAATTTTTGTTGCAAGTCACAATTATTCTAGCTTGTTTATATTTTGTTTTGCACAACCTTTTGCTTTTAAAAATCTTTGATTTTACATTTTGACTTGTTTTTTTTCCTAAGGGAAGTGGCTTCCAAAGACACCAAGAATTTCCCCTTGGTAGTGTCAGATTCTTACTGACTAAACCCACCTCCCCCTTTAGCCAATATAGTGGGATAAACCCTTACCTGCGATACTGCGATTGGCTAGGGAGTAGGGATAGGAAAATGGATACGAAATCATTGAATTGGGAGTGGGACTGTAAGGAAACAAGAATCCGCCTATTAGTATTTTGCTTACTAGTGACTAAAGCCGTCACAACAGTTACAACATGTAGTAGTAGTATATTTATTATTACTACATGAGGTAATTATTGAAGGCAACCCCCACTGTCACTGTAGCGGCTGTTATTATTGGTATTAATATTCTTATTAATATTATTATTATTTTTACTACAGAGTCAGCGCTATCAGTGGATTACAACGTGCAGCAGTATATAACACCTTACTTGCATGATATAACCAAAGATAGCCCCACTGTAGTAGCTATTATAATTATTACTATTATTATTATTATAATTATTGTTTTATTACTATTATAATTATTATTACTATTATTATTATTGTTAATATTGTTATTATTTTACTACAGAGTCCGCGCCATCCGTTAATTACAACATGCAGCAGTATATAACACCGTACTTGCATGATATAACCAAAGATGGCTCCACTGTAGCAGCTATTATTATTAATAGTTAATATTATTATTATAATTAATGTTATTATTATTACTATTATTATTATTAATATTAATATTATTATTGTTATTATTACTACTAAAGATTATACGATATACATTATTACGATATAAAAGTACTATGGTACTACATATTTTTTTATTTATGACCTGACCGGGGTTTGAACCCAAGACCACTCGATTGAAAGGTTGGCGACTTAACCACTGCGCCATGAGTCAGATAAAGTGGAATCTGGAATATTCGTCAAGAAACGTTACGTATAATATTGGTGATTTAACTTTGTCCATCACTACTCTACTGATTAAAAATTTTGTTGAAACGTTGATGAACTAGGTTCTGAAATCCTTCAGCCAAGATTAATACTCTTCATCCTTCCTTGTATTTTGCCTTCAAAAATTAAATGTAAAAAACCATGCTTTTCTGGGTGTCTAATTGTGCAACATGCGCAAAATAGCTGAGTTTTTTTTTGTTTTATTATCTTTACAGTTTCTATTGAATCACTCTTTTCATTCAAAATGCATAATATGTAATTCGTTATTGATGATTACCACACAGTTGTCCACGTGATTTTGCATTCAGACTGTACGAAAAATTGCGTTTCATTATAATTTAAGACTTATATAACCATACAACTGATTTATTTGATTTACATATTTACTTTTCACATGTTGGGGTGAAGATGACCAAATTAAATGTTTGTGGTATGTTTTAATCTCGAATTTTTGACAAAAACAAAACATCCTTTTCCTATCCTTTTTATAAACTGAATTTACGAAAACAAAATCAAAAACAAAATTACCTCGAAAACAAAATTACCTCAAATATGAATATACATAAGTATCTATATTTATGTAAGTACATAATAAAAATATATTTTTTATCACTCTTTAAAAAATATTTTATGAAAAACAAAGAAAAAAAAAAACTATAATACGATAATACAAATATGATTATAAGATTGTAAAATTTTACGACATTATTGAAAAAACGCTTTTGAAGAATAAACGTAATAATCAATAACTTATCACTTTTCATTTTCTTCAATTCTTTCTTCTTTTATTTGTTATATCTAATAATAATATCCGATAAACTGATTGATATTAAATTGATTGATAAAAATCCCATTTAAAATTATGAATTTTAGACAAACATTAAATTATGTTAATGTTTTGGGAATTAGAGTTTAAATAAAGCAGTTTATAATAATAATCTTTTATCAAATATTCTTCATTAAATTAAAATGAATATAATGAATATAAAGATTAAATTAAAGAAATCTTATTATCATGATCAATAAAGAAAAACAAGACAGACCTTTAGTTCCATAATAGCTGCCAGACCCAATAATTTCCAAATTTTGCACAAAAAAAATATACTTAAAATAATGATCTTCTGTATTAGGGTACTAATTGGCCATAAAGCCATATAAGGGATTAATATCGACCTTTTAAAATATTGATATAAAATTCAGATTTATGTAAATCTCTCTTTAAATATTAAAAACATATTATTAATTAAAAGAAAGATCTTGATTTGATATTTTTTCAAATGATGTATAAATCTTAGAAATATATACATAAGTATGTATGTACAGATAGGAATATGTACATAAGTATGTATGTATGTACATATAACCGGTGATTTATTAAGTACAGCGTGAATTTGAAGAAAACAAAATTATATTTTTTACCATTTTAATTTTTTTAGTTTGCAAAATATTATCATTCCATAAAGAGATCAGCAGTCATTGGGCCCATTGTTATTAATTAAGATTAAGAATTAAAGCTGATACTAAATGCTCCATAAAGAAAAAGTATGTAATTGGAGCAGGGTCAAAACTCCCATAGCCAGAAGTCCGATTGGGACTTTTGATCCAATATAAAGTCAAAAGACCCATGCGACTTTTGTCTTAGTGTTAAGGACAGAAATCCTAATAGGACTTTTGGCCTATTTTTAATTGGACTTTTAACTCATTAAAGTGAGTCAAAAATCCCATGAAAATAAAAAAAATTCCGCAACCAAAAAAACTTATATTGAGTATTTTTAACAGGTAATTTTGTTATTATTATGTAACGGAAAAAAAAAAACTCGAATGAAAAATTCTCGAAAAAATAACCCCGAGTGATTTAAAATCTTGAAAAAAAAAGACCCCCGAAAATATTAAAATCCCGAATGATTTAAAAATAAAAAAATCCCGAAAAAAAAAAATTTTTGAATCGGTGAAATTTTGATGATTTCAAAAACAAATAATTTTAATTCTAGATTCTCACTTCAAATATTATTTTCAGAATATTTATATATCTTAGAATATAGAGGTATAAGGAATAGAAAATTCTGTATACGTATATAAAAATTACTGAAACCAAATCAATTAACTTTAATTGCCAAAATGTACCTGTTATTGTCAAAAAAAAATTTTAATTTCCATGACAACATAATTATTTTGTTTGTTTTTTGTTTAGATTTGTTTACAATTTACAATCTTTAGCAATAAAATATTTTTAAAATTCAAATTTTATATAGTAATTTAAGTTTTGTTTAATTTAAACTAGTGTTGTAGATTCATTTTAGCTTTAATTATAAATAAGTTTATAAATTTGTGTTATAAAAACTTGCGATTCATTAAAAAAAACCTTAAAATGAAATGTTTTATGGAAGGATGCGAAAATGCTAGAAAAGTGTAAATCATAATAAAAAAATTATAAAATTAATAACACAATGTGTAAAACCTAAATAATTTACAAATCATGCTATTTTATATGCAAAAAAAATTGCAATTTTGACAAAAGCCAAGTCTTTTTTTTTTAATATATAAATTTATAATTCCCAACAAAAATTTAATAGTTTATTCTTTTGATTTAAAGATTTCCCAACAAAGAAGGGCTTAAATCAAAGTGGATAGTAGCAATTGGAAAGAATAATCGCCAATCAAAAATCAGTTCCATTGTATGTTCAGAACATTTTTTATCTGAGGACATTCTTACTTTAGGATCTAGGAAGCAACTTTTTCCACGCGCTATACTCAAAGTTTTTCGAAATAATGAACTACTTGTCAATGAAGTAAGTGCTTTAGTATTCAAATTCATGTTTAGACAAAACAAAACACAATATAATATAACACAAAACTTTAATATTTGTGCACACATTCGCAATATGCAATAAGTTTTAAATGGATTAGAACCAGTTACAATGGGCTACTAATGAGTCACGTGATAAACGTATAGCTGCTGTCAAGTGTTTTGCAGTTAACACTTTGCTCACGTGACCAGCTTGCTTTTGATAAAATTGACATGTTCATTTCCAGCTTGCTTTTCATAAAATTGCTTTTAATTAAATAGCATAACATGGATTTTTATATTATGAAAATTATAAAATAAATAAATATTAAAATAAAATTGCTTGTACGTTATATTGTATTAAATTGGCTTTTTTAGGTAGAGTTTCCGATCCCTTCAACTGTTAGCCCATATGATCATGAAATTAACAATAAAGAAAATTCGAAAAATTCTTTAAACCGAACAATAGTCACAACATCTCAAGAATCTACTCTTTGTAGTCTCAAAACCAAAAAGTTTAAAGATGAATTACAGCTTTTGAGAGAAACTATTAAAAATAAGGATAGGAAAATTAAAACATTACAACAAAACAATAGAAGAAAAATTAAAAATTGATTTTAAATTTTTATCACCTTATTGATTCTACCTATTTTTTAATAATATTTTTATATAATAACAGATGACAAAATTAATAAATAACACAACATTATTTTAAATTTATAATTATTTTATTATAATTAACAATTATTAATTCTATTATGGATGCATTTCGAGCATAGCCCATCTTCAGCACTGCACGATTGCAATTATATATATACATATATGTAATATTATATTAGAGAACCCATATAAATCATCTATGTAAGTGTCATAAATCAATTAATTCTAAACATTTGTCAAAATAAATAGTAAATTGAACGAAATTAAAACGAAATTACAAAAAACAAATAAAAATAATAAAATATTAAAGAGTTCAAAAAAGAAATTCTAAACATTCGTCAAATTAAATCAAAAATAATAAATAAAATAATAAATTTAACGAAATCAAAAAATTATTACAAAAACTAAAAATATTATATTAATACTAATAAAAATTAAAAAATTAAAAAAATATGAAGATATTGTTAAATCATTAAAAAATTAATTTCAGATCAAATATTAGCTATGTTAGATGAAATTTCAGGACCTATTAAATTAATTTTAGAACGTCAAAATTAAGACACAATAAATTACTACCGAAAAACTATTCTCCTGAGGTGCAAAAGTTTGCTTTGAATCTAAATTTTTTATCTCCAAAAGCTTATTCGTTTGTTCGAAAAAGAAATAAGACAAAAGATAAACTATTTAGATTCCAACCAAACATTACTTAATAAAAAATATTTCGATAGCATAGCTATAAATGTATTTAACAAATCGTAATTTATTTCCTGAAATTTCTAAACATATTTTTGAAAATAATCATTATAGTTTACTAATAAAATCAATTATAATAAAATATTTATCAATAACATTTTTCTTTATTGCAAAAAAAAACATTTGATAAATGTTATATTAGAAACAAGTTATCTAGAATTACGTTATTTAAGGGTATGTAAATATGTTCATTAAAATAAATAACATAATTTTAATTTTTAATCCAATTTAACATAAAATTTTTAATTTTTAATATAAAAAATACAAAACATAAATAATATATTATTTTTATATTTACAGTTCGAATAAGAATGAAAATTATGTTTTCAAAATATTAAAAGTGCTGCTTCTGAAATTAAAAAAATATATTCAGTAAGCAATGCTCTTTTGAAAAGTTGGTAGTAACGACACTGAATATTGTCGATGTAGTAATGTTTTGTAATTGTATGAGAACACTTTTTTTTGGATTTACTTTTCCTTATACTCTATGTTCTAAGTTATATATACATATGTGCATGTGAGATTGTGAATTAGGAAGGATTTTAGAATTAGATTCAAAATCAGAGTTATAAGCATATATAATATTTATAATATATTAAAAGGTTTTACGCCGAAAAAGCGTATATATATATTATAAATATTCTAGAAAAAGCGTATAACTCTGATTTTCAATTTATCTCTAAATTCGCTTCTGATTTTGAATCTCGAATCATTCTGAAAAGTGAATATTTCTCTGATTTTGTAACCAACTCTAAAATCCCTCATAGTAATAATGATTCCATAATCCTTGATACATCACTCATCTTATTCTTATGCATAATAATTCTAAAACCAAACTTTTATTGGTAAATGGCGGTACGAAATAAGTTTGATTGAAATAACTGCGAGAAATTAAAAATGAAATAAGTTAAATATTTGTTAATAATAACATACACATTTTGAAACCAAAGGTAAAATCCCTCCTAATCCATATACATATATATATAAATATTCTGGAAAAAGCGAATACCCTGATTTTGAATCCAACTTTAAAATCCCCCCTAATTCAAAATATCGCATATATATACATATAATATATAAATATTCTGGAAAAAGCGAATACCCTGATTTTGTAACACCAACTCTAAAATCCCTCCTAATTCATATATACATATATTATATATGAATATTCTGTAAAAGTCTTATAGTGAAAAAAAGGCATAAAAAATTAAATGAAATATATTCGTAAAAAACAAAAAATTTTGCGGTGATCTTTCATTGCGAAATAAGTTCGATTTTTGGTTTTCAGTATTTTGGACCATTAAAAAGTTGTAAAAGTTATATGAAGAAATACATACAAATGCAATGCACATATCTACATCGTTTGACAAAGTATAATGACAATTTATTGCGCAAAAAATTTCCTAATTTAAATGGTAATTTACTCAGTTTTAAAAAATTTATTGCACAGCATAAGGATAAATGTATGTATGTATAAGGTTGATGACTACTACATCAGTCTTTGATAAAAATTGCAACTGAAATGTCTGCAAAGATTTAAAATTCATTAAAATTAAATTTAAAAATTAAATATTTCATTTTATTTCATGTTTATGTATGTATGTAATTAATAATTGTAAACGTGTATTCTTATTCATTGTTATTCTTCAAACTGAGATGGGCATTGGAAATGTTTTATGTAAGTTGTATACTAAAAGACAAAATTAAACAAGTAAAAATTAGTGCATACGATTATTGATTGTATACATTAATATAAAAAAGTGACCCTTACTTCACTATCAGATTCAATTTTTATAAATAATACAGGTTTCGAATCGAAAAAAATATTCCGACTTCCATATGCATCTAATTGATTTACAACTGTCTCCCAATCATTTTTATTTAATGATATTTGAATTGAAATTTTTGAACTATCCCTCTTTCTAGTATTTTCAAATAACAGTGACATGGAACCAATATGATATGGTTGATCTAATTATTATAAACAATTTAAATATTTTATAATTAAAATAACTTCATAAATAATAAAAATTATACTTAATGTCATTAAAATACATTCTCCGTATTTGCACCCCGTATTTGCAGAATAGTCTGAAAAATATGAATATTTTAAAAATTTTATTTTATATGAATTTAAAATTTTTTTTACCTGAATTGGGATCAGCATTTAATAAATAATTTATATCTTCATCCCAATCTGCTGCTTCCAAAACAGTGGCTCCCATGTCAATTAAAGCAACATTATCTTTTGCTACAAGAAATCCATCCTTAATTTCAGGTATATTTTCTTCATAATATATTTCCAATGTTACAACATCAAAATACTAAAATTAGTACAAATAAAAATTTGAGTTATTTTCTCAAAACTATTTTTAAATTTTATTTCTTACATCACTCTTAGAACAATAAGTTCCAACAATTTTAATGTATTTCATTGATGTGGCTGGAAAGTATAAATGCTGCCACGATCGACAATCATACGATGAATAATCAATTATGCGCTTCCATTTTTTCTGATCCCTTGAAATTTCAATAAAATAAGAATATGAACGTTCATCACAATCCCATAACAACATTTTTATGTGATTTATATTGAAATTTCTTCCTAATTCAATAACTATACCCAAACAATCTGGTTCAATTTCATGTCGTGTGTATCCTTTTTCTTCATCATATATGATAAAATTACTGTTAAAAGAAATTTTTTTATAAAAATTTTAAATTCTTATAAAATGTATAATACTCATTTAATAATTCTGAACTGAATAAACCACTTATAGTTTGCGCATTGTATCTCGATTTCGCCACATTGATATTAGGTTCTAAAAACGAAATAAAAAAGCAAAAATAATTTATATCACATAACGTGTATCACATAATATATAGTATAGTTTCTTTATGGTGTTATTTTAAAAATCAATTACTTGTTTCAGACAGTTGTTTCCCAATTGCATCAAATATCTTTTTATCGGTTAATGTTCCTGAATCCCGAATTGAAAAAAGTTCTCCAGAAGGTATTATAGGCAAATCTACTAAATATATGACGGTCTAAAAATAACAGTTTTATACATTAGTAATATACTTAATTATCTTAAGTACTAGGAGTATCTTATAGTAATTAATATAAAGTATTTCCATTTTATTGAAGTCAAGCTAGGAATATTTAAAACTTATTAAATTTGAATTATATATTAAATCTTAGAAATTTCTAATAAAATTTATTTGAATAATAAGAGTTACATAAATTTCTTTTAGCAGAAGTTTTCGGTTTAGTTGTAGTTTCTTTAAATTTGATAAAAATATAAATATGTATGTATGTATGTATATTTGAAATCAATCTAATTACATATTTAAAAAAGCCAAACCAAAATCCATAAACTACTGAAATCAAATTTAATTAAAAAAGCTAAATTTTTATAGTGTAATTTTTAATTAATTAAACAAACTAAAATAAATTGTTTTATGTTATGCATTCTAGAAATTTGAATGCTAGCATAACATGGTCGTATTTCTCTATATTATGTGATGTTGAATAATTTGTGTTCTCTGTTCTATTTATTTCTAATCCAGTTTTAAATCTTTTGGATCCACATCCAATTTCTAATGTTACGTCACAACGTTATTTAAATTCTGCACACTCCTTACGAGATTCTTGTATTTGAATGTTTTTTTTTTAATTAGGGATAGGAATATCATTAATTGCTAATATTATGTTAATATATCAATGATTTCTCCGGTTTACTATTATATACATATTTGATCTTTTCAGTATAAACGAAAAAACAATACGTTCAGGGTGAAATTTAGTAGTGTTTTTCTTTTGAAAATAAACAAAATTTAAAATTTAAACTCAACCGGTCCAACATAATAAACAGGATAAAGAAACAAAAACTTATAATTAATTCATTTTATTTTTTCAAACTATGATTGTTACGGGCGACGTTAAAGGGAAAGAAAAACAAAACAAAAAACAAATATTTTTCATTCATTCATTCTTTTCATAATGCATTTTCTTCGAACTGATTTTAAAAAGAATAACTCTACGCAACACATCATGTGTTGCATAATATTTGAAGGCCAACAAAATTTTATTGTAATATTGCTTAAGTGTGATGTAAAATTTATTTTAAAATTTAATTGTAACGGAGATCTATTTGTTTTTATTTTTTCTTTTTTGTTCAGAAGAATATTTTTCTAAAAATTAAAAAATATTTTTGGATGGAATATTATCAATATCAATAATATTGAAATTTTCTAAAATATTCAGGTTTGTACCGACAAAGATATAGTAAGTTAAGATCAAATTTACTGTATGTATAATTTACATACATATATTACGAGTTATGACTATACATACATATGAATGTAATTCTTTCTAGATAGCAGAATTATTAAAAGAATTTTTTGATATTGAATAAGGTAACTACATAGTTAGTCATATTAAAAAACAGAAATTAAAAATTTAAAAATTAAGGTATTTTTTAAAACAAAAAGCATTCGGCACGAAAGGGGTTAAAAAACTTACCATAAATTTACAAAAGAATAAATTAAATTAGGAAGAAACAACTATTAACAAAACAAAAAAGTTATTTTAATGCACGATATTTATAACAACGCCTTTACACTTACAAGCTGGAACATTCAACGAAAAATTTGAAAAAAATAGGTAATGTGTATAACATAAATTGAGTGTTCCAATCCGGCTTGTAAGATATTTAGGCGTTGTTTATAAAATATTTTAATATTTTGTATCAATATTTTGTTGTAACTGATGTATGCATCTGGACTAGACATATGTATGCAGATATTCCTCTCGTAACACTTTTAAATTTTATTTTTAGAATATAAAATATAGAATACAAATATTTCTCTCGTAACACATTGAAATTATTAAAAACAATTTGAGAATTTTGTTCGATATTGGTATTAAAAATACGGACAATTACTTGTGACTAAGCTTAAGTAAAGTTTTTTCGTTGCTAGATATAGTACCTGATAAACAATTTTTTAATTATAATAAAACATTTTTTACATATTTGTTTTTTTCCAACACCAAATTAACTAGACAACATATTAATCCGCATACTTTTAAAAACAAAGAGTTAAATTAGCAGCACATATATTTAGTAGAACAGTGAGTGCTATTAGAACAATAATTGCAACGTCTGGTGTTGTGTTACTAAAGTCGCAAAAATTTTGTATTAATGTTTGATAAACTTTTTCATTGTCTGAAAAGTGGATCATTATACATATTTTGATAATAAATATCGATCTGCTATTAAAATAAATAGCTTGTCGTTTGAATTTTAAAATATTGTAAGAATTACTTAGAAAATATTTCATTGATTAAAAAGAAAAAAGTACATATATTTATTTTAGACGAAATGAAAATAACTTTCAATCCATATTAATATACACATTTTTCAATACATGCATATGGATTTTATACTTTTATAATAATTATTATACTTATGGTTGGGTTATAAAAGACCTAAAATTGATGGATAAATTGCAAAAATAATATTTTTTATTATTACTTTTTTTCGTAGTAAAATCAAACACATAGTAAAAAATGGTTTTTTTTATTTTGGTGGGTTCTCTCTTCAGGTACCACCTATGAAAAATTTGTATGCCAAAATTTATATGGCGTGCAACTTCTTTGTGTTATATGTTCTTTGGTATTACATATGTATACATATATAATATATGTACAATGAAAATATTCAAAACAAGAAAAATTACTTAATATATTTTACCTCAATATCACGATTTTCTTGCCTACTCCATTTTTTAACAGCGTGAAAAATACAAAGCTCCGAAGAAGCACAAAATGATTTTTTCATTAAAAGTTCCTCCAACAAATCTTTAGAAATTTTTGAAAAACATTCACTTTCTATAATTTGATTTGGATATCTTTCTATTAAATTAAAACTTGTTTTTTCAAGTTTTTTTAGTTCATACAATCTTGCTACCTCCAATAGTCTACATGCGTTTTCAACTAATAATATTTGAATAACATAATTTTCAAAATTATCTTTTAAGTAAAATAAACAATATTTTTCAACTAAATTGACGACCTGTATTAATAATTCAATTTCTAAAATATCGGAAAGAATTATTTCACCAGTGTAAAAATATTTTAGTATTATTTTAAAAGCTTCTAAAGATTCACACAAAATAAACTCTTTTTGCTGAGTTTGGTTTAAGTCATTTGAAAACAGTTTATCAAAATATTCTGATCTAGCACCTAATATAGAACTGAGCTGGAATTTTATTATCTTCAATCAATAAATCAATATCCGAACATTTTGATGACATGTAAAGGTCTGCAATTTGCTTATTCAAAATTTCTGAAATTCAGTTAAGTTAAATCCAATAAAAAATATCCATATATGTATGTACATAATCATAACCTACATTAATTTTTACAAAATTATTTAAAAAAATTAATGTAGGTTGATATAATACATCATTATATAAATATACATACATATGTGCATGTATAGCATGTAATAAAATATAATTTACCAATATGGCTTAGTTTAAAGTTTTCTTTTTCCATTGTAATCAAATCCATTCAAAGGTCTTTAAAACGTATTTCGATCAATTATAATAAAATTATTTTCCTAGTTTAACAGATTATAATACAAACTAGAATTTTATACAGAATCTTCAACACGACTCTACCTACCTAATGAGTAATGAGTCCATTTATTTCCATAGTACATAGTCCATTCAACAAACAACAATCAACTCAACACTAAAAAGTAAAAAACTTGTTTAAAAACATGTTCAAATACTTATTTATGTGTTCACCATACACTTGCAAACTTTTAACTTCAACAAGTTTAGAAACTTCAGTATTTTTATATTTTTTAAAGTAGAACATATGTCGCATAATTATCGCTTTGGTAGGTTTAATGCAATTACAGAAATTAATAAAAAAAAGACAAAAAGAAGTAAAAAAAAAATGGAAATGGATAAAAAAGTGGTTACTCAATAAAAATAAATATTTAATATTTTCTAATATCCAATATTTTCCATTTTCTATTATGTACTTAACAACAATTAATTTCACTTAACAACAAGGAAAAAGACAAGTGGAATACATTATGTAGCGACACACAATAAATTTAGGCGTACTCATATTGAGCCATCTTCCAAGTTCCAACATGTACAGATGGGTAAAGATGATCTAACACCAGCTAACTGGTTATCATTATACATTATACATAGGCTTGTTTCAAGATCAAATGTACAATACATAAGCTTATTAATTTAAACTATTTTACATAATTTACAATAAATTTATATAATTTATACAATTAAAAAATGTTCCTATTCTAAATGTAGTTGTTAACTTCCTCGATCATTACTTTATGAATGCCTCTGCGTATCAACCAAGCAGCTGGAGCTGATATTATCAACATAACTTCCTGTGAAGATTAATTTTGAAAAACTTGATAATTTTCCTAAAAGTACACTTAGTTATTATTATAGTATATAAATATAAAGTTTATTAGAGAATTTATCTAAAGAGAAATAACCAATATTACTCGAAACCTTCGAAACCTAAAAAGTGAGAAACAAAGCTTATACTTATATAAAACGAACAAAATTATACTTAATAAGATTAATTTTTTAAGACTTAGATTAACATATATAAGGTAAAAAGAATATATCTAATATACAGCGTGTTTCCGACTCAAAGGTTTTCCTTGAAATGGGTGATCGGGCATACCAAGACGAACAACTTACTCTATAAAATACATTTTGTTTTATAGTAAGCCGTTCAAAAGTTGCAGATTTTTTTATGAAAAGTTTCTAAAAAATCTTTAACCCCTCATATCTCGAAAAGGGTCCAGAATAGACCCTCCCTTCAGTACAATTTTTTGTTCGTATCGGTATGCCCGATCACCCATTTCAAGGAATACCATCGAGTTGGAAACACCCTGTATAAAGAAGAAATCCCGTTTGTTTGTTGGTGCCCTTTTTACGTGAAAACCACCAGTCCGATTACAGTCATATTTTACAGCAACATTTCTACGACAGCGGAAAAGCTATTACAGGCTATATAGGCTTGTTATAGGCTATATCGTGTTTCGGTCCATTAACCCATTGCGGCCCGAAAGCTATTTAAAGCTTTTTCGTTTTTTCGTTGTCCTGCCTAAACGGTTTGATCGATTGAGTTGAAAATTTACAAAAGTGTAGCTCTTCACCCCAGAAGCTTACTGAATTGATTTGGTTACGATACATTAACCCGTTTCAGCACCAAGACTCAGCAATATTTTTTAACTTCTTTGTTGTCGCGCTTAAACAGTTCGACCAATTAAGTTGAAAATTGTCAAAAGTGTAGCTCTTCACCATGAAAGCTCACTGAATTGATTTAGTTACGATCCATTAATGTGTTTTGGCAACAGGGCCCAATGAAAGTTTTTTAATTTCTTTGTTGTCACGTTTACACGGTTTGACCAATTGAGTTGAAAATTTGCTTTCAATGCAAATTTCTAATGTATAATAGTAATAACTAATAACCTTATTAAGTATCTTAAGTTTAATACTGTGTTTAAGTTTTAACAACATAACATTTTCGGCCATTATTAAAGAACTGAAATAATCTGCTCCATACGACAATTATCATGTCATCATTCAGGAATACATTACTTACATGTGGTCTACCTATATAAGATGCATGTGTATAATATATTTCTTAAAAAATATCATTCAAATATATGTATATATGCATAATGTGCTTATGTTTAAAAATACTTTAAACACAATAATTAGAAAACATATTCACATTTCTGTAAAGTATTTTACCAAAATCGGTACATACATATTTAAAGAACAGAAACCTTACATTCTTATCCATATACAGTTCTTACACATATTTTTAGCCTTATTCAATATGAATTTGAAAACTTATTTTTTTTATTTAAAATATGTTAAACAGAACGTGAGATGTATGCATTTAAAAAGAAGTTTTTTCAAAATTTGAAGAGCTGTAGGTGCTATAGGAGCTGTAACAGTGAGGCTACATAAAAAAGTTGTTCTACAATATTGTTCTTTTAAAAGATTATTGTTCTTTCTTTCTTGTTCTTCTTTATTGTTCTTTCTTTCTTATGCATGGTTAAACTTTTCGGAGTGAAATTTTTCAAAATGTGCTTAAAAGTATAATTCATAAAAACATAAAATGACATTACTTACGAAAAAAAATGTAGTACATTATGGTCTTTTATAATATTGAAATGCAATTTTATGTTTCGGTATTAGCGAATAATGTATTGTGAAAACTCGCCGTAATTGCGTACTCAATAGATTACTGATTGCTTTAAAGATTTTTTGTAAAGGAATTGTCAAAAAAAATTGCTAAAAAAAAATTAATGAAATGTTATTAAATGATATTATTTAAATGTAGTAAAAATTAAAATATTAACCTCCAGCATCTATAAATGCACAGTAATACGTGAACTATATTCCCCGTGCCCCTCTCAGCTTAAAAGTTATATATTTAGTTTTGGTTTCATTTAATGTGAGTTTGTTCCCTGTAATCCAATCACAGTATTTGTTAAGGTCATCATTAATTGTTTTCTGTAAAACACTTAGTTTTTTGCCCTAAGTGTTTGTTTAGTTATAAAATACTTAGTTTTTTGGCCGAATACATTAGGCAGATGTCGTCTGCGGATATAATTATTTAGCACTGATTCCAGCATACTACATGTTGTGAATGTAAAGTAGGTAGAGCGTTGGTCCCAGAACAGATCCTTGCAGTACACCTATATTGACAGTCCTCGAGCTACTGCTTTTCTTATTAATGCTAGTTACAATTTTTCCATTTTTTAAATAGTTTTGTATTAGGACATTCGGTGTATCACTGTATATGGTTCACTGTATCAAAGGTTATCTGGATATCAATAAAAATCTTTGCTAAATGAAGTCCTTTTTCCATTTGCTATATAATGTACCTGACCACTTCCTTAGTTGCCATGTCAGTGCTTGTGTTCTCCTGAAAGCCATACTGATTTTTGTCCAATCCAATTGTCCCATTTATGAAATTGTTTTAGTTTTTTGTTGATTACTGTTGATTGTTTTAGTTTTTTTTGAGGCTGACATTTGATATCCTTGCAGTAATTAATTTATGGTCAAAGATAGGATTATGAAGTAACTGCATGCTGATTCTACTTTTGGAATTCCTTAGGTTGGAGATAACATGATCAATGATCGTGTTATGTATGCGTTACTCTTGTTACACTGTTTTTGTTATTTTAATTTTGTTAATTATGTCTAGACGACTAGGCACTAGCTAGTTTTGAGCTGCTTGTGCATTGCTCAGTATATCAATATTTTTGTCCGCTATCATCGTTGCATTCTTGTGCCTGTTAAAGATGTCTGTCACATGGTTGATGAATTCTGCGTCGTCACTGCTATCTCATTTATATCTCGGAGGTGTACCAATTTTGATGTTTTCGTTCTTGTTCATGATTTCAACAACTATCGTGTTAAACTTATCATTTTCTTCTAAGCTGTTGAATTTGATACCATTTTTTAAAAATATTGCTGCTCCTCCACCGCTGTTACTATCTCTACAATTGAAAATTGACTTGTAATTAGGTATGTTATAGTGTTTAGTCTCATGCAAATAAGTTTCATTGACAATAATTATGTGCGAATTATATTTATTACAGCGGACTTCAATTTTTCTTAATTTTATGCTTCTGGCATTAAAGTATATATTAATTTTGTTCATCATTATTAAAAACATTTGTTGTTTTATAATCCGTTTTTTTCCTCTTGTTGTTTCTCAGGGGGGCATACAGTTGCCCTTACACCTAAGCCCTGCAACCCGTTGTGCTCCCCTGCTCAACGATCCGCTCGCTTTCTACAGCGTCTCGTCTAGCCACTCAATACCCTTTATGAATCGCACTATGTCTCCTTGATTGAGCATTCTTACCTCGGAGAAGTTTTCCAATTGATCCTCTCCCAAAGTTCTTCGCCTTTGGGTTCCCAAGTTTGGGAATTGGCACAGAATGTGGAGTACTGTTTCTGTCTCTTGCCCACATACCCTACATAGATCCATCTCCGTTATACCTATTCTTTTGGCGTGAGCTCTTAGCAACAGGTGTCTTGTGCTAATTCCGATGTATATTCTCAGATCGGTTCTATTTAGTTTTAGAATTTTCTGAGTCTTTTTGCAATTATGTTCTCCCCAGAATTCTTTCGTATGTATTGATCCTGGGGATTGCCACCAACTGGCAAAAGCCAGAGCAAAGGAAAGTAGCTTGTTGCTCTAACTTTACCGCAGAGTACGGCATACCTACATCTTCTATATCCACCAGCTGTCTGTTTAATACAGATTTTGCTGTCGCATCAGCAATTTCTTACCTGGGTAGCCTGAGTGCGCTGGTATCCACTGCAGCTTGACTGCGTTTGTTTCCCCCAGCGCATTTAGGGCTTTCCACCACTCAATTGTTTTCCTCGATTTATGCAAACCACCCTCCATTATTCGAATGATTGATTTGCAATCGGTGTGTATGTTTATGATCTTACTCCGGATTCTTTCCGAAGAAATTCTCTGGCTGCGAATTCTATTGCGATTATTTCGCATTGACGTACAGTCGCATGTGATGCCACTGTGTTCCCAATTCACATGTTCAATTCATCACATATGATTCCTATGCCACAGTTACTGCCCTTTTTGGCAGCCTCTGTGTACACATTAATTCCAATTTGGTTAATAGTGTTGTTGTGCCTTGGGTGGTCTGTTTCCGTCCCGAAGTTGCATCTAACCTGAGATCACCCGCAATCATATCAGCAGCTTCCGGGTCTACCCGGAAGTTGTGTATGTTTACGCCAGCATTCTCTACCATTCGCAGAATTTCCTTATGACCGACCGAACTTGTGTCGTTGCACCAGTTACCTGTCATGGAGAGCCTCATAGCTGTATCCATATACCTTCTTTGGATATGAATTTCTATCGGTTCTAGGTCCAGGATTGGTTCCATGGACTTCGTCGAGGTTGTTCTTGTCGAACCTGTTATACCAAGGCATCCCTAACGTTGTATTTGCATTAGGATGTTTCGATACCTGTTCTGTTTAGTGGCTGTCCACCAGACGAGTGAACCATGTGTAATAATAGGTCGTATAACAAACATGTAAATCCAGTATATGATTCTTGGTGATAGGCCCCATTTTTTACCTACTGCACTTCTACAGTCCCAGAGCGCTCTTATCGCTTTTTCCTTTTTCTCATTTAGGTGTTTATCATCCAAATACACTCCTAGATATTTTACATAGTTGGTAAATTCTAATTGTGTATTGTTTATGCGTGGTGCTTTTGGAAGACTTCTATCCCTTTTTCTGCTAAAGAGGCATAATTCGGTTTTGCTTGGATTCATTTTAAGGCCATTAGACACGGCCCAATCTATTATTATGTCGATTGCCCTTTGCATTGTGTGTATTGTATTGGCTGGCTCTTTTTCGGTAACCAATAGAACCACATCGTCCGCTTAGCATAACACTCTATGGTTATTCGTCGATAGCTTTACTAAAAGTTCATCATCTACTATAAGCCATAGTAGGGGAGAGAGGATACCTCCTTGCGGCATGCCTCTTGAGATTATTTTTCTCTTTACGGCCGTTCCAAAGTTAAAAATTGCTGTTCGATTTAGTCCACCTGAGCAAAAAGTCTTCAATATTTCTACTTTGCATACTTTCTAGTACCTTTTCTTTTTCAACATTATCAAACGCACCTTCAATGCCGATAAAGCATCCGAGGTTTACCTTTATTAAAACTTTCTTTTATCGTGTGGATAACCTCGTGTATAGCCGTATCGACTGATTTCCCCTTAATATATGCGTGTTCGTAACACGATAACCTCGAGTTTAACTGGTTTCTTATCTCCAGTTCTATTATCCTTTCCAATCCTTTTAAGAGGAATGAAGTCAGGCTTATGGGTCTGTAAGCGTTGGCTTTCCTATAGCACGTCTTGTTCAGTTTCAGAAGGAAAATCATTTTGGACTCCCTCCATATTTTCGGCGTGTAGCCTAGTCTTAGACAGGCTTTGTAAATAGCCTTTACTTTGTCTTAGGATACCAAGCCCTTCTTGGGGTTGTATCGGATAGACGTTATCTGATCCTGGAGATTTATATGGTTCAAAGGAATTAAGAACCCAGAATAACTTCTTATTCGTGACGATTTGATCGACTCTAGCCGTCATCTCGTCTGTTCTAAATCATCCCTTTCCCTAGGCCTTACAAGCGTATCGCTGTCGGGAAAGTTTTTAGACAGTAATATTTTAAGAGATTCGTCCATGCTTATTGTCATGCTTCCGTCTTTTCTCTCTAATAGCTCTTGTTGCGTATACCCTTTAGAGAGGATCTTCCTCAACTTCCTCTTTGCTTTAATGTGTTTTTGAATTAAGTTGCAAAGAAAACTACTGGCTCTATGATTCGTATCCAATTTATTACTCTCAAGTTGAAAATTATTGTGCTTCGTACAGTTGACGCATTTGAATGAAAACTAAGTACAATCCTTGGTTTTATGCTGCTTCGTGCAGTTTTCCCAAATATCCATTTTAGTACATTCATTAACTTTGTAACCCCAGGCACTTGAAATTTTTAGGAGTAATTTTTTAAACCAAAATTTTAGAGTTTAAAAATTTAGTCCACTAACACAAACAAAAACTCAAATAAAAATTTTTATGAGGGTCAAAAAAATTTTATGTGTACATACGTTTCATTCTCGTTTGGAAAATTAAAGAAAAAAGTTTTTGAAACGGTCGCAGCAAATTTTTAAAAAAAGTAAAGTGATTTTTGATCTTTCACTTGATGAAATTATTAAAATATATTCTATTGACAAAAAGAAATTATGTGCACAGTACAGAGTTTATTCTATTTCTAGGTACATACATATATAATATATATTATTTAAAAATTACAGGCAAAAAAATCTTATGTTACTTAAATGCAAAAAAAAATTTATTTGTTTTATGCGTGCTTTTTTTTTATATTTATTATCTACCTCTCGCAACAAAGTTTGTTTTAAAATGAAATATTTACACACACATATAAAAGTAACGACTATCGAGAGGAACAGTGTGGAAATAAAAAAAAGAGGAAAGTAGTCACGAAACGAAAGAGGACACTACTCGTGTAGAAAGGCCCATTAAAAGAAAAAAAACTGAAAGAGATAGAACGAAACGGTTTCCGTTCAACAAAAGTGAACGACACCACTACTACAATAATATTTATATAGAAAACAAAAAAGTACGTATTGTATGAATATGAATTATATATGAATTATGTCTATACGTGTTGTATGTCTATACTCTATAGTTATTGCATGAAATGTGTCAGTTTACAGTTATTAATAATTATTTGTTGTAATTGTAGTAATGTAGTAATTAATTATTATGATTTGCCGGCAACATTTTTTTATTTAATGTTTTAATTTATTGAGTAATATTTTATTGTATTTATAATATATAGTTTTGAATTTAATTAAAAATATTTTCCATAATGTTTTATTTATATAATATTTGAAAGGATTTATAAGATTTAAAAAATATATCGAATTGTGTACGACTTTCTTATAGACTCGTGAATCGAAATCATACTATTTACCCTGTTAATTAGCACAGAAATGTGTATGATTTTATTATGGATTTGTGAACGAAATTCCTATTCTTTTTTATGTTAATTCTCACGTGTACGCATAAGAAATACAAAAAATTTCTTCAGTAAAGGTTTTGGATTTCTGTATATTTATATAACTAAATTCCGTATGAATCGTTTGATTTTCGAGCTGGAAAGTGACTCGTTTCCGTGCGAAACTACTTATTGGAAACTATGTTGTTTTCGATTGATTTTTTCAGATTCAGAATGGTTTTTTGGTTCCAATCAAAAATGAAACGAAAGTTACTTTTTTTTTTAATGCTTTGGTGTATAATGTATATAGAAATAAATTTTGACGTTTAATATTTAAAAGTGGCAACACGTCATGTTAAAAATTTGTCAAGTTTTGTTCTCTCACATTCCCAATTTATAAGATTTTTATTTGTTTTGTATAATATAAAGCCATACCAATTAGATTATATTTTTTTTCCTTTATTTGATATCAAAACCATTATCCATCCATTATATTATCCATTTTTAAAATTAAAAGTAAAATAGTTATTTAAAAATGTATAAAATTTTAAAAAACTAGAAATTTTAGTTTTATTAATTTGAACTGAAAAAAAATTCCTAATCTATTTTAAACTTTCAATCCAAGAACAATAAAAATAATTCTTTTGTGCAAAATTACATATGTATGTACATATACTTTTTTTTGTATAACATTTAAATTTTTCACCATATTTATTCTCCTGTAAATTAGGTACAGTCGTACAGATTATTGTATCAAAAAATGTATGTATATATTCCCCTTAATTTTATACAAACAAAACAAAGCATACTGCTGACTGCATATATGCTGACTGCTGAGTGCTAACGTGCTGACTGCTTTTATAATTTATAGTTTTATACTCTTTTAATTCTAACAAAAATAAGAGAATTTACAATTTAGTAATTACTAATTAGTTTTTAAACAAAAAGTGAGTGGAAAAGGCAACATGGTTGGTTGAGTTGAAATGATTATGAGTTTATATAATTTAATTAAAGAATAACAATCATGTTTATTACAAATGTCGAATATCGTATATCAAATATCGTTAAATCTATCGTCCATCATTTTTCTTGGTATTACGAAGTATTACAAAACGATATACGATAAATTTAAATCTAACGAAAAAGCTTTTTTATGTATGACATAAAATAACATGAAAAACATTCCGAAATTTCAAAAGTTAATTTTATTTCAAATTTATCTGAAAGGTTTATACAACTTTGTTTTTAAAAAAAATTATGAAATGCTATCTGCTGAGTTTTTGTTTTTTATTTTTCAAATAATTTTACGTTTCTTTACTTTTTTTTTAAATACTTACATTTTTATAATAAAAAATTTTTTAAATCATTACCTATCGTAAGTAAATTCCTAATTGATAAAAAAACACAAAGAAAACGATACCTTTTGACATCTGTAATAGTAAATTTTAAAAAACAAACTCATACAAACTTAAAAACTTTTTTGATAAACGCTAAAGCTTTCTTTTTAAATACGTTAAACGATAAGTAATGAATGACATACGTAATAGATATAGAGAATTTTTATTGCTAATTATCGTGTATCGGAAAAATTTTGACAATTGTAATAAACATGAATATTATGCAATATATTGTATGTAATTATCTACCTATATGAAAGATTAAATAAATATTTAAAAACAAAAAAAAAAATTCTTTCGAAGCGTTTAGTTTGAAAGTTGGATTGTTCATACTGAAGTGGTAGCATTTAAAATGGTTAGACTGCTTTTATAATATACAGCATTCAAAAACTGACAAGTGACAGTGACAATCATATTTCATAAATAATGAGAAAACAAATGATACACTATTTGTAAAAATTTATTCTGATTGTTTGTTTTTATAGAGTATAGTATAGACAGTCTTTTTCATTAAATTTTTGAATAAATTTAATTAACTCATTAGTCATTACCTTTTAAATTATTCATTTTTCAAAAATTTACTTATTACTTTCAATATGTCCGTCCGTTCGTTTGTCTGTTTATTTTTATAAAATTTGCTACATTGTTTAAGATAGAACAATGATAGAACAATGATAGAAACTATGGATGGATATCTTAAAAAAATTAATTTTGTAGAACAATGTTTTTTTTTATCTAACCCCATCCGTTATGGAGCTGCAGACGTTCAACGTTTGAAAAAGCCCTATTCTTAAATCTGTATATCTCAGGTTCTGCTTGAAAGTTTTTTAATCTAAAAACGACAACAACGGGGTTTTTTTTTAAATTTACAAATCAATATCAAAATTGTATATTTTTTTTTAAAACTTAGTATGTATTTAGATTTACAGTTAAGTGAACACAAAAAAAATTGTAAGATTTTGCTTCCTTTATAACTCCATCACGCTTTTGATTATAATTTAACTACTATTAGGGGTCTGATATTGAAAATTTACTATTTTTAGACACCTGTAACTTGGACATCTGCCCAAGCTGTTCAAATTTCTTATAACAGCTTCATCACAATGGTAAATTCTTGTTTGCTGTTTTTTAAATTGATATATTATAAAGTATTATTTTTATTTTGTTATTATTTAAAATTGGAGTACCTAACATATTTAATTTTATTATGTTTGTGTGAATTGTATAAGATTTTTATTTATTTATTTATTTATATTAATACTACAAACCACATAGGATATTGCAATATTACAAACCATCGGCTACAAAGGCTATTATAGGTCGAATAGTATTATTAAATTATATACACTAATATTATTTATTTTGTTTATATTATAATATGTTATATATTTACACTATATTTGGTAGCAAGGGGGATTTGTTTTCAATTAATAAAATTTGCTACCTGTGTAGGATTTGAATCCGCACTCCCTCGGTTAATAAGCCACGTGCTTGACGACTAGGCTACCGGAGGCCGAAGAATTTTATTTATTTTGTTATTTTGTAGAGTAAAAAAAAAGTATAAAAATGAATATTTCAAAAAATTTTAAATATTATGCAAATTCTTTTATTTCAAATTTTATAAAGCGCTTTATGCAAGCATTAGAAAAGAATATCGTATATTCGATAAAAATTTGCTTAAAAATATAGATATATTACAACATAGTATATACATATTACCCATATATATTTTCAGTCAATTTTGTGAATCATCTAAGTGAATCCTGCTCATTGTATTGCTTCAGTTGTTTCCTAAAAGTTGAAATAGTTCCATTTCTAATTTTTCTAAGAATTTTATCACTTATTTTGTTATTTTACAAGTATAATTAAAATTTTTAATAAGTTGTTATTTAAACCGTTTAATTAAATTTTAATTTTAAAACTAAAATATTTCAATTATTAAGTAGTTAATATAACAACTTAAACTCTCTTACTGATTATAATAAGAACTGATTATGAGTAACTGCTAAGTGCTAATTGCTTTACAGTATTTTTATTTTTTTATAAATCTAAACAGCTGAGTGGACGAAATGTATACGTACATATGTATTATAAAATACATAATATTATCACTGAATGCCTTGGGATAGGAAAACACTTAAGAAGAAAAGAAAGAACTAGACTTATCTTTCCAATCTATTTCTAATATTATAACAATGCTTAAAAAAGAATTATTTTCTAGGGCTGCAATTAACTGCAATTAACTGAAAGCTGCTCTCTTTGATATTAGTTAAAATTTTTCTTTAATTTTATTATAGAACATTTTATTATGCAATATCCTTTGTTTAACACCATAATACATAAAAATATAATATTATTGTTTATTAATTTTTTTTTGTATTAAACAGTGCTTTTGTTTTTTTTTTTAAGTATGCGAAAGGAATTATTTTGTATTAGATATATGTAGGCACAGGAATAAAAAGGAATATGAACTAAACTTAAAATTAAATACAAAAACAAATATAAAAGCAGATGAAAAAAATAAAATTCTAAATTTTATTTACTGTCGTCTACGGATAATAAATGATAATACTGAAGCCAAAATAAAAATAATTTAAATTGTTGTCAACGATATTTCGAGTTTGGAAGTTTTATTATTTTAATTTATTTATTAATTATTAATAAAGAATGGTCCAAATAAAGACTAAAACAAGTAAATATAACAGTAAGTCGATGCAACCGACTTATTTATACCCTACACATAAAAAATTCAAATTAAATTAAAAATCCATAAGTTATTTTATTTAGGTATTTAATATAAGCTAAAAAAATAAATGCTTTTACAACCTTTGTACAAAATTTCAGGTTTCAATCTTTATTAAATTCGAAGATATGCTTGTAAGGTCTTGAGAAGTGTGTGAAGGCACCCGAACCACCACCCCAATTCATCTCAAATTTTAGAGACATCATCAGAACAGGGTAGAATACTCTTATATCAAATTTCAAGTTTTTATATTTATTAATTTCGAAGATATACTTGTTCGGTTTTGAAAGTTGTATGGGAGCTACCCGACAACCACTCCAATTCATCTGAAATTTTAGGCAAATCAGGGATTCAGGAAACAACACCCTGGTATCAAATTTGCAGCTTCTATCTTTATTAATTTCGAAGATATGCTTGTTCGATTTTGGGAGTTGTATGGGAGGTACCCGAACGATCACTCAAATTTATCTCAAATTTTAGGCAAATCAGGGATTCAGGAAACAACACCCTGGTATTAAATTTGAAGTTTCTATCTTTATTAATTTCGAAGATATGCGTATTCGGTTTTGGGAGTTGTATGGCAGGTATCCGAACGCATGGTCTGATTTCGTCCATTTACAATCCCCGCCTTACCTTAGTCATTGTTAACCTACAGTAACCTAAATTTGATCAAGATAGCATCATTATTCTTTGAGTTATTGTGCGTACTGACGGACGGACGGACATCGCTAAATCGACTCAGGAGGTGATCCTGATTCAGAATATATATACATGTCTATACCTAACTCGCTTCCTTTTGGTGGTTACAAACACCATACCAAAGTTAATATACCCTATACTTAATGTGTAGGGTATAAAAAGATTATTTTATTTAAAAAATAATAAAATTTTTAAATTTAAGTTTAAAATTTAAAAATTCGTAGCAGAATTTATTCTTTAGAAATTATTTAATCATTAAATCAACACTTTTGTTAAATTTTATATGTCTTTGCTTCCAAAAGCATTTCAATGAAAGTTATAACTGGTGCCTATTAAAAATATTCAGTATACATAATATATACTACAAATTTTGTAACATTCTCACAACTTGTTGTTATTTTTTTTGTATTCCGTTATATCATCATTTCGTAACAGAAAAATAACAATAAATTATTAAATAATAAAAAAAAAAAATAAAATGTGAATCGGTATAGAAAAAATATCGTTTTGAATCGGTCCAAACGAGAACAGAAAGAACTAAACAAAATAAAATAATAAACAAATAAATAAAAAAAAAAAAATTTAACATACCATCACAAAAATCGAGAGAAAAAGGATAAAAAAAAAAAAAACAAAAATAAAAAACGAAAAAAAAAATTGAAAAATTATAATATAAATAGAGAATAATTTTCGAAGGATATTTTAATCGTTCGCAAAAAGTGAACAGTTCCGGTCGATAGGATGTTATTAACTAGATAATATAAAATTTGTTTTTAATATTTGAATTGCCACATGAGGATTACGAAAACTAAAAGGCAATAAAAAATTTTCAAAACAGAAAAACATTAAAGTAAAAAAAAAAAATAATTTTTATATTTTGAAATATTTAATTAGTATGTGATTTTTAAAAATTAAAATTTTTATATTTTTAAAAAGTTATTCAAAATATTTTAAAGTGAATGAGAAAAATTTATATATTTTTTTTGTTTTTTTTTTTTAGAAAATTAATGAATAAAAAAATTAAGGAAATGTGTAATAATAAATAAAAATTTTACAGAATATATGATATAAAAAAGAAAAAAAAAATATATATATATATATATATATATATATATATAAAATTAAATCTTATTTATTAAAAGTTTGTTTTCAATTTTTAAGTGTTTTAAAATTAAATTTTAAGTAAAAAAAAAAAAATTAGTGAATAAAAAATTCAAAAATATATACAAATACATATACACATATATACATATATAGATAATTTAAAAAAATGAATATCATAATATCAATTGCATTCTTCAGTATTTTTATACCGTTATTAATAGTTGCTAACAGTGAGTTTAATTTAAATTTTTTATATTCATATACAAAATAAAAATATTTTTTTTTTATTTAAAGGAATTTAAACAAAAAAAATACATACTAATAATAATAAGTAATAATTAAAAAAATATAAAAGATTCATATAATTTATTTAAATTATAATATTAAATTTGATTTAAATTACAGACTAAAAAAACTATACAGACGAATAGTTTCATATAAAAAATTTTAAGTATTTTTTAGGAGACATCATGAACATTTGATGAGCCAGCATGAACATTTTTTTGGAGCCAGACTAAATATTTTAAAATTATGTAGCAAAAATAAAAATTTATATAGAGTATTCTTTTGTATTTTCTATTTTTGTAATTTAAATATTCTAAAATCATTAGTATAGCTGCATAAACTGCATTGTTAGTCTGGCTCCAAAAAAAAAAAACTAAAAATTTTTATATGAAACTGATTGTCTACGTGCTTATTTAGTTTGTGGTTAAATTGAATGACAAAAAAACCAAGCAAAATATCTTTTGAAAGTTTTAAATTTTCGACATTCATTGATCCGATGACATTTCTTCTAAAAATTTTATTTTCTATCATAATTTTTTCAAAATTTTTCTATCTTGATTAAATATAATGGACATCGAAAATGTTAAAATTTATAGTTTCCATTTTATTTTATATCCGAAATAAATATAATTCCATAAATTCAATTTTTTGCAGTTTTTTTCTTGTATAATTTCGTTGACTATATAAAAGTGATGATACCATCAAAAATCAAAAAAGGTAAAAAATTAAAAGAAATAAAAGAAGAGATTTAAAATTCATAGAAAAATAAGGTTCTTATTTTTTTTTTTTTTGTTTAAAAGACTTACAAATGTGTGATTTCATTGAACTTAAATGAAAAAAAAAAAAAGAAAAACAAAGGGTTTAAAAATACCGGTATAAAAACAGATATTTTACAAAATATATTTAAATTTTTAACCCCTTAGTCCTAGACATAGATATAATCCTTATTACCTTACTGCATTCGGTTACATATGGATCACAATAATGTTAATTCTTTGTTTTTACGTTAACATTTTCTGCTGATAATGCCATATTTTCACATTTTTTTTTTTTTTTTAATTAAACGTCATGTTTTTTAAAATTTTTATTAAAAGTTATTGAAAATATGAATTGAATTTATATAAAATGTAATGCGTATGTATATATGCAATAAATAATATAAAATTCTTTTATTTAAATATTTGTATTAATAAAAATACGTAAGACATATGAAATGTTCATAATAATACGTTTTATATAATTACGGTTTTATAAAATTTTTGTATTAGTGATGTATAGTAAATTAATATAATAAAAAACGCGTTTTTAGTACCTATAATTTTAAAAATTGTTTTTAAAAATTAGCTTATTAGGTTTACTTGTTGTTACGTCTGTCTGTTTATAAAACCTCTACACCGTTAAAGCAAGAAATTTTAACCATGAAATGAAATTTTAACGATAAATAGGACTCTTAAAAGAGTTAATGTTGTAGAACAACCCATTATACGCAGTAAAAGTCGTTTCCCACTACACAGCTACGTGACGACACTGTGATGAGAAAGTATTTTTATTCACACTATACCGATGTTCACACCGTATTTTATATTAAAATCACTTTGTCGTCACGATAGCCTATTGAAATTCGTATATATATGCAATAAATAATACAAAATTCTTTTATTTATATAAAATTTTATTAATTTTTTATTTAATTAATAAGATGAATATTCATATTATAACGGCACTAAATGAAGACGTGACGTTCATTGAGGACCAAATTTTAAATCACGTTACGTTGCCGGTACTGCGTTGTTTACGTCATTGTGGTCCAATGTCAATATACTCGTAAGAAATGCAAAGTATGAATAAAAATCATGGTACGATCTTGTCACCGTGTCGTCATGTATGAGTGTAGTGGGAAATGATCTTTACAACTTCTCAAAGTTTGATAAAACCCTTTATTTAAATGTGTATATATATATATCTCAGATTCAGGTTAACATTTTTTTAATCTAAAAATAATAAAATGTTTTGCAATTTATTATTTAAATCTGCGGTTAAATAAAAACAAAATTTTGCAACATTTCATATCAGAAGAACTAGACAGATGTGTTTAAGAACTAGACAGATGTGTCTTGTACATATGTACCTGTATACATATATTTTTTTTCAAAATAAAACGCAAAATTTAAAAAATTCAAAATTATAATTTTAAAAACATGGTGTTAATTAATGGTTTTTCTTAATTATAAATGGTTTCCTTAAAATTCAAGAAAATGTTTCAGAATTTTTCCTCACATTTAAAATTCTGAGAAAATTTACCAAATTTTGGTCCAAGTCACAATATTTACAATTTTTATCGTCTTTTGGATGGAATGGTGTGGAAATCTTTGGTTTTTATATTTTGTGTTTTTAGTATAGTTATTTTTCAAAAAATTTTAAAAAATATTTTTTTTTAATAATTTCACTTTGTCTGTTTACAAAACTTTTATACCGTTTTAGATAAAGAAATTAAATTTTAGACGTATTATGTTGATGTTATAAAAACAGTAACAGGGTTTTATTTAACACAATCAGTTGTAGAATTACAACCACCATAAATTTTAAAAAATATTACTGAATATTTTTTCAATTTGAAAATGTTAAACAGTAGTGAAATTTCTTAAACTTTATGAATCAATACAAAAGTAATATAATTTTTTGCTATTTAATACTTAAAATTACCGTACTTTGACGCGCCATTAATTTCTAAACTATTGAAATTTTGAAAAAAGTAAGATTTAATGATTTAAGGAGGAGAATTTTGAAAAGGTTTTTAAGGATTTAAGGAGGAGAATTTTTGTTTTGGAGTATAAACTGTCAAAACTTGAAAGTTAGTTAATTTTAGAAACATGGATCCATCACCCCAGTGAATATTTTTCAAAGTTAAGATATGCAAACATTATATTTTTTTACATATCTGTTATATTAACAGATTTTTTTTTTTATTTTATACATTATTTTAACGTTTGATTAAAATTAAAGAAAGTGTCAGTTGATTTTACATAATAATTTTTTTTTATAAAATTAAATTATAATATTTTTCTCAAATAGATACAATTTTAGAATTCTTTTATTTTTCCTTTTAAAATTGTACGCCTTAAAAAGCTTTGGTTTTACATATTGCCACGATTTTTATATTTTCTATTAAAAAATTTGCGTATGAAAATTTTTATGTTGTTCGTGATCATAAATAAATTTAACGAAAATATGTTTAATTTATTTTATGATCGATTTTATATTTATTATTCCATTACTTGTATGATATATTAATTTTTTTTTATATTTAACACATTGTAAATGAGTAGCATTTTAGTGCAATGTAAGGCAAACAGTCTTAGAATAAATTCGCTTTAAAAATAATCTTAAAATTAACTTTAAATGTAGACAATTTTCAGTGGATATGAATTGCTGATTTTTGAAACGAATAAGAAATTTAAGAAAAGCAATCTTTAAAATTTTTAATTTACTTATTTTAATATTTTATTTTAAATCAACTCATTTTTAATGATACTGGCAGATATTTTTGAATAAGTTCTTTATATTGTTTTAAACAAAGAGATAAAACATTTTAAGATAAATATAAAGGATTAAAAATAATTCTTTAATTTGAATGTTCAGGGTACGAGATGTAATATGGTCTTAGTTGAGGAAAGATTTCTTAATAAGAATGGATACAAAATAAGCGAATAAAGATTAAAATATGCTCGAATAGATATTAAAATAAGTAAGAGAACAAAAAAAAGATTTAAAATGATGATTATTCTCTCATATAATTTGCAAAAAACAAATTAAGACAAATCAAGAAATAATTTTTGAATTTTATGACATTTATTTAGTCTCTTGCAAATTATTATTTTTAAAAATCAAAATTTCAAATTTACAGATATATAAAAATTGCAAAATTTTAATTAACTCCTAATAGCTTTTAAACGAATGGTTATACACAATTTTGTTCTTATATACTCGTAGATAACTAATGATTATTTTTAAAAATTTCAAAAATAGCTATAAAAATAAACATTTTCCATTTTAAGTATTTTATAGAGATATCAGTGCTCTAAATTATTATAAAATTCAATTTAACATTGAAAATTTGTATTTTTATAATTATTTGATTTGATATTATTAATGCCTAAGAAATATGCAGCTGTTTTAACATTTTTAAATTATAAATATTTAATAGAACTAGATATAGGGATTATTCTGATTTTGAAAGACTTACATAGTCTCTCAAGAACTGGCCAAAAAGGTTTTTACACAAAACAAATTTTTTTGATCGAAGTCTATGGTTAAAAAAATATTGGTAAACGAATGGGACGAAGAGAGCAGAATTAATAAGCACATTTTACAATATTTTTTTTAGAAAATTTTTTCTCAGTCGTATAAAACGGGAGTTTTCCTTTTTAACTTATGATTCTTTATTACAATATTTAGAATAATTTTTATTTATTTATTTATTTATTTATATTAATATTACAAACCACATACGATATTGCAATATTACAAAACCATCGGCTACTAAGGCCATTATAGGTCGAATACTATTATTAAATTATACACTAATATTATTTATTTTGTTTATATTATATATTATATATTTACACTATATTTGGTAGCAAGAAGGATTTGTTTTCAATTGATAAAACTTGCTACCTGTGCAGAATTTTAACCCGCACTCACTCGGTTTATTAAACGTGCTTGACCATTAGACCACTGAGGCCCCTCGAATAATTTTCTTTAGTGTTAAATAAAAATATGTTTAATATTGCATACATCTAGGCAACATCAAGGTTCATATTTTTTTAACTAAATTCCGAGTAAAAAGTTGCCAAATATAATTTCAGAACAATTAAAAAATATAGAAAGATATTAATATTATAAGTATGTATATGTACATTTACATAAACTTTAATACCAGGAATTTAAAGAACCGTTAACTCATTCATTATTTTATTCTTATTAAAAAATTTTTAAACGGAAAATTAATGATTTTTACACTTTTCTTTAACAATTTTTGAAAAAAAAAAACATTATTTTCATAAAAAGAACAATTAAAAAATTATTTTATGCTAAACTTGTGTGCTGTATTAAATAACTTCGCAAAATATAATTTAAAAACTGAAAACTGAAATAATTTCGAAAAAAATATCTTACTTATTGATTGCTAAGCTAATCTATAATATAATACACAAGATGTTGGCGAGACCTTACCAACATGTAAAAAAATATATTTTATATCTATAATAAAACACTCACACTGAATGTAAACTAAACTGGCAATGATGATATTTCTGTATATTTATTTAATAAGTTAAAATTTTATTACCAGAGACACAAATCTTTGACTCAAAGTATTATCAAGAGACACAAACCGTTCATTAAAAATATAAATAAATTTAGTAAATATTACTATCCAAGACCAAATTTTCCACTAGAAGTATTATCAGAGACACAAACCGTTCATTAAAAGTGAGTACAGTCAAAAAAGGAAAAGTACATACTTAAAATACAAACATTTTCAATAAAAATAAATACAGCAAATTTTAAATTTTTAAATTTGACTGCCACATTCATTATGAACTTAATAAAATTAAAACGCCTGAAAGTGAAAAGAGCAGAGAAAGTGAGTTTATAGTAAGCCTCATATTTATAAGAAAAAAATAATAGGCCGATTTTATTCTTGATTTTGTTTTCATTAGTATAAAAGCTGGTAAAAGCTTCGTAACGTCAAAGTAGTTTTGTTTATTTAGGTTGAAATTTAGATTTTTAAGCTAAATTTTCAGTATAACTGGTATAACATAAAATATTCGAATTTTTTTATTAATATAAAATTCGGCAGACTTAAATAATTATATTTCATAATATTATAGAAATGGATATTTTTCTTAAAAAAAAAAAAGAAACTAACATAGAAAATATCATTTTAGAAGCCTTCAGTCACAATACATTCATAATTTTGTATTAATTTATTATTAGACCATTAAATTAAAAAGCTGTCGAAAACGACCGTTACAAAAAAAAAACCCCGAAAATTTATGAAATTTCATTATCAGAGACATGAATCTTTTATTAAATATACCAAAGACCTCTTTTAAAGTACATTTATTTAAATAAAATAAATTCAGCAAATTTTTTACAAGCAAAAAAAAAATAAACGCAAAAGACTTGAAAGTAGTTTTGGTAATTAAAGTAATTTCGCGGCGAAAACAACTGTTTTTCATCGACATAAAAATTTTTTTTTAAAACTAAAGAAAAATAGAGAGTCTGGTAAAATTTTAACAAATATTAAAATTATTTCGATTATTGGGATTGTTTTAAATGTAACAAAAAAAAAATGTCGTAGCGGTTGGTGTTGGTTGGCTTTTCGCCGGTTTTTACTGTGCACTTTATACATGTGTTTCAAACAATTTTTGAGATATCGGCACGAACTTTTACCCTGAATGTGTTTTTAGCTTGGACCATTTTTTCTCAATGATTAAAAAACTGTCAAAAATTACCGCCACGAAAAAACAGAGAGAAAAAATGAATAAACTGTACCTAACATTTTTAATTTTATGTGTTTAGATTTGTTTTATGTTTTTTTTCTATTACATCAAGTAAGTAAGTGATTCCAAAGTTTTTTTAATGGTGCTGATGTAAAAATGATATTTTTAAGTAGTTTATTAAGGGAGTCAGTATGATACCGTAAATGTTTTTGAATCTATAGAAATTGTGCAATTGCACAGGGATTTTCTAGTATAATATAAATTTTAAAATGTAATATAACTAAGTAATAACTGTTTTCAAAAACTAAGGTCTACATAATTTTAAATTAGTATCATCACGTTAAGCGATATTCATTGATTTTATGTTTCTTAATATCACTTATCAAAATGACAAATATGACTTATGAAATTGACAAGTGAATCAAAACTGTACATTTGTATTAAAAATGGTATCTATTGGTTGTTATTTTTCATTTTATAAGTGTCATAAAATGAATTTGAAAAAAATTATCAAAAAACAAGAAAAAGGGATTATTTAGGGATATTTTTATTTTACGAATTTATTTTGTTTTGTACAGAGTTATTTCAAAATGGAGACTTATTTCATTTCAATTCATACAGAATTATTTCAAGAAGTTTCTTATAAAACAACTTTTTAGAATGGTTTTTAAGAATCATTTTTTGAAATTTTAATATTAGATAAATTTAAAATGGCTTGGGTTGTTTTTCTTAAACAACATTAAATCGTACATACATGAATTAAAGTATTCATATCATATGTATTTATATCGTCTCTTTCTATATTAATAATTTTGAAAAAAAAAAAAAAACAAAAATACAACAGTTTTCATTTTAAATTTTTTGAAAATTGAATCATTTTCCAACTTTTTATTATTATCTATATGTAAGTTTTAATGCAAGTATAGTATAGAAAATTATATATAAAAAGTGAATTTATTAAAAATATTCGCTTAAAAAAGGACCTAAAATATATATGCAATGTATAATATAATATGTAATATTGGTATATGTATACATACACGTATAATTATTTAAGAATGTTATTTATTGGTATATAATGTATATATATGTAATAAATACAAAAACTTTTTTTTAAATAATCTGCGTTAGACTGATTTTGATTAGATAATCCAAACGTTTTTAACGTTTGTATATAGAAAAATATTTAAAATGTAATTTTAAATTCAATTGATTGCAATTATTCTTAAGGTAACAGTGGGTATAGTGGAGAGGTGCTAGTATAGTGGAGAATTTGCAGTTTTTTTTTAAATAAAACAAGATAATATTAAATGTTTTATGTTTTTAATTTTTTTTAAATGAAAGGTTGAATATTCAAGCAGGTACACAAAAAATATCTAAGTTCTATCATAATATTATTAATATAAAAATAGTCTTTATTTGTTCGCGGTTTCAAATTTTTTGCCATTTAGCAATTGTTTTCTTATAAAAATCATAAGAGAACTCACCAAAGTTTTTATTAATTTTTAGCACATTTCCAAAAAATTTTTGAAAAAATGTGCTTATTAGTTTCACTCTGTCCGTCCGTCCGTCTGTCCGTCCGTCTGTTTACAAAACTTCTACACCGTTAAAGATAGAGAAAAAAACCATGGGTATTTTAACCATGGGTAGGTCTCATAAAAAAAATAATTTTGTGGAACAACTTTTTCATGTAGGTCTCTCCATTACGGAGCTGCAGCCCCTCAAACTTTGAAAAAGCCCTACTTTTAAATGCATATATCTTATATTCTCATTAAGATTTTTTCAATCTGAAAACGTCATTCGACAGGTATTTTTTTTAACTTTGTAAATTAATATCAAAATTATACAATTCTTTTAAATTTAGTATTTAAATTTACCGTTATGTGAAAACCAAATTTTGCATGATTTTTCTACTTTCATAACTCCGGCACGATTTTAGATAGAGCCTTGAAATTTTGAGGCAAGAAAGAACTTTTAGAATTAGTATAAATTTTAGAATTAGTTCCTCAGAAAATTTTTGGGTAACACCCCCTCTTTTAGAGTTATTACGTCACAAAAATTGAAAATTTGCTATTTTTAGACACCTGTAACTTAGGCACCTGTAAAATTTTTCTTCGCCAAGACATGAGAATTAAAGGTTCAATAATATACTTTTACGTGTGTTAACGGCTTTTCTTAGTTATAAAGGATTCCGGACTTACGGCCCCTCAAAATTTCAAAAATGTCCTATTTTCACGTTTTTTCTTATTACATGAAATTTTCAAATTTTTGTGCAAGTCGCACTTCTAAACAGTTTGTATTGAGTTTTGGAAATGTGCGCTTTTAAAAACCGTTGGTTTACATTCTACCTTGTTTACTTTTGAAATTAAATAATTTTATAATAAATGAATCATTTGTTATTAAAAATGTATGTTTTAATTAATTAAATTAAAAAAAATCTAATTTTTGTAATTTTAAATAAGTACATTTAATTTCTATCTCCACTATATCAACACATAAATTACTTGAAATGGGTTTAATAGATACAATCGCCACTAAACATGAAATTTGGAGTTTTAGTTTTTATTAAATGATTAAATAAATAATTTAACAATTTAGATCAAAATAAAAAAAAATGTAAAGAAAATGTAGCATTTGTTTTGTTATTTTACAATTTAGTTGTTACTTATTATAAAAATTCAATTTTTAAACTTATTATAAAAAATTATTTTTTTTTACAATATGTTTAGTTTGGTTCTTTGTAAAAAGATGATTGTTAAAAGGATTGTTTTAAATCCTTATGTAACAAAAACATAATTACTTATAAGGCAGACACCTTAACAACAAGGAAATACTTACTTACAAGTTTTCTAGAAATTAAGAAATAAATAAAAACGGAAGGAGCATATATATACAATTCAGAAACTGCAGTACTTGTGATATGTTCTAAAAACTAAAACAAGTGATAAGTTCTAATAAGTAACTGAAACTATTCCAATTTCAAGTTTTTCAAATATTAATTTACTAACGTTAGCCAAAGGGCTATCGTGCTTCAACTATCTCGGTAGTATAATTACTACAAATGGAGCGGCAGATGAAGACTTAGAAAATGGACTAAAACAGTCAAGAATGGCATTTGGCAGATTGTGGTCTGTATGGTGATCGTCACACCTAAATAGAAACATCAAAATAAGAATTTTCAATAACAGTGTGAAATCAGTCCTACTATATGAAACCGAGACATGGTTCGTAAAGCAGTTAACCACCAACAAGCTGCAAATATTCGTGAATAAGTGCCTAAAAACCATAGTTAAGATTTTCAGGCCTAGGCGAATTTCCAACACATATCTGTGGTCTCTCACGAAACAATAACCAATAACACTTCAAATGAAAATGAAGGAATGGAAGTGGATAGGACACACACTCAGAAAGGCACCAAACACTATAGCATTAGAGTGGACCCCACAGGGCAAAAGAAAAATAAGAAGACCACGCATGACATGGAGGAGAACAATATCGAAAGAAATAGAAGGAAATGGTAAAACATGGGTAGAAATAAAAGAAATGGTCCAAAACAGAGTACGATGGAGAAGCTATGTGGAAGCTCTATGCTCCCCAAGGGAGTGAAAGAAGGAAAAAAAACGTTAGCAAAGAATGTAAAAAAACATTGTAGTAATTGTAGCTGATGTAAAATATCAATCAGACTATAATATACATATACATGTATATGAATTTTATGAGTGTTAGACTATTATTAATTTAGATATAAGATCTTTAATATAAACCAAATTTAAAAATGACGAGGAATAGTATTTTTAGTTGAAAATACTATTCCTCGTCATTTTTAAATTTGGTTAGGATTTGGTTGATTTGTAGGATATCCGTACTCAGAAGTCTTTGGTATAACATTTAACTTCTTTTGACAAAATTTTAAATATAAGCTATGGAGCTTATATAAATACTGTGCAATGCTCATATAAAAAAAGAAGTTGTATGATAGCTAGCCCGCAAAATTTTTGTAGAAGGCTTTAACATAAGACTTAAATTCTTTTCACAAAATTTCAGATAACCTATATAGTATCTTCAATAGACTTTTAGTTATATTTTTTATATTTATTATAGATTTTGAGTTATTTAGTTATATTTATTTTATATTGATTTCTTTTTACATATAATTTCAGATACTTATAATAGACACTGACTTATTTTAATAAAAAGAAAGTTGTATGGCTACGCGAATCCGCCGTTCGATTATGCTAAAATTCAATAGCAAAACTATAGTTTTATTATTTTTTGAGTTATTTTGCAGTTGGACGGACGTATATACAACAGCTAAGCCATATAAGTTGATCCTTAGTAATAATATATTATATAATTTTCTTTAAGATGTCACAAACATAATCGCAAATTTATTTTACGTTCGTACGGGTTTAATAATCAGTGATTCCAAAAGTATATATATGTACTCGTATAATTTGTTAAAATATTCAATGGTAAATTGTCAGAATTTATTTTTTTTTATTTACTAAAATTTCCTAATCATTTTCTTTGTTTTTTTTCCTTTTTTACTTCTTTTTTTTTTTTTTTTTAAATATACTCCATCCAATTTATAGTAAAAAAACAATTTTTATTTTTTTATTTAAAATTTTATTTAATTTGTTATAAAATAAATGTGATTTTTCGATGAGAGTTTTAGAAAATTTATAGGAAATCAATTTTTATATCTAATATATTATAAAAAAAACTAAATATATAAATGTTTTTGCTATTTTAATATTATTTTTATTTTATTTACCTGTAAAATTGATGAATTTTTAAAGATTTTTAACCTAAAAAAAGTTAACTGTAAAACCACAATGATAAAATTTAAATAAATAAAAATTTAAGAGAAATTATTATATAAAATAAGATAAAACCATTTTGTATTCAATTTAAATTTATTTTTAGATTTATTTTAATATATCATTTAATCTATGGAGATTTAAAAAAAACAAAAAACGATTTAATATATTATATATAATATATATAAAAAAAATTAAAAATCGATTGATCAATATTTAATGAAGTTCTATTATTTGATTTGCACTAAAAATTCACATAAATTTTCGATACGAAACAATTTCTATTATAATTTTATTTACCTTGATCAAATCATTACCTTTTATCACATTTTGAATCTTTTTTGTCAATATAAAGATCTTCTTCTACTCGTAGTTATCGAATCTACATACAGGTTCTGTTTTGTAAAAGTTTTCTAATTCGTTAATTAAAAAAAATTTCGTTACTCAAATCAAATTTCGGAAATCAAAAGTATCATCAAAATTTTCTCGAGACTTTTTTTTTTTTAGTGTATTCTCCTGCCACAGAGCTTTTCATATTAAAGCGTGGCTGGACATGTCGTAAGGGGGAATTATTATTACGAACCTACACTCCCTCGTTGTTTACAGCGTCTTTTTTATATGCTCTTACCCACTAGGCCACCGAGACCCCTCCTCGAGATCTAAGCGGTTAAGTAAATATTTTAAATATTTAAAAATTAAACAAATTTATTTAGGTGCTACGAAAGGCGTTTAGGCGTTCGAAACCAAAAATGAAATAATTTCGACAGAAAATTTTGGTTTTTATACCCGTGTGAATGTATGTTAAAGAGTATGAGAAATTTGCCATTAAGTCTGTGACATCTTAAAAGAAACGAGTTAAACTCGATATGGACTCAAGTGTATGGATCAAATCAGAATGAATTGAATTCTGAGTCGATTAGACCATGTACAATCGTCTGTCCGTCCGCACAAACACTGTCTATTAAAGCTATAGGTATCTGAAATTTTGTGAAAAGATATCAAGTTGTATAACAACTTCTGTAAATTTTAGTTGTGGTAGAGCAGCAGGTTAAGATAACTTGCATATCTTTTAAAACTTTTAATTAACTTAGACATCTGAAATCTTATCAAAGATGATGAAGTTTTATGGAAACAGTATATATTATATTCATACGGATATCTTAAAGTTGACACAGTCTACTCTACACTCTTCTTCGTTTTTTCTTTATTCAAAAATATAGATCCTTATAAATATTTCACAATACGAAAAAAATAAATCTATTTACAAAAGAAAATGGTTCGATGACCATACCTTTCGCTAGGCCCTCTTATAAATTTCTACCAGTAAAGTACATAATATAATATAACAACTGTTGTACCCAGTATAACAAATCAATTAAATGTGGTTGTGATAAAGAACAAGTGAGAAACAAAAGAAGCTTATATAAAAAAAAAGTTCTTATTACTTGCAAAAGAACAAAAACGAAAAGTAAAAAGATATGATAGTGTAAGATGTTTGCAGTGATTTATCATGTCATGAAAACATTGAAAATTGAAATTTCTTATTGAAACCTTTTATATATCAAACTTCTGTATACTGAATATAGATAAAATGTGTAGATCGTATGTAACATTATAAATTTTCAAGCAATTATAAAAGGGTTATTTCCCTATGGATGTTTGTTTTAAAGAGGGTTATATAAAAATTAGACCACAATTTGAGAAATATATTGCGGTTATGGGCGTCAATGTTTCTATTTAAGGTAAAGTTGTGCTTAATTTGGTTATTAATATATTATACTTAATCTTAAATGTTGTGATATAAAGTTCGTCTTTACAGATATTCATAAAAGTTAAGCTTTTTTCGGTATATGTATACCATTTAGTTGAGAATTATAAAGTAACATAGACAATTTAACGAATTGTAATTCAATCATTTTCTGAAAAAAATTACCGAACAAAAAGAAATTCCCTTCATTTTGTGTAAAGGTTTAGTTTTTTCCTTAAAAAAGCGTTTTTAAACATAATTAAATTATTGATTAATTTTTCCAATTAATTCATATACTACATGTATTTCTCTAGACAGAGATTTGTTCAAAATATATTTATATTATATACATTTCATTAATTTTTTCTTGAAAATTCACACATTGAAAAATGTAGAAAATCTCAAAAGTCTTGAAAATTTTCAACTTTCAAATTTAACTAAATAAAATTTCTTAAGATTTCGGGAAGCTATTCAAAAATTTCTTTAATTTTGAAGAAGAAGATAAATTGAAATTTTTGAGATGAGATTTTTTCAAGCAGAAGTGGTGCCTTGAAATAATGTCTCTTTCTTCTTAAGGCTATATTAAAGCAAAAATCGCAATTTTAATTCTATCTTATTATCGCTTCAAAGGTTAAATAAAGAAGAATTGATCTTGTTTCAAATATTATCCTTTTTATATGTATTCGTTTTGTATTCGGACTATATACTGTTTGTTCGCTTATTCGAAAAAATTGCTTTGTCGTTTTTCAGAAGTTGTTAAAAAAACATTTCCGACTGGGTTTTCTATAAATGTTTGTATAAGGATATATCCTCTTTTTCCAGAATGTGTAAGTAAATTTGTTTAAGTTTATTGGACTTTTCTGGAATTTTGAGGGGCTGTAAGTTCGGAACCCTATATAACTAAGAAAAACCGTTAACTCACGTAAAAATATATTACTGGGGCTTTAATTTTTATGTTTTTTGCCGAAGAAAAATTTATACAGGTTCTTAAGTTACAGGTGCCTAGAAATAGCAAATTTTAAATTTTTCAACCCTAATAGCTTTGAATATTAAAAATAAAATTAAATTTAAAAAATTGTATAATTTTATTGTATAATTAAATTGTATAATTTTGATATTAATTTACAAAGTTAAAAAAAAATACCTGTTGAATGCTTGAAAAAATCTTAAGCAGAACATGAGATATATGCATTTAAAAATAGGGCTTTTTCAAAGTTTGAGGGGCTGTAGTTCCGTAATGGATGGGGCTATATGAAAAAGTTGTTCCACGAAATTAATTTTTTTATTAGACCTATCCATCGTTAAAATTTTTTTCTCTATCTTTAACGGTGTAGAGGTTTTGTAAACAGACGGACCGGACAGAATGAAACTAATAAGCGTATTTTTTCAAAATTTTTTTGGAAATGTGCTAAAAACAATTTTTTACTCAATAAATCTATTAAATCTAATAAAAATAAAATTCGAATTTATTTCCTTTTTAATTTCGGTATTATTTTCATCTTCAAATGGTAATAAGCCCAAATTTTATTTTTGCTATCAAAAATGAAATAAAATCAATTCGAATTTATTTCTTGGGACCATATTTCTGATGGACACCATAAAAACTCTATTCCAATCTCTATCAAAATCTTTTTCAATATTCAAATTAAATTTTTGACATAAAATAATGGCGCATAACACTCCCACACCAACATAATTCTAAAATTATTATACCAATAACTAATTTTTGAAAATTTAGACATCTTCAGTTTAATTTCGGTGGGTGAATCAATTCATTACAGATTTGAATGTCTACTATTTGTATAGACAATAGGGTAACAATAATTATATTAAAAAAACAAATTTTCAAATGTAACTAATAACAATTTAATTAAAATTTTTTGCTTTAAAAATTTTTCTTTGTTTACAACACAAACTCAGCCGTAACATTATTATTTAAACAATTCATTTTAATTATTTACTTCTGGGTTAAAAAGAAAAAAAGTATTATAATAACAAATTCTAAGTTTTTTATTTTACTTATATAGAAATATCAAAAAAAAAAAAAAATTACTATCAGAATTAATTAAAGTTTACTTTTTATGTCATTTTTTGTTTTTTTTTTTTTTTTGTTTTCATGTAAAAACAATTAACAAAAATTACAAGTAAAAAAATTGAACCATAATTTTTTCCACAAAACTAATATAGAACTAAATATGAATGGTATACAAACATTTTTCTTTTAATAAAAGAAAAAAAAAAAATATATGTATTTAAAAAAATAAGAATTTTTGTTAATTTTAAGCTACCACAGTAATGTTTTGTGCAATACCTATTCTAATATTTTTGTTGGTAACTTCTTGTCTAATTTGCGTGTATAACAAAAAATACTGCAAAACAACAACTACATAATATCCTGAAATGTTATCGGTATTATCTGTTCGGGTGTTCGAACGATAGTCGCACGTATTATTAAAACTACTTTTCTGTTTGTAATACATATGTATGTACATATAATTATAAAATGTACTTGTAGAAATAAACATATGAATGTCTAAAATATAGACTTCAAGTGTATTGATCGGATCAGAATCAAACATATTTGTTTTAGTAAACAATTTTTTTATACCCGTATGAACTATGTTCAAGGGTATAATAAATTTGCCATTACGTTTGTGACACCTTAAAGGCGTCGAGCTAGATATAGTGTCAAAGGTATGGATCGGCTCAGAATCGAATTCTGAGTCGATTAAGCCATGTACGTCCGTCCGTCCGTCCGCACGATAACTCAAAAAATAAAGGAGCTAGGAGGCTGCAATTTTTTTTACGGCACTTTTGCAAAATTGTTAGTTTTGCTATTTAAATCCAACATTTTCGGTCGGCGGGTTCGAGTAGCTGCCATACAACTTCTATCTTTATATAGAAATAACTCAGTATCTATTCAAGCTAGGTTTCTGAAATTTTGCAAATGATGATCAAGTTTTATGGCAACAACTTCTGTAAAATTTGGTTGTGGTGGTGCGGCGGGTTCGGGTAGCTGCCATACAACTTCTCCGTTTAAATGAGAATAACTCAGTGTCTATTGAAGCTAGCAACCTGATATTTAGTAACAAGGTGTCGAGTTACAGGCCAACAACTTTTGTAAGATTTGGTTGGTCTAGAGCAGCCGGTTCAGGCTTCTTGCACCTCTTCGAACTTAATAAAGCTAGGCGTCTGAAATCTTGCAAATTATGATCAAATTTTATGGCAACCACTTTTGCAAAATTTGGTTGTGGTGGTGCGACGGGTTCGGGTAGCTGCCATACAACTTATCCGTTTAAATGAGAATAACTCAGTGTCTATTGAAGTTAGGAACCTGAAATTTAGTAAAGAGGTGTCGAGTTATAGGCCAACAACTTTTGTAAAATTTGGTTGGTCTAGAGCAGCCGGTTCAGGCTTCTTGCACCTCTTGGAACTTAATGAAGCTAGGCGTCTGAAATCTTGCAAATGATGATCAAGTTTTATGGCAACCACTTTTGCAAAATTTGGTTGTGGTGGTGCGACGGGTTCGGGTAGCTGCCATACAACTTATCCGTTTAAATGAGAATAACTCAGTGTCTATTGATGCTAGGAACCTGAAATTTAGTAAAGAGGTGTTTAGTATAGGCCAACAACTTTTGTAAAATTTGGTTGGTCTAGAGCAGCCGGTTCAGACTTCTTGCACCTCTTGGAACTTAATGAAGCTAGGCGCAATAGATTCAGGTAGCTGTCATACAACTCCACAATTTACATAAATATATCTCTGTAGTTCGGTACTAAAACATCTGAATGTTTTTAAAAGATGATCAAGTTTTATAGAAACAGGATATATTACGTTCATACGGGTATCCCAGAGTTGACACAGTCTACTCTACTGCACTCTTCCTCGTTTTTTTTATTTTTGATTTTTTAATGAATGGTAAATAATATATTTTAATATTAAATTAAGTTTAATATATTTATAAAAATAAAAAATATCAATTTTTATTTTAAATAAACAGATAGAATACAGTAAACGTATATTAATTTTGGGGTTTATTTTTTATACATACTCTTATGAATGATAAGTGTCGGTGTCATAAAACTCACCCAAAATAAAAGATTTGAAAGATGCCTCGGTGGCGTATAGTAGTTTAACACGTGGCTTATTATCCGAGTGAGGGCCGGCTTATATCTTATGCTGGTAACAAGTGTTTTTAATTGTTAGGAAAGTCGTTTTTCTTAACAAATCCCATTTACTTGATAGCATAAGTGTATATGTATAATTTAAAAAAATAAATAAACAAAATTTATAAACTGTATAAATTAATAATATAGTATTCGACCTATAATGGCCGATAGTTTAGTAATATTCCATTGTCATATATGATTTCTAATATTAATTTAAATAAATAAATAAATAAATAAAGAAAATTTGGGGGCCCTGAACTATGAGTGATTAAGTATATAGTTAGCATATTCACCGAGGGTGTGCGGTTTTAAATCCTGTACATGTAGTAAGTTTTTAATTGAAAAGAAATCTTTGCAAAGAAGATTATATAGTATATAAATAATATGAAATACAGGTGCTTCAGTAACCTATTAGTAAAAACACGTGGCTTATTAATTGAAGGAGTGCCGTTTTAAATCTTGCATAGGTAACAAGTGTTTTGAATTGTAGAGAAAATAACTGAAAAGTCGTTTTTCTTAACAAATCTCCGTACTCCCTAGTTACCAAATATGTAGTGTATATATGCAATAAATAAAATAAGTATAAAGTATCACAGTATAAATTAATAATAGTATTCGACCTAAAATGGCCTTAGTAGCCGATAGTTTTGTAATATAATATAATATTGCATTTCCCTATGTAATATTATGTAATATTAATTTACATAAAAAAATAAATAAAAGAAGGTTTACTTTACCCAAGAGTTCAAATAATATTGCTTAATCCATATATGTTATATAAAATTGAAATAAATAAAAAAAATAAGGAAATATTTTTTTCACAGCTTTTAATTAAATGCTTATTGTTTGGTTATTCTTTAGAGTTGACACAAAACAAATTTGTAATTTGACTATAACTTTTTTTTTTTTACATGCCGCAATGTGTTAACAGAATAACAGAATAACAGATTATAATAAAATTAACTCAGTCGCATTAAAGAAAAACTTTATAAAGTTCGGTAAACAAAAAAATATGGTTTTTTTTACATAATATGACCTTTTGTTGGAACAAAAAATTTATCAAACGACCATTTGTTCTAAAGCCATTTTTTAAATGATGCAGAAAATGGAGACAAAATAGGTTGACAAAAGAATATTTGATTAATTTACGTATCGGAGCAGGTTAACGGACTATAACCAACTTCTTCCAGCAAACTTTTTTATACAGGGACATCATTTCTTCAAAGCTTAAAGTTAATCAGTCGAACTTCAAGGACAGAATAATGAAAATTTAACAATTTGATCAAAAAGTCGTCGGGATAGCATAGAATGGACTTTGAATTACAAAAAAAACTTGTACGCATGTTCTTTTTTAAAACATTTAAAGCATTCGGAAAAATTAGAAACTATTTTGTTAGAAATTTATTTTTACAAATTGATTTGTCGAAAATTATCAACAGATCGTAGTTTCCTTTCGTAAGGAATTATATGTTTCTAGATAATTTTAACTGAATCGAGGAAATTGTATAGACAGGACAACAAAAACCTCAAAAACGCCTAACGAGCTAACGAATCGCAAGAAATCGTAATGCATGGTACCTTCCAGATTCAGAAAAATAATAATACAAAATTTCGTTAAAATCGGATTCACTGACTGGGAATGAATAAATAGCAAACAACAAAAAAAAAACACACTTTCTGTTTTATATAACAGATTTATGTTTAAACGTAACAAAGGATTCGATTTTATTGAGGCAAATTGTCCGAATTGGGTTAAGTTTTTTTTTCTCAGTGAAAATGACATTGAAAAACAGGAAAGAAAAGGATAAAACTTTTCAAATTTAACAATACTGTCTTATTCATATCACTTTTAAAATTTGAAGAATTTAATAAAATGTTTTAAAGTGTCTGATAATATAATAAAAAAAAAATTATTTTTAAAGTAGATATGTACTTATTCCAAGTATCTAACGATCAGATCGTTAAATGAAATAATATTAAAACTTTGTAAATTTTTTGTATTTTTCGCTCAAATAATATATGGTTTGAGTTAAACAAAAACTCAAATTTAACAGAATTTTTTAAAACATTAAAATGTTTTATTTTCTTTTTTTTTTTAAAAGTTTTTTTTTTTTTTTATATCTGTTTTAAATTGAAACAATTCACATTTTTTTAACAAACAATTTTTTTTGGGGTGGTGTCATAATTCCAAAAAAAAAAATACCAAAGTTACAAATTCCAAACAAAGCAAAAAAAAATAATTCCAGGAAAAAAATTCAACAAAATAAATTCCATAAGGAAAAGTTTTATTCTATATAGACTATAATATAATTATTAATTATAGGTAATATGCATGTAAAAAATAATTAGAAGGCATTTTATAGGTGGTTACAAAATCAGAATATTCTCCTATTTCGGAATATTTATATAATAATGCATGTGTTTGTGAGATTCTAAAGTAGGAGGAAATTTAAAGTTGAATTTAAAATTAGAGTTAAGATTTTTACAAGATATTTGTATATAATATGTATGTACATATATGTGAGATTCTGAATTAGGAAGGATTTTACAGTTGGTTATAAAATCGGGGGTTTCAACAATTTGTTAAGCAATGTTGGAGATGGCACCCTGGGGTGGGGGTTTGGTTGATTTCGATTTTTTTTTTTGCAATTTTCTTTTTTGGAATTTTTTGGGAATTTTTTTTGTTTGGAATTTTCTCGTACCCAACACAATTTTTTTTTACTTTCCAAACAAAAAAAGTTTTTTTCCACTTAAGATGTTTCAAATTAAATGACAGTTTGTGTTTGTTACGATTGCAAATATTTTCTTCTGTTTTTAATTTTTTGTTAGAAGTTTTATATTTTAATGTTAAAAGATGTATAAATTTTGTACTTTAAAATTATCTAAGGATATCTAAGGATATTTTTAAATTTACATGTATTTAATTGAACGTAATCTTAATTAAGATTAATTTAGTAATTGAATAAAGAAAGTTTTCAAATAATTACCGAAAATTATATATGATTTTAATTTTTGAACTCAAACATTATGATTTGAAGTCAAAATATTTGGTTAATTATATAAATAAACCTCACACTCAATGTTGGAGTTGAAATTAACATAAGCAAAAGAAAAGTAATGGATTTCAATAACAATTGCACAGAATAGATTTAAACAAATGAAGATCAAGTTCGTAAAAGATTTTTGTTATCTTGGCAGTATAACATTAATTAACCAAGGAGCCCAGGAGGATCCGAAGAAAACACTTGGTAGTATAACATCATTTAGCGGAGTAAATCACGATGATAAGGAGTATAAACTTAAAATTACATGAATGATTAGATTTTCAGAAAATACTTTTAAAAATTGTTGAAATACCTAACTATATCATATTATATAAATTTTTTTATTATTATATATGCTCTTATATAGAAACGAACAAACTTTCATACATTAGAATTTTAAATAAAATTTACAAGTGACATGCAGTCAAATGAAATACATACAGTCTTACGATAGTACCCCAAAATATATTTATGTTATCATAATTAACCAATCTATTAAGATTTCATCAAGTACTCATACAATTTTAATGCATGTAACTGATTACACAATATGCATATCGCTTAAATTTAAATTAATTTGAAAAAATTAAATGTTATCAAAAAATTTGCATCTAAAGTTTCGGACGTCTGAATTGAATTGAATTTTGAATAAGTTTTAAATGTTAAATAAACTTTCACAAAAATATTATTATAGGTACCAACAGATTCATTTTTCGTATTTTACGATAATTTTCAAAATTTTATTTTTACATTTAATATGATAATTTTCCGCATTATTTGTCAATTCTATATTCCAACAACGTTCAAATATTAAATCAATCCCGAAAAAAGTTAAGGAAAACTAAATTTTTAATAAGAATCGATCAATATTACATTTTCTACATATGTATAAATATATCAGAGGTGTACAGTTCATAAAAGCGTTATATATATGTGTTAATAAGTTTTTGATATCTGACACGGTTAGTTCAGTCGCTGATCGTCTGCGTGATTAACGTGATTAACTGCGCCTGATCCTTTAATAAACTTAGTAAAATCTTTGTCATTGATTTTGCTGTATGTGTATCTGCTGTCTGTGTATCTACATAATAGAATTTAAGACAACTGATGCACATAATAGAATTTACAGATGATAAGCTATACCCAGTAGTAGCACAAACTTTCAAATTTTTTAAATTAAGGTCGTATAGGATTCGGTTTTTCTATTACTTGGAAATATTGGCTTCAACAAAAATCTTATACACTTACACAGTGGTAGTAGATCACCCTTTTATCTCTCCATCCACTAAATATAATGGAGATTTTAACAAAACAAAACTGTTTTTATTGGTAGATATGTTAGAAAATTAGGGATGCCTCTAACGGATTTTGCAAAAGTTCAATAGGAATAGTAATCAATCAATCAATAGGAAGAATTTATAGTAACAATCATCAACCTCAAAAGAACAAGGTCCCTGGAGAAATTTACCGTCATCAATCTTTTCAATTATACAGTCGTTTATTAAAAGCTCACAATATATTAATTAGGAGAACACAGATCCAAAGATATCACAAAGGGCCTAAACTTATGATTGAACTAGTGTTTTGAAAACCTCTTCAATTTATTTTTCACTAACAAAATTACAATTCATACCATGTCACTGCATTTTGTACATATTTTATAAACAAATATAAACTTACAACAATATATTTTTTTTTCTATTGCTTTTTATTTTTATCTTTTTTTTCAATTGGATCATAAATAAATAATATCCGTAAACAATATTTGAAAGACGCTTTTCAAATATCTAATAAATACTTTATTTTTCAATTTTGATGGAAACTTTTGTTTAATAAAAACTTAAAGTTTAGAAAGAAAAAAATAAAAAAACTGTGAAAAAGGAATCTGAAAAGAATTTACGATATTATTTCGGTTTTTTTATGGGCATTATACCATTTCTTTTGCATTACATTTTTTTTCACAATTTCATTTTCGAGAAAAGAAAGTTGAAATCAAATCAAATAAAAACTTTTTTTTTAAAAAAAAAAAAAGTTGAAACTCAATTTCATACTTTGGACATATTTTTTTTACTTTTATTTTAAATTGAATTCTTATTTATCATTATTGCCGCAAGTTATAAAAATTTTCAAAATTGAAATATTTAAGTAGAAAATAGCACAGATTCTAAGAGAAATATTAAACTACTGGTTGTCACTAATCAATTTTCTCTTATTAGAACTTTTATTTACTTTAATTAAGTTTAAAAATAACTGATACATGATATGTATCTTAAATAGTTTAAAAATAAAAATATTGTCTTTTTATAATAAAAATATAAATAAAAAATTTTAGTTGTCCAGCTTAATTAGGTGCAAAAATATGTCAGTTAGCTGAATCTGTTCCGTTGGACACACCAAATTTAGAATAAGTCATTGGCATTAAATTTAGTTTCTTTTAATTACCCAGCTTACATAAACACTGGGTTATGTTTATATAGAAATTGTATGACGGTTACTTCATCCTGCTGCTCTAGACAAACATAATTCTGCAGATGTTATTGGTATATGACTTGACTTCTTTTCACAAAATTTCTAGGTATCTGATAGACTAATAGACAATAGGCACTGAATTATTATTATATAAAAAAAACCCGCCAGTCGAACATGTTCAATTTTAAAAATGAATCTAACAATTTTCCAAAGATAAAATGGTAAAAATTTTAAATTCTAGTTCCATTATTTTGTAAATTATCGTGGAGGATGAAAGGCCAATATGTCGGAAATACATGTCTACATTAATTCAGAATTTGATTTGGAGCAAGAATATTTATAGTTTGTCATATTTATATCTCGTTTCCCTTAAATTGTCATGATCGTAATGATAAATTTATTATATCCTGAAAACTACGTTCGTATTTGCTATAATGATCGAAACAACTTTATTAAAAGTCAAAAACCTAGAGGTCTCGGAGACCACGTGGTTAGGCATGCATAGTTTATGAATCGACCGAGTACAAGTGCAAATCCTACTTAGATCATAAAATTTTTTTTTAGAAAAATTATTGAAGAAGTGAAAAATCCCCTTGCGGGCGGACTATATATGAAGTTTGTAAATACGTAATATATATAATATAAACCTAAATAAATATCACAATAGATAAAATAGATAAAAATACATAATGGTATCAAAACGGTACTTTGTTTGTGCTATTTGTGCCATATTAGTTAACCAAAGAAAAAATAACATCTAAAATAATGTATAAACTTTATCGTAAAAACTAAATATTTTGAACTATTTTTATTAATAGGAGTTGAGAGCCAAAGAATTCTAATCTTGAAGAAAAGATTTTTTTTTTGGCTCAAAAATTTCTTACAAAAAAAACCAAGTTATTATTATTTCAGGTCTATTTTAGGGTTTAACATATTTTTAATTTCTGTCAATGGCAAAGTGGTCTAATTCACATATAAGCTTTTTTTTTATATATTTAATAGTGATTAAAAGGCATAAATACATCACAATCGAAATAGAAATAGCAAGGTATTTCAAGGTAAGGAAAGTATTTAAACGCCTAATAAACAATTAAAAAAAAAAAAATTTAGGATGTAGTAAGCACATAATCATATAGACCTGTGTTGCCAGTTTACTTTTAATATGGAGACTTATAGGTAAAATTTTGTTTTATTCGTGTTGCCGTTCTATTCTTATAACAATACAAATTTTTAATGGCTTTATTTTGTAATCTTTGTAATAATTTAATGTATTTGTCATAAGTATTTCCCCAAATTTGGATGTTGTAAGTAACTACCGAATGGAACATACCACTCATCTTTTTATCTTTAAACTGATCTTTTTATCTTTAAACTGATCTTTTTATCTTTTGTGGTCACTCTTTTTCCTATCAACCTGAAAATTCCTGCTATTTTTCTTGTCTTTTTTGTTTGTTCTAAAATTTGACTTTGTCACGTGAAATTTTCATCTACAATTACGCATCTCATGTTCTGCTAAATATTTTGTCAATTTAAAAACGCCATTTGACAGAATTTTGTTTTACCTCTATAAATCAATATCAAAATTATACATATTTTTTAAATTTAGAATTTAAATTTACCGTTATGTGAAAATCAAATTTTGCATGAATTTTCTTTTTTTCATAAATAAACGCGCATGCTTTTAGATAGTGACTTGACATTTTGAGAGAGGAAAGAACTTTTAGAATTGGTATAAGTTTCTTTAGAAAATGTTTTTGTACCTTTGTTTAAGAAGCTATAAGGTCTTAAAAATTGAAAATTTTTAGACACTTGCACCAATTTTCTTCGTCAAGACATAAAAATTAAAACTTCAGTAATATATTTTTACGTGTGTCAGCGGTTTCTTTTGGCTGTATAGGATTTCAGAGTTACAGTCCCTCAAAAATGTAAAAAAGCCATATTTTCAGATGTATATATCTCTAGTTTTACAATCTAAAAACGCTAGAAGACCGAAAATTTTCTCACCACTATAAAATAATATTAAAATTATGTAATATTTTATGATTTACTATTTAAATTTACCATTATGTGAAAATCAAATTTTGTAAGATATTTCTTTTTTCATAACTCTGGCATGCTTTTAGATAGGAACTTGTAATTTTGAGATCCTTTGGAATTCTAAAATGACTGACAAAAAACAATATTGATATGTGTCCAGATGGAAAAATTATTTCATCCTTTGTATCGCACATCGACGACTATAGTTTCGTAAAAATGAAGCTTTAAGTTAAGTATTTTCCTTGTAAGAAGTCTAACACTTTGTACAATATAAAAAAAAAACAAGTTTCACGGTTACTTTATAAATTTAGTATTTCAATTTCTTATCCCTTGACTTCTTTCCATTTTAACTGATGTGTTAACAAAATTTGGAATATTTTAGTTAATTCACTTTTATAATTGTAGATTGAACATTTTACTAAAGATCATGTGTTCTTTTTTTTATTGTTGAAGGCTGAGCTAATGCGTCAGTAATCACTAGATTTAAAATTCGTAGTATATGTCGCAATATGAGCAAAGAAAGATGTTTCACGATCTTTATAGCATCAATTCCTCTGCAAAGTCTACAGTTAATATCCAAGTTCAAATACAGACCTAATCGTCTATCATATCAACCGATTAAGTCAATGGCCCGTAATAACACCAACCAATTATCTTATTTCAGGTTTAGCGAGAGAGAGAGGGTATGTATTTGAATCTTTTGAGCCTAAATTTACCACAAGATTCTGGTTGTACTGCAAGTTGTACCTGAAAGTCACCGTCCTCGGACTAACTAAAGAAACTTTTTCTTAATATTAAATTTGAGGGTTTGTACAGATACGTGGACAGACGAGGTGCAGAGATTTTGTGTGACTAACAATGGTGTTTTTCATTATTTACATTGTTTGGTATACATTTTTGGTTTTCATTGAATCTGTTTCAGATTAACAATACCATAATAACTGCTCCAAACTTAAATCTTTATTTTATTAGCAAAACTATTTTTCCAAGCTTTCACTTGAAATTCTTTTAAATTATCTGATATAAAATTACAAATTACAATTTATTTTTTATATATTATATCACTTATAAGATTAACCAAGTGCTGTTTTTAATAACAAATATTTGAAGAGCTTAGTTAATTTTAACTTGCACTTGAATATTTTTTATAGATGCTGCAGATAGTCGTAGATTTTGATTTTGTTCATATTCATCCATTCAATATGATTTATTTTTACTATGGAATGACATTTTACTCATATGATAAGGTTAAAAGGAAATAAAACTGCTGATTTATATCTATAACAAAAAAAAAAAAAAAAAAATAGAAACAACTTTAAGACTTATTCATATCTTGTAATTTTTTCTGCGATAGAAATAAAAGAAAAACACGCAAACTTAAAAAAAAAAAAAAAAAAATTTCATATAAATTAATTATTTCAGAAAATTCCAAAGGAAAAATATTTTTATTTTCTTTGTGGCGGATCATTGCTATACCCAATCTCTATAATAAAAAAATTTAACCTTTATTCAGCAAAATATAACTTTTGTTAACACCACAAAATGGGTGGTAAATCAGTGAGTGCTAATGGAAATTTTAATATGCTTATTATTATTATTTTTTTTTTTTTTACATGTTTAAAAGACACGAAAAAATAAAATATAAGGAAAAATAAACCTTTATAGGTATACACAAGGTAACGCAAATTTTTATTATGCAACAAAAATACAATCTGTTGTTTGAAACGACATATCATAAAAAGTATATAAAATTAATAAAGACTGAAAATAGGATGAGTACTCAAAAGGAGACTAAAAATAAAAAAAAACATGATATTTTCTTTTCGTTCTTAAAGGCTCAGCACCAGTAAAAAGTTATGTTAAGTCTTGTATTACAAAAGATTTAATACATCATAAAATTTTGTGAAAGAAATAATGAAAAAAAAAAAAAATAAAAAAAAAATTATATAGGTGCCTTTCAATTACATGTAACTATATGGAATATATTAAGTACTAAATTACTGTATAGTCAGTCAGTAGTGAAACTTAAAACATCTATGTGTATATTAATTTAATTGGTTTTTTACGGAAATGCAAGTCTTTTATATTCAAGAAGCATTTTCCTACAATTTTTATTGTCATACATAATCTTAATAACATTGTTGTTGTTTTCATTCTTATGTCGCACTTAATTTTTTACTACAATGTTATAGTTTAGCAACAATTAGTTATTAGTTGAGCAACAATTCCATAGTTTAGATCCATAATACATCATTGATTAAATGATTAACCAAAACACGAAAAAATTCTCAATTTCGATCAATGTGATCTTCTTCTATTTAAATTAAATATATAGTCTAATACTAAATATTTGAATATGCCCATTGAATTAACTGACAAAAATACAATACTGGCAGCATTCCAATTTATATAAATCCAGTTCGCAAAAAGATATTTTACCTAATGCCATTTAACAAAAAGTACTTATCGCAAAAAAAACTTTTAACAAAAGAGACACTTCACATAAAGACTTTTAACCAACTAATATTTAACAAAGATATATTTTTGTAATAGGTATACTTATTTATTTAAAAGATATAAGTATCTACATATAGGATATATGTATATTAGGAAAGATTTTACTTGGTTTCAAATCAGGATTTTAGGGTTTCATTTGTTTAGTGAAGGTTTAAAGGTTTAAGGATCTACTATATCATACTTTATCTAACTTTCTTTTTAGCAGATTTCCAAAAAAGTTTTGAAAAAATGTGTTTATTAGTTTCACTCTGTCTGTCCGTCCGTCAGTCCGTCTGTTTACAAAACTTCTACACCGTTAAAGATAGAGAAAAAAAATTTTAACCATGGTCTCATAAAAAAAATTTTTTATTAGAACAACTTTTTCATGTAGCCCGATGCATTACGGAACTACAGCCCCTCAAACTTTGAAAAAGCCCTATTTTTAAATGCATATATCTTATGTTCTGCTTAAGATTTTTTCAATCTGAAAACGTCATTCGACAGATATTTTTTTGAACTTTGTAAATTAATATCAAAATTATATAATTTTTTTAAATTTAGTATTTAAATTTACCGTTCATTTTTAGATAGAGGCTTGAAATTTTGAGGCAAGGAAGAACTTTTAGAATTAGTATAAGTTTGCTCCGAAATTTTTTTTTGGACCACCCCCTGTTTATGAGCTATTAGGGCTTAAAAATTTAAAATTTGCTATTTTTAAACACCTGTAACTTTTCCGTGTGTTAAATAAAGGTTTATATTAGTTGTAAAGGGTTCCAAAGTTGCAGCTCTTCAAACTTGCGAAAAAGCCCCATTTTCAGATGTATATATCTCAGGCTCTGCGTAATAGTTTTGCTATCTAAAACCGCCAGAAGATCGAAAATTTTATTATCTATATAAAATAATATTAAAATTATGTAATATTTTGTAATTTACTATTTAAATTTACCGTTATGTGAAAACCACATTTTGCATGAAATTTCTTTTTTCATAACTCCGACACGCCTTTAGTTAGTAACCTGAAATTTTTTGGTAGCACCCCCTTTTTAAGAGTTATTACGCCTCAAAAATTGAAAATTTGCTATTTTTAGACACCTGTAACTTAGGCACCTGTAAAACTTTTTCTTCGGCAAGACATGAAAATTAAATGTTCAATAATATATTTTTACGTGCGTTAACGGCTTTTCTTAGTTATATAGGATTCCGGACTTACGGTCCCTCAAGATTTCAAAAATATCCTATTTTCACGTTTTTTCTTATTACATGAAATTTTTAAATTTTTGTGCAAGTCACAATTCTAAACAGTTTGTATTGAGTTTTGGAAATGTGCGCTTTTAAAAACCGTTGGTTTACATTCTACCTTGTTTTTTTAAATTTTAGTTTTAAATCTATGTATTATTTTTTAATAGGTTCCCATTTGGTTTGGTACAAGTTTACATTTGGGGTGGCTGTTTACATTTTTGAATGATGGATGATGGAGTCAACCGCCCTTATTAATAAGCCTTGATCAGGACCCCACCACGACTCCACTCCGTTTCACTCGATTAACTCGAGTTTATATCAAAGCATAACCGAGGATTATTGGTTTTATTTTTATTTTGCTACTAAGAGGTTGCATTATCTTTTTTGTTGATTGTTGATGTGAACTAATATTTAAGATATTTTTGTAGAGCTATTTTTTAATGATTCAAATTGCTACATGAAAAGTATTTTGTGTTTTTATTATTATTGGCTTTATTATTATTATTACTTATGGTTTATTTTGTCAGGTTATTTATTGTAGAAAATCTATTTAAGAAAAATTTTAGAGTTCGTTTCAAAATCAGAGTTTTAATAATTTGTTTAGCACCCAAGCCAGCTATTTCACCTATTTTAAAAGTTGTTTAGTTGAAATATATATGTGGAAAATATAATTAGAAGCCAGTTTAGAGTTGGTTACAAAAATCAGCGTTTTCGCTTTTTCCAGAATATTATGTATATGTACGTATATGAGATATTCTAAATATGAGGGATATTAAGTTTGTAACTAAATTCCATGTCTCACATAGAATTTGGCCTTTTTTAATAATTTCTGATTTCAGTAATTATTAATTTTTACTTTTAGTGAAATTGTTTTTCAAAAATATGATTCCAAACCAATTCATCACTCTGTTTCCATCATCGTCCACTTCTTCTAATAGTTTGTCATAATATGTAATTATAGGATAAAAAACTTATGGCCAAAATTCGTTTCATTTGCAAAGAAAATTTTTCATTTTGCCCTTTAAACGAAATGTCTTTTTGCGAAATTGCTTTAGGCTGTTTGTCATACACCCCCTAATTATAACTGTATGCGTTTTTATCGACATCAATTTTAAATATTATTATAATAACTACAAGACAATATGGACTAAAACTGCTTAAATATCTTTAAAAAAAAAAAAACAACTTATAAATTTAAATTTAAGTATAAGAGTTAGAGTTAGAGTAAGTAGAGAGGTCCAATCATAATAAAATTGATATACCAAAATGCTAATTTTTTGTATAGATATTCATATTATGTAGATAACATAAGATAAAGACTTTATCTTGTGTAAAAGAATAACAATTGTATAGTCCTGATGTAGTAAAATATAAGAACTAAAGAAGTTTAAGAATAAGTAATAAAATATTACTAATATTTAGTGATTACTGATTACTAATTTATTTCAAAAAAAAATATAATAATAGCTTCTATTCACTCATTAAAACAATATGGTGAGAAAATTTAAATGATAATTTTTTAAGTTAGTTACATAAAAAACAAGAAAAAGAAAAACAAAAACAAGGAAAACAAAAGAGACATACTGATAATTGGATGGTGTCCTTAAATTTATTATAAACTTGAAATTTTTGTTACTACCAAAATGGAAGGAATACTTTAAATAAAATTATGATTGTTTATTTCAGGATATCAACATAAAAAAATCTTTATGTTTTTCTTTTTTTTTTATCACTGTGCTAAAACATTTCCAAAAAAATTAAAAAAAAATGTGCTTATAAGTTTCACTCTGTCCGTCCGTCCGTCCGTCTGTTTACAAAACTTCTACACCGTTAAAGATAGAGAAAAAAAATTTTAACCATGGGTAGGTCTCATAAAAAAAATAATTTTGTGGAACAACTTTTTTATGTAGCCCCATCCATTACGGAGCTACAGCCCCTCAAACTTTGGAAAAGCCCTATTTTTAAATGCATATATCTTATGTTCTGCTTAGGATTTTTTCAATCTAAAAAGGTCATTCGACAGGTATTTTCTTTAACTTTGTAAACTAATATCAAAATTATACAATTTTTTTAAATGTAGTATTTAAATTTACCGTTATGTGAAAACCAAATTTTGACCCGGACTTACGACCCCTTCAAAGTTTTAAAATGTCCTATTTTCACGTTTTTTTTTATACCAAATTTTCAAATTTTTGTGCAAGTCACAATTCTAAACAGTTTGTATTGAGTTTTGGAAATGTGCGCTTTTAAAAACCGTTGGTTTACATTCTACCTTGTTTATTTTCGTTTTTGTTTTCTTCTGATTTAAATTTCTTTTAAAAATAATGAAATGTAAAAAAAAAAAAGTTATTTAAAAGTTAAAAAATATAAAAAAAAAAACTCTCAAAGACAAAAAAAAATTTTTTTTTTAAAGAAGTGTGATTATAAGATTCTAAAAATTTGATGAGAATATTGTATGGAAATAAAAACTTTTGAGCAAAAAAAAAAACAAAAAAAAAATGATAATAATTTATTAAGGCTCCTTTTTTTATAACTTTCTTGAATTATATAAGGATGTATCCCTTATTATTTTTTTTTTGCAATAATATTTATACATAATATAATGATTTATATTAAATTGATTAATAAGATATTTTCATTCAGTATTAATCGAATTATATTATATAGGTTAGGTATATAAAGGTTAAATTATATGTTATGTTTTGGGACTTGGGAGTTTTTTTTTATATACATAGTTACTAATAGATTGTTTTTGTTTGTTTTATGATTGGAAATTGCCCATTCAATTAAAGTTTTATTCAACATTTTGTGACATCAGATTATGAAATTTTTAAATAAAAAAAAAAAAAATTATTATTACATTTTGTTAAGATATAAAAGAAAATTAAAATGTTAATATGACTTGTTCTATATATTTTTTGTTAATAATACGAACCTATATAGTTTGTCTTAAAATCTATAGCTATGGTAGGTAAATATTAGTGTGATATTAAAGCGATTTAGTTTTTGCAATTTGATTGGCAGCTTTCATTTGTATTCTTTTAAAATTTCAATTTTACTTGAAAAAACCAAAACGAAGAAAGGTAATGAATTTACTGTGTAAACTTTACAATGTCCGCCCGAACATAATTTATGTCCTTTCTGTTAAATTGAAACATCTCTTTTATAGATTTCATTGTTGTATACAATTTTTTATATTAAAGCGGTAATAAGTTAAAGAAATTTAATAAGAAATCTTTATTAAATTTTCTTTGTTCTCATCGATTCTCTATCACTTATCGCAGCTCCAATAAAAAGGCATCCTTACCCCAATCAAATTTTGAAGAAATCGTTAGAATAAAATAAAACTTTTTTAACAAAATAGCAAATACCCGCAGTTTAATTATATATACTGAGTTATGCTTATATAAAAAATAAGTTGTAAGGCAGCTATTAACGCAATCGTATAGGTGGAATTTATATTAAAATTAAATAGAAAAAGCTTCAGAATCTTAGCCCAATTATTTTTGAAGTTATCGTGCAATTGAATGTTTTCACTTTATTTTTTCTTCTGTTTACAATTTTAATCCCTTAAAATCTTATTCAGCGATTTTAATCAAAGTTAAAATCTTATTTAATTAGTTAAGTTAAAACCTTATTAAAACTGTAATAACAGACATAAAATTCTTTAATCTGTTTCGTCAAGTATACCATAATCAGTGGAGTGAAAAGAGATAGTAAAGATTTCAATAGTCCTCATATCTTTTTTATGAGTATCATTTCTATGATATGAGGAGTGGTGAGATCTTTACGATATCTTATTTACAATAAATAAATTGCTCGGAAACCCCCTTAACAAACATTTTACCGGTAAGAATTAGATAAATAAAAATAATGTCAGCTTTAACTCTACCACTCAAAAGAGAGTCGAGTTCTACCAGATTTGGTCTACTCTAATAACTAGATAATATGAATGGATCAGGCCAATTGTAGTGATTTAAATCAAAGCTTAAAGAAAATCATTAGACTCAATTATACCAACATCAACTCTACGATAAGGAGACGTGTAATCAAGTATGGTACTCCCTTAAGTATATATATATACTTTACTGATCTATAGTTTACTGTAATCATAATAACGATAAATATTTTCATTTAATAACTTTTATTTTTTTTGGTAATATTTCTTTCAAACTTTTATTTTATTTAATATGCAAACTTGTTGCTTGTTTCTAAATTTGTTTTGTCATTGATATAACGAATATAAATATAAAAATATTCATGAATCAGTCAAACGTGAGAAATATGACAGAAAAAGACAGAATATGTATAACATGTACATATATTTATGTACGATTATATGTATATATAGTATATTTGAAGTTGAGAAATAAAAGAGGAAAAAATATATATTTATTTTGCTTTTGAACAAAATATTCTGAACAAAATTTACTTTATGAAACTTTATGTACTTTATGTAATCTAATTTTAATAAAACTAAATGATTAAGTATAAGGTGTTCTGATATATTCTGATATATTTAAACAACAGATATACATATACGTATCACTAAAAATGGTTTAGTTTATGTGAAAATCCGACTATTTTGAAAATAAAGAATTTAGTGTTTGAAAATTGTAATTTAGTGTAAAGAAAACGTTCATTTTTGTTAAAAATTTTGTTCTTTTATTTTTTCAACATTAACTTTTTTTGTTTGTTCCTAAACCTACCTTTTGCTTTCTACTAAATAGTATATTACTATATTCATTCATTTAATAGTAGTAATATAAAAATCATATTCCTTCGAGAATTGAAATCATTCAAATATTACTCATTTATAAATAGTTCAAATTGCTCGATATACTTAGTTCCCACTTCCCATCACTAAATATTTGACTCTCTCTTTCGCTATTATTATTATTATCTGTTATTTAAAACGGTTTCATTTCATTCCATTCCAAAAAAAAAAAAAAAAAAAATTAACATGGAAAAATGTGAATTTTACAATTATTTCAAACGTTGTTTTGAAATTCAATAATAAAAATAATAATATTGGAGTGAAAAAAATGTAAATTAAAAAAGTATAAAAAATAATAAATAATAATAATATTTTTTTTTTGTTTTTTTTTTTTATTATGATATCATATTTTCAAGGATGAACCAAATTCCAGTTAAGGGTTTCTTTTGGTTTTTAGAAATATAAAAACCATCAAACAAAAAAATGTTGAAAATAACAACAAAATAAAGAAAAGTATAGAAAAGTAATACATAATTGAATTTTTATGATTATATCAATATCAGTTTTATTTTTGTTATTTGTTAATATTCTAAATGTTATTATTTCAAATCAATCTTATTTATTTCGTTTTTATTTATGTATGTATATATAATATGAAAATTAATATATATACAGTGTGTTTCAAAAGCAAGCTTTAACTTAACTTCAGAGATTAATTGACGAGTTCAAAACATAAGTAAAAAATAGTTCCTAAGAGGTGTTTTTTTAACGGTTTCAAAATAAAAGCAATTAAAAAACATGGGTTTTCAAAAAAGCACATTTCCAAAATTAAATAATATTCCATAATATTCCAAAGTGTTGGGTAAAGATGATTTTTCTTAGATTTTTTCTTGGTTTGGAAATATAGAAAAACATCAAGTGATATTTTCCTCAATTTTAAGGTATCCCTATGTTAAGGTATGTATAAGGTATCCCTATGCAAATTTGTTAACACAAACAAAAATATAATATTGGAGTTTTAATTTTTGTTTATTTTTTAAAAATAGGGAATTTTTAGTTTTTAACAACTTATACAGCTACAGGGCGATACAACCAAAATATTTTTTTTTTAATGACTCATATTTATTTTCAAAGATCTAACTCCTCTCAAAGTTAATTCAGAAATTTCAAGTTTCTAAATTAAGCTGTTTGATACATAGAAAGAGCTATACATTTTGTAAAAAAATTGAGTTTTAAATAACGGTAAAATAAAATACCGCATGGCAAAAGTATATATTTATTTGTAAAAGCAGATATCGTTTGGAGTTTCCAGATTTAACACCTTACAGAACTTGTGTTATAACAATTTAAATATAGGGCATTTTCCAACTTTGAGGAGTTGTGTCTCCGTAACGGGTGGAGTTACAGAAAAAAGTTTTCCACAAAATTAATTTTTTTGCGATATCTACACGTAGTTAAAATTTCATTACTCCATTTCAAACGATGTATAAGTTTTGTAGACACGAATGAAATGAATGTAGACACGAATGTAGACACGAATGAAACTAATAGGTACATTTTTTCAATTTTTTTTTTAAAAAGTGTAAAAAAGTATTGCTTTTTCTTTGTACAACATAACAAAATTGATTTTAGAGTTTTTTCTTTAATTTAAGATTAGATTTCATAATACAATCAACAATTTTGTATCATGTTTTTTACTATTTTCCAATATTTTTTAATATAAACTTTGCTATGTATACTATAGAGATTCTTTAAAAATTAAAATTGTTAATAAAACATTTGGAAATTTTTAATAAATAAAGCAATATCGTAATTTGACATTGAATTATGTATATCAAAAACGGTAAAATATATGTAAGATACAAATTGTTATAACATAAATTCAAATTGAAAACTTGAAAAATTTAAAAATCAAGTGAAATTTGCTATGATCATCAATCAGTCTTATCATTGCTGTAGTTATGATGCTTTCTTGTGAAGCAACCTGTACATTATTTATATATATATATATATAAATATATATATCTTAATATTAATATACAGATAATATATATTATTCAGTCGGTAAGAAATCATAAATCAAAAAATAGATTTTCGAATCCGAATTTTTAAACGAAGAAAGAATAATGTAATGTAATCCGAACGGTAGAAAAGATTCTGCCTGACGAATAAATGAAAAAAAAAAACCTTTTCCGACCAAATTCAAGATGATACTGTGCAGTTAAGATATAAAATTATGCAGCTTTAGATGTTAACTGTTTCAACAAAGTTAGGACATAATAAAACTCTTATAGTCGCTAAGTAAAATTAATAGCATTTTTAAAAAGGTCATTAGACAAAAAAAAAAAACAAAAGAGATTTTGAGATTTTGTTAGTATGGTGTGGTGAAAGAACCAAATCATCAATCTAATAATTTATTTTAAATAATCTGTTCACTAATTTTCAAATTTACTAATTCAATTGTTTTGTATACTTATGTATAATTATTTTTTTTTGATTTTTAATATTATGATTTTTTTTTTTTTTTTGTACATAACCTAAGTCAGATTTTAATAACATTAGTATATTTAAATATTTAATATTATAATAAATTATTCTTATATTAAATTTTATAATCGTTTACTTAAGGTTATCAAAATCTTCATTGCATAAAAACAAAAGATATAGAAAAGAAAAATATATTATTTATATCATTCTGTCTTATTCTATCAATTTATTTCGTTTATTCAAGTTTTTCTCCCGTTTTCAATAAAAAAACTAATCAAGTAAAGTACATTTTTTATTTGTTTTTACAGTTGAATTTCCATGAATCCAAAATATAAAAAAAAAAAAAAAAAATAAAAAATATTTTTCATATGGCTCTTCAAATTATATGATAAATCAATGTCAGCTTGTAAAGAAAATTTATTAAAAATGAAAAGTGTTTAGTTCACAGATTTATTATTGAATAAAACATTAATTTGTTATATTGTATATAATTCTCGTACATAGTAATATATGTATTACATCAGTATATAATGTTATAGTATGTATAGTTTAAATTTGAATCTGATTTCTAAAAGGTGTATCTACAAAGTTTAATCAAAATTAAAGTTTTGGAAATTGAAATAACACAAATATAATAATACAAATAGATTCAAATTTTTGAATACATAATGGGATAATCGCATTATCTGAAAAATTTAATTATCGAATTGATAAAAATCTCGAAAACAAACATTTGGAAAACTAAAAATTTTGGAAAAAAAAAAAATTTCCTTGAAAAAATAAATTACGAATTTCGAAACTCGAAATTCTTCAATTTTTTTCAATTACAAGCTTTTTCGGAATTTCCGAAATTTTCGAGTTTAAAATTCCTCCTAATTCAGAATCTCGCATATTCGAATATCTAAAAAATCTAAAAAAAAAACGGAATGCCCTTATCCAACTTTAAAATCGCTCCTATTCGCACATACATATAAGTATACATAAATATTCTGGAAAAAGTGCATAATTCTGATTTTGATTACAAATTCAAAGCTTCGCCTAAAATAAAATTTGCATTAAACTCATAAAAACACATGTTTTTAGTTTTGATGCTATGGAACTTTTGTTTTTAACCAAATAGGTGATAAGTTCTATGAAAACTTTGTTCCTCTTTTAATGGAACTTAAGTTCATTTAAAAATTGACTTTACTTTCATGGAACTTAAGTCCATTTAAGAGGACATAAGTTACATGGAACTTATGTCCGTTGAAATTAAATCATCACCTCTGGTTAGGTCATCACCTCTGGTTATAGTTAGTTACAAAATCACTTTTATATCCTTTTTTAATCAAATAAATTAAGAAAATAAATCAAATAAATTCGGGCACAGAATTTTTATGATTTCAAAAATAAAATGTAATTTTTAATTTTTTTCAAATTTTATCAGATATTAAAAATTTCAGATTTTTATAAATTCGAGACCAAACTTCTTTTTTCAAATTAAATTTTTGTTTTCTAGATTTATTGAATTCAAGATTTATTTTTCCCGTATATATTAGATATTTTATAAGTAAAATTTTAGAAAGAGTTAATTTTAAATTTAATGATAAAATTTTTAAAATTTAAAATTTTTAAAATTAGAATTTTATTTAAATATGTTAGGTGGAAAAAAAAAAGTATCTAAACGCCAGCATATATTTTTCGCAAAGACGCAGATTTTTTTTTTACTTTAACTTTTTACTTAAACTTTTGATTAAATATAAAATTGGTAGGGCCTGTCAAAAAATGCTGACATAACTTAATAAAGTTGTTTTATATTTTCTGACAAAAACTTAGTTTGTTATATATGGAAGCAGTTATAATAACTCTAAGTAGGGGTTTTTACAAAAAATTAATTTTAAACAAGATCCTGTAGGTACTCTGTATACAAATAAAAAATATTTTCAACCATAGGTTAATAAAGTTCAATATATTAAAAACATATTTACTAATAGGAAGTTTTAAAACTTGAAGTGGACTCTGAATATAAAACATTTTGTGCACTAAATATTTCAACCAAATTTGATTTTAAAAAAAAATATTCAGTTTTTTCTCAAATTTCAGAAAATAATGGTTATATAAAGTAAAAATTAAAAGTTCAATGACTACAAGATATTTTATAATATTTAGACATAAGGATTCTCTTATAAAAAAAAATGGCATCAAATGTTATAGCTAAAAAAAAAATAAAAAAAAAAACAGTCTTCATCAGTTATAGTAGAAAATACTTGTTGATTATTTTATGTTAAAATATATTTCGAAAATGGAGAATATTTTTTTTTTTAGTTTCGCAAACTTTTCAAGTACTGATATTTCAAATTCACTATGAATAAAAAATTCATATGCACAATATGTATTAATATAGGTATTTTAATATAATTTTTCTAGGTTTCGACCTAATAATTTATCGTTTTCTAATGTTTTTTTTTTTATTTTTAAATTTGAGCGTAAAATGAAATGAAATATTTTCAAATTCAATTTTTTTAATGATACAAGTAACATAAATTTATTTTTGAAAATGGTTATTACTTATTATATTTAAAAAATTTAAATTTCATAATTTTTTTTTTAATATTAAACCAATAAATTTATATAAAATATCAAATATTATGATAACTGCTATTGAAAAGGGTTTTTAGCACATTTTAAAAAAAAAAAATGTCCCTATTAATTTCACTCTGTCCGACCGTCCGTCTGTCCGTCTGTTTACAAAACTTTTACACCGTTAAATATAGAAAAAACAAATTTTAACTATGGGTAGGTCTCATAAAAAAATTAATTTTGTGGAACAACGTTTTCATGTAGTTCCATTCCTTGGGGAACTACATGAAAACTTTGAAAAAGCCCTATTTTTAAATACATACATCTCATGTTCAACCTAACATTTTTTAAATCTGAAAACGCCATTCGACAGGAATTTTGTTTACCTTTATAAATCAACATCAAAACTATATAAGTTTTTTAAATTTAGTATTTTAATTTCTACCTTCATAACTTCGGCACGCTTTTAGATAGCGACTTGAAATTTTGAAGTAAGAAAGAACCTTTAGAATTAGTATAAGTTTGCTAAGAATTTGTTTTTGGATCATCCCCTGTTTATTAGCTAATAGAGCTCAAAAACTGAAAATTTCCTATTTTTAAACACCTGTAACTTGAACACCTGTTAAAATTTTTTTGAAGTAATACACAAAAATGAAAGCTTCAACATTATACTCTTATTTCTGTTAACAACTTTTTTTAATAATATAGGGTTACTTTATAATTGACGAAAGTGCTACTTGATTTTTTCAAATTTTCTAACAAATTTCTTTAACGAATTTTTTGCATTTTGATTTACTCAATAATTTGATATTGTTGAAGATATAATACTTATATAATATCATGTTTATTTACATATCGTAATGTCACTGATGAATGAATGATAAGAGTATAGATGTATATTATTTAGCGCCATATTTATATAGATACATATATGTATGTATTTTATTGTACTTATAAGAAATTATTCTATGAATGGAAATATTTTTAAAGAAATATTGCAACGTATGGCGATATACTTATAACAATATAAATATACTATGTACGCATTAATATAATATAATATTTAAAATTATATTTACTATTTTGTAATTTAATATACATTTACCGCTTAGTATTAAATGGTACTATAGAATATTTGATAAAGTTTTGGATTGATAATCGTTATGTGGAAGGTTAAAATCTGCTTTTGAAGAATGTACATATAAACATATAGTTTGAATATATGTACAACCCATAGTTCTAGAAATTATAAAATTCACCCAAATTATTTTAAAATACTAAAATATTAAAAAAATAATATTGTAAGCAGAGTGACAGGCTGTGAACACACTAACGGTTCGTACGGGTATCTAAGAGTTGACAAAGGCAACTGTATTCTTCCTCGTTTTTTGTGATTATTTGTTTTTTGTATGACATTTAAATGTCAACAACAAGAGTGAGGAACCAATAATATTTTATTTATTAACTAATCTTTTACTAAAAACGGTTTTAATGATGATTTGTGGTTTTTTAATGATCCGATAATGAAGCTTTTATAAAATTTTATAAATATCATTGATACAGATTTTTATCAAGATATCAATACAGAGGCTGGAAAATATATAAACTTCTCTTTTTTAACAGCACGTTTCAAAGCGATATTTGACAGCCAACAACCATAAAGAAATCAAAACACAATTTGAATTTTTTTTATTTTAATTGTACAATAAAATAATTAAAAAAAAAAAAATATTCTAAGTAACATATAGTTAAAAGTAAAATAGTTTAAGGGTATAAAAAATTCGCCATTACGTTTGTAACACCTTATAGAAGCCGAAATTAGTAAGTTACGCTATAAATGTCCATTTTTTCGTTCGTCTAAAAAGTTTTACCACCTCACTTTTGTAAAATTGTTAGTTTTGCTATTTAAATCGTCATCAATAATGAAAAGATGTCAAACGGCAAATCCAACAACTTCTGTAAAATTTTTGTAATAGAGTAGCAGGCTAAGTTAGCTTGCATATCTTGAAACTTAATTTAACTAGACATTTAAATTTTTGTTAAAGATTATCGAGTTTTGCAACAATTTCCATAAAATGTGGTTTATTCGGGGCAACCAGTTCGAGCAATCATAAAACTCCAAAATTTATATAAATATATTCCGGTAGGTACTTAATTAAGTAAAACATTTAATTTATGCAAAAGATGATCAAACTTTATGGAAGCAGCATATTAATATTATATTCATACGGATATCCTAGAGTTGACACAGTTTATTGTACACTCTTCCTCGTTAGTTTGGAAAAAAATAACAAATTATGGCCGAGGAAGCAAATTCCTAGGTTTCTAAAAATTATATAATTTAATATTCTTTCTATTAAAAACAAAAATAAACTTACTTTGATTCAAATCTATTTTTAATTTTCTTATTGTATAAAATCAAATGTCAAAACAAACTTTTAAAACCGAGTTAATTTGTATATGTCAAAATAATTTCCCTATATAAAGTATTTTTTTATTGTTTAATTAAATAACGGAATTTATTTATTAATCACCTTTATTCTTCAATATACATCACTGAGGCTATGAAAAAAATCATCACGTCTAGTTAAAAATGTATTTCTCTAAGACGTGTAAAATCATATTCATCAAAACATTTATCAACATTAAAAACTAAAATTTTTTAAAACTATTTAAGACATTTGAAATTAGTTTGATTATAAAATGTACCCACATACAGGATTTAGAAATTTTCGCACTTTCGAACCATGTCAAATCTTCACAAGCAAAATATTCAAATGCATAACATGTAACTTTTGCATAACATGCATAACTTTTTTATTTACAGAAAAAAATTCTTAACGGTTTATATAAGCGCTAGGCTCTAAATCAAATGATCATTTTTTTAAATCGATCATGAACGCAAACGCAATCAATAGTTTTTTTGAAGGTTCATCCATTACAACATTCAGTTTATCTCTTAAAGATGAAAATATAATATGATCCATTATGCTTGTTTAATAATTCTAGAAATTTAAATTAAAAGTTTATTTGTTAGAAAATGCAACTTCTTTATGTAGTTTTTAACAAAATCCTTAACCAAACATTCAATATTTTTTGTCACTAAACCAAAAATCTGGTTCCAATTGAAAATAAGTTAGGCAAAATATGTATAACATAAATATGTAGAAACTTATAAATTCTGAAGTACATATAATCGAGTATTAATTTTAAAACTGAAGTATGAAAGATAATAATTTAAATAATGCGAGTATTATATATTTTGTTTTTTTAATGCATTTCTCTGCCACATAAATGTGGACAGGAAATTACACAGCCTTTCCTATTCAGGCGTGGCTGTAAATGTCGTAAGGAGGAATAACTTTTACGATGTGTGTGGGATTCGAACCCACACTCCCTCGGTGTTGACAGTGTATTTTATACGCTCTTACCCACAAGAACACCGGGGCCCCAATATTTATGATATATAAACTATATACTATACCTAACAAGGGTTTGATGAACCAGCAACCTTTCATTTGAAATGCTGGTAACTAAACTATTTGATTATACCATTAGTCATTACTCCGTTAAATAATTACTCTATTAGTCAGATTAAAAAAAAAGTCAATAAGAAATTTTTATTATAAAAGTTGAAAAAATTAATGAAGATAATGAAGAAAAGAAATAACACAAAATTGTATCATTTAGACTACATAACTTTAAAAAAAAACTTTTTGTAGTCTTTATGATTTAAAATCTTAAAGTTTATGAAAATATTTTTGTGAAATCAAAGGATTCAAATTCGAAAAGTAAAAATTCAAAACAAACATAAAGTTAAAATGTAAATAAAAAAATATTTAGGTATTATTTATATGGGTTTAAGATAAATTACTATAAAATGTTCTTGAACCGCTAAGATATATCCGTTCTTAGTTGAAAAAAAACATATGCAAAATACAGAACTACTGCCTCATTTTTATTCAAGCTTAGTATCAAATATAATTTTAAAAGAGAATAAGTAATTCAGGTCGTGTTATAAATAACTTTATTTTACATTTTGTCATTTTTTTTTTACATTTTTTTCGGTAAATTTTAAAATCAACTTGAAAACATTTTTTAATTAGTCCAGCTTCTGTCACATGTCTAATAAATCTATGAGTTTCTATATATATAGACTTAATATACAATAAAATTTCTATTGTCACTTTGAATTTTAATTATTTATATAATATTGCTATACTTTATGTTATTGAGTTATATATTGAACTCTTTTTATTTTATTATATCCTTCCTTACCTTTAAAAATATTTTCATTACTATACAAATTCCATTGAAATTAGAAAAAACCTCTGTATTTTTTCATTTTGTTTTCATCTACACAAAAAATAATTAAATTTTATATTTTTATATTCAGTTACAGCTGTATTTTAATATTCATTTATTGAGAGTGTGTTTTTACATATAGACAGTGCTTTATCCTGCCTTTATCTATTTGTATTTAAAAAAAAAATTAAAGCTGAATTTCTGAAATTGGTATCACAATGGCCTATTTTTTTTTTTTATAAAAAATAGGTTTGCTGTATAGTTACAAATCAATTTCAATCGAACATTTGATATCCTCTTGACTTTCAACAATATTTTGATGTAATAATATCAGTTGGTAAAATTTTGTTATCGGAAAGAATGTCCAAAAATTGTGAGTGCAGTTTTATCACATTCTGTATTGAAACACGTTGCACAACGTTGAGTCGAAAGTAGTGCGAAAGGCAGTTGACTTCGGTCTTCGACCTAATTAGATATTAGGGTTTGGAGTGCTAGCCAAATAACAAAGTGGCGAAGAAAGTTATAACAGAATGGATTTGAGGCATTTACACCGTAATTAACACTTGATGTTGATGCCGAGATAATGCAAAAACAAACTTATGTTGAACCTGCCAGCTGGAAACGGAAACACATCTTTAATTCCTGTGCTAATTCTTGGTTTGGATTTCTTAAAAAACGAAACTGATTAGAAGAGAGATGTTTCGTGAACTTGAGTGTTAAGAGTGTTTGACTATTAAAAAGAATCATTCGATTCTTTAATGAAGTAGATTGGTTCAATGAGACGCTGTAAATTACGAGAAAATCTGGATCAAAACTAGTCGCAGGACTGAGGTGTTATTGTTTTTAGATGTTCTCAACGAAACAATAACAACAACAAAATATTTTTGTAGACTACTAGATAAAAATTAAAAAAATTTTTTTCGTAAGATACCTAACCAATTTGAGAGGTTAGAATTTCAGTTTTAATTCAAAAAATTCTTTCCAATGATAAAATATATGATATCATATTTTCACGATTATAGTACTTGGCACAGAAAAAAAATAGATACAAAACTACTTACAACTATTCTTTTAACATCTATTTCATAGATTTTTATTCATAATATTTTTATTAAGTGGTATTTCGTCTACTTCAACATTTTACAAGACAACACGGATGAATTTATGTAATATTTTACATATAACTATACTTAGTTGTGTAGTATTAAAATGGTTGATATACTATTATAATAAGTGAATGTTCAGAAATATTCTAGTATAATTTTACTGATGGCAAACAAAAGAACATTTTAAAAGAACATTATAAAACATTTTTGTACCCGTGCGAACGTAATTCTCAAGGTATAGTAAATTTGCCATTACGTTTGTGACACTTTAAAGGGTACGAGCTAGATAGACTCAAGTATGTGAATCAGATCAGAATCGAAAAATTAGTCGATTAAGTCATGTGCGTACCGATTCTGAAATTTTTATTTTTGTAAAATTGTTAGTTTCGCTGTTGAAATCCCGTCCGTCGGGTTCGAATAGCTGCCATGCAATTTCTTGTTTATATGACAATAACTTCTACAAAATTTAGTTAATTCGGGACTTTGATCGGATTACAGTAAATTGTTATACAACTCCAAAATTTACAAAAATATATCTCGGTACTTAAATCATATATCTGAAATTTTGTAAAAGATTATCAAGTTTTATGGCAATAATTTTTATGAAATTTAGTTGCTCTAACGCAACAGGTTTAGATATCTGTTATATCTTGGCAATTAATTTGATTAGAAATTTAATTGTTTTATATTATGTGTATGCTGGTATCCTAGAGTTAACACAGTCTACTCTGATGCACTTTTGTTTGTTATATTAGTGTATATAAATAACTATATACGTTTTCAAAGTTGTACTGTGTAAAAGTGCAAGTCGACAGATATCAGGTTGTAAATAAAAATAGAGAAATTTTCTTACTACCTACTTTACGGTTTATATTATAAAAACGATTTTTTTTTCATTTCTTTTTTTTGTTTTGTAAGTCAAGAGTTAAAAAAAACTTGGAAATAAAATTTTATATATTTCTATCCAACTCATGTCTATGTTTTTTCTTTTTTAATTTTTATCTATGTTAGTTTTTACACTTTCCATTTTATCTTAAAGATATGAATTTCACAAGTTTAAGGATGTTTTCTTAAATTTTTTTCGTATATATAGGGTCTTTTCAGTCGTATGAGCGTAATCTTTTAAATTTTACACATTTTTTAGTATGATTTGATTTTTTTGATAACGTTGGGCTTAAAGTTTGTCTTTAATATTTTCTTTATTAAACAATTTAAAACAGATTTAATATAATTTATATTTAAATATTTTATATTTATGGTTTTTTAAACACATTAAGGCCGTTTCAGAATCTTGATCGCACTAGTACTTGACACTAGACACTTCACACTCTTTTCTTATATGTATTACTCTATTAGAGCGAATCGTCGAGATTACACTAAAAGATTGACAGATTATCATATAGATAATCAAGTGCGATCAGACAATTTAGTGCATTATTTTCGAATGCACAAAAAAATTTTCAGAGTTTTTTCGGAATTAATTTAGTGCGATTAGCTAGTATTTAGTGCGAAGGTGTAATAGTTTTGGACGGACACTAAGTATAGTAGTCAAAATTATATTTATATTTAGCTTTTATTGTAAAATAAACGCAAGTAAGGTTTTGTCATCAACTTTTATAGATCATTATCAACAGGTGCTGCATTCATCTATAAACTTTATATTATAGTAATGATCGTAAATTTAAAGCTAGGCTATGTCGATTTTTTAATTTTATGTAGAACACATATGTTTTTTAGTTGTTACATAGAAATGAAAATGAATAGAAGCATTGTAAGCATTGACATACTATAGTATTGATTTTAGAGTTGGATATAAATCAGGATTGTCCCCTTTTCCAGAATATTTATATTTATTTGTACGTGAAATTTTGAATTTGGAGGGATTTTAGAATTGGATTTAAAATTAGGCGTATACGCTTTTTCCAGAATATACGTGAGATTATGAATTAGGAGGAACTTTAGAGTTGAATTCAAAAGACTTTCCCGAAAATTTGATATATGTATATGCGTGAGATTCTGAATTAGGAGAGATTTTATAGTAGGTTACAAAATCAGAGCTTCAACCTTTTATTTAATGAAAAATTACTTACTTCTTGAAAGTGGACATTTTATCCAAGTGGATATTTTTTTAATCGATATTTTGTCCAAGTCGACATTTTGCGATTTGACATTTTGATAATCTACGTTTTGTATAAATGACATTTTCAAATCAATATTTGGGGAGTTGATATTTTAAAAATCGATATAAATTTCCCGACGCTAAAAGTTATATAAACTTTTTCCATAGTATGGACTATATTATATTCTGTATATTATATACTATTTTTTAGTTGTTTTTTGTTCAAGATTGTTGCTTTTGAAGTTTTTTCGACTAATACTTCAATGCGCGAGAATGAAATTGCTCAATGTAGGGTTTTGTAATTTGAAATTTTATGATTTGGGATTTTGTGTTTGGAATTTTGATAAAAGCGATTACACACGTCCAACCCATACTCATTTTCAAATGGTTGAAATTTTTTCTTTCTATCTGTAAATTTAGACTGTATAGGGTCTGTAGAATGTATTAATTTAATATCCGTAAAAAATTTTTGTATTTTATTGTTTTTTGTTTAAATCAAACTTTAAAAATAGCCTTATATAAAAGCCATATTTACAAACTGTCAGCATTTAAATTAAAAATTTTCTAGAGTCCATTAAAAAAATAAATTTATCTACTTGTATATTTAGATAGTGTTAATTTTTTAGTTGGTAGGAAAATATTTTAATTTGTAATAAAATTTTGTGTTTCTGAAATATAAGAAAAGAATGAATAAAAAAAAATAACAATACTTAAAAAATAATTTTACTTTTATTGTTCATATTTTATTTATTTATTTTCATTTTTCCTCTAATTTTTTTTTTTTGTTTATGTTGTAAGTCCATTCTAAAATCCATTCTATAAAATTTTAAAAATATAAAGAGATTAAAAAAAATTTTAAATTCTTTTTAGCATACATAGCTATGGAACAAAAAAAATAAAACTCAATTTTTAAGAATAAAAACAAAAATTTTCTTTTATCTTTTTTATAAATTTTATGCAAAACTAAAAAAAATATTATTTAGTATTTTATTCTATTTTTGAAGAAATTCTTTTAACAATTGTTTAATTTATTTCATAAAACAAAACCAAGCTAAGACAAAAAAAAAGGGGTAGAAGAAAAAAAAAAGTTATTTTATGATTATAGTATAGAAACTTTGAAAAACTTCTAATTATTTTTGCTTTGTCTTTTCAGTTCTATTTTGGATAAGTTTGTATTAACACAGTTGAAAAATTCTGTTCTTCTGAACTTTTTCAATAATTTTTTTTTTTCATCTTTACAAGTTTTTTTTAGAACTTCTTCGAAAAACCTTGCTTATTAATTTCTGATTTCACACAGTTCGTCCATTCATCTGTTAGTAAAAAAATTTTTATATAGCGTTTAAATCTGTGCAATTTACCCATGTAAAGATCTCATAAAAAACTTAAAGTTGCGGAAGAATTCATTTATGTAATCCATTCTTTTTTATGTAATCCATTCCAATGTGAAGCTATATAACTCCAAAAAGTTTAGGAAACAAAATCCAGTACTCAAAACTTTATATTTCAAATTCTGCTGAATATTTTTTTTTTCAATCTTAAAACAGCAAAATAATTTTATAAATTAGCTTTATAAATCAATATAAAAGTTATGTAATGTTATGTTAACCCAAAAATTTTGTAAAATTATCTTCTGCAATTCCAAAATGATAGTTACTCCTTTACCCCCATTTAAAAGTTATTATTGACCAAAATTCAATATAAAAATTATACATTTTTTTTTTTAAATTTATTATTTGAATTAAACACCACTGTTATGGAGCCTTGAAATTTCGAGGAGAGAAAGATCTTACAGGATTAGTACAAATTGCCTAAAAACATTTATTCGAAGAGCAGTTAAGAGTCCAAAATTGATAATTTGTTGTTTTTAAACACATATAAGTTAGGCACCTGTGCAAATTTTTCCAAAGTAAGACATAAAAATTAAAGCTCCAACACCATATTTTTCCACACGCCGTAATAGCTGTTTTTAGTTATATGAAGCTACGAAGCTGCAGTCCTTCAAATTTGGAAAAAAAACCAAAGTTTTAAATGTTTGTATTTCAACTTCTGCGTAATATTTTTTTAATTTAGAAACTTCAAACAACAGGACATAATATGTGTAACTTTATAAATCAATGTTTTTAAATTTAGTATTTAAATTTTCCGTTATGTTAAAAGAAAATTTTCTATATTAGAAAATTTTTTTGTTCCTCTCCCTTTTTATTAGAGCAATTAGACGTAAATAAACATGGAAATTTACTATTTTTAGAAACCTGTAACTTAGGCACCTGTTCAAATTTTTGCAAATTAATACGAAAAATTAAATTTTTTATATTAGTTTTTTACATGCCTAAATGTTCTGATTTACCTGCAAATTAAAGGAAGTGTCTTTTGATTTTCCAAAATATTTTTTTTTATATAAAAAATTACAAATTCCTTGATGGAAAATTCATAAAATGAAACGTCGCAATTATTAAACAGTTGTAATCCTGAAATGTTTTAAATATATCTTTGAAAATATGGGCATTTAAAACGCTTTCGTTTTACATACTGGGTTCTTTTTTTTATCAACAGCTTTTTATACCAAAATACATTTTTAAACATTTTGCTTAAAAAAAAAAAAATATTTAAGTTTTTTTTTTTATCCTATAGTTTTATTTTCAAATTTATGATTATCTTTACACCTTGCATCTTTGGTGTATTATAAATTCTTTTGGGTATTATAAGTGTAAAACAAAAATAATAAGAAAATTAATTTACAATTTCGGATAATACACATAATGATCTAACAAGTTTTTAGCACATTTCCAAAAAAATTCTGAAAAAATGTGCTTATTAGTTTCACTTTGTCCGTCCGTCCGTCCGTCGGTCTGTTTACAAAACTTCTACACCGTTAAAGATAGAGAAAAAAAATTTAACCATGGGTAGGTCTCATAAAAAAAATAATTTTGTAGAACAACTTTTTCATGTAGCCCCATCCATTACGGAGCTACAGCCTCTCAAACTTTGAAAAAACCCTATTTTTAAATGCATATATCTTATGTTCTGCTTAAGATTTTTTCAATATGAAAACGTCGTTCGACAGGTATTTTTTTTAACTTTGTAAATTAATATCAAAATTATACAATTCTTTTAAATTTAGTACTTAAATTTACCGTTATGTGAAAACCACATTTTGCATGAAATTTCTTTTTTCATAACTCCGGCACGCATTTAGATAGAAACCTGAAATTTTCAGACAAGAAAGAGCTTTTAGAATTAGTATAGATTTTCTCAGAATTTTCTCATAATTTTTTGGCAGCAGCCTCTTTTTAAGAGTTATTACGCCTCAAAAATTGAAAATTTGCTATTTTTAGACACCTGTAACTTAGGCACCTGTAAAAATTTTTCTTCGGCAAGACATGAAAATTAAAGGTTCAATAATATATTTTTACGTGTGTTAACCGCTTTTCTTAGTTATATTGGATTCCGGACTTACGGCCCCTCAAAATTTCAAAAACGTCCTATTTTCATGTTTTTTCTTATTACATGAAATTTTCAAATTTTTGTGCAAGTCACAATATTCTAAACAGATTGTATTGTGTTTTGGAAATCTGCACTTTTAAAAACCGTTGGTTTACATTTTACCTTGTTTATTTTAGTTTTGATAAAACAGTTCAAAGATTAGCACATATCTATGAACTTAACATTTTACTATTAAAAAATATTTGCACCTTAAATACCATCAGAAACAAAACAATCATGTTAGTAAAATTGTTTCTATATTTATTTAATGTAAAAATATCTTTCTAGAAAAAGGTTTAACAAAACAAGAATAAAATAAAATAAAAAAAAATTTATAAAAATTCTAATAAAAAGTACATAAAGTAAATAATATGATACTAAAAGTTATGTTCAATATATTATATATAATATAGGTACATTTTCATACATCCATGAGATACAATTATATACATACAAAACGAGGAAGAGTGCAGTAGAGTAGACTGTGTCAACTCTGGGATACCCGTATGAACGTAATATATCCTGTTTCTATAAAACTTGATCATCTTTTAAAAACATTCAGATGTTTTAGTACCGAACTACAGAGATATATTTATGTAAATTGTGGAGTTGTATGACAGCTACCTGAATCTATTGCACCTAGCTTCATTAAGTTCCAAGAGGTGCAAGAAGCCTGAACCGGCTGCTCTAGACCAACCAAATTTTACAAAAGTTGTTGGCCTGTAACTCGACACCTTGTTACTAAATATCAGGTTGCTAGCTTCAATAGACACTGAGTTATTCTCATTTAAACGGAGAAGTTGTATGGCAGCTACCCGAAGCCGCCGCACCACCACAACCAAATTTTACAGAAGTTGTTGCCATAAAACTTGATCATCATTTGCAAAATTTCAGAAACCTAGCTTGAATAGATACTGAGTTATTTCTATATAAAGATAGAAGTTGTATGGCAGCTACTCGAACCCGCCGACCGAAAATGTTGGATTTAAATAGCAAAACTAACAATTTTGCAAAAGTGGCGTAAAAAAAATTTCAGCCTCCTAGCTCCTTTATTTTTTGAGTTATCGTGCGGACGGACGGACGGACGGACGGACGTACATGGCTTAATCGACTCAGAATTCGATTCTGAGCCGATCCATACCTTTGACACTATATCTAGCTCGACTCCTTTAAGGTGTCACAAACGTAATGGCAAATTTATTATACCCTTGATACGGGTATAAAAATGTAATGTGACATATTTTTTTTTTTATGAGAAACTTTAAAACTTTAAAACTTTTATAAAAATTTTGAATAATGTGTTAAATTTTTAAAATGGTCTATCAAAATTTATGAGTACTTAGTTTGTAAATAACTTAAAAAAAAGTTTTTTTATAGCATAATAAAATATGAAAATTATAAAAGTAATTAAAACGATTTAAAAAAAAATAAATAAACTAAATATAAAAATATATATTTTATACTTATACATTCTAAATTCTATTATATAAACATTTTTGGCATCTAGCCATAATTACTTGATGCAATCAGTTTATTATAGCCTTTATATAACTGAATCTCTTAACAACAAGTAAATATAACAGTAAGTCGATACAACCGACTTATTTATACCCTACACCTAAAAACTTCAAATTAAATTAAAAATCCATAAGTTATTTTAGTTAGGTATTTAATATAAGTTAAAAAAATAAATACTTTTTCAACCTTTGTACAAAATTTTAGTAGTCAGTACTGTACTGACTGTAGTCAGTACAGTACTGACAGTACTGACAGTACAGTACTGACTACATGTAGTCATTGTTAACCTACAGTATAAATTTTATCAAGAAAGCATCATTAGTTTTTCAGTTATCGTGCGTATGGACGGACGGACATCGCTAAATCGACTCAGGAGGTGATCCTGATTCAGAATATATATACATGTCCATATCTAACTCGCTTCCTTTTGATGGTTACAAACACCATACCAAAGTTAATATACCGTATATGATATAGGTGTAGGGTATAAAAAGTAACAATAATTCAGACGAAAATATAAACCATAATATCTGATTTATTAAATTATGTGTTATTAAATATAGCCTACATCATGTTCTATTAATATTTCTTTACACTTCTATATAAGCCAAAAAAATTAAAAGTTTTTGTTACGTTCCTTCAATCCTTTCCAATATGTCCAGGTTCAGCCATTTTAATGTCTATAAATTTTTTTTTGTACCAGCAAAGGATATTTAATTTTACAGTTCTTCTTCTTTAGCTTAATATAATCCTATAAGTTATGTAAGTTCATGAAAAGTGTTTGTTTTTTTTTTTTGAATTATTCATATTAAACCTATACAGTGTGTAAAAAAAAATGCATATAGGTACAGAAGTTCTTTTTAGGATTGTAACAAAATTTTTTATTTAAAGTTCTGAATTTACAAAAATTCGTTACGTTACAAAGTTTTATAATTGGAGGAAAATGGATTTGGCGTAATAGGCGCTTCACTTACTATTCTAGAAAAAAGCGTAAACCATTTAGTCTTTTTTCAGACAAACTGTATAAAAGTTCAAAAATTTTATAATTTAAATTTTGTAATACAGAATTTTGATATTCGGAATATTTTGACATTTGTGATATAAATGTGTAACATTTGAAATAATATACTCAATCCGTTATTTTTGATTAAAAAGAGCTTCTCCTCAAATATACATAAAATGAATAATTATATGATGGTATCTTGATTAATATATAAAATAATAAGTATTTTTTTTTAATGCCATCTTCGAGAAAAAAAATGTATTTTAAATTTTTGTAAACAATCTACTTCGAACTAACTTCGAATTCCTTCCTTCCATAAATTCTAGACATTTTTTATTAGTACTCTAGAAGCTATTGAAGAGATTGATAGCAATTCCAATATACGTGATTAAAATTTGGGTTTATTCAATATTACAAATTGTCATTAGACACTATGTTACCTATAATGTGGTGCAAAAAAGAAACTTTGATTCCGACTTTCAAGCAGGGCTTGACAGGAGTCAAATATATTTAAATGATGGTTCAAAAATCTCTTTAGATTAATTATAGCATTGTTTAACTTTTTAGTGAATTTTACCTTATAATGACTTTCACCGATGGTATTAAGCAAATATGGATTAATACCTGAAAGAGGGCAAGTTCAAATCCAGCACAGGTTCCAAACATAACTTGATGACTTTTAAAAATAAAAATAAATATAATACTAATACTAAAATTATTTTTTTGAGTTTCCACAAAAAGGAAATGGATGATTTTTTTTTTATAAGACACTGTATGTTAAAATTTTAAATTGTATAATCAAAATTTATTATAAGGGTGTGTATTTTACACCGAATTTTTACATAAAGTTATACATATTGTATATAAATATAAATACACATACATATAGTATACACATATACATGCATGTATTATGTAAGATAAGTACAGAAATGACACCAATTTTGTACTTTTATCTGATACTTCTGAGAAATAAATCCTTTGATTGAAGTCTATAAAATTTTAAATTACACATAGTTGTAAACTTATGAATCTCTAAGGAATATCTGACACATTTTTAAAAATTTAATGAATATATTATATTATGTATTTTTAAAGTACATAACTTATTTTATATTGATGTTAAATTTTCAAATATATAAATATATATTTGTAAAACGTGGTAAAAAATTTATTAATAGTTTTAATTGCATAACTATTCAACTGATTATGAACTGCTTCATTTTAATTTTTATTTTTAATTCAGTTTGTACTTTTTAAATTTAATTTTGTGTAGTTAATTACCGATTATATGAATTACTATATATATTATATTAATAATATTAATAATTATATAAATTTTTAAAGTTATATATAACATCAAATTAAAATTATTTGTTTGTACTCGTATTGCATTTATATTTTTTTAATGCGTTTAAATGTATATTTATTAAATATAACGTTTATAAGTTTATACATTTTTTTATTGTTGAAATTCAATAACAATAAATACAAAGAGTGCAACAAATACCCACCCTTACGCTATAAAACTTCTAAGGTAGCATAATACAGCTTATGAAAATTCATTTATCATGCGCACGTCGCATTTGTGAAATCAAATCCCATCGCATGGTTTCTTTAAATTTGGTAACTCATTTGTATACCATTTAATAACTTTTAAGGAAGAACATTAACATCTTTCTTCAAAGATGTACCTCCAAATTTTCTTTTCCAACTTGCATAATTTTAAATTTATCCTGAATCTCATAAACCGAACTGTACATTTGTATAAAAACCTAAATTTGGTTTAAAAGGGGGTAGTTTTCGTTGATTAAAGTTTATCATTAGCTTTAATTATACTATTGTTCGACCGTTGCTCGAAACTCGAGCGAATCTAGATTAAGGTTCACCCATATTAGTGTACATCTTGTCTGTTTTAATAAAAATATAAAATTCTATATACGTATGTTTGTTATATACAAAAAAAAAATGTAAATTCATTGTACATACGCTATAACACAATATAAAAAATAGAAATAAAAATTAAAATTATTTAAAGATAGAAATAGTAAATTTAATGAATCTTTAAAATATATTTATTATATGTTTGATAATTAAACTATATATATATTTAACTACTATTTTGTAGTTTTTTTATACCTACTTAGCCGTTTTGAATTTTTTTTAATAATAAAAACGTTCGTTAATAAAAATTTTTAAAAATAACTTTGTTTACGAAGAAGCAAGTACGAAAAAATAAGACTATGTGACAACCCTGACTGCAAGTTTTCACAAAACACAATGTTTAACACATAAATATATAAAAAAGAAAGGAGGAAACTCAATACATAAAAATGACGTGTAAAAAAATGGGCATACAATTTTGAAATTTTAAAGGGCTTTATTTCCTAAACTACTACGCTGATTTTAAAATTAATATATGCATTTTCAATTAAATTTATGTGTTAAATTTATGCGTTTCTGCTGAATAATTTTCCAAAGACTTTAAGTTTATAAAAACTTACCAATAGTTTCATCTCAAAAGCGAGTCAAACATTAACGTTTGCCTATTTATATACAATGATAAATAAAAAATATGTTTAGTCTTTTTGAAGGACAGTTGTTTCACTTTTTAACAAATGATGTGCAATTTTTTCTTACTCGAAAAAAGCTTTTCAATGTTATAATTCTTATTGTTTCTCTATTTTCGTTTATCTATATACATTGAACAAACATTGACATCAGATTATACAATATTGTAATTAAGAAAATATCAGTTGTAATTCAGAAAATATCAATTGTAATAATTAAGAAAACAGTAATTGTATATCAGATTGTTCAATTATAATTAATAATACTTCAATTACAATTAAATGAAGATAATTATTACTATACATCTTTTTATTTTCAAAAAAGAGTTAATTTTAATTGTTTATTTTTTAAAGAATTATTAAAATTCTTAAACAAATTAAAAACCAAATGAATTGAAATGTCCTTTTTTTACCAAATGCTCTCAATGAAATTTACAATTGCAAGATAGAGTAATAACCGGGATGTAATCAGCTTACAATCATCTTGTCTGTCACTAAATTTTCTAGTTAATTCTTAATAACTTGTCACTCTTACATTAATGTCATTACATAAACATTAACTACTGTATTAACTGTAAATGAATCTCTTTTGCATTTTATTGAAACAACTCTCGTAGTAAAAATTACTCCAATTAAATGTATATAAGGATGTCTTGATGCTATAATGTAATTAGACTGTATTCTGATCAATGATCAAATATATTCTAAATTGCAAAATAATTAATTAAGAGGTGACTCACTCCGTTTGATATGACATTTTGTATTAAATGTTCTGGGAAATTTTATTCCCATTAAATTATATTACCAGGTCTGGTCTATTGTATTTCATTTTTTACACCAATTCAATATTTTAAGAATTTTAATTACCTAATTTTACCTTTCTTTAAAGAAAAACATTTTCATTTTCTATATTCAGTACCTTATTTTATAAATTGCCATTCAACTGAGATTTTCCATTCAATAAAATAACTGAAGAATAACGGTGATAGGTACATGATTGAAGTCTTCTAATGAAATAGGTACATATATCAAAAATTTAAGTTTCACAGGTATATTGCGTTGGGAATAATAAAATAGAAAAATAAAAAAATAAAAGAAAAAACATTCTAAAATAAACTTTTCCAATTTGACACTGTTCTATTTTGTATTACCTGAGGAATACATGACATATTAAACCACTTTCCAATTACATGAATATTTAGGTATGTGAATTTTGTGTTTTACTCAACCAAATTGTGGAAAACTGCAAAAATTAACTGAATATAACCATTTATCTTTATCTTTCTTTTTAATATCATGAGCAAAAATTATTTTAGGAAAATTTTATTGAAATTAAAAAAAAGAAGATGTTTATACATACATATACGTATTTAATTTTCTTTGAACTTAAAATTTTCAGAAAAATTATTTTCTATGAAATGAGGCTGCAAAATTTTAAAATTTTAAATTTTAAAAGAAACACAAACACAGGTGTGTTAAAATAAAAAAATTATGATGACAAATTTTTTTTTTTGTTTTTGTTGATTTAAGAAAAAAAAGTAATTGAATGAAAGTTGATAAACTCCACTTTAGATTTGTTTCTAATTCCGAACTGACGAACAATGTTCATACAAATACATTACCATATTAGCGCATCGACTGAAAAGGGATAGTATCAAAAGCCTAAAAATCAAAATCCCAACGTTTCGATATCCCAAAAATTAAAAAAAATTTTAAAAATATAATATCGAATTACAAAATCCAGAATACAACATTTAGTTGGCATGAGTTTGGGCGTCCACAAAAAAAAAAACGCCTAATGATCAAAAATATAAATTTTTCAGTCTAGACACAATAAGAAATTTTAGTGTGATTATGAGAATAGAAGGCAACACAATTAGGCTTTAAATAATTTGGTTAGCAGAGGTTGGGGAAGCTAAATATAAGGTTTGGCTACTAAAGGGAAACTTATTTTCCATTTCTTCCAAATTAATTTAATGATAATAATTTTTTTGGCGGAATTCATTGCCAAAATGCATTTTGTTCGTCTATAAATAATTCTTATTAAAAATTAATTTTTTTATTATATAAGAATAATTTTAATTTTTAATTTCTTCTTCTGTAGGGTGTAAATTCTAAACTTGATATATTTTGCACAGAGAAAATTTTGATTTGATGGTCCAAATTGATTTTTTATGAAAATACTTTCTGAAATACAAAATTATATGGAAAAATGAGACAATTGTTAATTCATTATAACAAAATTTTGGGTAAATTTGAAGAAAATCATTAAAGTTGTTAAAAAATTTCTTTGGAAAATGACGAATGGCTTTTGTTTAGAACTGCTGACCTGCACTACCAAGTATATGTACAACATTTGAAGCGTATTGGTTGAACCGCCCCAAAATCGTTTAACGAATCGAAAAAAAATATTACTCGACTTACTTGAAATTGAGATTAAATTTATTTCTATTAGATGGTGCGGTGCTATAATATATGAACTATATATACGAATATAGATCATTTATTTTTAAATTCGTTTTGGAGAGAAAAAAATAAATTTGACTCCGAAGAACGAATTCAAAATGTCAAAATTGTAATAAAGTTCAGCAATACAAATTTGAAACATTAACAAAGTTTTATTCAGTTTCAATTATCGATTTGTTTGTTTGTAAATTTTCTTCTGCTGAAATTAGAAATGTTAGAGATGTAAATGTTGAAGAAGTTGTAAACTAATACCTCACTAAATTATCAAAGGAAACCACATAATGTTTAGGTGTTGCTAAATCCTTTTTTTTTTTTTAGCAATTTTTCACTGTTTTTGTATCTATAAGACGTGATAATTTCACCAGATTATCTTGCACCAATCAAGATAACCTTTTGACAATTTCAGAAAACAGAAAAAACAAATACATTTTATTTTTTTTTTGTTTTTGGTTTGGTAACATTTTAATAAAACACTTTCTTTAATTAAACTCTTTTAAAATAATAATTAAAATCTCCAAATTGTCTATTCTTATTACAGCAAATAATTTTGTTTTAAGGATAGAAATATCAAAACGTATTTTTGACAATCCAGAATCCAGAATTTATAATCCAGAAAGAACAAAATCCAGAATTTGTTAAAAAAACCAAAAGAGACTAAATCCCAAAGAGGAGCCTCGGTGGCCTATTGAGTAAGAGCGTATAAAACACCGACAGAGAGCTCGAATCCCCCAAATGCGGTAAGAATAATTTCCCCTTACGACATTTACAGCCACGTCTAAAAAGGAAACGCTGCGTAATTTCCTTGTTACATTTATGTGGCAGGAAATGCACTAAAAAAAAAAAAAATCCCGAAAAGATTATATCCAGAAAAGTAAAATTCAGAGACGGATTATATCTAGAAAATAAATTCAGAGAGGACAAAATTCAGAAAGGACTAAATTAATAAAAACTCAGTGGAAAAGACACGCAATCCCGAATGAGCTAATAAAACGAGGACAAAATCCTAACTTTTTAAAAAAATTATGAAAAGACAAAATCCAAAAAAGGTAAAATTCGTAAGACCCAGAATGGTAAAAATAAAAACGTTTTAAATATTTTCTATTATATTTAAAAATAAGTATTTTAAGTTTTATTTTAAAATTTTTCAATTATTTCATATTTAATTGAAACACAAAAATAAATAACATTTCAAAGTCAGAACAAAAATAACAAAAATGAATAACAATTCAAAGTGAAACCATAAATATTACTTTTTCAATAAATTATATAGATAACTCAACTAAAATTTATAAAATATTTCATAAGCTTAAATAAGTGACATAATGTAAATTTACATTTAAGACTACAATATTCAGATTAATGACAAACTGGTCCTTATATTTTTAATTAATTATAAATGTAACTCTTTCCTCTCTTTTAAGAGAGTGGTTGTTGTTCCAATGTTAAGTTTTATAATTGTCGTTTCGACTACGATTTGTTCCTTCTATATATTATTAAGTAGATGGTAAATGGTTGTGTGATTTCTTCAAATCAAGTAACCAAGCTATCTGTGTTATTATTCAATTTTATTTTGAGTTCGTGGCAAATTATGACATTGTCATATACTGACTAAAATTGTGAATTATAAGCAGGTGAAATTATAGTCCCAGCTTTGGTTTTGTTTTCATATATATAATTTGCCTCCAAAAATTGCCCTATTTTTAAAAAATGTGATTCTTATGTTTTTATTGCTACATAATAATCGAAAACTTTCTGCAGGAACAAAAGCAAGTGCCTTTAATTTTCTAATTTGCATTGAAAACTGCACGTTTGTTCCTTATAGTTTTTTTAATTTTTCTTTTTTCAATTTTCTCTATATTATTTGTCCGAAGTGAAAATTACAATCCTTATAAAATGCACTTGGAAAGTAGCTTTAAAATGATTTTATCTTTGACATTTTGATATCTGAAATTATAAAAGTCGGGTTTAAATGAATTTCATTATCACAAGCAATTTTTAAAAAATCATATAGCATTTCGTTATAACATTCAATATTCCTTTTGGACCTAAGGCAGTATATCATATAGGTAATATTATATTATTACTTGACTCTGGTCTTATTTGGGCGTCAATTATAAAAAGTTGCTGCTAAATAGAAGGGATGACTCTAAATGTTTCATCAATAATTGAAATTTTCGATTGTGCCAAATCGATTTTTTAATTGTTCCAAGTAATATTATACAATCTTCTCCAAAAGTTTTGTGGGAAAGCAGAAATTTTCTGTCATCAACAAATTTTAATGATTCTGAGATTTGTACTTCTGCTATTATTTTACGTTCTTTATAATATAGTTTTCTTATTACACGGCGAATTTTTCGTTTTTCTGCGACTTTAGATTTGTTTGGTAGTTGCCAACACGTTTACTATATTGTTGAATTGATGTAGAAATTATTTGGCAGGATTTTCATAATTTGTATATTTTGTCATTTGTTAAAGTGATATATTTACTAGATGTTTACTTAAATCTGGAGCCAGTGGATCGTGATTATGATCAGTTGGATTTTTTTAATTGTATTTGCTTCTTCGCCTCTAGTATATGTTGTTATCCTATTTCGTATAATTGAACTACAAATTGGATATGCTTCTTCTCCATATGGTGAAAAAACCATTTAAATTTAATTTCAATTTACCCTTATTATTCATATCTGTATCATTAAAAGTATACATATTATAATTTATATAAGTATAGACAATTTCTTTTTTCTATTTTGCAAAAAAAAAAAATGAAACTTTTTCATGTACTTACATATATACTACATACTTATTTGAACAAAACTTGGAAACTTTTTAACTAATTATATCTTTTTTACCAATTGAGATATAATTACAGTAAAATTCCGGAAATTCCCTAAATTGTTGCACAGTTTCGTTTTGACACTTATAGTTATGTAGTATAGATTTTTGTGCTTGCTGAAGCTGAAGTTTGGGAAATTATCGAATGATATTTGCCGGATTTTACTCAAACGTGTAATATTTAATGAAGTGATTTCACAACATTATATTGATCAAAAATAACGTAAATGAACAAAATCTTATTAAAGAAGGCAAAATTCAGACGAATTTAGTCGGTTGGCCGGATTTACTCCTTTCTGAATTTAGTCTTTTCTGAATTTTGTCTTTTCCACTTTTCTGGATTAGGTCTATCTGGATTTTAGAAATCGAGATTTCGTGCCCAAGCCATATATATAATTTAATTCTATGTTTGCTTTAAATAATTCTCATACTAAAAATCAAATATTTACATCACACTCTGGATATACTCATATATACCTATACTCTGTTTGTTTATTTTTCATATCACTCTTAAAATATTATAGAAATAATAAAAAACTTATGTTTTTACAAAATTTAATAAAATTATTTTAATAAAAAAAAATTTTATGATTAATAGATTAACAAGTAATAAAAAAGAGCAATTATACATAACTAAAGGGCCTTTAAAATATTGTTAAAGAAATAATAAAAAAAAAAAAAAAATATTTTTTGAAAATAGAAGTATAAAAAAAAAAGAAAAAAAAAACAGAATTATGTATAGTTATACCGTTATACATTTTATAATATATTTTGTAACATTTTGAAATGCAATTAAAAATATTATATAACGTTTGTTAATTATACAAAGTATAAAAACTTTTAAATAAATTAAAACAAAAAAAAAAAAATATAAAAAAATAAAAAAAAATCTAATTTGAAAAAAACTTGTAAAAAACTCTCAATATTTTTATGTACGATATATTACAGAAAAATTTTTCATAAGTAAAAGTGAATTAAATTTTTTTTTTCGAGGACTCCATTTTATTTATTAATGTTTATAATGAAATTGAATTATTAAATAAAAATACATCATAAGTAACAAAATTTTGCAATTAAAGTTGATTTTTAATGTCTTTTTTGAATTTTTTTTTGTTTTTTTTACAAACTTAAAATTAATTTAACCTAGAAAAAGTTGTTAAAAAATTTCTTTGGAAAATGACGAATGGCTTTTGTTTAGAACTGCTGACCTGCACTACCAAGTATATGTACAACATTTGAAGCGTATTGGTTGAACCGCCCCAAAATCGTTTAACGAATCGAAAAAAAATATTACTCGACTTACTGATGATTTTTAATGTCTTTTTTGAATTTTTTTTTGTTTTTTTTACAAACTTAAAATTAATTTAACCTAGAAAAAGTTTAGAAAAAACAATTTTAATAATTTAAATAATTTGTTTATATTATAATGAAATCTTTAATGTTTATTTTTGTTTATATTGTGTCTAATAAATTTAAAAGAATAATTAAATCTTTTAAAATAAAATAAATAACTGAACTTATCTTAACCTTGTACACCTACTTAATTTAATTAATATTATAACTTGCCCTCTCACAATTAATAAACTGTTAAGTCACTAGAACATCGAGACTCAAACTAATATGTATTGACAACTTGTACAAAAACTTGCATAATAATAGGCGTTAACCCTTACTAATAATATAGTGGTTTGATTCACATCAATATTTATGTCTGTTAACATTTTTATACCCGTACGAAAATACTTCTAAGGGTATAGTAAATTTGTCCGGATGTTTGTGAAACTTTGTCAGGTTGTTTGTGAGGATTGATTTCTATAAGTTGATTTATCTATGTGCGTGTATCCATCCGGCTATACGATAAAAAGGGCCTCGGTGGCCTAGTGGGTAAAAGCGTATAAATACAATGTAAACACCGAGGGAGTGTGGATTCAAATCTCACACACGTCGTAAGAGTTATTCCCCCTTACGACATGTACAGCCACTCCTGAACAGGAAAGGCTGTGTAATTTCCTGTCCACATTTATGTGGCAGAGAAATGCATAAAAAAAAAAATATAGAAAATTTATGGAACTAGGATTCTGAAATTTCTACCTGTTAATTTTTATGTAATTTCCAGTTATTATGTATTATGAAATTAAAAAAAAAGTTTAGGTGGCGGGTTTGAGTAGCTGCTATACAACTTCTACTTTAATGTATAAATAAGTCAGTGTCTAATTAAGCTATAGATATCTGAAATTTTGTTAAAAGAAGTTAAGTTTTATGCCAGCGATCTCTGTAACTAGGTGGGTTGGTCTATCACAACAGTTTCGAGTAACTATCATACAACTGAGAAATTTATATTTTCAAATCTTGATACTTAATTAAATTAAACATCTGAGAGAAGAACTATTAAGTTTTATGATAATATCAAATGAAAAATTTAGTAAACGGTTTGGCGTAACGAATCCGACTAGCTGTCATACAACTCCGAAATTTATTTTTTCTAATACGTGTTTTAACATAGAATGTAATTAGCAACACATTTTTACCATTGTTTTCGAATGAATTGCTGCTAAAATTTTCATTTGTGGCCATTTTTTATGTTCGTTTCAATTAAGGTTAATTGTGCTCGTTTAAGACTGTTATTTTCCATATTCACCAAAAAATTAAAATAAGTGGTTATTTTCAGTACGTTTGAAATTAAAAAAAAAAAAACAGTTAATTATTAAAAAACTTAAACTCTTAAAGACATCGCAGAAACAACATGTCTTTAGTTGAACTTAAAAGTACTGTGCAAATATTTCAATGCCTCTGTTGTAATCCTACATAGATATAACTTAGAGTCTACATGATGGAGAACTCTACTATAGAGAAACTTATTTAATTGCATACCCCTTACTATATGTTTTCTCAAATTTTTACGTTTCACTTTTATGTGTTTCAAAGTTTTAAAGAAAAAATGAATGTTATAGCATTTCAAAATTCCCATTTAATCCCACCCCTTACTATGTAAGCAATTAGGATGTTTATTTCATTATTTTGGCTACTATAGGATAGGGAAGGTAGATTTATTAATTTTTTTGTGGAATCTATAATTAAATATCTATAATTTTGTATAATGTTTAAATGTAATTAAATCGATTAATAAGAATATTTTTCTTTGAAATAAAAAAGATAAAAATAATAAATTGAAATAATTAGAATTAATTAGAATTAATTAAGTTCATTTAATTAATTTTAATATTTTTTCCACTTGGCTTTTCAATTATGAATATTTTCACTGAATTTCTTTTTTTTATTTCCATTATATTTAACGTATAGTAAGAGCTATAAGAGCAATGTATGTGATAGTATGTGTTACTATATTAGAATCCTTTTATAAGATTAAAAAGAAACTAGGAAACTAATTAAATATTCAGCTAAGTATTATTAATGCTTTAAAGATTAAAAATATACATAATATAAATAGTTACTTATTTTGATACTTTAAAAATAACATTATAATTTATTTAACCTATTAAGACCTGATAATTTAATCGATATATAGAATAAAATGTTTGATAGATAATCATAATGCTGAGAAATTACTTAAGTTATTTATTTCTTACTTCAGTGAAATCTCTTGTTAGACTCAAAAACTCTTGCTAGACTTGCTTGGTAGACTCAAAATCTAAGTAAAACAAAAGTAATTTAGTTTTAGATTTTAAAACTTCTAAATTTTTGACAGCGAGTTCTTTTTTATTAATCTTTTTTAAAAGTTGTTGTACTGCATTACTTCTATTGGTAATATTAGTAATTTTTAGGTTTTTTTTTAATTTTAAATGTTCCAAAGGCAATCATTATGTTTTCATTTTGATTGAAAGTTTGTCGCTGTCGTTAATAATTCTGATTGAAGACAGTCTTTATTATTTTAGTTTGTATTACAATTTTTCTACAGATTGTCAGTATATAAGTCACTTGCCGAGAATATTTTACACCATATTAATTGGTTTGGAGGGCATGTTATATAAGTTCTTGTATATACCCTGTTTACTTTATATAGTGACAAATATAAGGGTTAAACAAAATATTCTTATTTTTTTAAAAAAAAACTTCTTCTGTTGTATTGTTAAATATCTGAGTATTAAGATAATATTTGATTATAAATGCTTTTTGTTTGTTGAGACATAAATAAAATTATTTATTTACTTAATTATTTTGATTCTTTTACCATATAATAATGTAATAAAGAAAATAAATCAACCTTGCCTTTTCAGATATAGTTGATGTTAGTTGTAGAGTCAATTTTAAATTTTTAGGCAAAAGTAAAGTGCAATATGATTGTGCTATCTTCAGTTGATATTTATCCAGAAAAAACAGGAAAGATTATGTTGTGCTAAAAACTTGTGTGACACTATGTAAAAAAGATGTTAAAAAGTAATTAGAAATAAAGGAGGACTTATGACTTTTTTTGGTCAATTTTAATAATATGACTATATTTTTCAATTTTATTCAAACTTTTCAACGTCGTTAATGTTTGGCCAATTAATTACAAATGCAAAAACCTAATTAAAAGATTAACCGAAATTTGATAATATGTTCTATAATTATTAACTTTTTTTATTAAATTAAAAATTTACTTTTTTGCATCACATTTTCGTAATATCTATAAAATGTACATTAGGCCAAAAAATGGAGTATTATATAAGATGGAGGACCACATTTGGACTGGAGTTCTTCTAACAGGACTGGGTTATTTCAATAATGTACAAAACAGAGTTATTCGTCTTATTAACGATATCTCAAAATTTACTCCACTCAGCCTTCACTCCTGTACAGATGGGTTATTAACATTATTTTATCGATATCTTGTAGGGGTGAACATCTGTTCTAAAGAAATTAATCAGTTAATATCTCCGCTCAAAGTTTTCTACGCGATACAAGGAGTGTGACAGATACCCAGCTGTCCATTGTAGAACTTTTAAAATGACATAATACGGCTTATGGAAATTAGTTTGTTATACGCACGACTCGAATGTAGAATTATATATCTTCGCATGTGATCCCTAAAATTGGTAACTTATATGTGTACGATTAGTAAAATTTAACATTAACACCTTTCTTCTAAATGTCTCTTCAAATTTCTTTATACATCCTACATCATACTAAATTTTTCCTAAATCTCTTTTCCTCAAGAATTGTTCCTACATTCTTATTCTGTAAACAAAACTGATCATTAAAGATGGTAATCTAAAGATTGGTCACAAAGAGAGTGGTTTTGGTTTGTTAAAGCTCAACAATTTCTGAAAGAATTATCTGTAATTCGACTAGGTAGCTTTTGAAGTTGAAAATTAAACTGCACAAATTTGTTTTTACTCATCACACTCATCAACGGAAAGTATCATAATTGGGTGAATTTTTATTGTAATAAATCGGTTTGAGTTGTATAAAAATAAATTTTTAAAATATTTATAAATTGAATTAAAACAATCTTCCAATCTTTAAAGTATATCAAATTTACAAACTGATATTTTTACATTATTACATAAGCATATAACACTAATAATAGAATTAATGTGATAAAACATTATTATTATTTAATTTATTAGTTCTAAATTTTAATTTTAAAAGTATCTATAACTTTTACTTGTTATAAACCCTATAAAGACATAATTTTTCCCTAATGATAATTTAAAATTAATGAATAACCCTTAATAAAACTTAATATTATTATTAATATTATTAAAATTTTACAACATATACCAATTGTTTTACAGAGTTATTAATAAATAATCATCATAATATCTATCATAAAAAGGTTTTTCTTTTAGTTTGAAAGTATTAATTATTATGATCCACTTTTTATACCCGTACGATAAGGATCGGGTATATTAAAATTGCTCCTGCGTTTGTAACACCTCGAAACAAGCTAGGTAGATATACCTTCAAAGGTATGGATCGGATCAGAAAAAAATTCTAAGACGATTGAGCTTTGTCCGTCCGTCCGTCCGTCCATTCGTCTGTCCGTCCGTCTGTCCGTCAGCAAGATAACTCAAAAACTAAGAAAGCTAGAGTCTTGAAATTAACACAAAATATTCTTACAACAATTTATAGGTTCCCTATTTTTTTGGTTGAGATCCGACCACAACTTCGGGTAGCTCTCGAACACCTAACTTTTAGATCCCCACATTTTTTTGGAAATAGAGACATGCAATTTTAACTGCTGATAGATAACATAAAAATATTTATTTTATAATTTACAACTTTTTTTTGTAGCCCCATCCGTTACGGAGCTACAGCTCCTTAAACATATAAAAAGCCCTATTTTTAAATGCATATGTCTCATGTTCTACTTAAGATTTTTTCAATCAGAAAACGTCATTCGACAGGTATTTTTTTTAAATTTATAAATTAGTATCAAAATTGTACAATTTTTTTAAATTTAGTATTTAAATTTACCGTTATATGAAAACCAAATTTTGCATGATTTTTCTACCCTTATAACTCCGGAACGCTTTCAAATAGGGACTTGAAATTTTGAATAGAATTAGTATAAGTTTGCTCAGAAATTTTTTTTGGACCACCCTCTATTTATGAGGTATTAGGGCTCAAAAATTGAAAATTTGCTATTTTTAAATACCTCTAACTTAGGCACCTGTACACATTTTTCTTCGGCAAGACAAAAAAATTAAAGGTCCAGTAATATATTTGTACGTATGTTAATGGTTTCTTTTAATTGTATAGGGTTCCTAAGTTATAGCCCCCCAAAATTTCAAAAAGCCCTATTTTCAGATGTATATATCTCAGGTTCTGTGTAGTAGTTTTACAATCTAAAAACACTAGAAGACCGGAATTTTTGTTATCTCCATAAGACAATATCAAAATTATGCAATAGTTTGTAATTTACTATTTAAATTTACCGTTATGTTAAAACCAAATTTTGCATGATATTTCTTTCTTCATAACTCCGGCACGTTTTGAGATAGAAACCTGAAATTTTGAGACAAGAAAGAAAACTTTTAGAATTAGTATAAGTTTCCTCAGAAAATTTTTTGGTAGCGCCCCCTCTTTAAGAGTTATTACTCCTCAAAAATTGAAAATTTGCTATTTTCAGGCACCTGTAACTTAGGCACCTGTAAAAATTTTCTTCGGCAAGACATGAAAATTAAAGGTTCAATAATATATTTTTACGTATGTTAACGGGGTTTTTTTAATTATATAGGGTTCCGGACTTACAGCACCTTAAAATTCCAGAAAAGTCAATTCTTCACATTTTTTATACCGTACGATAAATAATTTATACATATGTATAGTATAAATTATTAAACTTATGCATTATACATTTGCCGCTTAGTATTAAATGGTACTATAGCATATTTGGAAAAGTTAGATAGATAATTGTTATTCGGAAGGCTAGAATCTGCTTTTGAAGAATGTATAAACTTATAGTTTGAATATATGTACAACCCATAGTTGTAGAAATTATAAAATTTCACCCAAATTATTTTAAAATACTAAAAAATTAAAAAAATAATATTACAAGCAGAGTGATAGGCATACTAACGGGTCGTACGGGTATCTAAGAGTTGACAAAGGCAACTGTATTCTACCTCGTTTAATACATTTTTGAAAAAAAAAAAAAAATTTTACACTTTCTATTTATGCCCATCACTCTGTCCATCTATCCATCAGTCTTTTCATTCGTCTACCTATCCTTTCGTTTGTCTATCCATTCATCTGTCTGTCCCTATGTCCGTTTCTTTACAATACTTTTCCACTATTAAAGCTAGAGCAATTAAATGTTAACCATGAATAGGCCTTTAAAAAAAATTAATATTGTCGAACATCTTTTTTATATATAGCCTCATCGAAGCTTCAGGCCCTCAAAATTGGAAAAAGCCCTATTTTTAAATGTGTACATAACTGCTTAATATTATAATCAATTTAAAAATACCAAGGTATTGGGATTTTTTTTTAACTTTATCTTTTTTAATATGAAAATTTTACAATTTTTTTGAAATTTAGTACCTAATGAAACTGACCGTTATATGAAAATAAAATTTTACAAAATTTTGCTTCCTTCATTATATCCGTAACGCTTTAAAATAAAGGTTTGAAGTTTTTAGAGGACAAAAATTTTTGAAAAATGATATAAGTTAACTAATAATTTGTTTTCGTATTTCCCTCTATTTAAGAGCTATATAAATGGAAGTCACAAATTGAAAATTTGTTATTTTTTTTTTTTTTTTAATGTATTTCTCAGCCACATAAATGTGGACAGGAAATTACACGGCCTTTCCTGTTCAGGCGTGGCTGTAAGTGTCGTAAGGGGGAATAACACTTACGACGTGTGTGGGATTCGAACCCACACTCCCTCGGTGTTTACAGAGTATTTTATACGCTCTTACCCACTAGGCCACTGAGGCCCCATTTGTTATTTTTAGGCATCCGTGCAAATTTTTTCAAAGTAAAACTGAAAAATGAAAGCTTCATTTTACATGTGGTAATAGCTTTTCTTAATTATATAGGGTTTCCTTAAAATTGATGAAAGTGTCTTTTCATTTTCAGAAATAAAATATTTTCTTACATATAAATTTCTAAAAAAAAAATATAAATTTTGAGGTAAACTGTTTTTGTTGGCTTTGGAAAAATGTACACTTCTAAAAATCTTAGTTTTACATTCTGCCTTGTTTCTATTTATATTGTATAGTTATGTTGCTTAGATTTGAAGATATTTTATCCTTATTTTTTTTTTTTTTGTTATAAAATTAATAATTAAATCATATTAATTTTTTACATCTTCACATCAAAAAATAATTATACTTATTTAATATTAATATAAAATTAATATTCTTTAAAATATAAAATAAATTCTCAATTAAATAATAATAACATAATCTTATTATCAATAAAATGTATTGATTTAAATTCTAAATTTTCTATAGGATCTCTGCAAATTTTTATAGCATCAGTAACTGAATTCATTCAATAAAAATTTATATTTTAATTTCTTCAAAATTTTTCGATACTTAGATTTTATATTTATATAAATTTTTTTTTAAAGATATTGGGTTACAGTGAATGTTACCAATAGCTTAAAATATTTCATATTGGGTTACAGTGAATGTTACCAATAATATATTAATTATTAACAGTAAAAAGGAGTTTTCAAAAATCTTAAATATATATTTAAATTTTCTTTTTTCATAATAGGAAAATTAAATAAAACCAAGGAAAAATATAGTTGCACTTGCCAACTCTGAAATATCCATACGAAACGTTTATATTGTTTAAAATACAATGTATACAATGTATATTTGCCTTATCTGAGGTACATGCTTATTTTAATTTTTAATTTTTTAACCAAATGAATTTGAAAAATATGTAAACTGGGACCATTATTCTATCCTGGTCTTTTGAAGATATGTGAATTGGACCTTGAAATTTGTATGGCACTTTCATTAAAAACCTTTTTGTTTACACAACTTATATGGTTATTTTGAAAATATCCTTATTTCCCTCACAACTTCAAAATGGTAGCGGTACAAAATCACGGTTTACAAAATCGGTGGACAAACTCGGTGAACAAAATCTCGGATTTTTGGCTTAACTATAAAATACCTTGCGGCGAGATTCTCAGTTATAGGATGGATTTTGGAGTTGGATTCAAAATCAGAGTTTCAATAATTTTATTAGCGGGCGTTTGGAGACAGCAGCGCCATTCGTTCAAAATTAACTTTTTTCATAGAGAAATAACATATTTATTATTGATTTTAGAGTTGGATTCAAAATGAGGATTTCCATTTATTCCTGCTTTTCCATAATATTTTTATATATGAGTACATGAGATGTGAAAATAAAATAACGTGAATTAAAAAAAAAAAACGAAATTTTGTAAAAATGAGATTTTGAAAAACATGATTTCGTACCAGACTCCTTCAAAATACCATTGGAGGTTTAGTGCTCCATTTAAATTTCAAAACAAATCATTCCACGTAACCGTGAATTTTTTATAAGGATATTTATTTTATAAAAGCTTCTATTTTCAAATTTGTATATCTCAACTTCAGCTTTAAATTTTTTCAATCTAGAAAAGTTAAACAACAGAATGTTTTTCAGAATCTTTAACAAATAGCATAAGTTAACTCACACTTTTATTTTATATTTCCCCCTGTTTAACAGCTATTGGAAATCACAAATTGAAAATGTGTTATTTTTAAACACCTGTGCAAAGTAAATTTTTCAAAGCAAAACTGGAAAATGAAAGCTTCATTTTACATTCGGTAATAGTTTTACTTAATTAGAGTTTTTATTAAAATTTACCGTTATGTGAAAACAAAATTTTACAAGATGTCCGGAAGGCTTTTAGTTAGAATCATGAAATTTTGAATGAAGACGGATCTTGTAGAATAATTATCCTCAAAAATTTGTTTTTTGTACCTTTCCCTGTTTAAGAGCTATTAGGAGTAAAAAATTAAAAAATTTTCTAGTTTTAAACACCTGTAGAAATTTTTTCAAAATGAAATGTAAATATTAAAACTTGAACATTTTATTTTTACATTTAGTAGCAACTTGTTTTTTTTAATTATATATAGGGTTTACTTAAAATTGAAGAAAGTCTCTGAAAGTTTTTAAGAATTTTTTCTTATACATATATAAAATACTAAAAAAATTTTACAAACTTTATAAGGCTGGCTGGTTTGACAATCAGCCTTGTTTAATCTTGATTTTGAAAAGATTAATCAGTAAATAGAAAAAATACTGCACCAACCTTAGTTAAACATTGGCGGAATTTTAAGTATTTGAAATAATTCTCAAAGTAATGAAATTGTAAAATCTTTAACATCAAACGAAGATACTATTTCACATCACTTAGCAGAAATTTCAATTAAATAGTTTTATATACAAACAAATAAATTGGAATAAGTCGATTCTACATAATTTTTGAAGTGAGAAACAATTAAAAAATTTTTTTTTATATGGTCACCATTATAATCCATTCCCTTTTTCAGAATCAACAGAAAAATAAAATTGAAGACTTTTAATTTAGATTTAAAAAGGATTGTTTTATCTAAATTAACTTCTTTTGTATATGTATATTTTTAAAATGTTTTTTTTTTTTTTTTTAGTGTGAATGTTTATAGTTGAAGGATTTTCAAAAAAAAAAAATATATTTTATCTCTAGACTTTTATATTTAATTAAAAAGTCCTTGTGAATGTTAAACAAATCTGAATCAAAGCATTAATATATAGGTATAAACACAAAAAAATCAAGACACATATGCTAAATAAAAACAAAATATAAATGAATCAATATTTAATGTTTATAGTAAAAGACAAAAATGTATTAATAAATTTTTCAGTAGAACAATAGAATAATCCGTTTTCAAATGTAGCAAAATATATTTTTCTTACTGGAGTTCTTTTTGAATTTTACATACTCTAATATTGTGGATAGTTTAATATTAAGGCACTTGAAGAAAAATTATCCTTGCAATTGCATGATTGTTTAGCTAAGGAAGCTGAAGACTCAGCTATCCTGAGGAATATGTTGTCTCAAATCAATGTCTCATTTGCAAACCTTTCAAATTCAATATGAACAAAGTAATGCGAAATTATTTGTATTTATGATTTTTCACTGACGAATAAAAGGTTTTACACATCCTAGGTATAGCTATTTGCAAGCACAAAATAAAGAGTAGTGATTAGTGTTTACAGATAAATTTATGGTAAAAGTGTATCTGTCCTCATGTTTTATAAAAGTATCAAAAAGTTTGTTAGGTAATTACAATGATTTTGTTAGACAGTGTACATAAAAATTTGGAATAAATGAAAAAAATCAAAATATGACAAATTGAATGTTAAGCTGATGTGAATCATGTCTACCACTTTATATTTCCAATCAAAACTGATAAAGTAAATTTCAAATATTAAGCTTAGTTATGAAAAAAAAAAAAAAAATTGTTGTTCTTTTTTCTTCTCTTTTGAGCATATTTTTCAAAAGAATTTTAAAATATTTGGTTATAAGTTTAATTTTGTCCCTCCATCTATTTATTGCATAGGAACTTCTATACTTCTACACCATTTATAAAGAAATCAAATAAACGTAGATAGATTTTATGAAAAAAGGGATAATAAATTAAAATAACTTTTTTTCTGTAGCACACACATCCTTTGCAGCTTTACAACATCTCCAAGTGGTTACAAACCCTATATTCAGTTTCAGTTAATATGAAAGTAATATATATTTTTGTAATTCAATACCTAAATTTATCTTTTAAATTTTTAAAGAAAGAAAGTTGAAATTTTTAGAGAGATGTTTCTAAAAACATTTTATGTTTCTAGCTTGACATATAAGAAAATAACATAAGAGATCGAAAAATTTAAGATTTACTAATTTAAGGTACCTGGAACGTACACGCCCGCCCAAAATTTTTCAACCTTAAGATGCAAAAATTAAAATGCCGACTATATATTTTTAAATGTGTTATATTTTTTTGTTTTTCTACATTTCACTCCTAGTATAGAGCATCTACTAAGTCATTTATACTGACATATTTAACTAAGTTTCAGTTTCTGGTATTCTGGTATTTGATATTTCCGTTAATTTTTCGATAGTAGTTATTGTATAAGAGACTATGAAACACAAATATTTTTTTATTTGTACGCCATCTATTTTTTTTTTTTTTAATGCATTTTTCTCTGCGACATAAATGTGGTCAGAAATTTACACAGCCTTTCCTGTTCAGGCGTGGCTGTACATGTCGTAAGAGGGAATAACTCTTACGACGTGTGTAGGATTCGAACTCATACTCCCTCGGTGTTTACAGCATAATTTATACGCTCTTACCCACTAGACCACCCAGGCCTCTATCTATTATTTTATACAAGAATTATTTTTTTTATATTTATCACTACATCATTCGCCTGATTTGAGAGTGTGTCATATGTCTATATTTTTGAACCCAAAACCTATCATCGTTCTAAAATATTTTATTTATCTTTTTAAAAATGTTTAGGTACCTTTAAAAATTTTTAGTTTTATATACTGATTTGTTTCATTTCATTTCTATGAATTATTTTCTGTTTGATTCTTTGTCAATAAAACTATTGCTATACATTCATCAAAACACTTAATAATATATATATATATATGTGTTAGTTAGAATAAATCTATTGAAAGACTAAAAATAAAAATACTTTTATTGTACAAAGGAATCTAAAGTGAATGAAGGGAAGAAAGAGAAAGGTGCAAAAACTTATAATTAATTTTTATTTTGACGGAAAAATCAAAGTTTTGTAATTGATTAAGAAAGCATACAAAAATAAAAAAAAATAATAATTGAAAGGGTGTAAAAAAAAAGAAAGTAATTTGATGTAATGCTATTACGATTTTAACAACTTTTTATTATTTACAAGAATGTCATCCTTAAGGTACAACTTTTATTTACCATTTTTATATGGTTAAAAGTGTTATTTAGAGACTTTATTCTCATCAAATACTTATCTAACTATTATTATAAATAATTGAGTCAATATCACGGTAAAATAAGATTATTTTATATCCTTAGAAATGTAAATTCAAAAATTTTCTATCAAATTTGACTTAGTTTTTTTTTAAATTTCATTTAAGTATTTTTTTTTCTCGCCAGTCGTTTTAAATATTTATAAAATATTCATACATTAACACACTGCAAACCACAATAAAAGACTGTCATGACCACGACGGAAAATCCGTTTTAAATGATCTATTGATATAGGATAGGATATAGTTCTATTAACTTTATGTATGAATTAAAGACACTGTAATAGATTTAAATTCAAGATAAAAAATTATTTTAATGTAAAGTGATCATAGAAACTCTTTAAAAATCATCTACGAAACGATGTGGTAAAAAACAAAAAAAAAAAACTAAAAAATGTTAATAAAAAATAACCAAGTTGGTTTTTGTTTTTCTTGTATTTTCTTTCAATGTAAAAGAAAATATAAAAAAAATAAAAAAGAAAACTCTTCCTATTGTTTGAATTTAGTATAAGAAAATACCAACTCATTGATAGATTATGGTTTTCTTTTTTACAGTCTTTTAAATGGATTATTTGCTTGTTTGCTTCGTCTTAACATTTTGATAAATTGTATTGAGAAATTTAATTCAGAACAAATAATCTAGTGATTTAATGATTTTAAAATGTTGCTCATTTGTTTTTATTCCCTTTCCCTAAAAAAAAAAATTTAAATTATATTCAATGACATATTTTTCCATTATTGAACTTTGATGTTTTTTGAAAGAAATTTGATAGTTTTAATGTCTTTCTGTTACTTTAGGGCCCAGAGTGTATAAATCTATCACTTAAAAGTTGTAAAGTATTATTGTTTATTTTTATATATTTTTTTTTAGGGATTTAAATTACAAAAGGACGTTAAGGATGATAGATTAAAAAAAATAGAAAAAAACTTTTTGATTTTAAAAAAATAAACAAAAAAATGTATAGGGTCGTACAAAAGAGAACCAACATTTTTTTTTTTTATTAATTCTTAATTAAAAAAAAAAACAAATATAACAAACAAAAATACGTATATTTAGGTGGAGAACTTAGAAACTGTTCCTATACGAATAAGAATGTAAAGAAAAATGTAATGTAAATGTAAAATGTATATACAAAGAAATGAATTCGACAACGAATAAGTAAAATATTATTATGAGTTGAACACATTTAAAAAGAAAAGGTTGTTATTAGAATAAACTCACCATAGGAATATTTTTCAAATAATAAACGATCAAAATGCTCCATAAAAGATTATACAATTATACAAGCCAAAATAAATTAAAGAAACTAGATCATCAAAATCAATATATTTCAAAGATACTTTCTAGAAACCTTAAAACTACTGTATACAAAACTGTGATAAGACCTATAGTAATATATGGAAGTGAAATTTTGACACATATAGATGCGACGCAAATCGATGAAAATTACCCTCAAATTTTTGAAAGAAAAATTATGAGAAAAATCTTTGGACCAAGCAGACTAAATGATGGAAGTTACATTAGACGTATAGCAATGGAAAAATAAACAGTTTAATTAATAAAAAGGATACAGTTTAATTTATAAAGTTACAAAGGCTGAGATGGACATCAGGCCATCTAATACGAATGGCAGAAAGCCCTGTGCGAAAACGAACCTTCAATTACTAGCAGCTACTAAATAAAGGAAGAGGAAGGTTAGGCATGAGGTGGATAGACCTAGTACACGTGACTTAAGAAAATTATGTGTACAAAACAGGCAAAATATAGCTTAAGATAGAGATGAATGGAGGCAAGTCGTTAAGAAGGCCAAATCCCATAATGGGATGTAGCGCCAAATTAATTTAATTTATATAGAAATAAAATATCAAATAAAAACATTTTATATTATTTTTATAAATTTATTTTCTTTTGAGGTTTATTTTTTAAAATTCTAGTTTATGTTAATATCTACATTAAAACCATCACAATATAAAAAAATTCCTGTCGAAAGAGTTAATGGATTTTTTGTGTGATCGTAATAATGAATAAGTAATAATTTAATAAAATTATTTTTGAATATAAACTAAATTCCGAAAAAGTAAAATAATTATTTAGCTACCCTTTTTATATATAATAAAATAACTAATCAGTCGTGCTAAATAATAAATTTTGTACTTCGCTAACTGTGATAATTAAATAAAAAACCTTCTGCATTTAAATTACTAATTAATTATTAACCAAAAATATTTTAATGATTTACCAAAAATCGAATGGCAATCTTTAAAATTTTATTGACTATTTTTTTAATTCATAATAAAAAATCCACCATTATATAAAAGTTTAATTTATAATTTGGTATATGTCTGTTTGTCAGTTAAAATTTCAAGTGTCAGTTAATATATTGTTAAAATATTAATCAAATTTTACATTTATTTTAAATTTTATGTTGTTTGTTTTTGTTTCTTACTCATTTTGAGTTGAGTTGCACGTGTATCACCAGTTAACATCACTTAAATGTTTTAAAATTCCCTCCTCACCGCGGTGAGCATAAATTTATACTTACGATAAAATCCAAGTGTATAATTGGTGAACATTGCTGAATGATCTCAAAATTCCGAATAAATTTTTTATGTTTTTTTTGTTCACTGGTGAGCACGAATTTTGAAACATTTGAGTGATGTTCACCGGTGACATGGGACTTATTGTAAGTTTTTTTATGTTCATCAGTGAGGGTGGGGCACAACGTGAATTATATTATTAAACATTCTAAAACCTACGAAATATGAAATTTCTATGTATTCAGAGTACACTATACTTTAATATCATCCTCCCAAACCATATCGATATTATTAGAAACTTAGAAAATGATTTTTTCAATATTAGGGATTATTATCATAAGTGAAAAATTAAAATTAATGGTGAAAAAACAAAAGTGATTCCCTTCCAAAAAAAAAATAAATCAAGTAACTTACTAAACAGAAATTTAATACTAAAAAATAATGAAATTAATTTAAAAAAATGAATCCATCAAATATTTTGGCATTAACTTACACAAAAAATTCAAGGTCAAGGTCATAAATAAAATAAATTTCTCTGTCAAACGTCTTTATCCAATTTAAAATAGGAAATGATTATGAACCTGGACAACACGTTATTAATATACAAAATTATCTCTTTAGTAACGTTCTTCTCTACTGTTTCTTCATGTGGAAGTATTGTGCAAAAATATAACTTTTTCTTCTACAAAGAAAACCAAACTTAATAATAAAAGTTATTTATGTAACAATAGATACTTTTCAACGATAAGATGTATGAAATTGCACAACTGCTTTTAATTGAAAACAGATTGAAAGATTTGTTTTCAGTGTTTCCAGGTGAATAATGCTTTAATAATCCAAACTATTTAATAAACTATCTTTTCAATTTAAACTAATTTCAAATATACGTAAATTCTAAAATTTAACGTTTAGTTTATATAAATTTAAGTTCCTAGTTTAAAAAATTTTTTGAGTAGAGCCATTTTTTAGTCACTTTCCTTACATCAACTTTGTATTGTATAATAAAACCTAGAGTATCTCTAAACTTTAAGTAACAGTTGTAAATATCCCAAATATGCTATGGATCTTCTAAATTATATATACTGGTTTCTTGTACAAATATTTTTTAAGATGCAATAATACCCATATCATATTTGACTTGTAATACGTATCACCAAAATTTTGTCACTAAATGGAAACTGGTTTTAAAGAATTTTTAATTTTATTTTCGCACTACAAGTTATTAAGAAAAGTTATTTAGCTTTTTGTGTCTAAATAAAATTAAAAGCTAAATGGTTTGAATCCCAAATCATTGGCTAATTTTTGGTAATATATATCAAAAGTTTAACATGATATGGGTGTAAATAAAATAAATAAATAAATAAAACTAATGCCATTAGTACAATGCTAAAATTGTTAAAAACTTAACGCAGAACAATAATAATGAAATCTTTTCATAAAAACTTTAAGTTCTTTATTACGAATAATAATAATTTTATTTATTTTTAATTTATTTATAAAATTAATATGAACTTTAAATATTATTTTTTGAATAAATAAATTGTATAATTCTAAGTGTATTTAAAAGTATAAACGTATATTTCATATAAATAGAGGAAATACCGTTATTTTAATTAATGAAAAAAGAAATCGTTTCATTTTATTTAATATTATCATGTATATTATAATATTTTACCTTTATCGATAATCAGATAATAGAAAGGTAAAATATTCTATTTTATTTCTAATTCTTTCAAAAACATTTAAATAAATTTCTATAATAACCTATATCCGCCATTTTATAGTATAAACGTGTGAAAGTTTTTTTTAAATGCGAAATAATTTTGTCACGTTTTATTCAATTTGCAAAATATTCTTCGAATAGTGTGAAATCGTAATCGAATAAAACTAAATTAGAAAAAAAAAAAAAGAATAGAAAAAATCTTAAATTCAATACATGATTAATTTAGAACAGATTACATTTTACTCTCAAGTAGGTACTTTTTCAGTTCAATAAAATTAAGGATTTAAGGAACGTGTTATAAATACAAAAATTATTCAAATGAAAATAATTGGATACAAAACATAAAGAAAAGAACTAAAATTATACTAAAAATGGAAATGAAACAGTTTATAAATGATAATGTAAATTTTCAGTTTGGTTAAATGGAATTTTAAATGTATACATATATAAAATAGCCTTTATTTTAATAGCTAACACTATTTTGGTTTTTTAAATTATAGTAAATTAAATGGATTTAATGGGCATTATTATAAATAAAAAAATTTCTTCCCAAAAATTTTTTGAATAATTTGATTACAAAATTAGTAAATAATCTAATCATTAACATATTCATGTATAAATTTATTGTAATATCTATTTATATATAAATAAAACATTTCTTCAAATAATATGATAAGTTTGTCCGTATACGTAATATTTTATTTTGTGGGGGTAGGTGGGAATCTCGAATCGAAAGACACTAATGAAATCAACGCGTGACACCAATGAGATTATTCTCTTTGGTAGTATTCAGTTTAAACCAATCAAACCCTACATCTCTTTTAAATGAAACATTTGATCAGAACGTATGGTATAATGTGTACTGGTTTGGGGATTGGATAGGAATAACTGGTTTGGGGATTGGATAGGAATTACTGTTGAGCGGAAAATTGGTATTGCTATTGTAAAATGGATATTTAATATTTCCGTTGTTAAAAGTTGTTCTTATTGTTACATTCTTAAATTTTCTTTAACTACTAGCCGATTATTTTTTCCCGATTGTCTTGTAAATTTAATCTATTTGAATGCCATCTATTAAGGATTATATATGTATTTATTTGAATTAAGTTAAATACTTGTTTACATTGATTTACATATAAATCTACATATATAGTATATGGTAATAATTCCTTAGGAAATATTTTTTTTTTACATTTAAATGCAACTGGCGCTAGTACTTCAATTTTTTTATTACATAAAATAAAAGGAGTAAAAAACTGGGGAAAAAAAAATTAATTTAAATGTCGTTAATTTTTTATATTGTTATAATAAATTTATTTCTCTTAAAAAATCATTGCTAACAATAACATTGTTGTTTTAAATTTGGACAGAAGATAATATATAAGTGTTGTTTAATGTAGACTGTAGAAGAAAGAATACAATGAATTGAAACCGGGAGGGAATTTAATCTATATCTATTAATTTTTTTTTTTTATTTTATTTATATTTTAGTTCAAAATTTTCCTAAATTTTAAAGTCTTAGTGTGTATATACGATTGCGAATTATAACCAAAAATTTAAGAATTTTGACACAAAAATGAATTATCAAATAATATGTCGCCTCTCGAATTTGCTCAATTTTAATAGTGAAACTGACAATTTTATAAAGGTAAAATGGTAAAAATTTCAGAATTGTAGCTCCTATATTTTTTGAGTTATCGTGCGGGCGCTCAGATGCACAATTGTACATGGCTAATTTAGAATTCGATTCTGAGCAAGAATATTATATATATTTTAAAATATAGATATGGCCGTCAGCTTCAAGGTGTCACAAACGTAATAACAAATTTATTATACAATGAGAACTACAATCGTATGAGTATAAAAAAAAGAGAAATACTGAAGTATTTGTAACTAAACTTTAATTGTCATTTAGTAAATACACAACCATCAATATATGGCTGTAGCAAGAATACAGAATTTGAAAGTGGAAATGATCTGAATCAATTCTGGCCCGAACAATGAAAATTTAAACATGGAGAATTTTTAGAATTTTTTTGTAGAATCATTACACATCACTACATTTGTAAGTAGCTCCAACCATTACGAAGCTACAGCATCCCAAAGTTTGAAACTGGTCTATTTGCAAATGTGTATATCTCAAGTTTTACTAAACATTTTTGTAATCTAAATATAAAAAATTACTGAATGTTTTTTTAAATTTATTAATTAATATCATAATTATACAATTTTTTACAATTTAATATTCAAATTTACCATTGAAAGAAAATTTCGCAAGATTTTGCTTTCTTCATATTTGCGAGATGCTTTTATTTAGAACCATCAAAAAGTAAAGTAAGCTCTTCATATTTGCGGGATGCTTTTATTTAGAACCATCAAAAAGTAAAGTAAGCTCTTAGCTAAAGAAGATCTTTTAGAAGTATAAGTTTTTTTTTGTACTATTCTCTGTTTTAGAGTTATTGGGGCTCAAAAATTGAAAATTTGGTATTTTTAGACACCTGTACGCAATTTGAATTTAATTTAGGCACTTGTACAAATTTTTTGAAAGTTTTAATATTATATTTTATACATACACATGTCCTAAAAACTTTTCTAAATTACATAGCATTGCCTTAAAATTGAAGAAAGTTTCTCTTTATTTTTCGCAAATTTTTCTTCTTTTTCAGGTCACACGGTATTCTAAACTGTTCTTTTTTTTTCTGATTTTACATTCTGTCTTGTTTGTCTTTTGGTTCAAAGTTTTCTTTTCTAAATTTAATAAATTTCTTTTCTAAAATTTAATTTCGGATTTTCTGCTATTATGAAGAGTTGGCAGCTTTTACTTAAAACTGGAATGAAAATTAAAAATTCAGAAATTAAATTCAGTTTTCTTTCTTCCGTCAAAACGATTTAATCGCAGCTACAAAAATCTAAGGACACTTAACATCAATTATGACCGAACATCTCCAATGTTTTGAAGGTGCACTACAGACCTAAATTCTACTGCTCTAGTGATTACTGATGCTTTAGATAAATCTTCACATCAAAACAAAAAAAAAAAAACAAAAATTCCAAAATGATTATTTATTATTACCTACCAAATAATAGGAAATATTTATCTTAAAATGTCTAAAAAAAAGTTTATATAAGATACATTTTTTTTTTTTTTTAATTTTATACAAATTGATGTTTTATACAAATTTATATAACATCTACATATAATTACCTTTACATATAATGTATAACATTTGTAAATGTGATATAATCTCTTTTAATTATACATGTATAACCTCGTCAAATAAGTAATATGTGTAATAATATACATATATATTTAAAATCTTTTAAAAGAGCCATGAACTTGAAAAAGTTTAACAAGTGAAAAAAAAAAAAAAGAACAAAACCAACCAATTTATGAAATTAGTTCAAAAACTAAAACTTTGTTTTTTAAAAATTGCCTAAAGTATATTTTTTTTTTTAAATTGCCTAAAACAACCATATAGAATTATAGAATGAGTTAGACAATAAAGGAAAGAAAATGTTTAAGTTACCATAAAATTAGTAGTGTTTTATTTGGTGCGTGAAGGAGAAAACAAAAATAGATAGAAGAGTTTAAAAATTAACTACAGAATTAATATATTCGTAGTTTTCTAATTCATCTCCATTTTATCTTTTATTTTTAATCTTGAAAATAATTTCGAAATTATATTCTTTTATACCATAAAAGGTATTCTGATAATGTCACCACAAAAATTTTTATTCTCTCCCCAAAACCATTTTACAAACCGATGAAGTTTTATTTTGTTATTTTGTAACAAAACTTTTCATGTAAATTTTATTAATTATGTAATATATATATATATATATACTAATCGTTATTTAAAAGTTTGATTTAAAACAAAAATTTGAAAACTTTAATACTTCTACATGATAAAATCCTATTAAAGACTTTTAAAGATCATTAAAGATTTTAGGCAAATTTTATATCTCTGAATAACAGATAGTATTTATAAATAAGATATTTTGATATGTATAAAAAATTGGCATCTATAACTAAAATTCTTAAATTTAAACTGATTTTTTTTTTTTTAAATATATTTTGTTTTTGTCCTAAGGAAGTTGGAAATCTTCAAAAGAGACTAAGAAAATCTGTACCACCGTAGTAGTGTAAGTTCTTTACTAATTAAACCAACCCATCTCTTGCTGCAAACTATGAGAAATAAATGAATGATACTTTAAATACTTTCGTAGTGTAATGTAGTTAGGAAGTAAGGACGAAATAAAAATTAATATAACGATGGGGGAAAATTATTTTCCTTGAAATTAAAGAAAGAGATTATATGAAAATTGTAACACGAATAGAATATATAATATAACAACTCCTTTTCTATAATAATTTTTATCTATCATATAAATCTAGGAACGCTAATGATGAATGATAATAGTGTGTTCCACAATTCACATGTTATTGTTATATATGAGTTTCTGTATTTATGGTTTGTACCATATAGTACCATTTGAAACATGCTTCTATTTCATGTGTTCCCCTTTGTTAATAATGTTCCATTCTACAATTTGCAAAAATTCAAAACGAAACTTTATAGGTTCATTTCCAATCCATTTTCCCTTCCTTCCATTTAACTAAATCTACATATTATGTGTAAAGGAACTAGTTCCTAGTGTTTAGTCAACGTGTAAAAAAATATATATATGTATATGTATATATATATTTATGAGATTAAGCTGTTTTTGGATAATTACTCTGGAAGTGTGGTATTTTTGACAAAATACTATTAATTTTATTTGAGGCGTCAACCAAAAAGACAAGATAACCAGTTGCTATATTCCGACGATGATTTCAAGACATTAAATGATGACATTTAAACTTTCGAATGAAAGTTTTCTATCTTCGGAGCAGATTTGAAAATGAAAAGTATTTTTTAGTTCATATATGTAAAAAGTGAATGAGTAAATGCACTGAATTTTATTTTAGTTAAAAGAAAAACAAATAATTAAGATCAAAAATGAAATTAAACAAGGTAGAATGTAAACCAACGGTTTTTAAAAGCGCACATTTCCAAAACTCAATACAAACTGTTTAGAATTGTGATTTGCACAAAAATTTGAAAATTTCATGTTATAAGAAAAAACGTGAAAATAGGACATTTTTGAAATTTTGAGGGGCTATAAGTCCGGAATCCTATATAACTAAGAAAAGCCGTTAACACACGTAAAAATATATTATTAAACCTTTAATTTTCATGTCTTGCCGAAGAAAAATTTGTACAGGTGTCTAAGTTACAGGTGTCTAAAAATAGCAAATTTTCAATTTTTCAGGCGTAATAACTCTTAAAGAGGGGGTGTTACCAAAAAATTTTCTGAGGAAACTTATACTAATTCTAAAAGTTCTTTCTTGTCTCAAAATTTCAGGTTCCTATCTAAAGGGGTGCCGGAGTTATGAAAAAAGAAATTTGATGCAAAATGTGGTTTTCACATAACGGTAAATTTAAATAGTAAATTACAAAATATTACATAATTTTGATATTGTTTTATATAGATAATAAAATTTTCGATCTTCTGGCGGTTTTAGATTGCAAAATTATTACGCAGAGCTCGAGATATATACATCTGAAAATGGGGCTTTTTCGCAATTTTGAAGAGCTGCAACTTTGGAACCCTTTACAATTAAAATAAACCTTTAACACACGTAAAAATATATTATTGTAGCTTTAATTTTTATATCTTACAGAAGTAAAATGTGTACAGGTTCCTAAGTTACAGGTGTTTAAAAATAGCAAATTTTCAATTTTTAAGCCCTAATAGCTCATAAACAGGGGGTGGTCCGAAAAAATTTTCTGAGCAAACTTATACTAATTCTAAAAGTTCTTTCTTGCCTCAAAATTTCAAGCTTCTATCTAGAAGCGTGCCGGAGTTATGAAAGTAGAAAAATCATGCAAAATTTGGTTTTCACATAACGGTAAATTTAAATACTAAATTTAAAAAAATTGTATAATTTTGATATTAATTTACAAAGATAAAAGAAATACCTGTCGAATGACGTTTTCAGATTGAAAAAATCTTAAGCAGAACATAAGATATATGCATTTAAAAATAGGGCTTTTTCAAAGTTTGAGGGGGTGTAGCTCCGTAATGGGGGGGGCTACATGAAAAAGTTGTTCCACAAAATTATTTTTTTTATGAGACCTACCTATGGTTAAAATTATTTTTCTCTATCTTTAACGGTGTAGAAGTTTTGTAAACAGACGGACGGACGGACGGACGGACGGACGGACGGACGGACGGACAGAGTGAAACTAATAAGCACATTTTTTCAAAATTTTTTTGGAAATGTGCTAAAAACTAATAAAGTTGTACAATATTTCTAACTAAATATAAAATTTTATTTCTCTATAAGAAATATAAAATGTCTCTTGTATCTAGACCAATAATTAGAACAAAATCCAATCATGATATATTTTTCAATTATCTAAGTTTTAATGAAAAATTCAGAAGAAAAAATCAAGTATTATATAAAAAGGAAAAAACTTAAAGAAAATGAATGTTTTTAAAGGTGATTGAAAATAAATTAAATTTCTATACTGTTGCCAGAATATACCTGTATACCTTGTATTTATGTTTAACTAAATTGGAACAATTTTTTCGTTTATTAAACAACAAAATAATTAAAACAAAAAAAAAAAGAATATTGTATGTAGAGTCCTTTTAACCCATACTAATTTTGATTGATAAAATTTCTTATAGTTTTTTTGAATTTTTAATTTAGTAACGTGGTAAAAATTAATTTATTTTGTAACATAGTTAAAATTTTTTTTTTTTTGTGTTTTGGTGTCTAACATCTTGCATCTAGCAAAGTAAATGACACTAATAGAATTTGTCTTAATTCTTCTATGGAAATATTAAAATATTTTCAAAAGAATGCAGTTTTTGTAAGACATAATTGCAAGGTCTCTTTTATATATATAAGTATAGGTAGTATTGGGTAGAAGTCATTCAAATAATTTTTTTATGACAATGTTAATAAATAATGGATTTTAATGGGACATTTTCACTTCGGCAGACATTCCGGAAAGCTACTTCTCTCATATAACTTCAGCAGAAGCTGAAAAGGCGATTAAAAGGCGATTTGATCTAAAATCCTCTGCTGCCACTGGATGTATTCATATTTATATCATCAAAATTTATTAAAAGATTTGAAGACCGGTTGAGTTTAGTTTTAGTTAAGTTTATAAATATATCTTTTAGAATTAATATATTTCCGGATTGTTTTAAAACTGAAATAGTTACTAGAATTCTTACTAGATTCTTATTATTATAATTCTTAATCGTTACTAGAAAATGTGGCAAGGCTACTAACAGATCTAACTATCGCCCAATGTCGGTACTTAGTAGCTTTTCAAAAATTTTCGGTGTAGTCATAAAAAATTTGCCTAAACTCGTTTATGGAAAGTAACCATATTCTCTAGGTATAAAATAATTTGGCTCGAGAAAAATTCAAATAGTGTGGCAGCTTATTTGAATTTAACGGATTTTATTAGTAGAAATATGGATGCTGGCAAATCCGTTGGCGGCTGGATGTGTCTTTTAGATATCCAGAAAGCTTTCAATTGTGCTACTTCAATCACGACATTCTTATTCATAAATTGATAAATTGTCAAAACTAAATTTCAATTCAGAACAAGTTGCTTTCTTAAAATCTTATTTGATTGGTCGAAAGTTTGAGTAACAGTTTAAACCCGTGATTAAACTGTAATAAAAGCGGTACCACAAGGTTCAATTTTGGTACCAAATTTATTTAAGATTTATATTAATAATATTTGCAAATTAAACTTAGACAGTTATATGCAGATTATGCGGTATTAAAAGATGCTGTAGACAACGAAATACAGTTGAAAAAACGAGGAAGAATACAGTTGCCTTTGTCAACTCTTAGATACCCGTACGAACCGTTAGTATGTTCACAGCCTGTCACTCTGCTTACAATATTATTTTTTTAATATTTTAGTATTTTACAATAATTTAGGTGAATTTTATAATTTCTAGAATTATGGGTTGTACATATATTCAAACTATATGTTTATATGTACATTCTTCAAAAGCAGATTCTAACCTTCCACATAACGATTATCAATCCAAAACTTTTTCAAATATTCTATAGTACCATTTAATACTAAGCGGTAAATGTATATTAAATTTACTTAGTACAAAATAGTAAATATAATTTTAAATATTATATTATATTATATTTAAATATTCCATTGACAGAATAATTTCTTATAACTACAATAAAATACATATATGTATGTAAATACGGCGCTATATAATATACATCTATACTCTTATCATTCATTCACTAGTGACAATTGACATATACGATATGTAAATAAACATGATATTATATAAGTATGTATGTATATCAATATCATATAAATAAAAATTCTTCAAGCAACCGTTATGTTGTTTATTTATTTACATTTTTTTGTACTACGCATTATATCTTCAACAATTTTAATCATCAAAATCAAAAAAATCATTAAAGAAATTTGTTAGAAAATTTGAAAAATATCAAGTCACACTTTCTTCAATTATAAAGTAACCCTATATTATTAAAAAAAGTTGTTAACAGAAATAAGAGCATAATGTTGAAGCTTTAATTTTTGTGTATTACTTCAAAAAAATTTTAACAGGTGTTCAAGTTACAGGTGTTTAAAAATAGGAAATTTTCAGTTTTTGACCCATTACAGCTCCTAAACGGGGGGTGATACAAAAACAAGTTCTGAAGTGACTCATACTTATTTTCAAAGATGTAACTTCTGTCAAAATTTTCAGTTTCCAACTTAAACCGTTTAGAAGATAGAAGGGTTAAAGGATTTTGCAAAATTTGAGTTTTGCATAACGGTAAATTAAGACACCGTATGCCACAAGTATATATTTATTGTATATATACTTTTAAAGCTAATAAAAGTAGTAATCGTTTGGCGTTTTCAAAATGAATGATATACCTTATACAACTTGTGCTATAACAATTTAAATATAGAGCTTTTTTGAACCTTTGAGGAGCTGTAGCTCCATAACGGGTGGGGCTACAAAAAAAAGTTATTAAAAATAAAATTAATATTTTTGTGAGATCTATCAGCAGTTAAAATTTCATAGCTCTATTTCAAAAAAAATGTGGGGATCTAAAAGTTAGATGTTCGAGAGCTACCCTAAGGCTTGGTCCAAACTCAACCAAAAAAAATAGGGAACCTACAAATTACTCCCAGAATATTTTGTGTAAATTCAAGATTCTAGCTTTCTTAGTTTTTGAGTTAGCGTGCTGACGGACGGACGGACGGACATGGCGCAAAAGTCTTAGAATTTTTTTCTGATCCGATCCATACCTTTGAAGGTATATCTAGCTCGCTTATTTCGAGGTGTTACAAACGGACGGAGTTAATATTATAAGCAGAGTGACAGGCTATGAACATATTAACGGGTATCTAAGAGTTGACAAAGGAAACTGTATTCTTCCTCGTTTGTTATTTATTCCTCATATATTTTGTCGAATATAACATAAATAAATCTACTATGGTGCAGTTCTATCCAACTTTACTTAAATAAGCTAGATATATTGAATAAAAAAGTAATAAAAATAATACATAAACTTACAATAAGATTTCCGACTGCATCGATTTATAATAGTGAATATTTAAGTATTCAGAATATACATATGTAATAGGGTAATAGGGAATATATTATAGCTTTGAAAATAATCAATAAGACAATCAAGCACAATTATGTATTAATTATATTTATTATTTATTTAGCTGATTTAGCTCGTTTTTCTTCTATATATGAGTATTACAGTGTTTTTTAGTTCATTATTTATTGAATTTTTAATTTCAATTCAAGAACCATGCATTTTTATTTAAATAAATTGGTAAATCGTATCTCTTGTTGTGTAAATGCCTAATTATCTACCACCTGTTGTGTGAATTATCACTTATTACACTAAAAAGATGAAAGTTTCTGGGGAAATTCTCCTTAAATAGAGTGTATCGATTTACAGTGCTTCCAATTATTTTATTGAGAAATATTTATTCAGGGTATCACAAAGAAACAACACTGGTCTATAAGTGTTCATGTGCAACTCCTACATATCTACCTCACTATATTATTTTATTTATTTATTAGTTTAGTTCAAACTTTATACAAAATTTATATATATTTTTTCTAAATACAATCAAAATAATTAAATTTATAAACTTAGTCACAATTGATTAAGTTAGGGTAAGATCAATGGATTTGAACATTGAAGATTTCGTAAAGTAAATCTTAAAAAATTTCTCTGCACTGTCTCTATTCAATTGATATAAACTTCATAGAAAGGCGAGAAACTTCAAACTTGATATAAAGATCTAAAAAGATAAGAATAGAAGAACTTGGGAACGAAAGGATAATTAAATTTTTTAGAGACCATCATTTTATAAAACCAAGCATAGAATTAACTTTATTGATGATATTAAAGAAATGTAGTTTAGAGTTAAGTTTATCATCAAAGTAGACTCCCAAGTCTTGAATAGAAATCGTTTTACAAAGACTAATAGAGAATAATTAGACTTAGAGAAATAATTAAAACTGACTGGATTAAGACGCGTCGCGCGTCGTGAAGCACATAAATTAAATTAATAAATTATGCAAAAATCATTTAGAAAATTAAAAAAAAACTAAAACCATGTGTTTTTTAATTTAAGCTAATTTTTTTTTTTTAAATATGTATAAAACAAATATTAACTTTGAATATTTATTGATTTAATTAAAGTTATATTACCACCGCCATTCTTGGTAAAAAAGAAAACGCGGTCCTAAAGATAAAACATAGTATTAAAGAAATGAAAATAATGGTAAAATAATGAAAATAATTTTCAGCATCTACCTTTTTGTATTTATTTCTTTAAAATGATAATTTTAACTGATGCAAAATAATAAAAAGTAAATAAATCTGATACAAAAAATAATGAAATGAAAAAAAATGATGATGTCCTTTTTATAAAGGCCTACCTTAACTTTAAATTTCTTATATTTTTAGAGAATTTTTCCAAACCTTCAATTAAAATGGAAAGAAAATTATTATTTTTTTTTTCTTTATCTTTTATCTAGTTTTTGCTACTGATTTTCATTTTCTTTATTTAATAGTTTTATTTGCCTAAGGATGTGGTAAATAATATTTGTAAGATTTTTTTTCTTAATATTTAAAGGTTTGCAGATAAATTTAAAATTTTTATATAGATATAAGTAAAATAATGCAATAATAAGAGGACAAAACGAAAAAAAAAGAAATTTGTGCAACTTTTTATGAAAAGTTTATTTAAAATAGCTGGATATTAAAAAAAAAGTTGTTAAATCGATATTAAACGCGACAGGAATACACCTAAATTATTTCTGCAAAATTGCATACCTACAGGATGAATATTAAATAAATTATAATAAACTTATTTTATTAAATTATTTACCAAAACAAATTCATAAAATAAATTTAAAAATTAAAAAAATTTAAATTATATACTCTATTAAATAAATAAATACTGTAATAAAAATAATAATTAAATTTCTCATATAAATATAGACTTATACCTTATACTAAAACAGATTTTCAAGCAGATACAGATTTAAATTATAAATTAAATTTTTTTGATTGATTTTTAAAATTAAAATTTAAAATTAAAATCATTTATCAGAAATCACATTATTTATGAAAATATTAAAAATCAGTGCAAAAATAAAATGAAACGAAAATAATTAAACTTTTGCTTCAAAAAAAAAAAAAAAAAATCAATCATCATCTGAAATTTTTATTTTCGATGAATGATCCTAAAAAAAACAAGGAAGAATGTAAACCAACGGTTTTTAAAAACGCACATTTCCAAAAAAACAATACAAATTTAGAATTGTTTGAAAATTTCATGTATGTAATAAGAAAACACGTGAAAATAGGACTTTTCTGGAATTTTGAGGGGCTGTAAGTCCGGAACCCTATATAACTAAGAAAAACCGTTAACACACGTAAAAATATATTATTGAATCTCTAATGTTCATGTCTTGCCGAAGAAAAATTTTTACAAATGCCTAAGTTAAAGGTGTCTAAAAATAGAAAATTTTTGAGGCGTAATAACTCTTAAACAGGGGGTTGTACCAAACAATTTTCTGAGCAACCTTATATTAATTCTAAATGTTTTTTCTTGCCTCAAAATTTCAAGCCCCTATCTAAAAGCGTACTGGAGTTATGAAGGTAGAAAAATCATGCAAAATTTGGTTTTCACATAACGGTAAATTTAAATACTAAATTTAAAAAAATTGTATAATTTTGATATTAGTTAACAAAGTTAATAAAAATATCTGTCGAATGACGTTTTCTGATTGAAAAAATGTTAATGTTCCGCTTAATATTTTTTCAATCTGAAAACGTTCCGCTGTTAATGTTCCGCTTAACATTTTTTCAATCTAAAAACGTCATTCGACAGGTATTTTTATTAACTTTGTTAATTAATATCAAAATTATACAATTTTTTTAAATATACGCGTTTTAAATAATAAGGCTTTTTCGAAGTTTGGGGGGCTATAGTTCTCTGATGGATGGGGCTACATGAAAAAGTTGTTCCACAAATTTAATTATTTTATGAGACCTACCCATGGTTAAAATTTTTTTTCTCTATCTTGAACGGTGTAGAAGTTTTGTAAACAGACGAACAGACGGACGGACGGACAGAGTGAAACTGCACATTTTTTCAAAATATTTTTGGAAATGTGCTAAAAAGAAATGAATCTGACATATATAAAGTAATACAAGACCAGATATATTCTATATCTTAAATATTATTTATATTTAATCTTTAAAATTAATTCAACCATCAAATCTTGATACATCATGTGAATCTTTTAAAATAGATATCATATGAATGGTATTTTTGGCGTTTGTATTTTGCTTTCTGTTTAAGCAAAGAATATTCTTAGTAAATACAATTTTTAAAGAGAACTGACCATTTTAAAGTATATATCGAGTAAATCTATATTCAAAACTATTTGGTCGAAAATCTTTTATTAAAAAAAAAAAAAGGTTAATTTTAAGAGTATCAAGAAGAGCTTTTGTTGCTCATCTATATGTAGTTCGAATTCCCAAATGGCATAATTCAACTTACAGAAATTCGTTTGTGGAACGAACATCGCGAGATGTGGAACCATCTTCCAACTAATATGCTTTCTAGAATTGGCGAGGATTACATATACAATGATCAAAGATTCAATGTGAATATTAACAATTTTGTTCATAATATGCCTGTCAATTTGAAATCAATTTTTATTCTCTAAACTTAGATTCTCTTGACCAAGTAGTGCATAAGTACTAAAGATCATGCAGCCTATTGTTTAGTCAGAAAAGAGTAGTGGTGTTTGGTGGATTAAAGTCTCGCAGAGCACTCGTGTTCATTCAACTTCTCGATGATCCCACCTACACTTGCAAAAGAAACGTTACATAAAAAACGTTACAAAAAAAAACATAAAAGCGTTATATCAGCGTTATACTTAAAACTGTACATTTCACAAATATTACACTTTACAAAATGGAAATTTAGAACAGAGATCCTTTTACCATAATATTCACTTCACAAAACTTTACATTTGATAGATATTGAAAAATCATTTTAAAGCTTTTCCCATAAATTTGATTTTTTTAAATGATTTGGAAAAAGTTGACAATATAAGTTTAAGTGTCTTTTTCTTCTGTCCAGGTAAAAAAGGAAAAAGAAACAGTTTACTGTAAGTGAGTATAGGTTACAAAATCAATTTTTTCGGTTTTTTCAGGCTAATTTAATCAGATTGTTTGAATTTCTAATTTTATCAAATGGGAAATTTGCAATATGTTAAATTTTGTCAAATGGAAAGTGACTTTTTTATTAAACGGAAATTTGCAAAGGCTTTTTGTGAAATGGTAAATTTACGAAATGGTTTTTTTGTATAATACTTATAAATTATATAGTACTAAAATATATTCAAAGCCAAATTTATTTTCTAAAATCATTTATTATATATTATATTTAATATATTATTATTATATATATATATATTATATATATATATTTCAATTTTGTTCATATTTTGATTCAAAAATTTTTTTCTGCAGTAGCGTAACGAAACTGCAGTGCAGTAACGAAATTAATGAAAATTTTCTCTTTTTTTCGTCCTTTTCGGATACTTATCTTTCGCATACTTATTATAACAAATATAACATTTTCAAATTAATTTTCACCAAATATTTTTGAAATTTTTTTTTGAATTTTTTTTTTATTTAGATGTAATTGCGAAGATTAAATATTTTTTATACAAATTTTAAAGGATACGCCTACTTAAGTAGAGAGAAAAACTTTTCAAATAATCTGATATAACAGAAATTTTATGGTTTTCTTCTTATGTTTGTTTGGTTCTAACTATTACATTGAGATTGACTAGCTAAATAGCGTTCATTTGAATTATTTAACCTTTAACCTTTAACATGTAACCCGTAAATTTAACAGTATCATATTAGTTTTTTTCTTCAATTGAAAACTTTTACATCTTATACTTATCTTTCAAAATTCAGTTTTTATTACGATGAAAAAGGGAGTAAGTAGTTTTTTTTTTTATTTTTTTTTAAATGATATGACCTTAATTCTGTCATTTCTTTATTATTTTCTAAAGTAAATAAAAGGAAAAATTTGTTGTTTTGAAAATATTTACAGAAAAACATATGCTTCGTGTGCTGTTTCTAATCCTTCTTTATTTCACCTTTAGCCAATGTTTTGATCCATCAATAGAAAGAAAAAGAAAGTTTCTGCATATTTTTAGAATTTTTGTTTTGAATTTTGTTTTTTTTTTTTTTTTTTTTTAGAAAATAAAATTACAAATATTTTTGTTTGTTCTTTTCGTGTATTGTTTCTGAAGGATTTAAATGTGTCCTTCGAATATTTGCTTTCATTTTTGTTTATCATATTTGAAATTCTTTTTATTTTAAATAACATGGGAAAAAAAACAATCAAAAAATATTCTTTTGAAAAGAAAAAATATTTTAAAAATTTTAAAAAATTATATCTAGGTATTTTTTTTTTACTCTTTAATAAATAAACAAGAAAAGGATATGAATGAATTTTTAAGAAATAATTATAAGACTGTAATGAAAAATAAAAATATTTATCTTGTAGGACAATCAAATTTATAATAATAATTTATTTCTCTTCTAGTTTTAGTACACTTCTAATTTTATTTTCTATTTAATTTAATTTAAACCTTCTGTCAATGGCAAAAAACAAAACAATCCTTTTTGAAAATAAAAATGTCATATATCAACAGAAAAATAAAAAAAATAAATTTTTCATTAGTTTCAAACCAAATTATTCATTATTTGTTTTTTTTTTTTTTTTTCTTTAAATATTTAATATATTTTTACTAATTTTTCCATACATTTGGTGCCATTTTGGTGGCCCACGGCTTTGATTTGGGTTGCGCGATCCTATATTTCCTATTAAAAAGTACATTTCTCTATAGATTTTTCATTTAGGTTTGGCCAGACATTTCAATTGCAATTAAATGTATAAATTGAAATATTAAAAAATCTTCAAACATAATACAACATCAAATTTCATACATATGCCGAACTACAGTTAATTAACTGATATAGGATGTCACAAGGTTTTAGAAAGGTCCTTAATGGATGTCTTAAAAAAAAGCTCTTTCAAATGCGAAAAGGTCTGGTTAGACTTTTTATTCTAGTACTTCTGATAATTCCTATTGAGAATGTTAAGAAATTAATAACAAAATTTGTTATTGTATTTGTGGCACTACAATATCAATAAACAATTCAAATTTGTAAATAAAAATACATCAATAGATAATTTACACTTACAATACATATACACATTTATTACATATACAAAATATTATTTTCATTATTGATTATTTATCATTTTCAAATTTATTATTTACGAGACATATTTAAAATTATCTAAACAAAAAAAATTCAAATATATTTTTATAAGTACATTTTAAAAACAATTTTTAAGAATAGGCATTATAGCTATTATAGCTTCCTTTATCGTCAGACCACTCAATCATTCGTTCATTCAGAAAACTTCTACACTTTTTGATATATTGGTACAGAAACTGAAAATCCTTTCATAAGTTATACTTGCGTTCTGAATTTTTCAGAATCTATAAACGCAAAATTTCTTTAAGTTTCAAAAAAAAAAAGACGAAGACTGCAGTAGAGTAGATTGAACATAATATATAATGCTGTTTACATACAACTTGATCACCTTTTACAAAATTTCAGATATTTTACTTAATTAAGTACATAAATTTATTTATGTAAATTTTAAAGTTGGTTGACAACTGCAGGAACTTGCTGCCGCCAATCAACCGTATTTTACAGAAGTTATTATCATAAAACTTCATCATATTTAGTAAGATTTCAGAATTGTAACCTCTTTATTTTTTGAGGTATCGACTGAGAATTCGATTCTGATCCGATCCATGCATTTGAGCCTATAGCTTGGCTCTTTTAAGGTATCACAAACATAATCGCACATCTATTAAAACTAATCCGACAGTTTATCTATTTATTCTGAATTTATATACTAGAACTGTAGACTTCCGCAAAGCTGATCTGCATTTATCGCTACCGTTTTAGTGTCCTCATTCATTTAAGCCTTTCATGTACGAATTCTAATACTTTTATATTATTCCCTACTAAACGTGTCTTATGTTTGATTTTTTTAAATTTTTATTTCTTCGCTTGCAATAGGGATTTCTAGATCCCGATGTAAATGTGAATTTTGTGCATATACCATGTTACGTAACACTTAGTTTTCAACAATTTAAATGATTTGAATATCTGTTCTTTTAGCACAACCTCTTAGCTGTATACTAGCAAATAAACTTAATTATGTGGTTATTTAAAACAACAAAAGAAAAAAAAAAAAAATGTAGTGTGTGAAATCAAAGTTTTTAAAGAAGCACATTTTTATAAAGACATTAAAAACATTTACAAATTGTGACTGCCTTTGTATGTAACCAAAAATTATGAAAAATCAAAAGATATTTGCTTTAATTTCAGGGGAACCCAACGTAATTAAAAAAATTCTTTAAACTGCAAAGAAAATATATAATTTTTCTGTACTTTTCGTTTAGATTGAAAAAATATTAAGATATAAAAATTTGAAAATAGGGTTTTTCATAGCTTTGAAAGTCTATTTATAACAACCCAATGAGTAGAGTTAAAATAAAAAAAGAAAATGTTTACAAAATTAATAATTTTATGTTACCTATCAATGATTCAAATTTTATTACTCTATTTTCAAGGGTTCAAGAAGTAAATAGGTATATGAATAGACAGACAGTTAAACTGAACAAACAGACAGAGTGGACTGAAATGTAAAATGTATCTTTAGAAAAATGTTTAAAAAAACAAGGTAGAATGTAAACCAACGGTTTTTAAAAGCGCACATTTTCAAAAGATAATACAAACTGTTTAGAATTGTGACTTGCACAAATGAAAATTTCATATAATAAGAAAAAACGTGAAAATAGGACTTTTCTAGAATTTTGAGGAGCTGTAAGTCCGGAACGCTATATAACTAAGGAAAGCAGTTAACGCACGTAAAAATATATAATTGAACCTTTAGTTTTCATGTCTTGCTGAAGAAAAATTTTTACAGGTGCCTAAGTTACAGGTGTCTAAAAATAGCAAATTTTGAATTTCTGAGGCGTAACAACTCTTTTGGGGGTACTACCAAAAAATTTTCTGAGGAAACTTATACTAATTCTAAAAGTTCTTTCTTGTCTCAAAATTTCAGGGTCTTATCTTAAGTTATGAAAAAAGAAATATCATGCAAAATTTGGTTTTAACATAACGGTAAATTTAAATAGTAAATTACAAAATATTGCATAATTTTTATATTGATTTATAAAGGTAAAAAAAATTCCTGTCAAATGGCATTTTCAGATTGAAAAAATGTTAAGCGGGATCTGAAATATATACGTTTAAAAATAGGGCTTTTTAAAAGTTTGAGGGGTTGTAGTTCCAAAGTTTGAGCGGTTGGGCTACATGAAAAAGTTGTTCAACAAAATTAATTTTTTTATGAGACCTACCCATGGTTAAAATTTTTTTTCTCTACCGTTAACGGTGTAGAACTTTTAAACTTTAGAACGGACAGATGGACGGACGGACAGAGTGACGGACTAATAGACACATTTTTTCAAATTTGTTTTGGAAATGTGCTAAAAATGAGTTGGATGAGAAAATATAAAAATTTAGTAAAACAATTAAAAATCTGTTTACTTTCTGCTGTTGATACCTTATAATTATTATAATTTTAAATATAATTTATTAAATACTTGAATATTATTTAAAAATATTTTTAAATATTGTTATTGTCCTTTCAAAATTTATTAATGTACAAGGACAAAAATATATACTTATCTATACATAGAAAATGAATTCCTTTTAAATTCATTATTTTATTTATTTAATCAACCCCAAAATTAAAAAAAAAAAAAAAATTAATAAATTGATGAAATTTAAATAAGATGATTTTACAGATTTATATTTTGTACGTTTTTTTTTTCCATTTTTTACTCTACTATTTCTTATTTACTAACTCATTAACATTAGATAATAATATACCATTAATTTCTTCAAGAACGCTTTAATTAAGAACATAAATTACAATAAATTTATATAACAAATGCGACTAATCATAAGAAAATTATAAATGAACAAAGAATTTGAGTTTTTTTTTTTGGCGGGGGACTAATAAGGGGAATGAGGGGCAAATAAAAAAAATTTAAAATGTCGTTATCAGAATAGTAATATCACAGGTATCTATAAATAAATTTTTGTTAGAAATATTGATTTACATAATTTCATTTTGGTTTTGGTTTTCTCTTATTTCCTTTACTAATGAATCAATCCATTAAATTTTGTATTCATTGTTGTAGCGTCCTTTTTTTTTTTTTGGTTTAAAAATAAAAAAAGGCTCACTCAATGCTATCCTTTATGGTATATTGTTGTATATTGTATAGAAAATAAGTATATTATGTCTAATAGTTTAAATTTAATATTTTTTTACACAAAATATAAATATTATTTTTAAAATGTATCTGAAATTCTGAAATATTGTATTAAATATCTTTTATTTGTGCAAATAACAAAGCCATGTTTTAATTTTATATCCAAATTATAAAAAGATAATGTAACACTCTAAAAAGTAAATGAAAGCTAACTTTATTTCGTAAAGTTTCTTTTATTACATGTAAGAAATAGAGAATGTTTATACCATTTTTTTAGAGTATTTGACAATAATTTTGTTAATAATAAATTACCGTACCCTAATAGTTATAAAATACTCAAATATTGAGTTAATTTATCACTAAACTCAAAATTTGAGTACTCGTTCATAATTTGAGCGGATACCTATTTTGTTCACAAACAGGGTGCAATAAAGCCTATTATAGTAATAAGGTCTGGGAGCTGGGAGCTGGGAGTGGGAGCTGCTGCCTCTGCTATCCCATCTGTGCCGCGAATTGGCATGAGAGCAGCTTCCTCCATTCCTTCTATGCCCTCTCTGCTTCAAGCCACTTTCCGCAGTGTCTTTGAAGGAATGTGAGCTTCTGTTACCGCTACCCCCATGCTGCTTCTGCTACCCCCATTCCATCAAAACTAATTGTTTTCATAAAAATGTCTAAATTTCCAGAAAATTTATTATTATTTTTAACAGAGAGTCAAAATTTAATACTTTTGAATGGAAACCTAAAATCTTATTTTTTTACCACCACAGTTTCAAATTTTTCATAATGAAATAAGTTCGGTAAGTCAAAACTGAAATAATTTCGATTACATTCCACATTCGAACTTATTGCACTTTTTAATTTAATAATTTTGTCGAATTTATTTCAGTATGAAATAAGGTCGGAAAATTAAAAAGTGAAATAAGTTCGAATGTTGAATTTAATTGATCGAATAATCGATTCGATTATTTAATTTTTACCTTGTCTAACTTATTTCAATATGAAAAACAACTGACTGACGGACATAAAGAGTGAAATATGTCAAAAAATAAAAGAACCAGAGTTTATTATTACTTAAATAAGCTGAAATATGGGAATTAAATTATGAAAGAAAAATATTAAAAAATGTTATTATTGGAATTATTCCAAAATTACAGTTTAAGGCATTTTTCTATTATTTAAAAAAAAATAATTAGGCCTTATTTCCATTTGGAAATATCGGCTGATTCCAAATGGAAATAAGAGCTATTAGAGCTACTTATTGCTATCGGCTTTCTTGCACCCTGCCGTACTGTAAGCGAATTAAATATTTAAACGACTGTGTGTATTGCTTATAGTTCGAGGGAAGATAAAATTTGAATGGTTAAAAATTATAACAGACACAAAATTTCAGGCAACTAAGTTGAGCTTAAGTTGAAAAAATTTCAAATCATAAAACTAGTAAATAATTTATATATTGTAATGTAAATGGAGAAACGTATAAATTTAACAAAAACTTTAATATATTTTTCGTACATTAATGAATGCCATAAAAATTACAATATTTTCAGAAATTCCATTTTTCTTTTAATGGACATGTTTAAATTATTAAAAATTGTAATATTTACCAAAAATCAACAATTATTCAACAGGTCGTACATATAGATACATAGCGTAGAAAATAAATCTATACACACCTGTTTACGTTATCTGAGTATTAAAAATTTAAGAATATACCTTTGATTTTATTTTACAAAAAAGAAACAAAAAAGAAAAAAACTACACAAAAACGAGGAAGAATACAGTTGCCTTTGTCAACTCTTAGATACCCGTACGACCCGTTAGTATGCCTATCACTCTGCTTATAATATTATTTTTTTAATTTTTTAGTATTTTAAAATAATTTGGGTGAAATTTTATAATTTCTAGAACTGTGGGTTGTACATATATTCAAACTATATGTTTATACATTCTTCAAAAGCAGATTCTAACCTTCCGAATAACGATTATCTATCTAACTTTTCCAAATATGCTATAGTACCATTTAATACTAAGCGGCAAATGTATAATGCCTAAGTTTAATAATTTATACTATACATATATGTATAAATTATTTATCGTACGGTATAAAAAATGTGAAGAATTGACTTTTCTGGAATTTTGAGGGGCTGTAAGTTCGGAACCCTATATAATTAAAAAAATCCGTTAACATACGTAAAAATATATTATTGAACCTTTAATTTTCATGTCTTGCCGAGGAAAAATTTTTTACAGGTGCTTAACTTACAGGTGCCTGAAAATAGTAAATTTTCAATTTTTGAGGAGTAATAACTCTTAAAGAGGGGGCGCTACCAAAAAATTTTCTGAGGAAACTTATACTAATTCTAAAAGTTCTTTCTTGTTTCAAAATTTCAGGTTCCGATCTCAAAACGTGCCGGAGTTATGAAAAAAGAAATATCATGCAAAATTTGGTTTTAACATAACCGTAAATTTAAATAGTAAATTACAAACTATTACATAATTTTGATATTGTCTTATGGAGATAACAAAAATTCCGGTCTTCTAGTGTTTTTATATTGTAAAACTACTACACAGAACCTGAGATATATACATCTGAAAATAGGGGTTTTTTGAAATTTTGAGGGGCTGTAACTTAGGAAACATATACAATTAAAAGAAACCATTAACATACGTACAAATATATTACTGGACCTTTAATTTTTTTGTCTTGCCGAAGAAAAATGTGTACAGGTGCCTAAGTTAAAGGTGTTTAAAAATAGCAAATTTTCAATTTTTGAGCCCTAATACCTCATAAACAGGGGGTGGTCCAACTTTCTGAGCAAACTTATACTAATTCTAAGAGTTCTTTCTGCTCTCAAAATTGCAAGTCTCTATTTGAAAGCGTTCCGGAGTTATGAGGGTAGAAAAATCATGCAAAATTTGGTTTTCATATAACGGTAAATTTAATTACTAAATTTAAAAAAATTGTACAATTTTGATACTAATTTATAAATTTAAAAAAAATACCTGCCGAATGACGTTTTCTGATTGAAAAAATCTTAAGTAGAACATGAGACATATGCATTTAAAAATAGGGCTTTTTATATGTTTGAGGAGCTGTAGCTCCGTAACGGATGGGGCTACAAAAAAAAGTTGTAAATTATAAAATTAATATTTTTATGTTATCTATCAGCAGTTAAAATTGCATATCTCTATTTTAAAAAAAATATGGGGATCTAAAAGTTAGGTGTTCGAGAGCTACCCGAAGTTGTGATCGGATTTCAACCAAAAAAATAGGGAACCTACAAATTGTTGTAAGAATATTTTGTGTTAATTTCAAAACTCTAGCTTTCTTAGTTTTTGAGTTATCTTGCTGACGGACGGACGGACAAAGCTCAATCGTCTTAGAATTTTTTTCTGATCCGATCCATACCTTTGAAGGTATATCTAGCTAGCTTATTTCGAGATGTTACAAACGTAGGAGCAATTTTAATATACCCGATCCTTATCGTACGGGTATAAAAAAAACTAAATTAAAAAAACACTTCAAAACAAAATTTTTTTTTCTAGAAAATCAGCCCCATGGTCCATATTTTCATTTCAAATAATCCAGAGATCCAGATTAAAATTTTATTCTGTTTCACGCAACACGTGGATATTTAGTCTATATTTTTTTTTACTTAATTACATTTTTTTTTTCTTTCATTCTTAATCACTTCTCTTAAGTAATGTAATTAGAAAAAGGAGTAAAAATTGTGTAAATAAATTAAAAGGCTCATTACATTCTAGAATCAATCATAATTATTAATGATAATGATAGCAATATTATCTATCCATGACTAAGAAAAATAAAGAAAAAAAAAGAACAAAGTAAAAGAATTCTTTTATTATTATACCAACAATTTGAATGTTTATACAGAACTTTTCTTATTGTAATCATAAATACATGATGGGAATAGCATGAATCCTTAATTTCGTATACCTTATAATTCATTTAATAAATTTCCAAAGTAATTTTTTATATTAATTTTTTATTTTTAATTTTTTTGTCATCAATCGCAGAATAAATGTTTTGTTTGACTATCAGACAGTCAGATTTAATCAGCGTTAACAAAAAATGAGATAACTAAAATTTGTAATAAATTTTTAAAGAATTACTTCGGTAAAACATAATATACTAAAATTAAAATAGAATTGAAAAATTAGCATGACCCCTCCATTAAAATTAGCATGTAAAAATGAAACGTAAAATCGTAAAGTCTTCCATATTTTTTCGAAGAAAGTCAATCAAGAAGCCTATACAATCCTGGATATACAGTTAAATTACAATTGTTTAAAAAAAAAAATACTTTGTATACACTGATTCACTATCAATCATCAAAACACTTTTTAAACCACTAACAATGTATAGATGCAACAATAAGTAAAATGTCGGACAAATTAATAAATGAATCAATAACAAAATAAAAATAATGTATAGGTACTTAAGACGAGTTGGCATAAAAGGCATTAATTTTGCTTACACAACTTCAAAAATTAACTTCAGGATCAACAATAATTTTAAAAAAAACTTTAAAGTAAAAACGTTGTCATAAAACTATAGCGACAATATATATAGACAATAATTAAAGTGTGGAAAAACTATAACCGTTTTTATAAATTTTCATAAAAGTGAAAGAATTCTTCCAAAATTCAACAAAAATGTTATCCAGAGAAGAAATAGTACTATACAAAAACTTTAGAATTGGACCCAACAAGTTCAACATCAACACATTTAAAAGAAAATAAAAGTTAAGATCCATATTCGTAAACTATAAATTATAATCCAGTTACAATAATTATGTAACGAATAAAATACGCTGTAAATACCGAGGCCGAGGTCGGTTCGAATCCCACACAGGTCGCAAAAGTAATTCCCCCTTACGACATATACAGCCAGGCTTGAAAAGGAAAGGCCGTGTAATTTTCTTGTTACATTTATGTGGCACAGAAATGCACTAAAAAAAAGAAAACAAGTAAATGTAACAGTAAGTCAATGCAACCGACTTATTAATACCCTACACCTGAATAATTTCAATTAAATTAAAAATTAATTTCGAAGATATGCTTGTTGGCCCTTGGGAGGCATGTGTCAGGTACCCGAATTGCCACTCCAATTTATCATATCCATCTCAGGGACATAAAGAAAGCATATCAGAACACCATTGTACTAAATTTAAAGGTTCTACTTTTGTTGGTTTTGGAGATATACTCGTTTGCTCGGGGGCTCTTTGTTGGTTTTTTAGATAATCTCGTTTGCTCTGGAGCTCGTTCGGAAGCTTCCAAAATTCGAACCAATGGACTAAATTCTCTCAAATTTTGGAGACATAAAGAAAACATTAAAGAATACCAGTGTATACTGATTTGCTCAGATCCTCGTTCGGAAGCTCCCAAAATCCGAACCCATGGCCCAAATCCTTCAAAATTTGAACACATGGCTCAAATCCTCTCAAATTTCAGAGACATAAAGAAAACATAAAAGAACAGCAGTGTACCAAATTTGAAGATTCTATCTTTGTTGGTTTTGGAGATATACTGGTTTGCTCTGGCCCTCGTTCGGAAGCTTCCAAAATCCGAACCCATGGTCCAAATCCTTCAAAATTTGAACAAATGGCTCAAATCCTCTCAAATTTCAGAGACATAAAGAAAACATAACAGAACACCCTTGTACCAAACTTTAAAAGTTCTATACTTTTGTTGGTTTTGGAGATAATCTCGTTTGCTTCGGGCTTGTTCGGAAACTTCCAAAATCCGAACCCATGGACCAAATTCTCTTAAATTTCAGAGACTTAAATCAAACATGAAAGAGCACTCGTTCGGACTCGTTCGAAAGCTTCCAAAATCCGAACACATGAACCAAAACCTCTCAAATTTCAGAGACATAAATAAAACATGAAGGAACACTATTGTACCAAATTTAAAAATTCTATCTTTGTTGGTTTTGGAGATAATCTCTTTTGCTTCGAAATTATTCGGAAGCTGCCAGAATCCAAAACCATGGACCGATTTTGTCCAAATTCGAACCTAGCCTTCCTTTCGTAATTAGTAACCTACAATATAATTTCATCGAGATAGCTTTACTAATTTTTGAGTTATCGTGCGAAAGGACAGACATCGTTAAATTGAGTCAGGAGGTGATCCTGATTCAGAATATATATACATGTCCATATCTAACTCGCTAGCTTTTGTTGGTTACAAACTCCATACCAAAGTTAATATACCCTATACTTTTATATTAAAGTATTATTATTATACTATTATATAAAAAATAACTATGTAAGTATCGGTCTTGCAGCTTGGCAGCGAAACAACACGGAGAGAATAATCCAAAATCTGCAAGTTTTCCTCAATAGATGTTTACGCATAATAAGCAGAATATTCTGGCCACAAAGTGTAAATAACGATTTATGGATTAAGTCAAACAGAAACGCATAAATCTGGTCATTAGGGAGAAAATATACAATATGATTGACCTCACGCTTAGGAAAAACTCTTCAATAGCCAGAGATGCCCTTAATTGGAATCTTCAAGGAGGAAGAAAAGTTTGATGGCCCAAAACCACGTAGAGAAGGACAGAAATGAAAGAAATAGAAGAAACAGGTAAAAACTGGTCACAAATCAAGTTGCTAGCACAAAATAAAGTTAGATGCACGGCTTTGGGTATGCCCTATGCTCCCCAAGGCAGAGAAAAGGAAAAAAAAACAATCTTTACAAGGCCAACTTGCATTGCGATATAATTATTAATATCATTCATTGTTTTTCTTTATCTACCTTCATCTTTTTAAAATTAGATAAAGAAAGGTGCAAAAAAAATACTGTTGTTGTTGTGTTAAATTATTTATAAAGTTAGAGGTTAAGAAAATAAATAAAGTAAAAACAAAGTGGAAAAGAAATATAAGAATTCCTTTTTGTTTCTCTTTTATGCATCATTTTGGATTATTTCTTTTGATCATTTTAGAAAAGATATAATAACAAAACAGATACTTTTTTTTATGTTTGTAGTATTTAAATAAACAAAAAAAATACTAATTAACGTAAATTAAAAATATATTTACAAATTAAATTATATCTATATATATACACAAGTAAATTTTATAAAAGTAATTTAGTAAAATTTTATTTTAAAGTTGGTGAAAAAATCATTGGTTACCCCTTTTTCAGAGCATTTATGTGTTCGAATATGCGAAATTCTGAATTAGAAGGAATTTTAGAGTCTGTGCGGCCTAGATAACGGGACGCACGACGATCATGTTCGCGAGGAGTTGGCTAGACCTTACAGGTGAGCGCTTCAATACACGGTTTCCATACACTTCTACTGATTTTTATAATTATATTAAAAAAATATTCAAGTTCTTAGAAATTACATAGAAATATATAAACAATATAATAAATAAACGAGGAAGAGTGCAGCAGAGTAGACTGTGTCAACTCTGGGATACCCGTATGAACGTAATATATCCTGTTTCTATAAAACTTGATCATCTTTTAAAAACATTCAGAGTTTTAGTACCGAACTACAGAGATATATTTATGTAAATTGTGGAGTTGTATGATAGCTACCCGAATCTATTGCGCCTAGCTTCATTAAGTTCCAAGAAATGCAAAAAGCCTGAACCGGCTGCTTTAGACCATTCAAATTTTACAAAAGTTTTTGGCATGCAACTCGACACTTTTTCACTAAATTTCAGATAGCTAGCTTCAATAGACACTGAGTTATTTTCATTTAAAAAGAGAAGTTGTATGGCAACTATCCGAACCTGTCATATCATCACAACAAAATTTTACAGAAGTTGTTGCCATAAAACTCGATCATCATTTACAAAATTTCAGATACCTAGATTGAATAGACACTGGGTTATTTCCATTTAAAGAAAGAAGTTGTATGGCAGCTACTCGAACCCGGCGGCCGCAAATGCTGGAGTTAAATAGCAAAACTAACAATTTTGTAAAAGTGACGTAAAAAAAATTTCAGCCTCCTAACTCCTTTATTTTTTGAGTTATCGTGCGGACGGACATTGAGTTATTTTCATTTAAAAAGAGAAGTTGTATGGCAGCTACCCGAACCCGTCGTACCACCACAACCAAATTTTGCAGAAGTTGTTGCCATAAAACTTGATCATCATTCGCAAAATTGCAGATACCTAGATTGAACAGACACTGGGTTATTTCCATTTAAAGAAAGACGTTGTATGGCAGCTACTCGAACCCGGCGGCCGCAAATGCTGGAGTTAAATAGCAAAACTAACAATTTTGTAAAAGTGACGTAAAAAAAATTTCAGCCTCCTAACTCCTTTATTTTTTGAGTTATCGTGCGGACGGACATTGAGTTATTTTCATTTAAAAAGAGAAGTTGTATGGCAGCTACCCGAACCCGTCGCACCACCACAACCAAATTTTGCAGAAGTTGTTGCCATAAAACTTGATCATCATTCGCAAAATTGCAGATACCTAGATTGAACAGACACTGGGTTATTTCCATTTAAAGAAAGACGTTGTATGGCAGCTACTCGAACCCGGCGGCCGAAAATGCTGGAGTTAAATAGCAAAACTAACAATTTTACAAAAGTAACGTAAAAAAATTTTCAGCCTCCTAGCTCCTCTATTTTTTGAGTTATAGTGCGGACGGACACTGAGTTCTTTCATTTAAAAAGAGATTTTGTATGGCAGCTACCCGAACCCGTCACACCACCACAACCAAATTTTGCAGAAGTTGTTGCCATAAAACTTGATCATCATTCGCAAAATTTCAGATACCTAGATTGAACAGACACTGGGTTATTTCTATTTAAAGAAAGACGTGGTATGGCAGCTACCCGAACCCGGGGACAGAAAATGCTGGAGTTAAATAGCAAAACTAACAATTTTGCAAAAGTGACGTAAAAAAATTTTCAGCCTCCTAGCTCCTCTATTTTTTGAGTTATCGTGCGGACGGACACTGAGTTCTTTTCATTTAAAAGGAGATTTTGTATGGCAGCTACCCGAACCCGTCGCACCAGCACAACCAAATTTTGTAGAAGTTGTTGCCATAAAACTTGATCATCATTTGCAAGATTTCAGACGCCTAGCTTTATTAACTTCCAAGAGGTGCAAGAAGCCTGAACCGGCTGTTCTAGGCCAAACAAATTTTACAAAAGTTGTTGGCATATAACTCGACACTTCTTTACTAAATTTCAGATTCCTAGCTTCAATAAACACTGAGTTATTCTCATTTAACCGGATAAGTTGTATGGCAGCTACCCGAACCCGCCGCACCACCACAACCAAATTTTACAAAAGTTGTTGCCATAAAACTTGATCATCATTTGCAAAATTTCAGACGCCTAGCTTCATTAGGTTCCAAGAGGTGCAAGAAGTCTGAACCGGCTGCTCTAGACCAACCAAATTTTACAAAAGTTGTTGGCATATAACTCGACACTTCTTTACTAAATTTCAGATTCCTAGCTTCAATAAACACTGAGTTATTCTCATTTAACCGGATAAGTTGTATGGCAGCTACCCGAACCCGCTGCACCAGCACAACCAAATTTTACAGAAGTTGTTGCCATAAAACTTGATCATCATTTGCAAAATTTCAGAAACCTAGCTTGAATAGATACTGAGTTATTTCTATATAAAGGTAGAAGTTGTATGGCAGCTACTCGAACCCGCCGACCGAAAATGTTGGATTTAAATAGCAAAACTAACAATTTTGCAAAAGTGACGTAAAAAAAATTTCAGCTCCCTAGCTCCTTTATTTTTTGAGTTATCGTGCGGACGGACGAACGGACGGACGGACGTACATGGCTTAATCGACTCAGAATTCGATTCTGAGCCGATCCATACCTTTGACACTATATCTAGCTCGACTCCTTTAAGGTGTCACAAACGTAATGGCAAATTTATTATACCCTTGAACATAGTTCATACGGGTATAAAAACTTTAACAATATAATAAATAAAAAACATATTTTGAGTACACCTATCTGAAAAAAACAAGTCTGAAATTAAAAGGGATTTTAAAGTTACAAAATCAGGATTACCCCTTTTTCCAGAGTATTTATATATTTGTCCAGGAAAAATGGAATAAATATCCTGATTTCATATTAAACTCTAAAATAATAATAAAAACTTTAACAGAAATCCCTCATGCACAGTTGATGCCAATATCAAAAGAAAAAACGAAATATTTGGAAAATGGAAATAAGACCGATTCGACTTTATTTCACTTTTAAAGCGGTAAAAAACCTAAATTTTTAAAACCCGCGATTATTGCCTGGGGCATTAATTCCGGTCACAATAATCCTAGAAGTGTGCAATAAAATTAAAACAATTGGGTTTTGTTATAAATTTACTTAAAATTGAACTTTGGTGGTTCACCCTGTAGACATTAAGTTAATCAACCCATAATGGCCATACTAGACGATGGTTTTGTAATATTACATGATCCTAAATAATTTGTAATATTAATATATTAATATAACCACTACTTAACTAAATTAGAACTTATAAAAACAAATTATTCAGCAACTTGACATCTTTTCACAAAACCTCACATACCTAACTTCTATAGACACTGAGTTATTTTCATTTAAAAAGAGAAATTGTTTGGCAGCTACTCAAATTTATTACCCGGAACCAACCACATTTTACAAAAGTTATTGTCATAAAACTTAATCCTCTATTACAAGATTTCAGATGCCTTACTTAATTACATTACATAATTATCCAAGACATACAAGCTACCTAAAGCTGTTGCTCTAGCACAATCAAATTTTACAGAAGCTGTTCTGATGCAACTTGATATTCTTTCACAAGCTCACTTCAGATAGCTAGCTTCAATAGACACTGAGTTATTTTCATACAAAAAGAGAAGTTGTATTGCAGCTACGTAAACCTGTTACACCAGCACAACCAAATTTTACTAAAGTTGTTCGTATAAATCTGAACATATTTTAATAGATATGTTTTTATGTATAGATCTGAACATATATAACTATTACCTAACTAAATTCGAACTTATAAAAACAAATTATTCACATGCAACTTGACATCTTTTCACAAAACTTCTGATACCTAACTTCAATAGACACTGAGTTTTGTTGTGAAAAAGTTGTTCCACAAAATTAATTTTTTTATGAGACCTACCCATGGTTAAAATTTTTTTTCTCTATCTTTAACGGTGTAGAAGTTTTGTAAACAGACGGACGGACGGACAAACAGATTGAAACTAATAGGCACATTTTTTCAAATGTTTTTTGGAAATGTGCTAAATACTTGTAGTCTCTAAATACCATGAAGATAAAATATTAAAATTAAAACTTCAGTTAATATATTATGTTTTTCCAAATATTAATGGTTAGATTTTTCATTCGATACAATACCTGTAAAATTGAAATAAGTGAAAGAAAGTTGGGAAAAATTAAAGTATCACATCAGTTACAATCATTATTGCTAAATTGAAGCAGTAGATAATTATTATCTCTTAATTAACAAATTTTTCTGGTATTATGTTTTTAATTAAAAGTAAACTTAAATAATATATGAACATCAATACAATTTTAAGTTTCCAAAACAAAAAAAAATTAAAACAATATCAAAAATACATATTTTTAATTGTTTCGAGTGTTTCGTGTTGCATTTTTAGTAAGCACTTACACGTGCAAAATTTATAACCCTTTTTTTTAATTTTTGTTTTTTTTAACATCCTTTTTAGCATTTTTCCGAAAAAGTTTTAAAAAAAATTTGTTTATTAGTTTCACTCTGTCCGTCTGTTTACAAAACTTCTACACCGTTAAAGATTGAGAAAACAAAATTTAACCATGGGTACGTCTCATAAAAAAATTAATTTTGTGGAACAACTTTTTTATGTAGCCCCAGCGATTATGGAGCTACAGCCCCTCAAACATTGATATAAAGCCCCATTTTCAGATGTATATATCTCAGGCTCTGCGTAATAGTTTTACAATCAAGACCGCAAATTTTATTATCTCCATAAAGCAATATCAATATTATGCGATATTTTGTAATTTACTATTTAAATTTACCGTTATGTGAAAACCACATTTTGCATTAAATTTCTTTTTTCATAACTCCGGAACGCCTATTTCATATATAGGAACCTGAAATTTAAAGACAAGAAAGAACTTTTAGAATTACTATAAGTTCCCTTAGAAAATTTTTTTCCACCACCTTCTGTTTAAGAGCTATTAGGGCTTCTGAGCTTCTGTTTAAGAGCTAAATTTAAAATTCGCTATTTTTAGGCATCTGTAACTTAAAAACCTGTACAAATTTTTCTTCGCCAAGACATAAAAATTAAAGCTCCAATAATATATTTTTACATGTGTTAACGATTTTTCTTAGTTATATAAGGTTCCGCACTTACAGCCCCTCAAAATTCCAGAAAAGTCCTATTTTCACATTTTTTCTTATTACTTAAGAAACTTCTTAAATTTTAAATAAATTTTCAAATTTTTGTGCAAACCACAATTCTAAACATTTTGAAAATGCATTGTTTTTTGAAAATGTGCACTTTTAAAAATCGTTGGTTTACATTCTACCTTGTTTTTATCTATATTTTAGTAATTATAGTCTTAGGTGAATTCTATCTATAGATATGACATATATGTCTTGTGACACGATTTCAGAGATATTTTTCACATGATCAAAAAAAAAAACAACTAAAACAGTTGATGTTAGCTTTTGTTTTAATTTAATTTTTTTTTTTGTTTTACTTCAATATTTTTTTCATAGGATGACCTATTTGTTTTTTTTTTTTTTTGTTAAATGTGTAAAACAAATTCCTAAAAAAATAAAATAACCATCTGAAAACGTAAACTCAATTATTCATTTTTTTTTTGTGTTTTTTTTTTTAATAACTTTATTCACATGAGACTCAGATAAATTACAGTATGGAAGGATATGGTATATCTTTAACTAGCTCTTTACTAAGTCAATATAAAGATTTATTTTATGGTATAAGAATATTTTTGTTATTAATAAACAGAGCTGAAAAAATTTAAAAATTTTTTTTTACTTTTTGAAAAATGAACGTGAATAAATTATATTTTAAATGTTTAATGCAGCTCTTTTGTAAACTGAACTGGATGTTTGTTATCATGTGAAGTTTTCTATTCTATTTTTGATGCTGCTTCTGTCTACCACAAAACACATTAAGGTTAGACCTTATATTTGTTACACAAGTCCAATTTCATATGTTTCGTAGCCATGCCAATTGATTCCTGCTGATACATCTTCTTCTTTTAATTTTTTCTAGAACAATTAATTGAAGCAATTCAGATATGAATATTTTTTTATTTGGAGTTACGGGTTGGGAAGCTTGATAGAGATACAACCGTTTTGGTCGAGAGAATTAAAACGGTACTGTGATTACTTGCATGACACCGTTTGTTTCCAAAACTGAAACTAGTCAATGTAGACTAACCATCAATTTTTCGTTCACGTTATTAATAGTATAAGAGTAAATGTATAATGCAACAATTATTCTCTGATGAATTATGGATTTATATTAGATCACAGGACCCTAGTTTGTTTCAGTCTCCTAATAAAATTTTAATTGTCAATGAGTTGCATTACTTCCACATTGGAAGTGGTGGCCATGGGACAGATGAATTTTATGTTTGATTGCACAATTCTTAATTGCGTCTAATATAGTAGGGATTTTAAGGCCCCTATGAATATTGGTCTTGCGAACATATCAGGGAACGTTAACTATGTTTTGCAGTATCTTATTTTGTAACGTTTAAATAAATATAATATTAAGCTGTTTATTACAATCCCATAACTGAATATGGAGGTCAATATAAACATATTAAATTATTAATATAATTTATCAAAACTTTTACATTGTCTTTCAGGTCTGAGGTTTTTTACTATTAGAGAGATTAGTAAGAAACATACATTTGAACATTAGTCAAATATAGAAATTTAAATTGTTAATCATTGCAACTTGAGTCCTTAATTTTAGCAAAAAAAAAACCAAAAGAAATTGTTGTCACGTTTTTTGAAAAAAAAAAAATACACTCAGACCCCGATTTACACCTTTTCAATTTAAAACTTTTCGACGTTATTTTTTTTATTTTACGCTCTCTTTTCGATTTACACCCAATCTTATTGTCAATTATTTTTCAATTTAAGCTAATTTTTCATTTTACGTTATTTTTTTTTTCAATCAAAAATGAAAGTTACTGCTTTATCAATTTTCATTTCAATTTAAATTTTTTTTTTTTTATACCCATCAGTTCAGGAACGCATAATGGTCATAAATCGGGGTCAGAATGTAATTCAATAATTTTTAAAGTTTGTAGATCAGAAGCTATAACAAAATTCTCTAAATTTTAGAATATCATTTCAATACGTATATAAGTTTCCTAAACTTTTCTTTTCCTTGTATTTCCTTTAAAGCCGAGCCCCTTTATTGTAAGCAAACAGTGAAGGTACTTTTTATATTCTATAGACTACGACTGTTGGCGAGTTTGATGAATAAAAATGTATAAGATCAATGATTAGAATTGATGAAGCCTAGAATTTTTTTTTGAAGATGTTCCTAACCACTCTTAAGAATAAAAAGATTCTTCTACAATAGATATTGAATTCATTTTACGAATTCATGTCACTTTTTTTAAAACTCACTTTCATGTTCAATCTGGGCACTTTTCAATTATTATTTTAGTTATTAAAGATAACATTTGGCAGTATTTTTATTAATAACAAGTTTTTTTTTTATTTTCGACAGAGTCTTAAAAATAAAATTATTTTAAATTTATTTTCTGTCATTTTTCATTTATTTTTAATCCTTTCTTTTTCAAATAACTGTAAAAAATAACATCAGTACACAAATAAACATGAATATTTGATGACCATATTATATATATATATATATATAAGTATATAATTTTTTTTGAAATAATGTTTTACACTTATAATCTAGTACATTTATACATAATATACATATGACTGGAGTACATGTGCCCTTATATTGGGATGTGTGGATTACCTTGTTATGTTTCAATTGTTCGTTTTTTTTTTGTTCTCTTTTTTCAGTTTTTTATGTAATTTTTGTTCATTTTTTATCTTGTTTATTTATTGTAAAAATGTGATAACTAAATATTTTTAATTTTTGAGAAATTTGAAAAAAAAAAACCAAAACTAAAATCGTTTATTTTTTGATAACGAAATAAAGTTAAAGTTTTGAAGTCTAGCAACAATGTAGATTTCATTGTAGTGGTTAAGATACCGGCTTTTCATTTTGTGAAAATCAAATGAAAAACTTTAAATAATTCTTGTATAAGATATAGATGGCATACAAATAAAAATATTTATTTGTCTTAAATAATTTTGTGTAATTTGCTATTGCTGAGTACTTAACGTTCTAATGATTCTAGAACCTGAAGGTTATTCAAATATAAATAAAAAATGACTTAGAGAAAGCTCTATGCTGCTTACAGAAGTTTTTGTTTTTTATTGATAACAAAAATTTGTGTATATAACTAAAATTGTTCACAATTAGACTAACGAGCAGTTTAACTTTAACAATTCTTAAAACCATATTTACGTTTGATAGTAGGACTATAAATTTATGATATTAGGAGCACTAAAATATTTTGTTGTTGAGGTGCTATCCTTAGATTAGGTCAAGGCGTTTAACTCGTTTCAATCTTCTAGTAAGGTGTGCAATGTTGAGAATTTGATTTGCGTCAGTGTTGACGTGCTCTTGTAGTTTATGTGCATGTTTCCGTGCAAACCTTCTGATCTCCTAAGCAACATATTGTATTTTTAGGTCTTAATGTAGATTACTATTGCGCATTGGTGCATTGACCAAATTTCTTTTTACTTTGTTTTAAAATGCTTGTATTGTTTGTAAGTGGACAGATTTAGCGCAACCCCAGATCTAGATTCTATAAAGCCAGATCGGTTTTAATATAGATCAAAACTTTGTTGTACAATGATAGTTTAGATTTGCGACCTGTATTTTATTTCTAATTCACTTTTTTTTTATCTTAACGTGTCCTTTTCATTTAAGTCTGACGTTAACAAAACTTCTTATATATTTTGCTGTTAAAACTTGTATTACAATAGCTACATTTAAGTATACTGGTAATTGACTGAATATTCTGTGTGATGATTTTGTTTCATTCATTTTTATCTTGCACGTTTTAGCCCACTCATTCAGTAGGTTGTTTGACTTATATATAGAAGTTGAAAAGAAGGAAAAAGTGCTCCATTTCAATGCGAATTTAAAATATTTCAAAAATATAAAACTTAATTTATGACATTTTTATATTATATATTAACAATGTAACATTGGAAATTGTAGAATTTATTCGAACAATAAAAAACACTATTAATTTTTTTTTTTTTGTTTTCTAGTTTGTATATAACACTTCAATTATGTTTTAGAAAAGTATTGCCAACTATTTTCAGAGACAGTTTTTTGTATTCTATATATGTAGCCATATTTTCAACGTTTGTGTAAAGGTAGCCGAATTCTAAATTGCAAAACCACATTTTGCCTAATATCTTTTAACATTTCGTAAATTTCCATTTGGCATACTTAGTCATTTTGCAAATGGTTGTTTGGCTAAATGGGACACTTCACAGAGAGATTTCGTAAATTATAAATTTCGTATATCTTTAGCTTTACTTGACTTAAAGATTTCACAGCATTTCTCTCTTTGTATCATTACTTCTAAAATAAAAACATTTTCAGTACAATCTATTTTACTTGTCATTTCATAAAAATTATAAATATAATGCATTATGTTAAAGTGAAATTTTGAGAAATGAAAAATTAGGCCAAATTGCATAAGGCTAAATGAGAGTACTACAACGTAATCTAGAACTTATTAGCAACTTTATTTTACATTTAACGTAGAAATTATCATTAATTTCATTTAAATAAAAATATTTAGCAAAAAAATATTTCATTCAATTTTAAATAGTCTTAATAATCACTTTGGGTTATGTTATCTTAATTTTGCACTTTTTCAAAATTTAAAATTACATAGTAAATAAAATTTTTTTTTATTCTATTATTATTTTAACCATTTTTATTTTTATTTTTTTTTAGAACAAAAGTTTATTTTAATCTATAAGGAATAATATTTCAATGTTATAAAACCACTAATCTTAACGAATTAAAGTAATTCAACTATAGTTAAAAAAAAATGCAATACAGTAGGAACTTAAGGCTTTACAGACAGCAACGAATAAATGAAAAGAATATTTGAATAGAATGAGATACAGAGATATGAATACAGTGATATGAATACTTTTTATTTAATTACTTATGTCTGCACATACTAGAATATTTTTTAATTTGAAGTATTAAGTTAATTATTTTATTAATGTCAGTAGATTTTCAAACTTAAACAGTTTAATTCTATAATTCTATCAAAGTAATATTGTTTGCAAGTATTATTTTTGTTCAGTAATGATAAATATTATGATAAGGTAATGATATTACATTTTTTTTATTTATTAAAATATTAGGATATACTTCCGAATAGCTTTGGTGCTTCCAATAATTTTTTAATTTTACACACAATGGAGCTATTTTGGTTAAATGTCCAAGAATGTGTTATATACTACATAATGTTATAATCCACTGATAGCCTTAACTTTAATAATAGCTGCTGTAGTGATAGTGGGGTTGCCTTCAATTATTACCTAAAGTAGGAAAGTATTATATACGGCAGAGGAAATGCGAAATTTTTCGAATTAGGCCTTATTTCTCAACTGAATTGTGAAATAAGGCTTATTAAGTCTTTTCAATCTTAAAATATTGAAAATTTTAGAGTAACCAGATAGACATAAAAATTTCTAATTTTTCTTTAAATGTTCTCGTAAAGGTTTTCTTCTGAAAAAATATAACTTATGTACTTTATTGTACTTAAAATCGTATTCTAATTTACTACGATTAAATTTATTTTCTTAGTACAATTAATCACTGTTAGTAAATTTTCATCATGATCAGATTCAAACTTTCCATTATAGTTTTTATACTAGTTTTATTTAAAGTATTTCAAAGGAACAAATATACTGCAAAAGGAGTACTCCAAAAGGATATACTGCAAAGTTATATACTGCAAAAGGAGTACTAAAAGAACAAAAAATTCGAGCTCTCTGAATCAAGTTCAACTTACCAGAATCCTTCTTTTATGTCTAAAACACTGAAATATTTCATATCTTCTAATTTTAATGTTAAATCTTCTAAAGTAGAGATTTGAAATGGTTCTCTTACTACATTTACATTTAATTCTTTCAGATCTGAACATAATCTTACACTATGATTAGGTTTATCAACAACAACTAGATTATGAGGCCAATCGGTTTCTTTTGTAATCTTTTTTTTATAATTTTTTCGGAATATCTTTGCGGAAAACGATCTAATCATAAAAAAACTTCTTTATTGTTCTCTATAAATTTATTTTTTTCACTTTCATTGTTAACAATTTAAATCGAATTAAAAGGAGTAGATTTAATGATCATAATTTTTAAATATGTATTTTTAAGTTCAAGTAATGGCATGTAATTCAAGATTACAATAATAACATTTTCAATTTATATTGTATTTTTATAATTTATACTTCTAAATCAATGGCTCCCTCAGCACTCACAGTGAATCCACTATGTGATTTATTTTTTTTGTTATACTTCTTTCATTTCTATTATTTTCTGTTTATTGTTTTTAACCAATTCAGAAAACATAGTAGGTATACATCCACAAGTATACATATCAAAAGTATCCCAAATCTAATTTAAAATTTAGTAATTTAGTTAATAATAAAATATTTTAATTTTAACAACACAGAATATATTATTTTTTTTTTTTAAATTATATATGTATACTTAAAGTATCTATTACCAAACCATTTAATTCAAATTCTGAATCTTCATTGGTTGATTCATTTTCGGTTACCTCTAGATTATGTGCACATTTTTTGCATACTGTTGTAAAGTGATCTTTTTCTCTAAAACCTTTGTAAGTTTTTTCCTTAAGTTGGACACCGCTGAAATGGATGATTGTAGTCGCCTTTTGAACACAGGAAATGAAAATTTTCTGACTGTTGTTATTACTTTCTTGCTGTGGTCGATTTCTGTAACGAGTTTGTGTTTCTTAGTTAATTTCCTTACTTTGTCTAAGATTATGTGCCTGTTTATCAGTAAATTTCGCTACCCTGCATATTTATATTGTTTTACTCAGTGATAGATCTTCTGTTCTTAAAAGTTTTTTTTTTTTATGGTTTCGGCTATTAACGCTAATATCGATTCAGTCTCTAAGTATTTGATCTGCATTGTGTTCGGATGTATTTGAAAAAACACTTTTCTGAACATATTTGGTGATTTCAACTGGAAAACTTTCAAAGGATTCGTCATTTGTTGCTGACGTATTTGAAATAAAATCATATGTTACATAATTTTTTGTAAGTATGACGAATTATGAAATTATAGTGAAGTATTGTTAAAGTAACAATAAGAATTTAATTGAACATTATATTATATATGTATATATTGACATATGAGTCATAGTTAATATTTTTGAAATTGATCTTTTTATTTGTATAGGGTGCAGTTTTTTTTATACTGTTAAATAACTTCTTTTATTTTTGTGAGATTTGGAATTTGGATTGGGATAAGTGATTCAATTATCACTAAATTTTATAAACACTTTTTACACAAGAAAAAAGCAAAGACTGCGTTGTAGCTAAATTGGCGTATGTTACACCGGATTTAGCTTGTTATTACTATTTGGCTAATAGTGAAGAAGTCATCAAACAGTTGCCATATGCAATAGTATATAACATCATTCCTTTTAAGGAAAAATAGCATTTCAGAAAAAGGATGTATACATATGATACATTTTCTCCAACCCTCTCTTTAAAAATTATTGGAGATCTATGCAACATCTATGCATATTTTTCGAAAATAAAACTTCAAAATTAAAGTTACCTTGTATATTTTTACATATGCAGTAGATTTTTTTAATTATGTAGCGTTTCCTTAAAATGGAATAAAGTATCTTTTGATTAAACATAATGATCTTGTATATAAAATTGTAAGAAAAATTACAAATTTTTAAGCAAACCACAATTTTTTCCAAAACGATTTTATTATATTTTGAAAAATGTACGGATTTAAATATCTTTGGTTTTTACATACTGCCTTGTATGATATAAAATTAGACTTTTTTATGTATGACCTGATCGAGTTTTAATCGAAGTTTCAATGTATGATAGTCCTAAAATTAGTTTCATAAGGTGTTTGATTTCTGTTCCTTCCCATAAAGCAAATTAAAAAATATAATAATATTTAAAATCATTTATACCAAAGCATATAAAATATCCAAATTTAAATACTTAAAAAAAAAAAAAAAAATAGTCCATGATGCATAATTTTCTTTTGAAATCTTGTAAAAAAAAAACTATGAGATATATTAGTTTAGATAAATAAAATCTATTAATATTAAATATTTATGGGTATTAGAGAATTGAGGTACATAATGGATAGCAGTATCTAGGTGTAAAGATAGTTGTCTATCCCCCTACCAAACAACAACAGCAATATTAAAATTGATATATTTGAATCTCTACAGAAAAACATTATAATTGAAATAAAGGATTTTTTCTGGAATATATTAATTTGAAGTGTTTAAAAAATATTTAAATTAGTTTAAGTTTTAAATTTTTTGTTTTTTTTTGTTTTTAACTCTAAAATTTAATTTATAAGTTTCAAATCAATTTCGAAAAATAAATAAATCCATAAAAACAAAAGAAAATTGCAAAAGAATAATTTAATTTGGTGCAGAAAGTTTTAGAGTCTTAATTGCTTTTTTTCCAAAACAATAAAGTAAATTTTTACATTTTCATATATTTTTATTTATAATTCTATTTTTGGCACATTTTTTTTTTTTGGAAAAATGTTTTAAAAACTTTTGCATTTTAGTTTCATTCTATCCGTTTGTTCGTATGTTCATTTTTATACCGCTTAAAATTAAGTAATCAAATTTTAATTACGGCTACGTTTCATTAAAAAATTAATTTTGTTGAAGAAACTATTTTATGTAGTCCCACCCATTATGTGGAGCTACAGCTTCTCAAAACTTAAAGAAAATCCTATTTTCAAATATTTATATTTCCTACTTAAGATTTTTTCAATTTAAAAACATCAAACGTCAGAAAATTTTTTTAAGGTTTATACAAAAATATAAAATATTCAATTACATTTTCAGTTACATGATTTTATAATTACTAATTACTTTTAAAAAATGGGAAAGCATAAACCAAAATTTTAATATTTCAAGGTTCTGATTAAAACAATTAAAACCGTTCCGGAGATTTGGAAGAACCAAAAATATTTTAAAATGTAACTATATTATGTACTTAATTGCAAAACATATGTATTATGTATATGTATAATTTTTGTAATATAACTATCTATCAATGTCTAACGCTATAGTACTGCCATATCCTTTCTTTTCGTCAATTGATTTTTTTTTTTTATTGTAAACAAAAAATTCAAAAACTATTTATTTCTTCAACAATATTCCAGATATGTATTAAATGTATATGTCTTGTCAGCTAAAATTAACGAATAAAGGAGAAAAAAAAAAGAAGTGGATTATTATAAAAGTTTTAACTCATTCCAATGTAATTACTTCATTTCTAAAATTCTTAAAATATAACAAATTGAATATGCATTACGTGTGACATTAAATAATTTGTATTCAAGGGTTTTTTCTAAAAACTTTCTAAAAACTTTTTTCAAAGAATTTTTGAACGTGTTTTGAAATTTCTTAAGCACATTTTAATGTTTTTATAAACAGTTTTAATAATACAATTTTTTTTTTTTCAGTAACATTTTTCTTAAATAATATAATTACCGGGGCCTCGGTGGTCTAGTGGGTAAGGGCGTATAAAATGCGCTGTAAACACCGAGAGAGTGTGGGTTCGAATCCCACACACATCGTAAGAGTTATTCCCCCTTACGACATTTAGAGTCACGCCTGAACAGGAAAGACTGTGTAATTTCCTGTCCACATTTATGTGTCAAAGAAATGCATTAAAAAATATATATATATAATTACTGCAAATTGCATACTTTTAGGCGAGTTGAGTTTATAATATTATCTGTCCTGCAGTGTATTTATTTCTAGCTTTAAATAACTTATTTTATTTATAATTGACTAAGTTTTCATTTATTTTAATTTTAAAAAAAACTTTTTAGAATGAAAAAAAAAATTGTATAGTGAAAACCATAATACATATCCTTCCCTCATTCCATTTAATAAATATCTTATCTATAAGTGTCGTATACAAGATCATTCATATTTTAAGTTTTTCTAAAACCATTATGCTAAAAATATCACTAAATAGTTTTATTAAATATAGGTCATAGAATGATATATCATTAAAATTATTGCATATTGAATTATCCTTTTAAAAAGAAATTGTGAAATCATAATATCGATAATCGCCTCCATAATTCAACAAATTCTTTACATTTTTGTTCCTTAATTTTTTTTTGTTCCTGTAAAAAGTTTAGATGTTCCACTAAGTTAGTTGTTAATTTATTATTTGTATTTGACTAAACTTCTGTTTCTGTAATAATTAGGTTTACTAAGCAGTTGATTACTTGACTGTAGCTATTTCTGCGCCATCTATTATCTTATAATTTGGTATTGTTTTCCTTTTGCAAACCAGTTAAAATTCTGCATTTTATAAGTAGTAGAAATATCTACACCTTAAAATAAACCATCATACATATATCTTAATCACTTTCAAATAAAGTTAAAGTTTACATATGTATCTTCACTTTCATAATAGAAATTATGAAAAGAAGAAAATATAAAATACTTTTTTTTTATAGTTAATCTCTGTTGTCAAAATTCCGGTACCGGTAATCTATTCAACTTCTATATACTATATTATTTTTAAATTCCATTATTTATGCTATAGTAAAGCTTATTTTCTTTTCAAAATTGAAAATCTCATTTTCACATTCAACAAATTTTCTGCACAGAATGTTTATTTTTCGCTTGTTTCTATTTTGCTTTCCGCTTTAAAATTTTGTAATAATTGTTTTATCAATGTTCACATTATATATTTTAATATTTCCCTTGACTTATGTACTTTTGTCCGCCAGACTGAATTTAACTTGTATATAGGTACCCATACAAAGAAATTTAATTGTATCATTGTGTTACTATAATGGTACTTAAAATTTAATGTATTTTACTCTAAACTTTTTTAAACGAGAAAGAGTGTAGTAGAATAGGCTGTGTCAACTCTGGGATACCCGTATGGACGTAATATATTCTGCTTCCATAAAATCATCTTTTACAAAATTTCAGATGTTTTAGTACCGACGTTAAGTACCGACATATATTTATGTAAATTTTGGAGTTATATGGCAGCTAACCGGACCTATTGCACCAGTATAATTAAATTTTACAAAAGTTGTTGCCGTAAAACTTGATCATATTTTGTAAGATTTCAGATGCCTTGTTTTATTAGTTACGAAGATGTGCATTAACCTGCTGTTCTAGCACAACCAAATTTTACAGAAGTTGTTAGCATGCAATTCGACATTTTTCTACAAAATTTCTACGCCACCAATTTGGTATTGATTTTCTATTTTTAGCTCAGATACCTAGCTTCAATAGACACTGAGTTATTTTCATTTAAAAAGAGAAGTTTCATGACAGCTACTCGAATCCGCTGGTCGTAAATGCTGGATATAAATAGAGAAACTAATAATTCTGCAAAAGTGACGTAAAAAAATGTAATCCTCTTTCTTTATTTTTTGAGTTATCGTGCGGACAGACGGACGGACGTACATGGCTTAATCGACTCAGAATTCGATTTTGAGCCGTTTCATACATTTGAGAAGTTTCATACATTTGAGCCTATATCTAGCTCAATTCTTTTAGGGTGTCACAAACGTAATGGCAAATTTATTATACCCTTGAACATATGGGTATAAAAGAAGAAAAATTTTAAAATCTATTTTCCAGAGAATTTTCACATCGTAATATCATCTTTTTATTTAATAGTACCTTCTCTTTAAATTTCATCTAAATATTTTGGACTATCAATAAAGTACATAACTTTAGAAAAACAAATTTTACTTTAATGAACAAATATATTAATAAAGTTTATTTCAAGTCTAATGCTAATCGCAATTATTCAAGTTTTAGACTCCTGATCTTCTTAAGTCAATTAGATGTTTAAAATTTTGGAATTCCATCATTGATGCTCTAAAATTATTCCAATTCTGTCTGTCACTGAATTTATCAAATCTCTTCTTTTTGTATTGTCTATCTAATATCTAATATTAAATATTCACGATATTGTGCATTCATGTAATTCTTCTACTTTTTCAGTCAACGGATACCAGCGTATTATGGCGAATTACTGATATTAGCGTATAAATTTCTACGTATTATACTAAGAATAACATGTTTCCTAAAGAATTGTATTCATTACTATCCAGTCATTAAGTTCCATTTAATCTAATCAAATATCTATATTCAAGCACTGTATTTCTTTTATTGGTTATATTTACTGGTTGCCAAATTCAAAAATTGATTTTTCACATTTCTATATTGATTACACTTTTGTTTTACCTATAAGGATTCTTAGCATTTTGTAATTACCAAAAACTCTCCCCATCCACAACTATCATCTCTCTGATCATCTATATGCTTATTCGTATGATTATTTTAAGAATAGTACTCTCTTGTTTTTAGGAATTTATCATAGTCTTTTAAAATGAATATAGTCCAATCGACAAAGGGGTTCATCAAAAAATTGTGATCTTAAAAAAAAAAGAAATTGCCGGTTAATAAAAATTAACGTTTGAAAATTGAAAAAAAATTAAAATACCTACGGTATAAAAAATCTGTCCTTTTTCCAAGAATTTAATAAATTTTACCAAATAATAAGTTCTTTTTTTTTTTTATATATATAAAATTTAAAACAAATCTTTGAAAAAGAATTTTTTAATATTCTTCTAATAGGCAAACCAATAACAAGCTTATAACAAAAAAAGTGTAATCTTTGAATTAGATTTAAAAAGATTGTTATAACAGTAATATTGATTATTTTTTAGTTTTTGAGACTTAATAGTAATATTGATATCAAAAACCGTACTAACGATAGAATAACGTACTAGTCTTTGATTAACCGCGTGATGCTCTCGAATACGCATCTCGGGTCAATAATGAGCGGCAATAGAATTTGATATTTTTATGCGATTATAGACATTTTCCATATTACATCGTTTAAAAGATAAATAATGCATTAAACTGTAGGTTAATGTAGGTTGTCTCCATTTTCAAATATTTAAGACTGTAAAAATAAAATAAAAATCCCAAAATATGTGGCCATTGAAACTACAAATGCTTGAAAAACATATTGTAAAGTTTAATTTCAAATACAATTTAAAAAAATATTTTAAGATACTGATTTTTTTTTTTTTATTAAAATCTAGTAATAAATAACAAAGATTTATTAGAAAAATTTAAGATTATATACTGAGTAAACGAAATTTGACCTTTTTAAGAAATAAATGTTTCTTATGAGAAGATAATAATATCCTTCGCTTGTATATATTTTCTTTTTAAATTCTCATTAAATTCAAGTACTTTAAAGTAGTTTAAAAAAGAAACATGGTTTCCTACTATCTAATATAAAACGAAAAAAAAAAAAAAAATTTTTCCGTCGTCACTATTAACTTCAACAAATTGTGGTTATGTATTATATGTATCGTCCCTTCCATATAATGACAGGAAGTATTTAAAAAAAAAAATAACATAATGAAATTATATGTCATTAATTTAAAATAAAATAAACATATTTATATATAAAAACTCAATCTGAATGGGGGAGCAGAATTAAGTCAAAAATATGAATGAAATAAAAATAATATTTTAAAACTATAGTATTTGTTTTATGATTTCAATATGTATAGTGCTTGTAATGATATACTCCTGATTTTTTAGCATATTTTTAAATGCTCTTATCATTTATATCAGCTCCAATTTAAATGTAACCTTAAAGCCATTTAGTAATTTTCTTTTCAACATTTATAATGAAGATAATAGGGGCTCCGGTGGCCTAGTGGGTAAGAGCGTACAAAATACGCTCTAAACACCAAAGAATTGTGGGCTCGAATCCCACATACGTCGTAAAAGTAATTCCCCCTTACGACATGTACAGCCACGCCTGAAAAAGAAAGGCTGTGTAATTTTCTTGTTACATTTATCTGGCAGCGAAATGCACTAAAAAAAAAAATTAAGATAATAATACAATTCTTTCCTTAAAGTGAAACAAATACAATAGCTTTTATCATTCAAATTTTCCAGATGAAAATTCCAATAAAATTGATTTATTAAATTCACCTCAGTTTAATAATAGTGAGTGATAATTTAAAATTTTAGATTTTGGAACTTTTAGGATATATATTATTATTTTGAGCTTTGCATTATAGGATAGGTTATTGTACTCGATTTTTTTCAATGTTTAATACTCAATTGAATAATATTAGAAAAATAATAATAAGATTAACTTATTAAAAGTTCTACAATATTTTTTAAAATTATATTATAGATTAAAAATATTTCTGTTACGATTATTCAATCGTTGAGTATAACTTGTGTTAAGCTAAAATTGATACAATGTTGTATTAATGAGATGTTGTTAAAATACACAATACGCAATATATTTTTTTTTTTAATGCATTTCTATGCCACATAAATGTGGACAGGAAATTACACAGCCTTTCTTGTTCAGGCTTGGCTGTCTTAAGGGAGAATAATGTCGTAATGTCGTAAGGGGAAATATCTCTTACAACGTGTGTGGGATTCGAACCCACACTCTCTCGGTGTTTTACAGCGTATTTGATACGCTCTTACCCACTAGGCCACCGAGGTCTTCAAATACGCAATATGATTATAATAATTTTATTTCTTGCCTGCCTCGATGATATATTGCGCATACAGTTTTTTAAAACTAATCTGGTTCCGATGCAGAGTTTTACCGTTTTGATGTTCCGTAATAAAGTGATTGGTGAAACAATTTTGACATGTAAAATATGCGGTGTTAGTCCTGGTAAATCCAATATATTCAAAAATTCTTTCACTTAACCAATGATGGTTTTTGTAGTTGTCACAAAAATTTAAAAACAAAACATTAAAATTATTGAAATTTTTTTTTTAAATATATATATTTATCAATTAAATGGTTTTTTAAAGTTTCACTTTAAAGTAATAGTTGATTATTACAAAGTCTGGTAAATTAAAAATAAATTACAATAAATGTGAAATTGTCCTTCTTCGATAATTATATAGGTGCATATAAAAATCTTGACTGTAATTTAAAAGAACAGTGGGAGAAATTTAAAATTAAAAGCCCTAGAAATGACATCCTACCAAAGCAAAAGTCGATTAAATATCTTGGATCCCACCTTAATTATAATCTTAATCTTAATTACTTTAATCATATCAAAGAGACATTCTTCAAAGGTAATTAAATAAAGCTAATGGCGTAAAACAAACCATTTATTACAGAAAAATAAACAAGAGAGTTAAAATCATCATCTATCAAGCTTTCATCAGAGCTAAATTAACTAATTTGCTATAACATAAGCGTCAGCCTGATGGGAAAAATCAAAAAATTTGAAATAAAGTACACGAGAGTGTAAGTATTGATGAAACTAGGAAATCAGAAACTAATTTTATATACATATTTTTCTAACAAATATATATAAAGAAAATCAAAATGGAAACAAATCGATAACTTCATAATTAAATTGATCCGAAAGCATTTAGGCAGAACGATTAACCCTCCTGGTAATATAGTTTAATATCGCACATATTCTATCATAACTAGGAGTGTATACATAAAACAAAAGTTTTATAGCACCCGAACATTTCGTCTTAAAAAGGATTTTATACAAAACCAAAGCCATGTTCCAGTACTATTTCATTATAGTAGAAGATACACAAAAATGGAATTTGATCCATGTAGTGTTGATATTGGAAACTTAAAATTTGACACTAATATCCTCATTAAGCACATTTTTAACTACAGTTACCTATTATTGTTGGTTTAAAAAAATTTTTTGTGTGATTTAGTAATTAATAGGTACATATTATCGATATTTCAGTTATAAACATAATTTTTAAGAATATTTTTCAACCAAAGTATCAAATATTTTCCATATTTAAAAAAAAAAAAGTACATTCACAAATCCCCAATCATAAAATTAAACCATCGAACTAAAGTCAAAACAAGGACGAAAATAATACTCATAAAATTTCCATTTTAAAATTATAAGATATTACTTTTAAATTAGAATTCATGACTTTTATTATACACTCAATGTTTAACAAATCATTCGATTCGATTTGTTTGCATATAATAGGGGGCAATCGGTAAATACAATGAACATTAAATTAAACTTTTACCTTTAGAAAATGTTTTTTTTTATAGGAATTCATGAAAATTTACAAAATTTAAAAAACTTTAAGTACCTTAAAAAATTATTTTCTATGTTTTTCTTTAAAAAAATCAACACCAACTTGCAAATATCAGAAAAAGAAATACGACTCCTTCTATTCAAAACTTAAAACTTTTATTAAGAAAAAATGTAAAACTCTCTAAAATACTACTATATTTTTTTTCCTTTACCACTCCTATAAGGAGCATAGAGCATCCACTAAGTCATTTATTATTCATATTTGACTAACCTTCAGTTTCGGGAATCATTAATTTCAACTTAGCCGTTGATTACTCGGCTGGTACTATTGTACAAGACTATAAGAAATTTTTTTTTTAATTTCTACGCCATCTATTATCTTATACAAAAATTATGTTTTAGTTTTATTTTATTATATGTCATATTACAATATGACATTAATTATAATTTATACTTATCTTTATATAATTATATTTTAGTAAGAAAAATCTATTATAAGAGAAATCTATATTATTTTTTATTAATCTATATGACCCAGCCGAGATTTAAGCCCGAGAGTCTTAATCATTACACCTTAAGGCCGGTTTCTTAATCACTACACCATTGGCTGGATGCAAATATTAAATAAATTGGCTGGAAAATACAAATATAAATAAAATAATTAAGAAATAAAGATGAATATACACAACAACGACAGCACAGAAACAAGAAATAAGTCACACTCGATATAAGAATCATTTAATAGACGTTGAAGCCTACTTGAAGCTTAAAAAATCCAAAAAATTATGCGGTTTTTAATAATATCTTAAATTTCTTAATAATATTTATATAAATTTATTTGAAAATATCCTAAATTCAAAAATTTCAATTAAAATAGCGTGAAAAATAGCAATTTTATTGAAGAATAAAGTTTCACAGTATACATTGAAGTAAATAAAAGTATAAAGACACTTTAGAAAAGTTATGTAATGTAAGGAGCTTTACAAATCGAAGAAAAAAGAAAACAAAAAAAAATAATTTATTTAAAAATAGGATTACCCAAATAATTTCAATAAAATTAAATGAAAAAATATCGAAATTTCATATCGGAATTCTTTTACAACTTAACACCACTTGAAAAATTTTAAAAAAATTGACTTTGAATATCTATACATACACCTAAACACAGTTGAAAGAAAATTAATATTAATATGTTTTCATTTCTTCAGTTTTTTTTTAGATGAAAATGAATCGATGAAAAATGACGTCAGTCACCTAGAGGAACTGTACATTTTTTCCAGGTAGAAAGTGTTGCATTTAAATCAACCAATATCAGCCTTCTTTAGAACCAAACTTTAAGATAAAACCTTTATTACAATAACGTACAGTACAGAGGGATGTCTGCATGGTTATGTTAACCTATCTTAACAGTTCTATGGTGTAAGAATGAGTACCTATCGTTCTGCTGCGTTTTTTGTTTCTCGTTAAGAACTTGAGGAATCAAATGTTTTATTTTTTTAGAACTAGTGTATTCCTATGTTTTATTTTTTTAGAACTAGTGTATTCCTATAAAAGGTATCTATAAAATAAGGTCAATGATCCAACTGTAGTTTAAAGCTTGGATCGTTAATAAAACTAATAACTGTATTTTGTACATTATGAGGATGAATTAATGCACCTTCCTTTTCAGCCTAATGTACTTTTTTCGGAGAGTTTCCGTATATAAAATAAATTTTATATTTCTTTGAACACATGTAATTTATGAGTCATCATATTAAGAGATTACACAAATCCTTAATATTTATATATAATCCATCCACTATGTTTTTTTTTAGCAATATATTTAACATTGTGTAAATATAAATGGTCCCATGATCTAAAAATATGTATTTTGCATCCAACTGTATATATATATATAAGTGTTAATATTGTATACATTTACATATCAATAGATATCAAACCATAAAATTTATTCTCATTCATGTATAGGATAATGTGAGTCTGTCAAATTGTATTCATACAAAGCTGGAATTTTTTTTTTAACAATCCACAAATCAGTTTATATCTTGCCATGTTTTTTATATTAATTTTTTTAATGTAGTTTTTTTTTTTTTATTGTTGTAGTTTTTATATTTTCTTCCATTTTCCCTTATTGCAAAAATAAAATTGAAAATGCGCGAAATTCACGAGGATTTTATTTATATTTTATTTATGTGCTATCAGGTGTTTCTAATATGTGCAAACAAAATGTTACTCAAAATTTGAGAAAGTGAAAAAAGAATAGGAAGGAAAAGAAGGAAATACTTATAATAACTCAGACACAAAATAATAATAAAAAAAAAAACTTTTTATATTTCGTTGATAAAAGTCATAGAATTATTCATCCAGTCATCCAAATACATTGAAAATTTTTTAAAAATTTAAGAATGTAATCAGAAGCGGCGTATTTTATTTATTTATATGTTACATTTACTAAATAAATAAAAATTATTGTAAAAACATTTTATTGTACTGAACTACAATAGGGTATTATAGATTAATACCATTTTACATCACAATTGTTCCTTAAAATTGAGGACGATTATATTTTGAACTTACAAAAGTTTAGGCATTTTGGTTTACTATATTTCTTTGAATCTTAAACTAATTTTTATTCCTTAACAAAATTTTTCGCCAAACAAATTTTTCGTACAACAATTCTCAAGGTTCTTCAATCTATTGTTTGGTTAAAAGGAGAGGTGGTGTTTAGTCGATTAAAGTGTCACACTTTAACAGAGGAATTATTCTGCTTCTCTATAGCATCTATCTATAATTCACAGTTAACATCGCAAAAAGTGAATTAATAATTTGTTTAGATTCATCTTGAATAAGGAAAATTTTAAATCGAAAAATCACCAACTTTTACATTGAGCATATATTGGATGGTAATAAGTTCCACATTTTTGCAATTCTGACAACAAACGAATTGCTATATTCAGTAGAATACTAAATAGGTATCCGCAGATAGTGGGAATTATTAATTGCAGACCCTCTGCTGTTGTACATTAGAATAGTTTGAGAGAAGGAATGAAGGATTTAATTAAAAAAGAACAACGTGTTCCAATGTGAGGACGGATGTCAAGAGATATGAGAAAATTAGTCTCGATGGGGTTATCAATGAAACGAATAGCGTGTTTTTAAACTGGATCGAGGTAATTCAAAGAAGTAAATGAGGCTCTAATCCATATATATGAATTGGATTCCATCTTATAGATAGTATATAAGCTTTATATATATTAATAAGATACCTAAAAAAGAAATATAATCTGCATCCAAAGAAAAAACCCAAAAATTTGGCATCACTTTAGGCTATATCAAAAAAACTGATACTTCCATTCGTTTCACGATTTCTTCTTAGAATCTCAGAATTCAGTTGTAATAGTTTTTTTTTTTTTTAAGGATAACTAATAGCGGGTTTTGGTGCTTTTAAACTTCAATTTGTAGTTTAACCAATTTTCAAGATGAACAAGGACGAAATGAGATCTTATAGCTTAAGATGTATATTTAAAATTTAATTTTATAAAAAACTTTGTTCGAAATAAAGTTAACTAACCAAAATGAAAATTCTATTTTAGCATGTTTTTTAATGTTAATGTTCAAACAAATAAAATAGAATAGAAAAGAAAATCTCCTAAAATATTACTTTAAATATTGATGAGATTCACTCCTAATAAAGTTCGCGCTTTAAATAAATGATAATAATATGTATATTATGTATAAGTGAAGCAAACTTTCTATATTCTTTGTTTAATAAATTTTAGAAAGCATTTGCATGTCACTTAATTCTGACAACCTATACTCTATATATAAAGTTCAATTTTTTTTTCTCTTTTATTTTGCTTTAATTTTTTTTTATAAATTAAATAAATACAGGCAAATAAATAGACTTTATGATAATAATATATTATATGTATAAAAGTAATGAAATATTATAAAAATGATTTTAAAGGAAAATAAAAAAAATTTAACTACAAAATAAGAATTTTATTTTTAAATAAATTTTACATTTTAGAGTAATTTTAAAATCATTTTATTATACCCTACCCCTAAAGTATAGGATATATTAACTTTGGAGTTTGTATCCAACAAAAGTAAGCGAGTTAGATATGGATATATATATATATTTTGAATCAGGATCACCTCCTGAGTCAATTTAAGTATGTCCGCCCGTCCGTCCGTTCGCATGATAACTCAAAAACTAGTAAAGCTATCTTGATGAAATTTATATAGTGTGTTACTAATTACGAAAGGAAGACTAAGATCTGGACAAAATCGGTCCATTTATTCGGATTCTAAAAGATTCCGAGTGATTCTGGAGCAAACGGAATTATCTCCAAAATCAACAAAGATAGAATTTTTAAATTTGGTGCAATGGTGTTCTTTCATGTTTGATTTAAGTCTCTGAAATTTGAGAGGATTTGGGCCATTGGTTCAAATTTGAAAGGATTTAGCCATGGGTTCGGATTTTGGACGCTTCCGGACGACCCTAGAACAAACGAATATATCTCTATAACCAACAAAGATAGAATATTTATTTTTAGTACAAGGGTGTTCTGTTATGTTTCATTTTCTGTAAAATTGGAAACTGACATTTAAGAGAATTTGGACCATGGGTTCGTATTATGGAAACTTCCAAACGAGCACAAAAGCAAACGAGCATATCTCCAACAAAAGTAGAACCTTTAAATTTAGTAGAATGATGTTCGGCCATGTTTTCTTTATGTCCCGGTTCAAGCAGCTGCCAAAAAACGTATGAATTTTTAATTTAATTGGAATTATTCAGGTGTAGGGTATTAATAAGTCGGTTGCATCGGCTTACTGTTACATTTACTTGTTTTATTTTAAATTTATAAAATTTTGCAATCGGCACTTTAACGTAACATTTTGTAAAAATTATTCAGGAAAAGAAATTTATATTTTTTTTAATCTTTAGATAAAAAGGATTTTTCACAATACAATTATTTGCTTTTCAATGCTATACTAATTTCGTCATGTTAACTGTCTTCATATTAATTTATATATGATACGATGTGATGTTCAAAATAATACAAGTTCGAATATTTCAGTTTTTAAAATTAAAAATTATAATTAATTGAAAAATAAAAAAAAGTTTGTATAAACATGAACGGAAACAAATAAATAAATAAGGAATAAAAATAAAGTTTAAGTATTCACATCTATATCCTAAACTAATTTTATCCTACCTAAATCTTCAAAGTATTTTTTTTTTTTTGTTTTTTATATTAAATATAACTAAGGTACCAAGACTAATCCTTAAAAAGTATTAAGATTGTATTAGAACATACCATACCATTTAAGATTTACTCCAGTTTTCTCAAAGATCACCAAATGCACATAGAATTCCGTCACAAAAATTTGCAAAATATTTAGAAACTTATCTAAACAGGTTGTTCTTTTGTTATTTCCCATAACTCTTTATAGCTAATTCTTCTCGGCCAGAAGATTTTGCAGATAGATCTTAAGCATGATTTAGGAATACCAGGATTATTTTTCTTAATGTTTTAATAATGTTTTCTGGTTTGTGTGCCAGGTTTCACTGGCATATAGTAGTGTGAACTTTACACAGGCGTTGAATGTCCTTAATTTTGTACTTCTCGCTAAATGGGAAGATCTCCATATTGGCCATAATCTTGCGAAATTTTGTTACCCAAAACCTAGCCGATTGCCGTTCTAGCTTGTTTTATTCTATTTGTGATGTTTTCTTCACAACCACGTTTGGTAAAGATTATGCTGCCTAGGTAATTGAAATGCAATACATCTTCAATTATTGTATTATTTATCACGAAGTTATTATTACTGATTTAGTTTTTCTTGTATTAACCACTGATCCAACAGTTTTCGCTTTTTCACCGAGTACGTTAATTTTGGTCTGCATATGTCTATATGACTGAGCTAGTATGGTTATATCATCGACTAAGGCACAATATACCGCTATGCAGTATAATTGTTTTGATGTTATTGTATAGCTGTGTTTAATCAACCTAATTATTTTGCTTAGTATTTTTCTCTTTATTAGTAGTGCTTTCCATATAGCTTCTCGTTTGAATGCATCAATCGCTCTTTCGAAGTCAATGAAAATTATGTACAGTGGAGCTTTCCATTCATTTGATTGTTTCCCAATTAATCTTAAAATGTTTGTTTGTTGTATGCATCCTCAAATTTTTCTGAAACCTGCCTGTTCTTTCCTTATTCCTTCATCCATTTTTTCTTCTATTCTTGGCCAGTACTTCATTTATGGTATTTTGAGTTGTTATACATCGCCAGTTCTTACACTCTTTTAGGTCTCCTTTCTTCGGTAGTTTGACTATAGTCAAATATAAAAGCTACTAAAGCTTTCATGATGGCAAAGAAATTATTCTACTAAAAATATTTAATTACAAAAGTAAAATTAACTGAATATTCATCATTTATAAGATAGGATTGATATATTAGATGATCTGGTACAATATTAATATTTTTTTGACAAAGAAACTGAAGAATGGTTACTCAAATAAATCTATATATACAGCTCAAATGTTGATTCTCTCCAAGAACCGTAATTTTCCATAAGATATGAAGGGGTTCTTGGCAAAAATGTTGCTAATTGAAACGGGAATTCATGTGCAGATGTAATACCTTCACAGAACAGCTTCCAAGAATCACTCATGGATTTCCTAATAAGGTATTTAAGCTCTTTCAAACTTCTTTTATAAAATTCTTATTCTACTGAGGAGTTTCCATATTTTGCTTTATTATGGAGTCTACGGATTTCCACTTTTTGGCATGGATTTCTTGATTCCACCATAAAGGGTAATGCTCAACATTTTACATATTCAACATAAGAGACAGCTTTCTCGATCTCCTCTATAAAGAGTAGTCTAGGTGAACTGAGTTTTGAAAAAATGTTAATCACAATTTCTTTGAACTTTGTCTAGTACACTTTTTTCGGATTTATAAATTCTTTTTGCTCCTCCTTACTCCGGACATTAATCTGAAATGTTATCAGGCTGTGATCTGATAAAAAGTTTTTTCCTGATACCTACCAGTTATATCAACTGCTAGAGAGTCGCCTGATATCCAGAGTTCGGATTTTAGTAACTAGATCCCCCTTTATGCATTCATCCATCGACATATGCTGTTCCACCATATATTGTATTGTGGGGTTTGTTGGAGTAAAAAATCTGTCTTTCTGTTTATTTATTTGATGTCTCGATTTAAATTACTAATATTTAACATTAATCCAGGTTTCAATCCAAGGTCTTCAAATGAAATGTTCGATGATGTAACCATAATAGATTATTGAATTGAAATAAAAAAAGAACACTTAAACAGAATTGGGAAATGCTATATTGAATTACAAAATAAGTTTGAGAGTATCCCATCTGAAATTCTATAAAAAAATTTAAAATATGCTATTGTTTTTTGATTTTTTTTTTTTTTTTAAGTTTAGAAATATGAATAAAACGAAAAAAATAAGAAATTACCATAACAAACATGTATGTAAAAAATTTATCAATTAAATTTATCAACATGTATATAAAACATAAAACTTACATATTTGTATACACAAAATTTTATTCATCAATTCAAGTTAAAATTTCCCATTAGAAACGTTTCTTTTTAGGATACAGAGAATTTCAAAATGTTCAATTTTTCCAAAACGTTTTCAAAGTTCCATTTTTTCGTCTATGTATAAATCTTAGAAAATGATTATATTTATATATAGGGCAAAATAAATCAATACAAAAACCAATAATAAAAAGTTAGTTGTAATAGATGCCTCAATCTACTAAATTCTTCTTATGTACCTTTGCATTCAAATTTAATTTTTTTTTTAAATAAAATCAAATAAAATTGAAAAGATTTTCTACAACACCTTTATTTTAAAATTTAAAATAAGAAAATTTTAATTTATTCTAAACATCTTAGATCATTAAAAATTCTAGGTTGAAATATAACTTTTAATCAAGGATATTAAATGTAAATAATAGATTTCAGATTTTTTAAATTTTTTTAAGCACTTTTAGTATAGATATTAAACCCCTTTATTTTCTTATCTTGATTCTTTGTTTGTAGGTATATTATATGTATATATATTTTTTTTTACATTATTTTACATATATATTAAGGTATTTTCTCATCTACACCAACCATTTACTAATATTTAAATCATTTTTTATATCTAAACATAGCATCTAAATTATTTCATATTATAAAAAATTAAAAACCCTTAAAGAAAAAAAAATCATAAATTCCACAATATCCTTTTTATTTCATATCCTATAATATCCCTACATTTTTGCTTAATGTTGTTATTGTTATTGTCTAAAATACACCATAAAAAATAAAACAAGTGATGAAAAATTTACCATCATATCCTTGATTCAGAAATTTTAATTTGAAAAATGAACATCATTATTAATAATATGGAAAAATAATTTTGAACATTTATATTGAATTTTATATATAGGCAGAATCTCTTTTATATAGGGGCATCACAAATATTTAGAATTTTTTAGTTCCTGAAATATTCAAAGTAGGTATTTTAAATATTTACACATAATTCAAAAGGTGGTGTTCCGCTTTTTTTTTTTTTTGGTTTTTTTTTATTATTAAAAAAAATAAATTATAGAATCTTTTAAAATTTTCTTTCTTTTCACATTAAGGTGAGATATTAAAGATGATACCAAATAAATCATCTGCATATATCCTTTTAGTTAAATCATCTCTATACAATAACAGGAAAATAACAAGTGAAAACAAAATTTTGCAAAAAACTAAAGGATATATGCAAATGAAATTCTAAAACGGATTATTTAACCTTTTAATTTTTTGCACATTCGTGCTGATATTTATATTGCGTCATTCTGTATTGGTACTAAACAATTTCAGTAACTTTAGAATGCAAAAAATTTACTGAAATAACTATATAAAAAATGAAAAAGATGTTAAATATTATTTTGTCATTACTAATACAGAAAGATAATAAATTTATTTTTTAACTTACCAACAAAATATATTAAAGTATTATAAAATAGAAAATGGATTTTAAATGTTTATGTTACTATTATAGGATATTCATATAATAAATAAGTGAATTAAAATATATAAATCAAAACTGCTTAAGATTTTCTACTTTGGATCATGCATTTGTTTAATGAAGTTGTCATCTATTTAAAAATAAAATTATTATTACAGAACAATGCAAAGTATAATAAGAGCAATTCATTGAATAAATCGTATCAATGTCAATGCTCTCTACACTGACCTTCTGGCTTAGTAGGTTATCTTTATATGTTTTACAAATATCTGATAAAAGGGGGAACTTGTTCTGACGAAATAAAAAGTTTAATACCTCAACTCAAAGTTTTCCAAAGAGAAACGCTCAGAGAAACGCTCACACCTCACCTACGTAGTTCAAATTCCTATATTGTAAAATTCAGCATATTATGGCAATTTGTTTGTGATTCCAATATTGTTAGTGATTCGAATTACAATTTTTTTATGGGGCCTCGGTGGACTAGTGGGTTAGAGCATATAAAATACTCTGTAAACACCGAGGAAATGTTGGTTCGAATCCCACACATGTCGTAAGAATAATTCCACCTTGCGACATTTACAGCCACGCCTGAAAAGGAAAGTCTGTGTAATTTCCTTGTCACATTTATGTGGCAAAGAAATGCCCTAAAAAAAATAAGAATTTTTTTTTGTGATTCGAATCTAATATTGCGAATTTGAAAGCATCTTCTACCTCATATGTTCCTTAAAATTGAAGTTGATTAAATTTTTCATTTACATTTACGCAGATTTAAGGAGAACATCAACATCTTTATCGTTTGTCATATTCCTGCAAACCTTAAATATTTTTTTTACTCCATAGCCGAATTTCTCTTGCCCAAACAGTACAATAGTACTGAAGATCTCTTAACCTATTGTTTGGTCAATAAGAAAGGTGATTTTAAGTGGATTAAAGCCGCACACATTGATAGAGGAGTCGTTCTTGTACCGCTTCTCTTGATGATTCGCATCTATACTACCGTAAAAAAAAAGATTATTTTTACTTTCTCCAAAAGTTGTTTTGATCTATAAACAGCACGCCAATGCAGACCTTCATAATCTATTCCACGTCTTATTAAGAAATTATGTATAAGCATGATTAAAAGAAGAAATATAGAAAATACATTTTGATCAAATTACTATTCTATTAGTATATATACTACAACATATTCTATGTAAATATTAGTAACTAGCAGAGTACCCGGCGTTGCCCGGAGTATTTTATTGGCTTTATGAAATAAAAATTATTAACTTTTGTTTCTGCGTTAATATAATTTAATTAATATTGTTAACTTATTACCATGCATTTACAGATGCTGGTAGTTTATATTATATTTTTTATTAGATTTAGTTAAATTGAATAAACAGAGTCAAGAATTAAAGACAATTCTTCTACAAAAAATTTTTAAAGGAATCAATAATCTATTGAGTACACAATTACGGCGAAGTGAATCTCCACAATATATTCGTTAATACCGAAACATAAAATTTCATTTCAATTATAAAAGACCATAATGTAATACATTTTTTTTCGTAAATAATGTCACTTCATGCTTTTGTGAATTATCCTTTTAAGCACATTTTGAAAAATTTGCCATTAGGTTCGCTCTAGCCCTCCGTCTGTTTACAAAACTTATATATTCGTTAATATTCGTTAATACCGAAACATAAAATCATATTTAAATTATAAAAGACCATAATGTAATCAATTTTTTTTATAAGTAATGTCACTTCATGTTTTGGAGAATTATCCTTTTAACCACATTTTGAAAAATTTGTTATTAAGTTCGCTCTGTGCCTCCGTCTGTTAAAACTTATATACTGTTTAATAAAGAGCAATGAAATATTAACTATGCATAGGTCTCTTAAAAGAGTAATGTTATAAAACAACTTTTTTATGTACCCTCATCGTTGGAGATCCTACAGCACCGACAGCTCTTCAAATTTTGAAAAAACTTCTTTTTAAATGCGTACATTTCAGGTTCTGTTTAACATATTTTCAATATAAAAAATACATGATTGTTTTTTCCATTTATAAATAAAACAGAATTTTTTTACCTTTAGTTTTTCTAATTATGTTTCCAAATTGATTGGCTAAAAATATGTGTAAAAATTGTATATGGATAAGAATGTAAGGTTTTCTGTTCTTTAAATATGTATGTACTCATTTCTGATAAAATGCTGTACAGAAATATGAATATGTTTTCTAATTTGATTGATTAAGTTTATAGTATTTTTAAATATACGGATATTATACATACTATATGTACATATTTCAATGATATTTTATGGGAAACATGTTATACACATGCATCTTATATAGGTAGATCACATGTAAAGACCACATGTAAGTAATGCATTTCTGAATGATGGCATGATGATTGTCTAATGTAGGAGATTGTTTCTGTTTTTTAACAACGGCCGAAAATGTTATGTTGTTAAAACTTAAACACAGTATTCTTAAGATACTGAATAAGGTTACTTTAATTACTGTTCTATATTAGAAATTTGTATTGAAAGGTTTTTATGGAATATTAGAAACAGTATATAGATAAAAGTAAAGAGTGTTGGAAATATCTTTTTAATAATAATAACAATACACAAAATTAGACAAAATATTATTAATAAGTGCTCGTGCGGAAATGAGTTAAGAAACATTTTGTCACAGCCTTTATTTAGAACCATAAATTCATCCTGCCAAATTAGACAGAAATTAGAAACAAAATTTTTTTTTTTGATAGTCTATCGTGTCGAAATGTATTAATGTATCACAACAAAATTTATTGAATGAGTTTGTGTGCCAAAGTGCAATACTTGTACAAATTTTCAATTGATCAAATCGCTTAAGCACAACAACAAAAAATGAGAATTTCATGGCCTGAAGCCTGATGGATTAATGTATTGTAACAAAATCAACTCAGAAAGCTTTTGTTATAAAGACCTACACTTTTGTAAATTTTCAACTCAATTGGTAAAACCGTTTAAGTGCGACAACAAAGAAATTAAAACATTTTATTAAGCCCTGGTGCCGAAACGGGTTAATGATTCGTAACCAAATCTCCTCAGTGAGCTCCTGTGGTAAAGAGCTACACTTTGGTAAGTTTTCAATTCAATTGGAAAAACCGTTTAAGCGCGACAACAAAGAAATTGAAAAACTTCATTGAGTCCTGGTGCCAAAACGGGTTAATGGATCGTAACCAAATCAACTCAGTAAGCTCCTGTGGTAAAGAGCTACACTTTGATAAATTTTTAACTCAATTGGTCAAACAGTTTAAGTGCGACAACTAAGTAAATTACAAAACTTCACTGACCCCTGGTGCCGAAACGGGTTAATGGATCGAAACCAAATCAACTCAGTGAGCTCCTGTAAAGAGCTACACTATTGTAAAATTTCAACTCAATTGGTCAAACCGTTTTAGCAGGACAACAGAAAAATTTAATGAACTTTTTTCGGCTCTCGTGCCTAAACGGGTTACCGGATCTTCATAAAAATTTGTCACAGGCTTTTTTTCAGACCATAAAACCACCATACAAAATTAAACATAAATCGGAAACAAAAAATTTTTTGGAAGCCCGCCGGGTCGAATTCGGGTAACATATTGAATCCAAATTTCTTCGGCACCCGTCCAATGCTAGAAGGAAGATTTGTACAAATTTTCAACTCAATCGATCAAACCGTTTAGGCAGGACAACGAAAAAACGAAACGGCTTTAAATGGCTCTCGGGCCGCAATGGGTTAATGAACCGAAACGCGATATAGCCTATAACACTTTCCGGGGTCGTAGAAACGTTCCTGCAAAATTTGGTTGCAATCGGACTGGTGGTTTTTACGTGAAAAGGGCACAAACAAACAAACAAACAGAATTTCTTCCTTATTTATTAGATAGAGATCTAGATCATTAAAGTTATTTAACTCATATAATGGATTAAATATGATTGCTGAGTAGTTTTTAAATAATTTGTCTGACATACATAATAGTTTATAATATTCAATAAAAAAGTGGAATACTTCAAAAAAAAAAAAATAAGGAATTCATCATTGTACAACATAACTATTCACAGCAGATGATGATGATGATTATACTTAATGTTAGTTAGACTTATAATAAAAATATTTATGAAAAACAATTTTTTTCTTTACCACTATGATCCTTAAGAAAGAAAAAAAATTATGACAACTTTACTAAAATTGTCTTTGGTGTGAAAAAAAAAACAATCAAAAAAGAAAATAAAAATATTTCCAACATAAAAGAAAATGTTTTTGAAATATTTTCACATTTCATCACATCTTTTTCTCTCTTTTTATTTTTGCATTCCTGAATTTTTAAAAGTTTATTACAAAATACGAACACTCCTACATTTTTTTTCCTTATATTACTAGAAGTTTATTATAAGAACATTTAAATTCATTAAACGATAAATTATTTCACTTGATAATATTCAAAGAATTTTTTCATTAAGTTTTCGTGGGCTACGAAATTTGTTTTCTTTTTTTTTTATTTAGTTTTTTTTATTTGAAAATATACGTGGAAATTGAAAATGAAATTTTTTTTCTTATATTTTTTCTTTTCTTATTTATTTTTAATATCCTTTAAGTTTTAATTTTTCGTGTAATTTTCCAAGTTTTGAAAAAGTATTGTTATCGTTCATAAAATTATAATCAAAATTATATTGAACCTTGTTTTTTTTTTTTAGAGTAGTACAGTTTGACAAAAAGTTATTATGTAAAGGTTTTTAGAACAATAGGACACAATAACTGCTAAAATTTTTGAACCGGAGTGAAACGAGAACGATATCAATCTGTGGAGAAAGAATCTCATTTACTTTGAGAAGATCAATCTCATTTTTGATTATATTATAGAATAGCCTATAATCTCATTTTTGATTATATTATAGAATAAAATGAACAACAATATTTTCGTTCATCAAATTTTTTTAACAGATGCTTCCCACACCCAAACAGTGCAATATTAGGTAATACTAAAAAGTACTAAAAACGAGGAAGAATACAGTTGCCTTTGTCAACTCTTAGATACCCGTACGAACCGTTAGTATGTTAACAGCCTGTCACTCTGCTCACAATATTATTTTTTTAATATTTTAGTATTTTAAAATAATTTGGGTGAATTTTATAATTTCTAGAACTATGGGTTGTACATATATTCAAACTATATGTTTATATGTACATTCTTCGAAAGCAGATTCTAACCTTTCACATAACGATTATCAATCCAAAACTTTTTCAAATATTCTATAGTGCCATTTAATACTAAGCGGTAAATGTATATTAAATTTACTAAGTACAAAACAGTAAATATAATTTTAAATATTATATTATATTATATTTAAATATTCCATTGACAGAATAATTTCTTATAAGTACAATAAAATACATATATGTATGTAAATACGGCGCTATATAATCTACATATATACTCTTATCATTCATTCACTAGTGACATATACGAATGTAAATAAACATGATATTATATAAGTATGTGTGTATATCAATATCATATAAATAAAAATTCTTCAAGCAACCGTTATGTTGTATATTTATTTACATTTTTATGTACTACGCATTATATCCTCAACAATTTCAAATTATCGAATAAAACAAATGCAAAAAATTTGTTAAAGAAATTTGTTAGAAAATTTGAAAAAATCAAGTAACACTTTCGTCAATTATAAAGTAACCCTATATTATTAAAAAAAGTTGCTAACAGAAATAAGATATGATGTTGAAGCTTTAATTTTTGTGTATTACTTCAAAAAAATTCTAACAGGTGTTCAAGTTACAGGTGTTTAAAAATAGGAAATTTTCAGTTTTTGACTCCTTACAGCTCCTAAACGGGGGTTGATACAAAAAAAATTTCTGAAATGACTCATATTTATTTTCAAAGATCTAACTTCTGTCAAAATTTTAAGTTTCCAACTTAAACCGTTTAGAAGATAGAAGGGTTAAAGGATTTTGCAAAATTTTAGTTTCGCATAACGGTAAATTAAGACACCGTATGCCACGAATATATATTTATTATATACATACTTTTAAAGCTAATAAAAGTAGTAATCGTTTGGCGTTTTCAAAATGAAGATATACCTTATACAACTTGTGCTATAACAATTTAAATATAGAGCTTTTTTGAACCTTTGGAGAGCTGTAGCTTCGTAACGGGTGGGGCTACAAAAAAAAGTTATTAAAAATAAAATTAATATTTTCGTGAGATCTATCAGTAGTTAAAATTTCATAGCTCTATTGCAAAAAATTTGGGGATCTAAAAGTTAGGTGTTCGAGAGCTACCCTAAGGCTTGGTCCAAACTCAACCAAAAAAAATAGGGAACCTACAAATTACTGCCAAAATATTTTGTGTAAATTTCAAGATTCTAGCTTTCTTAGTTTTTGAGTTAGCGTGCTGACGGACGGACGGACATGGCTCAAAAGTCTTAGAATTTTTTTCTGATCCGATCCATACCTTTGAAGGTATATCTAACTCGCTTATTTTGAGGTGTTACAAACGGAGGAGTAATTTTATTATACCCGATCCTATCGTACGGGTATAAATACCAATATTAGGTAATACTAAAAAGTACTAAAAAGTATTAACTAATATTGCACTATTTGGGTATGGGAAGTGTCTGTTAAAAAAAAATTGATGAACGAAAATATTGTTGTTCATTTTAAGCATTGAAATACTCCAATTTTATTGAATACTAAAATAAGGTGGAAATTATTCGCGATATTTGAATTATACCATTAAGAAAGCAATTACGAAAAATAGGCAGCTAAGGCTCTTCTTATTTCTCTTGTAAAATAGAGGGGACATCCTAACTTTTTATTTCATCGGAATAAAAACCCACTTCTACTATATATCTAGATATAAAACAGAGTAAGAGAACCTACAGAGGAATGGAGCCCAGATTCTGAATTAGGAGGGATTTTATAGTATGCTATAAAATCAGAGCTTCAATCATTTATTTTGTCGAAAATTCTTTACTTCTTGAAATTCGACATTTTCAAAATTGACATTTTATCCATGTCGGCATTTTAGAAATGATATTTCAAGAATCACTTAATTATACAAGTCGACATATTTCATGTCGACATTTTTGAATCGTAAATTGACATTATAAAAATCGAAATAACTTAGACGACCCATTCCAAACATCTTAATTTATATATATACAAAAGTCAAGATGAATATAATACTGTTTTCTTGTTTTATTTTCTCAAATTTGTTTTGTTAAATTTTGTATATTCTTTAATGTGAAAATTAGACGTCTGCATTAAATGGCATAACAAATACTCTTTTATTGTCATTATGTTTATTATTATATTAACATCCTTTTTACGGTTTATATTTATATTCATTTTAAATATTTCATTTTCATCATTCTGAAATTCCTTTTTTTTTGTATTATTATTTTCTTTTAATTTTTTGTTTTGTTTTTTTTTTTGATTTTGAGGACATGTTGAGGGGAAAAGGAATGAAAACAATTTCCTATACTTACCTCAATTTATTTACTTTCTTTTAAAATTAAAATTGTATGCCTTTTACAGTTCTATATTAAATATGCAACTAATGATAAAATGATCTGTACATTTGTCATTTTACAAAACCAAACAAAAAAATAATTTAATATCTAAAAGTAATGTCAGATCTAACATAAGTCTAAATATTTTAGGTATGCAGCTTAAGCAAAAAATGCTGTGGAACCATATTTTTTAAATAGCTAAAAATGCTGGCAAATGTTTGGGTTTTCTATCTCGCCGTAAATCCTATTTTTCTCCAAGAGATTTATCCAATACTATAAAGCTGACATCCGACCGAAGCTGGAGTATAATTCAAACATTTGGGCTGAAGCACCGCAAATCTCACTAGAATACCTAGACAAAATTCAAAATCGCGCTTTACATCTAATTGGGGAGCAGTCCAGGCAATCTTTACTCCGCTTGGCATTCGTCGGAGCATTGGAGCATTATCTCTTTTTTATAAATATCTTGTGGGTAATATCACTTGTTCTATTGAACTGAAATCAATAATGACTCTCTTCAAACAATTCCAACGCAACACTAGAGAGGCTTCAAGTACCCATTACTACACTGTGGAAATTTTTAGGTGGTTCAAAATTGGTTATGGTAACTCATTCGTTGTGAGAAACGCTAGAATTTGGAACATACTTCCATCTAATATTCTCCCCTCTGATAGAAATTGTCCATCTTGCAATTTGCAACGTTTAAAAAGCAACCTGTGCAGGTTCATTTTCAAATTATCTTCCAACTCTCCTCTAACATCCTATCTTCCTCCAAATTCTCTCCCTCATATCCAACCCTACAATGATTTTGTATAAAGAAGTTTTCTAAAGTTTGGGTAGCGTGTAACAAAAAAATAAAAAAATTAAGAGATTCTAGCCAGTTCTTGATTTTTTATGAAAAAAGTCAAAGAGTAAATATTTTTCTGTATAAATGTTTGCCTTAAGATTAAAATTGAACAATTTAATTAGACTCGAGATTGAAATTCAACAATTTAATTAGATTAATTTATGTTTCCAGGCAGTTAACAAAATTTTTTGAAAAACATACAATATATAAAGGAAGTTGTTGAAAAATTACATAATTTATGATATGGCTTACAGTTGTGCTTTATAAAATATCTTCAAATATAAAAAAAAGTAATTAAAATTGAACATATTTTTTTAGAAAGTATTTTAATTCCACTATCCAAACAGTACACTTAATAAACACTTAATTAAACTTAATTATTTTAGCTTCAAATAAAAATTACAATTTTATTTTTTAATTTCTTCTTCTTAAAAAAAATAATAAAAATATTTTTAAACTATACATTTTATTGATTTATTTATTTTAATCTAATATTATACAATAAATTTCAGTAATAGCAATAAGACCCTCCGCTAAAGAGGCCATTTTCGGTCTGGCTATAGAATTTATTTGAATAAATATAATAACTAGATAAATTGCATATATGCAGGCGTAAATTTTCATTGTTAAAATAAATATTTTAAGGGGGCTTCGGTAGCTTAGTAGGTAGGAATGTGGCGTATTAACCGAAGGAGTGCGGGTTCGATCCCTGCACATGTCGTAAGTGTTTTTTTTCTTTACATACCCCCCCTCCCCTTTAGTATATAATTTAATAGTAGTATAAAAACCTATAATGGCCTTTAGTAGCCGATGGTTCAATAATATTGCATTACATTTATGTATGTAATATTAATATAAATAAAATAAATAAATAAATATTTTAATACTTTTATGACAATTGTTTTATAATTCACAATGTGAGCATCGTATCACAATCGTATTAACGATAAAATTTCAATGTCGTACAAAACAAAAAAAAAAATATCCTTTTATTTTTCCTTTATAGCTTAAATTTAAAGTGTGCAAAAAAAAAAACTGTTATCGTGTGATAAGAAATGAAAATGAATTCAAAAGTAAAAAGTAAAAGTATAGTAAAAAGGTAAAAAATTAAAATAAAAATAAATGTGGTGTACATAATACATATTTGATTATTGAACGAAACTGAAAATGTCACTCAGAAATTGTCTGTCTCTTTCTAAAATAAAACATTCATGAATAAATGAAAAAAATAATTCTTTAACTAAATTATAAATTTGTATTATTTACAAAAAAAAAACCACATTGAATTTCATTATCCAATTGTTTTAACATATTATACTTTCCACTGCTAGTTTAAAATATGTAAGGCTTCCAAATATTATTAAAAAATCAAATTAGAATAAATTTGATTCTCTATTCATACCGACTTACTTTCTTTACATCTTCTTTTAAACTAACACTCGATGTAGGGTGTACTATGAAAGCCGGTTTATTATAATCCTGTTTTATAAAAATCCTCTTTTTGAAAATCCTGTTTTTTGGAGTCCTGTTTTTTAAAAACATATTTTTTTTTTTAATTCTGGAAAAAGCGTAAAATCCTTATTTACACCCCAATTCTAAAATTGCTCGTAATTAAGAATCATTTAGGATCGTACATATAAATATAAATAAATATGCATTCTGAAAAAAGCTTATAACCCTACCTTTGAATCTAACTCTAAAACCCCCCCTAATCCATTAATCTCGGATATACATTTATTTAAATATTAATAAGAAAAAGCTCATAACCTTGTTTTTGAACCCAATCTTTCAAATTCACTCCAATTATTTTCTCTTATATAGATAATCGGGGGATCTTAAAAACACAAGATTCTAAAAAACAAGATTTCAAAAAACAGAATTTTAAAAAACAGCATTTTGATAGAACAGAATAGTGATAAAGCGTCTTCTGATACGATCCTCACTCTGTATAAATGACTGAATCCATTTAAAATTGCACATTAAAAAAAATGTATAAAAGACAATATTAAAAATTCACAATTTCATGCTAAATCCCTTCTATAATCTAAAGACACATTTAATTCTAAATAAATTTAAACAAAATAATTAAATTTATAATTAAACTAATTTAGATATAAAAAAATTCTTAATTTTCTTACCATATTGAATCAATTTATATTAATATTATTTAAATGAATGTTACTGGAACTGAGGTTTTACATGTTGGTTAACAGTTGATTGTATTTATTGTATTATATATAGGAAATTTTGTATTTAACCAAAACCATAAATTTAAAATCTCTTATTTCTACAGTTTCTTTTACTGCCTCATCTTAAAATCCAAAAAAAAAAAAAAAAATCCTAAAAATATTTATGTAGCTATTTGTAAAAAATGTTTATTCTATTTTATAAATATTTATAATGTTCTTTTATTAAATTTGTGAAATTTACCAAAAAAAAAAAAAATTATAATAAGGGCATGTAATATTTACTTTTATATATACATACCTATTTTATTTACATTATACTGATTTGTTTTTACTAAATAGAGTACACCTGCACCAAATTATATAATTTTAGCAAATATAAATTTGAATCTGAATTGAAAGGAATATATATATATACATGTATATAAACATAGAAATAGAAAATAAATATTTGGTGGGAGAAAATAAAACACAGAAAAAAAAGTAAAACAGTACAACGAAAATTTTTTAAAGATGATCGCAAATATTTCTAAAAAGACAATAGAATGAACATTTTAGTATTGTGAATATTTTGGCATAAATTTCTTTAATTTTCTTCAGTTTTAAGGAAACTCCTTATATATAGTTAAGGAGTATCCAATCAAATGTTTCCGCATCCTATTATATCCTATCCTTTCCTATCCCTACTTCCTAGCCAATATATTGCGTTAGCAGGTAGGAGTTTTATCCCATTATATCGGCTAAAAGAGGAGGTGGGTTTAGTCAGTAACAATCTAACACTACCAAGAGGGAATTCTTGATGTCTTTGGAAGTCTTCCACCTCCTTTAGGCAAAAAAAAAAAATTTAATTAAAAAATGTTTTTAACACATAACATAAAATATAATTGTCGAAATTTTAATTTTTGTGTTTTAAGAATAATTAGAATTACTTTTTAAGTATTAAGTGAATATTTTAACAATAATTTTAATTAAATTGTATCGTCCCAAAAAAAATTTTTCTGTTTCACTTTACGTATAACCTTGCTTGGGCTGATCTGATACGTCTTCCTCCTAATGAAGCAAAACTTTCTTAAATTTCAATAAAACTTTCTCTTCAGTCACGCGGTCTAATAGCTGATTTCATATTTGTTTAGCAAATTACTCGTGCGATGATATCAATTTTCCTGCTATTCGCGAACTAATGAGCTATATAGAGAAAATTCGAACAATTTCAGATTAATCGAATTTTTTAATGTGGTACAACACTGTTCGCATATATTGTGAGAAACTAACTCAATGGGTCGAATACATAAAACTGAACTTGAACTCAAATCTCACTTTTTCAAACAAAACCTACAAGTTCAAGTACAGTTTTTGTTTGAAAAAATGAATTCGAATTCAAATCTCACATTTTTAAGATTTAAGTTAAAAGTCAGTTTTATGCATTCGACCCAATATCTGAACTCTTATACTAACGTTAAAAAATTAATACCAAGAAGCAAAGTTTACACTAGCATATATATATTTAAGATTTTTATGTTATATTAAGATTAGTTGTTAGTATATTATTTTTAATATCCCTAATATTAATAAGTAATTTACTAACATAGATACTAACCTTTGTAAATGATTCTTCATTCATCATTAAGATAAATATCTGATACAAATTTTAAAAAAAAAATATTAAAACAAAAATTTAATTAATTATTGTATTTTGTGGTGCAGATTTCAAATGAATTTGTAACTTTAACCGCAATCTGATCTAGCTGCTAAACATTTCCATATTATATTGGATAATCTCCAACTATTTAAAAAAAGTAATGCTATTTATTTTTTGATTACTTAATAACTGTAATCAAAAGAATAGAGTAATCGAAATTACAAAATAACATCAACTATAACTAATTTAAATGCAGCTGTTGTCTAAAAATAACAATTTTTTAATTTTTGACAATTAAGGATCATTCTCGGAGAGATGTACAAATTTCAACTCATGCTTATTCTCTCAACCTTCTTTTAAAATGTCAGAGTTTTAGTTTCTCATAAAATTACCGTTATATATGCTCATAAAATCACCGATATAATATATAATATAAAGATATGGAATGGACAAATGGATAAAGTGAAACTATTTAGCATATTTTGAAAACATTTTAGACAAATGTGCTAAAAATATAAAATTAAAGACATTATAATAATTTAACCTCCTGTCAAAGATAATGTAAACTATTTTCTTTTTGTTTGTTTTGAGCTATCTCTAAACTTTGAACTTTACATTCTGCAAGAACATGGTAAAGATAAAAAGTAAAGACTTATATTTATTTATAGTTTTATCCCATACCTATGATACAAAAATATCATAGGTTTTCCGCTTTACACTTAATCGGCAAAGAATAGAAAAATTTAATGATTATTGAATATACCTTTGGCTGTAATTTATTAATAAATAATAAAAAAAAAACAAATAAGAATTTTAAAATATTGAAAAAACTAATGCAGAAAATTATAATATCTTGTATATGAATTTTTTATTATAAGTTTTTAACAATAAGTTTTTTCCCATACTATAAACTGATAAACTTTCCCATACTATAAACTGATTGTATTTTCAAAAAAGGGAGGTGGTGTTTAGTGGATTGAAGTCTAACACACTCATAAAGGACTCGTGCTTATTCCCCTCCTCTATAGAACGTTTCGATAATTCCCACCTACCCTTTCAAAAAAAAAATTTTGTTTTCCAAATCTTTTTAACTTCTACCATTTTTTCCAAAAAAGGAACCTAATCTGATTTTATTTTATGGTATTAAATCTTAAAATCAAAATTAAACGATATTATATTAGAATATGGTTAGTGTTAAATTATATAAAAGAGAAAAAACAAAAGCAAATATTTCAATAAAGTTATGTAAATATGTTCATTTTGAAATTGAAAATAAAATTATATTGAAAAATAAAAATAATTATTTGAAAATGAATATACGGAGTGTCTCATAACAAGTGAAAAGAAATACTAGAGGTTATAACGAGATAAAATTATTTAAAATGATTTCATAATAAAATAAAAAGTTTATTTTAAACTGTTCTAAAAATAATTATACCTAAAAATTTAATACACGAATTGCAAGTCAAAATTAACTAAAAAATTATAATAAATGTAAATGATCTTTAATTAAAATTAATAAAGTTACAAAATGTTAAGCTAAAGACATTTTAATTAATCATATTAAAGATCCAGTGAAACTTGCTTGTACATAAATATATATATCTACCCACATATGTACTGGAAAATATACTTATGTATACTTTATTTTTATTACCTAACAACTATAAAATTCTTGCTAATTTTTTTTTTTAATACATATTTTAACAACAAAACACTTAAAATTATCTTGTGTTGGACACTTCTTAATCTTATCTTTAAAACACTTAAAATTATCTGGTATTGGACAAAAGGAGCATCCAAAAAAGCAACAACAACAGCTAAGCTAATAAACTTATTAAAAGCCTGATTATAAAATCAACCTACACTATTTTTTATACCCTTTTGAAAGTATGTTCAAAAGGGTATAATAAATTTACCATTACGTTTGTGACGTTTTCATTAAAGGAATCGAGCTTGATATAAACTCAAGTGTCCATCCGACCGCAAGATTCTGAAATATTTACCACCTCACTTTTGTAAAATTGTTAGTTTTACTATTTAAATCCAGCAAGTTTAGGCGGCGAGTTCGAGTAGCTGCCATACAACTTCTTTTTTCATATGGAAATAACTAAATGTCTACTGAACCTAGGTAACTGAAATTTTTTAAAAAGATGTCAAGTTACATGACAACAGTTTATGTAAAATTTGGTTATGTTGGTGCAACAGGTTTAGGTAACTGCAACATAATTTCTCTTTTTATATGAAAAGTAACTCAGTATCTATTGAACCTAGGTATCGTAAATTTTCTGAAAAGTTGTCAAAATGTACGCCACTGTTTAAATTTTATAAAATTTTGTTGGTATAAAGCAGATCGGTTCAGGTAGCTTGCATATCTTGAAACTTTAATAATCTAGGTATCTGAAATAGTGTAAAAGATGACAAAGTTTTATGGCAATGACTTCTATAAATTGTGGTTGGTTCGGGGGAACAGATTTGAGTAGCTATCATACAACTCCAAAATTTACATAAATATATCTCGATACTTAATTAAAATGAAACATATGATATTTTGTCAAAGATTTTCTAATTTTATGGAAACATCATACATTATGTTCTTACAGATATTCTAGAGTTGATACCGTCTATTCTACACTTTTCCTCGTTTAACTTATTTTTAATGCTTTCTATGGTTGTTTGTGACCTGACCTTTCTTTTGCATTTATATTTAATAAAAATATTTTTTGTACATATCCGGAGTTTGTCTACAAAATCTGACTTTATCGCTTTATTCGGAAATTCTACAAAAGTTTTTTAATTCAATTTAACTCTTCAATCAACAGTTAAAAAAAACTTATAGATTTTTAGAAAAATAAAATACCATCAAAAATATCTTACTTTAACTAGATTTTATTTGATGGTATTTCATAGAGGTCATTTTCCATTTTTACATATTGCCAGTACAAGTTGCCAAAAATTGATATTTTATCAAATTTATTCCGAAATTTATAAGCTAAATTACCATAAATCTTTAGAATTAGATCTTCTATTGGAACTTTAAAGTAAAATTTTACTTCTTTTTAACTTCTTAAATCTATTATCTTTCATGATAATTTCCACCTGTCACAGATCACCCTGTATTATAATTATATGTATGCTTAAAATCTATGCAAACAAAATTTTGATTTTAAGAGTTGTTAAACTGTATGATGGTATATGACAATGTACATAAATTTAATTTTGAATAAATGAAAATAGTTAAAAAATATTATCAGAAACTAAAATACCCATATTTGAAATTTGTGACAATATTTACACATTTTCTCACCATATGAAGTTTAAATATTTAATGTGTAAAAATTAATTTATGTATTAATGAAATAGATATTACTATGCAATATAGTAATTAAATATATTATTTTAAAATTTCTTATATTTTACATCTCAGATTGAACACTAGATATAAGGACATAAAGTAAAAATTTAAAACAAGTACAAAATAAATAACAGGAAAAGGGATTGGACTCATTATACAATAACATAAATATAAGATAACATATTATAAGTATATAATATAATATGTAAAGAAGATAATATATGAAATTTAGAGGTCTTTAAAAGCGCACATTTTTAAAAAGATAGTTTCTCTCAGATTGTATCTATTTCTGCATCAAAAATTGTATTTTTATTTGGAATTTTTTAAGTAGATAACGAAAATTGTGGAAAACTAAAGAGATTTATTCCTTATTTTTGATTCCAGTTAAAAACGAAAACCATTAAAACATGTTATAATATTAAATTATGAGGTAAAATTTTTGGATCCTAACATTGTCCACTTATATACAGATCACAAAGGAACTTCAATTTATATACATATGATCATATGTATATAGGATCGAAGCAAACGAATAAAAATAATAAAAAGTTGCTGCATCGTTCCTCTCAAATTTATAGTTTCAATAGATTTAAGCGTTTATGAGATATGGAATGTGAAAGTCCAATAAGAGATATTGGAAGGGCCAATATTTTATGTTAACAGTCAATTTAAATTACGTCAAATAAAAGATAATTTTCTGTTATTTAACCTTTTTACGTCCTCATAATTTATTGAAGAAATATCCAGTAGAATTTTTTTTAGTGCTTTTCTATACAGCCTTTCCTTTTCAGGCGTGGTTGTAAATGTCGTAAGGGGGAATAACTCTTACGACGTGTGTGGGATTCGAACCCACACTCCCTCGGTGTTTCCAGTAGAACTGTTTAACTATTATCATTTGAATGAATAGGGTTTTTACAAATTTTGGACGACTACAGCTTTGTTTTGTGTGAAATTCCATCAAATTTTAATGATTTTTTATTAGATTGTTTAAAATTTCTTTTTTTTTTTTATCTTAAACGTTGTTGCAATGTTTTTTTTTTAAAGACAATCGGGTCGGCAAATATGAGTGTAAGTTAGTGAACAGAATAAAACTAATAAGAATATTTTTCAAAAATTCATCTAAAGTAATCTAAAATATAATAAAAATAATATTCTCAGTTCTGACAATATCATTTTTGAAAATTAAATATTTATTTTTTATTGTTTTATATCAAATTTTTGATTTTTAAACAACAAAAAAAAAAAATTTCAAACTAAATTTTAAATTGAAATTTATAGTTGTTATTAGTTTTTTATCTTTCAAATAATATTTCCTTTCAGAGATTCTTAAAATTTGTTTTTTTATTAATGTTACTTTGATTAATTATATTATTGAATTGTAAAATATTTTTGAATCAAATATTTGCATCAATAATACGAATGATCAAAGATGTTATGGAATGATAATGACATAAATTGACAATAATTTTTATACATTCTACAACAAACCGAATAACAGACGTATAACAAATAAATCCCATTATTAAAATTTTTTGATAATTTATATACTATGTACATAGTTTTCATACGTGATATAATCTACTGCATGTTGCAACTGTTGATAATTATAGTCACTGTTAGCAAAATAGTATAAATAATAGGCGGATTCATTGTTCCCTTACAGTCCCACTCACAATTCAATTATTCCGCATCGTTGTCCTATCCTATCTTTACCCTACTTCCTAGCCAATATACTGCGTTAACAGGTAGGGGCTTCATCCCATTATTATTAGCTAACTAAAGGGGAAGGTAAGTTTAGTCAGTAAGTATCTGACACTAACAAGGAAGAACTTTTGGTGTCTTTCTCCCTTAGGAAAAAAAAAAATTATATGATTATCAATCATTTATTAACAAAATGATAAGTTCTACAGATAACAAATAAGTTCTACATATAACAAATGACATGACATAAACTTATGATAATGCTAATGGTAAACAAAAAAACATAAAAAAAATATAACAAACTAAATCCCCAAATTTTTTACATAAAATGACCAAAGTCTCAATTCAGTCCATAAATGGGGAAGTGGTTAAAACACTAGACTTTCATTTGAAATACCTCGGATTCAAATCCCAGCTGGTTCATATTGTTTAATAAAAGAAATAATATAGAGATTTTCTTATAATATAGGTAATTAACTAAAAAATAAGAATATATGCAGGGTGATTCTCTTTCAATCTTTAATATTTAAAGGTTAGGTTTCTGACTGTTTATATGATAACTTATTAATTAATTGTATAGCTTTTGAGATATAAGCAAATTAAATCAAACCTTAAAAAAAGTGCTATTATCTGAAGAACGAAGCGAAGTACATGCCTCCTTCCATTTCCTACAAATTAATTTTTTGTTCGTTTTGATCCTCTATATATACCCTTTTAATATTCAAGACCAAAAGAAAATCACCCTATGCATACATCCTACAAATCATAACATACCGTAATATTATATAACTATACTAGGAAATCCTCAATGCATTTTCACAATTGCTATAGATGCAAAAACATTTTCGTTAGCGTACTGACTTCCTAAATAAACTCCCTAAAAGTTTGATTTTTACGCATCAGGACCAGTAAAAAAACGTTAACCGGCAGAAATCATTTGGAAAATTATTATTTAAAACAGGCACATAACATATTTTGCCATTATGGCATCAATCAGAACCAGTCGCTTTCTTATATTTTAATATCTTATAATATCTACATTCCTAAGAAAAATCATCTAAACTATAATTTTAAATTTTAATTTTGAATTTTTAATTTTGAAAATTGAAAATTTTAATTTTGAGTTTGAAATAAATGTCTTCCTCTTGGTAAGGCGGTATGGGATGATTTTTCGAATTCTATAGCATAAAATCAGCCTATTATATTTTTGTTATAAATAATATTAGACTTATACTATTTTAAACTTTATTCTCTTCACTTTCAACTCTTTTAATATTAATAATAGTAATATTATTAAACAAAGAATCATTTGAAAACTTATAGCAGGTTTGTTTATTTTTAATTTAACTCTGCGGCCAGCATTTATCATAATGGGTATGGCAGCCAAATTAATAAATTAAGAAATTGGTAAATATATTTGTATTGAAAATGTACTTTTGTGATTTGTGTCTGTGATAACACTTTTAGCAATATTTGTGTCTATGATAATAAAATTTCCTAAATTTATTTGTAATTATTATATGGCCAATTATGGGTGGGCCAACTTGGACTGACTGATTTAAAATGCTTATAATTTTTTATTTTTAAAGTTTTTTATTTAATTTTTGTTTTAAACTATGCATTATTAAATTTTTTTTAAGCTAAGTGCGAAAAATTACCTCCTTCAAATCCATTTTCCTATTGGCAGTTAATGGTCCTTTTTAAGACATTTTGAACATTCCTGAATGTTTTGTGATTTGCTGACATAAACCCGTTCCTTCAAGAAACCCCAAAAAAAAAAATCAGGGGCTGTCAAATCTGGGGAACGAGGTGGCCACGCGAAATCATTTGCATTTTTTGAAATTATTCGGTCATCGAAAAATTCTCGCAGAATCGCCGTTGTTTCTCTCGCGGTATGTGCTGGAATCATTATTGAGAACTACCTAACTACGTAAAAAATTTGCCAACGTGGCGCGGTATACCGCCCCAGAGACAATTTCTGGATGCTCATTTTCATTTTCGGAAAAATATGGACTGATAACTCTATCAGACAACCTGCTCTTGTGCATTACAGTTACATATGATATATGATTATGCACAAATAAAACATTTTTTTGTTTCATAGCCTTGTACAAAAGCAGTCGAGTAATTAACAGTTTATTGAAACAACTGATTTGAGAAACTGAATCTTAGTCAAATATGAATAATAAATGATTTTGTAGTGAACACATTATTTACATCTATTACAATTTAGTCAATGGTATGTGCTCCTAATAGGAGTGAAAAGGAGATAAAAGAAACAAAGTCTGAATAACATACATACTCAAAAAAAAAGGGTTGACTTTTTCTGACTATCATAAATTTTAATTCATCAATAATTAAGAATTCGAAAAAGTTTACACTATAAAAAAAAAAAGTTTATAAACAAAAATTCGTAAACTTATTGTTTTCTTTTCTTCATAAAATTTAAAAGTGATTTTTTTTTTTTTTTAAATCAAAATGGTGTTTGAAAGTTTTTAACCTCAAAAATGATTTTGCATTTTATCTTAACACTTAAAAATTTTTTTTAAAAAAAAACCAAAAACAAACTTAAGAAAACTTTATTGTACTGAATAGTTTTTTATTTATAAGAATAAAAAAATTCATAAAATGCAATCATTATACCATACTTTCTTTTTAGAAAGTTTTACCAAAATAAAATAAAATAAATTTTCACAAAATTTTTTTACAAAATTTTTATAAAATAAATTTTATTTAAAAGAAAAACAAGAAGACAGTTTTCTTCTCTTTAGATTTTAAGAGTTAAGAAAATTTAATAGAATAAACTTTTAAAATTGAAATTTTAATTTTATTGTAAATAATTTTTAGCACAAAAAATTTTTTTAAATATTTGCTTATTAATTTCATTCTGTTATTCCGTTTATCCGTTCGGCTATCTGTTTACAAAAAACTTCTACATCATTTAAGATGGAACAATAAAATTTTAACCATTAATAATTCTCTTAAAAAAATTATGTTATTGAACAATTCTTTTATATAGCCAGTTCCGCCGGGTTGAAGCCCCTTAAAGTTTGACAAAGGCCTATTTTCAAATATCTATATAGCAGGCTATGCTTAGGCAGAGTAGGAGCTTTTTTATTTTTTACCTTTCATAATAAATGCGAACATTAAGGTTAAAAAAATTTTTCAAAGCAATTTACATATTTGTAAACAAAGTATAAAGTAATTTACTAAACACCACAAAAAGTAAATATTAATATAATAGAGGATCCTTTATTTTAACCAAATATTTTCTTTGACTTTTTTGATTAATTGGGTATTACTCTCCATTTTGAATACTTTAAATTATAATTTATTTTTTGTTTATTTTTATGTTTGATAATATAAACAAAGAGTTCTGACCAATTTTTGATATATGTTTGTTGGGATATTTACGATATATACTTACGATATGTCATTAGCGCATTTTCAAAACGTGAAAAGTTAAGTTAAATTAACTTTCACGTTTTCTTTTGCGCTTCTGCGTTTTACACGTTTGAAATGAATCAGTTATATGAATTTAGTACGTTTTAAGTTTTGCGTTTATTTTACTTTTTTTTTATTTCTACGTTTCACGTCTCTTATGAATCAAGTTTTAATGTTTTATTAATCTAAAAACGCAAAACGATAGAATTTTTTTTATAGCCATATCGAAATTTTACAAGTTTTTACAATTTATTATTCAGATTTACCGTTATGTGAAAACAAAATTTTACAAGATTTTGCTTCCTTAAAGCACGGAACCTTTTTAATCTTATTATATCATTTATATCATACCTTAAATTTTTTTGTACCTCTCCTTGTTTCAGAGCTGTACCTTTATTAGGAGTAAAAAAATTAAAAATTTACTATTTTTAGACACCTATTGGATTTTTTTGTTTTCAACACTCCAACTGCAACATTATGTTTTTACATGTGTTAACAGCTTTGCGTTTTGTGTGTTAACATAAAGGGTTTTCTTAAAGCATAGTATTCAGGTTATATCTCAGCTTAAAGAAAAAAAGATGAAAAATATGAAAATTTTTTGGGTATATAAAATTTTAACAGTTTGAAAAAAAAGCTTTACACATATAGAAATTTTTTTTTTTTGTTATAATTGTCATAAAAAACAATAATATTAAATTTTGTAAGCAATTGTCTGTTTTAAAATAAAATTTAATTCTAAAAACGTAAATAAATAATTTTATAGTGCAAAAAAAAAATCGAATTTAAAAATATTTTTCGACAGATATGAGAAAAATTAATATTTTTTCTCGGTTTGTGTCTTTGATTATATATTTTTCTTGGAGTACTAAGCTGCGTACTAGTTGAGAAAAAATTGAAAAAATTTATTAAAAAATTTTGACATAAAATCCCATATAAAATTACATTTTTTTGAGCTGAGACCTGAATACTATGTTTAAAAGTAAAGAAAGTAAATCTTGACTTTTTACAATTTTTCTTACATATCATATGTCAATTTAAGAAAACTAAGAAATTTCACTGCAAGTCATCATTCTAAACTGTTTTTATTGTTTTTTGGAAAAATGTGTACTTTTAAAAATCTTTGGTTTACATTCTGTCTTGTTTATATATAAGTATTATAACTTTACACAGTTTTTGAAAACTTTTTGAAATTAGTATTTTAGTAAAGAAAATATTTCAATTAAAATTCAAAAAAAATATTATGAATTTTAAATTGTTTCTTTTAACTCTTAAATTTTAAAATTTGTTATTTTGTGACAGGATAAAAGGTGACTTAAAAAATTATTTGAAGATAATATAAATAATTTTAATATTACGTTAAAATATTTAAAAAAGAAGTTTTTTTATTTCAAATGTTATTGCAGTATACAGTTTAAATAAAGATCCAAAGATAATATAAACAAAATACACGCAATACATAATATCTGGATAATATCGTAGTGGTTAAATTACCGATCTTCCAATCGAAACGTTTCGATCTTCCAATCTGGTCCTTAGTCAGTCAGGCTATCAGTAATTAACGGCTTAGTAAAAATAATGATTAAAAAAAACTGAATCTTTGCCAAAAATGATTAATAAAAGACATAGTTCATGTTGTTGATGTATAGCTTTGCTTCTCATATACGAGTCGAAAAGACAAAGAAAAAAGAAAAACTTGCAATGGAATAGATTATTTATTATTACATAAATGAAATATTATTCATGGTTAATTTTACTGGTTATTTCTAGAATTTCTTAATTGCCTTTTTTTATGAATTACACTGTTGATTCATTTCTCCTCAATATACATGCATTATACATTTTAATAATACAAACATATCTTTTTTGTAAAAAGAACCTAACCTAGTAAATGTTTAACCTAAAAAATGTATAATAATACATACTAATTAATAAGTATGTTCCAACGACCAGTTAATCCTTTTTATAAATTTTTTGTTTGCCCGTTATGAACATTCGTATTTTAAATTTTCTATGTTAATATTATCCGAATTATATTCTATAGGGATATGATTTAGTTACCTTTTTATCTAACTGTAAAAACTTCTCGGTAATCTTTAAAGTGTATTTTCAATGTAATTCTCATTGGAGTAGAATATATGTGTTTATTTTGTTTTTTATCACAATGTTTTCGAATTAATTTTATTATAGATTAACGATTCTAATGATGTTTTAAACCTTGTACAAGTATTTATTAAAGTAATAATATTTGTAATCGAATTGGAACTTTCAATTTATTTTTGTATTTTTTTTTTGTTTTTTTAAAGCTACCCAAACTCAAGACGAAGATGCTTTTAAGTTACTGTAAACTTAGTTAAAGAGGAGAGGCGAAAATAAAGAAGAGTTGGAAGGTTAATTGAAAAATCTGTAAAGATCCTTTCTGAAAAGTTTGCAAATTATATAATGGACCATATCTATCAGAATGGCACACATTTGGATAAATATATTCCATATTTAAACGGTTCTCACAATCAATAAGTTTTCATAACCATTTCTTAACCACCTATAGACATTTCCAGACTGTAGAAATAAGCACTTGTAACCTCCCTAGTGTTACGTTGGAATATTGTTTTAAGGGAGGTATTAATGATTTTAACAAGTGTTATTATCTAGAAGATATTTACAATAAAAGAAAGATAATGTTCCAATATTTCGGCGTATTTTAAGAAGAGAAAAGGTTACTTGAATAAAAGGATTTCCAATTAAGCATAAGACGCAATTTTGTATTTCATCCAGGTAACTTAATGAAGATTTGAGGTCACCAGCCAATATGTGGAAGTTGTACTCCATTTTAGGTGAAATATATTCTTTATAGTTTTAGCCAGATCTCTAAGTGAAGAAAAAGTGAAGAAACAGATTTAAAAGTGTTGAACTCGACTTTGTTTGTATTACCGCAATGAATGAATCTTCGCTACGGCATTAGTTAAGTGATCTAGCCATAATTTTCTTTTTAAACTGATTACAGTAGAAGAATGCGATTAAATTATTGTCGTCACTGTTAATTGAATTCAGATTTAGAGAATATTTCTCTAATTTTTTTAGTGATTTCCCTTTCAATTTGAATTACTCATGCGGATACTGTATAGTTTTTAGTATAACTAATGACGAGATTATTTTAATTCTTTTGTTTTTTGAAAATATATATACATATGTACTAAGAACATTAGGATCAAGGTGGGCTATTAAGTACATAAAAGGAGCATCAACCGAAGAAATAATATATTCTAAAATCTTGCACAGGGCATAATCACTTTTGTTTTAAAAAAAGGAAATTTTAATCACAAATAATACATCTAAAGTAAAACATAAAATTTAAGTTCTATTTTCTAATCTAAAAAGACTATTTTTACTTCTTTCTATCAGTTAAATATGCAATTAAAATGAATATACGTTGTATAATTAGTAATTTAATTCTCTAGTGAGGAAACGTATAAATAAATGACCTAGAAAGTGAAAGCGATAAAAAATAATTCTTCAGTAAAAGAAAAAAAACTCATACAGATACAACATCATATCCTTTTTATCACATTTTTAGATACAAAAATAAGGACGAATATTTTAATCATTTTAATGAAATTACGTAAGATCATTTTTACGTAGGTTCAGGATGTATGTACATATCTTGATAAATTCAGAATTTTTTTTATTTTTTAGTTTGACATTTTGTTCGGTAACAAAAACCTCTTTCATGAAATATTTATATTTGTTCTATTATAAAAAATTGTGATATCAATTGTTAGATAAAAAAAAATGTATAAATATTATTCATTTATTTGTTAATATTAAATAATTATTTTTATTTATGGTATTAAATAATGTTTATAAATACACATAATATATTAACTATTCAAATATTGACTATTTTCTTTTTTATAAAATATATAAAAACAATAAGCTAAAATGCATTTACTTTAATTGTATATAAATCGATTACTAGAATAGAAATCCTTAACTTTAATAAAACATTCAGTTTTCATTATAATATTATGTACCACTGACTGAAATTTTCATGTCCGCTTATTCAATTAACCATTGTTATTCTTTATATCTATATAGAAGAATGAAAATTTTATTTATCATATAATGACCTTTTAAGAAAATTATAACTTTGACCTAGAGTTATTAATTTTTCTTACTTCTAATTTTTATGATTACAAAACGAATTGCATCAATCATATTTTCATTTTAAAAGAATATTACAAAAGATATAAACTATATCACTATGAATAATAACAAATAAGGAATATTAAATATGTGCTAACAATTTTAACTTATATCTTATAACTCACAGATAACCAAATATCCTAATACTAATCAACAGATATTCATATACACATACACATACAATATCTAAATATAAAATAAAAGAAAATAAAATATAAACAAATAACATAGCTTTTTTTTACGAGGGACGGTGGAAACATCGAAAATATCAATTTTAAATTTAAGTTGTTTCTATATATTGTGATAAGATTTAGTTCTGTCTGATAAATATTATAATGATAATGATAAATATTTACCTCCAATATATTCCCATTTCTCTTAACCATTAAAGAATATAGTTTTTTCATTTTTCTTCTCTTCTGTGGTATGATGGCCTTCCTTTTTTTCCACACCTTCTTTTCTTCTTATTCCATCCTCTCTTTCCATACCTTTTCTCTTGTTCCAATATGTACCAATGCACGTTCACGTTGAATACAGGCATATCAGTCTAATAGTTTAACAGTTAGTATACGCAAAAACAAAACAAAAATAACAATAATGTTATGATTTATAAATGTTACTTTTTTGTTAAGTTTTAACAGTCTGTAAATTAGTTCTGATATAACTTTTCTTTCCATTTGTTTAATTTTTCTTTTCTTCTTTCTATTTTTCTTGTAATATTATTCCAGCAACTTATTTTCCTTATATATACTAAATATTTTTTTTTGTGATAAATTCTTAAAATTACCATTAAGAAATAAAAAGATAACTTAAATTTTCCCAAGTGTTTTTGTTCATGTGTTATGAAGTGTATTTTTTTAACTTAACTACTAATTTAATAGGTAACATCCATTTATGATTTATTGTTATACCTAACATAATATAAAATATATAGGTACATACTTATACATATATATATATAACTCAAATAAGATTTTCATTTAAATTTACATACATACATACATATATTATAATAAAAATCAAAATATATAAATATAACAAGGCAGAATGTAAACCAACGATTTTTAAAAGCCCACATTTTCAAAAGCCAATACAAACTGTCTAAAATAATTTGTGACTCTGCACCAAAATTTGAAAATTTCATATAATAAGAAAACTGTAAAAATGTGAAAATAGAAATTTTTTCCAATTTTGAGGGGCTGTAAATATAATTTTTGAGGGGCCGGAACCCTATATAATTAAGAAAAACTGCAATCACATGTGGAAATATATTACTGAAGCTTTAATTTTTATGTTTTGCCGAAGAAAAATGTGGATACTTAGGTGCCTAAGTTACAGGTGTTTAAAAATAGCAAATTTTCATTTTCGAGACCAAATAGCTCACAAACAGGGGATGGTTCAAAAAAAATTTCTGAGGAAACTTATACTAATTCTAAAAGTTCTTTCGAAAATAATCCTGTCGAATGGCGTTTTTACATTGAAAAAATTTTGAGCAGAATCTGAGATATACACATTTAAAAATAGGGCTTTTTCAAAGTTTGAGGGGGCTACATGAAAAAGTTGTTCTACAGCATTAATTTTTTATGAAACCAACCCAAAGTTAAATTTTTTTTTTCTCTCTCTCTCTCTCTCTCTTTATAGGTATAGAAGTTTTGTAAACAGACGGAGAGACAGACGGACGGTCAGAGTGAAACTAACAGGCACATTTTTTCAAAATGTTTTGGAAATATGCTAAAAATTAAAATATGCACGAGTTTACGTGTTCTTGCTTTAATTGGTTATGATTCTATTTTTATTCTCTTGTTTTACTTTATTTCATTTTCTTGTGTTACCTACCGTTAAATATCAATGAAAAATCTATTCACATAGATATTAAAATATTCAAAAAAAAAAAAAAAAAACAAACAATTTTTTTTTAGAAATTCCCTAGACATTTCATAAAATTTCAAATCTAAAAATGAAAATTCGCTAATATTATCTTTTCGGAATCGAAAAGTAAATTTTAGAGTACAAAATATTTATTTTATTACAATTACCAAAATTTACCATTACTTAGTTTATGTGTAAAGAAACTATTATTCATATATAAACAAGTGATCATTAAAAAATAAATATCACTTTCTTTAAACTAAAATACACCCAAATGGCACCCAAAAAAAAAAAAAACCGAAGTACCGCCAAATAAATCTACTACTTATTTACAGGAATCCGTAATACAAAATGATATCTTAATCATTGAATGCTTTTTACATTTTAAAAATAAAATCAAACAATAAAATATGAGATTTTTTTTTATTTCAGTCTCCAATGCTGGCGTAACTTCAATTGTCAGTGAACTGTCAAACATCATTGCCGAATCCATATTAATTAAGTTAAATTTAAAAATGGACAGTGAAGAAATAAAAAACATAGTAAATATAGTTTTTGACAATTACTTTAAACCTTTTTTTTTATTGTTTACAAAAAAAAACAAAAAATATCGCAAAATAGAAATGTCAACTTAATCAAACTGTCAAATAATTCAGCGGTCAGCTTTCAACTTTGAACATTGTTCAACTTCAACTTTAAAAAAATTACACACCAGCCGCCAACATTGGAGAAGATTATATTAAATTCCATATGTTCAAATTAGTTTGGCAGTGAAGTTACACGCCAACGACAGTATTGGAAAATGATCTTTATATAGAATAGAATTCTGGATCGATTTAACAATGGAGGTAGGCGTAGGATGAATCAAACATAGCAAGCCGCCAAAAAATAATGGAACTAGGATTCTCAAATCTTTACCATTTTATCTTTGTAATACATATTGTTAGTTTTGTTAATTAAATAGAACATTTTCGACCAGCACGTTCGGGTACGTTCGGGTAGTTGCCATACTTTCACTTCTAAATTAACTCACTATACATTAAAATATCGCTTTAGGTATATTTGAATTTTTTTGTGAAAAGAAATTAAGTTTAATCCCCTAAGACTAGTTTTAAAATTTAATTACTCATACAACTCAAACAACCATATAAAGAACTTCTTTTTTTATATTAATTTATATCCTCATACCTTGGGTATAGACTTAAAAAAGTTAGATTTAGTTAGATTTTGTAAAAGATGATTAAATTTTATGGTAACAATATATATTATGTTCGTACGAGTATCCTGAAGTTAACACAGCCCACTCTACACTTTTCCTTGTTTTCTTCTTGTTTTAAATATTTTCGGCACAACAGCTTTTAAGTATTTCGGTTATCGTATAGCTAAACGGTTCAACCGAATAGATTTGAAACTTTTTAGACATTGTTTTGATATACAAAACATGTATATGTATACTTATAAGTTGTTACCAAATTAAAATCTGTTAAATGATTCGTAAATGTTGAATTTGGATGAAATATTTAGAAAAATTACTTTTAAATTAATCATTTCCACACTACGGTGTTTAGGCCGTATCCGAAACTATCGTACTTCACACTAAATGCTAGCTAATCGAACTAATTCTGAAAAACTCCAAAAAATTTTTAGTGCATTCGAAAATAATGCACTAAATTGTCTGATCTCACTTGATTATCTGTTAATTTTTTTGTGTACTCTCGACTACACTAAATTTTCGCTCTAAAAGAGTAATACATGTAAGAAAAGAAGTGTGAAGTTTCTAGTGCCAAGTACTAGTGCGATAGATTCGGAAACGCTCTATCTGTCTTCGGAAAAGATCTGTTTTAGTGGTCGAGCATAAATGATAATTTTCTAATTTTAGATACCTATAACGTGAACATATTTCAACAAAATTGTTAAAAATAAGACAAAAAAAATTAACCTTTTAACATTACATTTTTGTACACATTATTGATTTTTTCCATTACATTCAAATTCAAATTATATAATGAAGGGTTCCTTAGAATTGAAGAAAATGTCTCTTGATTTCCTTTGGTCATATAAAATAATTCAAAGAAAAATACAAACTTTTTTGTGAATCATAATATTCTAAACTGTTTTATCTATTATCTTATTGCAAATGTGTCCTTTTAAAAACGTTTCTTTTAATATACCTTGTGCATGGTTTTTTTTTTTTTTTTTAATGGAAAATTTATAGCATTTTGATGCCAGAGGAATTTTTAATTTTTTTTTTTGTATTTCCATTATTCTTGAATCTACAATCTAAAAGTCTATTATATAGAATTTTATTTGGGTAATTTACAATAAATACCACCTTAAAAGACATCCCCATTCAAATTATAGAAAACCAAGAAGGTTAAATTTTTTTAAACGTCGAATATAATTTAACCTACAATGGTTAATGGTATACCATGTTTAGGATATTTATTTTTCGAATATTGATATAAAAATAATACAGATTGGTTTTTATCTATATATTAAATTTAATATTATACTGGAAAATGCATTTTATGTAAATAAAATACAAGAAATATAATTTTAATATTGTTCTTACATTACAATGATGCTAAAATGAATACTTTCTGTGAAAATGATATACCTTCTTGAACGGTTTGATATATTAAAGATTTGTTTAGCAACCTAAACTTTATAAATTGACATATTTTACATGGACAATATTTATTATTATAAAATACAAAAGTTTATCAGAAATTGTTTTGCCCTTGTTTCAGTTCTATTTTGCCTCTTCAGTAGGTATAGTAGAACTGAATTTTACCATAAGACAACTACTAACAAATTTTTTTAAGTCATAAACCTTTATATTAAAACTTAATAAAATTTTATTATTATTACTTGACAATTTAATGGTTTTTACATAATATTAATTTATTTTTTGCTTTTCCTATTTTTTGTTTTTTTTTATTAGTTCATTCCCCTGCGAAGGAAAAATGTGGCAAGGAAATTACAAAGCCTTTCCTTTTCAGGCGTTGCTGTAAATGTCGTAAGGGAGAATTATTCTTACGACGTGTGTGGGATTCGAACCCAGACTCCCTGGGTATTTGCAGCGTAGTTTATACCCACTTATCCACTAAACCACCGAAGTCCCCGCTTTTCTTTTATTTCAAAATATTTGAAATCTTTAAAAATTTCATAATTTCATTTTTGGAATTGTTATTATAGAGGAGGTTATAGAAGATGAAATGCTATTATATACATATAGAAATTTTTTAGTTGAACTTAGCTAGTATTAAATATAAATAAATGTAAATTTTGAAGTTAACAACAAATTTAACAAGTAACCATTATTTACAAATTTACAATACTTTATAACGGTCTTTAAAACTTTAATATAAGATTTCAATTATTTGAATATAGAAAAGTAGATACACTTCTATTTTTTTGGCTGTTTGCTGGCCCACGATAAATTCTCACAAAGTCTATCTAATTGTAACCAAGTTTTACAGGAACACAGAAGGAATCGTGAACTAAATTTTCTTTTCATCCATTAACACACTGAAACTTAAAAAAAAAGTCTCGTTAAAATTTTTTAGCCAATACAAATTTTCCGCGGTGGTTAAATGAATTTAAAAGAATATCTGTTTCAAATTGTTGTAAAGATCATGTTGCATGTCGATCCTATATAGTTGCAAAAAAAAAAAAAATCCTAACTAAGTCATGTTTTATTTTACAAGATTGTTTGATGTCACTAAGGAGACATAAAACACTTTGTTAAGTTCCAACTTGTTATTAAAAATCTTTACATTATTAATTTTTTTTTTTTCTAAATTAATTGTGAAAAATATGTTATAAGTACAAGACTTTTTGCAATATCTTTAAAAAACTTTTATTTATTTTTAATTTTTTTCCCACATTTCCCTAATAAAAGTTCCACTATCTGAAGAAGTCAACATACCCTATCCATGGTTGGTATATACCAACCCTATCCAAATTCACTACTGTAATTTATCTATATTACCATATTGTGCTGTTATCACTACTATAAGCAAATATTTTTTTATGGTGTTATATTTATTGATGAAAGAAAAAAAAAACTGAGGTTGAAATATTGAAAACACGCCAACAAAAACCTAAACCTTTTGATTTGGTGATATTTCTGTTTATTAAACGCAACCTTTTCTTGTAGTCAAAGTAATGAGATGAATTTTCTAAGTGCTTCAGCAGTATAATGTCTAACGAGTAAAGAAAGAACGGACGGGAGCGGATATGTTTATTACTTATAAAGTAGAATTAAATGTTGAAGTGAGAAACAAAAAGTTGACTTCGAAAATTCAAATTTTTCAAATCATATGAATAGGAACAGAAAAACATCAGCAACTGTAGTTCTAGTATAATCAATAACAATAATATGTTGTTAAACCCGACCGTTATAATTGGATCAAAAACAAAAAGGGACGATAAATAATCTTTAAAATTATTGAAAATTGATTAAATTTTGTTTTATATTCTATCTAGAATACAATGTAAAGTAAATTATATTTTTCACTTTTGTTTTTTTATTTTCATATTCGAATTAAAATTCGAATATTTAGAAATTCTTTTAAAATAATTTTTCATTATTTAATTAAAAAAAAAATAAAAGAGAAGGATATCAGAACTAGCAGAAAATCAATATTATATTCAGTAGCTTGCCTATAAGATAAACAAGGTGCTTCAGTAGTACTTATTTATATACTAGCAGTAAAAGTTTACTGCACTTTTACTTAAGAATGAATAATCCCTTTTATAAGTAAATATAAAAGAGTAAAAACATTTTAAGATCAACTTTTACAAAATAAAATATTAAAAATATTTCAAATAATTGAGAAATTAAAGATAAATTCTACCTTACATAAACAGGTATATACTTTAATTCTTACAATCATCTTACTTTTTACAGACTTACAGTTACAGGACAACTTATCGCTATATGTGAAATTTAGTTGTATACACATATTATATAACGTAATATGTATATTCCGTAATACCATATTAATGTGAGAATATAATACGATATTTTGAAATGGATATGAAAACAAAGCAATATATAAATTTAAGGTTTTTAAAATTGCAATTTTCAAAAAAAAAAAAGCAATAAAACCATTTTACTATTGCATATACCAATTCCAAATAGTCCGGCAAAAAAATTAAAAAAAAACAAATAGTTAACTACAATAACGCACCATCAAACAAAGGAACTTAGAGCAACTGACAATCTTTTTAGCACATTTGCAAAAAAATTTAAAAAACCATGCCTATTAGTTTTACTCTGTCCGTCTGTCCGTTCGTCTGTTTACAAAACTTCTACATCGTTGAAGATAGAGAAAAAAAATTTTAACCAAGGGTAGGTAAATTAATGTTGAAAAACAACTTTTTCATGTATTTTAATTTAATACGGAGCTACAGCTTCTCAAACTTTGGAAAAGCCTTATATTAAACTTCAGTAATATATTTTTATGTGTGTTAATGGTTTTTCTTGGTTATATAGCGTTCCGGACTTACAGTTCAAAATTAGAAAAAACTCCTATTTTTATATTTTTCCTTGTTATATGAAATTTTCAAATTTTAGTACAAGACGCAATTCTAAACAGTTTGTATTATCTTTTGAAAACGTTTTTAAGAACAGTTGGAATACATTCTGCCTTGTTTGAAATCCCATTCGCTAAATATTAACCGGATCAAGGCAATACAAAAGATAAACCGTAGTGAAACTCAAAAGAGTAAATTGTACACCTGAACCAAAGATATAGATTTGAGCAACAATTTCTATCATTAATGCAGTTTTTGCAACAATATCCGTATCATCAAATATATAATAACAGAATGCCCATGTAACCCTAATCAAATAACTACACAGAGAAACTAAAATTAATCAATAACCTAGACATATTTAAAAAATAAAAGCGCAAAAACAAAGCCAAAAAAAAAAAAGAAACAAGAGTATGTAAGTACGATGTAAGATGGTCGTAAGATATAAGATTATTTATGTGAAGGTACTTTTGCATCAAAATGAAAAATTTTTTTAAAAATTTTTTATATCTAATACAGAGGAAACAAAATTTGAAACAAATTTACCGTTTTTAAATATAAATAGGTACTAAATATGAATTGCAAAAAAACATAATAAAATTTTTATATTGGTTTTAATTTATAAACATTTAAAAATTTTTTTTTTCATTTGGTTCATTTCCCTGCCACATAAATGTAACAAGGAAATTACGCGGCCTTTCCTTTTCAAGCGTGGCTATAAATGTCGTAAGGGGGAATTACTCTTACGACGTGAGTGGGGTTCGAACCCACACTCTCTCGGTGTTTACAGCGAATTTTCTACGCTCTTACCCACTAGACCACCGTGGCCCCTCGTTTAAAAAATATTTTCCGTCGTTCATTGAAAAAAAAATTAAGTAGATATTTCTTTAATTATAAACATTTGATAATACAGGGCTTTTTTTCAATTTTGAAAAACTGTAGCTACATAATATGTATACGTGAATGGGGATAAGACTACAAAAAAAATATCTCCGCAAGACACAAAAAATTATTTTTTTTTTTTTTTAGGTCTATATTCTTGATTAAAAAACAATTCTTCTATTTCAAATGATGCCAAGGTTTTATAAAAAGCACAAATGGATGGGACGGACACACACAGATAAAGTGAAAGTATTAGAAAAAATTATGTGCTGTAAGCGAATGAACGAAAAACAAAGGTTTTTTTTTTACTGAAAATTTAATTTTTCAATTTTTTTTTTTTGTTATAAAAAGGATTTTTAGGTTAATTTTTTTTCTTTGGTACAATTTTTTTTTTGTTTTTAGATAACAATGGTTCTCCAATTTCGTATAAAAAAAACAAATATTACTGTTCCCATACGAACAGAAAACAATAACTTAAAAATTAAAACAAAAAAATTAACGAACTTTTTTAATAAAAAAAACAATTTTTTTTACCATATTTCTAGTTAAAACCAAAGGCTTCATTACCAAGTTAAAAATATATATATAGTTAAATCTTAATAAATCTATCTGTATTTTTTTGTATTAAAGGTAAAATTAAATTTTTATATAAACAATTTTATGATGTTCCTTATTTGAAAACTATTTTCCCGGTATGTAATTCAGAACAAAGGTCATATTTACAAATGCTATCCCGAACTTAACCCTGAGCAATATATGTGCACCTTAAAGCATATTGTTTTGTCGAAGATAAACTGCCAGCAACATATAGATCTTTAGTTTTTTAAAGGCAGAGGGATTTACTTCAAAAGGTTGCAGTGTCATTTATACCTCATTAATAACAATCTAATCTATTCTACCTCGAAGGTATGTGCACCTACAAGTATATTACTTTACCGAAGATGAACTGCCAGCAATAAACTCTATACAGATTTTTAGTTTTTTAAAGGTAATAAAGTTGACAGAAATATTATAAGTGAAGGCAAAATCCACAACACGTAATAACTGAGGAAGCACATCAATAAATCTATTTAAAAAGATGGCAGTTTTACTGACACCCCTTAAACAATATTCTAATCTTATTTAAAGAATATTAAAGAGAAGAAAATATTAACAATAGTCTGTTAATTATTGAACATTTTTATGGAACAAACATCTGTTGAATTATGAACCCTCTATTATGTTATTCAATTTTTTCCTCAATATCGTAATATAATATATAAATGTTTTTTTTTTTTGTTCAATATGTAGGTATGTTAATATATGTTATCTATGTATATAATATAAAGTATAGAGAAAATGAATGTTTTATTTACTTTTTATTTTCTAAGAAATTTTAAATTAATGGTGAAAATATTTTCAATTTATCAGGTCTTATAATAAAGTACCATTAAACATAAAATAAAGAACTCGTATTCTGTTTTTTTTTCATTTTTTTTTTTTATGAAAATTGATAACAAAAAAAAAAGGCAAAAACATTAAAGTTACGTAAATCTTACCAAAATTAAAAGTTTGATCTTTTCATATTTATTTACGATAATCGAAATTTTAAATTATACGATATAAAAGTTTACCTCTTGGTTGGTTGTTGTTTAAAGTAAAATTTAAATTTAAAAATCTGGATAAAAGTGGCCTATAGTTTCTTTAAATATTTTTTTTTTTAGTGTTACAAGATAAATAAAAATTTAAAAAATTTATTCAAAACTTAAGATCTGTTTTTTTTTTTTGTTTTTGTCAAGCTGTCAAGAAACTTATCAAGGAATTGGCATTATATTTTAAATTATATCCTTATACATTTATGTACAATTTTTTTTAGTACTTATTTATTATCAGTGATTTTTCATATTAATTTAACTGGTTGTAATTAAAGAATATGAAGAATTTTGAACTAATAATTTATTTAATTGTTTAATTGCTTTTTTAAGTGCTTTTAACACTATAAAGGTTGTAAGCCCAAAGCACAACTATAATTTTAAATAAGATAATAAGAATAGTAACTATAGATAGTTTTTTTTTTTTTAAAACATACTTAAGTAGAAAAAATTCTAAAGTTTTTTACAGATTACAAATACTTAAATTAAATTAAGTTAAATAAAATTTCTTTCTTCTTTTTGATTAGAAAGTTTGCTTTTTTCAATTTTTTTATTTATATTCATTTCGAAATTAATAAAATGAATTTTATAACTTTTTTATAAAATTTTCAAATTTTATCATATAAATTAATGCTTTTTATAAAATCAATGATATTTTGAAATACCAAAAAACAAACTAAATTCTTTTATTAAGGCTCCATTATCTCATTCTCATAAAAATAATTTTATCTATAGTTATAGTAATTAAGATACAAAAAATTGCACATAGGAGGTAAATTATTCATCAAATACTCTATATAAATATATGTAAAGGACTGTAAACAGACAAATTTTAATCCAATTCTTATAACTCACTGTATATACATTTTTTTTTTATGAGAGGCGATGGAAAACCTCGAAAGTCACTCAAAAGAAGTACAGGAGATTCCTCTGGATAGTGTTAGACTTTAACCAACCAAAACCACCTTTTTTAAAACCAAACTTTAGGGGTTTAATGCATAGTATTACTTTACCGAAGGGTCCTTTAAGGCATAGTAATATAATTTATAGTTTGGTTTTGGGGAAAAGGATGAGAAAAGGATTACTTGCGAAATTGCGTTTGGGATAATTAGAATTATGGAGAATGAAAGTAAAAATTTGCAGAATTATTTTGAAGAAGAATAACATCCTTCAATTTATATCCTTTAAAGTTTTTCTTAAATTTCGTTATATAAAAATTTTATTTCGCTAAAGTGATTTTATTAGCTTTATTCCATTTTTTCTAAATAAAAAATTTAAAATAAAACTTTTTGTTATCAAAAAATTGTTGTAGTATAACGGTATTGATTCAACATGCATGAATTTAAAAAAAAAAAATAAGGCAGAATGTAAACCAATGGTTTTTAAAGGCGCACATTTCCAAAAGACAATACAAACTCTTTAGAATTGTAACTCTGCACCAAAATTTGAAAATTTTCTTAGAATTTCGTATAATAAGAAAAATGCTAAAAATAAGGGGACACTTTCATCAATTTTAAAGGAACTCTACATAATTAAGAAAAAATATTAACACAAATAAAATTATAAAGTTAAAGCCTTAATTTTTGCCTTTTATTTTGAAAAAATGAATGCAGGTGCCTAAGTTACAGGTGTTTAAATATAGGAAAATTACAATTTTTGAGCCTTAAACAGGAGGTGGTACAAACAAATTTTCTGAGAAATTTATACTGATTCTAAAAGTTGTTTCTTATCTTCAAATTTAAAATTTCTATCTAAAAGCGTGCCGGAGTTATGAAGGAAGAAAAATCATGCAAAATTTGGTTTCCACATAACGGTATATTTAAATAGTAAATTGAAAAAAATTGTATAATTTTGATATTGATCTACAGAGGTAAAAACAAATCCTGTCGAAGGGTGTATTAGGCGCCAGTTATAGCTACTGAATTATATCATTGAATACTTCCGGAATATTGAAATACTTCCGGAAAATATTTATTTTCAATTTTGTTTGCAGCAAAGACATATAAAATTTAACAAAAGTGTTGATTTAATGACTAAATAATTTCTAAAGAATAAATTCTGCTACGAATTTTTAAATTTTAAGTTACATATTTAAAAAAAAAAATCAATTTTATGATTTTCCGGATTGATAATTATTTTCCTGAACAACTGATCGGTAATTTTGCTAATGAAACAAAATTGTTCCAATGACATATGTTTCATTTCTTCCCATTTCAGTTTGTCATTGAAAAATATTCTGATGCAATTCTTGATATATTTCATAATGATTTATATGAGTTTATATGAGTATTTTAATGAGTTTAGACTTAAATTTTATTTTTTTATTATTTTGTTTAAGTTTAGTTTTAAAATTTATTGTTTTAAAATGGAAATTTCAAAAAAAGGAAACAAAAAATGTTAATTCTAGAAAATTTGTCCTTTTTTATTCTTCAGCCAATCTCATTATTAAATAAATCTTTATTAGTACCATTTTCTACCAATAATAATTAAATAAATTAAAATAAAACTTTATTTTTCCAACATCGAAATAACGCTAATAACAATTTAAATTTAAATTACATTTATTTTTATTTTGCCTTCATTATTGTCATTTGCCATTTGACAAATAATTTAACTGACAGTTTTCTCTGATTGCTATAATCGCCTATACGGAAAAAAAATATAAGTTTTCAATGAAACGTTTTTTCCGGAAGCATTTGAATGATAGCTATAACTGGCGCTTTAATTGAAAAAAATGTTAAGCAGAGCATGAGAAATACACATTTAAAAAAGGGCTTTTTTCAAAGTTTAAGTAGTTGTAGCTCCGTAATGGGTAAGACTACATAAAAAAGTTGTTCTACAACATTCATTTTTTTTATAAAACCTACCTATGGTTAAAATTTCATTGCTTCATCTTTAATGGTCTAGAAGTTTTGTAAACGGACAAACGGACGGAAGGACAGAGTGAACTAATACACACATTTTTTCAAAATTTTTTTTGGAAATATCGTAAAAAATTATTTTATTGCGTGCATGTGAAGTTAATGTCTTATTTTATTGAATTTTCTTTTAATACATAATACATTTTTAACAAAAATTTAATACATAATAAATATTTATTTATTTTTTTTTTTTTTTTTGTTTTTTTTTTTATATAGAATTATCAGAAACTAAACTTCATGAGATCTTATTGAATCATGAAGATGTTAAACTTAGTTGGATGATTGATTGGTATAATCAAGAAGTTTTATTTCATATACAGAATGCATTCAATCAACAATATAAATGGTTTTATTTAGGTTTTTCAAAACGTGGAAATATACCAGAATCTGATATATGTTTTTTTGAAAATCATAATGGTTTTTTTAATGTTGTAACAGATGCATACACAAGTCAAGATGGTAAATTTGTACATAAAGATTATCAACAAGATTGTGAATTATTTAAAATGGATGATAATTCACTTGCATTCAAAAAGAAATTTGATACATGTGATCCATTAGATTTAAGAATGCATGTAAGTTAAAATATATTATGTAATAATGTTATTGTGTTTTTTTTTTTTTAATTAAATTTTTAAAATAAATTTTAAAATAAAAAAAATAATAATAAATCAAAAAATATACATATTATATGCATTTGCAAAATAAAACAAGCCAACCTGTAATAACCAACCTGTACCTGTAACAAGCCAAGAAAATAAGCTCGGAGAAAATTTATGTAACTTGAATTCTATACATCTAAAGATTTACTATTATTCAAAAATTCTAAATGATTCAGAAAAAAGAAAATCTTTAACACCAAATGATCGCCAGTAACGATTGAAAATGTAAAACTATGTTCTCCCTATCCTCATTTTCTTTAAAAATTCACTCCCTATAAAATTATTCAATTTACTCGTAAAGACCATTTTCTAATGCTATGGTGTTAGCGTGTAACTTTAACTTTAAAAAAGTTTCACATCAGCGGTTTTATTTTATTTCAATCTGTAATGCTGGCGTAATTTTAATTTTCAGTGAACTGTCAAGTTTCATTGCCGAATCAATATTAATTAAATTTAAAAATGGATAGTGAAGAATTAAAAAGAAACGTAAATATTGGTTTTCACAATTTCTTTCAATCTTTTTTTTATTGTTAAAAAAAAAAAATAAAAAAAAACACAAAACCGAAATGTCGATTTAATCAAACTGTCAAATAGTTCAACGGTAGCGTTCAGCTTAAAACATTGCTCAACTTCAACTTTAAAAAAGTTACACGCCAGCCGCCAACGCTAGGATTGGAGAAGGTTAGATACGTTAATTTCCATATGTTCAAAATAGTTTGGCGGTAAAGTTACACGCCAACGCCACCATTGGTTGGAAAATGTTCTTAAAGCGTCATATCATAGATTTATATCAATATATCAATATAAATCATATTAAATTTTTTTGATTTTTTGGTTGGTATTTCTGCAATTTAAAAACGCATAATTGATGGAGAGATGATGGTCATAATTCCTTTCAAAACAATATATATTTCTATGACATTATTTTATGACATTAATAATTTTTAGTTGGAATAAGGTTTAACCAAAAAATTTTATGGTATAGGCATAAAAATGTATACATATATTATTATAAAATTTTTATACTTGATATGTAATTCTTAGTTGCGTATATAAATTGCGCCATTTATCTTTATTTTTAAAAAAATTTATTTTAATTCTTTTTATCTTTGAGCTATAAACTTATCATCTATTTTGACGAATAAACGGTTATTCATCTTTCTTTCTGCTCCTAAAAAATCTTTAGTTTTCAAGATATATTGATTTTATTAGACTTTAATTTAAATCTTTTATTGCCATCATCAGAATAGTACTTTTCAATCATGTTTACATTATTGTATTTCAAAACGATTAAAAAACTATAATACTATTTTTTATGATTGGATTTTATTCAAAAATTTTAAATTATATTCCCACAATCATTTTTAATTTAGTAGTTTTACCTTTTGTATTTTTATTTTATAAATGTATAAGAAAAATGTATGCACATAAATTATAAGTTTTATTTTTTGTTTACGTTAAATTTTACGGAAAGATTTAATTAAAAGTATTATTTCAGGAAGGAACAATGTATATCCTTTGGGGAAGAGGAAAAACTCAATTGGAATTACAGGATAATAAATTTCAATTTCCTGAAGCAACATCAAAAGATAGTGGAATGCATATGTTACAACTTTTAAGAGCAGATAAAATTGTTATACCAGAAAAGTAACTAATAATATATTAATAATATATAAATAATAGATAATAATAATATATTCTTAGAAATTTTATTTTTGATTCAAATATTTTAATATATACATATAAATATATTTTTTTTGTTTTTTTTTTTTTTTTTCAGGGACATTAAAATAACTGAAGTGTTATTAAATAATGTTCTTGTACCAGCAAAAGAAACAACATATTGGTGTCATATACAAAAATTAGATGATTTTATAAATAAAAAACATCATATTGTACAATTTGAACCAATTATTAAAAATTCTGATTTAATTCATCATTTAGAAGTATTTCATTGTAATACAGATGCTGATATTATTATACCATTATATAATGGTGATTGTGATAATTTACCATTAGAAGCAAAAGTTTGTTCAAAAGTTATATCATTATGGGCAATGGGTGCAAGTACATTTACATATCCGGATGAAACTGGTTTACCAATTGGTGGTAAAGATTATAATCCATATGTTAGATTAGAAGTACATTTTAATAATCCAGATTTAAAATCAGGTAAATTATAATTTATTTTAATATTTTATTTTTTTTATTAAAAATACAATAATTATTATAATAATATATTTGTTAATTTAAATCCTTTCAAATTCCTTTATGTATATGTATGTAGTTAAAGATAAGCAGTTTATTTTAAGTAGGTACTATCTATTAATTACGGATATATTTTTGTTTTCCTAAGAAAGATAGGAATATTCTAAATATACCAAAAATAAATCCTTCATAATTCCAGACTTTCAATGACTAAACCCACCCTTCCCCCTTTCGATAATATAATGTATTTAATAATATAATATATATAATGAATGAAACTCGTAATTGCCAAAACAGTTTAGGATACGAAAACAAAAGGATAGAATAAAGGATGCGGAAACTTTGGATTGTGAGGGATACTGGAAGAACTATAAATCCGCCTATTATTATTACTATTTTGGTATCAGTGACGAAATCATCAACAGTTAGAAGATGGAATAGTATATAACACTATTCTGCATGAGGTAATAATTGATGGAAGAGCCACTATCACTGTATTATTATTATTATTATTATACGATATACGTTAATTACGCGATATAAAATTACTAATTATATTTTTTTATATGACCTGACGTTTGAACCCAAGACCCTCCAATTGAAATATTGGAGACTTAACCACTACGGCATGAATCAGATAAAAATTTAATATGTAATTTAAAATTTCAATATGACTACCTTAAAATGGATTGATTTAAGATTTATTAATAAAATTAATTTTACGAAAATACTGTTGAACGATTTTCGTTTTGAATGTGAGCGATTAGAACATAAAAGAATTGCAAAAATCTTTTTAATAAAATTTAAGTTATATTTATTATACAATGCTGTCTACAATTTCAGATTATTTTGTTACAGAAAATTGATATGCTACAATTATTTGATAAGTTTTAAAAAACACTTATTTTTTTATGTTCCACTGTGCAGTAATAGTGATAATAAAATAGCATATTACACATTTTTTTTATTGCCTTTCGTGGGAAATATAGCAAAAGCTATAGAAGAGCAGAAGAAATACCATATTCCTTTTTTAATATGTGGGACTTTAATCCACTAAACACCTCTTATCTTACTGTTTGGGCAAGAGAAGATTCAATTAGAAAATAAAAATAAGTTCAACGTTTATAGGAATATGATGAATGAAGATGTTACCGTTCTCATTAATCCTTTGTATTAAATTAAAAATTTAATCACCAGACAACTTTATTTTCAAATACTGAACTATGCCATTTAAACATTTCTATGCGTTAGCAACAACTCACTTCTACTAAATACCTGTAACTTGTGAAGCAGATGTAGGAAACCTACTAAATGTCAAAGACGAAATGAAGAGAGCGTTGAGATAATATTGGTATCGTTTATTAAACGAATTACTCGCCTTATTTTACTTTTCCCAGAATTAGTCGTTTTAAAAGCTCCTGCCCAAATATTTGCCGTTATACTCCCTCTTTAGTTTTATGTTCGTTTTTTGAATACATTGAGAAGAGAATTAAACGAGAAGAAAATTTTACATCAATTAAGTAAGTCCAAAAATCTAACTAAAAAAAAAAATTTAATTGATACAAACATTGATCGAACCAAACCTTTTCATTTTCATACAATATAAATTTTATCAGTTTTTTTTTAACATTTTTGTACATAGATTTATTTTAAAATTCAATTTTGAAGTGATATCTAAGTGGGTAACTGAAAATATTAGATTATGTAGTTAATTTAGTAAAAATTATCTGTATGAATAAGCTCTTATACTTAAAAAAAACAAAACACTATTTTAAAGATGTTCTTTCCTAAATTAACAAAAAAAAAGAAAAACTCACACTTCTACAAAAAAAGGAAAAAAAGAAAGGTTTGTTTATAGTTGAAAAGTTAAATAAATCTATTTTTAGAATTTTGTATCTTGAGATTTTTTTTTCCACTTCGATTACCAATCAAATACAATCCTCATCATCATCAGGTTATTATAATAAATAATACTTTCTTTTTTTTTTTTTTGTATATGTGCAAAATGTAAAATGTAAATAAGAATTTGATAATATTTTTGAAAAAAAAAAAAAAAATCATTTATTTATTCATTCATTCATAAAATGTACCTATATATATTTTTCTATTTTTATTTTTCTTTCTTTGTTTGTGTATAAAAAAAAAAAATAAATAAAATAAAATAAAAAAAACCTTTAGGACGTATTGATAACTCTGGTATGAGAATAAAAATGATATCAAAACTTCGAAAATATGATGCTGCTGTTATGGAATTAGGATTAGAATATACCGATAAAATGGCAATACCTTATGGTCAAATTGGTTTTCCATTAAGTGGATATTGTATTGCTGAGTGTACAGAAGTTGTAAGTAAAAAAAAAAAATAATAATAATAAAAGTATTCCTTTTAGATAGGTACTTTATTTGTATTTATTTTTTTATATTTTCTTTCAATTCCTTTTTTTAATAAAAACAAATGCATTTATTATTTTTATTAATAATGGTTGTCTGAACAGTTATTGAACTAGATTTGATTATAATTGACCATAAGTTTCTAAAAATAAAAAAAAAAAAATAAAACTGTTGATCAGTTAATTTTATTTTTGTGGAACATAGACAAGATTTTCTTATTTTTGTTCTTCTCTAAATAGTATTTAATTTAATTACTTACAGTTATATTGGTTTCTTTTCTTGGTTAAAATTGTATTTTTGTAAAAACTAAGATTTATTATTTATTTATTTATATTAATATTACATACATAAATGTAATGCAATATTATTGAACCATTAGTAGCCGATAGCCGGCCATTATAAGTTTTTATACTATTAGTAAATTATATACTAATATTATTTATTTTGTTTATATTATATACTATATATTTACATTATATTTGGTCGTAAGGGGGTAAAGAAAAAAACACTTACGACCTGTGCAGGGATCGAACCCGCACTCCTTCGGTTAATACGCCACACGCTAACCCACTAGGCTACCGAAGCCCCTAAAAACTAAAAATCCATACTAAATATTTGTTTTGTTTTACTAAAAATTGCATACTTTTAGGCGCATTTTATTTTCACTTTAGTTTAATCAGGTTTAATGTCTTTTCTTAATTTTTTTTTACACCGTTTTTTTTTTTTGTTGAAAAGGGAATATAAATAAAAGTTAATTTGTTATAATTAACATTAACAATAAAAGTAATAATAAATTATGTATTTTAAATTGTTATTTTAAATATTTTAAAACAAAACTTTTCACAAGAATTTTTTGTTTTATTTTCGTTTTATTTTCAATAATAAAATTCATTATTGATTGTAATTTAACTAATAAAAATTTCAATTATAAAAATAAACAAAAACTAAAAATGAAATATTTAAAAAGAAATACATAAACATTTATTAAAAATATAATAATATTATTATGATAACGATTTAAATTTGTACTATATGATTTCTTCTTTATCAATTTCCTTTTAATTTTTTTTGGTTTTTGTTTTTTTGTTTTTTTTTTGTTTTTTTTTTTGGTTACCATACATAAGTAGGTATAATTTTATTCATAATCCTTTTCAATAAGAGGTACAAAAAAAAAAGCATATTAAATAACCCAAAAAAGGTCTTCCTTTTATATTTTTTGTCTTCCTTCTCACATCTTTTCATTTTTCATCCTTTTCCTTCAATTAAAAAACAGTCATATCCCGAACATATTATTTGGTTTCATAATTTATTTACTATTACAAATTTATTAAAACATATTATATATATATTATACATTTATCTGAATTATTATTATACTATATATACAGAGAGTCCCAAAGGTATATATAAAAATAAAATTAATTTTCTAAATTTCTAAATCAAGGAAACTTATATATACAGTCAAAATCGGTTATAAAGACATTGGTTATAACGACATGTCGTTTATTACGACCAATTTTAAAAGTCTTTGTTTTTAGTTCATATAATTTCGAACAAATTTGTATCGGATATAACGGTATCGCTTATAATGACATATTAATTATAAGTAACAACTTATTTTTACTTAAAAAGTAAAAAAAAAATTTCAGTTATAATGCCGAAAAAATTAAAACAAAATAAAGAAAAATATATACATACATACATTTTTGTTAACTAAGAAAAAAAGGATCAAACAATTGATTCGTTATTTATTGCCGCCAACTTATCGCCTGGCTGTTGTGCGAGTTTGATATTTCTAATATTTTTATTTATGTATGTATGTATGTTAGATTAGGTCAATTATTTTAAAACAAACAACAAGTATAAAATTATACAAATAGAGATACCTCAATCTGAATGAAACTTTTAGTATGAATAAAAAACGTAGAGTATAGTTAGCTTTGAAGAAAAGGCTTATAAATATTAGTTTGGCGGTCAAAATCTAGTAAATAAAACAATAAACACAATATATTATGTACATATTGGTAATATTTTTATGTTATGTTACGTTTTATATATATGTAAAGTACATATTATTAAGTTTTTCTTTTTATTAAAAACTATTAAATAAAAACTTTAACAAATAAATAAATAATACCTACTTTTTTTTATTTATAAAAAAATTTTTAAATTGTTTATAACGATCAAATTTATTGATCCGCTCAATGTCATTATAACCGATATTGACTGTACATTCATATGTGTATGTACACATGTATGTATATAGAAAGTGTTTTAGTATTAACGAAAAATCACTTAAATATTATGTATATTTTACTTTATTTTCTTTGGCTTGTGGGACAATTTGTACATTCTTATATAAAAAAAAATATACATATATGTATATGTAAAGGATATTATTTGTATAATATTTATATTGATATATTATAATAATAATAAACTGTATATTGATATGTTTTTATTTTTGTTTATTTCAAAAAAAAAAAAAAAACAAAGACTTTACCAAAATCTGGAATAACAATATTTGGTTCACAATTACATACACATTTAAGAGGTGTACGAATTTTAACCAGACATTTTCGTAAAACTGAAGAGTTGCGTGAAGTTAATCGGGATGATTATTATTCACATCATTTTCAAGAGATACGTAATTTACGTTATAAACCAAGAGTTCTGCCAGTAAGTATACCAAAAAAAAAAAATTTTTTTATATGCTATGAATGTACTAAATTGTTTATTTAAGTCTGTTATTATAACATTTTGGAATTAAATATATACATATATATATATATATATATATATATATAAACCCACCCAAAAATAAATTATAAAAGAGATAAGTATAAAATATTCTTTCAATATTGATTATGGTTGAAATTAATATTATTATATTTGTGTGTTTGTGTATATTTGTTATGATATAAAAAAAATTTATAATAAAAAAAAATAAATAAATAAAATGAAAAAAATTTTTTTTTTTTATTAATCAAAGTATATTTTTGTATTAATGGTATCATAATAATTATAAGATTTTATTATTTTGATAAGATCAAAAAAATTATTAAAATATATTCGATTTTATATTACATACTTAAATTATGTTTTAAAAATAATTTATTTTTTTTTATTCTTTTTTTTTAGTGAATATATTTCTTCTTCTTCTGCTTCTGGATACTATAAACCCTAATTCCTTCCACCTAAATTGTAAGATCTGAAACAATTCTTTTTAGATGAAGCCATGTTTTATTTTAGGCTTGTGCTTAACATAAAACATGGCTTAGTCTTTCTCCATGTTTATACCCGTACGATAGGATCGGGTATAATAAAATTACTCCTCCGTTTGTAACACCTCGAAATAAGCGAGCTAGATATACCTTCAAAGGTATGGATCGGATCAGAAAAAAATTCTAAGACTTTTGAGCCATGTCCGTCCGTCCGTCCGTCCGTCCGTCAGCACGCTAACTCAAAAACTAAGAAAGCTAGAAGCTTGAAATTTACACAAAATATTCTGGGAGTAATTTGCAGGTTCACTATTTTTTTTGGTTGAGTTTGGACCAAACCTTAGGGTAGCTCTCGAACACCTAACTTTTAGATTCCCACACTTTTTTTGAAATAGAGCTATGAAATTTTAACTACTGATAGATCTCACCAAAATATTAATTTTATTTTTAATAACTTTTTTTTGTAGCCCCACCCGTTTGGAGCTACAGCACCCCAAAGGTTCAAAAAAGCTCTATATTTAAATTGTTATAGCACAAGTTGTATAAGGTATATCTTCATTTTGAAAACGCTAAACGATTACTACTTTTATTAGCTTTAAAAGTATGTATACAATTAATATATGGAGGTGGCATACGATGTCTTAATTTACCGTTATGCGAAACTAAAATTTTGCAAAATCCTTTAACCCTTCTATCTTCTAAACGGTTTAAGTTGGAAACTTGAAATTTTGACAAAAGTTAGATCTTTGAAAATAAGTATGAGTCATCTCATTTTTTTTGTATCACCCCCCGTTTAGGAGCTGTAAGGGGTCAAAAACTGAAAATTTCCTATTTTTAAACACCTGTAACTTGAACACCTGTTAAAATTTTTTTGAAGTAATACACAAAAATTAAACCTTCAACATTATACTTTAATTTCTGTTAACAATTTTTTTTAATAATATAGGGTTACTTTATAATTGAAGAAAGTGTGACTTGATATTTTTCAAATTTTCTAACAAATTTCTTTAATGATTTTTTTTGATTTTGATGATTAAAATTGTTGAAGATATAATGCGTAGTACAAAAAAATGTAAATAAATAAACAACATAACGGTTGCTTGAAGAATTTTTATTTATATGATATTGATATACATACATACTTATATAATATCATGTTTATTTACATATCGTATATGTCACTGATGAATGAATGATAAGAGTGTATATGTATATTATATAGCGCCGTATTTACATACATATATGTATTTTATTGTACTTATAAGAAATTATTCTGTCAATGGAATATTTAAATATAATATAATATAATATTTAAAATTATATTTACTATTTTTTACTAAGTAAATTTAATATACATTTACCGCTTAGTATTAAATGGTACCATAGAATATTTGGAAAAGTTTTGGATTGATAATCGTTATGTTGAAGGTTAAAATCTGTTTTTGAAGAATGTATAAACATATAGTTTGAATATATGTACAACCCATAGTTCTAGAAATTATAAAATTCACCCAAATTATTTTAAAATACTAAAATATTAAAAAAATAATATTGTAAGCAGAGTTACAGGCTGTGACAGGCTAACGGTTCGTACGGGTATCTAAGAGTTGACAAAGGCAACTGTAATCTTCCTCGTTTTCTTGGTCTACCAACTTGCCGATTACCTTGTGGATTCCATTCAAAGCATTATTTAGCAAATGTTGTTGTTTGGCTTTCTCAAGGTGTGTCCGCTCCACAGCCACTATTTCTTTCAGATTTCGACTTCAATTTACTTTGATTGAACTTTAAATAAAGCCCCTTTATACGTTACATAAAACAACAAGACATAAATTCTTTTTGAAGAGAAAGTATTTTTATATTCAATTTGAAAACCCACTGTAATTATAGAGACGAAAACTATAGTTTGTTTATATTATTTATATTATATCTATGTTTTATCCATTATCAAACTATATATTTATTATACCCGTACGATAAGGATAGGGTATATTAAAAATGCTCCTCCGTTTGTAACACCTCGAAATAAGCTATCTAGTCCGTCCGTCTGTCTGTCCGCCAGCAACATAACTCAAAAACTAAGAAAGCTAGAGTCTTGAAATTAACACAAAATATTCCCTATTTTTTTGGTTGAGATCCGACCGAAACTTCGGGTAGCTCTCAAAGAACTTACTTTTAGATCTCCACATTTTTTTTGAAATAGAGCCATGAAATTTTAACTGCTGATAGATATCATAAAAATATTAATTTTATTATTAACAGCTTTTTTATGTAGTCCCAGCCGTTACGGAGGTACAGCTTCCCAAAGTTCGAAAAAGCTCTATATATAAATTCTTATAACACAAGTTGTATAAGGTATATCTTGAATTTGAAAACGGCAAACGATTACTACTTTTATTAGCTTTAAAAATTAATACACAATAAATATATACTTATGGCATACGGTGTCTTAATTTACCGTTATGCGAAACTCAAATTTTGCCAAATTCTTGACTCCTTCTATCTTCCAAACGTAAAATTCATTTAAGGAAAATCTGCAAAAAAATAAATATTTAGGAATAATAATTGGGCTTAAAAAGTATGTAATATATTTTTACATAATTAAGAAAAAGCCTACTGCAATTATCAACATTGTTGATTAAACTCTTTTCCTTTCGGTACAATTTCTCTGTTTTGGTCATACAAAAATTTTACGTTTTAGAAAACCGTATTGCTCTTAACAGTACTATATAAAACTGGAAATTAGTAAAATTAAATCAAGAAAGATAAATTTCCAGTTTTTGAAATATTGTGCCTATATAATATATACCTACATTTCAATAATCTGATGGAGCACACAGGCGTTGTTCAGCTATAGTTCGTCCACACTCTATATTTGTTCTTTTCATCCTTATTGTTTTCATTTTTTACTACTTATATTCTTTTCTTTTCTAAGTGAGGTGAGAATTTTTCAAAGACAGCAAGAATTCTCCCTTGATAGTGTCAGATTCTTACTGAATAAACCCACCTCCATCTTTAGCCAATATAATGAGATGAAACTACTACCTACTAACGCAGAATATTGGCTAGGGAGTAGAAATAGGAAAGGATAAGACAATAGGATGTGGAAACATTGTATTGGGAGTGAGATTATAAGGAAACAATGAATCCGCCTATTATTATTACTATTTTTGCTAACAGTGGTGACAATATCCATCAACAGTTACAAAATGCAGTAGTATATAACACCTTCCTGCATGAGATAACTATTGAAGGCAACCGCGTAAAATGAAATTAAATAAACACATACATACATACAAAATACAATAATATCTTAATTTAATGAAAAGTTAAATGTTTTTTTCCATTTAACTAATATAATATAATAATTAAAAAATTGTTTTCAAAACATTATGATTATAATAATAATCATAATAATTTGGTTTGGATTATAATAATATCGCCAAACCAAAAATTAAATTGTGAAATGAAAATGAAATAATATCTATATAAATTATTATGTTCTGATTCCTGACTACAATAAAAATATTTTCATATTTTTTTTATCTGAAAATTTTATTTTTTTTTTTTTTGATTTGATTAATAAAATATTCAATAAAATTTATTTGTCTTTAGGGAGATGCTTTAGTAACAACCTGCTATTATAATACGAATGGTTATCAAAATACAACATTAGGAGGTTTTTCGATTAGTGATGAAATGTGCGTAAATTACATTCATTATTTTCCAGCAACTAATTTAGAAGTTTGTAAAAGTTCAGTCTCAGAAGAAACATTAGCAAATTATTTTGTTTATATGAAAAAGTAAGTATATATATATATATATTTATAGTATATTATAATAAGTATATAATAACAATATAAATTATATTTAAAATATAAAAAAAAAAAAAAAACAGATCAAAATATATTTTTATTATTATTTAGAGAAAACTGCTTTGATTAATATGTTACACAAGGTTCCCATAATAAAAAGGAAATACAGAGTGGGCCAACTTGGACTGACTGATTTGAAATGCTTATAATTTTTTTGATTTCATTAATATTTTTTATTTTTTTTATTTTTTTTACTGCATTTCTCTGCCACATAAATGTGAATAGGAAATTACCAAGCCTTTTCTTTTCAGGCGTGGCTGTAAATGTCGTAAGGGGGAATAACTCTTACGACTTGTGTGGAATTCGAACCCACACTCCCTCGGTGTTTACAGCGTATTTTATACGCTCTTACCCACTAGGCTACAGAGGCCCCTTATTTTTTTTTTTAAATGAAAGATTAAATTATTAAATTTTTTTTAAGCTAAATGGCGTCCTTTAAATTGCTTCCATTTGGCAGTTAATGACTCTTTTTAAGACATTTTGCATTACGTTGCGCAATTTCTATGCAGATATTCTGCTATAGTTCCAGAATGTTTTGGGGTTTGTTAACGTAAATTATTTCCGTTCCTTCAAGAAACCCCACAAAAAAAAATCAGGGGCCGTCAATTCTGGGAAACGAGATAGCCACGCGAAATCAGCATTTTTTAAAATTATTAAGTCGTCGAAAAGTTCTCGCCATTGTCTCTCTCGCGATATAAGCTGTAGCTCCATCTTGCTGGAACCATATCTTACGATTATTGAGAACTACCGGGCGCAAAAAAATTTCCAACATGGTCCGGTATACCGCCACAGATACAGTTTCTGGATGCTCAATTTCATTTTCTAAAAAATATGGACCGATAACTCTATCAGCCATAATTTCACACGAAACAGTGCATCTGATAGAATGTACTTGTCTCTGATGCACTGCTCTCTGATTCTCCGTATTCGAAATTCAGCAGTTCTATTTATTAACATATCCATTTAAATGAAAATGTGCTTCATCGCTCATAATTAGATTGTTCAATAAATTTATCGTCCTGAAACATAATAAAATTCAACAATTTTTACACGTTCTTGCACTGAGTATATGAAAATTTTATAAAATTCTTTATTTATCTGCAAAAAAAAAATTAAAAGCTTTAAAAAATAAAAAAAATTACATAAGCATTTCAAATCAATCAGTCCAAGTTGGCCGTATATGTAATAGTATGTTATGTATATCACGTGATAATTTGATAAAAAGTTACGTTTTATACTGTGGTCTCATTAGAACAATTCTCGAGATAATTAAATGTAAAAATTTCAAATAAAATATTAATTACCAATAATTAAATGTTTCAATATATATAATATTATATAATATTGAAGAAATGTGCAATGAAGAAAAAAATTTTTTTTTTGACGCAAAAATATATTTTAGGTAGCAATTCTTAAAGATTTTCCCCCTCTCCAAAAGGGTAATGGAGGAACCAAAATCTTGCAAAAATTTTATTTTTAAATAACGATATATTTAAATACATACTAAAAAAAAAACAAAAAATTGTATAATTTTGATATTGATTGAGCAGTCTTAAAAAATGTCCTGTCTTTGACGTTTTTAGATTCAAAAAATTGCAGAACTTGAGATATAAGGATTTGAAAATAGAACTTTTTTTCAATTTTAAGGAGTTAAAAAGTTGTTGAAATAGACAACATTAATTTTTTTTTTTTTTTGAGATTTAACCATGATTAAAATTTCATTGGTTCACCTTAAACGATGTTGAAGTTTTTTAAACAATGTGCAGATGGGCGGACAAAGTAAAATTAATAATTAAATTATTCCAAAAAAGAATTTTTTAACTAACTTTTTAACATATACCTAAAATTTAATTAAAACCAAAATTAAAGACAATTTCAGAGTAAAATATTAATGAAATATTGAAAATAATATTTTTATTTCATTTTATTATAATTTAATTAAAATATTGCACAATATTATATGAAGAGTATTGTTTATAGAGAGAGTTCTAACAATTTTTTCAATGCATTAAAAATTTTTATTTTAACTACACGTAAATAACTTACGATTATAATTATCGTTTTATTATAACAAGTTATTTAATATAATGTATATTATATTCTTTTTGTTTTCTTTTTTGTTACACGTCAACCAAAATTTAAATTTTATTCTTCTTTTATTTGTTTTTCTTTCAGAAAAGAACATCAACATAAAATTAAATTAGGTGCTGCTAGATCACATAATTATCGTAGCATTAAATATACAGAGCCTCGTATTGATCAATTATATACAATGTATATACAAGAGCCTTTAAGTATGCAATGTAATCGATCTGATGGATATCGTTTTGATGGTTATAATTGGGAAGGTGCATCAATAACACCGGTTAAAATTCAAGTTCCATTACATAGGCAATCATGTCAAAATTATAATCCATTTTGGTTAAAACCTTTAGAAGAAGGAAAATGTGACCTATTAGGAGAATGTATTTATTAATTTTAATTAAAAAAAAAAAAAAAAAAAAAAAAACGAAGTCATCCATTATAAAATAAAAATTGAATAATATAGGAAAATACAAATTCATATTATATTGATCTTAACATTGTTACATGCATACATAAATTCATTAATTATAAAAATTAAAAAAAAAAAAAGAAAAGATATTTACACTTAATATTATTTATAATTTACAAAATATGCCTAATAATAATTGTTGAGTATTAATTTTCTGTTATATTTAAAAATATACATGAACCAACCATGAGGATAAATAAAAATACGTTCACAAATACAAACATAAATTATAAAAGAAAAATGAAAAAAAAGAAAATATATATTATGAATATTATATACAAATTTAATAAATACATATATGATATTATTTATATATATATATATATATATATATATATATATTTATTATATATAATTAATTCTATACGTAGGTATATATTATATAAATTTGTTAAAAAAAAAATATTTTAAAATTTTAATGAAAAAAGAAATCAAAGGAAAAGCTTTCATTGTAAATTATAAAATATATATTATTTAAAAAGATAAATTGAAATATGTATACAAAAAACAAAAATAATTTATTTGATAATAATATAATGTAAAATTTAATAAAAATTACTAAAATGATAAAAAAAAAAAAAAACTCGACCACAGAATTAAATTTAATTTTTACAAACAAATTTTCTTTTATTTCAATTATTTAAAGAATTATTTTTTACTCTGATTAATTTTATTTAGATAAAACCGAAAAAAGACTTTTTGTGGCAAGTATAATATTACAGGTATGTATGTACATATATATAAAGTGACTATGCAGTATGCATACTAATTTATTCAGTACAGTACTGATTTTAGATTTGTACTAAATATTGTACTGATTTTAAAATTAATTCTAAATATATGCATAACAACAAGAAAGTTAAGTAAATTACAATTACTTGTAATTTAAATCAAAACTTTTTCAATTACAATTACTCGGAATTTCAATCGAAACTTTTTTTTGGAATTGTAATTGAATTTCCTCCATAACAAATTACATTTAATTGTATTTGAAAAACTACCATTATGCTGCCCATACACGCTGGACTAGGTTGTAAACTTGGTACGCGGACTGGTTTTAGAATCATACCACACACTTATCCAACCTAATATCCAACCATTGTAATTATGTACTTTATATTTTTTATTATTTTCTCAAATTAAAAAATCTCAATGTTAAAATGATATTTAAGTTGTACAACTTGCTCATACACGATACAACTCAATTACAATCCAAAGACTCCGTCCACAAAAATCAAAATTTTTTGATATTCTTCCAACCAACTTTTCAACCATCAAAATGGTTTTACAACTTGCCCATACAAGATACAATTTATCAAGTCCGCGTACCAAGTTTTCAACCTAGTCCGCCGTGTATGGGCAGCATTACATATTACATGTAATTGTATTGAAATTAAACGAGGAAGAATACAGTTGACTTTGTCAACTCTTAGATACCCGTACGAACCGTTAGTATGTTCACAGCCTGTCACTCTGCTTACAATATTATTTTTTTAATATTTTAGTATTTTAAAATAATTTGGGTGAATTTTATAATTTCTAGTACTATGGGTAGTACATATATTCAAACTATATGTTTATATGTACATTCTTCAAAAGCAGATTCTCACCTTTCACATAACGATTATCAATCAAAAACTTTTTCAAATATTCTATAGTACCATTTAATACTAAGGTAAATGTATATTAAATTTACTTAGTACAAAATAGTAAATATAATTTTAAATATTATATTATATTATATTTAAATATTCCATTGACAGAATAATTTCTATAAGTACAATAAAATACATATATGTATGTAAATACGGCGCTATATAATATACATCTATACTCTTATCATTCATTCACTAGTGACATATACGATATGTAAATAAACATGATATTATATACGTATGTAATATGTATATATATTAATATCATATAAATAAAAATTCTTCAAGCAACCGTTATGTTGTTTATTTATTTACATTTTTATGTACTACGCATTATATCCTCAACAATTTCAAATTATCGAGTAAAACAAAATGCAAAAAAAATCGTTAAAGAAATTTGTTAGAAAATTTGAAAAAATCAAGTAACACTTTCGTCAATTATAAAGTAACCCTATATTATTAAAAAAAGTTGTTAACAGAAATAAGAGTATAATGTTGAAGCTTTAATTTTTGTGTATTACTTCAAAAAAATTTTAACAGGTGTTCAAGTTACAGGTGTTTAAAAATAGGAAATTTTCAGTTTTTGACCCCTTACAGCTCCTAAACGGGGGGTGATACAAAAAAAATTTCTGAAATGACTCATACTAATTTTCAAAGATCTAACTTCTGTCAAAGTTTCAAGTTTCCAACTTTAACCGTTTAGAAGATGGAAGGGTTAAAGAATTTTGCAAAATTTAAATTTCGCATAACGGTAAATTAAGACACCGTATGCCAAAATTATATATTTATTGTATATATACTGTTAAAGCTAATGAAAGTAGTAATCATTTGGCGTTTTCAAAATGAAGATATACCTTATACAACTTGTGCTATAACAATTTAAATATAGAGCTTTTTTGAACCTTTGGGGAGCTGTAGCTCCGCAACGGGTGGGGCTACAAAAAAAAGTTATTAAAAATTAAATTAATATTTTTGTGAGATCTATCAGTAGTTAAAATTTCATAGCTCTATTGCAAAAAAAATGTGGGGATCTAAAAGTTAGGTGTTCGAGAGCTACCCTAAGGCTTGGTCCAAACTCAACCAAAAAAAATAGGGAACCTACAAATTACTCCCAAAATATTTTGTGTAAATTTCAAGATTCTAGCTTTCTTAGTTTTTGAGTTAGCGTGCTGACGGACGGACGGACGGGCGGACGGACATGGCTCAAAAGTCTTAGAATTTTTTTCTGATCCGATCCATACCTTTGAAGGTATATCTAGCTCGCTTATTTCGAGGTGTTACAAACGGAGGAGTAATTTTATTATACCCGATCCTATCGTACGGGTATAAAAACTACAATTAAATATTAGATATAATTGTAATTGAAAATGACAAATTACATGTAATTGTAATTGTCAAAGATTCAATTACAATTAGATACTGTTAAATTTAATTTAAAGTTGATTTGATTACAGAATGTAATTAATTAGTTCTAAGTCTGAACAACAATAATACTTGAATATATCCAGAATTCAATATTTTATTTTATATATGCATTTTTTAATATTTTTAAGAGCAAAATTACAAATTAATAAGAAATTAAATAGTAAATTTATATACTAATTATCATACCTATATTTTTATTCCGAAAATTTTCAAATTTTTACTTTTTCTATTATATTATTTGAAAATTAAATATTTGAAAAAAATTTAAAAATTAATTTTTGAATACGTTGGTTTAAAGTGCGAAGACGTATTTCATGATAATTTAAAAAAATTTTATATAACTATTTTAAGTGTGTTTGAAAAAAATGTATTTTCTAAGACTTGGATAACTAAAACAACTTTGAAAGACATATTAACTTTTCTTATTAGTTTGATAAAGAAAATTAAAATAATGAATCTAGGTACTTATTATCTTCCAATAAATTATATTATTTTTATTTTTTCTAATTAGTAAATCGAAATATTGTTACCCTGCAACTGTTAATCTGTTAATTAACTGTTAATTAATGTTAATAATACAATCATTTACTGCGAATATGAACAATTTGCCGATAACATCTATAAATATTTATAACTCAAAAATTTGAACTCAAAATGTATATAATTATATATTATTTAGTTTGTTATTTTTCAGTTCCTTTAATTGATATAATATATTATGTATCATATAATGTTATATGTGCATATAAAATTTAGTAGTTTCACTTTGATATAACATCTATCAAGAAATGTACCAATTTTGTACTAAAAAATCTGGTCACTTTATGTATACATATATAATAGCTAGAAGAGAGTAGCATTAGAAATATTGTAACAACAATTTAACAAAAATAACTGCACTATATTATGTACCTATCTATCATTAAATATTAAAAGTCACTTTTTATCCTATCTTAAAATTTTCATTTTTTACATTTTTTGAATAATTTATTATTTATTTATTTATTTATTTAGCTACACTATTATATAAAATTAATTTTTTTTTTTTTTTTGTTTTGTTCTAACATACTATAAAACAAAAAAAAATATAAAACAAAAAATATAAAAAACTAAGAATACAATAATTACAAATTATTTATTCACATAGGTACAATAAATTTCAAATCTGAATATTATTCAAAATGTGCTTTTATATGAATTAAGAGTTTCCTTTTAAAAATGCTAAGATTAACTTCATTTTTTAAATAAAATGGTAATTCATTAAATAGTTTGAGTCCTTTATACTTATTTATTTCTCGTATTCCCTTCTTATATTTGCCAATCTAAAATCATTTCTGTTTCTCAAATGATGATGATGTACATCACTTACATAAATCAATCTATCACATTGATAGTTAGGCAATAGTTTATTTTTAATTTTAAAGACCATTACAATCACATTGAAGTATATTCTTTGATTAACACTAGCCCACTTCAAGCAATCTAACATGAACTTAATGGAAGTATATCTGTTCACTTTTAATATTGTTCTCATTCCCTTATTTTGTATCTTTTGTAGCATATTTTTGTCTTCTTTGGCTGTAAATAAGATTGATGAGCAATATTCGAAGTGTGGTTTAACCATGGTGTTATAAATTTTTATCGATGTTGAAAGGCTGAGCTTTTTTCTAATTTTGGAAAAAAAATAACTTTTTTTTACCACTTTTTTACATACATAATCTATATGAGCTTTGAATTTTAATTTATTGTCTATAAACACTCCTAAATATTTAATTTTTCTAACTGGTGTTATACATATATTATTAATTTTGATACAGCTTTGTGTTTCACCATTTATTATCATGCAATTTGTCTTAGAGGTATTTAGTTTAAGCTTATTAATTTCAAACCATTCATTTAAATTACTTAAATCTTCATTAATTTTTCGAATACATTCTTCAATGCTTTCCTCAATGACGTAAATTAACGAGTCATCTGCAAAGAGTACTAATCTAGCTATCGAAACAGCTTTTTCCATATCATTTACATATATCAAAAATAACAGCACTCCAAGAATTGATCCTTGCGGGACTCCTAACAGAATGTTAATTGCATCTGAAACAGCTTCGTTTACTCTCGTAATCTGCCTTCTATTACTTAGGTAAGATATAAACCAATTTAATTTATTATCTTGAATACCATATTTATGTAGCTAATTGATTAAGATGTTCCTGTCGACAGTTTCAAAAGCTCTTCTCAAGTCCAAAAAGATTGCCGCAATACATTTTTCCTCATTAACTGCTACCTTCCAATTTGTAATTACTAGATTAAGTAATGATTCACAATTATGACCCTTTCTAAAACCAGATTGGTACTCAGAAATTAACTTGTTTTTTTCAAAGTATCTTTCTAGTTGGTTATATACTATCTTTTCTAGAATTTTAGCTTCAATTGGTATCATATTGATTGGTCGAAATTCGCTGCATATGTTGGTATTTTTAACTTTCTGTATGGGTATTACCATTGTTTCTTTCCATATGTCTGGAAAAATGCCGAAATTTAAAGATATATTTATAATCGATAATAAATTCTCTCCTATAAGTTCAAACGCGTCTTTAACTGCATTAATGCTGATTAAGTTCATATCTTTTTTATTATTTATTTCATTCATAATTTTTTTTAAATCATTTGTCGTGACTAATTTAAATTTAAATATAGTGGAAATATAATCGAAGTAATTATTATATTATTTAATTGGAATACTGCTGTTACACTATCAAATATCCACTACACTATCAACGAAATATTCTTGAACTTATTAGCAATTTCTATGTTATTTGTGTATATTTTATTATCGGTAAATTTCACTTGTTTAGTTTTGTTTTTTGATTCATTTAACACTAATTTTATAATTTAAAACGAAAACTTACAAATAAATGAATCGAATAAATAATAAATATTTTAATTGTTTTATTATTCTTAAAAACTATTATTCTTTTATTTATATTTATGTATTTTGTTCTATTTTTATTTTCAAGTTTTTTCGAAAAATTAAAATGTAACAAAAAATCGTTTTTTTTGCAATATTTTATTTCAAATAACATTTACTTATTTCACCACAAAAGCGCTACTATCGACTACATAAAAAACTTTTTCAACCCTATAAAATTTATTTGACAAAGCTGTCATTTTAACAAAATGAAATGTCAGCCTGAAAATTGTAAACAATTTATTAACTGTAGAAAAGGGAAATTAAAAAGAAATAATTTTTTCACATTAGTTAATTATTTATTCTAAATATTTTATACTATATTTATTAATTAATTATTAAGAATATTTCTATTATAAGAAGGGATATTTTAAAATATTTCACTATGCAACGCGAAGAAAAACAATTAGAAGCCATGCTAGAGGCTATTTTATTAAGATTGAACGATTTAAAAGGTTCAATCGGTGCAATGATACATAAATTGGAGACTGAATATGAAACTATTAATTGGCCATCATTTTTAGATAATTTTGCTTTAATTTCGAGCCATGTAAGTTTCTGATAAATTATTAAGGCAATTCAAAATTTTAAACGATCAGAATATTGGATTTTAGTTTTCATTCTTACATTGTTTTTAAAAATTTAGCTAACTGGTTTGTCGAAAATTTTATCTAAAGATTTTGCTTTTATAAGAAATCGCACAGTTTTACCATTAAAATTATCTCCAGAGACTGATGAAGCTTTACTTCAAATAACAGAAGGTCGTGTTCCTGTTTTTTCTCATGATATATGTCCAGATTATTTGCGAACAAAACCTGAGCCTGCTGCAGAACAGCGTATGCTTCAACATGAACAAAAGGTAAAATAATTTATTTTAATGAAATTTTTAAATTAAGATGTCTAGAAATATATTTATAGGCGAATAATCTTTTACAAGAAACAGCTATGAAACAATTTACTCAATATAATAAAGTCATATCACATGTTTTTGATATGGTAAGCAAAGCTAGAGAAGAATGGGAAAATGAAACAAATACTCGAACTGGTAAAAATTTTTTTCAAATTGCTTTATCGTTTTTTTTTCAATATATAAAATATATATATTTATCCTTATTAATCTTAGGTCCTTCACAAATAAGTAGTGTTACTGACACCCATGCTTTAGTAGCAGCTATTGGTATGGGTAAAGGTCTTAAATCACCTATGCAAGTTCCAACTCCTGGAATGATGCCACCTGGTGCCCCTGGTATGATGCCACGTCCTCCTACAGCAATGGGTGCTTCAGTTAGTCCTAATGTTAATCCTTTAGGAAAAGCACCTGCCGGCATTAAAACCAATATTAAATCTGCTAATCAAATCCATTCGTTTGGGAGATAAAATATTTAATCCTCAGAATAGATTTAAAAAAATCAATATGTAGTTTTAATTATATATTTTCTTAAAAAATTTAAAAAACAAAATAAAAAAATATTTAAAAAAATTAAGATCAAGTATTTTTAAAGAACATTTTTTGAGTTTGTTTATTTTTTTTACATTTGAATGTAGTTAAATCATTTTTACTTGTCATTCATCATTTTTTTTTCTTTCTTACTAAAAGCCCTTTGGATGCTTTATCGTTTTCATTCTGTAGAAAAATATTAAGTTTATTTTCAACTTTATTTTTCCGTTAAGAACATTTTCCAATGGCATTTTATTCGGTACGGGTTAATGAAAATGGCGCAGAAATTGAACCACCTAGAACTTTAAATCTTTCCAAACTAACTTACAGAGGTGGTGATCAAACAGAAAATGATGATGTCTCAGCAAGAAGTTCGGTTAGAAATTTTCCCCCCAGACCAGAAAACCCAGCAAATGCGGCTAATGATAACCTAAATAGTTACAAGAGAGTTAGGTAAGTTAGTTATACAGTTAATTACTTAAAAATTAATTTATGATTGATCGAAAATAAAGGTACGTAAATTCGGCTGCCTTTATTGAAAAAGAAGTTGAAAATCCAAAAAGACAAGTAGTAGTAGAATGTGAAGATTTGCAACTTGATTCACATCGTTCATCAATAATGTCCGATGATGAAATTTCAAATCATCAATATCAGTCACACATTATTATGGGAAATGATTTACACATTCCAATGCTTGAATTAAATTCAAATGAATCATTTCCTTCTAGTAATGAGACTAGTTATTCATATAGCAAAATTCAGGAAGTTACTAAAATTATTCAAAAACCGGATGCATACAAGGAATGGATTAGGGCAAAGAAGTAAGCGTCAACTAGCTTTTAATATGCTTAATAAATAAATTTTTAATAATATTAAACCAAATATTATTTTAGAATTTCAAAAACATACGCAGAACAACGTAAAAAAGCTGAAGAAGACAAAAAAGAAAAAGAAAAACAAGAAAGAAAGGAAATCGCTGAAAAAAAATACAAAGAATGGTTAAATAAAAAAATTGAAAAGAAAGCTCTTAAAGAAAAAAAGACCTGCTCAAGAGAAGTAGAAGAAATAAGTGTGCAAGAACCAAAAGTAAGTAATAACTTAAATCCTGAGGAAAAAGAAAGATGTTTCAAACTATGGTTAAAAAGTAAACGTGAAAAAGAGAAACAATCACAGGCAAAACGTAAAGAAAAAATATTACATGAAGAGGAAAGAAGGGAAGAAAGAAAAAAACAAGCGGAAATTTTATATAATGAATGGCTTAAAACAGCACCATTAAAACCTAAACCAGTGCCATTAAACCAAGGACTTTTTACATTTAAAGGTACAATTTCTGATATATATGTGAATCCTGAACCATGGTGTAAAGAAAATGCTGACGATGAAAATACAAATTCCTTGTAAATTATTATTTATTTTTATATTTAAAAAAATCCTTTAAATGTATTGAGTTGAATTTAAAAAAAAAAAACACATCTTTTAATATTTTATAAAAAATAAAATGTATTTAGAATGCAAAAGCACAACAAAAAAAAAATTAAAATGTGACGAAAAATATATTTGTAAATTATATATGTTATATGTATAATAAAATTCTGGTTAAGATTATTATATGGTTAACGTTAAAAATACTTTAAATAAAGTTAGACTGCCAATTCCATTTTAATTGTTGGATAAGGTTTATAATCAATTATTTCAAAATCTTCAAATTTAAAATCCTCAATATTTTCGACTTTACGCTTGATATTTAATTTTGGAAATACTCTTGGTACTCTTGCCAGTTGTTCTTTCAATGGTTCTACATGATTCAAATAAACATGTGTATCACCTAATGTATGAACAAAATCGCCAGGTTTTAAATTCGTAACATGTGCAATCATGCATGTTAATAGTGCATAGCTTGCAATATTAAAGGGAACACCTAAACCCATATCAGCTGATCTTTGATACATTTGACAAGATAATTCACCATTTGCCACATAAAATTGGGCAAAACAATGACATGGTGGTAACGCCATTATTGATAAATCCACTGGGTTCCATGCACACATAATTATTCTTCTATCATTCGGATTTGTTTTGATACGGTGTATAACATCTTTTAATTGATCAACGCCTTGATCAGTATAATCATTATGACATGTTTTATATTTAGCACCAAAATGACGCCATTGAAAACCATAAACAGGACCTAAATCACCAACTTCACGATCTGTAAAACCTGATTTATCAAGAAATTCTCTTGTACTATTTCCATCCCAAAAATGAATATCTTTTTCTTGTAATAATTTAACATCTGTACTACCACGTATAAACCAAAGTAATTCCTCAGCTACACCACGCCAAAACACCCGTTTTGTTGTTAATAATGGAAATACATTATTACGAAGGTCAAAACGCATTTGTGAACCAAAAATTGATAAAGTGCCAACACCAGTACGATCGTCACGTTTAATTCCTAAAAATAATTTTTAAATAAAATAAAAATATGAATTATAAAAGAATAACATTTACCAGTATCAATAATTCTTTTTATTAAATCCAAATATTGCATTTCATCGTAATTCAGCGAAGTCGTTTCATTATCATTTTCAATTTCCGATATTTTTGATTCTGTATGAGCCGGTGGCATAGTGGACGTTAATTTTCAACTTTTTATGTAAACTTTAAGAAATCGTCTGTTATTCAATAATTAAAACTTTAAAGAATATTAATGTATTTTCATTGGTTGTAAAAAAAAATTAAATTCACAATTTTAAAGTAAAACTTTTTTACCTTGTTCACTTGTTCTTTTTCTTTTAAGAATTAAAATAAAGCGGGAAATTGTGTCCAAAATTTGGTTATACATAATTAAATAGCAAATGTTTATCGTAAAAAATACAATTATACAAAAATATAAAATATAAGGCCAAGTACAATTAAAAATTATGCGTGCAGCTGGTTGCAGCTTGAAAAAATTTATTTCAAAACATCCAAGTTCATACATAATTAATTACCAAAAGTCTCTTAGAATAACTTTAATATACATAGGTATGTATGTATATGCATAAGTAGCTAAAATATTGTTTGAATACTTTTTAAAATGACTAAAATAATATAGTTAACGTATTATATGCACATGAACACAAACATTATTTTATTCTAATTTTCTATTACAAGTACAAGTATAAAAGTGAAATCTGGTGAAATCTTATTAAGTTTTATTACTAACAGTATTTTATTATAATATAATTATTACTAAATATACTATAAGCGCTTTAAAATAGGAAGCTAGAAATACATGTATTTACTTTTAGTATTTTTTTCTATGTCGAAGATCTGATATCAATTTTTAACTTTTGAAAATTTTAATAAAATTTGTTTTCTTTATTATTTTATACGTATATTATAGGAAATATTATATAAAAAAAAATTATTGACAATAAAATTTTAAAAAAAGAAAAGAATCTGTAATTTAATAATAATTTTTAATTTATCTGTAATAAATTTATAAGCTCAATTTTAATTCGAATTTTATTTTTACTCAACCCTGACTTTTAAAACTTACCACATTTGCAAACTTTTTGCAAACAAAACATAAACAAATATATAACGACGACTAGTGATGCTTGGTATGTGCACTATAAAAAACACAACATTTTTTAAGGCATCAACAATACAAATTTAAACAATTTAAATTTCTTTTGTATTAAAATTTCCATACTTATGTGCTTTGGTTTAATACTTAGTGTGACTGTGTAATGCTGCGTAGTACTACTAGTTACTAGTTATATCAGAGTATTTATGTGATAGACTGTAGTAAAACTGTAGTAAGACTGTGGGGGAATTGTAGTATGACTGAGTGGTTGAACTGTACAACCAGCAATTTTTGTTTTTAGAAAAAAACGTTGATGAACTGTCAATTGTCATATTTTAAATAAGTTTTAAATTGTTTTGTTTATTTGTTTTGAATTAAAATCTAAAAACTAATATTTAAAGCTCCTTTAATTAATAATTGTAATTATTGTAATTACTTGGAATCAATTATCATAAATAAGTTTAGAACGAATTATAAACTGAACGAACTTTACTATTTTAGTAATTGTTGTTTATTTGGTGAGATTGAAATATTATTTTATTTCGTATTAGTCAAGATCGGCCAACGGACATAAAATGCAAAAACTTTATTTTAGTACCTTCTGAAAATAATTTTTTAGCTTGCTAGGACAATGTCACAATGTTGAATAAAATATTGGTCTAATAAAAAAACTTTAAAAGATTTGTTTTAGTATATTACTAAATGTTATTAGTATTTAAAAAAAAGTTGATTTACAATACAATATAAAATATTCGACAAATATAATGGAAAACAACAATGGAAAAATAAACCTAATTAGTAAATTAAAATTTTTTAATATTTATATTTGAACGTTTTTTTTAAACATTAAAAAATAAAATAAGTTCCTATTTATTTTTTAGATATGTTAAATAAACAAATTGGTGATCTATACATGTCATCAAAGTCGTCTGACATTGTTTAATTAATTGAAGATAGTAAAATTCCAGCACACCGTTCTATAATAAGTATTTCTATTTTGTTTATTCTATTCAAAGTATTTTTAGTTTTATTTTTGTATATGGATTCATAATTAAAAAATAACGCGTTTTCTTCAATTATATTTTTAGGTGGAAGGTGCGAATATTTTGACAAACTTTTCACAAGTTGTTTAAATGAACCTTATCAAACAGAATTTAAGCTGGAAGTACCTTTAAAAGCTTTTAAAATGATATTACAATATTTTTATACTGGCGAAATAAACCTGTTCGATATCGAGAATATTGAAATATTAATACAAATCGTCGATTTGGTAGAAAAATATTGTTTATTTTATTTAAAACCACATTTTGAATGTTATTTAAATTAAATATTGTCAGTTAAAAACACATGTCGATTTTTAGAGGTAGCTAAGTTGTACGAATTAAAAGATCTTGAAGTTAAATGCTTTAAGATAATAGAAATAAATTCAGATCGAATTTTGGCAAGTGAATCACTTCAAAAAATCTCTAAAGAATTATTAGAAGAAATTTTAACAAGAGATTTTTTTTGTCCTTCTTCAGAACTTAATATTTTCCATGCTGTTAATGAATGGAGTAAACAAGAGAATCGAAACATTGAGGTAAAACATTTTTTATAATTTCTATTATTTTTTTTGGTTAATTTTTCAACTGATCCTTTAAATTAAAATATCAGAAATTATAAACCTTAATTTGCTAATTTTAAATAATACTGGGAATTTTAAGATTAAAAAACAAATAATATTCTTCTACTTAAGGTAAAGTAAAATAACTCGTATAATTTTTGTTAGAAATTAATAATTATGATTATTACTTAAATTTTTCTTTTAATTTAGTATTTTATCGCATTTTATGATTTGTTTTATTCCAGTCCAGGCTGTGCTTAATAACAATGAAATTTTGTTTTTTTGTTATGACGAATAAGTATTATTTTTTAGACTGTCATACATTTGGTAAATTTAGCTGTGATACCTTCAGGAGAATTAATAAAAATTCGAAATTCTGGAACTTTAAATGAAAAAAAGATATTTGAAGCAATTGAAAAGTAAATAATTGAAAAACCCTTGGGCAGCATTTTGATAAATATCGGGGCATTCGAAGTATGAATTAACTACAATTAGTATATTATTTTTTTTTTTTATTTATTATTAATTTGAGAGCACGAATTTTTTTATTATTTTTAGAACCTGATGAAAATGTTGCCACATCAAAATACAATGCAAAAACTATTGAAGGTTTTATGGCAGCTCAACTGTTGGACGGGTATGAAATCCAAATTAATTAACAAAATAGTTAATTTAGTTTCTTTATTTTCCCAAATATTAAGTATTTTATATTTTTACAAAAATTTAATATAAGAGATTTAAATTAATTGCAGTCTATTCAATTAAAATAAACTAATAGATTTATTTATTACAGTTTATTTTACAAATATGTACAAACTTCTAAGCAGGTTTAACAAAACTTAACAAAATCTTATTGATCTTTTTGTTTTATTTTGTATAATACAATAGTTTTTTTTTACAGCAATTGCACTTCATACGATTATACAAACGGATATACACGACATACAATTTTTAAAACAAATAATTCTGGAATAATTATTGAATTAAATAGTATTTACGCCATTAATCATTTAAAAATGTTATTATGGGATCGCGATAATCGTACATATTCTTATTTCGTTGAAATTTCAACAAATCGGAAGCAATGGGAACGTATAATTGATTATTCGTTATACCATTGTCGATCTTGGCAAAATTTGTACTTTTCAGCAAAATCAGTTAAATATATTAAAATTGTTGGTACTTACTGTTCTAAAAACAATGTAAGAAATAAAATAAAAAAAATTTTGAAAATAACCCTTTATTAATGTTTAGTATCTTGATATTGTAACGCTGGAGGCATATTACCGAAAAACTATTCCTGAAACTAAAGACGGATTTGTTATACCAACAGATAATGTTGCTTTAGTTAAAATAGGAGTAACTGTTTTAGAAGGAAATGGTAATGGTATTGCTAAAAATGAAGTAATTAATCCTACTTGGGGATCCTAAATCTGGTAAATTGCTTATTTAAAATCATATTTTTTTGAATAGTTTTAAATTTAATTTTATAATCATATTTTTAAGGTTTTACAAGCCACGATATCGTACACGGCAAAAGTATTTTATTAAGATTGAGTATGTTTTTTTTTTTTTATAAATTTTTATAATTTAAAGTTATCATAATTTTTAATAATATTCGCTTATAGGTCAGCCATTCCATATTAGTTCAATAAGACTTTTACTAGATTGTAGTCGTGGTGACCGGTATAAGTTTTACATAGAAACTTCCTTAAATAACAGAGATTGGGAAGAAGTAGGAAATAAAAGAAATGAATTTGTAACTTCTTGGCAGAGTTGTTTTTTTCCTTCAAAAGCCGTTTTATTTATAAAAATTGTTGGGACTGATTGCAACAATGTGAGGGTAATATTCTTTTAGAATATTCTTGTAGAATCATTTTTTTTTCGTTTTAGGACAATGTTTTTGACATAGCACATTTTGAGTGCTCTTACCAGATTCAAAAAAAAAAAAATGTAAGATGTGTTATTTTCTGTAGACAAAATAAAAAAATATAATTGTTAAAAATGTAATTGCATATAGTTTTTTGCTTAATTTTATTTTTATTTAAATGAATGGAAACCAAAATTATACAAATAGACTCTTTGTCCAGAACAATTTTGTTTCTAAAATTTGAAGTGAGGCTCTTTATTATTTAAGCGACATACTGGAAACACGATGGAATTTTCCACTGAAGCCTCCACTTGAATTGTAGATAACATGTAAAGGCTGTTGATCGAATAAAATTTTCTGTATAAATATTAGATTTCTTTAAGGTAAAAATAAGCTTGTAAATAAGTACATGTGTACCTACGTGATTACTTTTAATCATTAACACTTCCAAAATTATAATCTTAGAAAGTAGATACATATATGGACAAAAAATCATTTGAAAATTCAATTACGGGATCTGGATTATCGTAATTATTCTTATTTGATATAAACTATAAAAAAGTGTATTAACAAATTTATAAGAAAAAAAAGGGTTAGTCATAAAATCTCCAAGACAAAATTCCCAAAAATAAAACCATCAAAAAGAATGCATAAGAAAAGAATATTTTTTATGCATTTAAAAATTAAAAATCAATTATATTATTTTGTTCACTTATTTTTAATGTATTATGAACTTGAATTATGTTTTGATGTTGACATTAGTGATGTATTATTAAGGCTTTTTTGGTAGGGTCAACACAAATTTTTTTAACAACTCTAAAATTCCTTTTAATTATCACATATACACGTATAATAAATATTCTGGAAAATATCCTGATATTGTGCCCAATTATAAAATGCCTCCTAACTCAGAATCACCCATACAAAATATATTATATACATAAATACACTGGAAAAAGCGTATAACTCTGCTTTTGAATTCAACTTTAAAATCCCCCTAATTAGTTTTTTTTAATACTTATTACATACGTATATGTATTTACATATTATTTCAACAAATAGAAGAGTTTGTTCATTGTACTACAATTTTTATGCATAAAAAAACATTAATTATTTTAGAGATTTTGTCTTAGTGGGGATTTTGTACTTATCCCGAAAAAAAAACATTACGTTCAGTGTTTCTAGATTTTTCACTGTCTTAAAAATAAAATGTTATTTATGTATAGCTATTTTTCTAACTAATAATTCGGCTGCATAATCTTCTCTTGTGTACCTAACGTACTCTTGCAAGTAACACTTCCTCTTGCAAAGTTTACAGTTAATCAACCGAAATATTAAGGCAAAATTAAATTAAAAACGAAAAAAGTATGTATTATATTAGAACCGAAAATTGTGCTTACCTCCTTCTTAGTTTATAGCAAAAACTCCTACACAATGTGGTAATACTCGGAAGTCGGATGTGTGGACAAACAATGTACATATTAAGAAAAAGAGGGAAAACAATAAAAAGGAAATGAGAAATGATTTTAATTTTATTCAACTATTATTGCAATTATCGGTATTTACATTATAAAACTATAAGTACATGCCGTCATTTGTTCGTTATCGTTTGTTTAGGAAAGTAACGTACCTAAGTACAGTTTAGTTGGGAATCCTCGCTTTAGAGAAAATAGAGTTTAAAGTTTATTCTATTATGAGATTTTAACTTTTCAAAGACAGTTTCAAAGGAGTAAGTCATTTTTTATTATTCATATTTCACTAAGCTTCAGTTTCTGGAATCATTAATTTCAATAAGCGATTGATTGTATAAGACAATTGTAAATATATTTTTATTTCTACTCCAATCTATTATAATTATTAATCATACAAGAATTATTTTATTATTATTTTTATCAATGATTGTACCATTGTACTCACAAAATATGCTAAGTCAAAATACGGATTGCACCAAATTTTTTTTTAGTCTCATTTATGTTGTCACAATTCGTTAAAAGTAAATTTTTCGATTGATTTCAATATTGTATCTGTATCTGTTGATTAATGTTATCAAAAAATTCTTACAATAATTGCTAAAAGATTAGTTCATCTTCAATAATTTTGTAAATAATTTACAAATTTTGCAACTGCAAATTAAATAATTTTTCTTAACATTCTCGCCCTTAGTAGATTTGAGTTATAGTATATGGCTTACGTTAATACAGAATACTATCTACATTTACAAAATGATCTATCTTTCAAACCAGTTAAAAATCTTAAGTTTTATATGAAGCAAAATAATTTCTATAGTTAGAATTTTTTTTTAACTGGATTTCTCTAAAACATCCAGTTAAAGGCGATGATTTCCAGTTGAATTTAACTGGAAAACAGTCAGATTCGCCACAAAGAGTATGCGAATATACGATACGCACGCGAAATATTTTCAAATAGTGGGTTTCCGGTGACGTCAATGAGAGGAAAGGTCATATTAGATGGCTTTTGAAAATATACATTTTGAATAATCATAATACATAATACAAATTAAATTAAGCTTTTATAAGTACGATAAATACATATGTATACATAGTATGCACATATGTTAATAATGTATTGGTTTGGATATCTTTTCATTGCGATCATAGACTTTATCTAAGCTGGCAAGTAACTAGTCAGTTCAGTAGGCAAAATATGTTCAGAGGACTTCTTTTAAGATGATTTTTATGTTTACTCTCCTGATTATTTTATGGATGGTTCTCCCGATATTCACATAATATTATTGTATTTTTGTATCTTCTATTCTGCCTATGCTCTAACAAAATCGATGATATATCAGTTAAATAAAAATAGGCTTATAATATACGCTATACACTATACTATACACATACACTATTTATACCCGTACAGTAAGGATCGGATATATTAAAATTGCTCCTCCGTTTGTAACACCTCGAAATAAGCTAGTTAGATATACCTTCAAAGGTATGGATCGGATCAAAATTAAATTCTAAGTCGATTAAGCTTTGTTCACCCGTCCGTCTGTCCGTCAGCAAGATAACTCAAAAACTATTATATATTTGTGTTAATTTGTTAAATATTCTTAAGATTTGAGTATTTGTAGGTTCTCTATTTTTTTTGGTTGAATTCCAACCAAAACTTCGGGTAGCTCTCAAAGAACTAACTTTTGGATCTCCACATTTTTTTTGAAATAGAGCCACGAAATTGCTGATAGATATATCGTAAAAATATTAATTTTATTTTTAACACCTTTTTTCTGTAGCCCCACCCCTTACGGAGCTACAGCTCCCCAAAGTTCGCAAAATCTCTATATTTAAATTGTTATAACAAATGTTGTATAAGGTATATCTTCAATTTGAAACGCCAGCAAACGATTACTGCTTTTATTAGCTTTAAAATGTATATACAATAAATGTATACTATGGGCCAAGTATATACGGTGTCTTAATTTACCGTTATGCGAAACTCAAATTTCGCAAAATTCTTGACTCCTATCTTTCAAATGGTTTAAGTTAGAAACTTAAAATTTTGAAAGAAGTTAGGTCTTTGAAAATAAGTATGAGTCATTTCAGAACATATTTTTGTATCGCCCCCCGTTTCGGAGCTGTATGGTGTCAAAAACTAGAAAATTCCTTATTTTTAAACACCTGTAACTTGAAACTTGAACCTGTCCAAATTTTTTTGAAGTAATGTACAAAAATTAAAGCTCCAACATTATATTTTTATTTCTATTAACAACTTTTCTTAACAATAAAACTGACGAAAGTGTGACTTCATTTTCTAAATTTTTCTAACAAATTTTTTTAACGATTTTTTGCATTTTTGTTTTACACGGTAATTTGAAATTGTTGAGGATGATGCGTAGTACTAAAAAAATTAAATAAATAAAAAACATAACGGTTACTTGAAGAATTTATATTTATATGTTATTAGTATGCATACTTATATGACTCATGTTTATTTACATATCGTAATGTCACTGATGAATGAATGATATATAATACATATGTATAGTATAAATTATTATACATTTGCTGCTTAGTATTAAATGGTACGATAGTATATTTGGAAAAGTTTTGGATTGATAATCGTTATGTGGAAGGTTAGAATTTGCTTTTGAAGAATGTACATACATATAAACATATAGTTTGAATATATGTATTATAACCCATAGTTCTAGAAATTATAAAATTCATCCAAATTTTTTTAAAATACTAAAAAATTTAAAAAATAATATTATAAGCAGAGTGACAGGCTATGAACATACTAACGGTTCGTACGGGTATCTAAGAGTTGACAAAGGCAACTGTATTCTTTCTCGTCTTTGTTTATGTTTTATTTTAAAGAGTAGATACGTTTCAGTTTTTCGAATATAATATAATTATGTAGATATTAATTTTTATTTTATGTTATTTTTATTTCCATTTCTTATTACATAGTCACATGGATGGATATACGCTCTAAATTGAAATAAAAAAAAATTAAATAGGTATTTTTTTATTAAGAACGAAATTTATAACGTTGGTACAATTGATGTTAATTTGTGACTGCTCAAAAATTATTATAGATCAAAAATACCTCTCACGTTTCATATGTTTTTTAGCACGTTTTCCAAAAGAAAAATTTTCTAAATAGTTTCTGCTTTGTCCGTATTTTCGTCTGTATTTCTGTCCGCCCGTTGTATCTGCTCGTGCAACAGTTCGCCTATTTACCCAATTTTTTCAAAAAACATGTGTGTTTCTCATAAAAAAATTAATGTTGTGTGTATTATATACATTACATTTATAAGCTTCAACCCCGTATACATTTCTAAGCTTCAACGCTTCAAAGTCCGAAAAATCCTATTTTCAAATGTGCATATCTCTCTAGGCTCTGCTTAATAGTTTTTCAATCTAAAAGTGCCAAATTTACAGTTATGTCAAAACAATATTTTTCAAAAATTTGCTTCCTTTGTATCTCTAGAACTCTTTTAATTTTAAAATTTTTTTCTTTTTTTTAAGTATTCCCTGCCACATAAGGCTGACAAGGAAATTACAGAACCTTTCCTTTTCAGCCGTGGTTGTAAATATCATAAGATGGTATTATTTTTACACCATGTGTGGTATGAACATTATCTTACCTTACCTTATGCATAGAACATACTCGCTTGGTGTTTACAGCATATTTTATACGCTCTTACTCACTAGGCCACCGAAGCCCCAGTTTTAACATCGATAATGAATGATGATGAAGATCTTTGAGAATTATATAGTATAAGTTATATAAGATAAAAATTTTTGTACTTTCCCCTTATTACTATTATTACTTGTAATATTTATTTTCGAACAAGATTTTTTTATTGAGTTTTAAAAATGATATCATTCAGTTGGTAATCTTTCCCAAATTTGTGATATTTTTAACACATTTCTATTACTATTTACCAGCGTCAATGTTTCTGCTGATATTGCTTCTTTTTCTGCTAAAATGTTTTGTTTTTATCTTCTAAACATAGTTGTTTATCAACTTCAATTTTTTTTTAAGTAGCCCGAAAGAAAAAAATTAAGATGTCTTAAAACGCACGAAATCTTCATTTAACTTTGAAAATTTTTTATTTTAGTTATTTCTTGCAGCATTAATTTATTCAGATTTAATGTAGTTTTCTGTTTACTTCAATCTAAATAAAGAAAAAAAATTAAACATTAGTATTATTAAATTAGAAGGTTGTATCAGACAGTTATCCGAACATTATAATATTCATTTAGCAAACTATCACTATTTGATGATGGAGTCATCATTTACAGATGTTAGTTTTATTAGTTTATTGTATAAAATTACATATGTATATAATTAACCATGCTTTCAATATTATATTACTATGCTTTCAATTAGCATTGTGAGTTTAGTCTACGATTATTGAATCACGATATTTATGCATGGACCTTTTAGTTTGTCGACATTTATATTAAAAATGTCCGTTAAGTTGAGAATCTTAGAATTCCCGAAATTGGTTCAAACCTCCCTTAATCAGTTGAATGGGATGAAATATTTTAAAGTTGAACCTTCTTGAATCACATTTTCATTACAGGAAAACGAATTGTATCATCCAATCTATTTATATAAATAAATATTATATATGAATTCACAATACATATAATATGAGCATATAACCATATATAACATATTATTTTTGGTAGAAAGTAATTTTTTATCCCATCCTTTATTACATGTGTTATTAAGCGATTTTTGAATTACTTTTCAGTTCACATATAGGAAATTTTTCAATAAAAACACAATGCGAAAATATTGCAAGTTAGAGAATTTATGCAATAGTAGAACAGGCCGAAACTAAAAACAAATATTTTTTTTTTATTTTATGCAAAACAAATAAAAGTCTAATTCATATTTTCAACAGAGAATTTGTATGTTTGAACTGGAGGGACGATTAGAAACGAGCAAAATAGACGATTGATTTAAATAAAATTAAAAATCTATGTTATAAAGAATGCTAATGTATCCACATGAAATCCAAGTGAAATGAAATTCAAAAGAAAGAAATCAGTAGAGGTAAGAAGGAAATTGTCTTTCGTCCTTTATTATACGTTATAAAAAGAGAAAAAGTAATAAAAATAACAAAGTATTCCAAAATTAAATTAAATATACAATATTAATGAACAGGTATAGAGTGAAAAGGATAAAATTTAATAATTAACATAGATAATGATAATAAAAGAGTATTTGTTATGCCATTTAATGCAAATGTCTAATGATTTTTTATTATGAAAAAAAAATATTTTATCCAAAATAAAAACTTTTGTTTGTGTTATACCAAGATCTACTTTTGATATTTTAGCATATTCAGGCAGTAAATCGATAACTGCAGGTTATAATATGTTAATATGTTTTATGTTAATATGTCATAATATGTTTTTTCTCCCCTTTTCAACTTCTATAAGAAGTATAATAGGGCATCCACTAAGTCATTTATTATTCATATTAATTATCTATATATATGTATATATTTTCCCCCTTCCTACTCTCTTGCGGAGCATAGGGCCTCCACCAGGCCTCTGTATCTAACTCTCTAACTTTCTCCACAAAGCCTCTGTATCTGACTCATAGCGCAGTGATTAAGTCGCCAACCTTTCAATCGAAGGGTCTTAGGTTCAAACCCCGATCAGGTCATATAAATAAAAAAAATGTAGTAATTTTATATCGTATAATTAATATAGTAGTAATAATAATAATAGCAATAATAATAATAGTAATAATAACAATAATAATAGTAAAAATAATAATAATAATAGTAATAAAAATAATAATAGTAATAATAATAATAATGGTAATAATAATAATAATAATTGTAATAATAATAATAATAATAATAGTAATAATAGCTACCACAGTGGAGCTATCTTTGGTTATATCATGCAGTAAGGTGTTATATACTGCTGCATCCACTGATGGCCCTGATTCTGTAGTAAAATAATAATAATATTAATAAGAATACTAATACCAATAATAACAGCCGCTACAGTGGCGGTGAGGTTGCTTTCAATAATTACTTCATGTAGTAAGGTATTATATACTACTACATTTTGTAACTGTTGTAACGGCTATAGTCACTGTTAGCAAATAGTAATAATAATCATTGTTTCCTTACAGTCCCACTCCCAATTCAATGTTTCCGCATCCATTTCCTATTCTTCTTATCCTTACTCCCTAGCCAATATACTGCGTTCGCAGGTAAGGGTTTCATCCCATTGTATTGGCTAAAGGGGGAGGTGGGTTTAGTCAATAAGAATCTGATACTACCAAGGGGGAAATTCTTGGTGTCTTTGGAAGATTGCCACCTCTCTTGGGACAAAAAAAAATCTATTTCGTGCTAGCATTTTTACTTCAAACCAGTTTTTCTCTGTTTCCTCTATCTCCTTCATTACTGTCCTTCTCCACCTAATTCTGTGCTGATCGTAATTAATTTGTGCTGATCGCCATACTTTCCAAGGTCTTGCAAACAGTGTTTTAGCTTTCTTGATTTTAGCCTCTGCATCCTCTAATGCTCCACGTCTTCCGTTGTAACTGTGCACCCAAGGTAGTTATAATTCGATACATCTTCTAGTAGTGTATCATTTACTTTTATTTGTGTGGTGCTGGTTGTATTTATCCTCATTATTTTTGTTTCCTCCATGTTCATTTTGAGACCGACTTCTGCCGCATTCCTTGAAAGCTCGCCGATCTTGCTTTGCATTTGGTGTGAAAATGCGATAAGAGACATATGAAGTCGCGTAGTCTAAATCTTGTAGTTTGTTTGTGAGGTACCAGTTTATACCTCCTCTGGTTGCGTTATTTGTTTTGTTCGTGAATACATTTAACACAACGTTGAACAGAAGAGGGGAGAGTGGGCAGTTTTATTTTACACTATTCTGTAGTTTTATTGGCATACTCAGTTTTTCTTAATGGAGTATTTGGGAATCTGCATCTTTATATCGCCTTAATCGTCCTTATTATTTTCCCGGGTATGGATATTTCTTCTAATGCCTTACACATTTCGCGTCTTTTTACAGTATCGAACGTTCTTTTGAAATTTATGTAGGCGACGTATAGAGGAAAATTGAATTCTATAGACTGCTCTATTATAATTCTAAGTAAATTCGCATGTTCTATGCAACTGTGTCCTCTTTTGAACCCCATCTGTTCTCTTCTTGTTGTGTTTTCGAGGTGATCTACAATTCCGGAGTGTTAATGCTATAATTTTAACTGATAATTATTCAGGTTTCCAGTAGGTAATTACTAATCACAGTTTATTAATCCATTTTTTAAAAAATTAATTAATGCTTATTTGTTGAAGAATTTCGATAATTTAGTGACCAACAAATTGACTGCATTAAAATTTCTCCTATAATATAATTTAATTATAACAGATGGAAATCTACTTAATAGCATCTTAATGAACCTATCCTGATGAAAGTATATTTTTGGACATCCTAATCAATCTACTGATTTAGACATCCTAATCAATCAATTTTTAAGTATAAAGTATACGTCTTTAATAATCAGTAGATTGGAATCACATAGAATCATTAAAAGTCTGCAATACATCTAAGTATAATAATAAGTCTGCAAAGTTGCATTTTTGTTTCTTATTAAAATTTAAAACTGCATTAACTTCAACTCCTATTATATAATATAAAAAAAAGCAAAACAAAAGTAAATCGAGGTTATTGCCATTTTGATTATCATTTGTAAGATTTCAGACGCCTACCTTCATTAAGTTCCAAGAAGTGCAAGAAGCCTGAACCAGCTGCTCTAGACCAATCAAATTTTACAAAAGTTGTTAACTTGTAACTCGAAACCATTTTGCAAAATTCAATAGATTCTGAGTCCTTTAAGGTGTACGACAAAGGTAAAGGCAAATTTAGTACCTATACCCTTGAATATGTAATGTTCATAGAAATCGTCGATTATTATTAAGGTAAAATATTTAAACATTTATTGAATTTAAATATTCGTTTTGGTACCCTGCAATAATCTTTTAAAAACTCAGAAGAAAAAAAGAAAAATATGAAAAAAATTAAAATATATTATTGCGATAATTAACTGCGATGACTTAATCTTTCTCACTAATATTAATATAAATACTATCATTCTATAGAAGTCATCATTCAGCAATCAGCACTTTAGAGCAAACACTTCAAACACTTCTACATTGTTATGTTACAACAATTAATTAAAAGTTCATATAAAGTCTAATCAAATTAAATATTTGAAGATCAAAATAGCAAAATAATTCTTTTTTAAGGCAATCCTTTGTTCGAAATTTGCTGGGGTTAACATAATTACAGAAGTGACAAAACGACAGAAATATTTAATAATGATAAAGCAAACATAATTCATTACATATTTATACTTTCAAGATTTTCAAACTTCAACAAAAAAAAAGGTACAGTCAATCGACATTGATTTTAGATAATTCTGATTTGAGCAAAAAAATGAATCTGCTTTCATTTTCATTGCTTCTCATTCTCAATAAAATTGATAAAAAATGAAAAACAGTGGAAATTTTTACTGCAGTATATTTTAACTAGAAATTTTAATGAAAATGACTGATTTCGTTACATTAATGTGCAATGTGCACATAATGAAATTGCATCATAGAATTGAACTTACATAAGTCGGAATCAAATATTAAAGAAAATCTTTAGCTAAATCTAGAAACATTTGTTCATTTTGTTCTATGAAGGTGCACAATTTTTTTTGTATGTGTTTCAGGTTTAACAAGAAATTTTTTCTATCGAATAGGCAAATGGAAACATATTTTATGCAAATTAAAATTATTTACAAGAAAAATTAAATTTAACTTTTCATACAACATAGTATTTTTAAAAATGTATGGAAAATATGAAAACCTTCTTTTATCGAAGTGCCCTAACCATTTATTAGTTTAACTATTTATTTCGTCAATTTTGAATGTTGAATGTTACTTTGCTATGGTTATCGTATTTAATGAGCGTATCAGTTTTTCAAGCTAAATGAAAAACGCAAATAACGAGTCGGGGCAGATAAACCATGCAAGGCAACAACTCTTCTAAATGCAAAAGAAGGGAAAAATAATGTGGATATCTATCCATGTAGGTATATCTTGCAACGAGTTTGCCGACCCAGCGGAAAATTTCCACCTCCCAGCAACACTAAAGCATCTACAACGATTCAAAACCTGATAAAATGTGAATGGGTAACTTAAACACATTATTACAAAACATTTATTAAAGAACACACTGCCATGCAACTACTCGTAACAATCGCAACCAAAATAAACCGATGGTTTGTCAGAATGCGATTAGAACACACCTATACCTACTTAAAGAAGGAGTGCAGACTATTTGTCAATTTTGTAAAAAATTCCCAGCTACCACCACACAAATCCTATCCGAATGCGCAACCCTTTCTCGAACCCGCCGTTCCATATGCTTAATAACACAAATCCGTCAGAACTTAAATAATTTGGTTATATGCTTACATTTTGGTTTTACAATTTGGTTATTCTGTTTATATTTTGGTTATTATTTTATATTTTATATAGGTATCTATTTTTTTTTATTTTTATCTACCAATGGGGTTGAACGCGATATAATTTTACACCATAGCAGATTGCGAAAGCAGTACAATAGTAATAAAGTGCCCATAGCCTATTTTTTGGTCAAAAAAGTAGTTGGTGTTTAGACCCTTATAATAAGGATTTTTTTTTGTATGAGGGCTATGCCGAGGCTATTCTAGTTTTCAAGATGCGCGGACTTAAAAGGAATTTTTATATTTGTAAGTTTTAAATAAATTGGTATTAATTGGAAAAAAAATTAAAAGATATTTTTTAAAAAAAGATTTCTGGAGCTTTTGGACGCATTTTGAGCTTTTGCAGAAATTAAAAATTAACTACAGCTGGTAATAATTGTCTATGCAGCGGTGCATAACTGTGTAGTTAATAAGGAAATATCACACCAGTATATATATAAATATGTATATATATATGTATATATTAATACTTTTTAATATAATAATTATTTACAATTAGGGTAAACAAAATATAATAAAAAGAAATGAATATAAAATAGTTAAAAAATATTTCTTTTGAATCTTTCTTCTTATTATAAAACTAGTACCCGACGTTGCGCGGAGTATTTTGTTGGCTTTATGAAATAAATATTATTAACTTTTGCTTTTGCGTTAATATAATTTAATTAATATAGTTCACGTATTACTATGCATTTATAGATCCTGATAGTTAATATTCTATTTTTTATTACATTTAATTAAATTTAATGAACAGAGCAAATAATTAGAGATAACTCGTTTACATAAAATCTTTAAAGGAATCAGTAATCTCTTGAGTACACCATTATAGGACCCAGTGAGTTTCCACAATACATATATTCGTTAATACCGAAATATAAAATCTCATTTCAATTATAAAAGATTTTTTTCGTAAGTAATGTCACTTCATGTTTTTACGAATTATACTTTTAAGCACATTTTGAAAAATTTCACTCCGAAAAGTTTCACTCTGTCCGTCCGTCTGTTTACAAACCTTATACACTATTTAATAAAGAGCAATGAAATATTAGCCATGCATAGGTCTCTTAAAAGAGCAATGTAGTAGAACAAGTTTTTTATGTAGCCTCACGGTTACAGCTCCTATAGCACCTACATCTCTTCAAATTTTGAAAGAGCTACTTTTTAAATGCATACATTTCAGGTTCTGTTTAACATATTTTTATAATATAAAAAGACAGGATTGTTTTTTTTTCCTTTAACATCAACCAGAAGTTTTTTGCGCTAACTTTTTCGAATAAGTAATTATTATTTCAAATTGATATATGCTAAAAATATGTGTACAAACTGTATGTAAAAAAGAATGTAAAGGTTTCTTAAATATATATGTACTCAGGCTTGGTTTCTTAAATATAAATAACTCATGTATTAAGGATTGTAAATATATATGTACTCATTTTTGATTAAATACTGTACAGAAATGTGAATATGTTTTCTAATTTAATTGATTATTTTTATAGTATTTTTAAATATACGTACATACATTTCAATCATATTTTTTGGGAAATATGTTATACACATACATTTTATACACCAATAATGCAATCCTGTATGATGACATAATGATTGTCGAATGGAGGAGATTATTTCTGTAATAACTGCCGAAAATGTTATGTTAAGATTTAAGGCTAGTTTTCATGAGAAATTTCTTGGATATTATCGCAATTTTAGAAATAGAAAAAAATATAGTGTAGAATCGGAAATGTATGTACCCATTTTTGATTAAATACTGTACAGAAATGTGAATATGTTTTCTAATTTAATTAATTATGTTTATAGTATTTTTAAATATACGCACATCATACATACTATATGTACATATTTTAATGATATTTTATGGGAAATATGTTATACACATGCATCTTATATAGGTAGACCACATGTAAGTAATACATTTCTGAATGATGACATGATGATTGTGGTATGTTGGAGATTGTTTTTATTTTTTAACAATGGCCGAAAATGTTATGTTGTTAAGACTTAAAAACAGTATTCTTAAGATACTTAATAAGGTTATATTAATTACTGTTATATGTTTTAGAAATTTGCATTGAAAGATTTTTATGGAATATTAAAAACAGTGTAGATAAAAGTAAAGAGTGTTGGCAATATCTTTTTAATAATAATAACAATACAAAAAATTAGGCAGATTATTTTTAATAGGCGCTCGTGTGGAAATGGGTTAATAAACGTTAACAAACATTTTGTTACAGGCTTAGCTCCATAAATTTATTGTGCCAAATTAGACACAAATTAGAAACAAAAATTTTTTTTAACAGCCTCTCGTGCCGAAATGTGTTAATGTATCACGACAAAATTTATTGAATGAGTTTGTGTGCCAAAGTGCAATACTTGTGCAAATGTTCAATTGGTCAAATCGTTTAAACACAACAACAAAAAAATGAGATACATCATGGCCTGAAGCCTGATATTGAAACGGGTTAATGTATCGTAACCAAATCAACTCAGAAAGCTTTTGTGATAAAGACCTACACTTTTGTAAATTTTCAACTCATTTGGTCAAACCGTTTAAGTGCGACAACAAAGAAATTAAAAACAATCATTGAGTCCAGGTGCCGAAACGGGTTAATGTATCGTAACCAAATTACCTCAGTAAACTTCTGTGATAAAGAGCTACACTTTTGCAAATTTTCAACTGAATTGGTTAAACCGTTTAAGCGCGACAACAAAGTAGATTAAAATACTTCACTGAGCCCTGGTGCCGAAACGGGTTAATGGATCGTAACCAAATTAACGTAGTGATCTTTTCTTCTAAAGAGCAACAATTTTGCTAATTTTCAAATCAATTGATTAAACCGTTTAAGCAGGACAATAAAAAAAATTAGTGAACTTCGCGCCCAAACGGGTTACCAGAACTCCATAAAATTTTGGCACAGGCATGCTTTCAGAGCATAAAACTACCATATAAAATTGGACATAAATCGGAAAGAAAAATTTTTTTGGACGCCCGCCGGCCCGGGTAACATATTAAATCCAAATTTCTTCCATACCCGCCCAATGCTAAGAACATTTGTCCAAATTTGCAACTCAATCGATCAAACCGTTCAGGCAGGACAACAAAAAAACGAAAAAGCTTTAAATGGCGCTCGGGCAGCAATGGGTTAATGAACCGAAACGCGATATAGCCTATAACTCCTTCCGAGGTCGTAGAAGTGTTCCTGTAAAATTTGGTTGCAATCGAGCGGTAGTTTTTACGTGAAAAGGGCACAAACAAACAAACAGAATTTCTTCCTTATTTATTAGATTAAATGTATTACAAAGTATTTTATTTTTATGTGTTAAATATTGGTAACTTATACAAATAAATAAATAAAATACACACTACTTCTGATTACATTTGTCAATTTTTTTGAACTTCTATAATGTATAAGGATGAGCGAATGAATGAACCCATGAATTCACTTTCAACAAAAAAAAAAAAGAAAAATTTTCACTGACTGTGAATTTCTGTTATTTTCCATTATACCTCCTTCTCTTTGTTTTTCTTTTCTTATTCTATATTCAGTTGAATTATAAAATTTTAAGTGATAAATGATGGCACATATTGGAAGCACCTGATATCATAGATAAAAGATGCTGAAAACAAAACATTATAAAATTTCGCAAATCAAAAAATTTTTATATCAAAGAAAATGATAAGAAAAAGTGCGAGTATTTTTTTAAAAATAGCAGATGTATTAAATAAATTAAAATAAAAAATGTATAAATAACTGTATGTATAATAGTGTATGTGTGAAGAATAATTTTTGATTTGTAAATAGAAAAAGGAAAATGAACAATCATGTGAGAAGAGGTTTTGGAAACTCACTGTGAGTTATTCATGAATAAAAATGAATTTATTTGGTATATACATATATGATATATTATATACAAGCATATAATTAAATAAATATACATTAACATATCTGTAAGTATATATGGTACTTATATATAATATACGTATACACATATGTATCACATATGTACAGCTTTGGTGCAAAATATACTTCATTTGGAGAGTTAATTTGGAAATATTGACAACAAAATATTAATATGTATTTGCAAGGAAAGAGGTAAGGACAACAACATATTATTTATAAGCCATTTGTTGTTAAAATAATTTTTGTTTTATTTTATTTACATCGATTGTTAGTATTTTATGTATTTATTTATATATTATAAAACTGTGGCAGCTAAATATAGAGAGAAAAATCCGCACTCAGATAATCTAAGGAGCTTTTGGGAAACTAAATCGGAATATTTCCAACTAAATGAGCACTGAAAGAAAATTCGAATATAGAATTATATGCAGATTTTGTCAAAAAGAAGATGATTCTTCAGAACAAATATTTTAAAACTGCTCAGCTTTATATTATGATATGTATATCTTGGAGCTTCACCGAAGATGGATTGCCTGTAATACACCGTATACAGATCTTCAATTTCTCAGAGACAGTAGAGTTGATAGAAGTGAACGCAAAATTCACAACATGTAATAATATGAGGAGGGAAATAAATCTACATCAAAAGTGTTACTGACTTCCGTTAAATAATAATAATCTAATTTAATCTAATTATTTAAAATATAATTCGATTCTATATATCGGATTAGATAGATCTGTTGTCTGTTGTGCGTGTAGCGCTTATAGTGCTGCCTTATCGTTTATTTTCATCAATATTTTTTTACAATTAATCAATTTCTATTAATTCTAATTTTCTTTCATTTCTTTTTCATCTATTTGCTTTATTTATTTATTTGTGAAATGATGAGAAAATCAATTGAGGACACAAATGATGCGATTAAGTACTATAAAAAAAGTACTATAACCTTTTTTGAAAACTTTTATAAATTCTGTTGCTTAATATAAATAATGTTAGGCACAAGAGAAAAAATATTTTCTAGGAAAATGAGAATTTTATATGTATGCAGGGATATGTTGCAAAAATATTTTTAGAATTAGTATACGTTTAAAATGGCAGGGCACTTATTTATTACGTGAAACAACTTAAAGTTTTATCATATATGTAGCATTAATTTAAACCCAAAGACGAATGGTAGTTAAAGAGTTATAAATTTTACCGCTATTCAAATTGCGGTGGATGTTTCCCAAACCTATATATGAAGTCAATAATCAATTCATCTAAGTGTTTATTGTCATGACTTGTTAAAGTTATAACTTTTAAAAAGTTAATTAATATTTTACTTTTGAAAGGTTTGTAAAGATACCTAAGTTACAGATATCTAAAAATAACAAATTTTCAATTTTTGACCTTTCATAACTCTTAAACCAAGGAGCGGTGGAAAAAACTTATCCTAATTCTGAAATATCTTTCTTCTTTCAAGATTCTAACTAATAGCGTTGCGGAGATATGAAGAAAGCAAAATCTTGATATTATTTAAGAAAGCAAAAAAAATTTAGGTATTTATTTTGATACTGATTTACAAAGTAAAAAAATAATGTACCGTTTTTTGATTTCTCTAGATTAAAAAAATATTAAGGATAGCTTGAGATAAAAAAATTTGAAAATAGGTCTTTTTACAACTTTGAGAGGCTTTAACTCCGTTGTAGATACAGTTACATAAAAGCATTAATATATAACATTAATTTTGTTAAAAGAGATATCCATGGTTAAAATTTTAATTGTAAACCATGTGTGGATTGTTGTAATTGTAAACCAAATTGTGGAGGAACGGACAGAGTGAAATTAATTAGTATATTTTTCAAATTTTTTTTTGCAAAATGTGCTAAAGAATCACCATGTATTTTAAAGTCTAAGTTATGATGAGAATTTATTATAGATGTGTCAAACTTATAAAAGGATTTATTAGAAAAATCTAATTTAAATAAGACACCATATAGTGCAAAAGATATTTTATTAAAGTAAAATATTTTATTTAATAGTTTTCTTGATACATATGTTACTTATCCAAAACAAAACTAAAGAATATTACAATAATCTGATTTTAATGTACATTGGTTACAAGAGAAACAACTCTCTCATTAAATTTTCGATAGCTAAAAACAATTTCGCAGCTTCCTCAGAGAAAAGAAAAAAACGCCCAACTTTATTATATTAGTGTAATTAAAATAAGACTTATAACTACTTAATACTAATTAATCTAACAAACTAACCGAAAAATACTAGCTAATCTAGTCAACTAATCCAAAACTAATACTAACTCTAATTTTAATGCCTTTATTAAAAAAAAAGAAAAGAAATTTTTGCTCGTCTCGTATACGGATTCATTTGCAAAAGTAAATCATTTTCTGTTTTAGTTATTTATTGAAAATAAAAATTATCATATTTGAAAATATTTAAATCATTTAATATTTATGTATTATGTAAGTGTGCGTTTTTTTTTTGTTTTTTTTGTTTTGTATTCTTCTGCCACATAAACGTAACAAGGCAATTACACAGTCTTTCCTTTTCAGGCGTGGCTGTAAATGTCGTAAGGGGAAATTATTCTTGAACGTGTATGGGATTCGAACCCACACTCCCTCGTTATTTACAACGTATATTTCATAAACTCTTACCCACTAGGTCGCCGAGATCCCCGTATCTGTGTTGTTCAGATTTAATGGAATTATTTTTTCTGATGCATTTCTTTTTTAATGGTATATAATTGGAATTTTATCAGAGTTTTCAATATAATTGTACTTATCAAGAAAGACAGAGGCTGCTGGGGAACGAATCCTGTACCCAAAGTTTTTTTTATATAACATTCGTTTTCGTGACATGGATGACATATTAAGGAATTTTCGTTCGTTTCACTAACTTCTTTGAATTTAATTATAAAACTTCTTTAATTTAATTATAAAAATATCTATTCTAAAAATGTTGGCTTCGTTATTGATGATTTGTTTTACCAATTTTATTTATTTATTTATTTATGTTAATATTACAAATCACATAGGATATTACAATATTACAAAACTATCGGCTACTAAGGCCATTCTAGGTCGAATACTATTATTAAATTATACACTAATATTAATTATTTTGTTTATATTATATATTTACACTATATTTGGTAGCAAGGGGGATTTGTTTTTAATAAATAAAACTTGATATCTGTGCAGGATTTGAACCCGCACTCCCACGGTTGCTTAACCACTAGGATTATTATTAATATTATTGAACCATCGGCTATACCAAAGGTTATATACCATTATAGGTTTTTTATACTATTATTAAATTATATACTAATATTATTTATTTTATTTATTTATATACTATATATTTAACCACTAGGATAATATTGGTATGATGGGACTTGAAACTTTAAAATTGCATACTTTTAGGTTTTATTTTTAAATTTATTTTTGAAAATGAGAAAAAAACTTTTTTTTAGTGTTAATTGTTAGATTTTTCGTTGATTTGGAGAAGACATTCAATTCGGTTTGGTTGGACGGTTTAACATACAAATTATTAAAATATAAATTTCTATTACGCTTAATATTACTTATTAAAAATATGTTATACAATAACAAATTTCTAGTACATAGCCAAAATAATATGTCTAACAAAACATTTGTAATTGAAAATTGTCTCCAACAAGGTATTGTTAAAGCACCAATTCTTTTCTCGATTGGTTAGACCGAGTTAAAGGTAATAATTATGCCCTAGCTTTCGCAGACGACATAATAATATACTCTGCGATTGACACTGTAAATAGCATTCAGTATACTGTTCAAAAAATGTTTAACATTGTACAAGATTATTGCAAAATATGGAAATTAAATGTGAACTTTAGCATATGTGAAACCGTGTTATTCCGTAACACGGTAGACAAAACAAGTTCAGACATTAGGAAAAATTGGAAAAATTTTACCATTAAATCGCCCATTTCACCTCTCGCAAAAAAAAGAGTCGTTAAATATCTTGGGGTTTCATAGAAATCTGAACTTCATTGATCATATAAAATATACAAAAGAGAAAGGTAATAAATCCTTTATGGCAGCAAAAAACCTCTTTTACAACAAAAATATCAGTAACAGAGTCAAAATAATTTGCTACCAAACATTAATAAGGCCTACGCTTGTATATGGTGTACCCATATGGTACAATATCAGTGCAAGCCTAATGGAAAAAATCCGCAAGTTTGAAAGAAAGTGCATAAGAGTTTGCATCAATAAACATAGGAAACCTGAATCCGAGTACAAACATTTTTACTCCAATAAATATTTGTACAAGGAATCAAAAATCATAAGAATCGATAATTTTATTATAAAATTAATTCGCAACCACTATGATAGACCATTAAATACTCCAGAAAATGGTTTAATATCACATATATTTTACCACAATTAGGAGTACATCAAGAATACTTTGCTCACGGGCTTCATAGAACCTGAGCATTTCATCTTCTTAGACAAGCATGGTTATGTACAAAACCAAAATCATGTCCCTATACTATTTCATTATAGTAGACGGGCTACATGTAAAAAAATTGAATATGATCCAGGTAACATCAACCCAGATAATATGAAATATAACATGTCGATACCAGATATAGATAAATCAATAAAAAATAATTATTGGTGGTTAAGCACGTTATAAAAAAAAAATAATTTATTAGTATAAAAGACTGATACATTAAATTATTAGATTAGTGTTATTTTAGTATTAAAATAATAATTTTTAGTTATAAGTTTCTTAATTAGTTGTAAGAATAGGATAAGTTAGGTTAAGGTTTTATTTAAAAAAAAAAATGTAAAATTACCTTTTTTAAATTTTTTACAATTAATTAAAATTAAGGAATTAATACATACTCAAAGGTATGATTAAGATAGTCACTAAACATTCATAATAATTATTAAGACAAACAATTTAACATAAAAAAAAAAACATTTTATTTTTACATGTTAATTTTTAAAGCACGAAAAACCTTTTTTCTTAACTATTTTTGTAGGTTAAGTTATTATAAGTATGTAAGCAAACAACAAAATAAAAGTTCAATAAAAAAAAAAAATAAAAAATATTAGATTTTTCGAAACTATATCCTTATCGGACTATAAAGTTATGTAATCATATGAGAGTGACATAACTTCTTCTGATGCGTTAATTCAATCACTAAACGAAATTTTGTTTTTGGAATTTCTAGGAAAAGGTTAGTTGGTTAAATACAAAGCAATATAAAATATTATATATAACATACTAGATGACCCGGCAAACGTTGTTTTGCCACATAATACTTGTTCTATTTTTTATACCCTACACATTAAGTATAGGGTATATTAACTTTGGTATGGTGTTTGTAACCACCAAAAGGAAGCGAGTTAGGTATAGACATGTATATATATTCTGAATCAGGATCACCGCCGGAGTCGATTTAGCGATGTCCGTCCGTCCGTCCGTCCGTCCGTCCGTACGCACGATAACTCAAAAAATAATGATGCTATCTTGATGAAATTTATACTGTAGGTTAACAATGACTAAGGTAAGGCGGGGATTGTAAATGGGCGAAATCGGACCATGCGTTCGAGTACCTCCCATACAACTTCCAAAACCTAATACGCATATTTTCGAAATTAATAAAAATAGAAACTTAAAATTTTGTACGAGGGTGTGTTTTTCTGAATCCCTGATATCCCCAAAATTTGAGATGAAGTGGAGTGGTTGTTCGGGTACCTCCCATACAATTCCCAAAACCGAACATGCATATCTTCGAAATTAATAAAGATAGGAACTTCAAATTTGATACGAGGGTGCTGTTTCCTAAATCCCTGATTTGCCTAAAATTTGAGATGAATTGGAGTGGTAGTTCGGGTACTTCCCATACAACTCCCAAAACCGAACAAGCATATCTTCGAAATTAATAAAGACAGAAACTTCAAATTTGGTACAAGGGCGTTGTTTCCTGAATCCCTAATTTGTCCAAAATTTGAGATGAATTGGTGGAGCTGTTCGGGTACCTCCCATACAACTCCCAAAACCGAACATGCATATCTTCGAAATTAATAAAGATAGGAACTTCAAATTTGATACGAGGGTGCTGTTTCCTAAATCCCTGATTTGCCTAAAATTTGGGATGAATTGGAGTGGTAGTTCGGGTATTTCCCATACAACTCCCAAAACCGAACAAGCATATCTTCGACATTAATAAAGACAGAAACTTCAAATTTGGTACAAGGGTGTTGTTTCCTGAATCCCTGATTTGTCCAAAATTTAAGATGAATTAGAATGGTTGTTCGGGTATCTGCCACACAACTCCTAAGACCAAACAAGCATATCTTCGAAATTAATAAATATATAAACTTGACATTTGATATAAGAATGTTCTACTCTGTTGATGTCTCTAAAATTTGAGATGAATTGGGGTGGTGGTCCGCGTGCCTTCACACACTTCCCAAGACCTATAAATCATGTTTTCGAATTTAATAAAGATAGAAACCTGAAATTTTGTACAAAGGTTGTAACAGCATTTATTTTTTTTAGCTTGTATTAAATACCTAACTAAAATAACTTATGAATTTTTAATTTAATTGGAATGTTTTAGGTGTAGGGTATAAATAAGTCGGTTGCATCGACTTACTGTTATTTTTACTTGTTTTAAACTAATTTTTTACACATCTAGCAGCTGAATCGTTGTTTTATTTTCTTTTCTAAATAATAAATATTTTTTAATATTTGCTAAAATTTTAAAAATTAAATAATTAAAAATATCACCCTAAATGATACACAAATATTTGTTTTTTATCTTTTTTTAATAGTTTATACATATTTCAATTTTCAACGTGTTTAGAGCTATTTTTTTGTTAGAAATGTTCAATTTTATATAAAATATTATATATAATATATTTAATATTTCATTATAAATAATTAAAGAAATAAACAAGATTTTTGTTTTTAAACAAACTTTCAGATGTAAACTTTTAAATAAACTTTCAGGTGTATAAGAAAAAAGCTGCTAACCTAATGGTAGCCCAAAACTTGTAGTATATTTAATAGCTTTTTTATTTATATTTTTATAAGTTATAAAATAAAGTTTTTAAAATAAATTTAAGTATAAATAATTTATTTTTTAATTTTATAAGGCTTTTTGAACTAAAGAAAGGCTGTTAAATATACTACAAGTTCTGGGCTATCCCTAGGTTAGCGGCTTTTTCAATTACAGTTCAAATACATGGTTGTTGTATATTATTCATTACTGATTAAATTAATAATAAAGATTTAAGACAACTATTTTCTTGCAAAAAAAAAAGGATCCTCCGTGGAGGGGCAGTAACTTGGTTTAGGAATGTACCCCTTCATCTATCTTAGGAGGGTGATCGGTGAAAACTGGTTCCGTTTTTGAAAGGTTCTTTAAGACATTCTACCTAATTTTCAAGTTGAAAAAGTGTATCTTAAAATCTTTTGATTTTATCACAATTTTAATTTAGAGCACCAATAGTAAGATTAGGACCCTTTAAAGTTTCCAGCCCCAAATTATTTTAGCATAAATTATATCGCAAGAGCAACATTTATACCTATAATTTCATTCAAACCGTATAACAATTTACTATGAGCTACTCTAAAACATATCAAATAATATTCGTATTCGGATATTTTAAGGCGGACCAACTGAAACTAACACATTTCAAATTTTGTGTCCTGAAGCATAAAATCAACCCGTATATCAAATTTGAATGAAATTCGAGATTTTTCTTTTTGTCTGACCACGTGGTTTTTTTTAGAACAAATCATATTTTATTCGAATATTATGAGGGGGTTCCACTACAGTTTCCGAACTCAACATTTTTTGCAGAGGTCCTAATCTTAATACTAACCTCTATTCAAATTTAATATCGGATAAAAATTACATGAGTTCACGTTGAGTTTGCAAACGCGGAATTTTCAAAAAAAAATTTTTTTTGTATTCTACACACTTAAAAATGTCCAGAACTTGAATTTCAGCGAAATCAATTTTCTATTTTTTTGGAAAACCTATCGCAACACTCATATCATTTATACTACAAGTAAAAAGCTATTAATATGTATATACTTTAGACAAGAGTACATTTAAGTTTTTGTGTACTTAAATATTCCACAATAAGTTTTTTTTATCATAATTTTTATTGAATTTTTTTTTTTAAATTTTCACTCCTATGAAACTTAAAGTTTTAACACAATATTTGTCTTAAAAGTTAAAAAATTAAAAAAAAAAAATTTAAAATAATAACAGGTGTTTACACTTTTAATGGTAGGTAGATACGATAGATAGATATACATATATACATGTATGTATATATACACGTAGATATACATGTATGTATATATACACAGTAGAATGTTGTAAAAGAGTGATTTATTATCATTTATATTCATCACGTTCATATGTTGATATTTTATATTCATAACACTTTTGTGATATATTTTTGAAAATTTTTTCTTTTTTTTTTTAAAGAAGAAAATAAAAAATGTTGAAGTTTTTTGTTTATAAAACCTTTAAATTCATTCCGTTTTCAATCATATTTTTTTAATATAACTTTTTTTTTTGAATATTTATAAACCATATACTAAATTGTACATATATAATATATGTATATACGTGAATTGAAAAATGTTGTTAAGATCTGACCGCAGGTTTCATATTTCATTCATTTTATTTCATATAGTAATTTCAAAGTTTGAGAGAGTATTGCTGTACAGAAACCAAAAAAAAACCCTATTTTAGAGGTCTACTACATTAATTTAAATTTTGTAAAATTACATGAAATTTGTAAGCGTATTTGAAAATATGAAAAATCAATGTTCTTGATCCGAAAATTGAACCAAATCATTCAATTTTAATCAATTTTGTTGATATAAGTTAGATTGTCGATTTTGACGTTACGTTAAATTTTACATAGAACAGAAGATAATAGGGGATGTAAAAACAAGCAAAAAAATTTCTATAGCAGGAGAAGGTTTATTTTTAACAGTTTTCGAGATAACGATATCTAAAAGCAAAAAAAAATCATAAATGTTTCCATATTTTTGTTTTATTCCTCTGCCACATGAATGTGACAAGGAAATTACACAACCTTTCCTTTTCAGACGTGGCTGTAAATGTCGTAAGACGGAATTATTCTTACGGCGTGGCGTGTGTGGCATTTAAACCCACACTGCCTCGATATTTACCTGTAGTTTATATCCTCTTATTCACTGCGCCACTTATGTCCCTTTTCCATGTTGAACGAATATGTTTTAATATTGATGGAAAATTAATTTAAGATTTTTTAAATTCTCAGTTGTGATTTAACTGTGATTTTGTCATTATATTAATGTTAATTTTCTTTACCTTGAATTGAGATAGTAATATATCTTGACCTGTTCATAAATTTATTTCCATAATTGTAAATACAAAACAATTACTAAAATAACTTTTTAAAATTTTTAAATAATAAAAATAAATGCAGAAGATCAAGTTTCGCTCTTCTAAATTTTAAACGTTAAATCAGTAATTCATTTGTATAAAATTTGTATTTTTATAATAATATTTTGGTTGATAATTATCACATATTTTGGAAATTGATGAATTTTGTATATTGATAGATTTATAAAATATTATTTAAGGCATTGATATTTTGATAATAAAGTCAGAGTTAAATAGTTAATCAACCTCCTGATTTGGACAGCATCCTAAATTCTAATTTTCATTTGTTTGCGATTCACATTGCGATTTAGAATAATTATAATTTCTTTACTTATATTTATTTATATGATGCTTTCATATAAAAAATAAAAATCGGCAGTTTACCTTGCCAGTGTAGTTTCCATTCACTTCGTAGAATAAATATATGGTGATGTGCGTAATAAGAGCACATACGTACATGGTTAGGATCAGATCTCAATTTTAATACTAAAAATATTATACCATAAGTAAAGTTGAATACCAGCATAAGAAGTAAAGTTGAATACCAGTGATTATTAAAGTAGAAGTTTTTCAATAAAAGAAAAAAATTCAATAGTATATTCCAAGCTGAAATTGTTCAGTTTATGTCTCTGATTATTAACACCTTCTATTCTAACAAAGAAATTTTCATTCTTGAATTAATTTACAAATTAAATTAAAAAAATATTTACAATTGAAAAGGATTGATTTTTTTGGGAAGTGCCATTAACTCCTTCCGGTGCTGCGAAATTTTAAAGTATGTTTGGTCAATACAATACGTCAATACGATAATCAATACGACACATTAACTCCTTCTGACACATCAATCTGTCAAAAAAAACTAGCAAATTAGCGATTTTAGCAAGTCGTGTCCAATTTTTCAGAGTATGTACTTCTTTTAAAGGAATTTTCGTCTTTTCATGATCATGCCAATATACTGTTCGACCAATTAAGTTCAAATTTTGTTAAAACGCAATTCATTGCAAAAGATGACCGTTGAATTAATTTGATTCGCAATGTCAATCTGTCAAAAAAATATTTCTAACCGAATCCTGTCTATTTGCTCTGGCTGTTTTAATGGCTTTAAAGAACAACCATCACATTTTCACAAAGTTCTGTTAACCCATTCCGGCACTAAATTAATTATCAATTTTTACTTTTTTCGTTCTTTACATTGACATTAAATACAAAACAATACTTAAATTCGTAACAAATAATAATAATTAATTTTTATAATATGACTAATACTTTAATAACTTTAATACAAAAATTGATGACTTAAACAAAATGCACTTTAAAAATTTAAATGTATAATTATGAATTAGAATGACTTAAAACAAGTTGTGTAAGATCATTGAAGGGAAAAATGTTGGTGTAATTTAGATTTAAATGTTCTTTTTTAAATTAATGAAGAAAAAAGAGACTGTACTTATTGAAGATAGTGCAACATTTGTTTATTGGTTCATTTCTTCCGTATTCTGTTCTATGAGTTTGTTTAACTAAAAATCTCGTATATCTTATTGGCCTAATCCCATAATTTACGATAAATTTGTTTTTCAAATATTCAATGTGAATATTGGCATAAAGAACATCGTAGGTGAAGCAAGATGAAGAAATTTTCCTTCGAGATGGCAATGATAGCATGTTTAAAGATTTAAGTTTTATATTATAACTCGGAAGATTAGCATAGTCAGAAGGATTATACTGAATTCTTAAAGCAAATAAGAGAAATTGTTTTTGAACTGATTCAATTCTATCAGAATTTGTTGGAAAAACTGGATCCCAAATAATTTTACCATATTCTAGAATAGATCGTATTAGGGAACAGTAGAGAGCTTTTGTCACTGCTATATTGTTCAATTCTTTCGCTCTTCTTTTAATAAATCCCAACATTTTATTTGCTTTAGAGATCATGAAGTGATAGTGTAAGTTAAAGCTAAGCTTATCGTCGAGGATAAAACCAAGATCAGTAATACTGTATACCCGTTCAAGGGTTAGGTTTTGAATTGTATAGTCGTTAAGGATAGAAAATCGTTTACGAGTGAAACTTAATTAATGACCTTTTTTAAGTTTCAAAATTTTATATCGTAATTAAGTTATATACGAATATTTACTATAATTATAATGTAGGTCTATATTTACTATATAAAATAATATTATAAAAAATAACTCTTATCAAAAATGTTATAATACGAGTACGTAATATATTATAATTTTTCGAGTGAAGATTAATTTATTTTTCATCTCATTTTATATTTTTTATTAAACATAACACATAAAGTAAAAAAAATATTATTTTCTTTTATCTTCATTCTTCGTATAAATTAAGAAAAAGAAAAAAGAGCAAAAGAGATAAATAGAAGCAATAAAAAAGAAATTTAAGTAATTTTTTTTTTTTGACTCCATTTTGTTTTTACCTTATTCATTTTCCTAATTCTTAATTTTATAAATATAATTTAACATAAGTATTTTGATTGAACACAACAATATTTTTATTCAACTTTTATTCATTTTTTAAATGATAACATTAGATTAAAACAAGGAAGAGTGCGGTAGAGTAGACTGTGTCAACTCTAGGATACCTATATGAATATAATATATGGTGGTTCTATAAATCTTAATCATCATTTACAAAATTTCAGTAACGTTTGATTTAATTAAGTACCGAGATTTATTTATGTAAATTTTGGAGTTGTATGTCAGCTACTTGAATCTATTGCCCGAATCAACTACATTTTACAGAAGTTATTGCCAAAAGCTTGATTATCTTTTACAGTATTTCAAATGCTCAGCTAAATTATGTTCCATTATTTGCAAGGTAATTGTAGTTGCTGCTTTAACACAACTAAATTTTACAGAAGTCGGTGTCATGCAACTTGACATCTTTTAACAAAATTTCAAATACCTATAACTTTAATAGACACTACGTTATTTTCATATTAAAAAAGAAGTTATATGGCAGCTACTCAAACCCGCCGGCCGAACTAACTGTATTTAAATAGCAAAACTACGAATTTTACAAAAGTGATGTAGTAAAATTTTCCAAATTCCGGCATCTTCATTTTTGGAGTTATAATGCGAACGGGCGGTCGCACATGGCTTAATCAATACAGAATTGGATTCTGATCTGATCCATACACTTGAGTCAATATCTAGTTTTTAGGTCGACTTTTTTAAGGTGTCACAAACGTAATGGCAAATTTATTATGCATGTTCAAGGGTTTATACGGGTATAAAAATTTTTTTGATGTTAAAAATTCTACTACAATTTGAATTGAAATTTGATCTAGAAAATCTTCCATGTACAGATAGTTTAAAATCAATATTATAGTCTACCAAAAATTAATCTGTTTCATCTAACCAAAATCCAGCAAAAAAACTTATCTACAAAAATTATTTTCTGTCTTATAAAACAGATGGAAATATTTAAAAATTATTTGTAGGTATAAATATCACTGTCGCAAAAGTTGTTTGTTAGATTTTCATGAAATTTCCTCTTTTTTTTAGAATGAAAATATAATTATTATAATACAAGTTCCAGTTTGAGGAAACCAGCGTTTGTGGTAACAGCGCCACTTTTAAAAATTGATACAAAATTCATATTATACTGTAAATATATATATACATATATTATATATATATATACATATTATGAACTATTAATTTAACCGTTATCTTAAAAGAAATATCTTGGAATATAAGTGATTTTTCAAACTCTGTTGTATCACTATTTAAAAGTAAACATTTACAAAAAATTGTCAAAGTTTAGGAAGTTTTAAACTTTTTTAACTTTTTTAATGATTACAAATTTTAGATACTATTATAGGTAATAGTTTTGTGCTCTTTTTTGTTTTTTTTTTTAATTTCAAACGACTTGCCTTATAAAACATTTTAAAATAGTTAGAAAATTAAAGATAAAATTCTAAGATGTTAAGCGTTATGAATAAATTTTTACTGTTTTATGAATAACAGTTATGCGAACATTTCTATACCAATGATTTTAATTTGATATTTTTATCGATAATCAAATTAACAAACAGACAAACAGAATTCTTTTATCGTGTTTCTAAACTTACAAATAAGTATATAAAAAACAAGACCATGAAAAATTACTTTGAAAATTAATTAAAAATGTTTAAGATATGTATAAAAAATTAAAGGATTCATACCATTACCGTAAGATATTTATAATTACAAAAAGAAAAAATCCATATGCTTTAGAATCTTAATATGATAAAATCTTGCATAAAAAAATCTTTCACGGACAAAATCTTGCAAAATATTTTTTTATTTTTGCTTTGTTTTTAAAGAATGTATGTAGACAATAGATATAAATTAATAGTTAAGAAGGATTTTAAAGTAGGTCTCAAAATCAGGGTTATACAGGGTTTTACAAAATATTTTTATATATGTATATGCTAAATTTTGAATCAGGAGAAACTTTATAGTTTGTTACCCGATTTTTTTCTACATATTATAAAACTATATATTTTATTTCAACGTATATTCCCAAAAATAAGAAAATTAAACATTATTTCTAAGTTTATATCAAATAAGTATATAATTATACTACTAAATTAATTTTTCTTTTATTTCATGAAATTAAAATGCTGTCTTATTAAACGTCGGTAAAATAGATGTTATGTTTTAATCAATCGTGTTATAATGTATGTTGTAATACGTTTTAAAAATTCTGCTTTATTAAAACTTTTTCTCTTTTTAATTATTTTCCTTATATTTTTTTTTTTTAAGGTCTTGTCTTTTTTTTGGTAACCGTTCTTTACTTTTAATTTTGTCTATTCTATGTTTTGCGACAATTGTATTTTTTGCTAAATTTTTTATTATTTTGTATAGCCCAGTGTGATATCGTTTACTCACAACAACTTTTAGACGACGATACCATGCTTCAATGCCGTTTTGTGTGCGTGGAAAGTATTCGGTACCTTTTTCTGTACCGTTAGTGGTCTAAAATTTCGGTTTATATTTGGAGGCTTATTGTCTTGACCAATGTAATAGTTTTTGAACCAAAAAGCTATTTTTTTTTTCATCAGAGACATTGAATTTACTCAAATACTCAAATCGTTGTTGTAAGTCGAAACTTCGTTTGGTAGGACAAAAGTTCAAGTTTTTACCTTTCGGATTTGTAATGCAAAAGCATCCTAATTTTCACATTTTGTTGTTTGCTTGGTGTTTTGAATCTTTTTCTATCAAAAGCATCCCTTAATGGAAAAATCAGGGAAAAATGCTGTAACTGAGGATATTATTGAAAATTTACAAATTAATTGTTGGGGCCTGAATTCAATTTCGGATTCCAGACAAAGCCTCCTCAGTTAAAAAACAAATTGGTCATAACTGGAACTATTTCTCCTTCAACCTTTTCATGAATAGAAAATAATTGTCACATTAAGTATGGAACTATATCAAAAGTTCTATCCATAATCCAACAACTAGATTCTCTCAGATGTTTTAAAGAAGAATTAATTCCGTTAGTTAGTTTCAAAATCAGGATTTCAATAATTTGTTTAGAGGGGGTTTAAGGATGGCAGCCGCCACTTTTTTATGTCAATTTGTATTTATAATTAATATGTAACATGTAAGATTTTGGAAAAAAGATTTTGTTTTGAGAAATTTTTGAAAGCAAGATTTTGTATGCAAGATTGTGTCGCATACGATTTTGGAGTATAAGATTATGACACAAACCCTTTTTCTGGTGTTTTATTTTACTTCTTATATATTTTTTTTTGTCATTAGTAGAGAGTATTACTAACATTATCATCATCATCATCATTATAATCATCATCATTATCATTAATACCTTAAACACCTCCATTAAGATTTGTGATTATTCTAGAATATTATAATGAGCCTTTTTATTTATTTTACACAATTTTTACTTTTTTTTCTAATTTTGATATTTATTAAAAGAAAAGATTGAGAAATTAAAAATGTAATTTAGTGAAACAAAAAATAAAGAAAAAGACAACAAGATTGTAAAGATGTTATAACATAATTGTTGATTCTTTTAGGTTACAAATAAGGGCAATTTCGTTTTTCTAGGAAATTTTAAAGATATTTACAATATAATATGAACTATGAAATGAAGAATATTTTTTTTTCCTTGAAAATTTTATTTATTTGTATTCAATAATGTTTTCTGTCTTTTTTCCTTTAATTTATGTGAGTTTTTATCCATATATATATGTTCATATTTATATCCATAAATATTTTCTTTTTACCTTTTGGGAAAAATAAGTATCTTACAATTTTACAATTTGTAAATGTAATCTTTAAGTTGTAATCAGAGCCGTATCTAAGGGGAATGTAAAAAACTGGGGGTCCCAATTAATAAGGGCTCCAAATCAAAGCATGCAAAACATAATAATTTTTGATATTTTATTGAAAAAACTAAGAAAATTCAACTAAATTTCCCCAGATACGATTGCGCAAAAGAAAATGCTTATTCGATGAAATTTGTAGCGACAAAATGTCAGTTAACCCGGTTTTAAATTTTAAAGTTTCGTTTTTTCTTCCAATAATAGACTTAGTTTCATATACGAATTAAAAAGCAAATTTGCGGATGCAAAACAAATTTGCACCAAATTTAAATTTTTATTTAATTTAAAAAAATTCATCAGACGCGGAATTACAAGATTCTTGTAAACAAGTTGTTTCATTTTATACCGGAGATGTATCAGATGATTAAATACCAAAAATTTCTTTAATTAAAAACATTATTTCTGCTAAATTTGATAGCAAAAATCTTTTAAACGTTTTAAATTTTTTACTACAACAATTTTCTGATATTTTTCCTAATTTGTTATTGTGTTTCGTATATTTTTAACTTTTTCTGTAACCGTTGCTAGCGCAGAGAGCTAAATGATCTCTCGAGATTTGAATCTTATTAAAACTTATATTCGTTCTACTATACCACAAAAACGGCTGTTGGCTTTACCATTCCAGAGTATGCATATGTATGAATTCCATATTTATTTTGTCTTTTATTTTGATTATAAATGTTTAGATTTTGACGCATTTGGATTTCGAAAATTTGGATTTAAATATTAGGATTTTGAAAGTTTGGATTTTAAAATTTGGATTTTCTAGCAGAACCTACAATATAATATGCACATCGCAATTTTTCTTTAAAAATTTTTTTTGGGATTGTGGAAAACATCGAAAGTCACTCTAAGGAACTGCACGAGGTTCCTTTGGGTAGTGTTGGACTTTAACCAACCAAAACCACCTCATTTAAGTGGAGGCATATTAATTGTTTTATTTCTTTAGAACAGGTGTTCACCCCTACAAACTATCTATAAAAGCCGATAGTACGGTGATGGCAGAGTGGAGTGTGCTTTAGGTAGCACTGGGGTTGCCAATGGACCAATATCTCTGTTTTCCACTTTCTCGGGATAACCCAACGCTGTTTTGGGGAGCTCCAGCCCAAATATGTGCATTGTATCTACTTTCGGCCTAATGTACGTTTTATAGATATTGAGAAGGTGATTTGATGAAAAGTAAGCTTTACAGCGGTACAGAAAACCCAAACATTTAGCAGCATCTTTAGCTATACCAAAAATATGATTTGACCAAGTCAATTTTTGATTTAACTCGATACCCAGAATGATTAAATCTTTTAAATGCTGCAGAGCTTCTCCCTGGAGTGTCAAGTTGAGTATAGTAGGTGCTATTTTACTCGAGATTAGAAAGCATTGTGTTTTTTTGGTGTTAAAGTCAACTCTGTTTGCTTGACCCTTTTTTTGATTTTGGCTAAATCATTATTTAGCTCACTGGTAGTGAAATCTGATGATTAATGTTGCAGCGGCTATGAAATTCATAGAAAGCTACAAGAGTGCTGTCATTTGCAAAACTATGGGCTTAAAAAAAAGTGGGAGATAAAACCGATCCCTGAGGGACAACAGCATTTATTATAAAATTATTAGATGAATATCCATCAACAAGTACCCGAATCGTGTGATTCGGACAGACTCGGTCAAAAGCTTCAGAAATATCCGACATCCTTCCACATCAAGCTCTGGAAGGACTCTTCCAGTGTTACTTCCAGCCGTACTGATACAATTATTGTTAACCGTGATCTATGTATATTTTATTTTTCTATGATAAAGCACACACAACACAACACTTTAAAGTTAATGCATTTAGTCGAAGTAGAAAATTATCATACAAAATCATGGCAAAGAATTTCATTCAAATTTTTAACAAAACGAGGAAAGGAAAGGCTTATAAATATGTCGCCAAAAAGAAATTTAAAACAACATTTTTTTAAAGAGCAGTCGTAAAAGTTATATGAAGAAATACATACAAATGTACGTATACATCGATTGACATACAAACAAAAAAAAAAGGAAAACATGAAAAAAAAGAAAAAAGTAAAATGCAACATTTTAAAGAGAATAAGAGAATGCTCTTTTATTTTATTTTTTTCCCCAACCGTACGCAATACGCGTCATAGATGTAAAAATTGAAAAAGTATTCTGTATCTGTTCTGATGAAAAATTCCATCGTACAACTAGCTAAGGCGTAGAGAATCTACGAAAAAGCGATTCTCAAATCTCCATTCCTAAAAAAAAAATTTTTCTAAGTTTTTTTTTGAAGTTTCGTAACATAGCAATTCTCAATTCCAGCGTAATGTAAAATAAATGTCAAAAGTCTACGACAGAAATATTCATTCGTAGTACTGCCTTTGTTTAGTTTTGTTTGAAATTTTATTTAAACTATTTGTTTTTTTTTAATAAAAAATTTTTTATTTACGAACAATCACTACTTTGAATAAAAATATTTGAAATCTTTTGTTTAAAACTTCAAAAAATCTGATTTTCAAATTTCAAAACGTATAATTTTTAAACTTCGAAAAAAAGTTGACATTGAAAATTAAAATTCATTTACGATGAAATTTCAATTTAGAATAGGGGTGTATATGTTCTTTGGTTTTACGAAACGGTTTTTGGTTTTTATTGTGAACACTCTATAAAATAATTTTTTTAAATTGCGTATTTAAATTTACCGTTATGTGAAAACCACCGTTTACCACCATTTACCGTTATGTGATTTTTCTACCTTCATAACTCCGGCACGCTATTAGATAGGGACTTGAAATTTTGAGGCAAGGAAGAACTTTTAGAATTAATAATAATTTTTGGACCACCCTCTGTTTAACAGCTATTAGGATTCAAAAATTATAAACTTGATTTTTTAAACACCTGTAACTTAGGGACTTGTAAACATTTTTCTTCGGCAAGAAATTAAAAATTAAGCTAGTAATATATTTTTGCGTGTGTTGCCGAGTTTTTCTTAGTTATGTAGGGTTCCAGACTTTAAGCCCTCAAAATTCCAAAAAAAATCTCACATTTTTTCTTATATGAAATTTTCAAATTTTGGTGCAAGCCAAGTCACAATTCTAAACAGCTTGTATTATCTTTTGCAAATGTGCGCTTTTAAAAACCGTTGGTTTACATTCTGCCTTGTTTTATTATACATCCATACATATCCTGATATACCTATCTATGTTTGTATGTATGTATGTATATTTTTTTATTTTTGATAAATTTAATGTTAAAAAATATAATGTACCTACATATTGGATATTCTTATTTTATCAAAATTCAGTTAAATAAAAATTTAATTTAAAAGAAAATTTATGGGCTGTACTTCCATATAAGGGGGTGGAGTTACGTAATGACGACATCACGCAACGGTACTGTATGGCGTCACGGTTCCGAATATATATGCCATTGCTTGCGCAAACGCCATCTAGTGGCCAAAAAATGCATTACACTCAATTTTTTGCGTTTTTTTAGGTAACGGTAAATGGTAGAGAACTCGTTTTTCTTTTAGTTTGTAGGTAAAAAATTCTCTATATTCTGAAAAAAAAAATATTTAAAAAACAAAAACCGGTTTTCCACAAAAACCGGTTTTAATGAATTTTAAGATACTTTTGTTGTTTTACTGTTTTTTAAATAACGGTATGTGCAAATTAACTAAAATTTTTTTCTTCTTGTAGAGGAATGTCCGACAATTTTTTATAAATCAACATGTCTAAAAAAAAGTTGCCTGCAAAAGGGTAAAACCATAGCAAAAAACCATTTTATACTTTATGTTCTAGTTTATGTGAAAATGTATTATTGAATACGGGAAAAATATAATTCTGAGGGATTTTAGTGTTGGTTTCAAAATCAGGGTTTCAATAATTGGTTTAGAGGAGGTTTATATATATGAAATGTTTTTCTTTTGAAATATACTTGGGAAAAAAACAATTATAAGGGATTATGAGGAAAACCAATTAGAGTTGGTTTCAAAATCAGGATTATGCGCTTTTTACAGATGGGCAAAAAAAAGAAAATTAAATAGAAAAACAAATATTTATTATTAAAAATTATTAAAGTTTTTCTAATTTTTCACCCTTTTGCAGGCAACTTTTGTTTAGACAAGTTGATTTATAAAAAATTGTCGGACATTACTCTACTGTTCTCTAAAAAAACGCAAAAAACTGATTTTTTAAAAAAAAATTGTAATGCATTTTTTGGCCACTAGATGGCGTTTGTGCAACCAATGACATATATATTCGAAACCGTGACATCATAAAGAACCGTTACGTGATGATGTCTTTACGTAACTCCACCCCTCTTATATGGTGGTATCTCCATATTTATGACCTTCTAGTTTTTAAATATCTTAAAAACGTAAGATTAAATAAGACAGCTTGAAATTATTAAACCAAGGCTTGACGAAGCTACCATGCATTTTTTTTAAATAAAGAATTTTAAAAATAATGAGAAATTAAAAAAATTATATTAGGACTGTAGTATAAGCAAAGTCGCATTATTCTAACACTCTAAAGGGTCTATACGGGTATTTAAGTGTAGATAAGGACAACTGTATTTGAATTTAATATGAAAAATGTATGTAACACAAAATTTCTTTAGTTGATGTTTTTTTATTTAGTATAAAATAATTTATAATTATATGAAAAAAAACAATATTAAATTTATTTTATATTGGTGTAAATTGATGTAGTGTTAGGTGCTAATCTATATCAAGTGTGAACTTAACTGGTTAACCACAAATATGAAATTCAGCGAGTTTATTGAGTTCATCTTCTGAGTAACATTCAAAATGTTGTATGCTCAATCGCGAATTACCCTAAATATTAAATAAAAATAATTATATAAAACTAAAAGTATAAAATAAAAGAAAGTAGTTTTTTACATAATAGTTATAAGAATTCTGTTGTCCAGTTCCAACAATTTTTATAAATAAAACTGCTTTTGAAGAAAAATTAAAACTCTGCCAAGATTGTACATATGCATTTCTTTTATTTACAACTTCATCCCAGTGTGTGTTATTTAATGATGTTGTTATATAAAATTTATATTTCGTGCTACCTTGTCCATCGAATAAAAGTTTTATTGAGTTAATGTAGTATGGCTGATCTACAAAATAAAATTATTAATGATTATAATATTTTATTGAAGAACTTTATAAACAAAATTCATACTCAGTTTTATTAAAATACTGTTTCCGACATCATTCCCACAAGTAATTCCTTAAAAATTATGTATAAAAAATGTTTGATTATTTAATTTATAAATTTGAAGGAATTATTTACCAGAACTAGGATCCCCATTTATTAAACTGTTTTCCTCATAAATATCTTCTCCTTCTAAAACAATAGCTCCCAATGTAAGTAATGCAACGTTATTTTTTGGTACAATAAATCCGTCTCTAATTTCTGGAATAGTTTTGGTGTAATATGCTTTTAATGTTACAACATCAAAATACTAAAAATGAAATTTAAGGTTAACCATTTTTTTTTAAATATTTTAATACTGTTTTTCTTTCTTACACTGTTTTTAGAACAATAAGTCCCAACAATTTTAATATATTTGACGTTTTTAGCTAGAAAGTATAAATCTTGCCAAGATCGACAAAGATATATTGAATAATCAATTATACGTTCCCATTTATTCTTATCTTTGGAAATTTCTATAAAATAAGAATATGAACGATCATCACGATCCCATAACAAAATTTTTAAATGATTTATACTGAAAATCTTTCCTAATTCAACAATTATACCCTTGTCATTTGCTTTGGTAATAGTATGTCTTGTATATCCCTTTGTTTCATCATATAAAGTAGAGTTACTGTTAATTTAAAAATTTATAATTGTTTGATTTTTTTTTTTATTTCATTTTCAATGACTAAATATAAATTACCCATTTAATAGTTCAGATGTCATATAACCATCAATAGTTCTAGCATTATATTCCGATAATGCTACATTTTGATTAAGTTCTTAAAAAATTATGAGAAAAAAAATAAAATATTTTATAAATTACATGTTAATACTAAATCATACTTCGAACTCCTGCACGTTTTATTGGAGTTTTAATCCTTTGTTTCTCTATTGCATCAAACAGCTTTTCTGCAGTTAATGTACCTAAATTTCGAATTTTTATAACATCTCCTGAAGGTATTTCAGGTAAATTCAATAAATGCATAACAGTCTATAAAAATAAATAATGGTTATAAATAAAGGGTTATAATGTTAATTATTATTATTGTCATTTTATAGATATGATATATACAGGTATAAATTAAATAGATGTGTTTTTAGATGTGATTTATATTCAATAATTATACAAAACTTATTAATTCATGATTCGCTACAAATACATAGGTAGATCTTACCTCTATATTTCGATCGCTTTGTTTACTCCACTCACAAACAGCGTTAAATACGCAAAGCTCTGAAGATGCACAGAATGTTTCTTTTGTCAAAATAACCTCTAATAATTCTATCGGGACATTTTTAAATGATTCACTTTCTAATATTGCATCTGATTTCTTTTCTATTAAGTTAAAACTTTCATTTTCAAGTTTTTTCAATTCGTACTTTATAGCTACTTCTAGTAAACGGCATGAATTTTCCACAGATAGTATTTGAATACAATAATTTTCAAAATACGGTTTTAAGTAAAATAACAAATACATTTCTACTAAATCAATGACCTGTATTAATACTTCAACGCCCGCTATATCGACAAGATTAATTTGACCGGTGTAAAAATATTTTAATATAATTTTAAAAGCTTCAAGTGGTACATTTAATTCAAATTCTGTTTTATCTTTATTTAATTCATTTTCTTTAGAAAAAAAGTGTTCAAAGTATTCACATTGTGCTGCTAAAATTTAAAAAAAATTAATATAAGCCACAAGGTGTTCGTACTTAAAATTTAAAAATTTAATATAAATTTCGTATTCAAAACAAAACAAAAAAAAAATACATACCAATTATAGATCTGTGTCCGTTAATTTTTTCACCTTCGACCCACAAAATAATGTCCGCACATTTTAATTGCATGTACAAGTCTTCAATTTTCTTATTCATCATTCCTAAAATTACAATTTTTAAATTTTAAATTAGAAATAATAAAATGCCATAACAGTTACACTGGTAGTAGTTATATTTACCAACAAGAATTATTTTTGTAATTTTTTCAGCCATTATTTATGTAAAATTTACTTTTTTTACACACTTGAAACTCGAAACTCTAGATATTTTTCGTTTTCGAAACTGTTTAGTGTTTTCTCTGCAAAATAATAAGAATACTTTATGCTACTATAAGAATACTATGATTACTATGTATTATCTATGCTTATGACTAAGTAGCGAGCCCTACAAAAAGCAGCAAAAATAAAAGTACGACTCCCTAGGTAGGTAGCCCTACACCCCTACCTATCCAGTTATCATATCCCGTGCTTACGTGACCTAAATATTTTTGCTATCTAGATTCCACATTCCACTATTCCAGGCAATTAAATACGTTTATACTTACCAAAAAAATTCTAAAAATAGATTAGATAATAGATAGTAATAAGAATTTTACTTGGCAAAAAGAGAAAACAATATAAACGAAAACTGTACCGAAATTAGTAAGCTAAAATTGAGTTAAAATAAAATAGAAGAAAAAAATTGCAGAATTTCTGAGGAAAAATTTATTGAAAAATTATTATTCTATATATGCATGTACATATGTACATATGTATGTATATTATTTTATAAGTTTATTATTAACTCTTTTCATAAAATTTTAAGAAAAAATGAAAATATTGTAAGAAAGAGAAACCATTAGTTTTCTTATTATTCTTAATAAGTTTATACCTTGCATTTATAAAAAAATTGTTATAAAATATAAAGGCATTAATATTAAACATTTTGCGTTTAGAATCGAAAAGTATAGTCTGTTGTTGAAACTTTTAATAGTATTATAGATTGTTCCTCTAATGAACATTTACTTACAACTTTTAAATTTTTATACCCTACTAGTTACTACACCTAGTATATAGGTATATACTAGTATAGGGTATATTAACTTTAGTATGGTGTTTGTAACCACTAAAAGGAAGCAAATTAGATATGGACATGTATATATACTCTTAATAAGTGTCACCTCTTGACTCCTGAGCCGATTTAAAGATGTACGTTCGTCCGTTCGTACAATAACTCAAAAACTAACAAAGCTATCTTGATGAAATTTATATAGTAGTACTAATTACAAAAGAAAGGCGGAAATTTCATCTGGGCAAAATCTGTCCATAGGTTAGAATTTTGGAAGTTTCCGAACCAGCCCGGAGCAAACGAGCATATCTCCAAAACCAAAAAAGGTAGAACTTTTAAATTTTGTACAATGGTGTACTACTGTCAAGTTTTCTTTATATCTCTGAAATTTGTGAGAATTCGTACCATGTGTTTGGATTTTCGAAGCTTACAACCAAGCCCAGAGCGAAAGAATATATTTCCAATACCAACAAAGGAGAACCTTTAAATTTGGTACAAGGGTGTTCTCTCAAGTTTTCTTTATGTCTCTGAAATTTAAAAAGATTTGGACAATGGATTCGGATTTTGGAAGCTTCCGAACGAGCCCCAAAGCAAACGAGCATATATCCAAAACCAATAAAGATAGAAGTTCCAAAACCTCCAAAGACAGATCTGTTCAAAACCAATAATGACAAATTTTGGCAGATGCAATCCCCAACTTTCTTTCGTAATTAGTAACCTACTTTATAAATTTCATTAAGATAGGTTTATTAGTTATTGAGTTATAGTGCGAACGGACGGACGGACGGATGGGTGGAGATCGTTAAATTGACTAAGGAGGTGACACTGATGAAGAACACTGATTAGCGTATAAAATAATATGGCTTCTCCTTTTTACAATATTTTTTGTTAAAATTTTATAAAAAGAGCTAGAGTAAGTTCACATGGGATGCATTCATCCAGGTGCAAAAATTAATTCGGTTACATTTCGTGTATTCTTCGGTAATATTAACGAATATTTTGAATCCAGTCGTTCGCGAGCTGCAAAAACGGCGACATTTTTATTTAGAGAGTTTTATTTGAAAGTACTTAGTAGGCTAGTATGTGAATATTGCTTTGACATGTGATGAAAACATTTTTTATTTTAAAAAATACAAAATGGTTATAGCAGAAAAACAATTTTTATTTTATGTAAGAAAAAATTTTAATTAATAATTAATATAATTTATTAATACACATATAAAATTATAATAAAATTAATTATTAAAATTATATCCATTTATATCCATATCAAAATATTTCAAAATATTAAACGTTCGACGTTTGTTTGATTTTATTTGACGTTAGGCGTCAGTTATAGCTATCATTGAAATGCTTCCGGGAAATCTTTATTTTCAATTTTTTTGCAGCAAAAAAATATAAAATTTAACAAAAATGTTGATTTAATGATTAAATAATTTTTAAAGATTAAATTCTGCTACAAATTTTTAAATTTTAGGTTAAATATTTAAAAATAAAATCAATTTTATGATTTTCCGGATTGGTAATTATTTTTTTGAACAACTGATCAGTAATTTTGCTAATGAAACAAAATTATTCCAATTACATATGTTTAATTTTTTCTCATTTCAGTTTGTTATTGAAAAAAATTCTGATGCAATTCTTGATAGGTATATTTTATTATGATTTAGTATTTTAATGAGTTTAGACTTAAATTTTATTTTTTTATTATTTTGTTTATGTTTAGTATTAAAATTTTATGTTTTAAAATGGAAATTTCAAAAAAAGTAAAAAAAAAAAATTAATTCTAGAAAATTTATACTTTTTTATTCTTCTCAATTCAGTCAATGTCATTATTAAATAAAAAAATCTTTTTTTACTCTTTATTAGTACCATTTTCTATCAATAATAATTAAATAAATTAAAATAATAAAACTTTATTTTGCAAATATCGATATAACGCTAACAACAATTTTAATTTAAATTACATTTATTTTTATTTTGCCTTCATTATTGTTATTTGCCATTTGACAGATAATTTAACTGACAGTTTTCTCTGATAGCTATAATCGCCTATACGGAAAAAAGTATAAGTTTTCAATGAAACGTTTTCTCGGGAAGCATTTCAATGATAGCTATAACTGGCGCCTATGTTGAACATTTTATTAAATTTTACATGTTACATTTTTGTTTATTCATCATTATGTTTATTCAAATAAAAAAATCCTAAAATGACAAATTATCAATTTAAAATTTTGTGTATGTACATATCTAGAAAAAAAAGCAAATAAAAAAGAGCAATATTTTAAATCGGAAAGAAAAGAAAAAATGAGCGTTTAAGGCCGATTTTCATGGAAAAATGATTGGTGATTTATCGTCGTTAAAGAGTAAAAGTATATTATCAATAAGAAAGAGGGCGAAAAAATACTACGTATTCAGTACTTTTTTGATAAGATTTTGACAGCTAAAAATAACCTATTTTTACATAACCTATTTCATATGTTTTTTGTAAATAGTTATTTTAATAATAATTAAAATTATCAATAATTATTTTTTTTAAAAATTTAAACTTTATGAAAAGCGCCCAAAACTTCTACTTTCCCGCACAAATTGTAAACATTTAAACATATTTACTTTTTTTTTTAGTTTGACACTTCAAAATGGAAATGTCAATAAAAATATAAAGTATAGTGTGGATTTTTTTTATGTGACATTCAAATTTATTTTTCATGTGCAATTAGTTTATTCAGAAAAATTGTCTATAAAATTCAGCAAAAATCCAACTCTAAACAATTTGCGGGCGATTTTTTTATAGAGTTTTCTCTTTTACACTCATGTCATTTTTGTATCTTCTGGCTATGTTCTAACATTTTCGTGCATATATCGGTCCAATAAAAATCTGCCTTAAAAAGTGCAATATTATTGAATTTCAGAATTTGTGATGCATACTTCAACAAAGAAAGAAAATCATTTTGCATATTTATTACCTACATTTTAACTACCCTTAAATTTTATTTTTAAATAAATTTCAAAATTACATAGGTACATATACATAATATGTACTTGTTTTTTACAGGTTTACAATTCAATTCAATCTTTAAAGTAAAAATACAAATCATTTTTCATATTATATTACCTCAATCAAGCGACGAATTTTTATTAGAATAATAACGAATACTCATTCTAATAATAGCAAAATTTTATATACCAACCATGTACACATTTTTTAGCTTAATTTATTTTTACAAAATGTACTTTCATACACAATTTATCTGGTTGCAACTCCAGAAATGTCATACAATTTTCATTCAATGTATGTACTTACATTATGTACAAACATACTTACATATTCTATTTACATTATTTCTTTACACAAAACAGAAATAAACAAAAAAGAACATAATAAAACAAAAAATACGTAGTATAGATACCTAACCCGGCAGCCAGACGAGACAGTATTAGTAGTATTACTATCTTGCGAGTGTGTCTTACGAAATGTTAAATTATGTTATGGATTTCTGTTGAGGGATTTTAGGGATTTTATTAGTAGGGATTTTAGACTTGAATATTAAATCATAGTGTTCTATTTTTCCAGAACAAATTTACTCTGGAAAAGGGGGCAAACTTGATTTTGTAACCAACTCTAAACACCCTCTTATTTTTTTTCAGTTATATTAAAAGGTGCAGTGACAGAACGCCCGAGGAAATAGAGCACGCTGGAAATAAATAAGGATACGCCTTTTACAGAGTATTTAGATATATGTATATGCGAGTTTCTGAATTAGGATAAATTTTAGAGATGGTTTCAAAATCAGATATATACGCTTTTTCCAGAATATGTATATAATTCTCCTAATTCAAAACTCGCATATGTATATTTATACCCGTACGATAGGATCGGGTATAATAAAATTACTCCTCCGTTTGTAATACCTCGAAATAAGCGAGCTAGATATAACTTCAAAGTTATGGATCGGATCAGAAAAAAATTCTAAGACGATTGAGCCATGTCCGTCCGTCCGTCCGTCAGCACGCTAACTCAAAAACTAAGCAAGCTAGAATCTTGAAATTTACACCAAATATTCTGGGAGTAATTTGTAGGTTCCCTATTTTTTTTGGTTGAGCTTGGACCAAACCTTACGGTAGCTCACGAACACCTAACTTTTAGATCCCCACATTTTTTTTGAAATAGAGCTATGAAATTTGACAAAGTCAACTGTATTTTTTCTCGTTTTAAATATGCTGTAAAAGGCGTATAATCCTGATTTTGAATTCAATTCTAAAATCCCTCACAAAATCCCTGACAATCGGAGTATTACTTATATACATATTTTCGAAAAATGATATAACCTTGATTCCATGACCAACTCTAAAACCTCTCCCAAATCAGAATCTCGCACACATACATATTAGTAAATATTTTGAAAAAAGGGGTATCCAATTTTTATCCAAAACTCTAAAATCCCTCCTAATACGTTAGCTCTACATATTCCATTACACTCTTCTTTTAATAACAAAAAATAGTGTGGGTCTTAATTCCAATTCAAAAGGAATTAAAGCCCGCGGGTTTTAATTTCTTTTAATTATGGGCTTTAATTCGAACTTAAAAAGAAATTAACGCCCCTTTATTTTCTCGGGCGTTCTGTCTCTGTACCATATTAAAAAATTATAATTTATTTTTGTTTTATTTATTATTTTATTTATTTCTAATGTAATTTCTAGGAACTTAAGTATTTTTTTGATATTAGCATCAGTGGAAGTGTATACCAACAGCGTAGGGAAGCACCCGCCTGGGAGTTCTCAACAGCCCACCGGCTACTTGATGCGGCTGCCTCGTTCGCCGATTACCGGCACGCAGCGCACAGGTGTCGCACGACTTGCGGTCGCGTCCGCTAGGTCTGACCATAATATGGAAAATAAAAGTAGTTGTTGAAAATATTCGGATTTTATAATCGGTTACAAAATCAATGTTATCCGCTTTTTCCAGTATATGTAGCTATAAATATTCAAAAAAATTGCTATTAATAGTTAGAAAATATTTAAAAAATTTGCTATTAACATTTATTGTCTTACATCTGTTATGTTACGGTGACCGGAAATAATGCTCCAAAAAATAAAGTCGAATCGGTATTCGGCTTTATTTCTTTTTCAATTTCGGCATTATTTCCTTTTTTAAATGGTAATAAGGCCGAATTCTCAAAATTCGCGATATCGGCTTTATTTCCGCATCGGAAGGGAAATAAAACCGATTCGGCTTTATTTCCTGGGGTATTATTACCGGGCACCACCTAATACTACGTAACGTAGCTCTATAAATACATTTTTATATCATTCATATTAAAATTTCAAACTACATACATATATGTATAGCTATAGCATACATTATGTATAGAAACATAAAATTCGGAAAAAAAAGAAAAAAGAACGAAAACAAAGGCTCATATATTTCGCCAAAATACGTAAAGCAAAGAAATTATGAAATTATTAAAAAAGTGCAAAATTATAAAATCTGGCTCTCTGAATAATATATGCCTGCCTCGCATATATTATTTTCAAATTTTCTTATAGATAACTTAGAGCCCAAGTTTCTATTTGCAGAGATGGCACAATAAAGCAGAGCCTCAGAATTCAAGGACGACAAATATAAGATTTTAGCAAAATCTTACGACTCGACTGCAATCAGCAGCTGAACTTATACGGCCTCACAAAGCAAACACTTGGGAATCTGAAACAAATCCTACAGTATGCAAGAGAAGTGTAATAATTAAAATCTTTAAAAAAGGCGACTAAATATCTATATAACCATCTATACAAGCCTAACCGGTGTAATATAAAATAAACTCCAAAATACAATGCAGAACATGCTCACAGATGAATAAAAGGGCTGTCAAATATTTGTAGATTTCAAGAAAGCGTTCGACTTCATCCACAGAAACGTAATGTGGAGGGCACTTGAAAATAGAAGTGGACCCCGGAAAGATAATTAACATTATCCGGAATATAACAACAAATGCAGGAGTTAAGCAAGGATGTTTCGTCTCACCACTACTATTCACCATCGTACTAGATGATATAATGAGGGTTATCAACATTGAAAGAGGCATCAACTGGCCAGACAAAAAAGACATAAAGGAACTAGACTTCGATAAAGACATTTGCCTACTATCCCATAATCAAGAAGATGCACTATCCAAACTAAATCACCTACAGCAAATAGCCCGCAATATTAGATTAGAAATAGATATCAATAAAACCAAAATAATGTATGTATCTTAGAGGTATCTCTAATATAACAACCCCATCAAGTTGGTCGGTCCAGCCATTGAAAGCACAACCAACTTCTGCTATCTAGGATACATTATCACGTTAACAGGTGGTATGAATGAAGATGTACAAAACAGAATAGACAAAGCTCGAACAACTTTTGGAAGAATAGTTAACAGATATAACGAATAACTAAACTGGTAATATTCAATTCATGTGTAAAATCTACACTAACATATGGCAGCGAATCAAGGCTTTTTCAAACAAACATCTAAGAATAATGCGCTGTATATTTTGGCCAAAGTTCATTTAATAAATGAAGAATTATAGTTTTGAGCAGATTACGCGAAGAAAATGGAAATGTATCGCCCATTCACTAAGAAATAATACAGATTGCATCACTAGGATGGCGCTAAGTTGGAATCGTCAAGTTGGGTTCAGAAGAAGAGGAAGATCCAAAACGACATGGAGGAGAACAATGTTGGAAGAATGTAATGAGAAATGTGAAATATGCTGGAAAGAAATAATAAAAAAGAACGTCTATAAAAATCTTTGTCTGTAAAATAAAAAAAATAAAAATATTTGTTCTGTAAATAAATTAAATTTTTTAAATTTAGATTTATTTAGTCCATTTAGATTTATTGGTAAAATTAACATCTAGATTTTAGTGGACTAAACTAACATCGATATTTTACTTTTTATAATTAATTTCAATGCCTGTTCCTTAGACCAATTGTCAGTTATATCACTCATTATTTAACTAAACTTTATATTTTATCAATTAAAATATATTTATATATTTATAATCCAAAAATATTTATTCACTCTTTCTTTTTTTATAATACAAATTTAATATGTAAACAAACATAAAAAAAAACTAATGCTAAACTTAATTTTATATTGTCTTTTATCAATATTAACAGCACAAATATTTTAATTTTATTCCGCTTTTATATTTAAAAAACAAAAATAAAAACAACGATACACGCAGTTCAAAAATTTATAAATAATGAAAAAAACACAAAAAACACAAAAAAATAAAACAACAACAAATTTTTTTGTTTGTATTAGTAAATGAATCTAGTGCAGCTTTCTGGTTGGTTTAAAATTTTTGGTTGAACAATTTCTCTCAATATAAAATAGTGTGAAACGAAGGGTGTGAAACGAAGAGTACGCTGAGCCGTGTATTTTGGCTGAATAGGTGCATCACCACTTACAAAGACTATACACATATAAGACATTCCAAGTAACATACATTCTCGTTTATTCGGTTTATACAGCACAGCATGCAGATAACTAATCTTTTCTTTGTATTTTAAAAATTGTTTTATTGTAATACATCTCTAAATTGTAAATAAAATTTATTTAAAACTAACAATCGAATTTAAATTACTTACAAAAACCTACATTAAATTACCAGTATTCAAATTATTACTTTGATAACTTGAGTTCAGCAGTTACGACCATATACAAATGAATTTTTACACTTTTATAGAATAAAAAAATTGTCTTTGTGTAGGTAATTTTAAACCATGATCATTCACTACTGAAGAAGTAGTGAATCACTACTGAAGTTCCGCACAATGAATGAAACAACATTATAGCACAGTTACTCTCTATATCGCTCTCTTTTTATACCTAATAGAGTGTTACTTTATTCCAGCAATCAACAAATAAATATTTAGTCACTCATCAGATACAATTATGACACTCTTTATACCCGTACGATAGGATCGGGAATAATAAAATTACTCCTCCGTTTGTAACACCTCGAAATAAGCGAGCTAGATATACCTTCAAAGGTATGGATCGGATCAGAAAAAAATTCTAAGACTTTTGAGCCATGTCCGTCCGTCCGTCCGTCCGTCAGCACGCTAACTCAAAAACTAAGAAAGCTAGAATCTTGAAATTTACACAAAATATTTTGGGAGTAATTTGTAGGTTCCCTATTTTTTTTGGTTGAGTTTGGACCAAGCCTTAGGGTAGTTCTCGAACACCTAACTTTTAGATCCCCACATTTTTTTTGCAATAGAGCTATGAAATTTTAACCACTGATAGATCTCACAAAAATATTAATTTTATTTTTTACAACTTTTTTTTGTAGCCCCACCCGTTATGGAGCTACAGCTCCCCAAAGGTTCAAAAAAGCTCTATATTTAAATTATTATACCACAAGTTGTATAAGGTATATCTTCATTTTGAAAACGCCAAACGATTACTACTTTTATTAGCTTTAAAAGTATATATACAATAAATATATATTTGTGGCATACGGTGTCTTAATTTACCGTTATGCGAAACTAAAATTTTGCAAAATCCTTTAACCCTTCTATCTTCTAAACGGTTTAAGTTAGAAACTTTAAATTTTGACAGAAGTTAGATCTTTGAAAATAAGTATGAGTCATTTCAGAAATTTTTTTGTATCACTCCCCATTTAGGAGCTGTAAGGGGTCAAAAACTAAAAATTTCCTATTTTTAAACACCTGTAACTTGAACACCTGTTAAAATTTTTTTGAAGTAATACATAAAAATTAAAGCTTCAATATTATACTTTTATTTCTGTTAACAACTTTTTTTAATAATATAGGGTTACTTTACAATTGACGAAAGTGTTACTTGATTTTTTCAAATTTTCTAACAAATTTCTTTAACGAATTTTTTGCTTTTTGTTTTGCTCGATAATTTGAAATTGTTGAGGATATAATGCGTAGTACATAAAAATGTAAATAAATAAACAACATAACGGTTGCTTGAAGAATTTTTATTATTTATATGATATTAATATATATATACATACTTATATAATATCATGTTTATTTACATATCGTCATCACTAGTGAATGAATGATAAGAGTATAGATGTATATTATATAGCACCATATTTACATACATATATGTATTTTATTGTACTTATAAGAAATTATTCTGTCAATGGAATATTTAAATATAATATAATATAATATTTAAAATTATATTTACTATTTTGTACTAAGTAAATTTAATATACATTTACCGCTTAGTATTAAATGGTACTATAGAATATTTGAAAAAGTTTTGGATTGATAATCGTTATGTGGAAGGTTAGAATCTGCTTTTGAAGAATGTACATATAAGCATATAGTTTGAATATATGTACAACCCATAATTCTAGAAATTATAAAATTCACCCAAATTATTTTAAAATACTAAAATATTAAAAAAATAATATTGTAAGCAAAGTGACAGGCTGTGAACATACTAACGGTTCGTACGGGTATCTAAGAGTTGACAAAGGCAACTGTATTCTTCCTCGTTTTTATACCCGTACGATAAGGATCGGGTATATTAAAATTGCTCCTCCGTTTGTAACACCTCGAAATAAGCTAGCTAGATATACCTTCAAAGGTATGGATCGGATCAGAAAAAAATTCTAAGACAATTGAGCTTTGTCCGTCCGTCTGTCCGTCAGCAAGATAACTCAAAAACTAAGAAAGCTAGAGTCTTGAAATAAACACAAGATATTCTTACAACAATTTGTAGGCTCCCTATTTTTTTTGGTTGAGATCCGACCACAACTTCGGATAGCTCTCGAACACCTAACTTTTAGATCCCCACATTTTTTTTGAAATAGAGACATGAAATTTTAATTGCTGATAGATAACATAAAAATATTAATTTTATAATTTACAACTTTTTTTTGTAGCCCCATCCGTTACGGAGCTACAGCTCCTCAAACTTTTAAAAAGCCCTATTTTTAAATGCATATGTCTCATGTTCTACTTAAGATTTTTTCAATCAGAAAACGTCATTCGATAGGTATTTTTTTTAAATTTATAATTGTAATTGTAATTTATATTTAAAATTGTACAATTTTTTTAAATTTAGTATTTAAATTTATCATTATATGAAAACCAAATTTTGCATGATTTTTCTACCCTCATAACTCCGGAACGCTTTCAAATAGGCACTTGCAATTTTGAGAGCAGAAAGAACTCTTAGAATTAGTATAAGTTTGCTCAGAAATTTTTTTTGGACCACTGTGACTGTGTAGTAGTTTTACAATCTAAAAACACTAGAAGACCGGATCTTTTGTTATCTCCATAAGACAATATCAAAATTATGCAATAGTTTGTAATTTACTATTTAAATTTACCGTTATGTTAAAACCAAATTTTGCATGATATTTCTTTTTTCATAACTCCGGGACGTTTTGAGATAGGAACCTGAAATTTTGAGACAAGAAAGAACTTTTAGAATTAGTATAAGTTTCCTCAGAAAAGTTTTTGGTAGCGCCCCCTCTTTAAGAGTTATTACTCCTCAAAAATTGAAAATTTGGTATTTTCAGGCACCTGTAACTTAGGCATCTGTAAAAATTTTTCTTCGGCAAGACATGAAAATTAAAGGTTCAATAATATATTTTTATGTATGTTAACGGGTTTTTTTAATTATATAGGGTTCCGGACTTACAGCCCCTCAAAATTCCAGAAAAGTCAATTCTTCACATTTTTTATACCGAACGATAAATAATTTATACATATGTATAGTATAAATTATTAAACTTAGGCTTTATACATTTGCCGCTTAGTATTAAATGGTACTATAGCATATTTGGAAAAGTTAGATGGATAATCGTTATTCGGAAGGTTAGAATCTGCTTTTGAAGAATGTATAAACATATAGTTTGAATATATGTACAACCCACAGTTCTAGAAATTATAAAATTTCACCCAAATTATTTTAAAATACTAAAAAATTAAAAAAATAATATTATAAGCAGAGTGATAGGCATACTAACGGGTCGTACGGGTATCTAAGAGTTGACAAAGGCAACTGTATTCTTCCTCGTTTTTATTAATAACGTTATTTTTTAATTTTTTAACTCATGTACCTACTTAAACTTATTTTAATGTAATGACTGAAATGCTGTGATATATATTATAATATATATTATAATAAAAATGTAAAATTAATAATTTATTTAATGTGTCTTTTTATTTGGTATGGTTCTGAAAAAGTGCTGAAAAACAACTTCCATTCATCCCTAAAAAAGTGCTGAAAAACCACTTCCATTCACACCTGAAAAAGTATTGAAAAAGTATTGAATGGAAGTAGAAAAACTTTCAATGTATTAGTGAAAAACTGATGAATTTTTTCCCACCTTTTATAGTAAATTCAGTACTTCTGCACTACTTCTGGGTTATCAGGGTATCTATCTTTTTTTTTATTCAAGGTTAAATTGTATATGATTGTATATCAAAGAAAAGAATGAAAAACTTTTATTGTATATTTAAAATTAAAAAAAAACGAATTTAGTACAACATAAAAGATGAATAAATTTCATATTGATAGATGTCGCGACTATTTGGGACACAGCCTTATGTTTATTTTCTATACTAAAAAATTTGTTCTGCTTGGAATGTCTTATAGGGTGCTCAAAATTGAGGTATCATTTTAATTTTAATAAAAAAATACTTTTTTTTTGAAAGGTTAAATATATTTTTATTTTAATTTATTACAAATAGGTTCCGGTTAATAATGAAAAATTATGTCGGCCAAGTGGCCCCCTCTACTACTCCGGCAGGCTTCCAATCTTTTACCAAAATTCTGAATTACGTTGTTCAATAAACTGTTCTCAATGGTTGAAATCTGCTCGATAATGTTGTTTTTAAGCTCTTGAATTGTTGTGGGATTATTGCTGTACACTTTCGATTTCACAAAACCCCACAAAAAAAAATCCAACGGTGTCAAATCGCACGATCTTGGTGGCCACATCACTCCTCCTCTACGATAAATAATGCGATCTTCGAACTTTTCTTTCAAAAGATTCATTGTTTCTCTTGCTGTGTGGCACCGTCCTGTTGAAACCACATATTCTCTACGTCAAAATCATCAATTTCCCGCCACAAAAAGCTTCGGATCATCTCCCTGTAGCGATTTCCATTGACCGTAATCGCATTTCCATTTGCGTTTTCAAAAAAATATGGTTCGATGATTCCTCCTGACCACAAACCACACCAAACCGTAACTTTTTGTGGATGTACTGGTTGCTCTAAGATAACCCTTGGATTCTCTTCACCCCAAATGCGGCAATTCTGTTTATTGACGTAGCCATTGAGCTGGAAATGAACTTCGTCGGTGAAGATTATTTTGTTAAAAAAATTCTCATTTTCTTCTTGTTTTTCGATTGCCCAAGAAACGAATTGCCGACGTAATGCATGGTCAGTTGGTTTTAATTCTTGCGTCAGCTGGATCTTATAAGCCTTTAAATGGAGATCACGATGCAAAATGTTGAATAATGTGGATGGTTTGATGTTTAATTGCTGCGAACGATGACGGGTGGAAGTTTTTAGATCATCTTCAAGACTTCTGCTCACAGCTGCTACATTCTCGGTTGAACGGCCACTACGTTGATAAATGTTGCCTCTGTTATCAAGAACAGATCCAGTTTCTAGAAATTTATCAACCATCAGCTTGATGGCACGATTTGTTGGAGCATTTTCTCTACCAAATTTTGTTCGAAATTTCCTAATTACATCTTGAAAACTTTTACCATTTTCAAAACATGTTGTAATAATAAAAGCACGTTGTTCCTTCGTGTAACGTTCCATATTAACTAACCGGAATGTATTTAGAATATACCTAAAGAAACCTCGTATAAAATTTCCAAGTAGAAAAAAAATGGCGGCAAAATTAAAATTATACCTCAATTTTGAACACCCTATATATGTACAGGCTTTGCCACTTATCCCTCAATAATTCAGTTTTGCCAATTTGATAATTTGTTTCTAGTCAGATTTAAAAAAAATGCTTCGAGTCAAAATTCCAGTCGAAAAACAAAACAAAACAACCAATTTATAGTTAAAATTCCTGTCAAACACATTTTTATTGAACTTCATTCAATTTTAATATATGGGGCCTCGGTGGCCTATTGGGTAAGAGCGTATAAACATCGAGGTAGTGTGGGTTCGAATCCCACACACGTCGTAAGAGTTATTTTCCCTTACGACGTTTACAGCCAAGCCTGAACAGGAAAGATTGTGTAATTTCCTGTCCACATGGAATGTGGCATTTATATGCCAGAGAAATGCATTAAAAAAATATAATTATCACATATGATGTTCATTGTAGCCGCCCGATATTAATAATGTGTATCGCCACTGATTCTTATATATCGTATAAGAATAAATGTAAGTATAGAAATAAATAAAACTTCAGGGTCTTCATGTAAAAGTGCATCGAAGGAAAAAATTTCTACTTTAAGTGAACAGACCGATGCAAAATTTAAATTACAAACTAAAAAATTACAGATGACAGATATGTTGATTGGTTTATGTTTATGATGACAAAAATGTTTATTGGTATCTTTCCAGAAATTTTTAAAAAATGTTAGTTGGAGAGTCATGGGCAGTTTCGGTCAATTGACTGACTCAGGTCATACGAGTCACTTGAACGTGATGACTCAAATAAAAGATTCGGTCATTTAGGTCATTTGAGTCAATTACTAAAAATATATACATATCTTCGCACAATCAGGTCATTTGAGTAATTGTAATTTGCATGTATTTATTTTTATCCAACAACCCAAAAAATCCATATACAAATGAGAAAATTAGTTTTTTGTGAAAATAAATACAATAAGTGTCTGTATAATAAAGATAACTAATTACTTATACAGATTATAATACAAACAAAATTTTAGCTATATGCGGAAGTCCCATATATAAGAAACGAGTGGAGATAAGGACTTAAATTAAGAAAGTGGTATGTTCAGGTTATTTGAGCCATTTCGTTCATTCAGGTCATTTGAATAAGTTTATAAGTTATAATTTTTTTGGGATATTTATTAAAATCTAATTAGGTACATTTTTATTTAATATTAAATTCATTTATTTTATGTTTTCAAAATTTTGTGAGAATTTTTGGCTTTCATGCATTTTTTTAAAAATTGATAAATTGAGAGATAAAAAATATCAGATTAAAAAAAAAAAATACGAAATAAATAAATAAAATAAAAATATACGAAATGTCACACAAAATTACTAGTCATTTAGTTTTGCTGCAAATTGTTCAGTACAAATATGCAGTGATAAATGCTACACCGCTGCAATTTAGTATAGCGTTAGATTCTCCTAAACGCGACCAATAACTGAAATGACCTGTTTCGGTTTGATGAACGAAATGACTCAAATGACCTGAATGAACGAAATGTCTCAAATGACCTGAATGAACGAAATGGCTCAAATGACCTGAACATACCACTTTATTAATTTAAGAACATACATTGACGTCGCCAATACGTTCAAAGACCCAAATGACTCAAATAAAGTCAAATTATAATACTAAAACAATTATCGGAATAAAGTAAATAGTCAATACAATACCTAATAAAAAATAATACATATAAATTACATACATCAGTATTCAATCCATTTTTCATATTTCATACATAAAAAAAAGAACCCAAATGGTATTTGTATTTGGCAAATACACACAAATAAATGAGGGATGAGAGAGACCTTTTACAAGTGTTTTATGTATTCTGTTTTCGTTTATTTTCATTTTTACTTTTTCAAAACTGAAATGAACGAAATGAAGGAAATGACCGAAATGACCGAAATGAACGAAATAAGTGACCTGACTCATTTTGGTCACTTAACTGACCCGTTCAAAACATACGAGTCGTTCATGACCGACACATCACTTATTAAGTAATAGATAGGCAGTGAAGAAAATATTTTCAGCGAATTTTCAGAAACAGCTGAGTGAACGAAATGTATACATATTATAAAGTGCATATGTATTTTTTTGACTGAATACCTTAAGATAGGAAAGCACATAAGAAGAAAAGAAACGACTATACCTAACTTCCCATCTATTAGCTAATATATCTATGGTTGGAATCTAATAAATATTATATTATTATTTGAATACATATCTATTTTTCACTTTGAAAAACTAAAATATAATTTTTGAGTTTTGATTTTGGAAAATAAATCATTTTTAAATAAAACGAGGAAGAATACAGTTGCCTTTGTCAACTCTTAGATACCCGTAGGAACCATTAGTATGTTTACAGCCTGTCACTCTGCTTACAATATTATTTTTTTAATATTTTAGTATTTTAAAATAATTTGGGTGAATTTTATAATTTCTTGAACAATGGGTTGCACATATATCCAAACTATATGTTTACATTTACATTTTTTTGTTTACATGTACATTTTTCAAAAGCAGATTTTAACCTTCCAGATAACGATTATCAATCCAAAACTTTTTCAAATATTCTATAGTACCATTTAATATTAAATGGAAAATGTATATTAAATTTACTAAGTACAAAATAGTAAATATAATTTTAAATATTATATTATATTAATGCGTACATAGTATATTTATATTGTTATAAGTATATCGCCATTGCAATATTTCTTTAAAAATATTTCCATTCATAGAATAATTTCTTATAAGTACAATAAAATACATATATGTATGTATGTAAATACGGCGCTATATAATATACATCTATACTCTTATCATTCATTCATCAGTGACATATACGATATGTAAATAAACATGATATTATATAAGTATGTATGTATATCAATATCATATAAATAAAAATTCTTCAAGCAACCGTTATGTTGTTTATTTATTTACATTTTTTTGTACTACGCATTATATCTTCAACAATTTCAAATTATCGAGTAAAACAAAATGCAAAAATTCATTAAAGAAATTTGTTAGAAAATTTGAAAAAATCAAGTAATACTTTCGTCAATTATAAAGTAACCCTATATTATTAAAAAAAGTTGTTAACAGAAATAAGAGTATAATGTTGAAGCTTTAATTTTTGTGTATTACTTCAAAAAAATTTTAACAGGTGTTCAAGTTACAGGTGTTTAAAAATAGGAAATTTTTAGTTTTTGACTCCTTACAGCTCCTAAACGGGGGGTAATAAAAAAACAATTTCTGAAATAACTCATACTTATTTTCAAAGATCTAACTTCTATCAAAATTTCAAGTTTTCAACTTAAACCGTTTAGAAGATAGAAGGGTTAAAGGATTTTGCAAAATTTTAGTTTTGCATAACGGTAAATTAAAACACCGTATGCTACAACTATATATTTATTGTATATATACTTTTAAAGCTAATAAAAGCAGTAATGGTTTGCCGTTTTCAAAATGAAGATATACCTTATACAACTTGTGCTATAACAATTTAAATATAGAGCTTTTTTGAACCTTTGGGAACCTGTAGCTCCGTAACGGGTTGGGCTACAAAAAAAAGTTATTAAAAATAAAATTAATATTTTTGTAACATCTATCAGCAGTTAAAATTTCATAGCTCTATTTCAAAAAAAATGTGGGGATCTAAAAGTTAGCTGTTTGAGAGCTACCCGAAGTTTTGGTCGGAACTCAACCAAAAAAATAGGGAACCTACAAATTCATCCTAGAATATTTTGTGTAAATTTCAAGATTCTACCTTTCTTAGTTTTTGAGTTAGCGTGCTGACGGATGGACGGACGGACATGGCCCAATCGACTTAGAATTTTTTTCTGATCCGATCCATACCTTTGAAGGTATATCTAGCTCGCTTATTTCGAGGTGTTACAAACGGAGGAGTAATTTTATTATACCCGATCCTAACGTACGGGTATAAAAATAAAAAGGCACTTCCTTCAATTTTAAGGGAACGTTACATAATTAAGAAAAATATAAAAACAAAAAATAATTTTTTCCCTAATAGTTCTTAAACAGGTGGTATAAAAAAATTTTCTGAGTTACTAATTCGAATTACTAATTCTAAAAGTTCTATCTTTTCTAAAACTTCAAGTCTCTATCTAAAAGCGTGCCGCAGTTATGAAGGAAGAAAAATCTTGCAAAAATTTGTTTTCACATAACGGTAAATTTAAATATTAAATTTAAAAAAAACGTATAATTTTGTTATTGATTTATAAAGGGTAAAGAAAAGTCACGCCGTATGACGTTTTTAGAATCAGTATTAATTTTTTTATGAATTACCATTGCTAAAATTTCATTCCTCTAATTTTAACGGTGTAGACGTTTTATAAAAAGACGAACGGAGAAACAGGGAAGGACAGAGTGAAACTAATCGACAAATTAAAACTTAAAAAACTTTTTTGTAGGTTAAGTTAAAATACAAAATAAAATAAGTTAAAAGTTCATGTAAAAGTTGGCCTAGTGGTTAAAACTGTGGCTTATTATCCGAAGTAATGCGGCTTCAAATCCTGCCCTAGTAGCAAGTTTTATTAATTGAAAACAAATCTAAAAGATTATTATTTTTATTTTTTTTTATTTATTTTGTAATATTATAAATACTAGTAAAAAAGCCCGTCATACGACGGGTATAAGCAAAAAAATATAGCTTTTGTGAAAGTTTCCTCAGTTTTATGAACAATTTAATTTTAGTAAATTTATTCAAATACTTATATGTATTATATTTAGATATTGATAAATGTAAAATTTATTTCTAAAGTGTTTTAAATAATGAAAAACCTCAATGATGCTGTGAAGTAGTTTCTTTCAAAAATGTAATAAAAATGATTATTTAATAAATCGCATCTCTTGTAAATTTCTTTATCAAGCTTCGGATTAAAAAACCAAAGGTTGGATTAAAAACCAATGGTAAATAAATTTTTGCCAATAGTAACAAAAATTTTCGCTTCGAAAAAAATACAGTATCAAACTTTATAATTTTGAAACTGAACTATACTGATTTGATGCATTTACCTAATTATAATATGTAGTACACTTGTTATATTTTTCTATGGTTGCCATAGCAAATGCTTCAAAACTTTTTTTATTATATTTTTCAAACAAATTTTTACTCTATCCGTAATAATATTCTGCCTCTTTATCTGTAGCTTTCGTTACAAAATCTTCACACCGTAAGTTCTGCGCACCTTTTATATAAAACAATAAAAATTGGCTGTGCATATAAGGTTTAAGATTTAGAAAATAAAAATCATAAAAGAAGCATAAAATTAAGAAAATGTTACACATTCAAAATTTAATTGAAAATTGCGATTTTATAATTTAAATTGCGCTCCTTTAAAAGCTTTGGTTTTACGCACTGCTTTATTTTTTTATAATTAACTACATAATATATGTATATACCCATATTTTTATTCATATATCTACATTATGGGCTAAACTTCTGATTCTTAAATTGTATTATATTATGGCAAAATTTTTAAAAAATTAAGAAAATGTTACTTAGCAAAATTTAAATAAAAATATTATTGCAATTTTATAATGTTCTACTTAAAAATACGACCCTCTAAAAACTTTGATTTATACACTGCCTTGTTTTTTCTTTCATTTCATAGCATAACATTATAATATTTATTGTTTTTTATCTGTTATGTACGTAAATATTAGATACACGTTTCTTTCTTTTCATAGCATAACATTTGTTAAATTAACATTTAACATAACAGTAGGGCACGCTACTCAGCAGCAGCAACTTGTCTTTTATTATATTTAGATATCTAAACTAATATATCCAATTCAAAGAAAAATTATAGATATTTAATAATATTTATAACAATGATTTAAAGACATGTTAGGGGTGATTCCAGTGAATCAACACCTAGTACATATTATACACTTAATAATTTATTTATTTATTCATGTTTTTTTTAAAATTATTATAGTTTATTAGGAGCTAGCTTCTGCTTGAAAACGATTAATCAAATCTAATGGTTTGTAGCGTTGTAGTCTTTTGGTATAGTTTGGATGTAATAGGTGGTATACTAGTTGATTTGGATGGCATTGTAGTCTTTCATTATATCTCTTGCTAATTATGGTTATCATTTCTTTTACTGAACGTACATATAGATCTCTTCTTATTGAAGGGTTTCTGACATACCATGGAGCGCTAACTATCGTGCGTAAAACCTTAGATTGGAACGTTTCCAGCAGTTCTACATTTTAGTTGCTAGCTGTTCCCCATAATTCAATGCCATATGCTCATAAGGGCATTAAAATTGCTTTGTATACTATAATATTGTTTTCAAGTGATAGTTGAGAAGTGCGCCCCATTAGCCAATATATGTTACTAAATTTGGTTCTTAATTGTTTACTGTTGTTTAGTATGTGTTTTTTCCAGGTGAGCTTGCGGTCTAAGTGTGATTATTAGAATAATTTAATAATAAAAGATTATTATTAAAATTATTTTTATTTTTTCACTTTTTACAACAACAAAAATGTAAATTCAAATTATTGAAAAATAATCAACCTAAAAATAAAACTTTAATAAATAAATTAAACTACTTATGTAATATTAAATACAACATAAATATGTAGGATTTCGGTTTACTATTTGTTAACATATAACCATTTGCCCATAACTTGAAATACGTTTGCTATTTGCCAACATTATACTATTTGCCCAGAACATAAAATACGGTTAACACAAAATTACAATATATTAAAAAACAAGATTAATTTAGAAAGCATATGGTTTTGGATTTTTTTTTAAGCAGTCGATAAAAGAAGATAGAAGAAAGCAGATTAGAAAATAGAGTTTGAAAATATAAAATAAAGTTGTTAAAGTTGAAATCATTAATTTTTGTTATTTATTTTTATTATTAATTGTTTAAATAAATTACATGAAGTCAATAATTTTGTATATTTTGCTAATAATTTTGAACATAATAAATTAAATTGGAATTGTATTTTAAATTTGGAAGTGTTTTACTTGTACATTAAATATAAAACCTACATTTGGGGGCTCAACCAAACCTAACCAAAATTTGGTAAAATAAAGTAAAAAAAAGGCATGTGAATGAAAGCACAAGAATTATCAGCATTAACAGTAGAAGAATTAAGAATAAGATTACGAGAATTAAAGTTAAACTACACCGGTAAAAAAAAAGTATTGGTGAGCAGATTAGCGGAGGCGTTGGGTATTAAATTCTCGTGGCAAGAAATAGCTGAAAAAAACACAATGACAGAAGAACGTAACAGAATATCTTTAAAAGAAGTTGATTTCCTATTGGATGAATTTTCGGGGGATAATACTATTCCTGTAAAAACGTGGATAGCGGATTTTGAAGCGGTCGCTGAGTCGGTACAGTTATCAGAAATAGAAAAATTAGTGTTAGCAAAAAAAAAATTAACGGGAGCAGCAAGAGGTTATATAAGAACGGTCACATGTACAACATTTAATGAACTTAAAAAAGGATTATTATTAGAATTTGACATGATTGTATGTGAAGCAGATATTCATAATCAATTAAGGAAAAGAAGAATGCAAAAAAGCGAATCTTTCAGAGAATATGTTTATAAAATGCAGGAAATTGGAAAATGTGCTAATATTGATGAGAAATCGCTGGTTCAATATATAATAACAGGAATAAGTGGACGAGAAGAGCATAAAGTAATTTTATACAGCGCTAAAAATACAAAGGAGTTAAGAGAAATGTATACAGAATACGAAAGATTTAAATCAAAAATTTATGAAAATAAAAATAATTATACAAGAAACTACAAGCCTGAGGCCGAATTATTCAAAGATACTCGATGCTTTAATTGTGGGTCGAAGGAACATAAAAGAAAGGATTGTGAACAAGAAACGAAGTGTTTTAAATGTAACCGAAATGGCCATATCGCTCCAAATTGTCCGGAACGGAAAGTGAACACGATATATGTGGGTGAGAATTTAAAAGATATTAAAATTAATAAGTTTTGTTTTCAAGCATTAATAGATACGGGTGCAGACACATCACTAGTTACAGAAAGTGCCTTTAGATAGTTGAAAATAACCACTTGGAAAAAAATAAAAATTGACTTACTAGGCCGCGGCCTAGGTAAGACTAGCACATTAGGGTCCTTTTCAGCAACATTCGAGGTAGATGGAATAATAACAACACAACAATTTCTAGTAGTGCCGGATGATTCATTACGAGTAAAAATATTAATAGGAAAAGACATTATGAAAAATTTTAGGGTTATATTCGATCAAGGAAATGCATGTTTTTATAAAGTGGAAAAAGAAAATTATTTAATGAATATTCAAATCGACGAAAATTCAGAAGTGGATGCACCTTATCAATACCAGCAGAAAGTGAAAGATTTGATTGAAGGACATCAGCCAAACCAAATAGAAGATTGTCCAATCAAAATGAAAATAATTTTAGAAAATGAAACACCGATATATCATCAACCCAGACGCTTACCAATAAAAGAAAAGATTACTGTGACGAAACAAATTGAAGAGGGGATAGATGCGGGAATTATTCGTCCGTCGATGTCTCCATTCGCGAGCCAAGTAGTGGTTGTAAGAAAGAAGGATGGTACTCCGAGAATATGTGTGGACCACAGGAAATTAAACAGGAAAACTATTAAAGAGCGATTTCCGGTTCCAAATATTGAAGGAATATTGGATGGGCTGCAGAAGGCAAAAGTTTTTACTACTTTGGATTTAAAGAATGGTTATTTCCATGTACCAGTAGAGGAGGACAGTAAGAAGTTTACAGCTTTTATCACGCAAGATGGCCAGTTCGAATTCAATTATGTTCCTTTCGGGCTAGCGAATTCACCGTCGGTTTTTTTACGATACATTAAATTAATTTTTAGAGATTTAGTGAACAAAAATATTTTAGACACGTATATGGACGATTTAATTGTGCCATCCGAAAACGAAGAAGAAAATTTTAAAAAATTAAACTTAATTTTTAGAGTTGCGGCGGAGAACGGATTAAAATTTAATTGGAAAAAAAGCAAGTTTTTAAAGCGTGAAATACAATTTTTGGGCCATATTGTCATAAACGGGAGAATTAGACCATCTGAAGACAAAATTAAAGCAGTTGAAAATTTTCCCGATTTAAAATGTGTAAAGGATGTTCAGGCTTTTCTTGGTCTTACAGGATTTTTCAGAAGGTTTATCAGGGAATATTCTTTAATAGCGAAACTACTTACAAATTTATTAAGAAAAAACTCAAATTTTTTGATTTCAGCTGCTGAGAAAAAGGCTTTTCTTGCTCTTGCGGAATAGCAGCTATTTTGATGCAAAAAGGCGAAGATAATCAATTACACCCAGTCTACTATTATAGCAGAAAAAATAGCCCGGCTGAAGAAAAATTACACAGTTTTGTTTTAGAAACTTATGCGGTATTTAGAGCATTAGAAAAATTTAGGATCTACTTATTGGGATCAAAGTTCAAAATAGTGACGGATTGCGCTGCATTTAAGCAAACCATTCATAAAGAGAATTTACCGGCATCAATACAAAGATGGATTATGTACATTCAGGAGTATGATTTCGAGGTCGAACACAGAGCTGGGAAAAGGATGAGTCACGTAGATACGCTTAGTAGGAACCCCATAATTCACATTATTGAGAACGAAACACTTGCTCGAATTAGGAAAGCGCAGGAATCTGATGATTATATTGCAGCCATAAAAAGGATTTTGATTGACAATGGAAATTATGAAAATTTTATGATCCAAAACAACATATTAATGAAAGACGTCAACGAGCTCGAACTAGTGGTGGTACCAAGAAATATGGAGAGAGAAATTATCAGGAAAAAGCATGAAGAAGGTCATTTTGGTGTACAAAAAAAATATAAAATTAATAAATCAAGAATTTTACATTCAGAAATTAAATGAGAAGGTTAAAAGTTGTGTAGATAATTGCATTAAATGCATTTTAGCTAATATAAAACATGGAAAAGCAGAAGGAATGCTATTAAATATCGATAAAGAAGATTTGCCATTGATTACATACCATTTAGATCACATCGGACCTATGAATACAACTACAAAACTATATAAGTACATTCTGACAATAACCGATGGATTTTCAAAATATACTTCGTTATACCCGACCAAAACTCTAACAACTCAAGAGGTTATCCAGAAACTACAGATACAACAACAATATTTTGGAAATCCAAAAAGATTAATTACGGACATCGGAAGAATTTACATCATACTGCGCGGAGGAAAACATCAAACATATTTTAATAACTGCAGGAGTTCCTAGGGGAAACGGTCAAGCCGAACGAACGAATAGGATAGTTATCGAAGTACTAAGAAGCCTCACAACAGACTCGCCTGGAAAATGGTATAAATTTGTGCCTCGAGTTCAAGCAGGTATCAACAGTACGTACCAGAGAGCTATACAACGGACACCGTTCGAAGTTTTATTCGGCACAATGATGAGAAAGAAAGATGATCTAAAAATAACTGAGTTAATTAAAGAAGAAACTTTGAATGAGTTTAACAACAAGAGAGAGGAAATAAGACAAGAAGTAAAAATTCAAATATAGAAAATTCAGGAGGAAAATAGGAAAATATATAATTCAAAAAGGAAAACAGACAAAAAATACGAACCTGGTGATTTAGTGGCGATAAGAAAAACCCAGTTTACTAATGAAAAACTGACCCCAAATTTTTTAGGCCCATATGAAATAATATCAAAAGGACGTGGTGCAAGATACACGGTAAAAAAAATTGGAAATGGAGAAGGTCCAAAAAATACAACAACAAGCTGTGACAATATAAAGCCGTGGAAACAAACAGAATCTGATTATGAGGAACAATATTCAGCATCCGAGACGGATGATCAATTTTAGAGGGGGCGAATGTAGGATTTCGGTTTACTATTTGTTAACATATAACCATTTGCCCATAACTTGAAATACGTTTGCTATTTGCCAACATTATACTATTAGCCCAGAACATAAAATACGGTTAACACAAAATTACAATATATTAAAAAACAAGATTAATTTAGAAAGCATATGGTTTTGGATTTTTTTTTAAGGCAGTCGATAAAAGAAGATAGAAGAAAGCAGATTAGAAAATAGAGTTTCAAAATATAAAATAAAGTTGTTAAAGTTGAAATCATTAATTTTTGTTATTTTTTTTTTATTATTAATTGTTTAAATAAATTACATGAAGTCAATAATTTTGTATATTTTGCTAATAATTTTGAACATAATAAATTAAATTGGAATTATATTTTAAATTTGAAAGTGTTTTACTTGTACATTAAATATAAAACCTACATATATATATATAATTTTTTATATGTATATGTATATAGATATATATATTATATCTATAATTATAATTTAGTAGTTTTCAGCCACACACTACGTATTATGAATTCCGTTTCAAACTTTGAACATCAGTAACTATATATTTTTTACGATTTTTTTACTATAAAACTTATACGTAATATTAAAAATAGAACATAAAAAACAATACATTTCATATTACAGTAGTATGGTACCTACGATAGTCCGTAGTAGTAACAAAACGTCACAACAGAATACAAAAAAAAACACAAAATTATAAGAGACATTCTCACTTACTCTCTTTTTTTTTTTTTATTATATTTTTGAAGGGGCTTGTCAACACGGTACGTGTTATTAAAGCCCTGTGAGTTACATTTTACAAATTCTATTTACATTTTAATAACTAATACATAATATGTATATGTTAACATTTTAAATAATGAGAGGTATAATATGAATATTGCAATATGTACATTGTACATTAACAAATTATTATTATTATTCTTTTTTTTTTTTTTTTTTTTTAACATTACAATACTATATTTTGCATTAAATTACAATGATAAATTCATATGAATTATTGAACTTTATTTTATCTTTATATAAAATTTGAGTTAGAGAGAGAAAAGGAGAAAGAAAATATAAGTCGCAGTATAAGGCTTCTTCTAAAATATTAAATTTTATTGTATATATTTATCTCTTTTACGAAAGCTATGATATTTTTAGCTACTTTAATATTGTCAACATTTAGTACTTTTAAATTTGTTATATTGTATTTGTCTCTTTGAATAATATATGATGGGCAGTTTTCGAAGATATGCTGTATTGAAAGCCGTTGATTATACTGACATTGAGGATGACTTTGTTGTTCTAAAATATACCCATGCGTAAGTTTGGAATGACCTATTCTTAATCTAGTTAAAACTATAGAGTCTTTTCTAGAAAAATTATCAATTACATTCCACCTTTTTGACGAACTAGTTATGTAGCGAAGTTTATTAGACGTATCGAGATCTATCCATTCTTGATTCCATTTTTTAATTATGTTTTGTTTGATTTCGTATTTTGTGTCTATATGGTAGGTTTTGAAATTATTTTTATATTCCCTATTTATTGCGTTTTTCGCGAGAAAATCTACTTTTTCGTTACCTTCTATTTTTGATGTGAAGGTATCCATAGAAATTTTATGGTTTTTTGTATTTATATATTAAATCTTTTATCTCTATTATTGTTGGATGTATAGGAAAAATTTGTGCTAGAGCTTGTAAGGCACTTAGAGAATCTGTAAAGATTATGAATTTTTTTTCTGTATGAGATAGACAAGCAAAATTTATTGCTTCTTTTATGGCATAAAGTTCCGCTGAGAAGATACTCGTATACTTAGGGAGATGGAAAGATTTTTCAACCTCATCTATAATGAAAGCACATCCAGTTTCAAAGTTGATAATTGATCCGTCTGTATATATTTGGTTATATAAGGTGTAATTGGTTTTTACTATTTCAAGAAAAAGTTTTTGGTAGACTACATCGGTAGTTTCAGATTTTTTATAATTTGTTAAAGCTTGGTTTATATTTAATTTTGTGTTTAGCCAAGGTGGAAAATTTGAAAATTTTAGTGTGTTATATTTCTTTAGTGTAATGTTGAAAATTGTGAAAGTATTTGTTGCTTTGACTATGGATGGTTGATATCTAATTATTTTTTTGGACAAATTATTAATATAAGTTTTGTCTTGCAGCAAGACGGCAAGTGGGTGGTAACAGGATGACAATAATTTATTAATATATTGCATGGCTAACATATTTCTTCTTGTTGTTAAATCAAGCTCGCCAGAATCTATTGAAATACTTTTTATTGGGCTTTGTTCTAAATGCTCCTGTACATATTCTTAACGCTGTATTGTTAATTGAGTCTAATGTAGAAAGAGTCTGTTTATTTGCTGAAATGTAATTGATACATCCATATTCTAGTCTAGGACGTATTACCATTTTGTATATTCTTGTCAACATTTTTCTGTGTGATCCATAATTAGAATTAGATAAGATTTTTAGTAGATTGAGGTTTTTGTTGGCTTTAATTTTAATTAAGCTTAAGTGAGGCTTCCAATTTAGTTTATTGTCAAATATTATCCCTAGAAATTTGTGCTCAGTGACAAATTTGATGGGAAATGTATCTAGTAGTATTCTAGGTGTGTTTTTTCTGCGTCTTGTAAAGAGAATTGCTTCTGATTTTTCTTTAGAAAACATTAGTCCATTTTCTTCGGACCAATAATTTATTCAGTGTTTTTTGTAATTCTCTTTCCATTTCATGTATATGTTTTGAAGACATAGACAAAACAATATCATCGGCGTACATAACTGCTTTTACAGGGAGTTCTATCTTAGAAAATATGCTGTCAATAGCAGCTAAGAATAATGTTAGCACAGATCCCTGAGGGATTCCACTTAGCACAGATCCCTGAGGGATTCCGTTCTCCATTTCATGTTCAATAGAAAGTGTATTTCCAATTATCATTTGGAATCGTCTCTCAGTAAGAAAATTTTTAATAAAAAGTAGCATGTTACCTTTTATACCTTTATTGTAAAGATTATCTAATACTATTCTCTTCCAGAGACGATCATATGCTTTTTCTATATCTAAAAATATAGAAATGACATGATGGCCTCTGGAAAAGGCCTCCATGATATGTGTTTCAAGAGTTGTGCTTGCATCGATCGCACTTCTATGTTTGCGAAAGCCAAACTGACAACTGTTGATTTTATTATTCTGTTCCAAAACCATTGCAGTCTTTTATTAACCATTCGTTCCATTACCTTACATAAGCAGTTCGTTAAGGATATTGGTCGATAACTTGAAGTAAGTTTACGGTCTTTGTCTTTCTTTAGAATGGGTATAAGAATTGCCTTTTTCCAGTTTTTGGGAAAAACTCCATGTAACCAAATAAAATTGTATATTTTAATCAAGTAAATTTTATGTTCGTATTCAAGGTTTTGTATCATGTTATAATTTATGAGATCTGGTCCCGGAGAAGAACCTTTACAATTTTTTAAACTGTTTTCTAATTCTTCTATCGTAAGGGGTTTGTTACATGTCTGACTTTGGTCCAAACTTACTGCGAAATCTTCTTTTTCTATGGAATTTTTGAGGGTTAAGAAATTTTTCGAATAATTATTTGAACTGCTAATATAGCTGAAGTAATCTGTCAATTGATTAGCTATATCAATTGGTTTATTTATTATTTGGTTATCGCTTGTATATAAAAATGGTATAGTATTGAAAAGATTTTTACCGTTTAATGTTCTTAATTTCTTAAAAACTATTTTTGGGGTCGTATTACTATTAATACTTTTAACATATTCTGTCCAAGATTTCTTTTTGTGATAATTAATAGAGTTTCTTGCTAGTTTTTTAGCTTTTAAAAAGTTTACAAAATCTTCTGTATTTAATGTTCTTTTAAATTTTCGTAAGGCCTTTTTCTTTTCCTTAACAAGTTCCTCTATTTGTTTGTTCCACCACGGAACATATTATTTTTGTTTGTTAGTTTTAACTATAGGTATGGAGTTATGGGCAGCAAATATTATTGAATGTGTAATATATTGCTCCATATCATCAATTGTTTTAAAATCTGATAGTTTTTTATTAAGATTTATATTTTTTTAAAAATCTATCCAGTTTGCCTTATGTGTTTGGAATTTTTTGCGAAAAACGTTTGTATTTAATATAGCAATTGATTTTAAGATTATAAGGTAGTGATCGCTACCATGTAAATCATTATCTATGTACCAGTTAAAGTGGTTTAATAAGGACGGAGATACTATTGTCAAATCTATTGAGCTTTCTGTTTTGTATGAGAAACTAAAAAATGTAGGTTTTCCGTTGTTCATTATACATAAACCGTTGTTGTTTATAAATTTTTCGATTATTTTTCCTCTTTTATCATTTTTTTTTGAGCCCCAAATAATATTATGTGCGTTAAAATCACCTAATAGAATAAAAGTCTTATCTACTTGTTTAATTATATCTTCTAAATCGTCTGCTGAAAAAATTTGTGTATTTGGTAAGTATATGTTTACTATCGTTAATGTAATAGGAAAAAAGATTTTTATTGCAGTAACCTGCAAAACAGAATTAATATTAACCACTTTTGCGCTTATATTGTTGCTAACAAGTGAAGCTACACCTCCGTGAGCAATAGTAGTTGTTAAACAATTTTTATGGGTTATTGAAAAGCTTTTAATATTTGGCACGTAATTTTGATAGAATTTTGTTTCCTCATTGCAAAAAATACTATTTTCATATTTATTAACTAATAATTTAAATTCATTAAAATGACTAAAAAAGCCGTCACAGTTCCAATTTCCAAACAATTCCACAGTTCCAAACAATATACATTATTTAAAATATAGAAAAAAAAAAAAAAAAAAGAGAAAAATGCTAGGAGAATAAAAATTAAATATGAAAAAAAAAACAAAAAATATACGTACAGTATTTAAGAGAGTATTAATTTATAAAGCATAATTAGTCGTCATAGCTCATCTCAGATGTGTTCAATGTACAGTCTGAATCTGAGTTTTGCTCTTTAGTTTTTATTTTTTTATTTTGATTGTCTATCTTCTTTTCTCTCTCTTGTTATACCCTACACCTAAAGTATAGGGTATATTAACTTTGGTATGGTGTTTGTAACCACCAAAAGGAAGCGAGTTAGGTATAGACATGTATATATATTCTGAATCAGGATCACCGCCGGAGTCGATTTAGCGATGTCCGTCCGTCCGTCCGTCCGTACGCACGATAACTCAAAAAATAATGATGCTATCTTGATGAAATTTATATAGTAGGTTACTAATTACGAAAGAAAGGCTAAGTTCTAAGGCTAATTTGGACAAAATCCGTCCATGGGTTCGGATTCTGGAAGCTTCCGAATGATTCCGGAGCAAACGAGATTATCTCCAAAAGCAACAAAGATAGAACCTTCAAATTTTGTACAATGATGTTTCTTCCCGTTCGATTTATGTCTATGAAATTTAAGAGGATTTGGTCCATGGGTTTGGGTTTTGGAAGCTTCCGAACGAGCACCAGAGCAAATGAGATTATCTCCAAAAGCAACAAAGATAGAACCTTCAAATTTTGTACAATGATGTTTCTTCCCGTTCGATTTATGTCTATGAAATTTAAGAGGATTTGGTCCATGGGTTTGGGTTTTGGAAGCTTCCGAACGAGCACCAGAGCAAATGAGATTATCTCCAAAACCAACAAAAATAGAACCTTTAAATTTTGTGCAATGATGTTCCTTCCCGTTCGATTTATGTCTCTGAAATTTAAGAGGATTTGGTCCATGGGTTTGGATTTGGAAGCTTCCGAACGAGCCTCAGAGCAAATGAGATTATCTCCAAAACCAATAAAGATATAACCTTTACTTTTGGCAGAATGGTGTTCTTTCATGTATGATTTAGGCCTCTGAAATTTAAGAGGATTTGGTCCATGGATTTGGATTTGGAAGCTTCCGAACGAGCACCAGAGCAAATGAGATTATCTCCAAAACCAACAAAGATATAACCTTTAAATTTGGCAGGGTGGTGTTCTTTCATGTTTTATTTAAGTCTCTGAAATGTGAGAAGATTTGGTCCATGGGTTCGGGTTTTGGAAGCTTCCGAACGAGCCCCAGAGCAAATGAGATTATCTCCAAAACCAATAAAGATAGAACCTTTAAATTTTTTATAATGATGTTCCTTCCAGTTTGATTTATGTCTCTAAAATTTAAGAGGATGTGGCCCATGGGTTTGGATTTTGGAAGCTTCCGAACGAGCCCCAGAGCAAATGAGATTATCTCCAAAAACAACAAATATATAACCTTTAAATTTGGCCGAATGGTGTTTTTTCATGTTTGATTTAGGTCTCTGAAATTTGAGAGGATTTGCCCATGGGTTTAAATTTGAAAGAATTTGAACCGTGGATTCGAATTTTGGAAGCTCCCGAACGAGCCGCAGAGCAAATGAGATTATATCCAATACGAACAAAGATAGAACCTTTGAATTTGGTACAATGGTGTTCTTTCGTGTTTGATTTATGTCTCTGAAATTTAAGAGGATTTGGTCCATGGGTTCGGATTTTGAAAGCTTCCGAACGAGCCTCAGAGCAAATGATATTATCTCCAAATGCAACAAAGATATAACCTTTAAATTAGGCAGAATGGTGTTCCTTCATGTTTGATTTATGTTTCTGAAATTTGTGAGGATTTGGTCCATGGGTTCAAATCTTGGAAGCTTCCGGACGAACCCCAGAGTAAACCAGTATATCTCCACAACCAACAAAGATAGAACTTTTATTTTTAGTACAAAGGTGTTCTGTTATGTTTCCTTTTCTGTAAAATTGGAAACTGACATTTGAAAGAATTTGAACCATGGGTTCGTATTTTGGAAACTTCCGGACGAGCACAAGAGCAACGACCACATCTCCAAAACCAACAAAAGTAGAACCTTTAAATTTAATAGAATGGTGTTCTGGCAAGTTTTCTTTATGTTCCTGAGATGGATTCGATGAATTGGAGTGGCAATTCGGGTAGCTGACACAAACCTCCCAAGGACTACCAATCTTCGAAAATAATTAAGATAGAAACTTAAAATTTTATACAAGGGTGTCAAGCATATCCCAAGCGGATGCCTCTTTTACGTTCTTGAAATTCGAGTTGAATAAGACAGAAAAGGGAAAAAGTTCAAGCAGCTGCCAAAAACACTTATGGATTTTTAATTTAATTCGAATTATTCAGGTGTAGGGTATTAATAAGTCGGTTGCATCGACTTACTGTTACATTTACTTGTTTTTTTATAATATGTTTTTGTCTCTTTGAGATTTTTTTATCAAAAATTTTAATTTTATTTATTTCAGTTTTATTTACCTTATTATTATTATTACTTGTAATATTATTTGAATTTTCTATTGCTGTTTGATTGTTGATTGTTGATGTGGTTGGTGTTGTTAATGTTGTTTCTGTTGATGGGAGGGGAAAAAATACAGTTTTATTTTGTATTTCTGTATTATTTGTGCTATTGTTGTTGTAATTTGTTTTTTGTATTGGTTTAATTTGTAAGTTGGTGTTAACAGCTTGTGAGAAAGGTATGCTAAAATCAAAATGATTTCTTTGTCTATAACTTTTTTTTGCTTTAGATATGCTGATTTTTTCAATTACTTTGATTTTTTGAATTTCTTTTTCTTCTAAGAATTTCGGACATTCCTTATAGAAAACATTATGGTTTCCTTCACAGTTGACGCATTTTGGTGTGTTTTGGCACTTTTCATTCTCTATTAAATGATAATTTTCACCACAGTTTATACATTTTTTTGATGCTGCACATTTTTGGAAACCATGCCCGTATTTAAGGCATGTATTACATCTGTAGGGGAGTGGAATGTATTCCCACACCTTATAGCTTTGATAACCAGCGTATACAAATTGTGGAAGCTCTTTCGTACAGAAGGTTAATATATAGAGACCAGTTCCGACAGATTTTTCACCAACTCTTTTCAAAATTTGCCTGTGTTCTATTATATTTTGTTTTCTAAATTCTTCTTTTAATTCATTTTCCTCTTCATATTCAAATTCTGGACAGTATGCCACCCCTTTTGTGTTATTTAGAGTTTTATGTTCTGAAACTGTAACATTTATATTTGGAGGAAATTGCATAATTCGTATCAATGACATTGCTTGTTGAAGGTTTTTGGTCTCAATTAATAAGCTTCCGTTCCTTAATTTTTTAGCACTTTTCACTTCACCTGCAACCGCATTTAAAACTTTTTTAATTAAGAATGCAGATACCTTTTCCATTGTAAGATTTTTATCCAAACGTTCCATTATTAGAAATTTTGGCCCTGGTGTTTTATTTGTTAAAGCTTTTGGAGTAAATTGTATGCACTCACCATTTAGCATTTTTATGCTTTTTGGCTGTGCACCAATATCACTTTCAATTTTTTTTTCCCCGCCATGGCAATATCGGCTGTAAGCATTGGGGTAATGCTTTACCGATTTAATGTTAATTTAAATTAAATAGATGAGATTAGATAGTACAAATTCATGTAAAATAAAAAAGATTTAATAAGAAAAAAAAAAAGTCAATAAATTATAACAATTTTAAAGTGTGTTCGCAATTAATTGTAATAATTAGTAAAAAGCAGAAAATATAACTTTTAGATATATTTTTTTTTTATTTGTTTTTTTTAATAATTGTTTTTTTTTTATATGGAATAATAAACTCGCTGTTTTAACACTCACGTCTCGAAGGCTCTCTCAAGACTGACTTACTCTCTTTAAAATTGTGTATTTTTTTTCCTCTCGAGTCGACTCGACCTCAACGGCTCAACTGTAAGAAATGTAGTATGTACTTTAACTTATGCATGTATAAAGAAAAAAATTTAAAAATTGATAGAAATCATCATTTATCACAATATGTATTGAAATTTTAAATAATGATGAATGATATTGATCTGATATTAATAATCAATATGTATTTAAGTATTTACTTATGTATAATCAGCGGGCAGAGTTTTTTTAAAATTCAAATATATAATTTTTTTGGTTTTGTACTTGTCTATTACATTGTTGCATTTATGTGTGAATGTTTGTATATTATTTGAAGCGATTATAGAAAACTTTTCAAATTGTATTCTTTTTTGAATTCCATTTTTTCTCATATAAATACTTAAATTTTAGTATACAGCAGTTCTTACAACCAAAATTATATTTGAATAATTTTTTATTTTTAAATATTTTGTATGTCAATTTTATGCAGGGTTACCGTTTGTACAATTGTGGTAATATTTGTACGATCTTCTTGTCCTCTGTACCATGTACAATCTTAATCAAGGATTGTACGCGAAATATACGGACATTTGGGCAAGGTAAAATGAAAAACGGCAATATTGTTACAGACAACGTGGTCTATAAAAAAAATTAACTGAATTTTGCTCCAAACTTTGTTTGTGCATTTTACGAATGTTTTACGGTTACCTATTCTGTTTTCCCCACGGTTACCTATTCTGTTTTCCCCACGTACCTTTAAAACATTTATTTCGAACTCGATAAATAAATAGACATAATAGCCCTCACTCACAATACAAAGTATTCTAAATATACGTACACCAACTAAAGACTCTTTATACAATTTAATTCTGTTTTGTCGCTATTTTAAAAATAATTTCAGTTAGTGTTTTGACGAATTTGGTTTTGCTTTCTGATTTTTTATAGATTGTACTTTTTCCATAAATTCTATTTTTCTAAACTGCAACTGTTTATTATATGAATTGGAATTCAGCATAGAATTTGACTACATATTAACAGGGACCCCTAGTAAACTGTATAATATTAATTAATTAAGAGTGCTACAATATATATGGTAGCAATGTACTTTTAAAATTTATTTTGTGAATATTTTTTTAGTGTTATTTAAGATAAACTTCAAGCATTTTAAAAGTGTTAAAAGTTAGATTAGAAATTTTTTTACCATTTTTTTTTTATTTCTTTTTATTATAATTGTATGCGTGGGTAAATAAATTACGGTAAATAATTAAAATTATGGTTTTGAATAATTTTTTATTTTTAATTAGTTCTATAGGTTATGAATAATTTTCTTTATCCTTTGTAAAGGGCTAGGAATATTAAAAAAATTTCATAATTTTTGATACTTAGTTGTTTTTGTTTTTTTAATGTCTATATTTTTAATATTTTTTTTGTTACACTTTTTTTAATTGCATTTCAAAATAAAAGAAAGACAAAAATAAAATATATTAAAAATTATGAATTAATTATGAATAATTATTTTATATAGTTCTGGGATATGTAAAACTATTTGGTTTTTTATATTGTTTCGAAATTTATTTATCCTTTTCATTGCTGGCAAAAAACAAAAATAATCGAGGAAGAATATAGTTGCCTTTGTCAACTCTTAGATACCTGTACGAACCGTTAGTATGTTCATAGCCCGTCACTCTACTTATAATTTAATTTTTTTAATTTTTTAGTATTTTAAAATAATTTGGGTGAATTTCATAATTTCTAGAACTATGGGTTGTACATATTTTCAAACTATATGACATATTCTTCAAAAACAGATTCTAACCTTCCACATAACGATTGTCAATCCAAAACTTTTCCAAATATGGTATAGTACCATTTAATACTAAGCGGCAAATGTATAATAATTTATACTATATTATAAATAAACATGATTTTTATAAGTATGTATACTAATATCATATAAATATAAATTCTTCAAGCATCCGTTATATTTTTTATTTATTTCATTTTTTTTGTACTACGCATCATCCTCAACAATTTCAAATTATAGAGTAAAAAAAAAATCGTTAAAAAAATTTGTTAGAAAAATGAAGTCACACTTTCGTCAATTTTAAGGTAATCCTATATTATTAATATAAGTTGTTAATAGAAATAAATATATAATGTTCGAGCTTTAATTTTTGTATGTTACTTCAAAAAAATTTGGACAGGTGTTTAAAAATAAAGAATTTTTTAGTTTTTGACCCCATACAGCTCCGAAACGGGGGGCGATACAAAAATATTTTCTGAAATGATTCATACTTATTTTCAAAGACTTAACTTATCTCAGAATTTCAAGTTCGTAACTTAAACCGTTTGGAAGATAAGAGGAATCAAAAATTTTGCAAAATTTGAGTTTCGCATAAAGGTAAATTAAGACACCGTACGCCACAATTATATATTAATTGTATATATATATTTTTTGTATTTTATTTTAAAGCAAATAAAAGCAGTAATCGTTTGGCGTTTTCAAATTTGAAGATATACCTTACACAACTTGTGTTATAACAATTTAAATATAAAGCTTTTCGAACTTTGGGGAGGGGGCTGTAGAAAAAAGTTGTTAATAAGAAAATTAATATTTTTATGATATCTATCAGCAGTTAAAATTTCATGGCTCTATTTCAAAAAAAAATGTGGAGATCTAAAAAATAGTTATTCGAGTTTTGGTCGGATCTCAACCAAAAAAGATAGGAAACCTACAAATTGCTGTAAGAATATTTTGTGTTAATTTCAAGACTCTATAGCTTTCTTAGTTTTTGAGTTATCTTGCTGATGAACCGACGGACGGACAAAGCTTAATCCACTTGGAATTTAATTCTGATCCGATCCATATCTTTGAAGGTATGTATATCTAGTTAGCTTATTTCGAGGTGGTACAAACGGAGGAGCAATTTTAATATACCCGATCCTTATCGTACGGGTATAAAAAAAGAAGTAGGAAAAAGAAAGAAAGAAACAACTATATGTAGATTATTAGACTGAAAAAACAAAAACCGACAAACCATAAAAACTCAATGTATCTTTCAATTTTATTTTGTAGTACCAATTTTATTCGCTTATGTGTTACAGTCTCTGGTATATATTTTATACTAATTTTTGAATATTATTAAACAAAAATACATAAACATAATATAATAATCTGTTACAAAAATGCATTAATTTAAGGATAATTCATATCTGTGCATATTATGAAACAATGCTTTAAATAAAATTTTTAGATTTTAAATTTCTAATAATATTGTGAATGAACCTATCGGTACACTATAGTGCCAACTAACCACCGTGTGGTGACTACTCTGACCCAAACAAATATTTTTTTATTAAAGGAACTTATACTGTTTACCTTCTTATTTTGCATGCCTTCCAATCAAATTTTATAAATATTCTATAGAATCATTAAAAAAAAATTAGACTAAGGTTGTTGAACTAAACGGATTTTTAATTAATAATATAAATTATATACATACATATATGTATATGTATCCATATAGATTATCTTAATATTTTAGTTTTCTAATACTTCAGTTTCATCATCAAACTTTAACATTTAGTTTTATTCTCACCAATACATATATAACATCGACTGTAGAACTGTAGAAATTTTACAGATTATATAAGTTATAAGTATATCCTTATCAAAAAATAGCAGTATATTGATTAACTCCTCACCATAAGGGAATACAACGGATCTTTATATAAGTGACTTAACATTTTTAACAAGAATTTTACATTATTATCCTTAATATGCTACATTTTCAGATTAAAACTTTCAAAAAAAAAAAAAATAAATTGTATCATCCATCATAAAACAACATTTTAACGACCTCTTAAATTATCTGTGGAAAAATTAAATTTCATGCAGATGAAATGATTTATTTTTTATTATACATATATTGAAAACCAAAAACTAATAAATTCTTTTTTATTAACATGATGATGACCTCAATTTGAAAGGAAATGATTTTTCTGCAAAATTATATGAGTTGCATTAAATTGAAAAAAAAAAATTTTCTAATTTAAAAAAAAAAAATTTTTTTTCCAAAATAATATTGACTTTCTTGCTGCTACCATTCTACTGATATTGTAAAATAAAATGTCTATATATGGATATGTATAAGTATTATTTACATACATATATGTATATATGCGTTTTTAGTAGCTTTCTACCGTTCGATGGAGGAAACAAAGTAAAAAAAAAACTAATTTAATATAACGACATATTTACGTAATCATAAAGTGGTTTAACGTGACATGAAATCCCTCAGGTTATATAAAACAGAGCACATCTAAAAAGTGTAAAAGTTTTAATTTTTTTTTTTTTATTACTTTTTCCATTATAATACCACTGCTTTAACCACAATTTTGATTTTTCATATATATATGTATGTATATATCATTAAAAGTCTTTAATCATGTGCAATTTGATGTTTAGATTTTAATTTACATATAAGTTGATTTAATCTGAATGTGAAATTGTGAAATAAATGCTTTAGCACAATTTATAGAACTAACAATTGAAATTGTTACTTTTAAATAAAATAGAATAAGGTATCTATCGTATGGTTATAATGATTAATCATCTGTTAGAAAATCTATATACAATTAATAATAAAACCTAATATTATAAAAGCTAAATAAATAATTCAATTTCGTGGCGGAGTTAGTTAATATTCGTGAAAATTACAATCACTGCTTGGGCTTAACGTCGTCCGTCATTCTACAATCTACACTACTGGCTACTTAGACCGTTTCCGAATCTATCATTGCACCAGCACTTGACACTAGAAACTAATCAAATGCATTCAGACAATTTATTACACTATTTTCGAATGCACTAAAAAATGTTCGTAGGTTTTCGGAATAAATTTAGTGCGATTAGCTAGAATTTAGTGCGAAGTGCAATAATAGTTTCGGGCACGGCCTTAATGTAGATTTTTCAAATGTGTAGTGAAAAATAGAAAAGTCAGAAAACTAAAATTAGAAACAAAATGTCATAAATATTAAATAAACAATTTGTCCCCTTTTAAATTATTTGGGTAAAAGAAAAGAGAATTGTCAAAATAAAAACATTTTGAGTTCAATAAAAATAATTTGAATGCCTTTATACATACTTACATATTTAATAAAATAAATAAAAAAAATTTTTAAAAAAACAGCTTCTTTGAACTAAAAAGTAGAAAATAAATTTATAAAAGCTGGAGGCAAAATTTAAAAATATAAGTTTATAGTTATGCGTTTGCTGCCTCCAGCTTTTATTTTAATTTCACAGCCTTTAAAACTTATATATACTTATATTTATATATATATTTGACATATTGAAATAAACTTTTTCAAAGAAATCTCGATTGTAACAATATAGTTTAGAAAATTACAGAAAAATTTGCTATTAAAAATTTATTTTCTACTTTTTCGTTCAAAGAAGCTGTTTTTTTAAAAATTTTTTTTTATTTATTTTATTTTATTCTTTTTAGTAACGACAAATATAAGTATTAAATTGATATTTTCTTTTTTTTTCCTTGTTTAATTTTGAATTTTTACAGTTGCTCTTACAGTCTATAATTATATTATTACCTGTTATAATATAGAATATATTGAATTTTTTTATTATTAATTTATTGTGGCAAAATTTTTAAATAATTAAGAAAACGTTGCATAGCTAAATTCAAAATTTAAATAAAAATATTGCAATTTTATAATGTTGTTTATGTCCACTTAAAATGCGACCCTTTAAAAACTTTGATTCATACACTGCCTTGTTTTTTCTTTCTTTTCATAACATAACATTTTAATATTTTTTTTTTTATCTGTTATGTACGGAAATATCAAACGTATGTTTCTTTCTTTTAAAATCATAACATTTTAATAGTTCTTTTTTTCTATCTGTTATGTAGGTAAATATCAGATGTGGACATATATTATTTCTTATGTAAAATAGTATATATACTATTTTACATAATAAAATATACTATTTCTTATGGCTATTTCTTATGACTTTAAAAATATTTAAAAACAATCAAAGTAACATTTTTTGTTCTCTTTTTTTTCTATTCGTTTTTATTTTTCTTCCAGTATTACATTTTCCTTTTTTTTTGTTTTCTGTTATTTAGGTACGCTAAGTATTTCTTTTTTTTTTTTTTAATGTTTAATTTATACATACATTCTATTTAAAAAATAGAAATTATTAGCTATAGAACATTCTGAATTTTTTTTTTGTTCGTTTATGTTAACCGTCCATTCATATGCATACATCAATTTTTTTTTGTTCGTTTATGTTTACCGTCCATTCATATAAATATAACTGTTGCCTACATATTAAAAAATAATAAATCGATGAATCAACTAAATAATAATAGTTGGGAATTTGGGAATTTGGTGTGACTGCGTTAGTAGGTTTTTAATAGTACAGCACACAAAAAAATATGCATACCATTTTTGTACATGTTTGTACCTACATATGTATGTAGTAAAAAAATTTGGTTTTAAAAGTATGTAATTGAGAATATATTAAATTGCTTACTTCTAAATGCTAATGTTTTTGAATTAAAAAACACGTATCTATATAAATATTATAAATAAACACATTGCTTTTATAAATAAAAATGTATACTAAAAATCAATTGATTTGATGAAAAAAACTTAAATTTAACACTTGCTTACTAAATTTTAAGTAAATGCATATTAAATTTTACACTGTGTTCTCAAGTGCGGCACATTAATTTGTTTACACATTCATATCTTTCAAATTCATCGCTTTCAAACCAAAAATATTTTCGAAGCACAACATATTTTGAAGTATGTACCTATGTATATGTACGCATACAATGCAATGGGCTACATAAAAAACAATAATCGTTTATAGAAAAAAAAAAACATTTATGGATTACGTATACGTATTGGTATTGGTGAGTTTAGTAAATTTAGATAAAATATTTTATTTTGGTTCTGTAATAATTCTGTTAAAAATTCTGTTATATCTTTGTATGAAAATTTAATTTTGAAATTAAGCTAATTTCTCTAATGTTTTTCGATATTATTATTTTAAAATCATGTATTGTCATCGGGATCTGATCTAATGAAGAAAATTTCAAGTTTCTAACTCAACGGGAAGTGTGTTTAAAATGGCTTCTAAGATTCCATCCTTTACCCAACCAAGTTAATAAAAAGCTGTTAAAAACTTATATAGCAATGAAATATTAATTATGCATAGGTCTATTAAAAAAGTAATGTTGTAGAACAACTTTTTTGTGTACCCTCACCGTTGGAGATCCTATACAGCACCGACAGCTCTTAAGAATGTAAGGTTTTCTGTTCTTTAAATATGTATGTACTCATTTTTGATTAAATACTGTACAGAAATGTGAATATCTTTTACAATTAATTGATTGTGTTTATAGTATTTTTAAACATACCAACATTATAGTATGTCTATATTTTAATGATATTTTATGAGAAATATGTTATATTAATATACATGCATCTTATACAGGTAGACCACATGTAAGTAATGCATTTGAATGATGTCATGATGATTGTCGTAAGTAGGAGATTGTTTCTGTTTTTTAACAAGGGCCGAAAATGTTATGTTGTTAAGCCTTAAACACAGTATTCTTAAGATACTTAATAAGGTTATTTTAATTACTGTTATATATTAGAAATTTGCATTGAAAGGTTTTCATGGAATATTAAAAACAGTATAAATAAAAGTAAAGAGTGTTGGAAATATATTTTTAATAATAATAACAACACAAAAAATTAGGCAGAATATTTTTAATAGGTGCTCGTGCGGAAATGGGTTAACAAAAATTTTGTCATAGTCTTTATTTAGAACTATAAATTCATCCTACACAAATTAGAAACAAAAAAATTTTTATCAAAGCACAACAACAAAAAAATGAGAAACTTCATGCCTGATGCTGAAACGGGTTAATGTATCGTAACCAAATCAATTCAGAAAGCTTTTGTGATAAAGATCTACACTTTTGTAAATTTTCAGCTCAATTGGTCAAACCGTTTAAGCGCGACAACAAAGAAATTAAAAAACTTCATTGGGTTCTGGTGCCAAAACGGATTAACGGATCGTAGCCAAATCAACTGAGTGATGTTCTGGGGTGAAGAGCTACACTTTTGTAAATTTTCAACTCAATTGGTAAAACTGCTTAAGCGCGACAACAAAGTAAATTGCAAGTAAAGTAAAATTGTTCTTAAAAGTCATTAAATCACCCTGAACAATTGGATATGATTCGGATGGAATTTTGTTTGACAGGTCGGCCAACCGCAACAATTTGAGAAATCCAGATCTTATTATTCCAGCGAACTCCTTTGGTAGAGAACTACGTTTCCAGAAAGTTTGAACATAATTGATAAACGGAAGATATAGAACAACCAAAAAACAAAAACGCTTAAAGGGGTCTTGTGCCGATACATGTTACCGGAAAAGTAGTGCACAAGACCTTTCGGATCCAGAGGAGATCCAGACAAATATTAGTTAGAATCGGAATAGAATAGAATTATTTAAATTTGGAATATTGTAATTAATTCTGTTTGTTATAATTTTATGTTTGAGTAATGAGACATAATGAAAACTATATGTATATATTTATATATGTATTTTGATACTTGCATATATATATGATATACATATGTATTTTGATAGTTTTTAACATTAGGATATTTACATATCTGCGACTATGTATATGTATACATAAGTATATGTGTGTATATGGCGGTGTATTTACACGTGTTTTATGTTTTACTTCAAAAAAATATGAACAGGTGTTCAAGTTACAGGTGTTTAAAAATAGGGAATTTTCAGTTTTTTGATACAAAAATATTTTCTGAAATGATTCATACTTATTTTGAGAGACCTAACTTCTCTCAAAATTTCAAGTTTTTAACTTAAACCGTTTGGAAGATAGAAGGAGTCAAGAATTTTGTAAAATTTGAGTTTCGCATAACGGTAAATTAAGACACCATATGGCACAAGTATATATTTATTGTATATACATTTTTAAAGCTAATAAAAGTATAGTAATCGTTTGGCGTTTTCAAATTGAAGATACCTTATACAACTTGTGTTTAATAACAATTTAAATATAGAGCTTTTTCGAATTTTGGTGGGCTGTAACAGGTGGGGCAACAGAAAAAAGTTGTTCCATAAACAACATTTTTTTATTTAAAATTTTTATGATATCTATGAGCAGTTAAAATTTCGTGGCTCTATTTAAAAAAAAATGTGGAGATCTAAAAGTTAGTTGTTCGAGAGCTATCCGAAGTTTTGGTCCGATCTCAACCAAAAAAAACGGGAACCTTCAAATTCATGTAAGAATATATTGTGTTATCTTGCTGACGGACAGACGCATGAACGGACAAAGCTTAATCAACTAAGAACTTGATTCTGATCCAATCCATATATTTGAAGATATATCTAGCTAGCTTATTTCGAGGTGTTTGTTACAAACGGAGGAGCAATTTTAATATACCTGATCCTTATCGTACGGGTATAAAAAAATAAATTCAACGATTTTGTAAATACTTCAATCAAGTGAACCAAAAGAAAGTTAGCTAATAAAGATTATTATATGCAGCAGTTCTAAAATGTTTTGTTATTTAAATATTGTATGAATTGAGATCTTCTGCATTTTCCCATACTTTATTAATAAAAAATAGTTTTGAATTTTATTCTTTTTCAAAGATTAACTATTTATATAAAACTAAAAGATACTATGTTTTTTTTTTTACTGGTAAATAAAACCTTTACAATTGTTTGATAAGAACAAACACATTACTTATAAGAATGTTATGTACTTGAGTATTCTGTGCTCTATTACTATAAACTATTATAGAGTATATTATGTATAGACAGCGCTTAAGTTAAATACATATGTGCATATGTGAACAGATTTCTAAAATATCATCTATTCTCCTCTCACATAATTTTTAAAATGTACAAAAAAATCTGTTGTCTCAATCACAGGACCGACCGCTATTATACGACAATGTGAAATTTCATAGATTTTTTACATAATAATTTATATCAAAGCAAAATAACTTCTAATAATTTAATAAAATTATTTTTATTCAATAACAACAATTAGGTAATGCCCAATGAATTAATCGTAAAAATGTGTTATTCAACAATTTTTTAGAAGTTAAAAATAATAAAAACTGCCAACAGATACAACAGAAACATAACATTAATATTGAATTGAATTCTGCTAACAAAAATTTTACAGTTTACACATACACACACACACACACGCATACACATACACACACACACAGCCTTCAAAAAATTTTTACAGCTTTCTACGTACTGGAGTAATGCAAAAATCACGGGTACAAAGTTTTGGTGTGAAAACAATACCTAACTTATTCATTCATGTAGGTATGCGGTCGGTAAAAAGTGTTCTTTAAAAAGGAAACTAAGTATAAATGAATATATGTACATACATAGATATGTATATACATATATTAAAGTATTGCTAATAAATCTTTTAACATATCTTGTCTTCTATCTATCTATTGTGTATTAAAAAAATTAGGAAAAGTATTAGAATAGTAAATTGCATTGAAATTATTTAACTGTTTTTAAAAGTATTTTTATGTTTAGATATAACTTTTTTTTTTGTTTATTCCCCTACAACATAAATGTGGCATAGCCTTTCTTTCCAGGTGTAACTGTAAATGTCATAGGGGAGAATTATTCCTACGATGCATGTGGGATTTGAACCCACACTCCCTCGGTATTTGCAACGTATTTTTACGTACGGTTTTAACCACTAGGGCGCTGAGCCAGCTAAAATATTACTTGAAGAGAATTTAATAAAATTTGAAAATTATTATTGAACTTGAAAAATTTTATATAATTTTTTAACGCTATATGTATATAATATGTTATATATCATTTATTTAAAATAAAAAAATATCGCCAGATAAATAAAGTTATAGCAGAGACTACATCTGGTTATAGACTAAACCATATAGCTAAATGTAACTTAACCAAGTTGTATGCGAAAGTTAGATAAATACTTGTTAATTTACGTGGTAAGTTCCCTTCTTACATCGCTATATTTAAAATTTTATGTATGTACAATTAAAAATAAATGATATTTCAATAATTATGTACCAAAAGTTTATCGTTGATGGAAATATTCTTAATAACTAACGTAAACTTATTATTGAGAAAATCAAGGGTTTAATGAATTATTTTTTATAAAAAAAAGTTTGAGGGCGGCTTCTTTTATTATTTTAATCGCTTGGTTAGCCTTTGTGGTCAACCTTTAAATGTAACAAAATATAATTATGTAACAAAATATTATTAAATCAGCAATTTTTGTTGGTTATAAAATCAGGGTTAAATCATTCGAAATTTATTGATGTATTATCAGTATTAAATTTCAATAAGTTTTTATTATTTACAAATTTCTTATTCGTATAAATGCGAAATAAGACCTAATATATATTTTTTAGGATTTAGAAATCAGAGTTTAAGTAATGATTAGAATTCAGGGTTTCAATAATTTGTTAAGATAAATCCGTTATTTTTGTGCTTTGTTTTTATAAAATAATTGGAATCTACCCTAAATTTATCGATATTTCTGTTGTATACAAATTACAATATATGTGTGTACGTATTTATGTATCTGTTTTTTTCATTAAGTTATTTTCATATATTAAAACACTTTTTTATACCCGTATGAACTATGTTCAAGGGTATAATAAATTTGCCATTACGTTTGTGACACCTTAAAGGAGTCGAGCTAGATATAGTGTCAAAGGTATGGATCGGCTCAGAATCGAATTCTGAGTCGATTAAGCCATGTACGTCCGTCCGTCCGTCCGTCCGCACGATAACTCAAAAAATAAAGGAGCTAGGGGGCTGAAATTTTTTTTACGTCACTTTTGCAAAATTGTTAGTTTTGCTATTTAAATCCAACATTTTCGGTCGGCGGGTTCGAGTAGCTGCCATACAACTTCTATCTTTATATAGAAATAACTCAGTATCTATTCAAGCTAGGTTTCTGAAATTTTGCAAATGATGATCAAGTTCTATGGCAACAACTTCTGTAAAATTTGGTTGTGCTGGTGCAGCGGGTTCGGGTAGCTGCCATACAACTTCTCCGTTTAAATGAGAATAACTCAGTGTTTATTGAAGCTAGGAATCTGAAATTTAGTAAAGAGGTGTCGAGTTACATGCCAACAACTTTTGTAAAATTTGGTTGGTCTAGAGCAGCCGGTTCAGACTTCTTGCACCTCTTGGAACCTAATGAAGCTAGGCGTCTGAAATTTTGCAAATGATGATCAAGTTTTATGGCAACAACTTTTGTAAAATTTGGTTGTGGTGGTGCGGCGGGTTCGGGTAGCTGCCATACAACTTATCCGGTTAAATGAGAATAACTCAGTGTTTATTGAAGCTAGGAATCTGAAATTTATTAAAGAAGTGTCGAGTTATATGCCAACAACTTTTGTAAAATTTGTTTGGCCTAGAACAGCCGGTTCAGGCTTCTTGCACCTCTTGGAAGTTAATAAAGCTAGGCGTCTGAAATCTTGCAAATGATGATCAAGTTTTATGGCAACAACTTCTACAAAATTTGGTTGTGCTGGTACGACGGGTTCGGGTAGCTGCCATACAAAATCTCTTTTTAAATGAAAAGAACTCAGTGTCCGTCCGCACGATAACTCAAAAAATAGAGGAGCTAGGAGGCTGAAAATTTTTTTACGTCACTTTTGTAAAATTGTTAGTTTTGCTATTTAACTCCAGCATTTTCTGTCCCCGGGTTCGGGTAGCTGCCATACAACTTCTTTCTTTAAATAGAAATAACCCAGTGTCTGTTCAATCTAGGTATCTGAAATTTTGCGAATGATGATCAAGTTTTATGGCAACAACTTCTACAAAATTTGGTTGTGGTGGTGTGACGGGTTCGGGTAGCTGCCATACAAAATGTCTTTTTAAATGAAAAGAACTCAGTGTCCGTCCGCACGATAACTCAAAAAATAAAGGAGCTAGGAGGCTGAAATTTTTTTTACGTCACTCTTGCAAAATTGTTAGTTTTGCTATTTAACTCCAGCATTTTCGGCCGCCGGGTTCGAGTAGCTGCCATACAACTTCTTTCTTTAAATAGAAATAACCCAGTGTCTGTTCAATCTAGGTATCTGAAATTTTGCGAATGATGATCAAGTTTTATGGCAACAACTTCTGTAAAATTTTGTTGTGATGATATGACAGGTTCGGATAGTTGCCATACAACTTCTCTTTTTAAATGAAAATAACTCAGTGCCTATTGAAGCTAGCTATCTGAAATTTAGTGAAAAAGTGTCGAGTTGCATGCCAAAAACTTTTGTAAAATTTGAATGGTCTAAAGCAGCCGGTTCAGGCGTTTTGCATTTCTTGGAACTTAATGAAGCTAGGCGCAATAGATTCGGGTAGCTATCATACAACTCCACAATTTACATAAATATATCTCTGTAGTTCGGTACTAAAACTCTGAATGTTTTTAAAAGATGATCAAGTTTTATAGAAACAGGATATATTACGTTCATACGGGTATCCCAGAGTTGACACAGTCTACTCTACTGCACTCTTCCTCGTTTTTTTTGAAAGACCTACTGTGAATGATTACTGAAAATTTTATAAACAAAAAAATTCAATTCAAGTTTTAAATTTTTCACGATTTTTATACCCATACAAACGTAGTTTCCATGATAATATAAATTTGGTAAGGCGAGATAGATATTGCAAATTATTTGCAAAGTATATAACATATTTTTATTTTTTATTCAGGATCGAGTTCTGAATCTCATTTAGACATGTACGTTGTGCGCCAGACCGCACGATAACTCAGAAAATAATTTAGTTAGGATTTTGAAATTTGGTTAGAAATTTTCACCATTTTACCTTTGTAAAATTGTTAGTTATCATATTGAAACTTGCGCAATTCGTTTAACGTAATAGGGGGTAGTTGATAAGTTTATATCCTGATATCTTGGCACTTCATTATGGCGATATTTTCTGTAAAATTTATTTTGTTTTGGGAAACGGGTTCGAGTAACTGTTATACAACTTTAAAATTTATATAAATATATCTCGATACTTAATTATGTCAAAGATCTAAAATGTTGTAAAAGATGATTAAATTTTATAGTGATAGCATAACTTATGTTTGCATGGGTATGCTACTGTTAATAGAGTTAATCTGATTTATATTTTTTGTTGAGAAATTACAACCTCAATTCCATTATTCTAGAGTTCTTTAATATTTTTTAAACTAGTACTACAGTTATTTTTAAAATGTTCTGGATTTTGGTAACAACTCTAAATATATATGCATATAGAATTTAAATTCGCACTGCTTTAATATAGATAAACTTAAAAGTGCTATGTATGTATATATAATATAAAAATGATATCAGAGATATGTTTGAAGGAAACATACATATGTCTCATACCATTATTAACTATACTTTATAACCCTTCTTTGATACCATTTTTTCTTAATTTTCCTATATCTGGTTCATTAAATATATGAGAAAGTTGAAGTGAGAATAATCCCGGCATTTTTTATTGATTTGTGTTCATGGAAAAATATTTTTGTGAATAAATAATAAATAATAAAAAAGTGATGATTGTGATAAGAATTTTATTAGAAATTTGCTTTTTTTGTTATGCTGTTAGAAATATATATAGAAGCAAGATAAAACATAACTAGGTATAGGAATAATAACATTTTTACTGTATGGTTCTAAAAACAACCATAAAAAGAAAGGGTAAGAAAATTAAATTAAATTAAATTAAATAAAAATTAATTGAAAGACATTTTTCTATGTTTAAATTTAAACAAATAGTTTTATTACTAACCATATTTTTAAAATGCAAGTCGCATGTAGTAGACTGTAGGACCGGCTTCGATCCCCCTGTGCTGTTTATTTTTATCTTATTAATACTGATTAACGAAAAATCAATACAAACACAAATCAAACCACCTTTTCAATTCTCTCTTTTTCAATTTTGTTGTCATTAAAAAATAATTTATTATAGAAAGGTATCATAATTCAGAATAATAAAACAATATTGTAACTATCTATGATTGCTATGATATAATAGAAAGCGCAATATTTCAAATCTGCACCAAAATAATATGTAGTTTGTTTAGTTATGTTTTTATTTTTCTTGGAAATTTTAAAATTTATGAATGTATGATGTGCAGTTTTTAAATTGTGGGTACATACATTATTTTTAAGAAATAATTTTTGCATGCGATAAATTTTATCTTGCGATATTACAAAATGAATGCATAAAACCGAATGCATAAAACTGAGCTTGAATTTTAATCTTATATTTTCAAACAAAAATACGAGTTCATGTGAAGATTTTGTTTGAAAAAGTGAGATTTAAGTTCCAGTTCAGTTTTATGCATTCGGTTTTATGCATTTATTTTGTAATATCGCAAGAAAGAATTTATCGCATGCAAAAATTATTTCTTAAAAATAATGTATGTACCCACTATGCGCAAAATTGAAAAAGTGCACATCATACATTCATAAATTTTAGATCAGATCTTTGATTTACAAATTATTATTTATTATAAAGGGAAGTTTTTAGATAAATACATATACCTATGTTTTGAAAAATATTTCTATATTTTTTTAGAAAATTATTTCACATATGAAAAAAAAATATCAACATTATGGATCTTCCGCTGCAATAATTTCGGCGCCCTGTGCAATTGCGGCCCTTAATATAGACAAAATTTCGTCGGCCCTTAATATAGACAAAAATCCATTTTTTAAAAAAAAATTTCTTTGTTTTATTATTTTAATATATAAATTATTATAAAATACATATACATATACAAGGACGAATTTTATAATAATTGTTGGTTACAAAATTATTGTTTCAATAATTTGATTAATCTGTTAATGGGGCGGTGAATAATTTCAGTATGATATGTATATGAAAAATGAATAAAATAGTGAAAATTTTTAACGTTGCTTATAAAAACAGCGTTTCAATAATTGACTTTGAGGGGTTTATACAAATTATTGTTTTGCCAAATGATGGAAAATAAAGTTCATTTTTATAATTCCGCCAAGTATTGTATAACAAAAAATGTCTTGTAATACAAGGGCTCTACAGCAATGTTGTTTTCTGAATAATAAAGGATAAAAAAAACTTTGATACATTTTAATTGTACATATATGTATGTATGTATATTTAAATTGAATGAAACGCATTATGTATAATGGTTTTTAACGTAGTAGAAATTCTGCAAATTTTATAAAAGTAAAAACGAAATAAATATATAACAAGGCAGAATGTAAACCAACGGTTTTTAAAGGCGAACATTTCCAAAAAACAATACAAATTGTTTAGAATTGTGACTGTGAACCAAAATTTGAAAATTTCATATAATAAGAAAATATGTGAAAAATAAAGAAAGACTTTCTTGAATTTTAAGGGAACTCTACATAATTTTTAACTCTACAGTTATGAAAAAAGAAAAAAGGGCAAAATTTAATTTTCACATAACGGTAAATTTAAATACTAAAGTTAAAACAATTTGTATAATTTTGATATTGAAGCATTTTTAAATTAAAAAAAAATGTTAAGCACAACATGAGATATACACATTTAAAAATAGGGCTTTTTCAAAGTTTGAAGGGCTGTAGCTCTGTAATGGATGGGGCTATATAAAAAAGTTGTTCTACAATATTAATTTTTTTATTAGATCTACCCATGGACAAAATTTCATCGCTCTATCTTTAACGATGTAGAAATTTTGTAAACAGACGAACGAACGGACAGACGAAAAGAGAAATTTATAAAAACAAAATCTAAGCGAAAAAAAAAGGATATAAAATACTTCTTTAAAAAAAATTTAAACAATTTCTATAAATGTACACATTATGCGTGTATGTATATGTACAACTATGAAAATTTAAAATAAAACGAGAAAGAATACAGTTGCCTTTGTCAACTTTTAGATAAATATTTTAGTATTTTAAAATAATTTGGGTGAATTTTATAATTTCTAGAACTATGGGTTGTACATATATTCAAACTATATGTTTATATGTACATTCTTCAAAAGCAGATTCTAACCTTCCACATAACGATTATCAATCCAAAACTTTTTCAAATATTCTATAGTACCATTTAATACAAAGCGGTAAATGTATATTAAATTTACTTAGTACAAAATAGTAAATATAATTTTAAATATTAATACGCACATAGTATATTTATATTGTTATAAGTATATCGCCATACATTGCAATATTTCTTTAAAAATATTTCCATTCATAGAATAATTTCTTATAAGTACAATAAAATACATATATGTATGTATGTAAATACGGCGCTATATAATATACATCTATACTTTTATCATTCATTCATCAGTGACATATGCGATATGTAAATCAACTTGTTATTATATAAGTATGTATGTATATCAATATCATATAAATAAAAATTCTTCAAGCAACCGTTATGTTCTTTATGTATTTACATTTTTTTGTACTACGCATTATATCCTCAACAATTTCAAATTATCGAGTAAAACAAAATGCAAAAAATTCGTTAAAGAAATTTTTTAGAAAATTTGAAAAAATCAAGTAACACTTTCGTCAATTAAAAAGTAACCCTATATTATTAAAATTAAAAAAAGTTGTTAACAGAAATAAGACTATAATGTTGAAGCTTTAACTTTTGTTTATTACTTCAAAAAAATTTTAACAGGTGTTCAAGTTGCAGGTGTTTAAAAATAGAAAATTTTCAGTTTTTGACCCCGTACAGCTCCTAAACGGGGGGTGATACAAAAAAAAATTTTGAAATGACTCATACTTATTTTCAAAGATCTAACTTCTGTCAAAATTGTCAAAGTTTCCAACTTAAACCGTTTAGAAGATAAAGGGTTAAAGGATTTTGCAAAATTTGAGTTTCGCATAAACTTTGGAACCCTTTACAACTAAAATAAACTTTTAACACACGTAAAAATATATTACTGTAGCTTTAATTTTTATATCTTGCAGAAGTAAAATGTGTACAGGTTCCTAAGTTACACGTGTTTAAAAATATCAAATTTTCAATTTTTGAGCCCTAATAGCTCATAAACAGGGGGTGGTCCAAAAAAATTTTCTGAGCAAACTTATACTACTTCTAAAACTTCTTTCTTGTCTCAAAATTTCAAGCCTCTATCTAAAAGCGTGCCGGAGTTATGAAAGTAGAAAAATCATGCAAAATTTAGTTTTCACATAACGGTAAATTTAAATACTAAATTTAAAAAAATTGTACAATTTTGATATTAATAGTAGTTAACTATTAATATAGTTAAAAGAAATACCTGTCGAATGACGTTTTCAGATTGAAAAAATCTTAAGCAGAACATAAGATATATGCATTTAAAAATAGGGCTTTTTCAAAGTTTGAGGGACTGTAGCTCCGTAATGGATAGGGCTACATGAAAAAGTTGTTCCAAAAAATTATTTTTTTTATGAGACCTACCCATGGTTAAAATTTTTTTTCTCTATCTTTAACGGTGTAGAAGTTTTGTAAACAGACGGACGACGGACGGACGGACGGACGGACGGACGGACAGAGTGAAACTAATAAGCGCATTTTTTCAAAATTTTTTTGGAAATGTGCTAAAAACTTAAAAAGTACACTAATAAACTACTACTTTCGGTTGTCCAATTTGGTCCAAAAGCTTATCAATCCGAGATATTTAAACCTTAAATATGAAATTTATCTTGAAGTATTTCAATGTTATTACAATAGAAGTATATTATAAAGAAAATATTCCTGTTATTATAGAAGAAGTTGTTGTACTAAAAGAAAACGTAATTGACAAGGGAGCGTTCTAGAAGGAATTTTTATCAGTGGAATTCCTGATAAAAATGGAATATTAAATACCGTCCATAAAAACGGTTAATTTTTTTTTAGATTTATGAAATTCTAGATATTTTAAAATTTTATTTTACCTTTTTTAAGGTTTTTGGACAGCTTATAAGTATAGAAGTGATCAAGCTATTTCAATAAGATTGGGTATAATTTTTATTTATAAAATTTTTCAATTAAAAATTACAATATTTTTTTATAATTTTCTTTAATACGGCAGCCATATCGTATTGATTCAATGAGGTTGTTATTTCATAACTTTAATTATACATTTTACATAGAAACATCTTTAAATTTCAATGATTGGGAAGAAGTAGCAAATAAAAGAAATGATTTTGTATTTTGTTTTACAGTTTTCGTTTTGCTCCTAAACCATTTTTGTTGGTACTGCATCTAGTAGCAATGTAAGTAAGGGCCATTTCTTTTAAATTATATCATATCACTTTTACTTTTGATTTCGATTTTAATTTTGATTAAATTTTAATTTTTGTTCATTTCAATTTTTACTGTAATCTTAAATTACATACTTTAATTTATTTTAATTCAGATTTTGATTTTGGTTAATCTTGGTTTTAATTACAATTTGATTCTATTTTAATTCCGATTTTGATTATAATTTTAAATTAAATTTAAATTTTAATGTTATTCTGGTTTTTTTTATTGCTTTTTTGTTTTGCATTAATTGTTTTCCAACATTACCAATTTTAATATTAATTTCTGTAATATACGCGGGTTGCGAACGAATTTTCATGCCGTCGAGTGCCATCTTAGTTCAATTAAACCAGCAATTTTAGCCCTATGTGAAACACAAGTCAGTAATCACAATGGTAACTTTAATGTTACCGGCTACTCACTTATTTCACACTTCGTACCCAAAAGAGGTATCGCTATCTATATAAAAAATGACATTGCTTTCAACACACTTCCAAAATATAAATGTTCTAGCCCCACCTTCCACTTCATTTGGGTAAAAATTCTCGTTGGAAAGCATGTCATACATTTCTGTTTTCTATACAGATCACCCAACTTAAATGAACAAGAAACTGCTATGGAAATTGAAAATCTATCGAACCAGATCAAAGAAATTTTGGACGCATCTCCAGAATCTGAAATTGTTCTGGCGGGAGATTTCAACATTTATAACAGGGACTGGCTTCATTTTTCGAGCAACATCTCCCCGAGTCAAAACTCAATTGGGAAACAAGTTGAACTATTCTCCACACTGTTCCACCTTTCTCAACTTGTTAAAAATCCCACTAGGATCCCGGACCGAAGGTCACCTCTTGGATCTGTTTCTCACCTCACACCCTGAAAAATATGTGGTTTCAGTTGGTTGCCCCCTGGGTAATTCCGATCATTGTTTGGTTAAGACAAGTGTCCTGGTAAGCCCAATCCCCAATCAGAGGTCCCCTCCCAAAAAATTAGTTTGGCGCTACAGCCATGCTGACTGGGAGGTTCTTAACAACTTTTTTAGAACATTTGATTGGTCATTCTGCTTCCGTAATAAGAATGTTAACTTTGCTCCAAATGCGATTAGTGAAACTATTTTACTTGGAATGAGGTTATTCATTCCTCATTTCATGAAATCTGTTAAGAGGAGGCCCAAATCTTGGTTTAATCGCATTTGCAAAGAAGCCATTTTTAGAAAAGAGGAGGCTTTTAAACTGTATCAAAACAATAGATCGGAAGCTCTCAGGGCCAACTATATAGTGGTGAGAAACCGATGCAAGAGAGTTATCAACAAGCAAAAATTCTTGTTCAACCAAGGGTTGAAACGTAAGGTCATCCACATGTCAAAGAATAGTAAATCCTTTTGGACATTTGCTAAAAGTCTAAAAGAAGACGTTACTATTGCTATAACTTCGGTCCTCTCCAAAGTAATGGAGAAAATTGTGAACCAAAAGCTTCTGAAATACCTGGATCACAAAGGTCTGCTTCATGATCGTCAATACGGGTTCAGAGCCCGTCGTTCAACCGGTGATCTCATGACTTACCTTTGTGAGAAGCTAAGCATTATCCTTCATCATTCTGGTGAATCTGATGTTGTGGCTCTTGATATTTCTAAGGCTTTCGATCGAGTTTGGGACGATGCTCTATTGGTAAAATGCAAAGCAATAGGTCTAGGTAGGGTCTTTCTAAAATGGATTGGAGATTTCCTTTCGAATCGTACGATTCGTGTACTGGTCGATGGATATTCATCTGACAAATTCAAAATAAATGCTGGTGTCCCTCAAGGATCAGTTCTATCCCCCACTCTTTTTTAATATCTATTAATGACCTACTTTCTTTAACCTCCAATCCGATCCATAGTTTCGCAGACGACAGCACCTTTGTAGCTTCCTATGAATTTCATAGCCGCTGTAACACTAATCACCAGATTAATACAACAGCAAAAAATTTCACTATTAGTGAGCTAAATAATGATTTAGCCAAAATTCAAAAATGGGGTGAAGTCAACAGAGTTGATTTCAACACGAAAAAAACCCAATGCTGTTTGATCTCGCGAAAAATTGCCACTACTATTCCCAACCTATTATTCCAGGGAGAGGTTTTGCAGCATTCAACAGATTTAAACATGTTGGGTATCGAGTTAAACAAAAAATTGACTTGGTCAAATCACATTTTTGGTATAGCTAAGGATGCAGCTAAATGTTTGGGTTTTTTGTATCGCTGCAAAACTTACTTTTCTGCATCTGATCTTCTCAATATCTATAAAACGTACATTCGGCCGAAAATGGAGTATAATGCACACATTTCGGCTGCAGGCCCTCAAACAGCGCTGGGTTACCTAGATAATGTGCAAAACAGAGCTATTCGTCTTATCAATGACCCCAGTGTAACTTCAATGCTCACTCCACTCAGTCATCGTCGCACAGTTGGGTCACTAACCTTGTTTTATAGATATCTCGTAGGGATTAACACCTGCTCGAATGAATTAAAACAGTTAATGCCTCCGCTCAAAGTTTTCCAGCGAGAAACAAGCGGGCAGCAGAAGCTCATCCCTACCATGTAGAGATTTCAAGATGGCGAAATACAGCTTATGGAAATTCGTTTGTCATGCGCACGTCCCGCCTGTGGAACCATATACCATCGCATGTGTTCCCTAAAGTTGGTAATTCTTATGTGTACGATTTACTTAAGTTTAAGAAGAACATCAACATCTTTCTTCAAAATGTCCCTCAAAATTTTGCTACCTATCCTCCATAATCCAAATTTCCCAATTCCAATTTTCCCAATTATCCTTCCTACATCCCTATCCCCAAAACCAAACTGTACATTCGTATTAAAGGTTCCATCCTAAAGTTTGGTTTTAAAAGAGGGGTGGTTTTGGTTGGTTAAAGTCCAACACTACCCTGAGGAAGCACGTGCAGTTCCTCTTGGTGACTTTCGAGTTTTCCACCAACCCTCGTAAAAAAAAAAAAAAAAAAATATCATATTTGTGTGGAATAATTTTTAATTGGTTTTTAGGATCCTCGAATGTATGTAGCACATTTCGAATGTTCAATTTTAATTGAAGAAAACTTTTTAAGTAACTGAATTCTGTTTTTTTTTTTTGCAATGTTAAATGAAAAAAAATCTAATAATGTTTTTTATTAAATTTTGTTTTGTATAATAAAAAATAATTTTTTATTTCGTATTAATAATTTTAAGTTATGTTTATGAATTAATTTTAATTAAGAGATTGTTTTTGGATTTCTTCAAAACCTCGTATTTAGCAATATGGGTAAAAATCTATTAAAATTATAAATAAATTATGTATGTACTTATAAATCTTTAAAATTTTTTATTTTTTCTTATTTAACGATTAGATAATTAAAAACAATATATTTATGAAAAACAACAAACATTTTAAGTCTTTATAAGTTCTTTTTAAAAATTTGAAAAATTTTACATTGAATCCAATAAATGCATACCTAAATTTTTAAGTTGTAATTATTATCAATATGTTATAAAAATTTCATTGCTCGGTTTTAAACGGCGTAGCAGTTTTGTAAGCAAACGTAAGGACGGATATTTTTAATACTTTTTGAAAAATATGCTAAAATAAACCATAATACTAATTGAGGAAAAATACAGTTGCTCTTATCAACTCTTAAATACCCAATACCCTAACGAACCTTTTATTCTGTTCTAAATACAATATATGTAGTAATAAACTCTCCTTATACCTATTATAATTTTGTAAATTTTTTATTATTTTTAAAATCATTTGGGTGAGTTTTATAATTTCTTGAATTAAATAATGGTTTATATGGTTCGTCCAAAGCAAATTCGGATCTACGACGTCCTAATATTTATCAATCCACAACTTTTCCAACTGTGCTACAGTACTACTCTACTATAATTATTACCTATAACTATTCTTTGCAAACCAGTTTTAGAACTGATATAATTTTTGAAAAATAAATGCAGAAAAAATAATGGATTGGTTGAAATGCAGAAAGTAATACCTATTAGATAAATTTTTTTTGTTTTCTTAAAACTTGCGGATACTAAAATTATCAATAGTCTGTTTAATAATAAAGCTTTATAAAAATGCGTTCAGTTATTTATTATATACATATGAACCTACACATTATGTATATCTATATATGGTTCTTAAAATATTTTATTAGTAAAAACGTTTAATATTTTTTAAGGTGTCAGAAATGTATTGGAAAAACTATTATACTCTTGAACTATGTTCATATATAGTCATAAAAATATATACTTGTATACTTAATATTAATTTGTTGAAAAAATTTATTTATTTAAGGTATGTGATTTTTTTTTTTTTTTTAATTTAATAAAATAATTTACAAAAATTTTTGTATCTTATTATTCTTTTTATAATAAAAAATATTAAAAGTTTTCCAAGGGCATATTCATGAATTAAATGATGGCTTGATCATTTCAATAAAATAATTTGCTAATGTTTCTTTTGAGACTCAACTTTAGCAAACTTCCAAATTAGTTGTTGGAAAATAATGATTGTAATTTACAAATATTTAATCACTAATCGAGAAACCTCGTAATAATATTGTTTTCTAAATAGCCATCCGTATTATAGTAGCAGGTTTTAACTATAAATCATACATTTCTCTTGGGAAAAATAAATTTTATAAAAAAAAAAAAAAACAAAATAAAAATTCTTGTGGTGTGGAAAATAATAAAAATAAAAAATAAAAATTACTTAGCTTTATAACTAAATTTTTAATGTTAAACTTGTTGAGTAAATATTGTATAAATTTAAATAAATGATAATCTGATGGAATCAAATTTCCAAAAAAAAAAAATAGATAAGTGAATATTTTTGTGTATGTCGCTCAAAATTTAGCTTCTAAGGAAATTTAATTTTAACAATTATTTTGGGTAAAGGAAATTAGAATAGCAGCCAGGTTCTATTGTTTGGTAATTTTGTAAAATGAAAATGCAATAAAAATAATGAATTTCTGTGATGATCCCGATTGGAGTTGGAGACTTTAAGAAGATGTAACGGTATACTTTGAAAATTGTACGTATATGTTTAAATAACGGAAAATATATCAAAAATCATTAGAGCTATTTAAGCCGTTATTGTTCGTAGGTCTGTAAAAATCTTTAAGCCGATATACATATTATTAGTACAAGTTGTCTCATTTGAGTATAGGGTGCTTAGAACCAAAAAAACATTTTTTTTTTATGCCAATTATAAAGTTATAAAGTAACCCTATATTATTAAAAAAAGTTGTTAACAGAAATAAGAGTATAATGTTAAAGCTTTAATCTATAATATAATACACAAGATGTTGGCGAGACCTTGCCAACATGTAAAAAAATATATTTTATATCTATAATAAAACATTCACACTGAATGTAAACTAAACTGGCAATGATGATATTTTTGTATATTTATTTAATAATTTAAAATTTTATTACCAGAGACACAAATTTTTGACTCAAAGTATTATCAAGAGACACAAACCGTTCATTAAATATATAAATAAATTTAGTAAATATTATTAGTGACCAAATTTTCCGCTAGAAGTATTATCAGAGACACAAACACTTCATTAAAAGTGAGTACAGTCAAAAAAGGAAAAGTACATACTTAAAAACATATTTTCAATCAAAATAAATTCAGCAAATTTTTAATTTTTAAATTTGACCGCTACGTCCATTATGAACTGGTCGCAGCGGTAAATTAAAAATAAATTATTAATCTTCTGTTGGCATTTTCAATCTTTGTTTTGGAAAAAAAAAAAATAAAAATAGGTACTCTTAATAAAATTAAAACGCCTGAAAGTGAAAAAGTGAGAGTGAGCAAAGTTTATAGTAAACCTCATATTTATAAGAAAAAAATAATAGGCCGATTTTATTCTTGATTTTGTTTTCATTAGTATAAAAGCTGGTGAAAGCTTCGTAACGTACTTTAAAATAGTTTTGTTTATTTAAGTTGAAATTTAGATTTTTAAGCTAAATTTTCGGTAGAACTGGTATAACATAAAATATTCGAAATTTTTTTATTAATGTAAAATTCGGCTGACTTAAATAATTATATTTCATAACAAAAGTCAGAAACTTACTAATATTATAGAAACGGATATTTTTCTTAAAAAAAAAAAGAAAAAAATAACATAGAAAATATCATTTTAGAAGCCTTCTCTCACAAAAGATTCATAATTTTGTACTAGACCATTAATAATATTGTTAGCCATGGAAAAAAATAAGATTTATTAATTAGATCAGATAATATAATACCTGAAATTAATGATTGAATTTCTGATAATATACACAATATAATGATAATACCAGATAATACCAATTCACACAAGATGTTGGCGAGACCTTGACAACATGTAAAAAAAAAATATTTTATTTCTATAATAAACCACTCACACTGATTGTAAACTAAACTGGCAATGATGATATTTCTGTATATTTATTTAATAATTTAAAATTTTATTATCATAGACACAAATCTTCGACTAAAAGTCTTATCAGAGACACAAACTTTTACTTTTTAAAAAATACTTTCGACACAAAATTTAAAGCAAATTTTTAATTTTTAAATTTGACCGTCACATCCATTATGAACTGGTCGCAGCGGTAAATTAAAAATAAATTAATCTTCTGATGGCAGTTTTCAAATGACTCTTTGTTTTGAAAAAAATAAAAATACTCTTAATAAAATTAAAAGACCTGAAAGTGAAAAGAGCAAAGTTTATAGTAAGCCTTATATTTATAAGAAAAAAATAATAGGCCGATTTAATTCTTGATTTTGTTTTCACTATTATAAAAGCTGGTAAAAGCTTCGCAACAGACTTTATAGTAGTTTTGTTTATTTTGGTTAGAATTTTGATTTTTTAAGCTGAATTTTTGATATAACATAAAATATTTGAATTTTTTTTTATTAATATAAAATTCGGCAGACTTAACTAATTATATTTCATAACAGAAATCTGAAACTTACTAAATATTATAGAAATGGAAATTTTTCTTAAAAAAAAAAGAAAAAATAACATAGAAAATATCATTTTAGAAGCCTTCTCTCACAATAGATTCATAATTTTGTACTAATTTATTATTAGACCATTAAATTAAAAAGCTGTCGAAAACGACCGTCACAAAAAAAAAGACCCCGAAAATTTATGAAAATACATTATCAGAGACATGAATCTTTTATTAAATATACCAAAGACCTCTTCCAAAGTACATTTAAATAAAATAAATTCAGCTAATTTTTTTCAAGCAAAAAAAAAATAAACGCAAAAGACTTGAAAGTAGTTTTGGTAATTGAAGTAATTTCGCGGCGAAAACAACTGTTTTTCAACTACATAAAATTTTTTTTTTAAAACTAAAGAAAAATAGAGAGTAAAATTTTAACAAGTATTAAAATTATTTCGATTATTGGGAGTGTTTTAAATGTAACAAAAAAAAAATGTCGTAGCGGTTGGTGTTGGTTGGTTTTTCGCCGGTTTTTATTGTGCACTTTATACATGTGTTTCAAACAATTTTTGAGATATCGGCACGAACTTTTACCCTGAATGTGTTTTTAGCTTGGACCATTTTTTCTCAATAATTATAAAAACTGTCAAAAATTATCGCCACGAAAAAACGGCGAGAATAAATTAATAAACTGTACCTAACATTTTTAATTTTATGTGTTTAGATTTGTTTTATGTTTTTTTTCTATTACAAGTAAGTAAGTGATTTCAACGTTTTTTTTAATGGTGCGGATGTAAAAATGAAATTTTTAGGTAGTTTATTAAGGGAGTCAGTATGATAACGTAAATGTTTTTGAATCTATAGAATTTGTGCAATTGCACAGGGGATTTTCTAGTTTTTATATATTACTTCAAAAAAAATTTTAACAGGTATTCAAGTTACAGGTGTTTAAAAATAGGAAATTTTCAGTTTTTGACCCCTTACAGCTCCTAAACGAAGAGTGATACAAAAAAAATTTCTGAAATGACTCGTTTTCAAATATCTAACTTTTGTCAAAATTTCAAGTTTCCAACTTAAACCGTTTAGAAGATAGAAGGATTAAAGGATTTTGCAATAATTCAGTTTCGCATAACGGTAAATTAAGACACCGTATAGCACAAGTATATATTTGTTATATACATGTTTGTAAAGCTCATAATAGCACCTATCGTTGAGATTGAAGATATACCTTATAGAGCTTGTGTTATAATAATTTAAATATAGAGATTTTTCGAAATTTGGGGGGCTGTAGCTCCTTAACGGGTGGGGCTACAGAAAAATTAATATATTCATAAAATTAATATTTTTATGATATCTATCAGCAGTTAAAATTTCATGGCTCTATTTGAAAAAAATTGTGACGGGTAGACGGACGGACGGACATGGCTTAATCGACTCAGAATTTGATTCTGATCCGATCCATACCTTTGAAGGTATATCTAGCTCGCTTATTTCGAGGTGTTACAAACGGAGGAGTAATTTTATTATACCCGATACTTATCGTACGGGTATAAATACATTATTTTCATTTATTTAGTTGAGTTTTAAAAAATATCTAGTTTACAAAAAAAAAAAAAAAATTATATTTGATTAGAAACATAAGTTTAAAAATTTTGAAATAAGTAAAATATAATTTGTAGATAAAGAAATCAGTGCAGCAAACTGAAAAAAAAAATGTTGCCCTTTTTCTGTTCTATTCTAAAAAACGTCAAAACTGAAAAAAAAAGTGCAAACTAGAAACTAGTTAAAATTGACTGAGGAATGTACAATTAAATTGACAAAGATTAACATGTGATTTACTCTAAATGAAACCATTATACGTTAATTAACTAACTGATTAGACGTACATAAATAAAATAATAAATATAAAATTATAAAAACTAAAAAGTGCGAAAGTAAATATTCAAATAAAATAAGTATAATATGAAAGGATATAGAAAAAAAAACAAATAAATTTTTACTTATAATTTTTTAAAAACTCAACAATACAATATTCACTTAATGGAAAACCAATTTGACCAGAAGGTATAGCCATTTTATCATAATATTTTTATCCTAATTCCATTACAGCAACATTAAATTTTCAAAGTTTTGATATCGTTTTTCCTTTCATACTATATAGCTCTTAAGTATATGCCCTAAAGGTTTTTGTAACAAAGAACAAAGAAGGAAAATAAAGGAAAATAGAAGAAAAGATACATTTTTATAAATGTATTGATTAATAAGTTAATTTGTTTTTTTTTTTCGAAATTTTTTTCGATTTATTGTGATAACCTGATTGATGATTGGTTATTGAAGTGTAAAAAATAAAGAATTCCAAGATACAATATATGTGCACATTGAAGATTATGTTTCAAAATTAAAAAAAAGGTAAAGATTCTTATAGGCTTCAGGGTTTATAATTTTTAGAGAAACCTTTTAAATAGTATCTAAGTATAGTCTTTTAAATTTATCTGATTTTTTAAGTAGAAACAAAAAAAATATGTACCTAGCTTAAATTTTTTTAATTTTCAAAAATTGTAGACCTTTTTTTTGAATTAAAGTATAGATTTATTTTCATTTTATTTACAAAAAATATTATGTATTTTGTACAAGGCAGTATGTAAAACCAAACACACATTTTTCAAAATAACAACTTTTCTTAATTATATACGATTTCATTAAAACTGAAGAAAATGTCTTTTGATTTTTCACAATTTTTTCTTACATATAAAATTTCAACAAAATTTACAAATTAGTTTGTAACACCTCGAAATAGATATACCTTCAAAGGTATGGATTGGATCAGAATCAAATTCTAAGTCGATTAAGCTTTGTCCGTCCGTCCGTCTGTCCGTCAGCAAGACAACTCAAAAACTAAGAAAGCTAGAGCCTTAAAATTAACACAAAATATTCTTACATCAATTTTTTTTGGTTGACTTTGACTGAATAACTTTTTTCTATAGCCCCACCCGTTACGGAGCTACAGCCCCCAAAGTTCGAAAAACTCTATATTTAAATTGTTATATAACACAATTGGTGTATAAGGTATATCTTCAATTTGAAAACGCTAAACGATTAGTGCTTTTATTAGCTTTAAAAATATGTATACAATAAATATATACTTGTGCAATAGGGTGACTTAATTTACCGTTATGCGAAACTCAAATTTTGCAAAATTCTTGACTCCTTCTATATTCCAAACGGTTTAAGTTAGAAACTTGCAATTTTGAGAGAAGTTAGGTCTTTGAAAAAAAGTATGAGTCATTTCAGAAAATATTTTTGTATCGCTCCCCGTTTCGGAGCTGAAAACTAAAAAATTCCTTATTTTTAAACACCTGTAACTTAAACCTTGAACCTGTCCAAATTTTTTTGAAGTAATGTACAAAAATGAAAGCTCCAATATTATATTTTTATTTCTATTAACAACTTTTCTTAATAGTATAGTATAGTTACCTTAAAATTGACGAAAGTGTGACTTCTTTTTTGTAAATTTTTTTAACAAATTTTTTTAACGATTTTTTTTACTCGATAATTTGAAATTGTTGAGGATGATGCGTAGTACAAAAAAAATTAAATAAATATTTTGTATTTAATGGTTGCTTGAAGAATTTATATTTGTATGATATTAGTATTCATACTTATATAACTCATGTTTATGTACATATCGTATATGTCATTGATGAATGAATGATATATAATATTTATGTACTTATATTATAAATTATTATACATTTGCCGCTTAATATTAAATGGTACTATAGCATATTTGGAAAAGTTTTGGATTGATAATCGTTATGTGGAAGGTTAGAATCTGCTTTTGAAAAATGTATAAACATATAGTTTGAATGTATGTACAACCCATAGTTCTAGAAATTATAAAATGCACCCAAATTATTTTAAAATACTAAGAAATTAAAAAAAACAAGTAAATGTAACAGTAAGTCGATGCAACCGACTTATTAATACCCTACAACTGAATAATTCGAATTAAATTAAAAATCCATAAGTTTTTGAAGCTGCTTGAACTTCTTTCTTTTCTGTCTTATTCAACTCGAATTTCAGGAACGTAAAAGAGGCATCTCTTGGGATATGCTTGACACGCTTGTAAAAAATTTCAAGTTTTTATCTTTATTAATTTCGAAGATATGCTGTTAGTCCTTGGGAGGTGTGTGTCAGGTACCCGAATTGCCACTCCAATTCATCAAATCCATCTCAGGGACATAACGAAAACATGCCAGAACACCATTGTACTAAATTTAAAGGTTCTACTTTTGTTGGTTTTGGAAATATGCTCGTTTGATCTTGGGCTCGTCCGGAAGTTTCCAAAATACGAACCCGTGGTTCATATTCTTTCAAATGTCAGTTTCCTATTTGACATAAAAGAAAACAACAGAACAAACACCGTTGTACTAAAAATAAAGGTTCTATCTTTGTTGGTTGTGGAGATATACTCATTTGCTCTGGGGCTCGTTCGGAAGCTTCCAAGATCCGAACCCATGAACCAAATCCTCTTAAATTTCAGAGACTTAAATCAAACATGAAAGAAGACCATTCTGCCAAATTTAAAGGTTATATCTTTGTTGGTTTTAGAGATAATCTCATTTGCTCTGGAGCTCGTTCGGAAGCTTCCAAAATCCGAACCCATGGATCAAATCCTCTCAAATTTCAGAGACTTAAATCAAACATGAAAGAACACCACTCTGCCCAAATTTAAATGTTATATCTTTGTGGGTTTTGGAGATAGTCTCATTTGCTCTCGGGCTCGTTCGGAAGCTTCAAAATCCAAACGGAAGGACGGACGTACATCGTTAAATCGACTCAGGAAGTGATCCTGATTCAGAATATATATACATGTCCACATCTAACTAGCTTCCTGTTGGTTGATACAAACACCATACCAAAGTTAGTATACCCTATACTTTATGTGTAGGGTATAGTAATATGAGTATTATTAGCAGAATGACAGGCTATGAACATACTAACGGTTCGTACGGGGAAGAGTTGACAAAGGCAACTGTATTCTTCCTCGTTTTAATTTAACAATAAATCCACAAATCTTGTTCTATTGTATTGTTTGGACGCGGACAAGATTGAAAAATAAATGTACAAGGATAATTTGAAAAACGTAATATTTTTTATTTGTGTTGAAGAATTTTGGAGAACTGTGAATAATTGAACATATGAAAAGTTTAAATTAAAAAGTGGTTTGTTATAGATCTTATTAAATATGAATTTTCACAATAATTAATTTAAAATTTCTTATAAAATAAAAAAAACACACTAAGCTTTGTATTTCATATGAATTAGTGAAAACACTTTTGCTGAATAAAAATTAAAGATTAACACCCCGGACAGAGTTATAATTCAAAAGAATTTTATTTTAAAAATATTAAAATTTTTTCTTAGGTTTTTTTTTGCTTGATTAGTGCGAAGATCTTTAAATAATTAAATGATGGCCTTTTCGTCTTGGTTCAATTTCTAATATAGATTTTTTTGTTTATAGAATATAGATTTTTTTATTTTTTTTTTTATTTATTATAGTAATCTAATAACTTAAGACTCATAAACTATTTTTCTTTAAATCCTAACTGTCTACGTTTTATTTAATACAAGTCTTATCACACAATAGTTTCTTGTTTTTCTTTAACTTCTAAAATGTTTTTAATACAGTTTTAATTTTGCCATAGATCATCGGGAAAAAAAATTCAAATCTGCTTGAATTTTCTTTAAGTCAGAGTAAGCATCTTCCTGTTTTAGTCTGAAGTAACGTTCTGATAAATATGTAATTAATATTTTGGAATATTGAGCAGGTAGGAGTAAGTTTAATTTGTTCTTTAGCCCTTCAGACCATACTTTATCAAAAGCCTGTGCTATGTCTAAGAATATTGCAGCGCAGACTTTCTTTTCCTCGAGTGCTTTTTCTATCTTGTCTGTAATGCGGTGAACTTGATCTATTGTTGAATGACGATTTCGAAATCCAAATTGGTGGTTGGGTTTTTTAATCTTTTTAGCAAAAGTTTTTCAAATAATTTAGACAAAGTTGGTAATAATGAAATAGGTATGTAAGAAGTTGCTTCAAAAGTCAGCTTTCCTGGTTTAGGTATCATTAGTACCTCAGCTTCTTTCCACAATTTTGGAACGTACTGCAGTCGAAATGAAGTAGTAATCAAATTAGTTATTTTTATCGATGCTTTTTTATACTATGTTCATACTACACAGTTAAACATGTTTAACTCGATAAACTAGTTTAATTCCTGTTTAACAAGAATATATTCTATGAAAAAATCTGTCATTTTTGAACTAGTTTATCTACTATGTCAAATTTTTGACATAATCGATTTTTTTTCCGCGCTGATTGCTGTATATCGTTAATTAATTTCTCCATGAATTTAATTCTAAATTTTCTTCTATGAGCATGTAGCTGGTCTTGCCCTATTGTTTTATCTTTGTTTGAAGTCGGAGGTGAGGGTGTTTTACTCATTTTCCTTTTTTTCCCCTTTTGTTTAAATCGTACCCATTCGGTATCTTTGGATAACTGCTCTTCATCGGTTGCGTATTCAACTTTCTTTGGTATAGTTTTTCTTACCGGCGTTATTAATTTAGATGGTTTTTTTTGTATCAGGTATTAATATTTGTTGACTGGTCCTAGTTGAGGTAGCCTTCAGTTCTTCGATTTGTTGTTGTTGTTCTCTAATTGTCGCTTTTAATTGCTCTATTACATTAACAGCAATTTTCCAGTTATTATACAAAGTTTGTTCTTCCTGACTAATTTTTAAGAAGTACATCACCAGATTGAGAATTGGGTGGAATTCTCTGAATTAGCGTACTTATTTTGCTAATATTTTCAAATGTATGTGTACTAAATTTCGTACTGATGTTTGTTTTTGATTCAGTAGCTATATCTAAGTGCTTGGCCTGGGTACCCACCAAGTCACTGGGTGGTCGCAGTATATCGACCTTCGGGAGCCCGTTTCTATACTAACCTATTCTATAGAACTGGTGTTAGTTAATTATTTAAATATTTATTTTTAAAAATATTCAAAATAAATTGAAAGCAACAACCAAACAAATAAAAGTCGGGAAAAATTTCATATAAAAATAGGCAGAAAATGGAGGAACGAGTTATTTAATTTTTATATTGGAGCATGTTAATGCGCTTGCAATCAAAATATTGATTTGCAAAATATCAATACACATTTTAACAAAATAGCAATATTCTAGCCACAAAGAATAACGATCTATGGATTATGACCAAACAGAAACCCATAAACCTGGTCATTAGGGAGAAAAAATACAAATAGATTAGCCCTTAAGAAAAACTCTTCGATAGCCACAGAGGCATTTGATTGGAATCTTTGATGAAAAAGAAAAGTGGGGAGACCCAAAATTATATATGGAGGCAAAATCAAAATCTCGCGTTTTAAAACCAAATAATTCTTTTCATTAACAAATAGGTTTGGTTTTTATTAACAAATTATACAATTTTTATAAATAAAATTTTTGATATTTTTTCGATTTCTACTTTTGCTGATATTTTCTAGAAAAAGAGAGCAAACCTGATTTTGAATATAACTGGAAAATCTTTTCTTATTCTGTATCTCACATATACAAATATATATATAAATATTTTGGAAAAAGCTTTTAACCCTTCTTTTCAACTTTAAAATCCCTCCTATTTTAGAATGTCGCATATATAATATAAATATTTTTGAAAAAATGAATACTCTGATTTTGAATACAATTCTAAAATACTCCTATTTATATTTTTTACATACATATTTAAAAATAAACTTAAAATGTTCTTAAAAAAGGAAACGTGTCGAAATCTTGTGCTTTTATAAATATCGTTTTTTAAAATCTTGCGTGTTGAAATCTCACGTGCCAAAATCTCGTATCTCGAAATCTTGCTCTTCAAAAATATAATTAGGAGGATTTTAGAGTTGTATTCAAAATCAGGATATTGGTTTTTTCCAAAATATTTGTATTATATATGTGTGATTCTGAACTAAGAGGACTTTTAGAGTTGGATTTAAAAGTACGATTATACGAGTAGTATAGCTAGGCTGGTTATGGACCAGGAAAAGACATCACATCCGGTTTAGATATTAAATATGAGTCATAGATGGTAAAGATATTGGTACTGATGAGACATAAAATAAGAGTATGAGTCATCTATCGAAAGAAGTAATAAATAAACCTTTTTAAAATTTTTTTTTTTTGTATCAGACATTTAGCATCAGACATAGACACCAAGCATCAGTTATGTTTTTCATTTAGTGAACTATCACAATTAACTGAAAAAGTCATCATTTACAAGGGTTAGTATGTTAGTAAATAATGATATTTAATTGGTCATTACCACTGTTAGTAACTACAAATTAATGTTAATAATGATGTTAATGGTAATAAGAAACAAGAAAAAAACAAAGAAACTAACATGCAAGTTAGATTAAAATGACAGACTAATCATGCAGACTACGAGAATTAACCATGCTCGTGTAAAGTCTGGCTCTCAGTGTTAATTTGTTAACGCTAATATCGAAGAGCTCAAACCTTGAGTTAGTCTCTCTTAACATACGCGAAATAGGCTCAAATTTGCCATAGTCTATAGAATGGTGTGACACATTAAAAAGCTCGACCGATTAAATTATTCAGATTTTCTCTAAACCTCATTTGTTCGCGAATAGAGGGGGAGTTGATATCACCGCGAACTATCTGCTGAACGAATATGATATCCGCCACTAGACGGCGTGACTGGAGGGAGTTCAAATTAATTAAAGATAGCCTAGCTTCATATGGAGGAAGACGTATAGGATCAGCCCAAGCATGGTTGCGTAAGCGAAACGAAGAAATCTTTTTTAGACCGATTCAATACGTGAAATATCTATATGGAGACCGTACTTAGCTCGAGTATTCTAGTATAGGTCTTACATAAGTAGTAAAAAGTTGCTTAGTGATATAGGGATCAGAAAACACTTTTGACCAACGCATAATAAATCGAAGAGTTGAGTTAGCTTTATTTATTATGGAGTGACTCTTGAAATCTAACCTACTATCTATGATCAGTCCCAAATCAGAAGTACGATCTTTTCTTTTAATAAGTTCATCGTTGAAGACGTAATGATAATTGATTGTTGAGTTAGCTCGTAACCTTGAAAAGCTCATAATTAGACATTTGCTAACATTTAGTTTGAGATTGTTGTTTCTGCACCATGAACTAAATTGGTTGATATCATATTGCAACAACTCACAATCACGAGTGGAAGTTATAGTTTTGCAGATTTTGGTAACATTAGCGAAACTGAGAAGACGTGAGTGGGATAAACAAAGCGAACTGTCATAGGTCGACACTACGAATAATAAAGGACCTAGACGACTGCCTTGTGGCACTCCTGAATTTGCAACATAAGTTGTAGAAATGGTAGATCTACAAAGGACCTGGTATGACCTATATGACAAGTAAGACGATAACCATTTAAGGCAATGACTTGAAAATCCTACTGCTTTATGCTTTTCAAGGATAATTTTATAGGAAATTAGATGAAAGGCCTTACTGATATCTGTGAATACCACATTGTATTTTAGTTTCCATTGTATTCAAAATATCAGAGACGAATTCAGTCATATTAGTAACTGTGGATCTACCCTTTTGGAAACCATGTTGTTCTGGTGGAATAAATTTTTAAATTGGGTTTTTAAAAATTTAAATATTGCGCAAACATAATGTTTAGTTAGAGAATTTAATACATTGTAGTATTTCAATTTATTTATATGTTTTGTATTATTATATTATAAGAAATTTTTGTTGGTTTTATAATATTCATATTAAATATGTTTTATTAAAACGTGACAGTAGCCAAACGCGAGATTTTGTTGCCAACCCGTATACAGATACAATTTTCTTTTTCACCTGAAGTCTAATCTCATTTTAAGTTCTTTGCTTTTAACCACAAATCAGAGCACAAATCTTAAAATTACATATACTTAATAAAATAAGTATATAATATATGTATATGTACTTATAATTGCAAAGCAATAAGTTTTGATAAAAAGATAAGTATATTTTTTTTGTATTAAAATTTTTTTCAGATATTATAGTTCTCAAGTTTTATTGTATTTTTTTACAATTGAACCAACTTGTTCGCTTTAATTCCTAGTTTTCTTAGTTTTCAAAAAAGTTTTTTTTTTTCCTTTTTTTTTTATTGAAACAGATTTCTTTTTTCGCTCTGTTGGATATTTTAATATCTATGAATACAGCAATATAATTTGTTTTCAATAATTTGGCATAAAACAAAAAAATAAGAAAAAAAATCAAGAAAAAAAAATGATAACCAATTAAAACAGGAACAAAGAACACCATGCTGCTTAATGCTTAATATTTACTTATTTCTATTTGTAACCGTATTTATTAACCAATTCTTTTATATATATATATATATTAACCAATTCTTTTATATATATATATATTAACCAATTCTTTTATATATATGCATACATATATGTATATAATATGATATAATATATTTATAATATTATGTAAATGGAAAAATTTATAATATTATGTAATATTATGGAAAAACGAGGAAGAATACAGTTGACTTTGTCAACTCTTAGATACCCGTACGAACCGTTAGTATGTTCACAGCCTGTCACTCTGCTTACAATATTATTTTTTTAATATTTTAGTATTTTAAAATAATTTGGGTGAATTTTATAATTTCTAGTACTATGGGTTGTACATATATTCAAACTATATGTTTATATGTACATTCTTCAAAAGCCGATTCTAACCTTCCACATAACGATTATCAATCCAAAACTTTTACAAATATTCTATAGTACCATTTAATACTAAGCGGTAAATGTATATTAAATTTACTAAGTACAAAACAGTAAATATAATTTTAAATATTATATTATATTATATTTAAATATTCCATTGACAGAATAATTTCTTATAAGTACAATAAAATACATATATGTATGTAAATACGGCACTATATAATATACATATATACTCTTATCATTCATTCACTAGTGGCATATACGATATGTAAATAAACATGATATTATATAAGTATGTATATATATCAATATCATATAAATAAAAATTCTTCAAGCAACCTTTATGTTGTTTATTTATTTACATTTTTTTGTACTACGCATTATATCCTCAACAATTTCAAATTATCGAGTAAAACAAATGCAAAAAATTCGTTAAAGAAATTTGTTAGAAAATTTGAAAAAATCAAGTAACACTTTCGTCAATTATCAAGTAACCCTATATTATTAAAAAAAGTTGTTAACAGAAATAAGAGTATAATCTGGAAGCTTTAATTTTTCTGTATTACTTCAAAAAATTTTTAACAGGTGTTCAAGTTACAGGTGTTTAAAAATAGGAAATTTTCAGTTTTTGACCCCTTACAGCTCCTAAACGAAGGGTGGTACAAAAAAAATTTCTGAAATGACTCATACTCATACTTATTTTCAAAGATCTAACTTCTGTCAAAATTTCAAGTTTCCAACTTAAACCGTTTAGAAGATAGAAGGGTTAAAGGATTTTGCAAAATTTGAGTTTCGCATAAAGGTAAATTAAGACACCGTATGCCACAAATATATATTTATTGTATATATATTTTTAAAGCTAATAAAAGTAGTAATCGTTTGGCGTTTTCAAAATGAAGATATACCTTATACAACTTGTGCTATAACAATTTAAATATAGAGCTTTTTTGAACCTTTGGGGAGCTGTAGCTCCATAACGGGTGGGGCTACAAAAATAAGTTATTAAAAATAAAATTAATATTTTTGTGAAATCTATCAGCAGTTAAAATTTCAAAAAAAAAGGGGGGAACTAAAAGTTAGGTGTTCGAGAGCTACCCTAAGTTTTGGTCCAAACTCAACCAAAAAAAATAGGGAACCTAAAAATTACTCCCAGAATATTTTGTGTAAATTTCAAGATTATAGCTTTCTTAGTTTTTGAGTTAGCGTGCTGACGGACGGACGGACGGACATGGCTCAAAAGTCTTAGAATTTTTTTCTGATCCGATCCATACCTTTGAAGGTATATCTAGCTCGCTTATTTTGAGGTGTTACAAACGGAGGAGTAATTTTATTATACCCGATTCTATCGTACGGATATAATAAAAAAAATCTACTTTATTTGTTACATATATTTTATATATTGTATAGCTATACTTGAATATTTTTTGTTAAAGACTATTTAAGGAAAAATAAATCATAAATGAATTTGTACTTATTAAATTTTTAGTAAGTTTACAAACAGTCTGCAACCCATGATAATGAACATCTACAACCTCATAATTTTATTTTTTTTGTATTAAAATCATAGATTTTACTGTTTTACTTGTAGTATAAATAATATTAGTGTTGTGATGGGTTTTCGAGAAAAAAAAAATAGATTTCGCTGAAATTCATTTTCTGGAGAAATTCATTTTCTGGACGCTTTTAAAGGTGTAGAATCCAAAAAAAAAACAATTTTTTTGAAAATTCTACGTTCGCGTAGAAAACTTATTATCAGCATAACTGATGTAATTCTTATCCGATTAGAATGTAATTTGGTATAGAGGTTAGTGTTATGATTAGGACCTCTGCAAAAAACATTAAGGTAGGAAACTGTAGTGGAACCCCCTCACAATGTTCGAATAAAATATGATTTATTCTAAAACACCACGTGGTCAGACAAAAACAAAAAAGTCTCGTATTTCAATCAAATTTGGTATACAGGTTGGTTTTACGCTCCTGCAACAGGACACAAAATTTGGAAATTAATACGAAATTAATTAATCAAAATTATACGATTTGAATGAAATTTGATATAAATTTTACTCTTGCGATATAGTTGATGATAAAACAATTTGAGGCTGGAAACTTAAATAGGTTCTAGCCCTATTTTTGGAGCGCTAAATTAAAATTGTGATAAAATCAAGAGATTATAAAAATGCACTCTGTAAATTTGAAAATTAGGTAGAGTATGGTAGAGCGTTTCAAGAACGGGACCAGTTTTCACCCTTTACTCCTCTAAGATGGGTGAGGAGATACATTACTAAACCAAGTTACTGTCCCTAGACGGTGGACTTTTTTTTTTTTGGTAGAAAATAGTATCTTGTATTGCTATTATTAATTTAATCAGTAACGAATAATGGTTGTTTTTAAACATTTGTTTGAATTATAATTGAAAAAGCCGCTAACCTAGGGTTAGTCCAAAACTTTTAGTATATTTAACAATCTTTTTAGTTCAAATAGCCTTATAAAAATAAAATAAAATTACTTTATACCTTATAAAAATATAAATAAAAAGTCTGTTGAATATACTACGAGTTTTGGGCTATCCTTAGGTTACCAGTTTTTTTTTGATTGAGATTTGATAATAATCTTGTAGACATTCATAAAGTAAAAAAAATTTATATTAAAAGTTTCCAGTTTTAGAAATTTCCGTTTTTTTTGCGATAACCGATGCCATCTCAACTATTTGTTATGCAGTAGGTGTTATTTATACTGATAGGATATTTAAAACAAACAATAAAAAAACCAAAAAGCTATAAAAGTTGTAAACTTTTAACAGATCACGTTTATTGCATTAACTTGTAAAGGAACCTCAATTTTACACTTAAATCAATCCTCACTTTCAGAAGTTATGTCGGTGAAACTATTAGGCTATAATATCGAAATATAAAAAAACTTATATTAATCAAGCAATAGCATAATATGACATTTTTTAGTTTCTAAAGATTTCTTCTGTAAATGTAAGAGCCTTCAGGTATCTATAAAATTATTATTTCTTTCAAAATTTTGTTCTTATAAACTGGGTCTCAAAGTGTTTGTAAAAAAATATGGCGTTTTTTTTTTCTGTTTTTTTTACAAAGGAATTGTATTTTGTCTTTTATTGTTCAGATTTTCTGGGTCATTTATTTACATTCCTCATTAGAGACATTAATTAGGAATTTTTCTATGTCTGTTCCTTTTAATTACAAATTTAACTGATAGCATAAAGTAAACGTAGTCTTTTAAAAATAAAATATACAACTTATATTTTATGTTTTGTTTTTAGATGTGTGCAAGCAAAAACATCTAAAGAATCGGTTAAACATCTAAAAACATCTAAAGAAAAACTTAAAATTCCAAAAAAAAAAATAAAATAAATTAGATTAAAAAGCTTTTGTTCAATTACCTTAAAAAAAGATAGTGTCAAGGATAATTGTATTTTTTTTTTAACTAATGAATAAAATATATTATTTATATTATTAATAATTTAATGTTTAACCGAAATGTAGGTATTTTATTTTTAAAAATTTAAAAGGTTTATTTTGTTATCTAATTTTTAGTACATTTCCAAAAAAATTTTAAGAAAATGTGCCTATTACTTTCATTCTGTCCGTCCGTCCATCCGTCCGTAAGTCCGTGCGTCCGTCTGTTTACAAAATTTCTACACCATTAAAGATGGAGATAAAAAATTTTAAGCATAGGTAGGTCTCATAAAAATATTAATGTTGTGGAATAACTTTTTAATGTAGCTGCATTCATTACGAAGCTACAACCCCTCAAACTTTGAAAAACTCTATTATTTATTAATTAATTAAATTTAAAAATTATATTATACTAATTATTTTTTTAAAAAAAATGTATTTTATTTTTTTTTATTAATCTATATGACCCAAAATCTATCAATCAATATCAATCTATTAAACCCCAGAACCCGAAATCTGTCGTATGAAAGTCCGGTATCATAACCACTACACCATTACAACTACTATCCGGTATCATAACTACTACACCAGCTGGATAACCATATATTTTATATATTTATTATAAACGACACCTCTTTACTAAATTTCAGGTTCCTAACTTCAATAGACACTGAGTTATTCTCATTTAAACGGATAAGTTGTATGGCAGCTACCCGAATCCGTCGCACCACCACAACCAAATTTTGCAAAAGTGGTTGCCATAAAACTTGATCATCATTTGCAAGATTTCAGACGCCTAGCTTCATTCAGTTCCAAGAGGTGCAAGAAGCCTGAACCGGCTGCTCTAGACCAACCAAATTTTACAAAAGTTGTTGGCCTATAACTCGACACCTTGTTACTAAATATCAGGTTGCTAGTTTCAATAGACACTGAGTTATTCTCATTTAAACGGAGAAGTTGTATGGCAGCTACCCGAACCCGCCGCACCACCACAACCAAATTTTACAGAAGTTGTTGCCATAAAACTTGATCATCATTTGCAAAATTTCAGAAACCTAGCTTGAATAGATACTGAGTTATTTCTATATAAAGATAGAAGTTGTATGGCAGCTACTCGAACCCGCCGACCGAAAATGTTGGATTTAAATAGCATTTGGATTTAAATAGCAAATGTTGGATTTAAATTTTTGCAAAAGTGCCGTAAAAAAAATTTCAGCCTCCTATCTCCTTTATTTTTTGAGTTATCGTGCGGACGGACGGACGGACGTACATGGCTTAATCGACTCAGAATTCGATTCTGAGCCGATCCATACCTTTGACACTATATCTAGCTCGACTCCTTTAAGGTGTCACAAACGTAATGGCAAATTTATTATACCCTTGAACATAGTTCATACGGGTATAAAAAGCACATAAAACGATAAAAAATAGCTATACATATTATATTTTATGTACCTACATACAAATTACATTACTTACAGTTTTTTATATTTACAGAATATTTTTATTTATTTAGTTAAAAATGGCGACAAAAATCATATTGATTTAGATTTTAACAAATTACACTTTACTATTGTGATTTTTTTTTTAAATTAACGTCTAAAATCTTGAATAAATAAAATTTGTATTTAATGAAAATATCTGACTTAATTAAGTGTAGAGATATATGTTTGTCAATTTCATAGAATCTATTGCCATAAAACTTGATTATCGTTTACAAAATTTCTGGTGACTAGCTTAATTAATTAAGTTTTAAGATATGCAAGTTACTTAAATCTAAAACAAATTTTTTCTAATGTTGTAGCTGTAATAAATTTAACAATATCAATAAATAATTACAATAATCTGAATGTTAATAATATGTGTGATAATTTAATTTTTAATATTAATGATATTATCAGTACAAACACGTTCACTAATGTTGTTATTGTTGATAAAAAAGATTTTCTTCTTCTATGGTTAAATAATACTCTTAAAAATTTATACAGGAAAGAGATAGAATGAGAAAAAAGCATAAAAAAACCCAAATAATTCTGACTTACATAATGATTATAGATATTATACGAATTAAAAAAGTAATAAAAAATTCTATAAGAATTTTGCAAAAAGAATTATTATTAATATTGTATAAAATCATGTGGATCTGCTTTGGCGAGTTTTAAATGATTTTACAGAGAGAGTTAATACTGAAACTGATTTTTTGATTGATAACGATAGCAATGATGCAACTACTTTGCATAAGCCTTTAGAAATTGCAAACAAATTTAATAATTATTGTGTTAATATAGGTAAAAATATATCTAATGATGTAAAGAATGCTTCACATAATAATGTAAACTTTTTTGGAACACTTAATGACGATTATTATAATTTCGATTTCCATCAGAGTAACGTTTCTGAAGTACTTGATATTATAAAGTATCTTAATAACAAAAAATCTGTTGGTTAGGTTAATATTTCTACCCTATAGTAATAAAAATTCAGCTGTGACTTTCTCATCTATTTTATCAACCCTGTATAACAAAATTATAACTTCTTGTATATATTCTGATGCACTAAAAATTCAACCTATATTTAAGTAGTACCTATATTTAAAAGTGGTAACAAATTATATGCTGGCAATTATTGATCAATATTAGTACCGCCGGTGTTCGCTAAAATTATTGATAATATCGTTTATAAAAATTTAAAACGTCATTTAATTAATAACAATTTTTTGTATTCCTATGGGTTTAGGAAAGGAGTGGGTACCCATAACGCCTTAATAGACGTTGTTGATATGTTATGTGATAAACTATCCCATTTTAATATGATTGCAGGTGTATTTATTGATCTAAGGAAAGCATTCGATACTATTAATCATGCTCTTCTTATAATGAAATGAAAATATTTTGGGTGTTCTACTAAATCAGTTGCCTTAATGAATAGTTACTTAAAAAATCGCAAACAATTCGTAACTTTTAAGAAAACAGCAAGTTCGATCGAAAATATTGATATTGGTATACCTCAGGGATCTATTTTAGCACCCCTCTCTTATTTTTAATATTTATTAACGATATTCATAAGTTACCTCTAATTGGTAAATTATTTTTGTTTGCTGATGATTGCAGTTTACCATTTTCTGGAAATGATCTCAAATGTGTCGATTCAGAAATTCAACATGACTTATTTCTTTTATCAGAATACTTTAAAATAAATAATATAGTAATGAATACTTTAAAAACTAAAATCATCAATTTTAGAAATCGTCAAAGAAACATGTGTAATATTCGTATTAGTATTGAGAATAACGTGTTAGAAGAAGTAGATGAGGTAAAATTTCTTGGTATAATTTTTGATAAAAATGTAAACTGGTTTTCACATATAGAAAGAATTAATAGTAAATTAAGTGTTTTTAATGGAATTATGTACAAGTACAAAAACAAAATACCTGAATGTATCAAAATTAAAATGTGCTACGCCTTAATTCATTCAACTTTATCTATGGAACTGTTATCAGGGGAACTGGAGGGACCCGAAAATTGCAAGTATATCACAGAATAATATTTAAAAAAATATTCTCAACGTACCTCTGCTATATAACACATAATTTGTATTCGCTGAACAACATTTTACCTATAAATGGTATACATCAATTCCAACAAATGGTTAGCATACATATATAAAATCTTAAATAATACAAGCCATACTAATATTAGTATCGAAAGATTTAATCATGAATTTAATACTAGGTTTAGAAGTAACCTACGTATTGGAATGAGTCGAAGTTTATTATTTTCTCAGAGAATCTCTGTTAAAGGATCGAGACTATACAACCAGTTACCACAAAATATAAAAAATACACCTAACTTAGATAGTTTAAAAAACGAAGTTAAGGAATTTTTACTTTCACCATATTATTTGAACCAAATTATTTAAACTAATTTAAATCTAAATTAAAAAAGACATTTTTGCATGCATGTTTCATTGAGTAATAAGAATTTAAGGTTATTAAAGTACATATTAAAGTTTTATAGTTAATTGTTATATAATTATGCATAGTGTTAATTTAATTTTAAGGATTGCCAAATTTGTTAAGTTCCTATAATGCCCAGTCGGCGCAGGAACAAATTTTGTTGAATTTATAAAATAAAATAAAAAAAAAAAAAAATCGGTTGCGCTAGAGCAAACTTTATAGAAGTTACTCGGATAAAACTTGACAATTTTAGATGTCTAGCGCTATTAAGTTCCAAGATATCAGGATGTAAATTATGCTTATATAAAAAAAGAAGCTATACTTAGAAGCTATATAGCATATACTTCTATATCTGAATCTGTTGCACTAGCCCAACCAAATTTTACAAAAGTTGTTGGAATGAAATTTTACTTTTTTTTTTACAAAATTCCGGAAACGTAGCTTTAATAGACACTTAGTTATTTCCATAAAAAGAAAGAAGTCGTAAGACAGCTACACGAACGCGCCGATCAAAACTACTGGATTTCAAGAACGAAACTAACAATTTTATATGATAATAAAAATTCATTAAATTGTAAAAATTTCAAAATCCTAGCTCCTTTTTTTCTTAACTATCGTGCGTAGAGATTAATAGACTTAGTTTAGAATTTAGAATTTATCCTGAGCAAGAAAGTATATTCTATGCCATATTTTGCTCGTTTCCTTTAAGGTATTACAAACGTAATAGTAATTTTATTACACACAGAACACACAGAATGGCCATAATAAATTTGTGCTTTTCTTAAATTCAGAAAAAAAAAGTTATTTTTAAAGTTTATGAAAGGGTTAGTTTTTTTTTATTTCTAGTATTATAACAAAAAATTTAACAATGAGTGTCAAATAATTTATAAATTTTAAAATTTTTTTAAAATTTACAACATATACAAAAATTTCAATATTTAATTTGTTAATATTAAATTTTAAATAAAATATTCCCGTTATTCAACACTAACTTTTAAAAAGTTTTAAATTTCTTTAAAAAAGAAATTGCTATTCCTCCAAAAAAGAATAAAATTGAAAAGTTATACAACAAAATGTTAAAATTTCAATTTTAAACTTTAAACTATTAAATATTTTTTTTTTATTATAAAAATAAAAATCCAAAACTTTTGTTTTCTATTTAAATTCATTTTTAATTATTTTGTAAAGTTTTTGTGGAAAAAATATGGAAAATTATTTTATTTATTTTTTGTTTTAAATAAAAACTTTTGTTTCATAAAGTGCAAATTTTATTTTCGAGGTTAAAAACTTTTAAGCATTAATGACAAGTTAAACTCAAAATTAAAAAAAAGAAGCTATATCCACCCCAGTACCGATCGCTATTACACGAAAAACATAATGCGAAATTTCATAGATTTTTTACATAGATAATAATTTATCTCAAAGTAAAATAACTTCTCATAATTTAATAACATTTATGTACATTCATACATACATCACTACATACCTATGTCCATGATTGTTTTTAGCACATTTCCAAAAAAATTTTGAAAAAATGTGCTTATTAGTTTCACTCTGTCCGTCCGTCCGTCCGTCCGTCTGTTTACAAAACTTCTACACCGTTAAAGATAGAGAAAAAAAATTTTAACCATAGGTAGGTCTCATAAAAAAAATAATTTTGTGGAACAACTTTTTCATGTAGCCCCCCCCATTACGGAGCTACAGCCCCTCAAACTTTGAAAAAGCCCTATTTTTAAATGCATATATCTTATGTTCTGCTTAAGATTTTTTCAATCTGAAAACGTCACTCGACAGGTATTTTTTTTATCTTTATAAATTAATATCAAAATTATACAATTTTTTTAAATTTAGTATTTAAATTAACCGTTATGTGAAAACCAAATTTTGCATGATTTTTCTACTTTCATAACTCCGGCACGCTTTTAGATAGAAGCTTGAAATTTTGAGGCAAGAAAGAACTTTTAGAATTAGTATAAGTTTGCTCAGAAAATTTTTTCGGACCACCCCCTGTTTATGAGCTATTAGGGCTTAAAAATTGAAAATTTGCTATTTTTAAACACCTGTAACTTAGGAACCTGTACACATTTTACTTCGTCAAGATATAAAAATTAAAGCTACAATAATATATTTTTACGTGTGTTAAAGGTTTATTTTAATTGTAAAGGGTTCCAAAGTTGCAGCTCTTCAAAATTGCGAAAAAGCCCCATTTTCATATGTATATATCTCGGGCTCTGCGAAATAATTTTACAATCTAAAACCGCCAGAAGATCGAAAATTTTATTATCTATATAAAACAATATCAAAATTATGTAATATTTTGTAATTTACTATTTAAATTTACCGTTATGTGAAAACCACATTTTGCATGAAATTTCTTTTTTCATAACTCCGGCACCCCTTTAGATAGGAACCTGAAATTTTGAGACAAGAAAGAACTTTTAGAATTAGTATAAGTTTTCTCAGAAAATTTTTTTATAACACCCCCTCTTTAAGAGTTATTACGCCTCAAAAATTTAAAATTGGCTATTTTTAGACACCTGTAACTTAGGCACCTGTACAAATTTTGCTTCGGCAAGACATGAAAATTAAAGGTTCAATAATATACTTTTATGTGTGTTAACGGCTTTTCTTAATTGTAAAAGATTGCGGACTTACGACCCCTCAAAATTTCAAAAATGTCCTATTTTCACATTTTTTCTTATTACATGAAATTTTCAAATTTTTGTGTAAGTCACACTTCTAAATAGTTTGTATTGAGTTTTGGAAATGTGCGCCTTTAAAAACCGTTGGTTTACATTCTACCTTGTTTATTTAAAAATATTAGAAGTAAAAAATAATAAAAACTGTAAACAAATTATATATAAAACAAACAAAAACTATTAATATTGAATATGTTAACAACAATTTTACAGTTTGAGTTTTACGTCATCAAAAGGAGAATCCATGCATTGATTTATAAAGTTTTAGAGACATAAAAAAGATAAAAACAAGTAAATGTAACAGTAAGTCGATGCAACCGACTTATTAATACCCTACAGTTGAAAAATTTTATTTAAATTAAAAATCCATAAGTTATTTTAATTAGGTATTTAATATAGGCTAAAGCCATAAACGCTTTTACAACCCTTGTACAAAATTTTAAGATTTTATCTTTATTAAACTTGAAGATGTACTTGTCGTGTATGGTGTATCAGCTATCTGAAAAGCCACTTCAATTCATCTCAAATTTCAAGGTCATAGAGAAAACATTACACAGGTCACAGAGAAAACATTACATTACAGGTCATAGAGAAAACATTAAAGAACACTCTTGTATCAATTTTAAAGATTCTATCTTAATTGGTTTTGGAGCTATATGCTCGTTTGCTCTTTGGCTAGTTCGAAAGCTTCCAAAATCTGAACCCTTGGCCCAAATCATCTCAAATATCAGTTTTCAATTTTAAAGGAAAGAAAACATGACAAAGCACATTTGTACCAAGTCTAAAGGTTCTTTCTTTATTGGTTTGGGATATATACTCGTTTCCTCTGGAGGATATATGGGATATATGGGGTATATGGGATATATGGGATATTTGGGATAAATGCTCGTTTCCTCTTTCCTTCCTTATGTCCCTGAAATATGAGAGGATTTTAACTCATGGTCATGACAGAACACCCTTGCATAAAATTCAAAGATTCTATCTTTATTGCTTTTGGAGATATGCTCGTTTGCTCTTGGGCTCGTCCGGAAGTTTCCAAAATATGTTATTTAATTCATTAAAACTTAAAGTTAGACAGATCAAAAAATATTGTATGGCAATGTTGCTGCTTTTTCTTAATCATTTTTTTCATAATATTTTTCTGTTATGAAATATTCGTAAAAAACTTAAAATTTACACTAGGAAACTATCACTTGCGGTTGTCCGATTTGTTCCAAAAGCTTATCAATAACAGATATTTACGTCAAAACCTAAAATATAAAGTTTCAAAAATTCCGCTTGGTCGTTTAGTCTGTACACGTGATCGCTGATGTACCCACACACAAACACACACACAAACATTACGAAAATTACAAAAAAATTACAAAACTCTCCGGGAACAAAATTTTGGTGTGAAAACAATACTTACCTTATACATTGCATACGGTCGGTAAAAAAAAGAAAAATCACTCAGTTTTAAACTTTATGAAAAGTAGTGACAATTAGTTTATATAATCATTGTAATTATTTTATGATTTAAACTCGTTTGATTTCTCTCATATAATACTATAATAACTAATAAGTTTTAATTAAAGTGGACTATTAGATTTCGTTATATAACTGCTAAATTTTTACACATTTTTGGTCATTTTTAGCAAAAAGACTTCTAAGTTATTATTTATTAGATCAATTTAACAATAGATTTTTATATTTTTTTTTTAAGTTGATATCTGATTTTTTTCTTCGAAAATTTTTTTAAATATTCTGTTGTTTTTTTTAAAATATGGTTTGAATTCATTATCTAACATATAACGCAGAAAATTTATTTGTTAAAAATTCACGTGAAATCAACATGTCCAAATACAATTAAATTTTATCGGACAATCTTGTGAGTTTGGTAGGAGTTAAATGCTATGAAGTCGCGTTTCGCTATCCTATCCATTTCCTATCCGAGATTCCATTGAAGATCTTTTGTTTTTTTTGTTTATCTATCTAAAAGGTTTGACCGAATACGTTCAAGATTTATACAAGTTTTGCCATTTGCCAGAAGAGTTCACTGAATCAATTTAGTTCCGATATACTAATGGGAATATTTATTTGCAGTTTGTGTTTAATTTTGCAGGGTGTATTTATGGCCTTAAAGAAAGTTAATGACAAATTTTTATTGGTTGGGTTAATTTATCTCAAAATGAGGATCTAACATTTGTATCTTTTGTTTTTATAATGCCCTTTTTTAAAAGTTGCTTAATCAGTTAACAACTCAAACAGATTTTGTAACACCTCAAAATAAGCAAGATAGATATATGTGCCTTCAAAGGTATGGATCGATCAGGATCAAATTCCGAGTCGATTAAGCTTTGTCCATCCGTCCGTTCCTCCGTCATCATGCTAACTCATAAATTAAAAAAGCTAGAGTCTTGCAATTAACACAAAGTATTCTGAGATCAATTTATAGATTCCCTATTTTTTTTGGTTGAGATCCGACCAAATCGGGTAGCTCTCGAACAACTAACTTTTTGATCTCCAAATTTTTCCATATAAATTTTTCAAAAGTTTCACATTGTTTGAAGTAGAGCCATACAATTTTAAATGCGAGTAGATATCCTAAATAAATTAATTTTATGGAACAACTTTTTTCTGTAGTCCCACCCGTTACGGAGCTACGGCCCTTCAAACTTCGAAAAAGCTCTATATTTAAATTTTTATAACACAAGCTCTATAAGGTATATCTTCAATTTGAAAATGCCATATACGATAGCTACTTTTATGAGCTTTACAAATATATATATAATAAATATATAATTGTGCCCTACGATGTCTTAATTTACCGTTATACGAAACTGAATTATTGCGAAATCCTTTAACACTTCTATCTTCTAAATAGTTTAAGTTAGAAACTTGAAGTTAATAGAAACAACAGAGGAGTTATATCTTTGAAAATAAGTATGAGTCACTTCAGAAAATATTTTAGTATCGCCACCCGTTTGGGGCTAAAACTGAAAATTCCTTAAATTAAATTTTTAAACACCTGTAACTTGAACACCTATTCAAATTTTTTTGAAATAATACATACAAATTAAAGTTGCAACATTACAATTCTATTTCCGTTCTGCAACTTTTCTTAATAACATAGCGTTACCTTCAAAATTGAAGAAAGTGTGACTTGATATTTTTCAAATTTTCTAACAAATTTCTTTAATGATTTTTTTGAATTTTTTTTTTCTCGATAATTTCAAATTGTTGAAGATGATGCGTAGTACAAAAAAATGTAAATAAATAAACAACATAACGGTTGCTTGAAGAATTTTTATTTATATGATATTGATATACATACATACTTATATAATATCATGTTTATTTACATATCGTATATGTATTGCACTGATGAATTAATGGTGTAATAATAAGAGTACATATAGATATACTCGTGTATACATGTGTATATGTATGTATATAGCGGCGTATTTATACGTGTTTTATTGTAGTTATAAGAAATTATTGTATGAATGAAATATTTTTAAGGAAATATTGCAATGTATGGCGATATATAAAAATATAGTATATATATATATGAATGAATGCATTTACATATTAATATTATGTATGCATATTTGGTATTTTGTAGTAAGTTTAGTATAAATTAATATATATATGTACATTTGCCGCTTGGTAACAAATGGTAATAGCATATTTGGAAAAGTTTTGAATTGATAGTTGTTAGATGGAAGGTTAGAATCTGCTTTTGAAGAATGTTTAAACATATAGTTTCAGTCCTGTTAATTAATTAAATAAAAAATTCAAATTTTTTTTTTTTTTAATAAAATAAACCGGTTTACCCTTTTAAGCATTAAATTTGCAAATCAACAAAAAAAAAAGTGATAATAAAAATAATTTGTTCATAATTTCTAATATAGTTCTTAATCTTGTTTAAAAAAAAAAAATAAAATAAAATAAAAAATAATAAATAAAACAAAAAAAAAAATCAACAACAATCTAAATATAAACAAATAGAAAATGGATGTAAAAGTGAAGCCACCTGATTTAATTTTTAAAATTGATAAAAATATAAAAATTACAAATACGAGCCCTGGACCGAAATTTCTCGTAATGGAAAGAAAATATGAGAGTTCTACTATAACTAATGTTTCTGCATTTCTAATTAAAAAGATACTAACAGCCGTTGCTGGTGACATTAAATCAGCAAAAAAACTTAGAAATGGCACTATTTTAATAGAAACAAAAAGTGTACTTCAAGTATCTAAAATTATACAAATTACTCATTTTCATAATATTGAAGTAAAAGTATCGGAACATCGTTCCTTAAATAATTCTAGAGGGGTTGCATATTGCCCAGAATTTAATTACATTAGCGAAGAAGAACTACTAAATGAATTAAAAGATCAAAATGTTATTAGAGTGAGACCTATTAAAAAAAAAATTGATAACCAATTTATAAACACCGGTTTATATATAATAAATTTTTCAATGGGTTCTTTACCAACTCATATAAATGCTGGATATGAATCTTATCCACTTAGAGAATGTATACCTATGCCTTTATACGATGTTTACAATGCTTCCGCTTTGGACATTTCGCAAACTCTTGCAGTCATGAAAAAAAATGCTCTAATTGTGGAAATAATAAACATATTGAAGAAGGAAAGGAATGTGAAGACCAAAAAAAATGTGTTAATTGCTCTGATAAACACAATGCTTTTTTTAAAGAGTGCCCTGAATTTATAAAAGAAAAATCAATACAAAAAATAAAAACTTTAGAAAAGGTTAGCATACAAGATGCTTCTTGGTACAAAACGAAGGTACAAAGAAAGGACTCGTACATTTACAACATCTTTTGCTCAAATAACAAGTAATGTAAATAATGGGCCAAAATTCTTTAATACCATAAATAATACAGTAAAATTAAATACAATAAACACTGCACTAACAAAAACTTCAACAACTAATAACCCATTTACACTAAGTGCATATTCAGGTTTAGCTACAACATCATCTGATAACGGTAATTGTGATACAGCCAAAACTAATTTTCAAAATTTGAAAGTATCAGCTTCTGAAGAAAACAAAAATGAAAAATCAATAAATAAGAATAAAACCCGAATACTGCCAAAAAAAATGTCGAACAGGGAGAAAGCTTTCTTTAAAAGGGAAGCCAAATTAAGTACAAAAACAGAAACTAAGAACACCAAAGTGTCGACTTTTGACGACATGGAAATAATGGAGTAAGATTTCTTTCTCTTTATTTTTTGATTCACCTTTTCCTCTTTTCTTATTATTAATGCGAAATTTATTAAATATTATACAGTGGAACTGTGGTGGTTTTTTAAGTCATTTTGACGATTTGAAGCTTCTAGCTAACAAATATGAAAATCATGTCTTTTGTATCCAGGAAACAAAATTTAAACCTGATTTTGTTCCAAATTTTAAGAACTTTAGAATTTTTGAGAAAAATTTCCTAACTGATAGCATTGCACATGGTGGAGTTGCAATATTAACCAATAGTAGCTTTAGTTGTGAAGAATACGATATAAATTCGAGCTTGCAAGTAGTTGCAATCAAAATTTTTGTTCCAATAATTTTTGTTATAGTTAATATTTATTTACCAAGAAATTAACCTTTTATGTCAAATGATTTAGAAAATGTTATAAACTAGATAAATTTTCCTTTTATTATTTTAGGAGATTTGAATGCACATAACATCTTATGGGGCTCAAATAAAACAGATAATCGAGGAAAAATTGTAGAAAAATTTATGATAGAAAATGCCTTATGTATACTTAACAAAAATGAACCAACTTTTCTCAGTTTCTCTTACAAGACATTTAGTTCTATTGATTTATCAATTTCTTCACCTACATTATTAAATTATTTTGATTGGACAATAGAATCAGATTTATATGGCAGTGATCACTATCCCATAGTTTTAAAATCTCTTTTTAATTATAATCAAAATAGCCTTCGTCAGAAATTTAATTTACAAAAGGCCGACTGGGATAAAGTTAGATCGACCATTAAGTTAGACAAAGACATTCAACATTTTACCACGATTGACCATCTACAACTCAAAATATTATAAGCGCGTCAATAAATTCTATTCCTTTCTCATGTTCAACTCGCCCAAAAAAATGTGTGGCCTGGTGGAATAAGGATATAGAAACCCTCATTCACAATAAGAAAATACTTATACGAAAATTCAAAAGAACGCTAAGGCATGATGATTTTATAGAATTTATGAAAGCAAAAAGAACGGTGAGAAGTAGTATTAAATATTACAAAAAAAAATGTTGGTCTGAATATGTTCAATCCATATCTAGCCGTACTTCTCAAAAAATAGTTTTCCAAAAATTAAGAGCTTTAAGAGGAAAATATTCTTCCAATAATATACCATTTATTGTTAAAAATAACACAATTCTAACTGAAACCAAAGACATTAACCTACTAGGAAAACATTTTAGTGATATCGCACGAGGTAATAATAAAACAACTGCTAGTACTAATAGAAAACCACTCAAATTACCAGATACTCACATTTCAATCGGGTAAAATGAAAGTTTTAATAAATCCTTTACTATAGAAGAGCTCCGCAGCGTCTTACAAAATGGTAAAGGCTCCTCACCAGGACCTGATTTAATAACTTATGAAATTATTAATAATCTAAGTAATTTGGATAAGAGTTATTTATTAAAAGTATATAATTTTATTTGGATAAGAGGAGTGTTTCCTGAAAATTGGAGAATGACCTTATTAATGCCAATACTAAAAAAAGAAAAAGATAATAGGTTTCCATCAAGTTTTAGACCTATTTCACTAACTAACTGTCTTTGTAAAGTATTTGAAAGAATGGCAAATAAAAGGTTACAATGGTTTTTAGAACGTTATAATAAAATTCATTGTTGTCAATTTGGTTTTAGGAAAAATAAAAGCACAACTGATGCTTTAGCTACATTTGAGACACATATTCTTCAGGCTTTTTCTAAAAACGAACATATACTTTCCATATTTTTAGATATGGAAAAGGCATGTGACTATATAAAAAGATCAAATGTAATTGAAAGTTTATATAGGAAGGGCATTAAAGGAAGGATGCTCATTTTTATAAAAAAACTTTCTCACGGATAGAGTTTTCGGCGTTATAATAGGAAATACTACGTCGGATATATACAAAATGCAGAATAGCATTCCACAAGGTTCGGTACTTAGCGTTACTTTATTTCTAATTGCAGTGAATAGCATTTTTAAAGTAATTGAAAATCCAGTAAAACAGATTATTTTTGCCGATGACTTGGTAATTTATGTTAATTTTAAAAACTATAATGGTATTCAACCCAAAATTCAAAACGTATTAAATAAATTAAATACCTGGTCTGAAAAAAATGGAGTGATCTTTTCTACTGAAAAGACAGTGGCAATGCTACTTACACGGAAGAGAAAAAATTTACAATATCCTGTAATTACAATGAGAAATAATAATATCAAATATGTTGATTATCATAAATTTCCTAGGTTTGGTTTTTGATCAAACGTTAAATTGGAAATCACACATTCTTACGATAAAATCAAGGGCAAATAAAAGTTTAAATCTGCTTAAAGTTCTTTCCCATTCTACTTACGGTTCTGATCGTCAGATGCTTCTTAGAATTTATAGGATGGTTTTGCTCCCAATCATAGAATATGGTTGTGAGATCTATAGTTGCGCCAACAGACAATTATTAGAAAAGCTGCAAACTATTAACAACGCGGCTTTACGTCTATCTATAGGTATTTATCGTACAAGTCCTGTCCAAAGTATCCTAACCGAGTCTGAACATCTGCCACTAGCTTTAAGAAGAGATAAACGATTAATGGAACTTGCAAATAGAATACAATCTTATAAAGACCATCCATTGCTTTGTCGAAACTGCTGAAAAAGACAGCGAAATACCAGCCCTGCATTATAAGATCAATTGATGTTCTTAGAAAATACGGCATATTAAACAGGGAAAAATACAACACCCTAAAGTTCGGTAAACAGCCTCCATGGCTGGGATTCAAAAAAATTAATGTCGACTTGCTCTTAACTTTGAATAATAAAAAGAATACGCCAATAGAAATCTATCAAAAAATGTTCCAAGAATTAACCAGAAATAAATATTCCTCCCATAAACAGATTTTTACATACTGTTCTATTATAAATTTAGAAACTGGCTGTGCGTTCACTTCTGGGACAGTAGAAAAAGTATACCAACTAACCAAAGGTACATCTATTTTTACTGCTGAACTGTTTGCTATCAAACAATCTATTAAATTTGTATAATAATATAATTAAAAACACAAATAAGGTTTTCGTGCTTCTCTCCTATTGTAAAATTTCTGGAAATGAGGTTGCCGATAAACTTGCCAAAGAAGCTACTAAAAAAGAGTACAGGTCACCCTCGTATAACGCGGTAGTTAGGTTCCACAGGATTGTCGCGTTATGCGAGACTGAGGGCACATATAAAAATTTGGGTTACGTTCCAAAATCATTTATTTTAATTATACATAAATAAAAATGACAAAAATATACTATATATGCATTTATTTAATTCAGGTAGTTCAGGTATCTTAACTAAACATATATGTACATATATGTAATTACAACAAATAGAAATAAAAAACTTCAAATTATACATTAACTTCATTTTTTGTATTGCAATATAGATCAAAATGTATACATATTTTAATCACTATCACTCTCGTCAGAAATAATCTCTTGGACATCATTTGTATCATTTTCATTTCCAATTGCAACTGGTGAAACTATTAAGAAGTCGGTAATAAGACCTTGCTTACCACTATGTTGCAATTTTTTATTGAGTTCATAATATGGAGTTAAACAATTATCAAATTGTCTTGAGAAATTTCCTGAGCGCACCATTGATGGATCATTATCGGTAAAATAATTTCTTAATTTTCTTGCCAATTCCAAACCTTCTGTTAATTTCTTTAAACCGAAATCTTTTACGGATTCAATACAATCAGAATCTTCTACAGAACTATCCTCGATATTTGTGTTTTCGTCGTCTATTAATTGTGCCAATTCCTGCTCATTTAAATCTGGTTCAAAATCAATTAATTCACGAATTTCATTTTCACCCATATCACTTAAACCTTCTCCACCAAGTGTGTGGGCGACGTTTATTATACTGGTAATCTCATCATCAATGGAAGGAACGGAATTTTGTTGAACAATGACTTCCGGCCATATTTTTTTCCAGGACCCATTCAGTGTAGAAGATTTTAACTCTGTAACGGACAAAGCAATAATTTGCACACAATTCAATATTGAAAATTCCTTCCACGCTTGAGTCAGTGTCATGTTGGGGTTAGATTCTACTTTTTCCAAAACTAATTGGAATGTTCGTCGAATATAATATGCCTTAAAAGTTGAGATGATTCCTTGATCTAATGGCTGCATTAGTGAGGTGGTATTCGGAGGTAAAAAAATTATTTTAATATTAGGATGGCTTAAATTTTTTTGGTGACCTGGTGCGTTATCTAAAATTAGTAGAATTTTGAAGGCGATATTCTTTTTTTTTGCATAACTTTCCACATCGGGTACAAAACAGGTGTTAAACCAATTATCAAACATGCTGCCTGTCATCCATGCCTTTTTGTTGGCCCGCCAATAAACTGGTAAAGTGCACTTGTCGAGTCCTTTCATAGCACGCGGATTTAAGGATCGGTTTATGAACATTGGTTTTGTCATAAAATCACCGGATGCATTACTACAAAACATCAGAGTAATTCTCTCTTTTGAGACTTTAAACCCGGGAGCTGATTTTTCATTTGTTGAAATGTAGGTGCGTTTTGGCATTTTTTTCCAATTCAACCCGGTTTCATCCGCATTGAACACCTGGTCTGCACTATAACCACCTTCGTCAATAATTTTTAAAAGTTCTGCTGGATATTTCGAGGCAGCTTCTACGTCTGCTGCTGCCGACTCTCCTTGGATTTTTAGGTTATGCAAAGAAAAACGTCTTTTAAAGTTTTCGAACCAACCCTTACTGGCACAAAATTCATGATGAGAACACTCTGCTAAAGAATCGGTATCAATTTTTTTTAAATGTGTATGTACTCTAAGAGCTTTTTGTTTAATAGCATTTGTATCCAAGGGAATCCTTTTTTGTGTACAATCTTCTATCCAGATCATTACAGATTTCTCCATTTTTTCCATTAGAATATTGCGTACACGAGCAACGCGCTTTGAACTTACTGCAGATCCAGAAATAACACTTTTACGGATTTTTTTTTCATTTTGTTTTATTGTTCGAATTGTTGATTCATTTAAATTTAAAGTCTTTGCAATAACTCCTGGTTTTTCTCCAATTTCCAACCGATCCAAAATTTTAATTTTATCTTCTAGTGAAATAAATTTCCTTTTCAAACTTAGTTTCGTACTTTTCTTCGCAATTTGGGTAGCCATCACTATAAAAATATTTTTTTTTTCATAAAACAGCTTTTATTTATTGTATGCATGTAACTTACCAGAAAATGCAGAGCTCAGCTTTGAGTTAACGCAATTATGAAGTTCAATTCACTTTCTAAACAGTAACAGGCACAAATTTTAAGTAGTAAAAACTTTATGTAGGTACGTTATAAATATTATTATATTAATATAAATTTTTATTATTCTTATAAGATATGAATTATATAAACAACACTATCACTATACACTTATTAGACTACTAAAATTAAATTTGTTTAATATGTAATGTATGTACATATATTGCATAGAAAATTTTTTGAGGTTTCTATAGTGACGAGACGAGGCTCCTAAGATTAAATTTTTTAATATTTGAAATTATGTACGTATTGTGAAATTCTATTGGTTACAAATTTTAGTGCATTACATATAATTTTTTTTTTTTATATAACATAAAAAAAAAAAATATAAATCGCGTTATATCAAAACCGGCACCGCGTTGTATAAGTTTTGCTACAATTTATAAATCGCGTTATATTGAAATCGCGTTGTACAACTACCGCGTTATACGAGGGTTACCTGTATTTTAAAAATTTTAAATTATATTTGAAAGATTTTAAAACACTAAGGAATAATATACTCATAAAAAGGAACCAGGAATGGGCATCTCAAACCAGTAATAAGCTACGCGAAATAAGACCTCAGACACAACCGTGGATTTCAATAAGCCAATTTTCTAGAAAAGATTCCATCATCCTAACTCGATTACGAATAGGACACACTAAATTAACCCACGAATATTTAATTAGCCAATGTGACCCACCTATCTGTGCTTGCAATACAGCAATACTATCTACAAAACATATTTTTGAAAACTGTACTCTGTATACATGTGAAAGAAACAGATACAGCATAACTGGCCTGGATATTCTCAGTAGTGAGAATTGCCCTATCCTAGAAAATACTCTAAGGTTCCTAAAATCAATAAATATATTCCACAAAATATAGACACATAATTTATTTAAAAAATATTAATGGGGATAAGGTGAGAAAAGGTGAAGAAGGGAGAAACCCATATTTATTTAATTAATAATTATTAAATTGGGAAGAACCTTAATATAAAAAATAAAAAAAAAAAAAAATTACATACATATTATGTAATTTAGTATTTGAAAATATTCCTAAAATTTTTATGTTACGTAAGCTTACTTTGATTTTAAATATTATTTTGTAATAAGAATAGTTTATTTTGTTTTGTTATATAATTACTATAAAAGAAAACTGTTAATTTATATTATATGTTATTGTTTAGAAAATATTGAAATGGACTTTAAAAGATACCTTGAGTATTAATAAGTCCCTAAATCACTAAAAAAAAAAAAAAAAAAAACATATAGTTTGCATATGTACATACATAGTTCCAGAAATTATAAACTTCATCCAAATTATTTTAAAATACCGAAAAATTAAAAATATAATATTATAAGCTGAGTGAAGATTAAGAACATCGTACGGCTATCTGAGAGTTGACAAAGGCAACTCTATTCTTCCTCGCTTTTGTTAATTTTTCTAACAAATTTTATTTACGATTTTTTATACCCGTACGTAAGGATCGGGTACATTAAAGTTGCTCCTCCGTTTATAACACCTCGAAATAAACTAGCTGGACATACCTTCAAACGTATGGTTCGTATCAGAATTAAATTCTAAGTCGATTAAGCTTTGTCCGTAAGATAACTCGAAAACTAAGAAAGCTTAAAATTAACACAAAATATTCTTAAAACAATTTGTAGGTTCCCTATTTTTTTGGTTGAGATCCGTTCAAAACTTCGGGTAGCTCTCGAACACCTAACTTTTAAATCACCACATTTTTTTTTAAAATAGAGCCATGAAATTTGAACTGCTGATAGATATTATAAAAATATTCATTTTATTATTAACAACTTTTTTCTGTAGCCCAATCCGTTACGGAGCTACAGCTTTTTAAAGTTCGAAAAAGATCTATATTTAAATTGTTATAACACAAGTTGTATATGGTATATCTCGAATTTGAAAACGCCAAACGATTACTGCTTTTATTAGCTTTAAAATATATATACAATAGATATATACTTGTGCTATACGGTGTCTTAATTTACCGTTATGCGAAACTCAAATTTTGCAAAATTCTTGACTCCTTCTATCTTCTAAAAGGTTTAAGTTAGAAACTTGCAATTTTGACAGAAGTTTGGTCTTTGAAAATAAGTATGAGTCATTTCAGAAAATATTTTTGTATCACCTCCCGTTTCGAGCTGTATGGGGTCAAAAACTAAAAAATTCCTTATATTTAAACACCTGTACCCTGAACACCTGTCCAAATTTTTTTGAAGTAATATACAAAAATTAAAGCTCCCGCATTATATTTTTATTTCTATCAACAACCTTTCTTAATAATATAGGGTTACCTTAAAATTGACGAAAGTGTGACTTCATTTTTCTAACAAATGTTTTTTAACGATTGTTTTGCACTTTTTTTTGCTCGATAATTTGAAATTATTGAGGATAATGCGTAGTACAAAAAAAATTAAATAAATAACAAATACGAGGAAGAGTGCAGTAGAGTAGACTATATCAACTCTGGAATACCCGTATGAACGTAATATATTCTGTTTCTATATAACTTTATCATATTTTAAACAATTTCAGATGTTCTAGTACCAACGTTATAACTACCGAGATATATTTATGTAAATTGTGGAGTTGTATGACAGCTACCAAAATCTACTGCACCAGCACAACCAAATTTTACAGAAGTAGTTGCCATAAAACTTGATCATCATTTGTAAGATTTCAGACGCCTAGCTTCATTAAGTTCCAAAAGGTGCAAGAAGCCTGAACCGGCTGCTCTAGACCAACCAAAATTTACAAAAGTTTTTGGCATGTAACTCGACACCTCTTCACAAAATTTCAGATACCTAGCTTTAATAGACAGGCTAAACTAACGGTTCGTACGAATATCTAAGAGTTGACAAAGGCAACTGTATTCTTCCTCGTTTTTATTTTTATTAATATGTATACAGTCACACATATAAAATATTAAGGCAGGGTTTTGTGTTTCAGATCAGATTAAAAAAGATTTTAGGAGAAGCCAAAATAAGCAATGCAATTTTTGACCTAAATCAAGGTAGGATCTCCCTTTAAATTTAAATACTGAAACCTATAATGTTGAAAAATTCGAAAAGGTTTTTTTTTTAATATCAAATAATTCATAAAATTGTTCTTAATTTGTTGGGTAATGAAAATTAGTAAACTTATGGTTGGTTTATAAAGTTATTTTATTTGTGTTTCCTAAAAAAATATATATGTATGCTTATTTTAAAATTTAATTTTTTTTCAAAAGAAGCTATCTGAAGTTAAGTTTGAATTAACTATAGAGATTTTGTCGAATACCCTTACGTAGATGTTTTTTTCCTGATCTATCTTTACATTTCTTTGTATATGTGTATAGATTAAAAGAGTATTTATTACTGGTTTTGTTTTTAATCGTAACACTTGCCGTAAGATGTGGAACAATTAAATGCTTTTTTTCCCCCTTATCCCCTTAGGGAACATAGGGCTTCCTCATAGCTTCTCCAATTATCTCTGTTTTGCGCTAATCTTTTCATTTCCTACCATATTTTTTCAGATAGGTAAATATCTTTTTACACAGTTCTTCTCCAGGTTACTTTCCCACATTTCTTCTACCTTGGGGGTTCCATTCTACATTATGTATTGTGTATAAGTATTGGTACTTGGCTTGTGTTGTTGATTCTCATGCACTTGGTCTTATTTATGTTTATTCGAAGGTCTATTCTTTCAGCTTTTTCTATCAATTTATTGATGGTGGTCTGCATTTCTTTCACTGAGTGGCTTAGTAGAACAGTGTCATCAACATATTGCAGGCTTTGCAGTTTCTGTGTTTTGCCCTAAAATATACCTAGTATGTATGATTTTTAGTTTTATCTTGTAAGTTCTTATAATAATTAATCTATTTTTCCAAAAAAAGCATAAAAAGTCTAATTCCTAAATTTTTTATTACTTTTTGCTTTTTATTAGGAAAGCCATAATATGGTGTTATTTGCAGTTTTTATTTTATACAACACATAACTGTGTATATGAATATAATACATATGCATGTTTTTGTGTGTAATTCAAATAAGATATTTATAATATTTGATATAGGTGATTGTATAATTTGGTACAGATGTTTTCTATTTAGTAACAAAGGAATCAAAATATATTATATACATATGTATATATATTGTTATTATATACATGCACATATACATTTACTTACTTTTATTTTAATTTTTTGGTAAATTTTACAGATTTAATAATAAGAACATTATACATGTAAATATTTACAAAAGAGGATAAACGATTTTCAAATATTACACATAATATGAATGTGTATAAATGTTATCCTGGTTATAGGTACGTAAGTTATAAGTAAATAATTTTGGGTAAATTTTACTTCATTGAATATTAAGATAAATTAAAAAAAAAAAAATCAAAATCAAAATCAAAATGAAGAATTAAAATGTTTTAATTTTCTTTAAACATTAATTTCCTATTAATATATAACACCACAAGTGCCAAAATATTTTGTTTACTAACATGCAGAATACCCAGTTTCTCATGTTCTCCCACATGAAATTGTAAGAATTTTTATTTTATTTTCTGGTAATATAAATTTGTTCTTATTTTATTATTTTAATTATTTATTCAATGCCAATATAATTTTTGGTACAGCAAAATACAAAATAAATTAAACGAGGAAGAATACAGTTGACTTTGTCAACTCTTAGATACCCGTACGAACCGTTAGTATGTTCACAGCCTGTCACTCTGCTTACAATATTATTTTTTTAATAATTTTAGTATTTTAAAATAATTTGGGTGAATTTTATAATTTCTAGAACTATGGGTTGTACATATATTCAAACTATATGTTTATATGTACATTCTTCAAAAGCAGATTCTAACTTTCCACATAACGATTATCAATCCAAAACTTTTTCAAATATTCTATAGTACCATTTAATACTAAGCGGTAAATGTATATTAAATTTACTAAGTACAAAATAGTAAATATAATTTTAAATATTATATTATATTATATTTAAATATTCCATTGACAGAATAATTTCTTATAAGTACAATAAAATACATACATGTATTTAAATACGGCGCTATATAATATACATCTATACTCTTATCATTCATTCATCAGTGACATATACGATATGTAAATAAACATGAGTATGTATGTATATCAATATCATATAAATAAAAATTCTTCAAGCAACCGTTATGTTGTTTATTTATTTACATTTTTTTGTACTACGCATTATATCGTCAACAATTTCAAATTATCGAGTAAAACAAAATGGAAAAAATTCGTTAAAGCAATTTGTTAGAAAATTTGAAAAAATCAAGTAACACTTTCGTCAATTATAAAGTAACCCTATATTATTAAAAAAAGTTGTTAACAGAAATAAGAAAATAATGTTGAAGCTTTAATTTTTGTGTATTACTTCAAAAAAATTTTAACAGGTGTTCAAGTTACAGGTGTTTAAAAATAGGAAATTTTCAGTTTTTGACCCCTTACAGCTCCTAAACGGGGGGTGATACAAAAAAAATTTCTGAAATGACTCATACTTATTTTCAAAGATCTAACTTCTGTCCAAATTTCAAGTTTCCAACTTAAACTGTTTAGAAGATAGAAGGGTTAAAAGATTTTGCAAAATTTGAGTTTCGCATAACGGTAAATTAAGACACCGTATGCTACAAATATATATTTATTATATATATATTTTTAAAGCTGATAAAAGTAGTAATCGTTTGGCGTTTTCAAAATGAAGATATATCTTATACAACTTGTGCTATAAGAATTTAAATATAGAGCTTTTTTGAACCTTTGGGGAGCTGTAGCTCCGTAACGGCTGGGGCTACAAAAAAAAGTTATTAAAAATAAAATTAATATTTTTGTGAGATCTATCAGCAGTTAAAATTTCATAGCTCTATTTCAAAAAAAATGTGGGGATCGAAAAGTTAGGTGTTCGAGAGCTACCCTAAGTTTTGGTCCAAACTCAACCAAAAAAAATAGGGAACCTACAAATTTTTCCTAGAATATTTTGTGTAAATTTCAAGATTCTAGCTTTCTTAGTTTTTGGTTAGCGTGCTGACGGACGGACGGACGGACATAGCTCAAAAGTCTTAGAATTTTTTTCTGATCCGATCCATACCTTTGAAGGTATATCTAGCTCGCTTATTTCGAGGTGTTACAAACGGAGGAGTAATTTTATTATACCCGATCCTATCGTACGGGTATAAAAACGAGGAAAAATATAGTTGCCTTTGTCAACTCTAAGAATTACCCGTACGAGCCTTTAGTATATTCATAGCCTGTCATTCTGCTTATAATATATATTTTTTAATTTTTTAGTATTTTCAAACAATTTGGGTGAATTTTATAATTTCAAGAACTATGGGTTGTACATATATTCAAACTATATGTTTATTCATTCTTCAATAGCAGATTCTAACCTTCCACATAACGATTATCAATCCAAAACTTTTTCAAATATTCTGTAGTGCCATTTAATACTAAGCGGTAAATGTATATTAAATTACAAAATAGTAAACATAATTTTAAATATTATATTATATTAATGCGCACATAGTATATTTTATATTGTTATAAGTACATCGCCATACATTGCAATATTTCTTTGAAAATACGGCGCTATATAATATACATCTATACTCCTATCATTCATTCACCAGTGATATAGATATGTAAATAAACATGATATTATATAAGTATGTATGTATATCAATATCATATAAATAAAAATTCTTCAAGCAACCGTTATGTTCTTTATGTATTTACATTTTTTTGTACTACGCATTATATCCTCAACAATTTCAAATTATCGAGTAAAACAAAATGCAAAAAATTCGTTAAAGAAATTTGTTAGAAAATTTGAAAAAATCAAGTAACACTTTCGTCAATTATAAAGAACCCCTATATTATTCAAAAAAGTTGTTAACAGAAATAAGAGTATAATGTTGAAGCTTTCATTTTTGTGTATTACTTCAAAAAAATTTTAACAGGTGTTCAAGTTACAGGTGTTAAAAAATAGGAAATTTTCAGTTTTTGACCCCTTACAGCTCCTAAACGGGGGGTGATACAAAAAAAATTTCTATTTTCATTTTCAAAGATCTAAGTTCTGTCAAAATTTCAAGTTTCCAACTTAAACCGTTTAGAAGATAGAAGGGTTAAAGGATTTTGCAATAATTCAGTTTCGCATAACGGTAAATTAAGACACCGTATAGCACAAGTATTTTTATTAAGTATATTTATTATATACATGTTTGTAAAGCTCGTAATAGCGCCTTTGGGGGGCTGTAGCTCCTTAACGGGTGGGGCTACAGAAAAATTAATATTGACATAAAATTAATATTTTTATGATATCTATCAGTAGTTAAAATTTCATGGTTCTATTTCAAAAAAATTGTGGAAATTTAAAAGTTAGTTGTTCGGGAGCTACCCGAAGTTTTGGTCGGATGTCAACCAAAAAAATAGGGAAGCTACAAATTGCTCCCAGAATATTTTGTGTAAATTTCAAGATTCTAACTTTCTTAGTTTTTGAGTTAGCGTGCTGACGGACGGACATGGCTTAATCGACTCAGAATTTGATTCTGATCCGATCTATACCTTTGAAGGTATATCTAGCTCGCTTCTTTCGAGGTATTACAAATGGAGGAGTAATTTTATTATACCGAATACTTATCGTACGGGTATAAAAATCTTAAGTAGAACATGAGACATATGCATTTAAAAATAGGGCTTTTTAAAAGTTTGAGGGGCTGTAGCTCCGTAACGGGTGGGGCTACAGAAAAAGGTTGCTAATAATAAAATTAATGTTTTTATGATATCTATCAGCAATTAAAATTTCATGTCTCTATTTCAAAAAAAATGTGGGAATCTAAAAGTTAATTGTTTGAGAGCTACCCGAAGTTTTAGTCGGATCTCAACCAAAAAAAATAGGGAACCTACAAATTGTTGTAAGAATATTTTGTGTTAATTTCAAGACACTAGCTTTCTTAGTTTTTGAGTTATCTTACTGACGGACGTACAAAGCTCAATCGACTTAGAATTTTTTTCTGATCCGATCCATACCTTTGACGGTATATCTAGCTAGCTTATTTCGAGGTCTTACAAACGGAGGAGATCCTTTTTGTACGAGTATAATAAACTAAAAATTTAAGTATATGTATGTATATATATGGTTTAATTTTAAAAGTGTTTCAAAAGTTTCGTCAAATATATTTTGATTTTACGGTTAAGATAAATGGGAGCACCCCAATCGGCCTAAAATCATTTCTCAAAGAGACATTTGGCATAAATCCAGTTGGCATAAAAAGACTGTCATATAGACTCAAAGTAAGTATATATGTATAAAGTTCTATATATTACCTATAAAATGATGTTAACATAAATAACAGAATAAGGCATTTTTATTGATTAAGATATGGATAAGACAGTTTCCTTGGTCATATTGAGCGAATTTCTAAAAATTACTATAGTCAAACAAATTTTGATGCAGGATATATAAGAAAGACCGAACGAAACTTTGATTAAATTGGAATCCTTAAAAATAAAATATAACACTTATATTGGAGATAATTCGGAACTAATTAAGAAGAATGAAAAATGGTATTTATATTATCTCCAAGAATTTTATGTTCTGTAACGCTTAATTAGTTAATGAGTTCTATATAGTAAAGTCGTCAATTTAATTTAAATTCATTCAATTTAAGATTTTACTTTAATTAACAATTTAAAAACAAATTTGATTTTTGGAAAGTATTTTATATTAAATATATAATTTGTAATATATCTGTCTCTAATCAGTTTCTTTTTGTAACTCTATAGTATTGCTATTATGTTGTATTTTACTATCTCAACTAATTGAGATAGTAATGGATTTATCTTTCCAATATTCGAGCTTTTTATACCCGTACGATAGGATCGGGTATAATAAAATTACTCCTCCGTTTGTAACACCTTGAAATAAGCGAGCTAGATATACCTTCAAAGGTATGGATCGGATCAGAATCAAATTCTGAGTCGATTAAGCCATGTCCGTCCGTCCGTCAGCACGCTAACTCAAAACTAAGAAAGCTAGAATCTTGAAATTTACACAAAATATTCTGGGAGCAATTTGTAGCTTCCCTATTTTATTTGATTGAGTTCCGACCAAAACTTCGGGTAGCTCCCGAACAACTAACTTTTAGATCTCCACAATTTTTTTGAAATAGAGCCATGTAATTTTAACTGCTGATAGATATCATAAAAATATTAATTTTATGTCAATATTAATTTTTCTGTAGCCCCACCCGTTAAGGAGCTACAGCCCCCCAAAGGCGCTATTACGAGCTTTACAAACATGTATATAATAAATATACTTAATAAAAATACTTGTGCTATACGGTGTCTTAATTTACCGTTATGCGAAACTGAATTATTGCAAAATCCTTTAACCCTTCTATCTTCTAAACGGTTTAAGTTGGAAACTTGAAATTTTGACAGAACTTAGATCTTTGAAAATTAAAATAGAAATTTTTTTTGTATCACCCTCCGTTTAGGAGCTGTAAGGGGTCAAAAACTGAAAATTTCCTATTTTTAAACACCTGTAACTTGAACACCTGTTAAAATTTTTTTGAAGTAATACACAAAAATGAAAGCTTCAACATTATACTCTTATTTCTGTTAACAACTTTTTTGAATAATATAGGGGTTTTTTATAATTGACGAAAGTGTTACTTGATTTTTTCAAATTTTCTAACAAATTTCTTTAACGAATTTTTTGCATTTTGTTTTACTCGATAATTTGAAATTGTTGAGGATATAATGCGTAGTACAAAAAAATGTAAATACATAAAGAACATAACGGTTGCTTGAAGAATTTTTATTTATATGATATTGATATACATACATACTTATATAATATCATGTTTATATACATATCGTATATGTCACTGATGAATGAATGGTAAAAGTATAAATGAATATCATATAGCGCCGTATTTACATACATATAATATGTATTTTATTGTACTTATAAGAAATTATTCTATGAATTGAAGTATTTTCAAAGAAATATTGTGATGTATGGCGATATACTTATAACAATATAAATATACTATGTGCGCATTAATATAATATAATATTTAAAATTATATTTACTATTTTGTAATCTAATATATATTTACCACTTAGTATTAAATGGTACTATAGAATATTTGAAAAAGTTTTGGATTGATAATCGTTATGTGGAAGGTTAAAATCTGCTTTTGAAGAATGTATAAACATATAGTTTGAATATATGTACAACCCATAGTTCTAGAAATTATAAAATTCACCTAAATTATTTTAAAATACTAAAATATTAAAAAAATAATATTGTAAGCAGAGTGACAGGCTGTGAACATACTAACGGTTCGTACGGGTTTCTAAGAATTGACAAAGGCAACTGTATTCTTCCTTATTTTTTATAAATAATCAATTTTACCGTTAAATATAGGTCATAACCCTATAATTATTACACGTTAAATGTAGCAAAGTCTTCAACGAAAATTTTAAAGAAACTTTAGTCTCTGTAGTTTAAGTCATTCTGGAGATACATATATATCTTTTCAAAAGTACTTAAAAATTTGTCTATGAATCTATCTATGAATCTATATCTGGCTGTTTTTCTGTATGCATCCGAGTTAAACGGCTTTATCTAGGAAGATGAAATTTTGCAAGAAACAGTTTTTCCGCAATAGGAAGAGCCCTATTGTTTTTGGATCGAATAGGATATCAAGAGGTCAAGTACCTTATAAGTGCCGAAAAAAAATGATTTTTTTTTTAAATTTTCTATGTGATATAAACAGGCAAGTATAATTTTTTGGCTTCCTTTTCTGAGAAAACCGGTCCGGCCAATTTACATGTTTTTTGAGACACAAGAAAAGTATGGTTGAGCTGCATCGATAAAAAATCTAACATTGGAATTTTTGGAGCCCCCGAGAAGTTGTTTTAGCCCTTTATAAGTTGCATTCAGATTTCTCTAGCATTGGATTCCTAAAGGCTATAAGATTTTTTTTTGTTAATAATTTATATGTCGACAGGAATAGATTTTTGAGATAGTTTTGTTCAAAACTTTAATTTGAAGAACTTTTTTTTTTTTTGTTGAATAGAATTGAATAAAAATTTTGTAGGTATAATCACATGTATAAATATGTATAACTCTATATTAGAATTATCATTTATTTTTGCAAATTAGATACTTACTTATTTGGGAAACAGTGGTAAAATCGATTAAAGATATAAACCACATCGATTTTGATGTTTTGTATATGTCTAGATTATATTTTACTATTAATACTGCATTTTTAAAAAATCATTAGACTAAAATCTTGAAAAAAGTAAATTTATAAATTGTATTTAATAATTTTTTAAAAATTACTAAGAAATGATAAAAATGTAAATTACATTGTTTTTCTTAAAATTGGAATAAAAAGTCTAATAATGCCTAAATGAACACAAAAAAAGTATGATTTATTTTACAAAATGTAGATTTATTTGAATGTACTTAAAAACAACAGTTGCTATTAAAAAATTTAATTTCTTTCTTATTATTAACACAAGTTAACATTTTATTTAATATTTGACACATTTTTTTTTTTACATAATATGTATTTTATTTCTGAGTGACATTTTAAGTTTCATATAATGACAATATATTCATATTTATTTATTTTTTATATTTTATAAATATTTTCACTTTCTAGTCCTTATCACACGGTCACGACTTCACACACTTTAAACATAAGCTATAAAAAAAAGTGATAGGACTTTTTTTTTTTTTTTATAAAAAGTTAAATTTGTAACGTTAGGTTGATTGTAGTTTTTTTCTAATTTTACATTATAAAATTGATTTGATTAAAATAATCAAAGCTATGTACAATGAATGACATATATACAGACTGTTTGAATAAAATTTTCATATTATCATTTTCGTAATATTTTGAAGTAAAGTTAAGAAATTCTTTTTATTTTTTTTTTCCTCCATCATTAATTCGTTCCTCAACCATTTTCATAAAAATACAAATAATGTATGTAAAATACAGTATATATGTAAAAAGAAAAATTTCAAAAGAAGAAAAAGGAATTGTAAAATGATGAAAATGAAATATTTATAATGAATGAATATAATAACCAGTGAAAAGGATGTTAATATTATAAATAAATAAAATGATAAAAGAGTTTTTGTTATACCATTTAAAGTTTGACGTCTAATTTTAACATTTAAGAATACAAAATTTAACAAAATTTAACAAAAAAATTAAAGACAAAGTATAAGTTTTTTTTGAATTTTTTATATATACCTACTGAGGTGTACTGAGGTATCACTTGAAATATTTTTGGGATTATTATTATATAATATGAAGCTAAATAAGTGATTTCAAGTTAAGAGCTGATTAACAAAGTGATTATAATGTTTAGCTATTATTCGGGCGGCTAATTTTGAATTTTAGTGAAAGTGATAACTTTTTATATCTAATTTTCGATCTGAATGGTTGAATGAAAATTTGCGATTTGGTTTAAACTAATGGCATACATGATAATTAAACTGTTATATTTTTATGAATGTATAATAGAAAAATATAATGTACAATCATAATAACAAGCACAAATGAAAAATGTAAAATGTAACCTAATAGATACTTTTTAATTTATAAATTATAACTCACAGATAACTCAAATATCCAAAAATAAATAAACAATATTTATTATATATAACTTATTTTATTGCTAAAATGTAAAATTATATCAAAATCGAAAAAAAATGGAATTTTATCGATTGTAATTTAAGACCTATGTGATATGTGATGAGACTTAGTATTAGTAATTGAAAACGAATTAATTGAGATCAATCTCCAATAATATCTCCGTTTTCCTAGCTTACCTTTATTCTTTGCTCCAACATATTTTACTATAAAAATGCAGAAAGTTGGAAAATTAGCAATCGAAAAATAATCTTCAAAACGTTTTTTTTTCTTTTTTTTTTTAGTTTATTCTCCTGCCACATATATGTAACAAGCAAATTACACAGTCTTTTCTTTTCAGGCGTAGCTGTAAATATTGTAAGGAGCATTATTTTTACGACGTGTGTGGGATTCGAACCTCCACTCCCTCGGTGTTTACAACGTATTTCATACGCTTCTCCCAAGTGAGTCTACTTTACTGTACTCTTTCTCGTTTTTATATTGATTTTCTATAGTTTGATTGAAGTCTTTAATTTATAAAAAGTATTGAGTCCACAACTTGAAAATATGATTTATTTGAGTAGGAAACATTTGAAAATAGGATTTTTTCTAGATTTGATGAGAAACTTCAGAATGGATCTACATGTAAAAGCTATTCCACTAAATTAATTTTTTTGAAGAGTTCTGCCAAAGAGTTATATCAAATCTTAAAATTCCTTATTGTTCGGTCTTATATAATGTAAAAGTTTTGTAAACAGCCTGATATAAACTAACAAGCACATTAAAGTAAATTCATTTTCAATTTTCACGTATATTTTTCTAATAAACAATAAAAAAAAAATCCTGAACTCATGGAAACTTAATGAAAAATTCCTTAAATGTCATCAAATGAAATAATTATCAAATGAAATAATTGATCGTTTAATGATTTTAAATGTTTTTCGAATAAACTTTTAGTAATATAAAAGAACTGTATATAAGAGTGTTCATATTATTATAATAAACTTTTAGAAATTCAGGAATTTGAGAAATAAAAAAATTGTGAAATGTGAAAATATTTAAAGATTTTTTTTTTTTTTTTTTTTTTATCTTGGAAATATTTTTATTTTCATTTTTGTTTTTATCACACCATAAAATATTGTACAAAAGAATATTAAGAAAACAATTCAAGTTAAGTTGTCATAAATTTTTTCTTAAGTACCGTAATGGTTAAAAAAGGAATTTCTCATATAATAAATATAATTATTTGTATATAACTGATATGAACGTATTCATCAACATATTTGCTATGATTAATTTTACTCTATCACCCATCAAAGAAGAAGACATTATTTACCACAACCTATTCAAAAATATGACAAATTTTTTTTTATAAAATTTTGCAAACTATATTTAAAACAGTATTAATGTTATTTTATGGCGCAACCTAGTGTTAATTGAAGCCTTCACGCAGCATCGTGAAGGTCACCTACCTACCTACCTATTTTATTTTGGAGTAAGTGGTCTACTATAGTTTTTTCTTAAAATTAATTTTTAATTATTGGATTTGTTCAAGATTATTATGTTTGGTATTTAAATGATACATTATAATCATATAGATAGTATCAGAATCAAAAAAAAAAAAAAAACCAAATCTTCTATCTTTATTTGCTTTCTTGTTCTTCTTCAATTAAAGATTTGAAGATCCTATCATTCGGTTGATTTTAATTTCTTTTCAGTCTCATAACAGAATGTATTGGTAACAAGTTCGACTGTTTCACTGACTATATATTATGTATATATGCGATTCTACTTTTTTCTCAATTTTTAACAATAACTAAATGGAACAGTGGTTGGAGTGTCGATAAGTGATAAAGTACTTTAACACTGTCTCATGTAGTATAATTGAATGTGAATTAATTAAAGATTAATTTTAATAAAAATGAGAATATATTTTTAACATAACTCAATGTTCGAAACAGACATATGCATATCAGTCAAAACAGCTAAATAGCTGAAAAAAAAAATCTTCATTAAAGGTCTTCATTGAGCGAATTTATAAAAATATGGAAATAATGTGAATGTCTTTTATTTTGATATCCTTAGCATGAAAAAAGTATATCTAACCAGAATTTTGTTTTATAAGAACTCTTTTTTTTTTAATATCGATTAAAACTTTAACTTCTTAATAAAGATTAAGAGTACAAAGATGCTATCTACTTAAGTTTACCATAATACTATACTTAAGTTTTAACATCAAATGAAAGTTAAATTTTACTTAAGAATTTTTTTTTTAAACAGTTTGTATGATTGTATGTTGTTTCAGAATTTTTTTTTTTGTATGATTTTAATGTACTAAGTATATATATATATTTTTTTTTGTATATAAATATCCTTTTTACTATTGCATAACACTAATAATGGTATACATAGTTCTTCAAGTTTAATATTGTTGTGAGATTTTCTTCCAATATACGCTTTTATATAACAAAATAAATTTTTTTTTTTTTTTTTATAAATATGGTTATTAAATTAAGGTTTCTGTTTAAATGACGGTAAGGTTACTAAGAATGTAGAGCTACTAAGAATGTAGTAGAGCATGACATAATGAATAACAACACGAAACCAGAAATAAAATAAAAAAAGTCAAATAATTTGTCTTGTAATTTCATTTTGTTCCATTTAATATGAACAAATAAAAAATAAAATTCTAAAAGGTTGGTATATTTATGTTGTAAAGAGGATTAAAAAAAAAATACAAAAAGGACGTGAAGATGATTTATTTAAAAAATTTATCTTCAATAGCTCACCTTAATATGAAAACAAAGAAAATATGTACTAAAAGATTCCACATTTTTCTTTTAAAAATAAAAACAAAAAAAACACCACCTTTTTGAATTATGTGTGAATACCTTAAATACTTTGAATATCTTAGATATTAATGTATTCTATGTACATACATATATAAGTATATATATGTATATATAAACATATTTGAGATCACCTACAAAAATGGTTTCCTATATAAAATTCAATTCAATTTTTCCATATTAATAATGATGTTCATTTTTCAAATTAAAATTTTCGAATCACAAGAATGATCAATTTTTTATCTTTAGATTATTTTTTTTTGTTTTTATTAAGTAAGTATATATTCTATTTTAAAATTGGACGAAAAAAAAAAAGGATATCTAGGATAGGAAATATAAAAGAAACCATGTATATTTTAGAAGGTGATATGATAAAAGTCCCGGAGTCATAAGTCCCCTAGGGATTTATGACTCAACAAACAAACCAAAACTCCCCGGGAGATTTTAACTGCTATAAAACGGCCAAAAGTTCCTTGGGGACTTTTGACTTAATAAACTGAAATATTTATAATTCAGGATTAAAACAATCAATTTATTTCCAAAATTTATTAAAGTATATAATTGATTTGATTTGAATATTTTTTTGATAAGATTTTACAGTTGGATACGAAATCAGGATATTCCCTTTTTTCAGAATGGTAAGATTTTAGAGTTGGATACAAAATCAGGATATTCCCTTTATCCAAAATAAATAAATAAATACTCTAGAAAAAGAGGCAACATTAATTTTGTAACCAACTTTAAAATTCATCATATGTTCTAACTTCTAATATAGAATATGACATGGACATACATAATTTAATGGGAAATTATATTTCATTTTTTAGGGGACTTTTGCCTCAGTCATCGTAGTTATAATCTCCTAGGGACTTTTTGCTTATTTTTAAGTTAAGGGGGAGTTTTGACTCCGGGACATTTGTCATATCGCCATTTTAGAATATATGGTACTTTTGTTTTTTTTTTTTAGGGTTTTTTATAATAAAAAATAATTCGGATATCCATGTTTAGATATACAAAATGATTTAAATATGAGTTAGTGGTTTGTAATGGATTGGAATTTTTTTTTTGTATATATAAAGTATATATGTATACATAATATTATATTATACAAAAGTATATAGAAACATATTATAGTAAAATAAATGGGATAAGGAATTAGTGGTATATTTTTGTTTTTGTTTTTATAAATCTATGCCAAAAAATTAAAAAAAAAAAAAAACAGAAGAAAAATGTGAAACTTATATATTATTTATATTAAATAACCTTGAAGAAGGATTTTTTAAGCTATAGAATTTTTAATAAATTTATGTTTAAAATGTGATTTTACTGAAGGATTGTGAAAGATTTTTTGAGTATGGAGAGATTTTTATATTTTTTTTTTTTCCCTAAGGGAGGTGGGAATCTTCCAAAGACACAAAGAATTTCCCCCTTGGTAGTGTCAGATTCTTACTGACTAAACCCACCTCCCCCTTTTAGCCAATATAATGGGGTGAAATCCTTACCTGCGAACGCAGTATATTGGCTAGGGAGTAGGGATAGGAAAGGATAGGAAACGGATATGAAAACATTGAATTGGGAGTGGGACTGTAAGGAAACAATGAATCCGCCTATTATTATTACTATTTAGCTAACAGTGACTAAAGCCGTCACAACAGTTACAACATGTAGTAGTGTATATAATACTACATGAGGTAATTATTGAAGGCAACCCCCGCTATCACTGTAGCGGTTACTATTATTGGTATTAGTATTCTTATTAATATTATTATTATTTTTACTACAGAGTCAGCGCCATCAGTGGATTACAACGTGCAGTAGTATATAACACCTTACTTGCATGATATAACCAAAGATAGCCCACTGTAACATTATTACTATTATTATTATTATAATTATTATTATTATTACTACTACGATATTAGGATATAAAAGTACTACATATTTTTTATTTATGACCTGACCGGGGTTTGAACCCAAGACCCTTCGATTGAAAGGTTGGCGACTTAACCACTGCACCATGAGTCAGATACAATAATATCAGAAATAATAAAAGGAGTCTAAAGTAGAATTTTTATGCTTTTCTGCTACATTTAACATCAAAACAAAAATAGCGTACAAAACTTTAATAATAAGAAATTAAACAATATATCCTTGTATAGCTAATTTTAGAGTTAAAATTGCTTTAGGGTTTTCGTTTTTTTTTTTTTATTTTTTATAATTGATCTAAATTAATTAAATGTTATCTATTGCAACTATTACTTCATTTTGTCATCAGCGTACGGTTAGGTTATTGATTTTGTTTTATAGATATTTGGTAGGGGAAAAATAAAACAAAAAAGTTCCTTTGAGTGATTTTCGATGCATCCATACATATATGTGGGATACATGTATCTTAAAGGTAAGAGAAACTCAGAAGTTTTTTTTTTTTTGTATAGAGTTCTGAATTTTGGTAAAATGCATATACAGTATGTAGTAATTTTGTAGGATAAAAGAATATTTAATCTTAAAAATATTCTATAGTTTCAAGTTTGGTAGTAAAGTATAACTTAAAGCAGTTAAAACATATGTGTACATTATAATATACAACACTGATTATTTTTTTCCAGTTCAATGAGAATTATTCAAGCGAAATTTTCATAAATACTTAAATAATATGCAAGACAAAAAGTAAATTCCTATAAAATGCAAGTTAAAAGTGTGGAGTATTGATTTAAACAAATGGCTATTATGGATGCAAGATTACTATGAAAACAATTTTCCTCTTATAAGAACTGATGAAACTAAGTTATATAAGGTTAAGTAATTAGAATAAATTTCTTTCTAAAGCGCAAAATGGAACAAAGATATTCAACGTTAACTCACAAGGCTTAATGTACAAGATTCTAAAAAGATTTAAAGACAAGTAAATGTAACAGTAAGTCGATTAAACCGACTTATTAATACCCTACACCTGAATAATTCCAATTAAATTAAAAATCCGTAAGTTTTTTGGCAGCTGCTTGAACTTCTTCCCTTTTCTTCCTTATTCATCTCGAATTGCAGGATCGTAAAAGAGGCATCCCCTTGGGATATGCTTGACACCTTTGTACAAAATTTCAAGTTTCTATCTTTATTAATTTCAAAGATATGGTTGTTGGTCCTTGGGAGGCGTGTGTCAGGTACCCGAATTGCCACTCCAATTCATCAAATTCATCTCAGAGACATAAAGCAAACATGCCAGAACACCATTGTACTAAATTTAAAGATTCTACTTTTGTTAGTTTTGGAGATATGCTCGATTACTCTTGTGCTCGTTCGGAAGTAATAAATATTATATATTATAAGATATTATTTCTTACTTATATTTTATTATAACAACCTTTTTCTGTAGCCCCACCCGTTACAGAGCTACAACTCCCCAAAGTTCGAAAAAGCTCTATATTTAAATTGTTATAACACAAGTTGTATAAGGTATATCTTCAATTTGAAAACGCCAAACGATTTCTGCTTTTATTAGCTTTAAAAATATATATACAATAAATATATACTTGTTGCATACGGTGTTTTAATTTACCGTTATGCGAAACTCAAATTTTGCAAAATTCTTGATTCATTCTATCTTCCAAACGGTTTCAGTTAAAAACTTGAAATTTTCAGAAAAGTTAGATCTTTGAAAATAAGTATGAGTCATAGGGTTTCAAAGTTACAGCCCTCCAAAATTGCAAAAAAGCCCTATTTCCAGATGTATATATCTCACACTCTGCGATCAAATCAAAAACACTAGAAGACTGGAAATTTTGTTATCTCCACAAAGCAATATCAAAATTATGCGCTATATTGTAATTTACTATTTAAATTTACCGTTATGTGAAAATCACATTTTGCATGAAATTTCTTTTTTCATAACTCCGGCACGCATTTAGATAGGAATCTGAAATTCGGAGACAAGAAAAAACTTTTAAAATTAGTATAAGTTCCCTTAGAAATTTTTTTTGTACCACCCTCTGTTTAAGAACTAATAGGGCTGAAAAATTGATGCTATTTTTAGATATCTGTAATTTAAGCACCTGTACAAATTTTTCTTCGGCAAAAGGTAAAAATTAAAGCTACAGTTATTTTTACATTTGTTAACGGTTTTTCTTAGTTGTATAAGGTTCCGAACTTACAGCCCTTCAAAATTGCAGAAAAGTCCTATTTTCACATTTTTTCATATTACTAAAAAACTTCTTAAATTTTCAAATTTTTGTGCAAGCCACGATTCTAAACAGTTTGTATTGTCTTTTGGAAATGTGCGCTTTTAAAAACCGTTGGTTTACATTTAAATAAATAAAAAATATAACGGTTGCTTGAAGAATTTATATTTATATGATATTAGTATACATACTTATATAACTCATGTTTATTTAAATATCGTATATGTCACTGATGAATGAATGATAATATATAATAATACATATGTATAGTATAAATTATTATACATTTGCCGCTTAGTATTAAATGTATGTAATGTAATTTTCATTTAATTTTCATGTAATGTAATTGTAATTTTCATTGCATATTCTGAAAAGTTTTGGATTGATAATCGTTATATGGAAGGTTAGAATCTGCTTTTGAAGAATGTGTAAACATATATTTTGAACCCATTGTTCTAGAAATTATAAAAATCACCCAAATTATTTTAAAATACTAAAAAATTAAAGAAATTGTATTATAAGCAGATTGACAGGCTATGAATATACTAACAGCTTGTATGGGTATCTAAGAGTTGACAAAGGCAACTGTATTTTTCCTCGCTTTTTCCTATAATTTGTGCATACATACTTAAGGTCAATATCCAAAGGTTTAGAATATATAAGCATTTATTAACAAAAAATTCGTTTTTTTTTACTCTTTATATATATAAAGCTGTTCCTAACAAATGCATGAAACCACTCACTCATTTCGTATCAAAAAGATGAAGCACTTCTAGATGTGCTAAAGACTAGCTGAAAAGGCATTTGATAGATTTTGGTGTGAAACCATCCAGAAAAATCTGAAATTTCATCTTTTTGGTTCCACAGGAGCCCTTTTAGCTCTTCAACTTTTGTTTGGGGAACAATATTTCCCAATTTTGCTTGGTCCCTGAAATTGTTTACATGCTCCTAATATAAAAGTAAGCTGTATATTATCATGTGCCGTATCATTAAAAATATCTTGGCGAGCTTATCAACTTTTGTTTGGGGAATCTGGCTCTAGGATGCCCTGATTAGCTCCAGATTTTTCAAGTACAATGTTTGCCTTTTATACTCTGAAAACCACCATGTGACCACCTCTTGCGTCTCAACAGTACCTGATTCCTTCATCAAAATTTTCGGTCACACCACCAGACCACAATGCACACCAAACAGTAACTTTTTGTGGATGCGTCTTCTCTTGAATGACACGAGGCTTTTCCTCTCCCCAAACACGGCAGTTTTGTTTATTAAAGTAGCCACAGATCTCGAAATGTGCTTCGTCCGAAAAGATGATTATTTTTGAAAAATCTTGTGGTGTCAATTGAACTTTGAAGACCTTCAACGCTAAATTTTTGTGCATAATACGCCATACAGTTGACTCAGAAAGTGCTAATTGTTGTAAACGTCGGGAAATTTACATGGTGGGGTCAGCTGTAACACTATCACTCACAACACCAATATTTTCTTGTGAACGACCTATACGAGCATACTGATGTCTGTCTTGATCTGCACCAGTTTTTTGATATTTCCGCACAATATTACCAATTTGTTGCTCAGTTGCAAGATTATATCGACCATATACATCGCGTTGGTCGATAAAATTTGTGAAATACATTTCTTACAGAATGACCATTTTTATAAAATAATGCAATAATGTCAATACGTTGTTTTAAAGTATACGACCCCATTTTTATAAATTGCAAAGCTTCAACTGTCAAAATGACATATAATATGGGTGCGTTCAATGTTTGAAGTGTGTTACACAGACGCTTACTTTTGAAAACTCAATTTGAAAGACCCTACATGAATATAAACAAAATGGATAGCTTACATATCTTTGCAGTTAATTAAGCTGAACATCTGAAATATTGAAGAAGATGGTTAAATTTAAAAAAAAAAATTTAAATGGCTTTCAAGTTAAAATAAAAATTTGGCATAAAACATTAATGTTTTTATTATACTATTGAAATAATTATCACAATCTATTTACAAAATCCATCGTGTTGTTTTTCGTCAAAAGCTACAAATATTATTTTTTTTTAATAAAAGATGCAATTCTAGAAGAGAAGAGTCGTTTTTTTTACATGAAAACTACTTAAAAAACAACAATAATCCTTTTCAGTTAAGCCATTAAAAGCATTTCAGATTTGAGAATACCAGAAATATCATTTATAAAAAAATGATTTCTAAAGAAAAAAGTAGAATTGATTCATGGTTTTGTAAAAAAAAAATTGAATTTACAAATGTATTTCGCAATTTCGAGTAAAAAACGTATAATTCGTTGAACATTTTGAATATAGGTACACAGGTATCTTACAAAAGTCATAAATTCTAATTTTGCAGTATATTTTTATTATTTGAAAATGAAATTTTTATGAACATTATTTTGTTTTAATTTTGAAATCAACAATCAATAGGAGTTTTTTAAAAGTAATTAAAACAAGGAAGTATGTAAGACAAAGAGTTTTAAAGGCACTCATTTTCAAAAAGAAAATATAACTTATTAACATTAGCACAGTTATTAGCAGAAGTTGTTAGCATGCAATTCGACACCTTTTCACAAAATTTCAGATACCTATTTTCAATATACACTGAGTTATTTCATTATAAAGAAAGAAGTTCTGTGGCAGCTACTTAAATCTGGCGGCCAAAAATCTAACAATTTTGTAAAAGTGTCGTAAAAAAATTTCAGCCTCCTTTATTTTTTGAGTTATCGTGTCTATCGCCGGGCGAACGGACGGACGTACATGGCTTAATTAACTCAGAATTCGATTCTTAGCCGATCCATACTTTTGAGTCTATATCTAGCTCGATTCCTTTAAGGTCTCACAAACGTAATGATAAATTTTTCAAGCAGTTAGCGACGAACTTGAATTGGTTCAGACAGTAAAAATCTGACAAACAAAGGAAACTTAGTATTTCTAAGTGTCTTTTGAAATTTTATTTATTGTCCTTCTTTTTAGTACCTTAATGTGTCATTTGTACAATTTTATTTGTTTTATTTAAGCTTAAAATCAAAATAGGCCAATTTACATACCGTAGTTTAAATGATATAGAATAATAAGTGAGTTTTTGTTCTAAAGTAAAAACGATTGAAACCTATTACATAGTGAAAATCACTAAAGTATAATTTTAAATGTTTGTTTTTGTTTGTTATCTCTGATTTAATTTTCTTCTGTTATTATTGTCTAGAAAATTTTTTAGAAAATCTCCAGGATTTTAATGGTCTTTTTTTTTTTGTTGTTGTATTTGACGTTAAATGTTTAAGCATTGCTTTCAACAATGTTTTTATTTTGTGTGATTGCTAAACATTGATGGCTTTAGGAAATTATATCCCAAGAACGAATTTCCCAAAATGAAAACGAAAAAATTCTGCAAAAATTTGATAATTAAATATTTGCGTTATAAAAAAAATTCCGTAATTTAAATTCTCTAATTCTAAAAAATATGCAATTAGTCTCTAAAAACAAAATGAAATTAATCCACAAAATTTATGGACTTTTTTGTAACGAAATTAGGAAAATTTGAAACTCCCTGAATAATTGCACTTGTTTCTAAGGAGAGCGGGGGGAGGTATGGCTGCCCTTACACCTAGGCCTGTACCCGTTGTGCTCCCCCTAAATTATTACTTTATACAATCCTCTATTACAAAATTTTCCATTTGTTGTTAATGTATCCAAAAAAATTGTTTAGAGAGTTTTTGTAGTTATTTGCAAAGTCAGAATTTCAATAACTTGGGTGAGTCCCAAAATCCACAAAAAAAAATCCGTAAAAAAATCCACAATTATTTTAAATACTTAGTTGTTAAAATATGTATGTATGTAAAAATAATAAGGAAGGACTTTAATTAAGAGTTACAAAATCCAGGGTTCAATGGTTTGGGGACAGCAGCCTCCACTATTTTAAATAATTTTTTTTGTAAATATATATGTAAAAATGATAATCAAGTAGGGCTTTTGAGATGGTTTCAAAATTAAGGCCCAATAATTTGTTTAGCGGGAGCTTGGGGCGGCATTCTCCATTGCTATATATTTTTTGATGTTGAAATGTGTATACAATAAAAATAATTAGGAAAAACTTTAAAATTTGTTACAAAATCATACAAGTTTTTTGCTTTTTCCAGAAAATTTTTTACACATTTTTAAATTTATTGATTTTTTTTTTTGTGGATTTTGGCTTTTGGATTTTTATGGTTTTATGGATTTCGGTTTATGGTTTTACTCAGCAAGCCTAATAACTTGTTTAGCTGGGGAACTATTTCAAGTGTTTTGTTGATCAAATGTGTTTCAAAAAATAAATAGTTTGGGGAGATTGTATAGTTGTTAAAATATCCGTCTTTCAATAGTTTGTTAACTTACAAATTTTTGGAGGCTAATCTCTATTTTGTTTGGGAAGTAATTTTCTTGGGATTAATCCCCTTGAGCCGATATAGATTTTATGTCATATCTAATGTTTTCATCAAAAAAGAATCACCATTTCATAAGAATTGAATTTAATTTATAATACTGACATAACATAGTATATTGGTATCTAAATGGACATAAGGGTAATGGGTATATAATACATATATATGCCCAAAATGATGAAGAAAATAATTACAAAATTTAAAACCGGAAAGGAAAATAACAATAAGCGAAAAGTTAATATAATAAGTTTATTTTTTTATGAAAAATTTATGGAATGTGAAAATGAGATTTTCAAATTAGAAAAGGAAAGAAACTCTAACAAAAGTGAAGAGTATAAAATTAAATAATCCATTGTTATTACACAGTAAATTGAGTAATTTTTATACATATCAGAATGTTGACAACTGAGAATAATTGAGAAAACCATCATTTTATGTTTCTTATTAAATTTCGTTTTATATTTTAGTATAGATTTATTTGACTTTTTAATGATACTGATGTTTAAAATAATGTTTGGATTAAAATAATTATAGAAGTGATTAAAAAATTTATGAATAAAATTGCTATGGAAGAGTTTTTGTTCAGATGGAAGAAATAGAAAATAGTTGGAATATGAAGATTATCAAATCATTTTTTTATTTTTAAATTTATAGAGATTACTAAAATGTATAGGATTATTTCCAATAGATAACCAGTAAAACCAACGGTTATAATAACAAAACATAGTCACGCACGCCTAAGGAAGTTTTGGAATATAAGAGCGTTATTAATAAATACTAAGCTAATTAAAAAGTAAAAAATAATCTTATTAAAATTAATTCTGGTTCTTCGAATTGTAAGAAAATTTAGAATCAAACGTTTTTATTGAAATAACCTTTTTTTTTTTTTGATTTTTTCTTGATTTATATCTTACTTTAGAAGTTAAACACATTTAGTTATATAATGAGTGAATCTCATTCGGCCTCCTAAATTTAAGAAAAACATGGGCACCTATATTCTCTTAGACTCATCACTTAGAGACGATGAAAAAAAGTATCACGTCGCCTCTATAGATGAAAACGTATTTCTGTTAGACAGGCGATGAATGAAATTTTGTTATGCTGATTGCTGGTAGTAATTTACTGTCAAAAGAACATTTTACCATATTTAAACGTCAACAAGCATTCAGTTAAAATTATTTAAAAAAGAAGAAGTATTTGTACTTCAGAATTTCAAAAGAAGATTTTCAATTTTTGCTTGAAAAATTAGAAAATGTTATGCCAATATCAATGCGGTTCACATTAGTAATTTTGTTCATGCTAGTTCAATATACGAGTTTATAATACAAAAAAAAAAATTTTAAATTTGTAAAATATACTAAACAAAAACAACATTCACTAAAATACTAATTTATTTTTAATTATACTTACTTTTCCACTCTATCCATTCATATATTTTTATTTAAACTTAAACTTAACTAAAAATTAAAGAAAAATACTTAATTTCTAAGAATGGCTTAATTGTGATGTTTATCGTACAAGAATTTTGACCGCTTCGCTAAAAAAGTCCTACAGAAATATCACACACAACGCTTTTGACATTTAACATCGCGTCAAATTAAAAACTATCACTTTTAAAAGTCTTGCAGACTACAAAGTGTTGCGTAAGTGATATTCTTTGTATAAAAAGTCTAAAACAATATGGGTCACCCATCACTCATTTTTAATTAAAATCGCCTAAAAATATGTAATTTTTTTTAGTTTTTTTTTTTTTTAATACTAGATTGAATCAATTTTATAAACTTTTTAAAAAGTATTCGATAAAAATCATTGATTAAAGATAATAATTTTTAATAAAAGATATATGAAAAATTGTGCCTTTAAAAGTATTAGATATTGAAAATAAATTAAAGGAATTTTGAAAAGAAATTCTAAAAGTTTTTAAAAAATATATTTATTTATAAAGAGAAATATGACACTTGAATACAAATTATTTTGTATCGTATAATTTTACTTACAATGATGCTGGTTCAATTTGTTATACTATATTCTAGTATAAGATATTTAGTTTTGAAAACTTAACACTTTCAAAAAAGTTAAAACTTTTATAATATCTATTTTTCTACTTTTTTTCATCGTATTTTTTGTTTATATTAGCTGATAAAATACTTTTAATACTTCTGGAAATTGTTGTTGTAGAAAATATTGATTTTAGAATTTGTTGGAAAGTTTTAAGGATTTCAAATAAGTTCCAATGATATTTATGAAAACAATATATGCATATATAAATTTTTTATATATATAGGTATTTTCTGTTTTCTGTTCTTGTATTAGAGTATTATATTATACTCTAATACAAAAAATGCCAGAAGACTTTTAATTTAAAAAAAAAAAACATTTTTAATTGTTCTTACAAAAATTAAGGGATTTGATATACAAGAATGTCTAATAGTCATTTTGTTATCAACTAAAATAAAATTAAAATAAAGAAATTGAAGTTTGTATTCTTATAATTGAGTATCTTAAGAGACTTTGGGATTAGAGCAAGTTCTTAAATTGAATGTTAAAAAGAAGAGAATGAGGGAATATTTAACCATTAAGGTTATATTGATGACATATATATTTTTAGGTTTCAACCCCATTCCTGTTATAAAATTTAAAAAATATTAAAAATAAATAATAAATTATAGTTGTAAATTCTATATTGTAGTATAAGCTCTTAAAAATTATGTTTATAACGAAATTGTAAATGAAATTAAGGCAATAAATAAATAAATAAATAAATAATAATAAATTAAAAATAAATAAATATTTAAAATAAAAATATTATATCAACAATTACAAATATCTCATATGGAATAAAAATAAACAAAAAAATTTCAATTTATACTTAAAACTCACATATATATAAATCAGCATATAATTAAATAAAATCATACTGATAGAAATATTTATTACAGAAAAACATAAATAAATCTACCTTTACAGTAATTTTTTAAACATATAATAGAGCGTACAAAAAAATATTGGCTTTACATAATAATATTGGTTTCTCATGCTTTTTTGAGAAAAAATTGAAAAATTTGTTTATTATTTTCACTGTGTCTGTTCATCTATCTGTCTGTTTATAAAATTTCTACACCGTTAAAGATAGAATAATAAAATGTTTACCATAAGCTGTATGTCTCATAAAAATGTTGTAATACATATAATTAATGTTGTAGAACAAATTTTTATGTGTAACTCTATACATTACAGAGCTACAACTTCTGAAAGATTAAATAATCTCTAATTTTAAATGTGTATATCTCAGGTTTTACTTTTTCAATTTTTTCAATCTAAAAACACTAGGACAACCCGTTATGTTATGTTAAAAGAAATATTACAATTTTTTACTTTCTTTTTATCTCCGTCAATTTAGTATTAGTATGAAATTTACCGTTATGTAAAAATAATCCATGATTTTTCTTTCTTTTTTGCTCTCTCCGTAATGCTTAGTTAAAATCCTAAAATTTTGATAGAAGAAAGTTCTTTTAAAATTAGCAAAAGTTTGTTCATAAACTTTTTTGTAGTACCTCACGTTTAAAAGCTATTAGGTGTCAAAAATTCAAAATTTTGAGTTTCAAAATTCCTTTTTTTTAAGCACCTGTAAGTTAGGCACCTGCGCAAATTTTACCAAAATAAAACATAACAAATAAAGCTCCAATACTATACTTTTAAATGTGTTTACAGCTTTCCTTAGGATTACAAAGCTGAAGTATCTCAAAGTTGAATAAAAGATCTATTTTAAATTTTCATATATCAAGTTCTCCATATTATTTTTCCAATCTAAAAGCGTCAAAAATATGATACTTTTTATACCCGCACGATAAGTATCGGGTATATTAAAATTGCTCCTCCGTTTGTAACACCTCGAAATAAGCTAATTAGGTATACCTTCAAAGGTATGGATCGGATCCCAATTAAATTCTAAGTTGATTAAGCGACCTAAGTCGACGCCCGTCTGTCCGTCAGCAAGATAACTCTAAAACTAAGAAAGCTATAGAGTCTTGAAATTAACACCACATATTCTTTAATCAATTTGTAGGTTCCCTATTTGTTGTGGTTGAGATCCGACCACAATGTCGGGTAGCTCTCGAATAAGTAAATTTTAAATTTCCACATTTTTCATACTAATTTTTGAAAAGTTCTAAATCGTTTAAAATAGAACCATGACATTTTAAATACTGATATATATCATAAAAATATTAATTTTATGGAATAACTTTTTTCTGTAGCCCTACCCGTTACGGAGGTACAGCTTCCGAAAGTTCAAAAAAGCTCTATATTTAAATTGTTATAACACAAGTTTCTATAATAAATATATACTAGTGCCATAGTCTTAATTTACCGTTATGCAAAACTCAAATTTTGCTAAATTCTTGACTCCTTCTATCTTCCAAACGGTTTAAGGTAGAAACTTGAACTTTTGAGAGGAGTTAGGTCTCTGAAAATAAGTTTGAGTCATTCCAGAAAATATTTTTGTAACTTGAACACCTGTCCAAATTGTTTTGAAGTAATGTACAAAAATTAAAGCTCCAACATTGTATTTTTATTTCTATTAACAACTTTTCTTAATAATATAGGGTTACCTTAAAATTGACGAAAGTGTGACTTGATTTTTCCTAATATTTTCTAACCAAATTTCTGTATGACAAGAATTTATATGGATTTTTGTTCTTTTGTTTTTTTTGGGCTTTTGTATCTATCAATAATATAAATTGTTGAGAATGATGCGTAAAAAAGTTTAAATAAATAAAAAATATAACGGTTGTTTGAAAAATTTATATTTTATATATGAAATTGGTATACATATGTACATAAATATATATGTATATGATTTGCTATTTTGTAGTAAGTACGTATAAATTAAATACATAGACTTGCCTCTTATTATTAAATGGCACTATATGTATAAGCATTATTTGAAAAATTTTGGATTGATAATCTTTAGATGGTAGACTAGAATCTGTGTTGGAAAAATCATACATAAACCATAGTTCCAGAAATTATAAAACTTACCCAAATTATTTTAAAATAATGAAAAATTAAAAAGATGTAAACATCGAGGGAGTGTCGGTGCGAATCCCACACACGTCGTAAGAGTTATTCCCTCTTATGACATTTACAGCCCCGCCTGAACAGGAAAGGCTGTGTAATTTCCTATCCACATTTATGTAGCAGAGAAATGCATTATAAAAAAAAAAAATTAAAAAGATAATATTATACGCAAAGTCATAGACTATATGAACATACTAACGGGTTTGTACGGGTATTTCAGAGTTGACAAGGGAAGGTATTCTTCCTAGTTTATCTTTGTAAATCAATTTCAAAAAAATTTCAAAATTTTACATAATTTTGAACGGTTTTAGATAGAATCTTACAATTTTTAGAGAAAAAAGATGATTTAAAATTAACTTAAGTTGCCTCAAAAAATTGTTTGTACCTCCGCCTTTTTAAAAGCTTATATGTGACAAAAAAATTTTTGTGTACATATGAGTGTTCGGATTTTGGAAGCTTCCGAACGAGCCCCAGAGCGAACGAGACAATCTCCAAAACCAACTAAATTTGGTACAATGGTGTTCTTTCATGTTTGATTTAAGTCTTTGAAATTTGAGAGGATTTGGACTATGGATTCAAACTTGAAAGGATTTGGACCATGGGTTCAGATTTTAGAAACTTCTGAACGAGCCCTAGAGCAAACGAATATATCTACAAAACCAACAAAGATAGAACCTTTAAGTTTGGTACACTAAAGTTTTTTCATGTTTTCTTTATGTCTTTGAAATTTGAGAGGATTTCGACCATGGGTGCGGTTTTTTAGAGGCTTCCGAATGAGCCCCAGAGAAAATGAACTTATCTCCAAAACCAGTAAAGATCCTTTTCTTTAAAATTTAAAAGTGACATTTGAGATGATTTGGACCATATGTTCGGATTTTGGAAACTTAGCCAATTAGCGAATTAGCCAAACAGCAAACAATCATACCTCCAAAACCAAAAAGATAGAACTTTTAAAATTGGGACAAGAGGTACTGTAATTAGATTTATTGAGTAAAAAATTGTTTTTTATTTATACTTTTTGTCCACAAAATAATATTTTTTTACTCAATAAATCTAATAAAGATGTTCCACAAACTTACGGTTCAAAAAATTCAAGGATAGGTACTGTAATGTTTCCTTTATGTCTCTGAGGTGGATTTGATGAATTGGAATGGTAATTCGGATACCTGACAAACGCTTCCCAAGGGCTAACAAGCATATCTTCGAAACTAATAAAGATAGAAACTTGCAATTTTGTAAAAGGGTGTTAAAGGATGCCTCTTTTACGTTCCTGAAATTCGAGTTGAATAAGGAAGAAAAGGAAAGCGGTTCAAACAGCTGCCAAAAATTTATAGAATTTTAATTTATTTGGAATTATTCAGGTGTAGGGTATTAATAAGTCGATTGTATCGACTTACTGTTACATTTACTTGTTTACCTTGTTTTGTTTTAGTTAATAAAACTTTTGAATTTTCATTTCTTTCGTTTTTAGATTGGAAAAAATTTTATCTTGCTTATGTTGTAGAAGACCTTTACTAATTTGTTGTAGTAAATATAGTAACAAGTAAGTAAATATTATAAAGCTCTGTTTTAAATTCTAAGTACCTATTAAAAATCTAAGAAATGATGATTACAAATTTTCAATTCGATGTTGGACTCAGAGATTCTTTGTAAATATATAGAATCTAATCCTTAAAGTTAAAATAAAATCTCAGTGTGTTTCTTAAGTTAATAGTTAATTTTAGTATAATTTAATCAATAAAGTTGTTAAAAAACATTTTCATAAAAAAAGGAAAACTTAGCGTTTATATATCTGATTTATTTTGATATTTTTCAGATATTTGTATTTCAATTTTTAGCATATATACAATAGGACATATTTTGTAAATAGCTTCAGTCTTATTCTAAAATCTAGAATTGTTGTTTCAATTTCGCATTTGTGTTCTTTGGTGGGATTATTTGCCAACCCATACCGTACTTATTATATACCTTTGAAAAGGATGTGAAGAGAACTTTCTAATATTATAAGAATAATAGTAGTGGTATAGGATATTTTTAAAATTTCACATGTAAAGCGTTTTTCTTGAAAGTTTGGTTATTTTTGTTTAGCAAAAGTTCCTAATGGCATATATATTCGGAAACTTGGAAATATAAAGTACCGTTATGTGATGACGTCATCTTAATAGCTCGTTACCTCTCAAAAAAATTTTGTAAACCGAAAATTTTTGAAATCTGAAACTGATTGTAAACTATGTTAAATTTTATTCGTTAATTCATTGCGGCCAATTAACGATTTTTCGTATTTTTTTATTGCCCTGGCTAATAAATTGACTGGTTGAATTAAAATCTTCCAGAAACATTGTTCCATACTAATGTGTGTAGTAACTGTACTTCAAAAAATTTGTTTCATGAGAATTGTGTTCAATTTTATACGGGGCTTCTATAAAAAAAAATTTGTAAAAAAAGGTAAAAATAAATTTTTTTTGAGTTTCATTAGCCCGTTCTGAAAAGCCCACTGGATTTATTGAATTACAATACATTAACCTATTTCGGCAAGCCGATTTGTTATGACATTAAAAGTGACTATTTTTTAAAATTAAACAATTAAATAACGGGTAATTCAATTTTCCGTGTGGTTGTTGCACACAATTCAACTTGTTGTGAACGTTGTGTTGTGAATTCGCTCGTATGTTATTTCAGATAATATTGTTTAAAGTGCTTCTTTATTATAAGTTAACTTATAACTTTACTTAAAGTGGATAATTCGAAACGTGTTCAATTTTGCACATTGCTTTACTGGTTTTAAAGAACAAGATTGATAAATTTTTGGAAAATACCGTTAATCATACCGTTTCGAGGGTAATTTTTTAAGGAAAATTTCCTTTTTCATGAATATACTATATTTTCATGAATATGAATATCTATAGTGTGTTTTTCTTTTTTAGTTCAAAGTTGTGCTCTGAACAGATATCGAGCACATAGAGTACATTCTGAACAGATTAAAAACAGGTTTTATCTCCAAACGCTCCGAAATAATTTTGAAACACAATAGAGCTTTAAGCTGTCAAAAGTGTCAAATCATATAAAAAATAAAATGTTTGACATTTAAATTCAAATGTTCTACGATATCTGAAAATGAAAATCGAATATTTAGATCTTAATCTGAGCGCAATCTCAATGAAAGAAGAAACACAAAAGATAAACTCTGATTATTTAGAGTGATAAAAGAAACACAAATTTTTTTTGACAATTCTGCCTCTGTTCTGAACTAAAAAAGAAAAACACCTACACGATTATTCTCTCCAAATGAAGTATTTTGTCTACTTTTTTCAAAAAAGACGTTTTTGTCGTTTTTGTTTTTTTGTGGTAAGATAAAAAAAAACTTATTATACCCTACACCTAAAGTATAGGGTATATTAACGTTTGTAACCACCAAAAGGAAGTGAGTTAGATATGGACATGTATATATATTCTGAATCAGGATCACCTCCTGAGTCGATTTAACGATGTCCGTCCTTTCGTACGATAACTCAAAAACTAATAAAGCTATCTTGATGAAATTTATATAGTAGGTTACTAATTCCAAAAGGAAGGCTAAGTTCGAATCTGGACAAAATCAGTCCATGGGTTCGGATTCTGGAAGCTTCCGAATGATTCCGGAGCAAACGAGATTATCTCCAAAACCAATAAAGATATAACCTTCAAATTTGACAGAGTGGTGTTCTTTCATGTTTTTTTTAAGTCTCTAAAATTTGAGAGGATTTGGTTAATGGGTTCGAATTTTGGAAGCTTCCGAACAAGCCCCACAGCAAACGAGATTATCTCCAAAATCAACAAAGATAGAACCTTTAAATTTTGTACAATGATGTTCCTTGCCGTTCGATTTATGTCTCTGAAATTTAAGAGGATTTGGTCCATGGGTTTGTATTTTGAAAGCTTCCGAGAGAGCCCCAGAGCAAACGAGATTATCTCCAAAACCAACAAAGATAAAACCTTTAAATTTTTTACAATGATGTTTTTTCCGTTTGATTTATGTCTCTGAAATTTAAGAGGATTTGGTCCATGGGTTTGGATTTTGGAAGCTTCCGAACCAGCCCCAGAGAAAATGAGATTATCTCCAAAAACAACAAAGATATAACCTTTAAATTTGGCAGAATGGTGTTCTTTCATGTTTTATTTAGATCTCTGAAATTTAAAAGGATTTGGTCCGTGGGTTCGGATTTTGGAAGCTTCCGTACGAGCCTCAGAGCAAATGATATTATCTCCAAAAACAACAAAGATATAACCTTTAAATTTGGCAGAATGGTGTTCTTTCATGTTTTATTTAGGTCTCTGAAATTTAAAAGGATTTGGTCCGTGGGTTCGGATTTTGGAAGCTTCCGTACGAGCCTCAGAGCAAATGATATTATCTCCAAAAGCAACAAAGATATAACCTTTAAATTAGGCAGAATGGTGTTCCTTCATATTTGATTTATGTTTCTGAAATTTGTGAGGATTTGGTCCATGGGTTCAAATCTTGGAAGCTTCCGGACGAGCCCCAGACCAAACGAGTATATCTCCACAAGCAACAAAGATAGAACTTTTATTTTTAGTACAAAGGTAACGAGCACAAGAGCAACGAGCATATCTCCAAAACCAACAAAAGTAGAACCTTTAAATTTAGTACAATGGTGTTCTGGCATGTTTTCTTTATGTTCCTGAGATGGATTCGATGAATTTGAGTGACAATTCGGGTACCTGACACACACCTCCCAAGGACTAACAATCTTCGAAATTAATAAAGATAGAAACTTAAAGTTTTTTACAAGGGTGTCAAGCATATCCCAAGAGGATGCCTCTTTTACTTTCCTGAAATTCGAGTTGAATAAGACACAAAAGGGAAGAAGTTCAAGCAGCTGCCAAAAAAACTTATGGATTTTTAATTTAATTCGAATTATTGAGGTGTAGGGTATTAATAAATCGGTTGCATCGACTTACTGTTACATTTACTTGTTTTTAATAATCTATAGATTAACCTAAAATTAAAATTAAATTGAAGTTTTCAATTAAGTCATCATTATCTTCTATTTCTATGTAATATTTTCTGATTGTGTAGATAATTTCTATTCAAAATTAAATATTTTATTTTTATAACAAAAAAAAAAATTGATTTAATAAAATCGAATTTCTAGAATTTTTTTTTGACAATTCTAGCTCTGCTCTGAAAAAAAAAAACTACCTATACTGTTCGACCGATTGACTTCAAATTTTGTGACAACATAGTGTCCTACCAAGGAAGTTCAAATTAATAAGGTTCGAATCTTTTAACCCGTCGTCTGATATTTTAACCCGCTGACCTGTCCAAAAAAATTTATCTAGTTTCATTTAGTTAATGTATCCTTTTAGTCAATGTATACTCATATCATATTTTAAGTAATTTCCGTTTATGTTGGCCAGGTTTAGTCAATAGTTTTGCATCTACTACACTGATATAGTATAGGGACAGCATTTTGGTTTTGAATATAACCGTTTTTTTTCTTAATTTATAACCGTTTAAATTAAATAATGCTTAAGGGAAATACATCTCGTGAATCGAATATTTTTAATGTACTCCTCATTGTTGTAGAATATGTTATATTATATTAAAAGAATTATTTATTTTATGTTTATATATTATTTATTCATTATAATTAGTAACAAAGTGGCCAATCATTAGACTGAAGCCCCTCATTCAAAATAAAATTTGTGGAAATTTTTTTTTTTAAACTTTTATTTTGTTGTGTATATATATCTTAATACAAGCTTAACCTAAAACAAAGTTTACAAAACGGTTTAATTTCAATTATTATTAACATTTAAAATAAAGTAATTTTTTTTTTTTCTTAATTTATGTAAATTTAATTTGACTTATATCTATTTATTTTAAATTACTTAATTTATTTTATCTAAAGTACAAAATGCAAAAAAATTTAAAAAATCATTATTGTATCTGGTTGTTTTATTTAAAATTGCTCTAACTTAACTTAACCCACTTAGAGCCTAAATTAGTGAGCATTTGCTTGCTGTAAAATCTCATTCAACCACCAATATTGTTTTTTAATACATTTGTCTTTGTCCGATATGGACTAATTATCTCCATTAATATTGCCTGGGTCGTATTCAATTTTTTTACATGTGGCCACGTCTATTATAGTGAAATAATATAGGGAAAAATTTATGGAAAAAAATATCAATTTGATATTATTTGATGTTATTGCATACTTATAGGATTTATATTATATTTTAAAATAATTTCTTATAAATAATTAAAGTTTTATCCTAGATACTAATACAATATTGTAAAAATTTCTTAACTTTCTTTAAAACGTTTTTTACCTTAAATTTAATTTATTTTTTCCATTCTAATTCTCTTATAGCACTTTTACAATCGAAATAATACTAAATGGGAAATTAAATTAAATATTTAATGTATATATTATTTATAATATATATATAAAAAAAAAAAACGCTTAAATAAGAAATTACTGTTATAAAAACTACTAAAATATTTTTTTAATGTACATTAATTAGTTTTTGATCTTTTTTTTTTTTTTTTTTTATATTAAAAAAGAACAAAGAAAAGAAAATTCTAACCTTTTCGAAATTATAAAAAAAAAAAAAACTGAAGTAAGACGAAACAAAAAAAGGTTTTATTGTATTTCTTTTTAATATTGTATTTACTTTTACCTAATTTATTTCTCTATCCTTTAACTTTATAAATAATTTAAGATACTTTAATTGAACAGAACATTTTTTTTTTATTTTGTTTTGTTTTGTGTTTTTTTTTTTTTATTTTTTGTTAATTCACCTTTCTTATCTAATTTTTAAAGGATAAAAGTAAAAATGAAAAATAATCTCCGAGATATATTAATGATGTTACCGCAATAAAAATTGTCATTAAAAATGCTAAAATACTGAAAATATTTAAGAATTTATTATAGATTGTTGCCAATATTTAATAAAATCTTAAAATTTTTATTAATGCAAATTATAAAAATGTGTATATGTATAAGTTTGACTATATCTTAATCAGGATATGTATATAACTTTGAATGTTCTATAGATAATTTAACACAAATAAATTCTGTGGGTTACTATCTCAAGCCTGTATTTTCATTTGACTGTATTTAATATTATACAAAAATATAATATTATATAAATATTTTGTAAAAGTTATACAACTTTGATTTTGAATTCACTAAAGTCCCTCCTAATTCAGATTCTCTCAAATATATATATATATATATATATATATATATGTATATATATGTAAATATTCTGAAAAAAGTGTATAGCCCTACTTTTGAATGCAACTCTAAAATCTTTTTTTATTTAGAATGAAACACATGCAAATTAAAAACAGGCAAGTGAAATACAGGCAAGTGAAATACAGGCAAATGACACTACAGGCAAATGATAATACCGGAAAATAGCAAAAAATACACGCAAATGATACTACGGGCAAATGATAATACAGGCATAAAACACGCTTCCAAATTCTGTCAATTAGCTTGTATAGTTCCGAAACCATATAAGAATGCTTTTCGCTGAAAGATATATAAATTATTACCATATTACCTTATTATATATACCTGATTACCATAGACGGACAAAAAATATTTATTCATCCTGTTTTTAATTAGATAAGCAACAAAAATGAATGTGAAAAATTACTTTGAAAATTAATTAAATTTTTTAAGGTACACAAAAACAAAAAAAAAAGGATTCATACCATTTCTGTCAGATATTTATGATTACAATAAGTAGAAAAACACAAAAAAAAAAATAGAATGTTTTTTAATTTGAGTCTTAATGGAAGATTTATTTTCGTTTTTTTTCAATTTTATTTATTTAAAAAAAAAAAAATTTTTTTTCTACTATTATTATAGACAACAGCATTGCTCTTTGCTTATTCATTCTTATAATATAATCATATCATTATCATAATCATCAATATCCTGAACATCATTATTAAAATCTGTGATTATTCATGAATATAATGAGCCTTTTAATTTATTTAAACAATTTTTACTTCTTTATCTAATTGCGTTACTTAAAAGAAGTGAGAAATCGAATTAAAAAAAAAAAAGAAATAAAATAAATAAAATTTTATTTTAGATTATTATTTAAAATAAATAATATTGAAGTAATTTTTTAAAAAAAAAAGGTATCATACCATAAAATTAAAAGAAAATTTTTTCTAATTCTTTTTTTTTTTTGTCGTGTTAGTAATGGCACTCAATATTTTTCCGTTTTTTTTTTTTATTTTTTTACATTTAATTTTTTTTTTTTTTTTTAATAAGATAAAGTTTAGCTCCAATGAATCTGATCTATAATTTTGTAATAAAATTGTAGATTTTAAAGAGATATTTTAATATTTACTTTTTGATGTCTGTAGGATTCCATTGAATACAGTCAAGAAAAAAAAATGCACTCCAGTGCATAGATCCTGTAAAAAAATGCGTGATGTCTGCCTGTGTAAGTGTGTCTGTGGGTATGTCTGTCAGTGCATGTATAGCCTAAATGACCCAGCGGAATTTTATGAAATTTCATATTTTAAGATTTCGACGTAAATATTTCGGATTGAACAAAGGAGTGCATCTCCCAGCGTTGCTAATTTGGTTGAACTTTCCAACAACCGCAACCGGTTACCCATAGACTTTAGCCGCGATTGATGTTGCTGCTCCTCTATACGGGGTGGTCTGTACTGGGATTTTTCGGACTTAAATTCAAAATGGCATTTTTGAAGCTATTCAGGTCTTCAGAAGCATTAATTCAAATTGAGATCAATTCTAATAATAAGAATATATTACCAATATATTCCTACTTTTCTACACTATAGACCATATCTCCTTATATTCTCTTTCCCTTTATTCCCTTATTACAGTTTTTAAAATTAAATATCCAGTTGTTAGTATATCAGAATCCTAACTTTTATGTCAAAAATCTATAGAATCTGCTAACAAAAACTTTACAGATTGAAGTTTGTGTCATGAACAAGAGAATATATAATATAAAAAAGATAAAAAATCAAAAAAAAAATATTTGTTCATATACTTAATTCATATGGTGTGGACAGTGCGGACAGAAAAAATCGACACAGACGACAAATCACCTCCAAATATTTTGATATAAGTATATTGTGGCACATAACTGTACATTTATATTCATCTTTTTTCCAGGAAAGTTTTAACATTTCAGAAGCTATTAATTCGAGCGGTAATTTTTGTCTGATACTCTAAAAAATAAATCACACTTGGAATATGGATTAAGTAAAACTTTTTCTTATTCTTAAAGAGTATATTATAAATTAAAAGTAATGTATATTAATTTTGAACAGTTAGTTCATTTTTATAAGTCGATTAATTTATAAATGACAAATAAATGATTTTGTTGAAAATTGAACTTTAAACTTAAATATTATAGTTTAAAAATTATTCACGTAATGGGGGCTTGAAGTAAGTTGGTAAGTACTGTATTACTGTATTTGCCAATTGCCACTCTTATGTTCAATTCGCCAGGTTACATTACTTGTAATGGTAGCTTTCAAAAAACCCTTAAAATAATGTATTATTAATGTCCGAATTAATAAAGAATATTAAAAAAAAGTATAAAAATTTATTTAATGATAGAGTAACTAACCGAAATCTAATGTAGAGTTCGCCTAACACGTTAATAGTATGAAATCTATAAACTAATTATTTACCACAAGAATAATATGTTTATAAATATTTTTCAGTAAAACCGATTTTAAGAGAATAGAACTATTTTAAATTATTGGTATTCATAAATTATTTATAAATTTTTATGATAATTCTCATTAGTTAAATTTGATTGAAATTTTCTTATGATAAAATTTGAAGAAAAAAAGAATTAAATCTATAAAATACATATCCTCAGGGTTAATTTAAATTAGAGAGATACATTTTTATTATTTTAATTTGTGTTATTTTTTTTTTTTTTTGATTGATTAAGTAAATAATGAATTTTAATTTTACATGGACATTCTTTTATTATATATATATATATATATGTATTTGTAGTCCTTGAAAATTATTTTTTTTTGTTTTATGCTCAAAAATTAACAACGAAAAAAAACCTGTAAAAAATAAACATTAACAACAGAAAGAAAAACAAATTAATATTTTCTTTAACTTCAAAGAAATTCATTAATTGAATTTAAAATAAAATTTAAAAAAATTTTAATTAGTGACGGAAGATGGTAATAAAATAATACAATTGAGTTGTTTTTATTTCATTAAGGATCGGATAATGAATTGAATTGTGAATTAATGATCTATAAATTATAATTTAGTAGTTTTCACCTAAACACTACGTATTATGATATTCCGGTAAGTTTTGAATACACGTACATATTTAGATACGATTTTCTATTACAAAATCTACATTAACATATAACATACATATATATGTATGTTTAGAATTATCCTTTTTTTTTGGTTTTTTTTTTGGAACCAAGAAATTTTGTATCCCATACGATTTTGTAATTTACCCATTTACCCACCCATTACCCATACCCCATTTGTAATTTAGATGTCACAATAAAATATACGTACACACTAGCTACAGGGCCGCTATATTAAATATAATAAAGAAAATGCTTTATTTTTTTTTTTTTAAAGATTATTAGATAATTTTGTTTCTTCCATCCCATGCGTTTCTTGGAACTTCATGTACAAGGATTAAGTATACAATGTCCAGAGAGTCAAGGAGTTAATAATTATCAATTTAGTTTACAATATTTCAGTTAATTTAAAAGCAATTTTTTATCTTTTAAACTTGTATAATAGTAAGGGTAATATAAACTATTGTTTGGTCATAAAAGAAAGATGACGTTTAGTATGGGTTCAAGTCCCACACATTGTACTAGTATATGACATGAGAAAGCTCGTGCACATTCCATCCCTTTATTGTGTCTTTTGAAGAATCCTACCTAACCTTGTCAAAGAAAAAATCTACTCTTTAAATAAATAAAAAACTTAAAAACACAATTACAAAATTTGAGTTATATTAATATTGATGAAATACTTACGTAAAGTTTGAAGCACACCTAAAGCGATTAACTTTATTTATTGAAGAAACTCTATCACTCTTCCCCAAATTTAAAGTAATATTACACATTGATACTAAAATTATAACAGTCAATATTGTTAAATTGTCATTTATTTTGTTAAATTTTGACAATTTATGTGTAGACAACACATAGTCTTTGTCAATATTTCTCTATTGCATTATCACTGAAATTATTGTCAATTGATTGACAATAAAACTGATAATATATCATTTTATATACATAATTAGCTGAATAGGAGCATTATAGTAATACTACTTGACTTTTTGTTTTTTTGAGAATATTAATTTTAAATTCAACTTAAAGTTTTCTTTATTTTTTGTAAAATTGCAATAATAGCATCATAGCGAAATCTTAAAATTTCATTATGACGACTTTTGGAAGTTTTAATTATTTTTTAAAAATTTATGGAAAATTATTTAAATTGTAATTTGCCATAAATTTAATAAATATCAGCATTTAAACTTTTTATATGAGACCAAAATATTATTGTATTGCCTATAGTGTGGATAGTTAAAAAGGTGCAGTTAATTAGTAAAAAAAAAATGAAAAACTATTAATATTCTCTGTTATAAAAAACAAAATGAATTTAATAATAAAAAGTAAACAAAGTAAGTTTTGTATCATGAATCGAAAGGGACTTGGTGTTAGAATAAATAACCATCATTGTAGGAATACAAAACAACAAGTCTTTTACACAACAAAAAATGGCGAATAATCCCTTACTCAATCATTTAGAAAATTTATACAGACGTCTAAAGATTAGCTAAGTAAATATTATAGTTACAAACTTTAAGATTTTGGTGGTAGGGATTTTAAACATCAAGGTTAGACAGATTAAACAACTAAAAGAGATGTGTATTTCTGATATTATAAGGAAATGAGAATGCAATAAGGTACAAAATAATGAATTAACAATTTATTGTTAATATTATATTGCAAGACATGAGTTTCCAAAAATTATTAATAATGAAATTTCAATCTATAATATTTGATTCTCCTTATAATAAAATATATCTGAAATTTATTTCTGAGATAATCTGAAAAATTGTTTGAATCTAATAAATTGTGAAATTGTCTAAATATTGAAGAAAATATTGTATGTTGGTTTAAATTATATTTGTTTTAAACCTAAATAATTTCTTTTTTTTTATGTACCTTTTTATCAATTTCAATTGTTTATTGATATATCAGTGTCCCAAATATATCCATTTTCTATTTAATTTATTAAAATTTATTGATGTTTTCTTTATAGTCGCGGACTAAAATTTTAATGCCAAATAAAATAGTTTCATTTTAATTTCTTTATGTTACAGAGTTTTTAATTTTTTTTTAATGCCAGTCTAACCTTTAGTAGGAGGCTTTAAAATGGAACCCTTAAAGTAAAATAAATATTGAAAAACCTTGTAATAAGTGGCAAAAAAAAAACAATACGGAAAGAATGGGAAGTGACAAGAAAAAAATGGTTAGAGTCGTGGTCCGGAATATAATAAGTAGGTAGGTAGGTAGATAGGTAGGTAGGTAAGTAGATAGGTAAGTAGTTGGATAAGTAGGTTTATTCTCCATGCGGAAAAAATAGATTTAAGTAGTTAGGAGAATAAATCTCGACTTCCTTCAATTTTATTTGTACTTTTTCTTGACAATATTTGAATGCTATTTTAAGTAATATTCGAATTTAAAATTTTCTAACGGTATATTAACAAAAAAGAAAACATTATCTTGATATCTGAAAATTTGATTTTAAATACTTATAATCTTACATTAAAATGTAAAAATTGTTATAAATTAAAAACAAAAAAAATAAATGTTTATGAGTTCTTTTCTCTCACTGTATCTTTTTATTGATTTTCAAAATTCACTGGAATTTCTATCCTTTTTTTGCTTGTTTATAAAGGATAGTAACAAAATTTTGTTTTCTTTTTTAAATATTCAACATTTTTTGTTTTTATTTTTGCCGAAACAATTTCTAACAATAACAACAACAAATTTTCGAAGGAAGTATTTATGTCCTCCAGTGGTAATCTAAGAACAAACAAAAATATTTATGTTTTTATTTTCCAATGAAAAATATAAAAAAAAACAAAAAAAAAAATTAAAAATAAATAAAAAAAAATATGTTTATATTGAAGGGTCAAATAAGGGTAAAAAACAGGATACTAAAGCACATGGTTTTTTTTTTTTTATTGTAAAGATTTTCAAAACAAATTTGTCCTTTTGTTATTGGATGTTGTTATATGATATTTATAAACAAAAAACAAAATGAGCTAATATAACATCCAAAACCCATTTAATATATTTTTTAGAAAATTAAGAAATGACAGGAATAATGACTTTTAAAAGAAAAAAGAAAATTTATTTCATTCAAGGTAATAAAAAAAGGAAAATTTGAAGATAAATATAAGATGTCAAAGTTTTTAAATGAAATGAAAAACTATTAAGAAATTTATATTATAACCAGGTATTATATTACATATATTTGATATTTACTTGCAAAAGCAAATATAATTTTTTAACAAATTATTTTTCAAAACAAAAGAAACAAAAGGTATAAATACTTAGAAATTTCTTTTATAATCTATTTACTAAATTGTAATAAATTGAATTAAAAATTGAATAAGTTCGTTGTTGTTTCTACTAATATTACTTCGCTTCTTCTATTCAATTCTAATTCTTATATTGATTAGATGAAATGTGTTACCTCAACAACTCAATTCATACGTCAATCCTGATTGATAGTGAACATGATAGTGAACTGGAAAATAAACATCATAGCTCCCTATTTTCTTCATTATATTTATAATATAAATTCAACAGAGGATTCCTTATACTTATACTGTAAATTCAAGGTGACGTATCATAAGTTCCAGGGACAAAAGTCCCTAAGGGACTTATGACTCAATTTGTTATCACGCATTTGCGGTTAGCACCAATAAAATTTTGCGGCGATAATTGGTGGGGTGTAAGTTCACTGAGCCTATATTCAATTGTTTAAGCATTGATTTAAATTACATTCAATTTTGTCTTATTTTTTTTAAACAGAAGATAACATCATAATATCGTCTGATGTTATTTTTATTAATATTTTCCCTCCCTAAGGGACGTATGACTCTTTTTCAAAGAGATTCATGTCTCACTGAAATATATTACTATGAGTTAGACATCCCTTAGGAATTTATGACTCAATTTTGTGACATTCGGACTTGTGACACGTCATCAAATTCAATTAATCAACTGAATAAACGGTTTTTTAATTTATGCCTTTCGCTCTAATGCTAATATAGTTATATACGTAGCTATACTATAAACTACTAATAACGATTCGATAATCCTTAAAACTTGTGAATTTAAATAATAAATTTAGACGGTTTTTCTCTTACTAATCTAGTTTTTGTGGGTTATTTCTGCATTGTTTTCGATTTAGAAAAATTGAAATTAAGAAATTAGTAAATATAAAAATATGTATCATAAATTGGGTAATGAAAGAAAATGTTAAGAATTCAAATCAAAATACAAGGAAACAAAAAATTAAATAAATTCTACATATGTTTCAAATTCTTTAATTTAGTTGTTAAAAAGGAATGGAACGCTTCAAATAATCTTAAAGCCTCAAATTCAATTAAATGAAATATTTTGTTATTTAAACATTTTTGAATATTAATTTTCTAAAAACAAGGATCTTTTATTATTTAATGTTTTCCTTTTTATATTTTTGAATATATTTCTTAAAAGAAAAATCTTAAAGTGGTCAATTTCTTTTGAAGAAAGGATCGTTGTATTTATCATGAAAAATATTCGCATAAGAAAAGAAAAGTAAATTATAAAAAACATCATTTATCTTTTTTGGTAGGTATATTCATTTGAGATGATTTAAATAAATTTTAAAAGGAGGAAGAGTACAATGGAATAAACTGTGTAGAATAACTCTGGGATACCTTTATGAACATAATATATATGCTGTTTCAATAAAACTTGATCATCTTTAACAAAATTTCAGATTCTAAGTACCGAGATATATTTAAGTAAATTTTGGAGTTGTATGACTGCTACCTACACCTACGTTGCACCAGCACAACGAAATTTTACAGAAGTTATTGTCCTAAAGCTTCGTCATCTTTTGTATGATTTTTGAAGAATTTAAATAGTGAAACTAATAATTTTGCAAATGTGACGTAAAAAAAATTGCTGCCTCTTCCGTGTGCGCGGACAGGCAAACGTTCATGGCTTAATCGACTTAGAATTCGATTCTGGGCCGATCCATACCTTTGAACCTATATCTAGCTCGACTTCTTAAAGCTGTCACAAACGTAATGGAAAATTTATTATACCCTTGAATATACGTTCGTACGGCTATAAATACTTGATGGATAACCTAAAAAAAAGTAAAATAAAGAATATATTTGGCCTTTTTTAGCACATTTTTGAAAAGATATTTGGAAAATTTGCATTAGGTAGCTACAGTCTCTCAAAATTTTAAAAAGCTTTAATTTTAAATGTACATATATATATATCTCAGATTCATCTTTACATTTTTTTTCTAGAAACTCCAAATTGTTTTTTACCAGTATAAATCAATATCAAATTTTTTTTTAAATGTAGAGTTCACATTTACGGTTATGTGAAAACAAAATTTTGCCTCCTTCATATCTCCGCAACTATTTTAAATATAGGCTTGAAATTTTGAGAAAGAAAAACTTTTAAAATAAGCATAAGTTACCTCAGACAAATGTTTTTAAAATTTATTTTGTTTTATTTTGAAAAAATTTGTGCAAGTGCCTAAGTTACTGATGTTTAAAAATAGTAAATTATCAATTTTTTAACCCTAATAGCTTTTAAACAAGGGGAGGCCAAAAAATATTTCTGAGATAACTTATACTAATTCTAAAAGATCTTAATTCTATCAAAATTTCAAGCTTTTAACGGCAAGCATGGCGTATTTGCTCTTAATTTTAAAAATTTTTCTTAGAATTGTATACAATATAAAAAAAAGTTCTGAAAAATCAAATGACACATCATCAATTTTTCAGGAAACCGTAAATAATTTAGAAAAACTGTTGTAAGACATGTAAAAATATAATGTTAAAACTTAAATTTTTGTGTTTAATTTGCAAAAAAATTTGTACAAATTCCTATGTTACAGGTGTCTGAAAATAGGAAATTTTAAATTGTTAGCACCTAATAGGTCTTAAGACGGGGTTGTACAAAAAAAATTAAAGCAACTAATTCTGAAAAATCTTTTTTCTTTAAAATTACAAGACTCAATCTGAAAACGTTTCGGAAATATAAAAAGCAAAATTTTGCAAAATTTTGTTTCCACATAACGGTAAATTTAAATATTAATTTGTTAAAATTTTTGATATTGATTTATAAAGTTAAAAAAAGTCCTATCGTTTGGCGTTTTTGAATTAAAAATTATAGAGCCAAAGATATAATATACATTTAAAAATAATACTTTTTCAAAATTTAAGGGGCTGTAGTTCTGTAACCGGTGAGGCTAAGTAAAATAGTTGTTCTACAACATTGATTTTTTGGTTATAATTTCATTGCTTTATCTTTAACGGACAGACGGACGGACAGAATGGAATTAATAGGCACATTCTTTCAAATTTTTTTGGAAATGTGCCAAAACCCAATCTATTTGCAACAACTTATTAACCTAGTAACGTAAGTTCAATTCTATAGTACAAATTTAGATCTTCGCAAATTTCGTTAAGTTCTAAAACTTAATTTTTTCTCAAACATTTTGGGAAATCTTTTTAATTTTGGCTTTATACCAAAATCATTTTTTGCGAATATTGCTTTCAAAGATGACTTGAATCCATCAAAATTGCAAAATAGAAATGCCTTAGAGAAAATTAATTTTGAAGACCTTAGAAAAAAATGCAAAATTGAGAATGTTCTTTTATATAAAACGAAAATATTCTTTTTTTATTTCAAATCACTGAATTTATATTATAACTTAAACTTTTTCTCTTCTTTTATATTTAACTCATTTAAATTTTTTTATAATTGTTTCAAATTTAAGGCAATTTTTAAAAAAGTTTAAAAATTTTTAACTAACTCCACAAATTGGTTGATTTTTGAATTATTTTTTTTGTTACTATTATTTTTTATTTGTTAAATATTGTTAAATTTTTCAAGTTCAAGAACTTTTGAAAATTTAAAAGCAACACTTGCAAATTTAATTTTGTAAAATGTATAATGCCCAGTTGTACAGAAAAATGGGCAAAAATGTTATCCTTTAAGTAATTTAAGAATTCTTCATATATTTGAACTTATTATACTAAATATATAAATACTTAAAAAACAAAAAAAAAAAAAATTATAAAGACAAAAGTTTTTTTATTTTTTGACGTAGAATCCGTTTTGCATTAAAAAATACTCCTGTTCGTGTTCCATTTAAAAATTTGGATTTAACTGAATTTCCGGTCTTAAACATTTACTTCTTTTCCTTTCCGAAAGTTTAAAATATCACCAATCGATAGAACAACCCCAATCCAGCTAAAAAAAAAATTTTTATATTTTAAAATTACGACTACTTGCCTAGTTATGAAACTGATAGACATGCTCTGGGACAATCTGAATATTTAAATATTATTATATTAATGTCGAAAATAAAGTTAAAGTATTCATTGTTTTATAGTTAAAGATTTGATAAATCAAAGGACTCCAAAAGAGTTTTAAACATAAAAATAAATTATTCGAAAATTACAATATTTGTCTTCGAATTTGACTCGAGAGTAGCGAAAATTAGTTGTAGGATGAAGATGCAACTCATAATGATTGAATGTTCGAACATCTTTTCTAACCAATCACAATTCACACCTTTTAAAATTTCTCAACTTTTGCAAAGTTTTAAGTTTAAAGCTTTTTGTGTTTAAAAAATTGTATTTAATAATTTTGATTTGAGTAAAATTGTACCAAAACGATTATTTAGCGTAGCGATAAACTTAAATAATAATAATAATTAAAGAAATAAAGATAATATGAATTAGAATACATTTTTAATTTAAATAATTTTCTAACAATATTTCCATTATTGTTTTTTTGGGAATCTTCCAAAGACATCAAGACAAATTTCCCCCTTAGTGTCAGATTCTTATTAAAAAAACTCACCTTCTCCTTTAGGCAATATAATGGGGATGAAACCCTTATCTGCTAACGCAGTATATTGATTAGAGAGAGGAAATAAGAAAGGATAAAAAATAGGATGCGGAAACATTGAATTGGGAGTGGGACTGTAAGGAAACAATTAATCCGCCTATTATTATTACTGTTTTGCTAGCTAACACTGATTATAGCCGTTAAAACAGTTATAACATGCAGTAGTATATAACACATGACTGTTGTAAAATGAAGAACTTAATTTCAAAACTGAATTAACACCTCTATGTCTACTCCCAAAATAATATCTAAGCTGATTAGATGTTTTTGTGTTGTAGCCATGTAAATCATATTTTTATTAAGTCTTCTAATTAATATAGTGTTGAACTTTATATACACATAATATATTTAAAGTTTCACTTAACCAAAATGAAATAAAATGTCACTATAATATTTATAAACTGTTTGTATAATATTTTTTATTTTACCTTTTTTGAACTCAATTATTTTCATTTCAATAATTTTTGTAATTTCATCACGTTTCTAAATCCTTAATTTTATTAAACTGCAAAAGTATACTTGAAAGTCTCTAAACTATAATCTATTCTAAATTAATCATGATGTATTGAAAATCTTTTTATCTCTTTTTCTCTCTCTCTCTCTCTCTGATTTTGTTTTATTTCATTAGAATTTTACATATACTATTTAACGATCAGTCTTTTATTTGAAAAGAAGATTTTTAAATTGAATAAAACGTGACAAAATAATTTGAAATTTAAAAAAAGATTTTACACGTTTTAACAATAAAATGGTAAAATTCTATATTTTACCTTTCAATTATCTGATTATCGATTTAGGTGAAACATAAATTAAAATGTTGAATAAAACGAAATTGTTTTATTTTTCGTACATTAAGATGACTAACATGTAATTTCACTATTTAGAAAAATTATGAATTTTCTTATGCAAAAAAAAAAAAATCATTAAAGGAAGAGTGCAGTAGTATATGTTGGTTTTATAAAACTTGATAATCTTTTACAAAATTTCAGATGTTTTAGTACCGCCGTTAAGTACCGAGATATATTTATTTTGGAGTTGCTAACCGGACCTCTTGTACCAAGACAACCAAATTTTTCAGAAGTTACTGCCCTAAAACTTTATAGTCTTTTGTAAGATTTCAGATGCTTTCATTAACTTCTAAGATGTGCAAACTATCTGAAGCCGCTTCTCTAGCGCAACCAAATTTTACAAAAGTTGTTAGAATACAACTCGACATCTTTTCACGAAATTTCGGATATCTAGCCTCAATAGACACTGAGTTCTTTTCATTTAAAAATTGAAGTTGTATGGCAGCTACCCGAATCTATTGCACCAGCACAACCAAATTTTACAGAAGTTATTGATCTAAAATTTGATCATCACTTGTAAGATTTCAGGCGTCTAGCATTATTAAGTACCAAGAGGTTCAAGAAGTCGGAACCGGCTGCTGTAAACCAACCAAATTTTACAAAAGTTGTTTGCATGAAATTCGACACCTCTTCACTAAATTTCAGATACCTAGCTTTAAGACACACTGAGCATAATCAGTACAACTAAATTTTACAGATGTTGTTAACCTATAACTCAAAGATTTTACAAAATTTCAGATACCTAGCTTCAATAGATACTGAGTTATTTCCATATAAAGAAAGAAGTTCATAAAAAGAAGAAAATGCTGGATTTAAATAGCGAAACTAACAATTTTGACAAGGTGACGAAAAAAAAAAAAAGCCTCCTACCTCTTTTATTTTTAAGGTATAGTGTGGACGGACGGACTGACAGATGTGCATGGCTTCATCGACACAGAATTTGATTATGAACCGATCCATACCTTTTAGCCTATATCTAGCTCGACTCCTTTAAGGTGTCACAAATCTAATGGTAAATTTAATATACCCTTGAACATATATTCATATGGGTATAAAAAAAATACGTTTACAACATTTGAAGAAATATCTATTAATTTACTATTGCTACTACAGGTTATTGAAAAACTTTGTAAACAAGATTCAATTTGATTTATCGTACTGTATACTGAGATAAGCAAAGTAACTGTAGCGTTAGTATAATTCTGCGTTCTGCGACACCTATGTGTATATACATATATGTTTGTGTACTTAACATAAATAGCTTGTCAAAAAATATATTTTTATCATTTAGAGCGCATAGGCGACACATCATTCTGTCAATATTATAATACATTAATATAATTTAAGATAACGACATTTAGAGTGATTTTCTAATGATGTTTTTGTTTTATTATAATTTTATTAATTATATATTAAATTAAATTAAAATTTAAAATTATAATGTATAAATGATCACTTATTTTATTATTTAAAAAAGAAAAGCAAAATATTGAAATTTTAAAATTTAAATATTTTACCTTAAGAACTTTTATGTTGAGTAATTATTTGAAATTTCATCATGAAAATTTTTTTTCATTTTCAGCCATTTTGTTTTGTACGAATATCAAATTACTTGCTAATTAACTGTCAAGAAAAAAGGCATGCAAATTAAGTTAATTTATATGAGCTATAGAAAAATATTTGAATGTATTGAGATTTGTTATGCATGTAACTTATTAAAACACATGTATAAGATAAATAGCAAATAATTAAACGCCTCTTATAAATAAATTAAATTGTAAATTGTATTACAATGGTAGATATATTTTACGGGTGGAAATTTCGCTTAAAACATGAGATAAATTATGATAGTTTTTAAAACTTGCTTTCTTTTAATTAAAAAAAAAGCAGATTTTGAAATAATTTTAATTAAATTAAAAAACAAAAAATTAATAAACATTTTCGGCTTAACATGGTTTGAATGTATGTATAAATTGATAATTTTCAGAAACTTTTCTATTAAAAATCTTTTGAAAATTTTTTTAATCTAAATTTCTATCAGTTATTTATTAAAAAATTCTTTAAAATACAAAATAAGCTTATAAATAATTTTTTTATCAAAAATATTTTTATATTATTTTTAGTGTTTCTCATTTTGGTTGAAATTTCTTGATCCTATGGGCTGCCTACTATTCCCCATAATAAATTTCATTTTTATCCATACATTAAAAATATTTTATTAGATTTAAAACATAAACTTCGAATTTGAAGCACTTTCGATTATATTATACCTAACTTAAATTCTCAAAAAAAAAAAAAACCTTACCATAAACCAGAATAAATGGAGTAAAATATAGTTTTCCAAAATGACAATTAAGTTTTTAACATATGTGTACGTAGACGAGCAGCCATACAAAAAACACTAAATATTTAAGAAATATTTTGAATTTTCCTTTTCCATATCCTTTAGTTTAGAGTGTACTGAAACATTGCATAAGGTATATCAAATGAACTGTTATATATACTGATGTGTTGATGAGTTTTCCTAATCAAAAGGAACATTTTCCTAATCAAAATAGTTACATGATATTTTGACATTAATGTTGCATATATGCTTAAATAGTTTATTTTTTTTATTTCTTAGTTCATTAAATAACGTCTTGCTTTGAAGTATATCTTATAGCTACCATTTTTCAATAAAAGTAAACCCGTATTTCAATTTTTCGTTTTTTTTTTTGTTTTAGACTTTTAACAAATCGAACATGTAAAGTTTAGCTGCATTTCCTTTTTGTTCTCGTAAGTAACATTTTAATATTTTAGTACACTTTTTTTTTTTTCTAATAATCAAAAAATCTTTTACAATTCTATTTCTAGATTTGTTTTTGGTTTGTTATACTGCAAACTTTTAAATCCTTTTTTTTTAGTTATTTGACTTTTAGATTTTCTTGTCAATTTTAACAAAATCTTTTTTCTTATATTATTCAATATCGATCCTTAATGTCCTTTTATAATTTCCATCACTCAAAAAAAAAAAAAACAAAATATACATATAAAAACAAATAAAATCACTTTACAACATCAAAGTGCTAGATTAAAACACTCTAGGGGAACATATAGAGATTAAAAGAAAGAAACAACCATATTTCCTATCAAAGTTCAATAAGGGAAAAGGAAATATCATGAATTCAGTAGTTTGAATATCGGAAAAACAAAACAAAATAAGCATCACTATAAAAAATCATTTAAGAAACCAGTTATTTTTTTTGATAAATATTTTGTATATACAATATGTACATACTGTCTATGTATATGTCATTATACTGTATATATTCATTCAATAAAATCTAACATTGTTTAAAGACAGCAAAATAACCAACCATTCAAAATACATACTGTAAAAAGAAATCATTAATCTATCAATGAGTTTGTATTATTTTCTTTTTGCAAAGTTAATCAATGGAAGCGGTTTTTAGCACATTTCCAAAAAAAATTTGAAAAAATGTGCTTATTAGTTTCACTCTGTCCGTCCGTCCGTCTGTTTACAAAACTTCTACACCGTTAAAGATAAAGAAAAAAAATTTTAACCATGGGTAGGTTTCATAAAAAAATAATTTTGTGCAACAACTTTTTCAACTTAGCCCTATCCATTACGGAGCTACAGCCTCTCAAAATTTGAAAAAGCCCTATTTTTAAATGCATATATTTTATGTTCTGCTTAAGATCTGAATCTGAATCTGAAAACGTCATTCCACAGGTATTTTTTTTAACTTTGTAAATTAATATCAAAATTATACAATTTTTTTAAATTTAGTATTTAAATTTACCGTTATGTGAAAACCAAATTTTGCATGATTTTTCTACTTTCATAACTCCGGTACGCTTTTAGATAGAGGCTTAAGATCTTAAAAAAATTAGAGGCAAGAAAGAACTTTTAGAATTAGTATAAGTTTGCTTAGAAAATTTTTTGAACCACTCCCTGTTTATGAGCTATTAGGGCTTAAAAATTGAAAATTTGCTATTTTTAAACACCTGTAACTTAGGAACCTGTACACATTTTACTTCTGCAAGATATAAAAATTAAAGCTACAGTAATATATTTTACGTGTGTTAAAAGTTTATTTTAATTGTAAAGGGTTCCAAAGTTGTAGCTCTTCAAAATTGCGAAAAAGCCCCATTTTCAGATGTATATATCTCAGGCTCTACGTAATAGTTTTGCAATCTAAACCACCAGAAGATCGAAAATTTTATTGTCTATATAAAACAATATCAAAATTACGTAATATTTTGTAATTTATTATTTAAATTTACCGTTATGTGAAAACCACATTTTGCATGAAATTTCGTTTTTCATAACTCCGGCACGCCTTTAGATAGGAAGCTGAAATTGAGACAAGAAAGAACTTTTAGAATTAGTATAAGTTTCCTCAGAAAATTTTTTGGTAGCACCCCTTCTTTAAGAGTTATTACGCCTCAAAAATTGAAAATTTGCTATTTTTAGGCACCTGTAAAAATTTTTCTTCGGCAAGACATGAAAATTAAAGGTTCAATAATATATTTTTATGTGTGTTAACGGTTTTTCTTAGTTATATAAGATTCCGGACTTACGGCCCCTTAAAATTTCAAAAATATCCTATTTTTAAGTTTTTTCTTATTATATGAAATTTTCAAATTTTTGTGCAAGTCATAATTCTAAGCAGTTTGTATTGAGTTTGCGAAATGTGCGCTTTTAAAAACCGTTGGTTTACATTCTACCTTGTTTTTTTTATTTCTTTTGTTAATTTATTATTATTTTCTTTTTTATTTTGATTTTGCAAAAACAAATAAAATTTAGTAAAAATTATAAGTTTTCACAAAATATTGTGAAATTTTATTCTAAACACGAAAGCAATCGTTTGATTGTCTTTTATTGATGTCTTAATTTTTTTATTTTAAAAATACGAAATAGGTATGGAATTTTTAAAGGATTTTAAGTTTAGATTTAGATGAAATCAATCATACAAGAAAATTTGAATTATTTAAAAGGATGTCTATAACGGTTGATTGAAGTCTGGTACAAAATCACGTTTTTCAAAATCTTGTTTTTACAAAATCTCGTTTGACAAAATCTCGGCGGACAAAATCTCGTTTTTATAAAATCTCTTTTTTTTTGAAAATTTAATTTTTATGAACTTCATTTTTTTATTTTATATTTTTCTTTAATTGTGTCAAGATTTAATTTGGTTTTTATTTTTGTTAGCTTTAAATAACTTTTGTTACAATTTTAATATACAATTATGTTACAATAGAATATAAATATTCTGTATAGAAGGCGAATAACCCTGATTTCGAATTCATTTCTAAAATACCCATAATTCGGAATCCGACATATAGTTATAATATATAAACATTCTGGAAAAGGGGAATACGCTGATTTTGAATCCAACTCTAAAATCTATCATAACTGAGAATCTCGCATATTACATACGTACATTTTGTATAAATATTCTGTAAAAGGCGAATAATCCTGATTTTGAATACAACTCTAAAATCTCTCCTAATGATATTTTTTACAAATATTCGTAAGCTATTTTAAAATTAAGCCAAAAAAACAAAATTTTGATAAAAACGAGATTGTTAAAAAAAAAAGAGTTGTAAAAAAAGAAGAGATTTTCGAAAAAAAAAAAAAACTAGATTGTGTCCATCGAGATTTTGTAAACCGAGATTTTGTACCGCTCCCGGTTGATTCCTTTATATGCTCTTGGTGAAGCTTAAGATTATAAAAAATTTTAAAAAGATTGACAAAATAATATTAGTATGTCAAATTTAATTGAAAGTTTTGCAAGAAACTTATTAATCAGCAATGGTATTCATTATAATATCCATAAAAAAAAGCAGCTGTTAGATAATATTTTATTAAAAAAAAAAAAACTTTAATTTTTATAGAAATTTACTAAGATTATATAATTCTTAAGTAAATTTTTCAATATTATTCTGATAAAATAATTCAGAAGATAACTTAAGAACGACAATCTTGTAATTAATGAAAACTTTTTGAGACCTTTATAAAAGGTTTAATTGTTTTAAGAACATTTCAATAATTTTATTTTGGTTTACCTTTAAATAATATTTACTTTCTTCTCCTTTTTTTCTAGTTTACTGACTTTTCCAATCATAAAACTTTTTTTTTCCCTTCGTAATAAAAATTAAATAGAAGTTTTTGTTATCCTACTCTTTCATACAACAGATTAGCAATGCACAAAAAAAAATGTTCGATTTATTCTGACAAATACATATACATACATACATACTTTTGTATATTGCATTGAATATGCTAGCATGTGGTATATATGCCAACCTTTGGCAACAATTATTTCATGAAAGTCAATTTTTAAGAAAAAAAAAGAAAAAGAATCAAACAAAAGAGAGAAATAAAACAAGGTAGAATGTAAACCAACGGTTTTTAAAAGTGCACATTTTCAAAAGATAATACAAACTGTTTAGAATTGTAATTTGTACCAAAATTGAAAAATTTTGTTAGAATTTCATATAATAAGAAAAAAATGTGAAAAATAAAGAGACACTTTCATCAATTTTAAGGGAATTCTACATAATTAAGAAAAACCATTAACACATGTAAAATTATAAAGTTGAAGCTTTAATTTTTGCCATTTATTTTGAAAAAAATTTCTACAGGTTCTTAAATATAGGAAAATTTCAATTTTAGTGCCCTAATAGTCGTTAAACAGGGGTGGTACAAAAACGTTTTCTTTGCAAACTTATACTAACTCTAAAAGTTCTTTCGTACCTCAAAATTGCAAGTCCCTATCTAAAAGTTATGAGTTTTGCCAGAGTTATGAAAGGAAATCATGCAAAATTTGGATTTCACATAACGGTAAATTTAAATAGTAAATTTGGAAAATATTGGCATAATTTTGATATTGTTTTATAAAGGTAAACAAATTTTCAGCGTTTTTAGATTGTAAAACTACTACACAGAGCCTGAGATATATACATCTGAAAATAGCTTTTTTGCAATTTTGAGGAGCTGTAACTCTGTAACCCTCTTGTATAACTAAGAGAACCTCTTAACATTTTCAGTAATAAAAAAAAAAAAATCTAGAATTATGACTGTATACTTTTGCATCAAAATTATTGTAGTTTTTCTATGAAAAATTAAAAGACAATAGGTCTGACTAGTCCTATTTAAATCAACTTAAATCAAATGTCAAAATCTTGTACACTCTTATGCGATTGCATATAGCTACACAAGCGTACTTAAGTCACCTTAATTTAAGTTTTCGTTCAACTTTAGCATGTACGACCGACCTAATTTGTACAAAACTTAAGTATTTAAGTAAAATTACATTTAATTTTTGTGATGTGTGAAGAATAATTAATATTTTTTAACATAATATAAACAATAGCATAAAAGTAAATTTTTAAAAAACCTTTTTTAAACATTCTTTGTTTATTCTTCAAATTTAAAAATATAATTAATATTTCTACTGTCAAATTTTTGACTGTCAAATGACTTAAGTCTGGTAAGTATGGTAGTTTACATTAAGTTTTAACGTAAACTTAAAGTCCTAGAACGAAAAGTATTAAATTGCTTTAAGTACGGCTAGTCATGGCTATTTTCTTTAATTTTAAGTAATCCGTATAAAATAAAGAAAAATCAGTTACATGTAAAAAAAATGTTTGATCATAACTTCTGCATAGATCCAGGTGCACAGTAATTTTGTTTACATTTTTAATTCATTATTTGTTCTTTAATAGTGGAGAATCTTTTAACCTTCAGTTTATTCTTAAAGATCAAAACCTGTTACAAATTTCAAGTTTTTAAATTTTAGGACATTCAATAAATATTGATTTTTCAAAACAGAAAGTTTAAATGCCGAATTAAAAATAATGCAATTATTTTTATTATAAATCTAAATTTTTTGAATTTTTTTTGCTTTTTTTTTATGTTTTCTAATTGAAATTCGGTAGATCTTGAGTTATTAATAGATAATCATTTCTAATTTGAGGTTTTTTGTGCCATTTTTAGGGGTTTAGGCTTTGTAATACGTGCGGCTTCGTAAAATATATATATGTATTGTATACCGAACTATATACTTTTTTATATAATCTATGGTCTGTGTTTAAAATTTAATTTATCAATACATTAAATGGTGAAAAAATTTCGTAAGCAGACAGATGGACAAAGTAAAACTATGTATTAAAAGGAGAAAAAAATATGCTCTGAAAAAAAAAAGAAAAAGAAAAAAAAAAACAAAACAATTTTTTTTATATTATTTCAAATAAATTTTATTGGCGTTACTTACAAGAATATCAAATGGCAGACAGCATCATACATATCAGCTTTATAACGAATTGATCCTTTGATTTTTAACATTTATTTTATTCTATTTTTTTGTTTTTTTTTTTTTTTGTTTACAGTCACATACAAAATTATTGTTTCAAATTTTAAATTTAAGAGATTAAATTATAAAAGAACTTTACAAAGAAAATAAATTTACTTTGCATAGTTTTTGTTTTATACAAATATTTATTTTAATAGATAGAACATTTAAATTTTGTGGATTTAATTGTATAGGTTAATTTTTCAGTGAAATTTTGCAGAACTTTTTTTAATATAAGTTCTATTTGCAGTAGTGAGTCTCATTTTTATTTAATTAGAGATTTGATAATATACAAAATTAAAAGTAATGAAGAGTTCTGTAATTAAAAAAAAATGCAGTTCTGGAAACTCTACTTCATTAAAAACAAGGTACAAAGTGATGTATGATGTTTTTGTTTTAATACTATATATAAGTGAGTGAATGACTTAAAAGTAAATTCTCAGGCAGAGTTATTCCATATTGTGATTCTAATATATATTTAAAAAAGGGATATATAGAATTGCCACCGTATTCTACAAGTTTAAACCCATGATATTTTTTGTGTAACAATAAATAACACTAAAAATATTCTATGGATTAGTAATTTTTATTTAGTTTCGTGTAATATTTGAATTTTCAGATTTTAAAAAGTGATCAAGTAAAACTAATTTATAGTTTTTATTCTTATGCACGTACATATATATATACATAATCAGTAATCACATTTGTACATTTCAATTTTTTCAATTTATTTAATACTATATAGATACATTGTATTTGTCTTGATTGTTGATGCTTGAATTTTAAAATGCTTCTATCAAAATTTTGATTTAGATTTATTTAGCATTCATAAAGTTACTTTAATTAATTGAAAAAGGCTACAGAAAAAAAATTTTTTTTTTTGAAAAAATCTTCTGCTAAACAAATATTTATTAATTTTGTTATTAAAAAAAATTTTAAATAAAACATTTCCTTTAATACTATTGAAACTTTTTAATTTAATTTCTATCTTCAGGATATATTAGTTTTACTTCAAATACCTAGTAAAAGTTTCAATTTATATTTACTAAGATTTCCAATATTTGATATGGGGTCACGGAAACCTAAAGATATTTTTGTTAAATTAAGGAAATGAGAGAATTCTTTAAGACACCATGAAGTTTTAAGCCACCTGAATAATATGAACTTCAAACTCATAACATTCAGCTCATCGTGTAATCAAAATAGAATGGAATAGCAATTATGGGAGAAACATCATAATTGCTTTTGCAGAATAAAACTTGATAATAAGAAAAGAATTGGTATAGGAAGTAATATATTTATTGAGGAAATAGCGAACTGCTTAACCAAAACAATTTATAGTTAGAGCTAAATTGAATTCAAAAACTGTTTTTGTTTTATAGTGGATAACAGAACACTAATAACAGAACGAAATAATCCTTTAGTCAACTACGTTTGCGTGCCTGGTTTGATTATACAGAGCGGGCAATCACAGCTTACAGATGCGCAAGATTTATCCGTTACTATTGATTTCAAGAATTATACGGGAATTTACATTCAAGATATTGTTAAAATTTTATGACAGATATTACAATATATTTTATATTATAGTCTTAAATATTCTAAAGAAATATTTTCTATGCAATATTTTTTTCATGCAAAATTATGTAATGAAAGATTTCGGACCTACTTGCAAAATTTTTTGCAAAAAATTTTAATATTTAACAATAATTTAAGGTAAAATCTAAAATGTAATACAATATTATTTTTAATATAAGATCATTTTAGATAGATATATAGAAAATGTATTTATTGAAACATATTGCATTTCTTTTTCAATTTAGACGTTATTTATTTTTCAAAAAGGTAATAAGATCAAAATTACCAAAAACCTTGATTTTGTTTTTATTTCCTCTTTGGAAAAGAAATAGAGGAAATCTTGTACCTACCACAAGTCCATAAATAATGTATTATAACAAAGTATTTTTAGTTCCAAGTTCAATTATTAAAAATAAAAATATAATAAAAATCATTTTTAGAAAGTGATAATAATCGTTAGTAAATATGTTCACAACATTTTAGTCATAACTGTAGAATATAAATTGGTATATAATATATAAAAAAAACTCACTTATTTTATTTAATATATTATATGATGAAAATAATGACTCGTTTATTAAGCCATTATTTTTTTTTATTTTATTTTAACATTTAACAAAATGATGAGTAATTTTCTAATTTTTTATTTTAATACTCATTAAAGATTCTTAAAAACTTATTTTAATTTTTTTTTTTTTTCCCCTAAGGGAGGTGGGAATCTTCCAAAGACACCAATAATTTCCCGCTTGGTAGTATCAGATTCTTACTGACTAAGCCCACCTCCCCCTTTAGCCAATATAATGGGATGAAACCCTTACCTGCGAACGCAGTATATTGGCTAGAGAGTAGGGATAGGAAAGGATAGGAAATGGATACGGAAACATTGAATTGGGAGTGGGACTGTAAGGAAACAATGAATCCACCTATTATCATTACTATTTTGCTAACAGTGACTAAAGCCGTCACAACAATTACAACATGTAGTAGTAGTATATAGTAACGTGAGGTAATTATTGAAGGCAACCCACACTGTCACTGTAGCGGTTACTATTATTGGTATTAGTATTCTTATTAATATTATTATTATTTTACTACAGAGTCAGCGCCATCAATGGATTACAACGTGCAGCAGTATATAACACCTTACTTGCATCATATAACCAAAGATGGCTCCACTGTAGCAGCTATTATTATTATTACTATTATTATCATTATTATTATAATTATTGTTATTACTATTACTATTATTATTATTAATATTATTATTGTTATTATTACTACTATTAAATATACAATATACACTATTTCGATATAAAAGTACTACATATTTTTTTATTTATGACCTGACTTGGGTTTGAACCCAAGACACTTCGATTGAAAGCTTGGCGACTTAACCACTGCGCCATGAGTCAGATAAATTAGGTTTACTTAATTTTTAATATTTTTAAGAATTATTAAAAAAAAAATGTTTGAATTCAAAGGAATATATTTTTCTTTTAAGAATATCTCAGAACTCTGAATGAAATGATGGATAACAATAACTCTATTTATACCCGTACAATAGTATCGGGCTCCTCCGTTTGTAACACTTCGACCATGCCTCAAATGTATGGATTGGATCAGAATCGAAAAATGTAGATGTTTAAAGCGTAGCAATGAAATTTTAACTATGGACAGACATCGAAAAAAAAAATTTTTAATGGAAAAACCATTTTTCTGTAGTCCCCGTTGTGGAGGATGGTAGGGGAACCCGTACACCCCCCATGGCATTCAAAGTTCGCAAAAGTCCTATATGTATTTAAAACGTTTTAACAGAAGTCCTATACAGTTTATCTCCAATCTGAAAACGACAAACGGTAAAAGCTTTTGTTAGCTACTTTTGCCATACGGTATCTTAATTTACCGTATCCTATTTAATTTAAACTCAATATTGGCAAAATTCTTTAGCCCTTCTATCTTTAAAACAGTTTGAATTAGAAACTTAAATTTTGAGGAACATTAGATCTCTGAAAATAAGTATGAGTCATTTCAGAAAATATTTTTGTGTCGGCCCCCGTTTAGAAGCTGTAATGTTCAAAAATTGAAAATTTCCTATTTTTAAACACCTGCAACTAGAACACCTGTTCAAATTTTAAAAATTCCAAATTAAATGGTTCTTATAGTTCGTAAATCACTATTATTCTTCAAAGTTTTTTTAAATGTCTTTTTAATCTTCGGTTCATCAAAATGGCGTTTCTAAAATTATATAAAATACCAAAAATTATCCTTAACATTTTCATTTATAAAACAAAATATCGCAACATCCAAACCTATAGATACATATGTATATATCCTAACCTATTTATTAATTACTTATAATAGATTAGGTTTAATGCAAATTTGTTGTTTTGTATTCTAAGCATTCTATTTGTCACGTGACATAGATAAACTTGTTACCAATATCAAAACTGGTATATTAGAAGTGTTGAAAAATTTGAAAAAAACTAAATTCTAAATAACTAATAATACTATACAAATACAATAATTAATTATGGTAATTGAGGATAATGTAGTGAAAACTGGTAAATGCATAATAATGATAATTGGGATAATTGGGATAACGTAATACATGATCATTTAGGCAATTGTAGTGTAATTGTAGACACTGATTATGACTGGTTATGGATAATCTTATATTTTTGTTTTAATATTTAATGTTTTTTTTATTTTATTAGTATTAAAAGTCTTATTTTTATTTATTTTTATTTATAAATTTTCTTTTTATTTTATTTGATTTCGTTTTATTTCCTTTTTGTTATAAGTTTAAATATTAATTAAACTGCACAGATCAACTCAATATACAAATTGTAGACCGTTCCAGTGTTGTGACATTTGCTCGAATAAATTATGCTAGATTTAGCAAAACACAATTCCATTTTATGCTAGATATGAAAAGATTTATTTCACTTTTTTTCTCTGGAGTCAGAATCATCAGAATTATTTGAATCTAATTTTACAACATTTTCGTTTCCTTCATTTCCACGGTTTTTGATTAGAAAAAATCTAAAAATTTATTATAAAATCTTATTTACAGAAAATAAATGCGAATAATTAAGAAAATTATTGTAAAATTTTACTTACTTTCCCGTTTTACAAAATAATAAATTCAAACGAACTTTTTAAAATAAATACCAACAAACTATTTTTATTATGAATTATAATTTATAAATGCGGTACTGATTTTTCAGCTGTCGGCTGTCAGTTGTTAAATAAAATAGAATTATTTAATACATATATGAGTAAGTAAATAAATCAAATAATACAACTGACTGGCGAGGAGACTCAGCTGAGTTTTTATTTAAAAAAAAAAGCGAAATATTTGGTACTAAACTTAAACACAATTACATCGAAACAAAATTCGCTCGTATATTTTTCACACAAATCTCTAACGTCGTAATTTCTTTCTCTTCAATTAAACTCTTTACGAATATAAATTTTTAAGATTTCTTTAGAAATGTTTTAAATGCTTTTTGTGACGCTATTATGCCAGAAACGCATTTGGCATAATTTTTAAAAAACACAGTGCAAAATCAAGATCTATTATGCCACATTTGGCATTAAAAATACCAATATCGCAACACTGGAGCGTTCACTAAAACACTTACATTTTAGAATGGAATTCCGTTAACCAAAAGCAAACGACAACATTACTAAAACAATACGTATTTATAAGTATACATAAGTATTGTGTTTACGTATCTGTGTCTACATATGTATATGTAAGTAGTAAGCAGCTAACATAAATTATTTCAGATTAATAAATGTAAAAAAAGCAAAAATATACTAATAATGAGTAAAGGTGATGCTGAAAGGCAATGCTGACGTTGGCGTGTAAATTCACCGCCACAGCGCCAAACTATTTTGAAAATATGAAAATTGATGTAACTTCTTATTAATATTATTATTTTTTTACTACAGAGTCAGGGTCATCAGTGGATTACAACATGCAGTAGTATATAACACTTTCCTGCATGATATAACCAAAGACAGTTCCCCTGTAGCAGCTATTATTATATTATTATTATTAATTATACGATATACGTTATTATGATATTAAATTACTACATATCTTTATTTATATGATCTAACCGAAGTTTGAACCCAAGATCCTCCGATTGAAAGGCGACTTAACCACTACGCCATAAGTCAGATTAATGTACATATTTTTATTACATTAATATTATATTGTTATTGAATAAAAAAAATGTTATTAAATTATCAGAAATTATTTTGCTTTGATATAAATTATTATGTGAAAAATCTATAAAATTTCGCCGTATGCTTTTCGTGCAATAGCGGTCGGCTCTGTAGTGGATAACTGATAGCTGATTTTTAACAAGATTTTTGTAAAATTATTAAAATTAAATGAATATATAAATAATTGCACCACTCTCATTTTTAAACTGACTTGAAAAATAAGTGTTAAAAAAGAAAAACAAATGATTAGCCCAAAGTCTTATTGGTTTTATATTTGATTGTTTTTTGTTTTTTGTTTTTCTTTTTTATTTATTATATTATATATTATTATTATAAAAAAAACAAAAGAAACGCCCAAAGAAACATGAAAATGAATTAAAGCAAAAACTTTAATCTAAAATAAAATCATATTATATTGAATTAAGATTAAATTGAATTATAACAAGATATTTTAACTTTGTTCAATTAAAATTATTATTATTTCATTAAATTTATTTTAAATTGTTAGATTATTGATTTAATTTTATATCTTAAATCTTTTTGTGTTCCTAATTTTTTTTTTTTTTAATTTATTAAACAATTTGTAATAATTAATATAAAGAAATTTAATAAATAGATACAATAGAAGATTATTACCATTGGGTAAAAATAAATTGTAATGAAAATTTAAAATAATTTTTGAAAAATTAAATAATAAATTTCTTTTAACATATTTGCTATTGCCCTATATCTATCCTTTTTAAGTAATATTATCATGGCTTTGTTCTGCAAAACCTATAGCCGATATAATTTGGTTGCACTGCATTATTGTAATATTGAGGAGCAATAATTTAAGTGAGGTAGAATAATTGTATTGTAGACTAATTTTGCACTTTCCATACTAATTTTACTACGTATACGACTGATAAAATTTGTTTTTCTTCCGATTTTTCCACAAATGTATTCACAATGCTAGTCGAATCTGAATTTGTTATCAAGAATATATCTATAGGTATTTTATTTGGTCCACTACCTCAATTCGATTGTTATTCACTAAAATATCTAGAACTGCCTCCCCCCTCTGATTGAAAATCATGCATTCAGTCTTCGCCGCGTTCAAATTTAGTTTGTTCCTTTTAGACCACAATGAAATTGAACTAAGATCTGCATTGAGTTCTTGTATGCATTCGTTTACATCCCTACCATAAACAAAAAATAGCGAGTCGCCTCCAAATAATATTAGCTTCGAATACGATATTTCCAGCTTCATGTCATTGATGTAGAGCATATAAATAACATTATCCCGAAAATTGAACCTTGTGGTACTCCAATGTGTAAAAAACATTTATCAAACTCAGTTTCGCAAAAGTGAACTTTTTTGCTGCCTATTGTTTAAATAACTTTCGAATCAACACTATGTCCCCTAATACCGTATTTTTTAAGTTTACTAACTAATATATCTCTATCTAGGGTTGCAAGTGGTCTACTGAAATCTAGGAAAACATGGTTGGTTATGGTTATTTTTGACCTGAATGTCGAGGTTTACTTCAAGCAATTTTCGAGGTAACGGTATTTAAAGATTTTCGTATATGTTTTTGAAAAGGAAATCCTAATTTTTTCTGTATTATAGGTAGGAAGTTTGATTTAAAATACATATTTTAAATATTAAAATTATCAGCAGATAAAAATATCTAAAAAAATATCGTTAATAGTTTTATAGTTTTTGTTTTCTCAACTCTTGATTGCATTAAATATATTATGCTTATTCCATTATTTCTTCTTAATTATTTTTGTTTTCAAAATGTTCTTTTACAATTAAAATGATTGTAATTTAAAAAATAGATAAACTACATATTATAATTTGTTAAAATATTGACTATGCTTTATTTATACTACAGTTCAGACAGGGGCCTCGGTGGCCTAGTTAGTAAGAGCATATAAAATACGCTGTAAAGACCGAGGGAGCGTGGATTTGAATCCCATACACGTATAATACCACACACATATAATTTTGATACATAGCTTTAAATTCAATACATAAAATTCAGGTTTGCACTCACAGCCAATATCACTAAAATGTATTGCCAAATTTGGTATCGGTAAATGCTGAATACGCCAAATATCAGCTAACCTGTTGGATAAATTAGCACATATGCATTGAAAACTACCCCACTTGGAACTTAATTCACCTATGACCTACTACCATCTATTTTTACAGTAATCACAATGCAGTGATTTACAGTTCCCAAAAATAATTTATACGGATCTAGAAATAAAAGCAAAAAGGACGTACTTAAAATAATAAATCGTTTTTCCAAACTTACCAAAGTAATTCGAGTAATTGCATATCATTTTCGAGCTATATATAGTTTTAGGAGTAAACAAATAAATCGAAATATTCAACCGCTTTCTATAACTGAATTGGACAGCACATTACAATTTATTATTCGTGGAAGGCGTTATTAGAAAAAAATTCATACATATATCAAAAAAAAACTTAATTATTACCTTAAATTTATTTCTCGACCAAAACAAGATCATTAAAGTAGGTGGCCGATTACATAATTCTATTTTATCATATGATCAAAAACATCCAATATTAATAGCACCGAAATACTCATCATGGAAATTTTAGTTTAATGTTAACTTATTTAAGAAAACAATATTGTATTTTAAGTGCTAAAAATAATATTAAAAAGAATATAAACAAGGTAGAATGTAAACCAATGGTTTTTAAAAGCGCACATTTCCAAAACTCAATACAAACTGTTTAGAAGTGTGACTTGGACAAAAATTTGAAAATTTCATGTAATAAGAAAAAATGTGAAAATAGGACATATTTGAAATTTTGAGGGGCTATAAGTCCGGAGTCCTATATAACTAAGAAAAGCCGTTAACACAGGTAAAAATATATTATTAAACCTTTAATTTTCATGTCTTGCCGAAGAAAAATGTTTACAGGTGCCTAAGTTACAGGTGTCTAAAAATAGCAAATTTTCATTTTTTGAGGCGTAATAACTCTTAAAAAGGGGGTGTTACAAAAAAATTTTCTGAGGAAACTTATACTAATTCTAAAAGTTCTTTCTTGTCTCAAAATTTCAGGTTCCTATCTAAAGGGGTGCCGGAGTTATGAAAAAAGAAATTTTATGCAAAATGTGGTTTTCACATAACGGTAAATTTAAATAGTAAATTACAAACTATTACACAATTTTGATATTTTTTTATATAGATAATAAAATTTTCGATCTTCTGCCGGTTTTAGATTGCAAAATTATTATGCAGAGCCCGAGATATATACATCTGAAAATGGGACTTTTTCGCAATTTTGAAGAGCTGCAACTTTGGAACCCTCTACAATTAAAATAAACCTTTAACACACATAAAAATATATTATTGTAGCTTTAATTTTTATATCTTGCAGAAGTAAAATGTGTACAGGTTCCTAAGTTACAGGTGTTTAAAAATAGCAAATTTTCAATTTTTAAGCCTTAATAGCTCATAAACAGGGGGTGGTCCAAAAAAATTTTCTGAGCAAACTTATACTAATTCTAAAAGTTCTTTCTTGCCTCAAAATTTCAAGCTTCTATCTAGAAGCGTGCCGGAGTTATGAAAGTAGAAAAATCATGCAAAATTTGGTTTTCACATAACGGTAAATTTAAATACTAAATTTAAAAAAATTGTATAATTTTGATATTAATTTATAAAGATAAAAGAAATACCTGTCGAATGACGTTTTCAGATTGAAAAAATCTTAAGCAGAACATAAGATATATACATTTAAAAATAGGGCTTTTTCAAAGTTTGAGGGGCTGTAGCTCCGTAATGGGGGGGGCTACATGAAAAAGTTGTTCCACAAAATTATTTTTTTTATGAGACCTACCTATGGTTAAAATTTTTTTTCTCTATCTTTAACGGTGTAGAAGTTTTGTAAACAGACGGACGGACGGACGGACAGAGTGAAACTAATAAGCACATTTTTTCAAAATTTTTTTGGAAATGTGCTAAAAATTATTTAAAATGTTTTAAATTTGCTGCAAAAGAAGCTGGTAAATTATTGGGAAACTTACTTGCTTCTCGTGTTCAAGTATTCAGACCATTTTATACTTCAGGTGTTGATTATGGTGGGCCTTTGGTAATAAAAGTGTACAAAGGACGCTGCAAAATATTTTTAAAAGGATACAACGAATGGATGGATTGGATAAAACGAATTCCAAGGCAATGGCTCACCGAAGTGGTAGACACATTATTAACCATGCGTACATAATGGTATTTTAATCCTCCAGCATCACCAAATTTCGGCGGTTTAATATGTAAATTAATAAAATTTTGTATATATGTAATTTAATAAAATTTTCAATATTACATAAATTACGGGCATTTTACAATATAAATAATATGCATAAATTGAATTTCCAATACTCAAAAAATCAGGGGCTCCTTCTTAAAAATAAAAATAATCGTGTTTCTACAAAAAATATCGTTTACAAAGAAATTTTAAATTCATTTCATTTCAAAATTTTTACGTTTTAAATAAAATCATAAAGAAACTGTATATTGTATACACACATATACTGTATACAGTTTCTTTATGATAAAATCAAAAAAAAATTGCTTATTTCGTTGTTTAACTCAAAATGGGCATATGAATTAAAATCAAATATAAATAAAGCCCTTTTGAGGGCTGCCAAATACTTATTAGTTACAGTAAATTAAAAAAAATTATAATATTGGCTTCGGATAATTGTGGTTAATCAAAGTTATTTATAAAAAACATCAAACTTCAATCAAAAAACCTCAAACTCAAGTTCAATGTATAAATAAACAAAAAAACAATAATAATACAAAAAGTTCTTTCGAAGATTACCATAATAATGATTTAGTAAATTAAAAAAAATCCGAATATTTGTTATTGCGTGAATTGCAATTACTTTTTAAAACACCTCGAATTTCGAGGCGCGGGCGAATACTAATTCTTTTTGTTGTTTTTTATATTCTTGGGCAAAATATATTTTTTGAATCACTAAGGTATTCAAAGCGCCCAAGAATGTTCGATGCCACCAGCCTCATATATGCTTTGTACTATGGTAATGGTAGTAACCTAAAAGCAGAAAAAATAAACAAACACAAAAGATCATCATTCATATGGAATTATTTATTATATGTACTTATGTGAGTAAACATTCCATTGGCAGCAGAAAAAAATTCCAGATAAATTCAACAGCTTCATCTTTATCTAAAATTATACATATTTTATTATTATTATTAATTTCTATGCTTAAAATTATTAAATTTTTTTTTTTTTAATATTTCATTTTTTTTTTTACGTAATTTTTGGTTACTACCAGTACAGCGCATATGAATTTGGTGGCATCGAACATTTTTTTTTTTTTTCGAATAATTTCATAAAAATATTCAAAGTTTTTTATATACAAATTTTATTACATTTTTAAATTTTCCATGTCCTCAGCTTTTATTTATGGTTTCTCGTCGTAGACCAAGTGCAATTAAATAAATCGGAATTGTAAAAATTGTGTTCTACAAATATAATATTTTTAACATTTAGAAAAATCTGAGATTGAAAAATTAATAGAAGGAGATTTTGGACAAAAAATATACCATATGAATATGTTTCTCTTTAAGTAAATGCTTCCTCTGATATTTAAAGATAAAATAAAAACATTCCTGAAAATATAAGTTTTAAATTAAATTTTGGTAAAAACAAAAAACATCTGAAAACTTCTAAAAGATCTAAAATTTGAAAAGAAATATGGGAAGCAATTAATTCTATGGTATACGTTATTTTTGATTTAGTTTGTATTTCTCATGATGGGGTTTACAGGAAAGCACATTTCAACATTTAGCATGAGTACATAATTTAAAAATTTGCATTTTATTACATTTAAATTTTGTAATCAATGGTTTATTTTTAACACCTGTATAAATGGATTGAATTGAAGCTTCCAAAAAAAAAAAAAGAACAATATTTCTTATGTCCTAATTTCATAGAAAATAATTTTTCTGGAATTTAAAAAAAAAATAATCTCATTTTCTCCCAATTTCAACATTTTTTTTTCATTATAATATTACCAAAGGGGATTTACAAAAAAGGGAAAGAGTTAAATTTCATTTATTTTTCTGTTATTTTCAGAGTTTTCCACAATTTAATGAAAATATAAAAAAAATTTACAAATTTAATATGTCATAAAACTCACGTAATTGGAAAGTGATTTAACATGTCAAGTATACCCTAAGGCTAAAAGATATAAAAATTATATAAAGTAGAACAATATCAAAGTAGAAAACTTTATAGGTATGTATTCTTTTTCTGTTTTTTTTTTACCTGGTTTAATTTTTGTATTTTTTTCCCAAAACTTTACCTTTAAGAAAAACTTTACATATACGTTTTTATACCCGTACGATAAGTATCGGGTATAATAAAATTACTCCTCCCTTTGTAACAATTCTGAGTCGATTAAGTCATGTCCGTCCGTTCGTCCGTCAGCACGCTAACTCAAAAACTAAGGTAGCTAAAATCTTGCAATTTACACAAAATATTCTGGGAGCGATTTGTAGGTGCTCTATTTTTTTTAGTTGAGTTCCGACGAAAATTCGGGTAGCTCCCGAACAACTAACTTTTAGATCTCCACAATTTTTTTGAAATAGAGCCATGAAATTTTAACTGCTGATAGATATCATAAAAATATTAATTTTTCTGTAGCCCCACCGGTTTAGGAGCTACAGCCCCTCAAAGTTCGAAAAATCTCTATATTTAAATTGTTATAACACAAGCTCTAAAAGGTATATCTTCAATCTGAAAATTCCAAACGATAGGTACTAATATGAGCTTTACAAACATGCATATAATAAATATATAATTGTGCTATACGGTGTCTTAATTTTTTAAACACCTGTAACTTGAACACCTGTTAAAATTTTTTTGAAGTAATACATAAAAATTAAAGCTTCAACATTATACTCTAATTTCTGTTAATAACTTTTTTATAATAATATAGGGTTACTTTATAATTGACGAAAGTGTTACTTGATTTTTTCAAATTTTCTAACAAATTTCTTTAACGAATTTTTAGCACCTTTCCAAAAAAATTTTGAAAAAATGTGCTTATTAGTTTCACTCTGTCCGTCCGTCCGTCCGTCCGTCCGTCCGTCCGTCCGTCCGTCGTCCGTCTGTTTACAAAACTTCTACACCGTTAAAGATAGAGAAAAAAAATTTTAACCATAGGTAGGTCTCATAAAAAAAATAATTTTGTGGAACAACTTTTTCATGTAGCCCCCTCATTATGGAGCTACACCCCCTCAAACTTTGAAAAAGCCCTATTTTTAAATGCATATATTTTATGTTCTGCTTAAGATGTTTTCAATCTGAGAACGTCATTCGACAGGTATTTCTTTTATCTTTGTAAATTAATATCAAAATTATACAATATTTTTAAATTTAGTATTTAAATTTACCGTTATGTGAAAACCAAATTTTGCATGATTTTTCTACTTTCATAACTCCGGCACGCTTCTAGATAGAAGCTTGAAATTTTGAGGCAAGAAAGAACTTTTAGAATTAGTATAAGTTTGCTCAGAAAATTTTTTCGGACCACCCCCTGTTTATGAGCTATTAGGGCTTAAAAATTGAAAATTTGCTATTTTTAAACACCTGTAACTTAGGAACCTGTACACATTTTACTTCTGCAAGATGTAAAAATTAAAGCTACAATAATATATTTTTACGTGTGTGAAAGGTTTATTTTAGTTGTAAAGGGTTCCAAAGTTGCAGCTCTTCAAAATTGTTAAAAAGCCCCATTTTCAGATGTATATATCTCGGGCTCTGCGTAATAGTTTTGCAATCTAAAACCGGCAGAAGATCGAAAATTTTATTATCTATATAAAACAATATCAAAATTATGTAATATTTTGTAATTTACGATTTAAATTTACCGTTATGTGAAAACCACATTTTGCATGATATTTCTTTTTTCATAACTCCGGCACCCCTTTAGATAGAAAGCTGAAATTTTGAGACAAGAAAGAACTTTTAGAATTAGTATAAGTTTCCTCAGAAAATTTTTTGGTAACGCCCCCTCTTTAAGAGTTATTACGCCTCAAAAATTGAAAATTTGCTATTTTTAGACACCTGTAACTTAGGCACCTGTAAAAATTTTTCTTCGGCAAGACATAAAAATTAAAGCTTCAATAATATATTTTTACGTGTGTTAACAGCTTTTCTTAGTTATATAGGATTCCGGACTTACGGCCCCTCAAAATTTCAAAAATGTCGTATTTTCACATTTTTTCTTATTACATGAAATTTTCAAATTTTTGTGTAAGTCACACTTCTAAACAGTTTGTATTGAGTTTTGAAAATGTGCGCTTTTAAAAACCGTTGGTTTACATTCTACCTTGTTTGCATTTTGTTTTACTCGATAATTTGAAATTGTTGAGGATATAATGCGTAGTACAAAAAAATGTAAATAAATAAACAACATAACGGTTGCTTGAAGAATTTTTATTTATATGATATTGATATACATACATATTTATATAATAACAAGTTGATTTACATATCGTATATGTCACTGATGAATGAATGATAAGAGTATAGATGTATGTTATATAGCGCCGTATTTACATACATATATATGTATTTTACTGTACTTATAAGAAATTATTCTATGAATGGATATATTTTTAATGAAATATTGGAATGTATGGCGATATACTTATAACAATATAAATATACTATGTGCGCATTAATATAATATAATATTTAAAATTATATTTACTATTTTGTAATTTAATATACATTTACCGCTTAGTATTAAATGGTACTACAGAATATTTGAAAAAGTTTTGGATTGATAATCGTTATGTGGAAGGTTAGAATCTGCTTTTTAAGAATGTATAAACATATAGTTTGAATATATGTAAGTATGTACAACCCATAGTTCTACAATTTATAAAATTCACCCAAATTATTTTAAAATACTAAAGTTTTAAAAAACGAGGAAGAGTGCAGTAGAGTAGACTGTGTCAATCTGGGATACCCGTATGAACGTAATATATCCTGTTTCTATAAAACTTGATCATCTTTTAAAAACATTCAGATGTTTTAGTACCGAACTACAGAGATATATTTATGTAAATTGTGGAGTTGTATGATAGCTACCCGAATCTATTGCGCCTAGCTTCATTAAGTTCCAAGAAATGCAAGAAGCCTGAACCTGCTGCTTTAGACCAATCAAATTTTACAAAAGTTTTTGGCATGCAACTCGACACTTTTTCACTAAATTTCAGATAGCTAGCTTCAATAGACACTGAGTTATTTTCATTTAAAAAGAGAAGTTGTATGGCAGCTATCCGGATCCGTCGCACCACCAGAACCAAATTTTGCAGAAGTTGTTGCCATAAAACTTAATCATCATTTGCAAAACTTCAGATACCTAGATTGGATAGACACTGGGTTATTTGCATTTAAAGAAAGAAGTTGTATGGCAGCTATCCGAACCCGTCGCATCACCACAACCAAATTTTGCAGAAGTTGTTGCCAAAAAACTTGATCATCATTTGCAAGATTTCAGACGCCTAGCTTCATTAGGTTCCAAGAGGTGCAAGAAGCCTGAACCGGCTGCTCTAGACCAACCAAATTTTACAAAAGTTATTGGCATGTAACTCGACACCTCTTTACTAAATTTCAGAAACCTAGCTTGAATAGATACTGAGTTATTTCTATATAAAGATAGAAGTTGTATGGCAGCTACTCGAACCCGCCGGCCGAAAATGGTGGATTTAAATAGCAAAACTAACAATTTTGCAAAAGTGACGTAAAAAAAATTTCAGCCCCCTAGCTCCTTTATTTTTTGAATTATCGTGCGGACGGACGTACATGGCTTAATCGACTCAGAATTCGATTCTGAGCCGATCCATACCTTTGACACTATATCTAGCTCGACTCCTTTAAGGTGTCACAAACGTAATGGCAAATTTATTATACCCTTGAACATAGTTCATACGGGTATAATAATATTGTAAGCAGAGTGACAGGCTGTGCAAATACTAACGGTTCGTACGGGTATCTAAGAGTTGACAAAGGCAACTGGATTCTTTCTTGTTTTTATTGATATAGAGTTCAATTATTTACTATGTTCTTCATCTTTATACTCGCATGATAAGGATCGGGTATATTAAAATTACTCCTCCCTTTGTAACACCTCGAAATAAGCGAGCTAGATATACCTTCAAAGGTATGGATCGGATCAGAATCAAATTTTAAGTCGATTAAGCTTTGTCCGTCAGTCTGTCCGTCAGCAAGATAACTCAAAAACTAAGAAAGCTAGAGTTTTGAAATTAACACAAAATATTCTTACAACAATTTCTAGGTTCCCTATTTTTTTTGGGTCATTCAAATTTCGGGTAATTTTTCTAAATTTTTCTAAAAAAAATTTTTAACGATTTTTTTGCACTTTTTTTTATCTGATAATTTGAAATTGTTGAGGATGATGATTAGTACAAAAGAAATTAAATAAATAAAAACTGTAACGGTTGCTTGAAAAATTTATATTTATATGATATTAGTATACATACTTATATAACTCATGTTTATTTACATATCGTACATGTCACTGATGAATGAATGATATATAGTACATATGTATAGGCTATAGCATAAATTATTATACATTTGCCACTTAGTATTAAAAGGTACTATAGCATATTTGCAAAAGTTTTGGATTGATAATCGTTATGTGGAAGGTTAGAATCTGCTTTTGAAGAATGTATAAACATATAGTTTGAATATATGTAAAACCCGTAGTTCTAGAAATTATAAAATTCACCCAAATTATTTTAAAATACTAAAATTTTAAAAAAATAATATTATAAGCAGAGTGAGAGACTATTAACATACTAACGGTTCGTGCAGGTATCTAAGAGTTGACAAAGGCAACTGTATTCTTCTTCGTTTTTTAAATTTTTTTTTATTTAAGATTTTTCACAATAGCAAAAATAAAATCATTTTTCTTTAATTAATATGAAATCCAATATATGTTTAAATCTGTTAAAATTTAAATTGAATTTAAAAATCGATATAGGTATAAATATAAATAAGGGAAAATTAAAAAAAGGAAATAAGCAACAGTCAACATAACCAATAACAAAAATAAAAATTTCATAGGCATATTTTAGACAATTGAATGCTAAAGTGCTTGAATTGGTTGAATACCTATGATATTGTAGAAAAACTTTTGACTGGACATAAAGAAATGAAATTTTTCGACAACAGGTTATTAAACAACTAGAAAGGCTAGGTATTGCACATTTCAAGACTTCAAAGTTGGAAGTATTCCTACATATTGAAAGGATTTTTAATTCAGATCCTACTGAATATTTTTTCCAAACAACTGAAATCTTTTTAAAATTTATAAAAAAAAAAATATAATTTTTTGGAATCCGATACTCAAAATTATCGTTATGTGAAATCGATATTTTTTTTTGACTCCCCGCCATTTTTTCTATACATCTTAAAACTACGTTTAAAATCTATTAGGGGTTATAAATTGAAAATTTGGTAATTTTAAAAATCTTATTGCGAAGGAATCTTGAACCAAAATTTAAAAATCAAAATTAAAAAAATTAAAAACTTTTTTGTTAACGAAAATTTATTACTAAAATATAAGAACATTTAATTTATGCTTATTATTTAGTTTTAAACTTTTTATTAAGCTTTTAATTTTAGCATTCTATCTAACATTTGTATAGATGTCTGACTAAGACAGGTGTCTAAAAATATCAAATTTTTAAATGTTAAATTAATAACTCTTAAACAGGCGGGTGGTACAAAAACATTGCTGAGGTTAATTTTATGAGTTATTTTTTGAATCAAAATTTCAAGCCTCTATCTAAAAGCATTACTGTGATATGAAGGAAGCAGAATCTTGTAAAATTTTGCTTTTATATAACGGTAAATTTAAATACTAGATTTAAAAAAGTTGCATAATTTTGACAATGATTTATAAAGATAGAAAAAAAATGACAAACAATACATTTTTAGATTGAAATGAGCAAGAATTCAATTGCCCTTATCAGCTTTTAAATGCCAGTACGAACCCTTTAACCCTCTGTATGTAGTATAATTTTTTTAACTTTTCATTACTTTTACAAAACCAAAATTGTAGACAATTACTTTAGCTACCTCAAGCCTTGATTCAATAATTGCAAGTTTTATCTTATAACTTATTTAATCTTCTAAATTATATTATGTATATATAAATTGAAAGCACAATGAATGCATTCAGTGATAAAAAAAAATTTTAAAGCCCGAAGTTGTTGTGAATGTAATTCAGTTGCAAAATACGAAAATCAGTTAATTTAACCGAATTTCGGTAAATATAACTGATATTTGATAACAAATGTAATTAGTTCTAATAACTATAATTCTGAAATAACGACTGATTTTGCAGGTCTGAAAACCGAATTAATTTTTTTTTCATGAAATTTGTGAGCGGTTGTAATACCCAAAATAAATATATATAATATACACTTATTTCGTTAATAACATCTCTTTAACGGTTTTCGTAATAGAAAGGCAGCTCCTGCAATCGTCAAAATATTTTTTTATTTGTTGAAACCTAATTATGTCGATTGATATAATTAATGAATTGTAGTTATTAATTTAATAATTTAAAAGTCATAAATTAGATTTTTATTTTTATAAATAAGTTTATTTAACATTTATCAAAAATTAAAAAATATGCATAGGTAAATGGTCTTTCAAATTGAGTTTTCCAAAGTAAAGGGTCTTTCAAATTGAGTTTTCAAAAGTAAAGAGTCTTTCAAATTAAGTTTTCAAAAGTAAATAATTAAACGAGGAAGAATACAGTTGCCTTTGTCAACTCTTAGATACCCGTACGAACCGTTAGTATGTTCACAGCCTGTCACTCTGCTTACAATATTATATTTTTAATATTTTAGTATTTTAAAATAATTTGTGTGAATTTTATAATTTCTAGAACTATGGGTTGTACATATATTCAAAGTATATGTTTATACATTCTTCAAAAGCAGATTCTAACTTTTCACATAACGATTATCAATCCAAAACTTTTTCAAATATGCTAGTACCATTTAATACTAAGTGGCAAATGTATAATAATTTATGCTATAGCCTATACATATGTTCATCAGTGACATGTACGATATGTAAATAAACATAAGTTATATAAGTATGTATACTAATATCATATAAATATAAATTCTTCAAGCAACCGTTATATTTTTTATTTATTTTTTTTTTGTACTACGCATCATCTTCAAATTATCGAGTAAAACAAAAAAAACGTTAAAAAAATTTGTTAGAAAAATTTAGAAAAATGAAGTCACACTTTCGTCAATTTTAAGGTAACCCTATATTATTAAGAAAAGTTGTTAATAGAAATAAAAATATAATATTGGAGCTTTAATTTTTGTATATTAGATACTTCAAAAAAATTTGGACAGGTATTCAAGTTACAGGTGTTTAAAAATAAGGAATTTTTTTAGTTTTTGATCCCATACAGCTCTGAAACAGGGGGCGATACAAAAATATTTTCTGAAATGACTAATACTTATTTTCAGAGATCTAACTTCTCTAAAAATTAAAAGTTTCTAACTTAAACCGTTTGGAAAAGTCAAGAATTTTGCAAAATATGAGTTTCGCATAACGGTAAATGAAGACACCGTATGCCACAAGTATATCCAGCTAATGGTGTAGTAGTTAAGAAAGATGATTTTTTTTTGAAAAATCATCGTTTTGTTCCAGTATCCAATTGGCAAAATCCAGACGCATGGAATGATCTTGTGGCAGCAATTCTTGTGTCAATTGAACTTTGTAGGCTTTCAACGCTAAATCTTTGTTGTGAACGCTCTACAGTGGACTCAGATAGTTCCAATTGTTGCGAACATCGGGAAATTTACATGGTGGGGTCAGCTGTAACACTATCACTCACAGCACCAATATTTTCTTGTGAACAACGGCCACGAGCATACTGATGTCTTTCTCGATTTTGTACTGTACCAGTTTCTTAAAATTTCCGCACAATATTACCAATTTATTGCTCAGTTGGACGATTATGTCGACCATAAACATCGCGTAATTTGCGAAATACATTTCTTACAGAACGACCATTTTCATAAAATAATTTAATTAATTTCAACACGTTGTTGTAATGTATACGACTCCATTTTTATAAATGGCAAACCTTCAACTATCAAAATGACATATAATATGGGTGCGTTCAATGTTTACAGTCTGTTACACAGGTGCCTACTTTTTAAAACTCAATTTGAAAGACTCTTTATAATGTATACATACTATATATTATTATAGTATACATATTATGTACATCTCGCTATACAAGGCACATTTTTTTAAAACGAGGAAGAGTGCAATAGATTAGACTGTGTCAACTCTGAGATACCCGTTTATACGTAATATATGCTGGTTTTATAAAACTTTATTATCTTTTACAAAATTTCAGATGTTTTAGTACCGCCGTTAGGTACCGAGATATATTTATGTAAATTTTGGAGTTGTATGACGGTTAACGGTGTTGCACCAGCACAACCAAATTTTACAGAAGCTATTGCCTTAAAACTTGATCATCTTTTGTAAGATTTCAGACGCCTGTATTTTCATTGCCTTCGAAGATATGCAAGCTACCTGAACCTGCTGCTCTAGAACAACCAAGTTTTACAAAAGTTATTGGCATGGACTCGACATTTCTTCACTAAATTTCATATACATTGATACACACTAAGTTATTTTCATTTAAAACAGAATGTGTACGACAGCTACCCGAACCTGTTGCACCAGCACAATACAATTTTACAGATGTTGTTGGCCTTTAACACAACACCATTTTGCAAAATTTCAGATACCTAGCTTCAAGAGACACTGAGTTATTTCCATATAAAGAAAGAAATTGTATGGCGGCTATTCGAACGCGACGGTCGAAAATACTGCATTTAAATAGCGAAACTAAAAATTTTGCAAAAGTGACATAAACAAGCTTCTTTATTTTTTGAGTTATTGTGCGGACGGACTGACAAACGTACATGGCTTAATCGACTCAGAATTCGATTGTGAGCCGATGCACACCTTTGCGACTGCAAGATGTCACAAACGAAATGGTAAATTTATTATACTCTATAACAAATGTTCATACGGATATAAAAAGGATGAATAAAAACTTGTACCGCTTTGGTTATCGTTATTATTCTTTTAATTTTTCTGTTTTCAATAAAATTATTGGCGGTACTCTTTCAACTCCAGTTCCAAATAAATTTTAATAAAAATGGAGAAAAAATGAAATAAACTAAAATGATTTAATAAAAGGAGACGGAAAATCATTATTTTAATTTTTTGTTTACCTTGTTTTTATGAAATTTAAGGATTTATTAAAACAATTTATTAATGTAACATATATATATATATAGTATACATATATGTTATATACATATATATGTTATATATGTTATATATCATATATATATATGATAAATAAATACCACCTACTTCTTCAGAAAAATAGTTTTTATATTATTTTTCAATTTTGGCAACAAAATTTTGTTTTCAATAAATTTATTATTTAAGTTTGTGTACGAAGAGTCCTTTATGTAAAGTGATGGTGCCAATATTAAATAATTATAAAACCTAAAAAAAAAAAAAAAAAATAAGTAAATGTAACAGTAAGTCGATGCAACCGACTTATTAATACCCTACACCTGAATAATTTAAATTAAAAATGCATAAGATTTTTGTCAGCTGCTTGAACCGCCTCACTTTTCTTCCTTATTCAATTCGAATTTGAAGAATGTAAAACAGGTATGCTTTAACACTCTTGAATAAAATTTTAAGTTTCTATCTTTATCTAAAATGTCAGCTTTCAAATTTAAAGAAAAGGATAACAGAACACCCTTGCACCAAAAATAAAGGTTCCATCTTTGTTGATTTTAGTGATATACTCGTTTGCTCTGGGGCTTGTTCGGAAGCTTCTAAAATCCGAACACATGTATCAAATATTCTCAAATTTCAGAGACATAAATCAAACATGAAAGAACACCATCGTATCAATTTGAAGGTTCTATCTTTATTGGTTTTGAAGATAATCACGTTTGCTCTGGGACTCATTTGGAAGCTTCCAAAATTCGAACCCATGAACCAAATCCTCCGCAATTTTAGACACATAAAAAAAACGTGGAAGAACACCATTGTATCAAATTTAAGGGTTCTATCTTTGCTGGTTTTAGAGATATGCTAGTTTGCTCCGGGATTATTCGAAAGCTTCCAGAATCCGAACCCATGAACCGATTTTGCCCAGATGCAATGATTCCTTTCGTAATTAGTAACCTACTATATAAATTTCATCAAGATAGCTTTATTAGAAAGCTGAAAGCTGCTTTAGCTGAAAACTTCGGCCGATCAGTCAACCCAAAACCTAGAGTTTGTGGTCAAATGTTAGGGGGATAAGAGAAATTTTATTATTACTAACCATATGGTAAAAAAAAATAACTAGTTACTTGTATATAACATTATAACTTAAGATCTATCTACTTTTAGCACATTTCCAAAAAAAATTTGAAAAAACGACCCTATTAGTTTCACTCTGTCCGTCCGTCCGTCTGTTTACAAAACTTCTACACCGTTAAAGATAGAAAAAACAAATTTTAACCATGGGCACATTTCATAAAAATTAAATTAATTTTGTGGAACAATTTTTTCATGTAGCCCCATCCATTACAGACAACTTTGAAAAAACCCGATTTTTAAATGCGTATATCTCATGCTTGTAAATCAATATCAAAATTATACAATATCTTTTTAAATATATTTAAATTTACCGTTATGTGAAAACGAATATTTGCATGATATTTCTTATTTTATAACTCCGGCACACTTTTAGATATGAACTTGAAATTTTGAGACAAAAAAGAACTTTTAGAATTAATATAAGTTCCCTCAGAAATTTTTTTTGTACACCCCCTGCTTAAGAGCTATTAGCGGTCAAAAATTGAAAAATTGCTTTTTTTAGACACCTATAACTTAGGTACCTACACGAATTATTGTTCCGCAAGAGATAAAAATGAAAGCTTCAGTAATATATTTTTATTTGTATTAACGGTTTTCTTAGTTATAAAGGGCTCCACTTACAGCCTTTCAAAATTTCAAAGTAGTCCTATTTTCACATTTGCCAAGTCACAATTCTAAACAGTTTCTGTTATCTTTTGGAAATGTGCTCTTTTAGAAACTGTTGGTTCACATTCTACCTTGTTCTTATTTAAAGTTACACAATACAATTTCGAAAAAAGTATCTATACAAAATTAATAAAATTTATTTGAAATAATAAACATTTAGAATATAAAAAAACAAGGTAGAATGTAAACCAACGGTTTTTAAAAGCGAACATTTCCAAAACACAATACAAACTGTTTAGAATTGTGGCTTGCACAATAATTTGAAAATTTAAAAAATAAAATTCAAGAAATTTTTTGTAATAAGAAAATATGTGAAAATAGGACTTTTTTGGAAATTTGAGGGGCTGTAAGTCTGGAATCCTATATAAGTAAGAAAAACCGTTAACACACGTAAAAATATATTACTGGAGCTTTAATTTTTATGTCTTGCCTAATCCTAAAAGTTCTTTCTTGTCTCAAAATTTCAGGTTCCTATCTAAAGGCGTGCCGGAGTTATGAAAAAGGAAATTTCATGCAAAATATGGTTTTCACATAACGCTAAATTTAAATACTAAATTTTAAAAAATTGTATAATTTTGATTTAATTTACAAAGCTAAAAAAAATACCTGTCGAACGACGTTTTCCGATTGAAAAAATCTTAAGCTTATTAGATATAGATATATAGCTTATTAGTTATATAGATATATGCATTTAAAAATAGGGCTTTTCCAAAGTTTGAGGGGCTGTAGCTCCGTAATGGATGGGGCTATATGAAAAAGTTGTTCCACATAATTATTTTTTTCATGAGACCTACCCATGATTAAAATTGCTTTTCTCTAACGGTGTAGAAGTTTTGTAAACAGACGGACTGACGGACGGACAGAGTGAAACTAATAAGCACATTTTTTCAAAATTTTTTTGGAAATATGCTAAAAATGACACTGATATCATTATAAAAATTCAATTATTTGTTTCTTTGTTTCTTTAGTTCATAAGTTTATTTTTAAAATCAGGGAGTGAAATCTTGTAATTGCTTTTTTCTTCATCCTTGAAAATATAATAACGTAACTGATATATTCATTATTAGTATTTTTTATTATTAAATTCCAAAATAATGAAAAATAAATGTAATAATGACCAGTTTCATATACATCTAGGTAAAGGAGTAGGGGTAAGTGTAGGAGTATAAGTATGTTTTTAGGTATTACTTTTCTATCAACATGTTCTTAAATTCATTTTAAAAGAATTTTGAACTGTCGATGAACTGAAATTTGATCGACGAATGAAAAGAAATTATAGTTTGGATGACATTATTGTCAGTACGATAAAACTATAGTATACTGGTGATAATCTCAGCAAATTTTTAAATAATGAAACAATATTGATTTACCGAAGAATACAACAACAGGATAGAGTTCACATTAGAAATTATTCTCGCTTTAAATTTTATAATCTTTTCACTTCCAGGTTTTACATAAACATTTATAACATATATGAACCACTGAATAGAATGATAAAATTAAACAATAACTATCAACATAATATCAATCATTTACTCACTGAAACAGCTTTCACAACGTTTCTTTAAAATGTATTCACACTAAATAGTTAATTTGAACATAAGGCAAATCATAGTCAAGAAAGTTTGCTCAATAAAAAGAGGTATAACTTGAGGCCGCATAAATCAAATTGAAAATTTCGATTACGCAGATGATATCTTTCTCTTATCTAAGAACATATTAAAACACCTTGAACACCTTGAACAACTTGCCAAACACGCTGGATTAGAAATTAACTTGGAAAAATTCAAAACGATAAAGATAAATAACATCAACACGGCCGTATTCATCAAATTGAAATGAGAACAAATAGAATTTATGAACAGGTTCTGCTAACTGGACAGTTTAATAACAACCGCAGCAAAAAGACGTAAGAAAAAAGAATTAAAAAAACAGATTGAAGAAGGCAAGAACAGCATTTAGACACAAATTGCCACATACCCAGACAAAAAAGAAATAAGAATATTTCGTGTATGCGTAAAATCTGTACTGACATACATATTGCATTACACTTGTCTAACAAGTAACACTTTAAATCATAGCCTGCTTGTCTTCATTAATAAATGCCTCAGAATTATATGCCGCATACTTTGGCCAAAGATAATATAGAAAGAGATTTCTGGATACTAATTGATGACGAATCTATAACATTATAGAAAAACAAAAGAGTCTGAAGGCAGTATGATTTGTTACAGGCCTAGAAGAAAAACTTTCAATTATAAGTATTCATCAAAAATTTACTATATTTTACTCCAATTCATAAAAATTACATAATTCAACAAATAGCCTATAAATAATATTAATTAATGCAATCAAAAATAATTATTAAAAAAGCTAGGAAGTAATTTTTTTTTCTTCTCTACAATATTGAACGATCAAATTTTAGAATCTTTAAATCATAATTGTTTCGTTTTTTTTTCCTCAAATCACATTTTTAAGCTAAAAGTAAAAGACAAAAGTTGTCTACATTCTCTCTTCTTATATTTTCTCTTAGTATGCGTTTAAATATAAATAAAAAAGTAAGATAATACCAAAGAAAATATGAATGAAATACATAGTATAATAAAAACTCGTAGATTTTTCAATTTTACTTGATTATGTGATATTGTTATTCTGGAATCAAAACCCATATTATAAAAACATTTCTTCCATTTTTATGTTAATGAAAAATCGAAGTATATAATAATTCCAAATAATTGGGTTTCCTGAAATTCGTTTGTGATAAGAACATCATATGAAATCATTATATGTTCTCCTCCCCGTTGCATATTCTCAAAAATTGTCGAGGATTATGTATATAATTTTGAAATATTTAAAATGAACATTAAATATATCATTTACAATTCCCTTTCCTCAACTTCTCTTATCTCCAATTCATACAATTAATTTACCATTTACAATACATTTACTATTAAATATTATGTTACCTATATTTTGGGCAAAGAAGAAAAGCATTGTTTAGTTGGTTAAAGTCCAGCATATTCATAGAGAATTCATGCTCGTTTCACTTCTCTAAAGTATCTTTCAATGAAACAATCATACTCTCGCAAAAAAAAAAACAGCTTTAGTTAAAACCAAAACAAAAAAAATTTTTTTTAGTAAATCTTTTAATGTTTTAATTTCACTCTTTTTATTTTGGATCTACATATGCAAACATATTATACAGACCATACAAATTCATTTGGAGCTTTTGACCAGTAGTAGTAAAAACTACAGAACACTATAAGTGATCAGTAATCCAATCCAAACTATATTTAAACTAATTTCTAACATTATATACCATATAATATTGTAATTTTCGAACTCCCTCAAACTCATTTCTATAGGAAAATGTTTATATCGTTTCTTAAGGCTCCTTTTCACATTTAGGAAAACAATTTAAACATTATTTATTTTTCAATTTAATGACAGTAATTACAGGTATAACAAACAACTACAGGTATATTTTATTTTGTTATATTTTCTATATATTATAATATATCTATACTGTAATAATTTTGGGGACTTAACAAAGCTTTTTACTTTAGTACTGGTTCTCGATATTTAAGAATGAAAAAAATTATATTCATCATTGTGTTAAATCCTCATGCTATCTGTCTTCTTTATAAATTTAATGTAATTTTCATCAGATTTGATTTAAGCAACAAAATCTTTTGTTTTTGGATATTAAAAACTTGCATTACCACCTTATGTTTGGCTACAATTTTCTTTTCTTTATTTCTATTTTTATTTTACTTTAACATACAAAATCACATTAAAAATACCATTAGCACTCACTGATTTACCATCAATTTCTATAGTCTTAACTAAGGTTATATTTTGTTAAACAAAGATTAAGTTTTAATTATACCTATACAGATGGATTTCAATATTCCTTCAAAAAAAAAATCCTTCGGATTTGGGATGTTATTAATACATATGAAAATTTTTGTTGAATATTAAGTATAAATTTTGAGTAACATTTCCGCTTGATAATGTTCTCCTTTTAACCTTTTAATGTTCTCGGTTCAAATTAGGTTACATCAGGTGAAATAAAAACAGAAATTAAATTATTTAGGAAATAAAGTCAATTAATGTATTTTTTTTTTATGCCAGTCATTATATTTTATTTTCATTATGCATTGATGAATAAAACTTAAATAGACTTCTGTTATAGTTTTCCTTTTTTTTTCATAGTTCTCCATATTATTTATATATTATCTTTAATTTATAGATAACAAAATGTTCATCAATCTTATCTAGAATATATTATGTACACAAGCGCAACTATAAAAGTCAATATAGGAAATAACCTATTTCTAATAAACTAGTTTTGGTTCGTTGCTCGAAAATCAAGCAAATCTAGATTAAAATACAGCTACATAAATATGGTGTACATCTTTTCCGTTTTCGAAATTCAAAAATTATTATCTGAGTTCGTGATGTGTAAGCGAGGATTCTTTCTGTTCTAGGGATTAGTTGTTGTTAATTTAGGAAACCGTAAATTATTGTCACCAAAACGTTAAACTAAATAAGTACTTAAATTATAAGCAAATTATAACAACTTTGCGCTTTTTTTTAATTATATATTATTTTAAAATTTTCAAAAACATATAAATTTATTTATTACATATTTAAAATTATTATGGTCCAGACCAGGCGTATCAGCTTTTTGAGAAGGAAAGGAGTCGTTATTTTAAAATATAAAAAAAAAATGATTAGCTAAGTCGGGGGTGCTCTATCGATTGGTTATATTTTAAACTTCCAGAAAGGACCGGAAATAGATTTTTTAGACCGGAAATTCACCGAAATTCACCGAAATTCACCGAAATTCACCGAAATTATCAAATGGAAATGGGTATTTTTCGATGCAAATTCGGATTCTACGTCAAAAAATAAAAAACTTTTGGCTTAATAATTTTTTTGTTTTGTTATTTTGTTTTAAAATAAAATAAAAATCCTTTATATTTTTCCTTATAAATTTTAGTAATATAATTTTCAAATTAAAGTGATTTTGATGTATCATTAAAATGTAGCTAAAAATGTTGCTGCAATATGAAAATGTTCCTGAAAAATGTTGTTGCAAAATGGAAAAGTTGCAAAATGATGTTGATGTATCATGAAAATGTTGCTGCAACATGAAAATGTGCAACTACTAAAATTTATAAGGAAAAATATGAACATTTTTTATTTTATTTTTATTAATTTTAAAGCGAATAGTTCGGAAAGGCCCTTACAAAAATGTTATAATAACCTTTTTAAATTTCAAGCCTCACATTTTTTTTTTTTTATGTTATATTTAATATGTAAGCAACATATTTATTTAGAATTGTGTGGAATCTCTTTATTCAGTTTAATGCTTATTTTGGTTTCACCCTGAAATGTTTATATATGCCTGGATTTTCTAATAATTATTTGATTTATTTCACGAATTATGAGTTTTAATTTTTGTAAAAATTAAACACAGAAATTTAAATTTGTATTTTAAATTTTATTTTTAAATTTTCAACTTTATAGTTTGAAAACGGTCTTAAGACTAACTTTTATTTGACAAAGTTATACTTATATATTAATATGCTTAAATTAACTTAGTGCTAAGATCATCAAAAAAATAATGTTGTTTTATTTTTTTGTTAAAATATAAAATATAAAAATGTTGTTGTTAAAATATAAAAATGTTTAAAACAAAAAAAAGGTGAATGAGCTACTATAATATTATGCCAACACAATACCATGCAACATTATATTAAGTTGTGTCAACATGATGTATCATGCTACTTAATGGCAACACATATCTCATGCTACATTATGTCAACATAATATTATGTAACTCACGTGCTCAATTTTTACTATAGTGACATTTAGTTGAAATAGAATATCAATATTGATTCCTACTTTATCATTTTCATCTTTTCTTATTTCACATTTTTAAGAATTAAAAATTTTGCCCGGATACTTAGCAATTTCTACTTTGCCTATTCTTTAATCTTGCCCATTACATTCTAGCCGCTCTGTTACATTTCTGTAAGGCCACTGGAAAGCTAAAACCTTCTCAACAACATAATCTATACCAATTGGTATAGATTATGTTGTTGAGAAGGTTTTAATTTTCCAGTGGCCTTACAGAGTGAATATATATATTGGAGTTTTTGTTGTATTTAGATTAGACAAATTTTTTTTTGCATTTCTTCATTTTTATTCTTATTAATATTAGAAAATTGCTATATTCATTATTTATTTAAAAATATATTATTAATTCGAAATCTATAAATCTCCTAACCACTATAATTTTTTAAAATATTCCTTATTAAATATTATGAACAGATTTTTAATTTTGAAATCAATTTAAAGGTATAACCTTATTTTTTATAAATAAGGAAAATACCGTTATCTTAATTCGTTCATTAACAAAAAGTGTTTTATCTTATTTAATATTCTTACATATTTTATTTACCTATTACCATAATCGCATAATAGAAAGGTAAAATATTCTATTTTATTTCTTATTCTTTCAAAGGAATTTAAATAAATTTCTACAATGTAGTTATATCCGCCATTTTATTGCATAAACGTGTAAAATTATTTTAAATGCAAAATAATTTTGTAACGTTTATTCAATTTCGATATTTTTCTTTCTAAATAAAAACAAAATAACCACAGAATGAAGTATATGAAAAGGTAATCGAATAGAAAAACTGATTTAGAAACAAGATGGAATGTAAACTAACAATCTAAATATAATAAAAGACAAGTTGCTGCTGCTGAGTAGCGTGCCCTACTGTTATGTTAAATGTTAATTTAACAAATGTTATACTATGAAAAGAAAGAAACGTACATCTGATATTTACCCATATAACAGATAGAAAACAATAAATATTATAATGTTATGCTATGAAATGAAAGAAAAAACAAGGCAGTGTATAAATCAAAGTTTTTAGAGGGTCGTATTTTTAAGTAGAACATTATAAAATTGCAATAATATTTTTATTTAAATTTTGCTAAGTAACATTTTCCTAATTTTTTAAAAATTTTGCCATAATATAGTACAATTTTAGAATCAGAAGTTTAGCCAATAATATAGATATATGAATAAAAATATGGGTATACATATATTAGATTTATTATAGATTTATTAATTTTTATATAGGCAACAGTTATTTATATGAATGAATGGACGGTAAACATAAACGAAAAAAAAAAAAATTCAGAATGTTCTATAGGTTATAATTTATATTTTTTAAATAGACTGATGTATAAATTTAATACTTAAAAAAAATAACAGAAAACAAAAAAAAAAAGTAAAATGTAATACTGCGAAGAAAAATAAAAACGAATAGAAAAACGAGGAAGAATACAGTTGACTTTGTCAACTCTTAGATACCCGTACGAACCGTTAGTATGTTCACAGCCTGTCACTCTGCTTACAATATTATTTTTTTAATATTTTAGTATTTTAAAATAATTTGGGTGAATTTTATAATTTCTAGAACTATGGGTTGTACATATATTCAAACTACATGTTTATATGTACATTCTTCAAAAGCAGATTCTAACCTTCCACATAACGATTATCAATCCAAAACTTTTTCAAATATTCTATAGTACCATTTAATACTAAGCGGTAAATGTATATTAAATTTACTAAGTACAAAACAGTAAATATAATTTTAAATATTATATTATATTATATTTAAATATTCCATTGACAGAATAATTTCTTATAAGTACAATAAAATACATATATGTATGTAAATACGGCGCTATATAATATACATATATACTCTTATCATTCATGCACTAGTGACATATACGATATGTAAATAAACATGATATTATATAAGTATGTATATATATCAATATCATATAAATAAAAATTCTTCAAGCAACCGTTATGTTGTTTATTTAATTACATTTTTTTGTACTACGCATTATATCCTCAACAATTTCAAATTATCGAGTAAAACAATATGCAAAAAAAATTCGTTAAAGAAATTTGTTAGAAAATTTGAAAAAATCAAGTAACACTTTCGTCAATTATAAAGTAACCCTATATTATTAAAAAAAGTTGTTAACGGAAATAAAAGTATAATGTTGGAGCTTTAATTTTTGTGTATTACTTCAAAAAAATTTTAACAGGTGTTCAAGTTACAGGTGTTTAAAAATAGGAAATTTTCAGTTTTTGACCCCTTACAGCTCCTAAACGGGGGGTGATACAAAAAAAATTTCTGAAATGACTCATACTAATTTTCAAAGATCTAACTTCTGTCAAAATTTCAAGTTTCCAACTTTAACCGTTTAGAAGATGGAAGGGTTAAAGAATTTTGCAAAATTTGAGTTTCGCATAACGGTAAATTAAGACACCGTATGCCAAAAATATATATTTATTGTATATATACTTTTAAAGCTAATAAAAGTATTAATCGTTTAGCATTTTAAAAATGAAGATATACCTTATACAACTTGTGCTATAACAATTTAAATATAGAGCTTTTTTGAACCTTTGGGGAGCTGTAGCTCCGTAACGGGTGGGGCTACAAAAAAAAGTTATTAAAAATAAAATTAATATTTTTGTGAGATCTATCAGTAGTTAAAATTTCATAGCTCTATTGCAAAAAAAATGTGGGGATCTAAAAGTTAGGTGTTCGAGAGCTACCCTAAGGCTTGGTCCAAACTCAACCAAAAAAAATAGGGAACCTACAAATTACTCCCAAAATATTTTGTGTAAATTTCAAGATTGTAGCTTTCTTAGTTTTTGAGTTAGCGTGCTGACGGACGGACGGACGGACGGACATGGCTCAAAAGTCTTAGAATTTTTTTCTGATCCGATCCATACCTTTGAAGGTATATCTAGCTCGCTTATTTCGAGGTGTTACAAACGGAGGAGTAATTTTATTATACCCGATCCTATCGTACGGGTATAAAAAGAGAACAAAAATGTTACTTTGTTTGTTTTTAAATATTTTTAAAGAAAAAAAGAACTATTAAAATGTTATGATTTTAAAAGAAAAAAACATACCTCTGATATTTACGTACATAACAGATAGAAAAAAGAAATATTAAATGTTATGCTATGAAAAGAAAGAAACGTACATCTGATATTTAGGTACATAACAGATAGAAAAAAAGAATTAAAATGTTATGCTATAAAAAGAATGAAAAAACAAGGCAGTGCATAAATCAAAGTTTTTAAAGAGTTGCATTTTTAAGTAGAAATTATAAAAAAATAAAGCGGTGCGTAAAACCAAAGCTTTTAAAGGAGCGCAATTTAAATTATAAAATCACAATTTTCAATTAAATTTTGAATGTGTAACATTTTCTTAATTTTATGCTTCTTTTATGATTTTTATTTTCTAAAACTTCAACATTATATGCACAGCCAATTTTTATTGTTTTACATAAAAGGTGCGTAAAACTTATGGTGTGAAGATTTTGTAGAGAAAGCGATAGATAAAGAGACAGAATATTATTACGGATAGAGTAAAAATTTGTTTGAAAAATATAACAAAGAAAGTTTTGAAGCATTTCCTATGGCAACCATAGAAAAATATAAAAAGTGTACTATATATTATAATTAGGTAAATGCATCAGATCAGTGTAGTTTAGTTTCAAAATTATAAAGTTTGATACTGTATTTTTTTCGAAGCGAAAATTTTTGTTACTATTGGCAAAAATTTATTTACCATTGGTTTTTAATCCAACCTTTGGTTTTTTAATCCAAAGCTTGACAAAGAAATTTACAAGAGATGAGATTTATTAAATAATCATTTTTATTACATTTTTGAAAGAAACTACTTCACAGCATCATTGAGGTTTTTCATTATTTAAAACACTTTAGCAATAAATTTTACATTTATCAATATCTAAATATAATACATATAAGTATTTGAATAAATTTACTAAAATTAAATTGTTCATAAAACTGAGGAAACTTTCACAAAAGCTACATTTTTCTACTTATACTCATATGACGGGCCTTTTTACTAGTTTAATAATACAAACTGTTTAGAATTGTGAATTGCATCAAAATTTTAAAAATTTTCTTAGAATTTCATATAATAAGAAAAAATGTGAAAAATAAAGAGACACTTTCTTCTAACGTAATTAAGAACTCTACATAATTAGGAAAAACTATTAACAAAATATGTAAAATTATAAAGTTGAAGTTTTAATTTTTGCCTTTTATTTTAAAAAAATTTGTACAGGTTCTTAAGTTAGAGGGTTGCAGGTGTTTAAAATAGCAAAATTTTAAGGTTTTAACAAAAAGCATGCCGGAGTTATGCAGAAATAAAAAAACTTGCCAAATTTTGTCTTCACTTAACGGTAAATTTAATTAGTACATTGCAAAATATTGAAAAATTTTGTTATTGTTTTATAAAGATAAGAGTAAAGCTATCTTCTAGAATTTTTAGATTGTAACTACTGCGCAAAATCTGAGCGATATACATATACATTTGAAAATAGGTTTTTTTGCAATTTTGAGGGTATGTAACTTCCTAATCCTATAGCTAGACTATATAATTTCCTAATCCTATAACTAAGAAAAGCCGTTAACTCACTTAAAAATATGTTACTGGAGCTTTAAATTTTATGTCTTACCTATAAAAAGTTTATACCGGTGCCTAAGTTACAGATGTTTAAAAATAGCAAATTTTCAATTTTTAAGCCCTAATAGCTGTTCAACAGGGCCCTAAGCCCTAATAGCTGTTGTACAAAAAAATATTCTAAGGAAACCTGTACTAACTCTAAAAGTTCTTTCTCTCAAATTTTGGTTTTCACATAACGATGAATTTAAAAACTAAATTAAAACAAATCGATAGTTTTGATATTGATTTATAAAGGTAAAAAAAGTTATGTCGAGTGGCGTTTTTAAATTGAACAAAATGTTAAGCATAACTTGAGATATATACACATTTAAAAATAGCGTTTTTTTTAAATTTGAGGGGCTCTAGCTCCGTAATGGATGTGGCTACATGAAAAAGTTGATCTACAACATTAATCTTTTATGAAACCTAGCCATGGTTAAAATTTAATTTCCCTATCTTTAACGGTGTAGAAGTTTTGTAAACAGAAGGACGGACGAACGGACGGAGAGAGTGAAACTAATAGGCACATTTTTTGAAAATTTTTTTTGGAAATGTGCTAAAAAAAGGAGAAGAAAAAGTGATTTTCAATACATGATTAATTTAGAACAGATTATGTATTTCATTTTCTTTACGATTTTTTCAGTTCAATAATATTGAGGACTTACGAACTTGTTAAATATGCAAAAATTATTCAAGTGAGTTAAACAAAACAATAAAAAGGGCAACAGAAACTATTTCTAAATGGTTTTAATGAATTAAATCCGTTTTCATGTAAATAGAGAACACAATTTTTTTTTTCAGATTATTTTGTACTAAATTAAATGAGTTCTAATAACCAAAACTAATTAAAGTTCTAATAACCAAAAGTTTTTTTAAAGATTCATAATTACCAAAAGATTTCACATGCAATTGCATCAAAATTTATAGTTTTTCCTAGAATTTTATATGTAAGCAAACATTTGTCAAAAATCAATAGACCCTTGCTTCAACTTTAAAGAAAGTTTTGTAAAGTTAAGAAAGGCTGTTAACAGATTGAAAAATACAAAGTTTAAGTTCAAATTTTGCCGTTTTACTTTGAAGAAATTAGTACAGTCTAAGTTAGAGACGTCTAAAAAGAGTTAATATTTATATTTGACCCCTAATAACTGTTAAATAGGAAGAGGTACAAAACATTTTTTGAGCTAACGTATAAAACACTGAAAGATCTTTATTGCCTCAAAATTTCAAGATTTTAACTAAAACCGTGTCGGACAAGAAAGCAAAATTTTGAAAAATTTTGTTTTCACATAACGGTACTAAATTTAAATATAAAAAAAACTTTTGTCGTAAGTTACCAAACAATATTAATTTTTTTGAAAGATCTGTCCATGGCTAAAAATTCATTGTTCTATCTTAAACGGTGCAGAAATGTAAACAGACGGACGGAAGGATACAGTTTATTATATGAAAAAAGCAAATTTTTTTTGAGAATAAATTTGAATATAAAATAAACCGAAATAATACCAAACTGTGATGATGAAGATTAAGTCGAGCAAAAAAAGCTAAAAGAAAAGTTTTATGATATTATGTATATGATATTATTTGGTAGTACATTAAGGGGTACATCTTGAGAAAAATTACTTAACCTAACATGGAAAGAAAAGATGATTTGACGGCTGAACTTTCATCATCTATTATATCTATTAGTATCTATTGTAAATTTTACATTTTAAAAAGCTATTATCCGTGCTTTATTCTTAATTTTTTTGTTGAATGATAATGAAACATGGTCTAGTTCAATTCGTTATGCTTCTTATGAAGCTAGAATTTTTCTCGTTAATATCAATTCTGTCCATTCACTCCTATTGCTGCCAGATATTTGGTTTGTTTAGATGTTATATATAGCGGTGCTATTATTTCTTCCTATATGAATGAAATTTCAGAAAAATGCAAATAATTTAAGATGGATTGAACTTTTCAATGTTTCATACCATTCGTCAGATTAGAAATAATTCAATTAAGTAAGTAATACTGCTACCTTATGATGTAGATCTATATTGTGTTACTTCTATTGCTACATATTGTGCATTTTGTCCCAACTTATAATACTTTTGTCAGCCCTTCTGCCAGCAATAGAAACTAAAGGTCTGTATATGGTTTATTGCTAGTGGTTCATCTTCGGTAAAGAAATATACTCCTAGGTGCATATATCTGGCTTAAAGTAAAGCTCCGCAGTTTTTAAGTTCTAAGATTTTTTTGGATTATCTGAGACTCTGAATTTCTGAGACCGGATTTTTTATTCCAAAGCAAATACTCCTATAGCAAATTCGCCGAATTACGGGAGATTTAACTGAATTTCGAAAATATTCAGAAGTATTTCAGAAATATTTTCTATTACTAAAATTATGGTAGTACATAATATTATTTCACTTGTTTTATTTTACTTAATAGGTGCTACAGTTCTGGAAGCTTATGATCCTGATTCAATGCATTCTTTAACTTTTTGCATTCCAGTGAGTTTATCGCTAGTGTGTCATTTGAACCTTTGTAGTTTCCACGAATATTTTGTCATTTCAATAAAAATTTGTACATCCTTAACTCCTCACGCCATAGGTGTTTAGGTTGGACGTAACAGTATTTAATGGAATATAACCAAGCTTTTATTTTTTTTAAAAAGTTTAAATATTACATATTTCTTAAATAATTTTTAATAACTATAGAGGTATATAAATACTTATAATTTTAATTTTAAAAATTTTTTTTCAAAAACCTTCAACTTAACAAAGGAAAAAAATAATAAAAAATAAAAGAAAAATAAACAAAAGTTAATTTACAAAGAAATCAATTTATAAAATTAGTTAAAAAAATTAAATTTTTCTAAAAATTATCTTAAGTTCAAAACAATTATGAAATTTAAATGTTTTAGACATTAAAGGCAAGAAAATGTGTTTAAATTACCATGAAATTAGTAATCTGAAACAAAAAAAGATTTAGATTTTTAAATTTAGAAAAGATTTTCTTACGTTATGGTGCTTCTACATTCGAATGTTAACCAAATAAAAATATGACAGAAAATTAAGTACAAACGTTTTAGTACTTTTCTATTTACCTCAATTTTGACTTTTTCTTTGATTGCTTGAAAATAATCTTCGGAATTCTGTTAATTTTTCTTAGGAAAACAATACCCTTATGATTTTATTAAGAGTCTTATTTAACTAAATTTGATTGACATATTATTATGGATCCGGGTTGTTAAAAGCTCAAATTTCGATTCAACTCATCGCTCAACTGAAATATTAGGTCCCCTCGTAATTTGAGCGTTTCACTTTTGAGGTTGAGGGGACTCAAGTGTGAGCGGATTCAAACGTGAGCGGACTCAAAATTTGAGTTGAGCAAAGAGTTGAGTTTGCTAATTTAGTCCGCTCATTTACAACCCTGATTATGAATTTCAATTTTCAATAAAGTAAAAAAAAAAATAGTCTTAAACTATGCAGTATAATTTCCAACAATTATATTTTTTTTTTTTCCACAATTTCAACGAGAGGTTTCGATGACCCGAGTGGTTAAGTACATGGTGTATTAACCGAGAGGTTGCGGCTTCAAATCTTATCTGGGTATCAATTTTTTTTAATTGGAAGGAAATTCTCCCTAGCTACAAAATTTATAATGTATAATAATATATAAAATATATAATATGTATATACAAAAGAAATGATATTGCAAAATCTTATAAAATAAAACGGGATGTCCCGCTGTGCTACTATGGCACTTTAATAAAAATTAACATTTAACAATAACATTTTTTCATAGAAAACAAAACATGAATATAGCATTTAACAGAAAAAAAGAAACAAAAATAAATTTAAATATGTAACTAATAAAAACGTATACATACACAAATTTAGTCTTTTAACATTTTTTCTCTGAGCAATCGAAAAATTAATATTTACGAATAACAGTCACAATAATAAATTCTTTTTCTATGATTTTTGTTTGTATTATGGTTGTAATAAACGATTTCAGTGTATGCAGCGATGCGTATCAAACACATGTTCAAATTTTTCTTTAAAAAATTCTTCTTTTTAACTGTCATAAATATAAATTTAATTGAATAGAAACATAAATATCATAAAAAAATATATTATTGATTTTTATTAAATACAATGTATAATTATTTTAAAATTTTAATTGTAGTTTAATCTGCATATTTAGCATATTGTAATGTATAAAATGTATGTTCCAGTTTGTTTGAAAAATATGGTTGCAGTCTAAATCCACAAACCGAAATCCACAAAAAAAAAAATTCACAAAAAAAAAAATCCATAAAATTGTGGCAAGATTAATCGTAGTGATTTTGAATTTTTGAAGAAGAATTTCTGACAAAGAAAAGATGAAAAAATTAATTAAATGATAAAAGAAAGTTTTTTTTATTGGAGTGATTTTAGAGTTGGATTCATAAGCAGGTAAATACACTTTTTTCAGAATAATTATATATATAAATATGCTAGATTCTGAATTATGGGGATATTTTTTATTTTATTTTTAGCACAATTTTAACAAAAAAGATCTGAGGTCAGATATTTAAACTCTAAAATACCTCTTAATTTTTCTTTTCATACATTTTGCCAAATGAATTTAATACATTTTTCCAAATGAATAGGACAATGTACCTATTCTAAACTTTTGCCGTTTTTTGTGGTTTTTTTTTTGTGAAATTTTTTTTTGAGGATTATTTTTTTGTGGCAAAAGTCTTTAAGGATTTTGTTTTCTGTGGATTTAGACACCAACCCGAAAAATATTATGAATGTGGTAAAAGATTAGCAAGATTTTATAATTTTTTAGTAAAAGATTTTTACATGTACACCTAATATTTACACCTAATATGTATGTATTTACTTAAATATATTAAGATTAAAATATGGTTTTTGCAGTTTCACACAAAAAGCCTTCCCTTTTTACCGACCGCACACAATTATGTATAAGGTAGGTATTGTTTTCATACTAAAAATTTGCACCCAAGATTTTTGCAAATATGCACTAACTACTACTGTGGGAAGAGGGCTATAAAAATTTTTTTAGCATGATATCCGTTTGTGTGTGTGTGTTTGTGGGTGCGTGTGTGTGTGGGTATATCTGTGGGCACGTGTACAGCTTAAACGACTGCGCGTATTTTTTTGCAATTTAATATTTAAAGTTTTAACGTAAATATCTCGGATTGATAAGCTTTTGGAGCAAATCGGACAACCGCAAGTGGTAGTTTACTAGTGTACTTTTTAAGTTTTTTACGAATATTTCGTAACAGCAAAATTTGATGAGAAAAATTATTAAGAAAAAGTTATTACACACTTAAAGAGAAACAACTTTGCTATAGAACATTTTTTGATCCGACTAACTTTAACTTTTATTTAATTTTTTTTCTAAGTCCAAATTTCATACATAACACTCCATTAGAATTTATATGAACAATTTTTTTTTTGTTTTTTTTTATATCTCTAAAAATTTATTTACATAATATTATGTACTGATATCTATGCATATTCTTCTTTTGTTGATGACATAAAATTAAAACGGTAAAATTTTTGTTAGCAGATTCAATATTAATCTTGTTTGTTTTGTATTTGTTTACAGTTTTTATTATTTTTTACTTCTAATATTTTTGCTTTGATATAAATTATTATGTAAGAAATCTATAAATTTTGGCATTGTACTTTTCTTGTAGTGGCGGTCGGTTCTGTGGTAGAAGCACTGATTTTTTTTTTATTAATACACGTGTTGGATTGGATGGCGAACGTTTTACTTACAATAAATTAATAACAATATTCAATTTATAATGGCGTTAGTAGCCGATAGTTTAGTAAAGTTGCATTATCTTATGTGATTTGTAATATTAGTATAAATAAATACAAAACAAAAAACAATAATAATTTAAAAAAAAAACAATTTTCGATCAATTTTACTTTGTCCTGAACGAATGGAAAATTTACAAAATTAAGACACCATTTGAAATAAAGGAATAAAATTTGAAACTATTCAATTATTGTTATTGATTTCAAACACTAATAGATGATTATAATTTTTTGATTTCCAATTATTTTTTGCAAATTATTTTCACCATCTTAATATATATCTAATAGATCCTTTATTAATAAAATTTAAAATAAAAATAAATCTGACATAAAAAAAAGGATAAAAAGGTTAAATATACATGATTTTTTTTTTTTTTAATAAAATTGTTCTGATAATAATCTTCTTGTGATTTAGGTCATTCATCAAATCTATGACATAATTCATATTAAACTTTTATTATGGTTACTATCAAAAGATAAATGATGACTAATGTATTTTATTTTTCCAAATTTTTTTCAAGATAAATTATATGAGGGTTACTATCAAAAGGCTGTATTTCATATTATACAAAAATATATTATATAAATATCCTGTAAAAGGCATATAACTTTGATTTTGAATTCACTAATGTCCCTCCTAATTCAGATTCTCACGTCTACATATATATAAATATTCTGGAAAAAGCGTATAGCTCTCCTTTTGAATGCAACTCGAAAGTATCTCCAAATTTAGAATAAAATACAGGAAAAGGGCAGTACAGGCAAAAGATAATACAAGCAAATTGCAAGAAATACAGGCCAATGTAATACAGGCATAAGACACGCTCTCATTATATGATATTTTAAATAAAAAGCATTTTGTATTGTGACTGTTTTTGCATCAAAATTTCTAAATTTTTTGTAGAAAAAATTGTGAAGAATCAAGAAACATTTGTCTAAGTTTTAAAGAAACCCTAAATAATTAAGAAAAATCATTACTCTTTAGTCATTATGCGGCATGTGAAAATGTAATCTTGGTGTTTTAATTTTAGAATCCCACTTTAAACAAATTTGGCACAGTGGTTCAAGAGTCAGGTGTTTAAAAATAAAAAATTTTCAATTTCAAAGAGGAAGGAGTAGAAAATTTTTTTCTATGATAGCTACGCCAGTATTCTATTGTTAATTCTTAAAGATCGTCTTTTTCTCAAAATTTCAAGTGTCTGACTTAAATCGTTTGGAAAATATACGGAGAAACCATAAATTTAAATTTAAATATACCAAATTGCAAAAATTTAAATGTGGGATATGGTGCGTATATTACCTTACCACTCTCACATTCAATCTGATTCAAATTCATATTTAGATCTTCTAGAGAGGATGTTTTATAGTTTAAAAATCAAAAAACTTTGTTTTATGTTAACTGCTATAATTAATTAATTAAAATAGTTAAAAAATTTATTATTTATATCATATTTAATTATCTAGTCTATTTATTATATTTAATTTATTGTTAATTAATTTATTGTACACAAATAATTATATATATTGATTTTAATTTTATGATTTTTTTAACCTATGATTTCAAGATTATTTTGTTGAATTACTTATTAACAGACCAATGTAAGAAGTTCTAAAACTTACATATTTCACATCTTTTTACATCTGTACTCTTTTCATTTTCTTTTTCTTTTTGTATATGGCATACATTAAACATTTTAAATGCATTTGTTAAAATCTTCATAGCTGAAGATTTCAATTTATTTTCCTTTATAAACCCTAGTTATTTATTATGTATATATACATATTTATTTAATTATTTTGTTATTACACTTCAACAGGAGATTTAACATCCCCTTCATTTCTTCATTTATAACACGGTTAACAAAATTAATTTTGGACATTATTCATTAAATAAAGAAAAATGCAAAGCAATTTAAATGTAATATAAAGTATTTATACCTATTAATAGTCTGAAACTATTCCCTTTAAAATTTTCAAATTTGGAATGAAATTAATATGGGAGCTTCAAAAATCGTCAAATTTCTAGTTTCTTTCCTTTTTTTCTGCAGAATGTGTAGAACTTCAAAAGACACCAAAAAAACCTAAGTCCGTTTGGTAGTGTGAGAATTTTCGCACTAAAATCACCTCCTCCTGTAGCCAATATATAGAGCTAATCACGCTAACTGCAAAGCAATATAATGGCTGAGGAATGGGATAAGGAAAGGAATGTGAATAAGGAAAAGGAATTTTGATCTTAAAATGTAGAAGTAGGATTAAATGGGAATTTCAACAGATGGAAGTTGACTTAACTTTTGTATATTATATGTTGATTGAACATCTGTAAATTATATGACTTGGGGAACACAGCTGTAGTGGCAATGTGTTGCACAATTTGAACTAATTAGTTCAATGTTCTAACTAATTCAAATTTTTAAAGAAGATGATCATCATATGAAGACTAAGAATTGATGTTATGTTTAATATTCTGTTATCATCAGTTAATTTGGAAAATAACCATGTTCTATAAAGAATATATTATTCACATTTAATATTAAATCTGGTAATTCTGCTGTTATATTTTTTTCTATATCTATTATATTGAAATTTTTCTTTCTATTTTATTATTTACTTTCTATTTATTTTGAAAAATAAAGAGAAATTGTTTATATTTTCCCTCTCATGTCTGTTTATTCAGTTATTATATACATAAGTATAGGTAACGCAATTGTTATGTACATAATAACATAATAATAACATATTATCACTACCCAAACAACTTTCGTACCTTGTATTAATTTTTCAGTTCTCTTATATTCTCTTAAATTAGTTTATAATCTATAAATGATTTCTTATTTTTATTTACTCATTATTTTCTTACTTTAACTGTTTTAGCTCTATTTTCGTTTAAAAGCGTTTTGACCGTATACTTAATTAAATAATCCGGTATAGGGTTCACAAATTAAATTTTGTAGTCCCAAAAGACTTTGATCTTTACACATCAACTGAATTCATGTATCCAAAGTCTAAATGTATCCAAAAATTAAAATAATTATGTAAACCATAATATAAAAATTAAGGCGAATTTGATATTTTAAAAAGTTTTTTTTGAAAGTTATACAATTAATTGCTTACAAAGCTAATAAAAGTTTATGTACTTATTGTTCAGTATTCAACTTGATCTGGTTCATCCTTAATTGTAAATATTGTAAATATTGAATATATAAACTTTATTGAAAAATAAAAAAAAATAAACAATTGGAAATTTTAATTCCAGTATAGCGTACCCGTACGATAAGGATCGGATATATTAAAATTGCTCCTCCGTTTGTAAAACCTCGAAATAAGCTATTTAGATATACCTTCAAAGGTATGGATCAGATCCGAATCAAATTCTAAGTCGATTAAGCCTTGTCCGTCCGCCCGTCAGGAAGATAACCCAAAAACAAAGAAAGCTATAGAGTCTTGAAATTAACACAAAATATTCTTACAACAATTTGTAGGTTCCCTATTTGTTTTGGTTGAGATCCGACCAAAACTTCGGGTAGCTCTCGAATACCTAACTTTTAGCTTCCCACATTTTTTTTGAAATAGAGCCATGAAATGATACTGCTGATAGATATCATAAAAATATTAATTTTATTATTAACAACTTTTTTCTGTAGCCCCACCCGTTACGGAGCTACAGCTCCCCAAAGTTCGAAAAAGCTCTATAATTAAATTGTTATAACACAAGTTGTATAAGGTATATCTTCAATTTGAAAACGCCAAACGATTTCTGCTTTTATTAGCTTTAAAAATATATATGCAATAAATATATACTTGTGTCATACGATGTCTTAATTTAGCGTTATGAGAAACTCAAATTTTGCAAAATTCTTGACTCCTTCTATCTTCCAAACAGTTTAAGTTAGAAAGTTGAAATTTTGAAAGACGTTAGGTCTTTGAAAATAAGTATGAGTCATTTCAGAAAATATTTTTGTATCGCCCCCCGTTTCTGAACTGTATGGGGTCAAAAACTAAACAAAACCCTTATTTTTAAACACCTGTAACTTGAACACCTCTCCAAATGTTTTGAAGTAATATACAAAAATTAAAGCTCCAACATTATATTTTTATTTCTATTAACAACTTTTCTTAATAATATAGGGTTACCTTAAAATTGACGAAAGTGTGACTTCATTTTTTTGCATTTTTTTTCACTCGATAATTTGAAATTATTGAGGATGATGCTGATACAGCGTAGTACAAAAAAAATTAAATAAATAATAAAATAAATAAAAAAAATTTTTAAAAAAACAGCTTTTTTGAACTAAAAAGTAGAAAATAAATTTTTAATAGCAAATTTTTCTGTAAATTTCTAAACTATATTGTTACAATCGAGATTTCTTTGAAAAACTTTATTTCAATATGTCAAATATTTATATAAATATAAGTATATATAAGTTTTAAAGTCTGTGAAATTAATATAAAAGCTGGAGGCAAAATTTAAAAATATAAGTTTATAGTTATGCGTTTGTTGCCTCCAGCTTTTATTTTAATTTCACAGACTTTAAAACTTATATACACTTATATTTATTTATATATATATTTGACATATTTAAATAAACTTTTTCAAAGAAATCTCGATTGTAACAATATAGGTATTTTAGAAAATTACAGAAAAATTTGCTATTAAAAATTTATTTTCTACTTTTTAGTTCAAAAAAGCTGTTTTTTAAAAAAAATTTTTTATTTATTTTATTTTATTCTTTTTAGTAACGACAAATATAAGTATTAAATTGATATTTTTTTTTTTTCATGTTTAATTTTGAATTTTTACAGTTGCCCTTACAGTCTATAATTATATTATTACCTGTTATAATATAGAATATATTGAATTTTTTTATTATTAATTTATTGTGGCAAAATTTTTAAAAAATTAAGAAAACGTTGCATAGCTAAATTCAAAATTTAAATAAAAATATTGCAATTTTATAATGTTCTTTATTTCCACTTAAAATGTGACCCTTTAGAAACTTTGATTTATACACTGCCTTGTTTTTTCTTTCTTTTCATAGCATAACATTTTAATAGTTAGATTAAAATGTTATGCTATGAAAGTTAATAGTTAATAATAGACTGTGTTAGCAGATTTTTAATAGTACAGCACACATAAAAATATGCATACCATTTTTGTACATGTTTGTACCTACATATGTAGTAAAAAAATTTGGTTTTAAAAGTATGTAATTAAGAATATATTAAATTAAGGGTATTCACGAGTTGGTGCAAAAGTGCAAAATTTTTTTTGCACCGTAGCATATATTTGCACCAACTCGTGAACAACCTTAGCATGAATTTTTATTGAACTGTCAAATATCGTTGATGTGCTTGTATTGTATATCTTCATATGCTTGACTTAATAAATAATCAGAAATAATTTTTTTTCCACTTTTTTTAGGCATTTTTTAAATTTTTATCTAATATAGCGCTTACAAAAAATATATAAACAAACTTTGCAATGGTTTTGCACAAATATGCAATAGGGTTTAGGTCTTACATAGTCCTGCAAAATTTTGCACTTTTTTATACATGAAAACAACAACAAATCGTGCACTTTAACTGTCAAAAAATTAAAATATGCTACGGTGCAAAATTTTGCACTTGTGCAAGACCACTTTGCACCAACTCGTGAATACCCTTATTGCTTACTTCTAAATGCTAATGTTTTCGAATTAAAAAAAAATTATTTTGCTTTTTCTAGACGATGTAGATATATATGTATGTATGTACATAACATATATTTTATGATTAATTCATAATTATTGTTATTGAAAAATATTGTTGTTATTTACTATTTTTAAAAAAGACTGGATTTCTTATTTTTAATATATTCTTTTTGTTGTTTAATGTTTTTACATAATTGGAAATATATTCTTAGTTTTTATACTTCAGAAAAAGGCATTAGTGGTGCAGATCATCATTCGCTATAATAGATCTTAATTTAAAGGCAGCTCCCAATTTAGATATCAATGTTAGGGCCATAATATGCGATTTTAATATGTTAAGAGTTTCGAAAGAAAAGCCCTATTTTAATTATAATTAAGAAAGGAAAAACACATATCTATATAAATATTATAAATAAACACATTGCTTTTATAAATAAAAAATGTATACTAAAAATCAATTGATTTGATGAAAAAAAACTTAAATTTAACAATTGCTTACTAAATTTTCAGTAAATGCATATGAAATTTTACACTGTGTTCTCAAGTGCGGCATATTAATTTGTTTACACATTCATATCTTTCAAATTCATTGCTTTCAAACCAAAAATATTTTCGAAGCACATATTATTACATATTTTGAAGTATGTATCTATGTATATGTACGCATGCAATGCAATGGTCTACATAACAAACAATAGTCTTTTATAAAAAAAAAAACATTTATGTATTACGTATACGTATTGGTATTGGTATTGGTGAGTTTAGTAAATTTAGATAAAATGTTTTATTTTGGTTCTGTAATAATTCTGTTAAAAATTCTGTTATATCTTTGTATGAAAATTTAATTTTGAAATTAAGCTAATTTCTCTAATGTTTTTCGATATTATTATTTTAAAATCATGTATTGTCATCGGAATATGATCTAATGAACAAAATTTCAAGTCTCTAGCTCAACGGCAAGTGTGTTTAAAATGGCTTCTAAGATTCCATCCTTTACCCAACCAAGTTAATAAAAAGCTGTTAATAAAAAATATAACGGTTGCTTGAAGAATTTATATTTATATGATATTAGTATATAATATATATACTTATATAACTCATGTTTATTTACATATCGTTTATTTACTGATGAATAAACGATGTATAATACATATGTATTGCATAAATTATATTATACATTTGCCGCTTAGTATTAAATGGTACTATAACATATTTGGAAAAGTTTTGGATTGATATTCTAACATTAAGACGTTAATCGATATTTAGATACATAACAATATATTAAAAAGATTTTAAATATAAATCTTTTTAAAACTTTCACGGGCTAGAGTTACGTAACAAGTGGGGCTACATAAAATATTTATCTACTGTGTACATATATTATGTACATAATTAAGCACAAAATACCTTTACATTAAATACACTAATGAATTTTGTTTTTGTCATTGAAATTTATATAATTGTTTTATTTTTGTTATATATTGTTTTTATTTTTATACATTCAACTCCAAAATTTTAAAAATTCAAATATTTAAGCAAATAGAAAAAAAAAATATTTCTGCATGATCATTTTAAAAATTTATCTTTTATTCTGCTTCTTCCTTATTTATTAACATAAAAAAAAACAAAAAGAAAAAACAAAATTTCATAATAAATACAATCTAATTAATGAGAATAAATAAAAGAAATTATAAAAGGTTTTGCAAAAATTTGAGGCTTTTTGATTAAAGAAGAGATTCCACGTATTTATCCATTCGTGATATTATCCAGTTTTGTTTAATATTTGTAATATTATATTTTTGTTAGACACAAATATATTTTTTAACTTTAGATTCCTATTATTAAATTTGGGTTCCTACACTTAAATTTGAATCAATTCGTTTAGTTCATAATGGATGTTATGCATTTTTGAAAATTATTTAACAAAAACCATAAATCGAAATCATTCAATGAATTTATGTACTTCTTGTATACTTTATGTACCTTAATTTTTTTTTATTTCTATTGATTTTAATAGTCTAATATTAATAACTCTTTGGTTGGTCTATTTGATTGTTCAGCACCCTGTATGCTAACAAAAATGACATTTTCCACTCCGATTGGAAAAACCAATTTTGGAGTCCATTCTTGGAAATTAAACAGTCGTGTTTCGATGAGATTGCCTGAGATTGCAGTGTTTTCCAAGCAGAGGTTCCGGCAATCTGGCTGCTAACTTTGCATCAGCTAAAGGAGTTTCAGATAACAGAATTAAATTATAATCTGACAGTCAAGTGGCAATTAAACAAAGGTTACCAACATTATTGGGGTAGGCGGCAGTCGAGAAGTATTGAAAATATTCCCAGCACATAACACAATCAACACAATTTGAGAGCACGTAAGCACGAATCAGAGTTTGAGCTAAGTGTTAACAATGTTCCATCTATCGTACCTGCTAAAATCCTCAAATTCAATATTATAAGGAACGTTTTATGAGTTGGCAAAAGAGCAATGTATTAAGGTACAACTTGCAATTAAACTAGGGCTAATATATGGTCGGATTTGAGTTTAAAAATGTCCAAATGTATACTTCTCCCTCTCCTCTCGCTCTCTAAACCTGAAATTGTACAATATACCTTTACTTTACTTCTCAGCTTTTGTCCTAATCTGTCAAGCAAAAGACGGAAACATCTGAGGAGTTTCTCTTTCCAAGAGTTAGTTGAACTCTCTGTCATGAATCTGAGAAGTTATCAAAGATATTTCTGTCAGAGCAGTGTCTAAGGAATCATATCATAAATCTAAGAAAACTTAACCTAATGTCAACCAAATAGGTTCTTCTACGTTTTGGAGATGCACTAAGCACCTAAAGTCAAGTGACTGCCGACTCGTTATCTCAGCCATCAGCAATAAAAAGAAAATAACAAAAAACAGCCTACAACATAGTTTTTTATTAATTTTATAAAACGTTTGTTATCGGAGCCATCGAATTATTTAGGAACTTTCTTTTGGAGGTTTTTGAACACAGCAATAATTTGATGTAAAACCAATTTTTTATAATAAACGAATTTGGGCTAAATTTAATCAATTTTAATCAAATCGCTTGCATGGTCTTCATTTTATATGGGAGTTTCAATTGCTGTAATCAGATCGAAACTTAAATTTTTAGTATAAACCAAGTATAAGAATTTGATTAAATCATTTTTAAGTTATCGAAGAACTTTGAAAATGTCTTTTTTTCAGGTATCAAATTTTTGACGGTTACATGAATGCTATAAAATCTATCTAAGAAAATCTAAGAAATATTTTAAAATTTTTTGTTTCGCTCGAATTTTTGTTTAAATTTTTTTGTTTTTTGTTTCGATATCTATCAACAGACTATAATCTATCTTTTAAAATAACATTATTTCATGTAGTTTTATTATTTCTTTCCTTTGTGCCTCTCTACAGCGGCTTATTTTACATATCTTGTTTATAATATGAAGATATATATTGGGTATAGTATCTATTTAAATATTTTTTAATATATATATCTTTATAAAGAAAATTTGAATATTCTAGTGATTTAAAATAGGTATAAATAATTAATTGCAGAACCGAATTGTTATTGTTTAGACTCTGAGTGTTTTTGTAGTTTTTCCAGCTAATGTATTAACATAAAACCTTAAAAACTCTTAAAAGTTTGCTCACTTCAATTTACTTTATTTTTATACGCGAATTATGTTTTTATTTAAAAAAGTAAAACATTTAGTTTTTAGTTTGGTCTTAAGACTGATTTTTATTTTACAAAGTTATACTTATATATTAATATGTTTAAATGAACTTAATGCTAAGATCATCAAAAATAATGTTGTTTTTAAAATTTATTAATAAAATCAATTAACCAGGAATGCTAATTGCATTTTCTGTTATTATGAAAATATAAAAATGCATAAAAAAAGGTGAATGAGGCCAACACAATACCATGCAACATTATATTAAGTTGTGGCAACGTGATGTATCATGCTACATTTTGACAACACAAAGTCATGCTACATTATGTCAACACATATGTAATGCTACATTATGTCAGCATAATATTATGTAACTTGCGTATGAATATAGTTCAAGGATATAATAAATCTGCCATTACGTTTGTGATAAATTAAAAGAGATAAACTCAAGTGTGTGGATCGCATCAGAATTGAAATCTAGCTTATCCTTAATAAAGATAGAAAACTCAAATTTTTGTTAAAATATGTGAAGTTGCATAACAACAATACTATGTAAAATTTGGTTGTGCTAGAATTTCAGGTTGGTAGCTTACATATCTTGGAACTTAATTAAGCTAGACATTTGAAATCTTGTAAGAGATGATCTAATTTTATGGTAATAACTTCTATAAAAAAAGAGTTGTTTTCCTTTTGAAAAAAGAAATTTAAATCCATCAAATACCACTGTTTAAAAAGATAGTAATAGTAAAACATTTAAAACTAATTACTCTATCATATGAAATATTACTTTAAACTAAATTGCAAAAACTTTGGTTTATTAAAGCATAAATAATTTTGTATTTAGATTTGAGTTCAATAAAGTCAATAACATAAAATTTGTCTTGTTTAAACATATGATCAAAGACTCTTTATTTATATTTAAAGAGTCATTTCGCATTTTTTGTAAACGAAGGCAATACATAATATAATTATTAAAATAACGCATAAATAATTCTAAAACATTATTTGTTCTCATCATTATCTAAAAAATCAATAATTTCTACAACAATATTTTACAAAAAAATTAAATGTACATATATGTATATACATGTATGTATTGCCAGCTAAAATAGGAGAAAAATAAAAAAAAAATAGACAAAAGAAATATTAAAAAAGTTTTAACCTATTCCAAACTCATTTTTTTGTCAACTGAGTGCATGCATATCTGCTGTGGGATAGAAAAAATTTGAACAAGCATTGTACATATACAGCGTATTATGTATGATCTTAAAAAAATTTGTATTCAAGAGTTAAAGTTTTTCTTTAAAACTTTTATATAAACTTTAAGAAAATGTTTGGAAATTTTTTAGTTTTTAATACTTTTAAAGACTATATTTATCATAATCTTCTGTAAGATTTTTCATGATTTTTATCGAATATTTTCAAAAATATTATTTATTTAATATAATACTAACTATCTGGTTAACATAGTCTATAAATCTCGAAATGAAATTTTATTTAATAAAAAATGAAATCTTTAAACAAAAATAACGTTATAATCAAAAATAAAGTTGAACGAAATAAATACACTTTTTATACACGTACGATAAGGATAAGGTATATTAAAATTGCTCCTACGTTTGTAACACCTCGAAATAACCTAGCTAGATATACCTTCAAAGGTATGGATCGAATCAGAATCAAGTTCTAAGTCGATTAAGCTTTTTCCGTCCGTCTGTCTATCAGCAAGATAACTCAAAAACTAAGAAAGCTAGAGTCTTGAAATTAACACAAAATATTCTTACAACAATTTTGTAGGTTCCCTATTTTTTTGGTTGAGATCCGACCAAAGCTTCGGGTAGCTCTCGAAAATCTAACTTTTAGATTCCCACATTTTTTTAGTAATAGAGCCATGAAATTTTAACTGCTGATAGATATCATAAAAATATTAATTTTATTATTAACAACTTTTTTCTGTAGTCACTTTTTTCTGTGTAAGTATGAGTCATTTCAGAAAATACTTTTGTATCGCCCTCCGTTTCAGAGCTGTATGGGGTCAAAAACTAAAAAATTTCTTATTTTTAAACACATGTCCAAATATTTTTGAATTAATATACAAAAATGAAAGCTCCAACATTTTATTTTTTTTTTTTTAACAACTTTTCTTAACAATAAAACTGACGAAAGTGTGACTTCATTTTCAAAATTTTTTTAACAAATTTTTTTAATGATTTTTTTGCATTTTTTTTTTTACTCGATAATTTGAAATTGTTGAGGATGATTCGTAGTACAAAAAAATTTAAATAAATAAAAAATATAACGGTTGCCTGAAGAATTTAAGAATTTTGCCTGTATAATATCGTTGGTTTCTGGTAACAGGTTCGAGTATCTGACATACAACTCCAAAATTTGCATAAATAATGTACATATCTTGATACTTAAGTATTATAGTTTTATTTTTATTTTATTGTTTATTTTTGAACCAGAAGACTAAATTCAAAAATGAATTGATTAAAATAGTATTTTACACAAAAAATAAAAATTTATTTATTGTTTACATCGCCAAATTTTATATTTACAATGCTATTAATTTTTCGAAATGACAAACTGTCAGAAATAAATTTAAAATCGATTTCGAATTGTTATTAGTATCATTTTTAAAAATTGACTTTAAAAGTTTCTGCTAAAATTTAAGTTGCTGCTAAAGTAAATTTGATTTTAAGAAAATATTATTGGTAAGGGCCACTATCTTTTTGTTACTGGATCATCCTTTAAAATGCCTTTCACATTGTAGTTTGTAAATCAAAATAAATTGTTTCGTTCTCGTTTTTATTTGCCCACATAAGCTTTCCGTATTTTCCTTTAATAATTTTGAAGAACGAATTAACACAAAGAATTTATTTGTGTTAATGAACAATTTCATGGTTTCATATGCAAGAGTTTTGTAAACAGACGAACGAACAAAATGGAACTAATAATATATTTTAATAAATTTTTTTTTTAGTAAATGTATTGAAAACGATATCAGGAAATTAATAGTTATTAAATTCGACTAATAGTTAATAGAAGATGGGTTAGGTTTCAGTAAAATTTCGGAGTGTATTATCCGTATATGTCGCACATTTTATCTTTTAAAGCATTCGCACCAACCAACGTTACCAAAAACAAAGCGAACATTAAAGTTATAAATAATGCAATGTATGTATGTGTACATACTTTTAAATATAAGAAAGAACATAAAAAAATTCTGAAACAAAAATTACAAAAAGTTATTACCTATTATTAATTTTTTTCCAGACCAAAAATTTTAAAACAAAACAAATTAAAAATATGTAAAGAAAAATAAAATTTAAACATAAACCATTTAATATAAATTTATAATTTTCATCAAATATTTTTTGCTATTTTGAATAAATGACAAAAACTGATGTTTTCCATGTTAGCAAACAGATGAAAGCATTTCTGTTGTTATATAGGAAAAATTTGTGTTTAAAGAAAATTAAAATGAGTTACCTATTTCTTTTTCTTTTTGACTTTTTTTTTTGCTTTATCTTAAATTACAATAAAAACGAGGAAGAATACAGTTGCCTTTGTCAACTCTTAGATACCCGTACGAACCGTTAGTATGTTCACAGCCACTCTGCCTACAATATTATTTTAGTATTTTAAAATAATTTGGGTGAATTTTATAATTTCTAGAACTTATGGGTTGTACATATATTCAAACTATATGTTTATATGTACATTCTTCTAAAGCAGATTCTAACCTTCCACATAACGATTATCAATCCAAAACTTTTTCAAATATTCTATAGTACCATTTAATACTAAGCGGTAAATGTATATTAAATTTACTTAGTACAAAATAGTAAATATAATTTTAAATATTATATTATATTATATTTAAATATTCCATTGACAGAATAATTTCTTATAAGTACAATAAAATACATATATGTATGTAAATACGGCGCTATATAATATACATCTATACTCTTATCATTCATTCACTAGTGACATATACGATATGTAAATAAACATGATATTATATAAGTATGTATATATATCAATATCATATAGATAAAAATTCTTCAAGCAACCGTTATGTTGTTTATTTATTTACATTTTTATGTATGTATTATATCCTCAAGAATTTCAAATTATCGAGTAAAACAAAATGGAAAAAATTCGTTAAAGAAATTTGTTAGAAAATTTGAAAAAATCAAGTAACACTTTCGTCAATTATAAAGTAACCCTATATTATTAAAAAAGTTTTTAACAGAAATAAGAGTATAATGTTGAAGCTTTAATTTTTGTGTATTACTTCAAAAAAATTTTAACAGGTGTTTAAAAATAGGAAATTTTCAGTTTTTGACCCCTTATAGCTCCTAAACGGGGGGTGATACAAAAAAAAATTCTGAAATGACTCATACTTATTTTTAAAGATCTAACTTCTGTACAAATTTCAAGTTTCCAACTTAAACCGTTTAGAAGATAGAAGGGTTAAAGGATTTTACAAAATTTGAGTTTCGCATAACGGTAAATTAAGACACCGTATGTCACAAATATATATTTATTGTATACATACTTTTAAAGGTAATAAAAGTAGTAATCGTTTGGCATTTTCAAAATGAAGATATACCTTATACAACTTGTGCTATAACAATTTAAATATAGAGCTTTTTTGAACCTTTGGAGAGCTGTAGCTCCGTAACGGGTGGGGCTACAAAAAAAAGTTATTAAAAATAAAATTAATATTTTTGTGAGATCTATCAGCAGTTAAAATTTCATAGCTCTATTTCAAAAAAAATGTAGGGATCTAAAAGTTAGGTGTTCGAGAGCTACCCTAAGGCTTGGTCCAAACTCAACCAAAAAAAATAGGGAACCTACAAATTACTCCCAGAATATTTTGTGTAAATTGCAAGATTCTAGCTTTCTTAGTTTTTGAGTTAGCGTGCTGACGGACGGACGGACGGACATGGCTCAAAAGTCTTAGAATTTTTTTCTGATCCGATCCATACCTTTGAAGGTATATCTAGCTCGCTTATTTCGAGGTGTTACAAACGGAGGAGTAATTTTATTATACCCGATCCTATCGTACGGGTATAAACATATCTTAAAAAATATATATATATATATACATAATTATTATTCAAAAATGGTTTATTCTCTTTTGTTAATACATAATTATTATTTCCTTATATATTAAATCTATGAAATTTAGCAACAAATCACAATAAAAGTATGTATGTATGTATGTATGTATATCTATATGTATAATATATTATTTATTTTTATATATGCACATGTAGAATTTTTAAATAAAATAGAATTTTGTACAAATTCTGATTAATTTTATTAGATCTGATTTTATAATAATTACTAAATACTATATAATATTAAATTTATATTCTGCCTGATTCTGCCTTCGATAGTTCTATCCACGTCCACGATTGTCTTTAGAAAAAGGAAGGAAGTTAAAAATATTAAAATGCACTTTTAGAAGAATGTGTTTATCAACTGATTGTATACGACAAGTGTGTACCAACAAGCTAAATTCCACCGCCAAGATCCACCTCATTTCCACATACATACATATATAAATTGCTTTTAACAAAAAACGAACACCTGCACTAAGTTAAATAATATTATAAAAATTTTGTTTAAAAGCATACATAAATATCATATACGTATATATGTATATAGTTTTCGGTCTTCAGTCAGTTCTGTATGGAACGCTATAGTGATGCCATATCATTTCTTTTCATCAATTACAATTTTCTAGCAATTTTTATCCTACATACATACCTATTTTTCTATAAAATATATACATATATTCTTTTTAATATTAGTATTAGTAAAAAAGCCCGTCATACGACGGGTATAAGTAGAAAAATATAGCTTTTGTGAAAGTTTCCTCAGTTTTATGAACAATTTAATTTTAGTAAATTTATTCAAATACTTATATGTATTATATTTAGATATTGATAAATGTAAAATTTATTGCTAAAGTGTTTTAAATAATGAAAAACCTCAATGATGCTGTGAAGTAGTTTCTTTCAAAAATGTAATAAAAATGATTATTTAATAAATCTCATCTCTTGTAAATTTCTTTGTCAAGCTTTGGATTAAAAAACCAAAGGTTGGATTAAAAACCAATGGTAAATAAATTTTTGCCAATAGTAACAAAAATTTTCGCTTCGAAAAAAATACAGTATCAAACTTTATAATTTTGAAACTAAACTATACTGATCTGATACATTTACCTAATTATAATATATAGTACACTTGTTATATTTTTCTATGGTTGCCATAGCAAATGCTTCAAAACTTTTTTTGTTATATTTTTCAAACAAATTTTTACTCTATCCGTAATAATATTCTGCCTCTTTATCTGTAGCTTTCGTTACAAAATTTTAACACCGTAAGTTCTGCGCACCTTTTATGTAAAACAATAAAAATTGGCTGTGCATATAAGGTTTAAGATTTAGAAAATAAAAATCATAAAAGAAGCATAAAATTAAGAAAATGTTACACATTCAAAATGTAATTGAAAATTGCGATTTTATAATTTAAATTGCGCTCCTTTAAAAGCTTTAGTTTTACGCACTGCTTTATTTTTTTATAATTAACTACATAATATATGTATATACCCATATTTTTATTCATATATCTATATTATGGACTAAACTTCTGATTCTTAAATTGTACTATATTATAGCAAAATTTTTAAAAAATTAAGAAAATATTACTTAGCAAAATTTAAATAAAAATATTATTGCAATTTTATAATGTTCTACTTAAAAATACGACCCTCTAAAAACTTTGATTTATACACTGCCTTGTTTTTTCTTTCATTTCATAGCATAACATTTTAATATTTATTGTTTTTTATCTGTTATGTACGTAAATATTAGATACACGTTTCTTTCTTTTCATAGCATAACATTTGTTAAATTAACATTTAACATAACAGTAGGGCACGCTAATCAGCAGCAGCTTGCCTTTTATTATATTAAGACCGGAACAAGACCCCTAAGAATGTATTAGTGCAAAATTTAAACATATATTGTGAAAATTGAGAGAGTTTTGACAGTTTCTTTTTTTCATTTTTTAGCTTAGAAAAAAGTAGAAAATTAAGAAATTTTAGCAATTTTCATTTACAACTTTAAATATGAAATACTACCCTAAATATATCGAAATTTATATTAAAATAAAATTCAAAATTTTTTGTAACACATATCAAAAATTCAAGGTTCAACTCGAATTTTTAATTATATTTTTCTCAAAATATATTTTCCAACTTTTTCTAGCATTTCTTGACTCCAGCCATTTTGAAATGTTTAAATAAAAAAAAAAATTTTTTTTCTTTGCTATCTGTCAATTTTTTAAAAGCTTTCTAAAAAAAATGGGAACAAAATTTAATTTTATATTGAGTTTTAATATATATAATTTGAATGAAAATATATAAATTATATATTAAAAAAAAATTTAGAGTTTTTCCTAAATACTGGTGAAAAAATTAACTTTCTATCAATTTTTTTTAGTATCATTACAAGTATTGGAAAAAAAAAGAACCTGAAATTTTTGATAAGCAATTTTATTTTTTCGATACACACTATAAAAAAAAATAAGGTGCATTAAGAATAGTGCAATATTTATATTTTTTAATATAATTTTTTTTATTGCTTTTTAATTATGGTTCGTACTTGTTGTGTACGAGCATTCTCCCTAATATTCCGGATTTAAAATTAGTTGATGAAAATTGTATTTTTAATTTTAATAATTTAGTAACTAAAATTGAAGAAAAAATTGATTTAAATGGCTGACTTTTGTTTAAAAATAAATCTTATATTGTGTTATACTGTTTAGAAAATGAGAATTATTACTGTTTAGAAATGAGAAAAAACTCGGCGAAAAGGTATAGTTATAATACAATAATAATGTCATTTTTAATCTATGCCCATTCTAAATCTACATATTCAGTTCTTAGTAAATTTCTTTTTCTTCCCTCTATTAGGTATCTTCGAAAATTATCTTCAAGTTTGCATATAACACCAGATCATAAAAATGACGAAAATGATGATCATTATTTAACTGCTGCATCTCAGTTCTTAAATATATAAACTTAAATACATATTATTCATTTACAGATCTACTATATGCACACGAAATAAATATCATATCAATTTTTCAAATTAATTTAATTCGCTCACTTTTTTTGTGCTATTACTGTACCAAATTATTGCTCTCTTTAAAGAGCTTTAAGCTTTAGGAAAAAAATGAAAAAATTTTACAAAATTCGGGTAGACTTTTTTTTATCAACGTTTTTATAAATAAAAAAATTATAAATTCAATTTTTTTTTTTATTCAGATAATGTAAAACATTATGAATTTTAAGGTTTACTTAGAAATTTTTTCAAAAAAATGTCTATTTTAGAAGTTATTAAAGATTTAAAGTTACCCCACTATTTAGCTTTTACTTTTCCCATAAGAGCCAATGTAAATAGTGGGGTAAATTGAGCTTTCGTTCTCTTCAGTTCCTGTCTTGATAGTTTATGTAGTTTATGATTTAGAAGTACACTTGTTATATTTTTCTATGTTGCCATAGCAATAATATATAGTACACTTGTTATATTTTTCTATGGTTGCCATAGCAAATGCTTCAAAACTTTTTTTGTTATATTTTTCAAACAAATTTTTACTCTATCCGTAATAATATTCTGTCTCTTTATCTATCGCTTTCTCTACAAAATCTTCACACCGTAAGTTTTACGTACCTTTTATGTAAAACAATAAAAATTGGCTGTGCATATAATGTTGAAGTTTTAGAAAATAAAAATCATAAAAGAAGCATAAAATTAAGAAAATGTTACACATTCAAAATTTAATTGAAAATTGTGATTTTATAATTTAAATTGCGCTCCTTTAAAAGCTTTGGTTTTACGCACTGCTTTATTTTTTTATAATTTCTACTTAAAAATGCAACTCTTTAAAAACTTTGATTTATGCACTGCCTTGTTTTTTCATTCTTTTTATAGCATAACATTTTAATTCTTTTTTTCTATCTGTTATGTACCTAAATATCAGATGTACGTTTCTTTCTTTTCATAGCATAACATTTAATATTTCTCTTTTCTATCTGTTATGTACGTAAATATCAGAGGTATGTTTTTTTCTTTTAAAATCATAACATTTTAATAGTTCTTTTTTTCTATCTGTTATGTAGCTAAATATCATATGTGCACATATCTATTTCTTATGTAAAATAGTATATATACTATTTCTTATGTCTATTTCTTACGACTTTAAAAATATTTAAAAACAGTCAAAGTAACATTTTTTGTTCTCTTTTTTTTCTATTCGTTTTTATTTTTCTTCGCAGTATTACATTTATTTTTTTTTTGTTTTCTGTTATTTACGTACGCTAAGTATTTCTTTTATTTTTTTTAAATATTAAATTTATACATACAGTCTATTTAAAAAATATAAATTATAACCTATAGAACATTTTGAATTTTTTTTTGTTCGTTTATGTTTACCGTCCATTCATTCATATTAATAACTGTTGCCTATATAAAAAATAATAAATCTATAATAAATCTAATATATGTATACCCATATTTTTATTCATATATCTATATTATGGGCTAAACTTCTGATTCTAAAATTGTACTATATTATGGCAAAATTTTTAAAAAATTAAGAAAATGTTACTTAGCAAAATTTAAATAAAAATATTATTGCAATTTTATAATGTTCTACTTAAAAATACGACCCTCTAAAAACTTTGATTTATACACTGCCTTGTTTTTTCTTTCATTTCATAGCATAACATTGTAATATTTATTATTTTCTATCTGTTATAAGGGTAAATATCAGATGTACGTTTCTTTCTTTTCATAGCATAACATTTGTTAAATTAACATTTAACATAACAGTAGGGCACGCTACTCAGCAGCAGCAACTTGTCTTTTATTATATTTAGATTCTTTTTTTTTGCTCCGCTTTTTGTATAACACAAAAATGATTTTGTTGTTATTTTCTTCTCTTCTTTTTTCTTCAGAGCATTCAATGAAAAAATAATAATAAATTTGTATTGAATTTTATGTATAAATTGTTGTAGTAGGTATAACAGTGCCTAATTTTCGAACTGGAAATTTTTTTTTTATTTCTGATTGTTTGTTGTTTCTCTTTTTTTTCGGCACTTCAGTCTTCAAGTTTCAACAATTTAGATATTATTATAACACAAATTTGTTATTGTTTTTTCATTAAATGCTCTGAAGAAAAAAGAAAATAACTAGTATTTATTTTAAAAGAAGATTCTTTACTTAAACTGAAGAAATTTTTATTTTAATTGAAGATTTTTTATTATGAAAGTTGATATTATGGTATACAGCAAAAAGTGACCATTCACAAAAATGGCATTGCCAAATTATTTATTTATTTATTTATTCATCTAATATCTCAAAAGAGCAATATTGCTCGTATAGAGTGTATTACATTAAAGAGGAAAGTTCAAACTTCCCCCGATGATATCAGCATTAAATGTTTATTGTGACTTGCACTAAAATTTGAAAAAATTATATAAGAAAAAATGTGAAAATTGAACTTTTTTTTTAATTTTGAAGGGCTGTAAGTCCGGAACCCTATATAAATAAGAAAAACCGTTAATACGCGTAAAAATATATTACTGAAGTTTTAATTTTTATGTTTTGTCGAAGAAAAATGTGTACAGGTGCCTAAGTTACAGTGGCTTAAAAATAGCAAATTTTTAATTTTTGAGCCTGGTGGTCTAAAAAAATTTTCTGTGAAACTTATACTAATTCCAAAAGTTCTTTTTTCCCTCAAAATTTCAAATTTCTATACACACGCGTGTCGGAGTTATAAAGTAAGAAAAATCATGTTAAATTTGGTTTTCACATAACTGTAAATTTAAATATTAAATTTAAAAACGAAAAAATTAATATAATATATACATATACATATACATATTATGTATATACATATTATGTATATACATAATATGTATATATGTATATGTGGTTTTTTAATACAGGAGCAAATAATAGAAAGAAAAGCAAAATTTATTATACCTTCCTTTAAAAATGGAAAACAACAACTTCAGCGACTTAAAATAGAAAAAAATCGGAAAATTGCTAGTTTGAGAATCCATGTTGAGAGAGTGATTGGGAATTTAAGGTCTAACTTTCTTATAACCTCCAACAGACAGCCAATTACAACAATATCAAAGAAAATTGATGAAGAGATGTATTTTGACTATACAATGACTATACAAATGAAAGTTGCCTGTGTAGTTCATAATTTGAATCCTTCTATAATTATATAATAAAGCAGATTTAAAAACAAATAAATAAAGTTATGTAATTTTATTTGTAACATACTTAGAATATAGTTCAGGATATATATTTGACCTATATCCAACCATTTCTGCCGTTCCTAAATGGGTGCTATGTCCAGAAAGTGGGAAGGAAGATCTAAAAAAAATGTGAATATTATACAAATTTTCTTTCAAACACTGAATTTTATACTAACATTTCTGCCATATTTTTACACTTTTCACTTTTTTTATATTTGCAGATTTTTTCCTTAAATATTTCATCAAAGTTTTTTATTTTAAATTTATTTTTAAATATATTATTATGCCTTTTTTTAAATTAAATCTTAATAATAAATTGTTATATCTTAATCAGTCTTGTTTCGATATTATTATTTGTTTTCATCCAGCTATTTTTGACACTTCGATTTGACGTTTAGGGCGTTTAATCTATTACCCAAATCTTAATATAATAAAAGACAATCTCCTCAAAAATATGAAAAGAAATCGTTTGATTCTTACACGATACTTTTTAAGTTTTTACTCTTTAGATTCTAATTCTACTACAACCTACAAATGTACCAACCGATATCGACTGCAATATTATAATGTACAAATTACAATACAAATACAATGTACATTTACATACGAGTACAGTATTAATTACTAAACAGTAAATACTAACAAAAAAAATATATATAATACATATATTGTACCCTTCAACTTACATTCTTACGAGCATAAAAATGTTTATATAAGTGTTTTCCGTAAGATATGCATATAGGTTAGTACCAGATATATTATTAATTAATTTATTCAAAGTTACTATTCATTTTAATAAACAGTTAATTTCATATACTTATTTATTTAATACTTAGCTACAAAATTATTTAGATTTAAAACATATTCACCAAATCATTTATGTAATAAAATAAATTATTTACCAGACACTATGTTAGCACTTCCTGTTATTATCAAAACAAGTACAAATTCTTCAAATTCTATTCCCACAAAAATAACAGACGCTAAATTTGCATTTCCTGTTATTTTTAAATAATAAATTTATTAATCAAATAATTCAAAAACAATATCATATTTCAATCATGTTGAATCATAATTTATCGTCGAATAATTAATATAAAAACTTTCCCACATTTAATTAACATTGCTCGAATAACACCAAAATTAAATAGAATTAAGTATTGCTGAGATCGCAATTTTTAAATAATATGAATAGTCATACAAATCAGAAGAAAGTCAAACATTGTTTAGATCTGAAAGTGGTCATAATTAAATCATTTGTTTAAACTTAAACTTAAAAAGTGTTGTAAATTATATTTTAAGATAATCATAAGAAGTTATTTAAGTCGCATTGTAGTTATTATTTATGTTGAAAAAACATATTTTGACAAAATTTTCGTGAATAAAAAGGCTTGTTGAATATTTCAAATTTATTTCGGCGGAAAGATTATATATACCTCATACTTCATAATTTAAATTAATAATAATATAAATGGCCCTCATTGTTATTTTTAATTAATTGAAATTATTTAGAAATTAATTTAGAAATGTAGATATAAATATACTAATTTACTACTAAAGAAATCTTTGAATGATGTAACTTTAATTACAAAACCTTTTTCTTTTAAATTTTCCTAAATTTACATTTAAATTCAAAGAACACAAAAAAAATATCTGACCTTCTAATCGTGAAAGACTACTTTTATCTTTTTTTGCCTGTTAAATTTGCAATTAAAACAAAAATACTTAATATAATTCCAAATTTAATTCCCTATAAGTCAGGAAGCACAAATAAATGACCCTGAAAGAAAAAACAAAAAATAATTCTTTTGTAAAAAAATATCATATACCATATCATTTACCATATCATATACCATTTTTACAAATACTCTCGGAAACAAAAATAATGACAGAATTTTTTCGACTTTAATGAAATGACATAAGATATTTTTCGTTATAAAATAACTTCTCCTTCCAATACGAAGAACTTTCTTCAGTATTCTGTTGGGAGCCGAAACATGTAATAGTTATCGTTATCGCGTGGACGGACCGACGAACGTACATGGTTTAATCGACTCAGAATTCGATTCTGAGCCGATCCATACCTTTGACACTATATCTAGCTCGGCTCCTTTAAGGTGTGACAAACGTAATGACAAATTTATTATACCCTTGAACATAGTTCATACGGGTATAAAAATAATAATAATATCTGAATGTCCAACATCCCAATTTTCTTATCTTGTATCCATACATAATATTATTAAATTTCCAGCATTATTTTATTTTAGTCCCAACATAGCCCTGTAGTGCTGAAAATCTTATTAGCCTAACAGCTGAAAAGTAGCACGCAACGGAAAGATATTTCAATTTTGCAAATTTTTTTATTCATGTGATGATGAGGTGTGAAGTAACTATAGGGTGTTCAAAATTGAGGTATCATTTTGATTTTGCCGCCATTTTTTTTCTACCTGGAATTTTTATACGAGGTTTCTTTAGGTATATTCTAAATACATTCCGGTTAGTTAATATGGAACGTTACACGAACGAACAACGTGTTTTTGTCATTACAACATTTTTTGAAAATGGTAAAAGTTTTGAAGATGTAATTAGGAAATTTCGTAGAGAAAATGCTCCAATAAATCGTGCCATCAAGCTGATGGTTGATAAATTTCTAGAAACTGGATCTGTTCTTGATAACAGAGGCAACATTTATCAACGTAGTGGCCGTTCAATCGAGAATGTAGCAGCTGAAGATTGAAGTGTTGAAGAAGATCCAAAAACTTCCATTCGTCATCGTTGGCAAATTAAACATCAAACCATCCACATTATTCAACATTTTGGATTGTGATCTCCATTTAAAGGCTTATAAGATCCAGCTGACGCAAGAATTAAAACCAACTGACCATGAATTACGTCGGCAATTCGTTTCTTGGGCAATCGAAAAACAAGAAGAAAATGAGAATTTTTTTAACAAAATAATTTTCACCGACGAAGCTCATTTCCAGCTCAATGGCTACGTCAATAAACAGAATTGCCGCATTTGATGTGAAGAGAATGCAAGGGTTATCTTAGAGCAACCAGTACATCCACAAAAAGTTACTGTTTGGTGTGGTTTGTGGTCAGGAGGAATCATCGGACCATATTTTTTTGAAAACGCAAATGGAAATGCGATTACGGTCAATGGAAATCGCTACAGGTAGATGATCCGAAGCTTTTTGTGGCGGGAAATTGATGATTTGGACGTAGAGAATATGTGGTTTCAACAGGATGGTGCCACTTGCCACACAGCAAGAGAAACAATGGATCTTTTGAAGGAAAAGTTCGAAAATCGCATTATTTCTCGTAGAGGAGGAGTGATGTGGCCACCAAGATCGTGCGATTTGACACCGTTGGATTTTTTTTTGTGGGGTTTTGTGAAATCGAAAGTGTACAGCAATAATCCCACAACAATTCAAGAGTTAAAAACAACATTATCGAGCAGATTTCAACCATTGAGAACAGTTTATTGAACAACGTGATTCAGAATTTTGGTAAAAGATTGGAAGCCTGCCGAAGTAGTAGAGGGGGCCACTTGGCCGACATAATTTTTCATTATTAACCGGAACCTATTTGTAATAAATTAAAATAAAAATATATTCAATATTTAAAAAAAAAAGTCTTTTTTTATTAAAATTAAAATGATACCTCAATTTTGAACACCCACTATAACTTACTATTCATTTAAAAGATACCATCCTATTATTTATTGTTATCTAACGCATAGTATAAAATATGTGCATATGGATGTATATTTATGTACATAACTCCTAAAATAAAATTTATTTTTTATGATATTTTTATACCTACATTTAATATTGACAAATATAAAAATAAGCGCATAAATATAGATAATAAACATTTTTTGTAAACATTTCCTGCAGGAACACGAAAATTGGCGCTTCTTACAAACCATGGTTTAATTGGTTACGTTACGATTTATATTTTCTTCTCTTATTTCACTACATTCTTGTGTCATAGCCAAATATACCTATGAAATTTCCATAGATATCTAACCCAAATAAATACTGAAAAAAATTAATTATGTAATATCGACAATATTAATAAAAATAAAAAAAATATTTATATTATCTATAGATAAATGAAGAAAATTTTAATATAACAAAAAATGAAAGAAAACAATAATCATAGTTACTTTTTTTTTTAATTTTGGTGCAAATAATAACTTTGCTTACTTATCCTGTATTTGGAATGGTGATATTGTAGCCATATCATTCGTATTAAATTTGAAAGAAATAATCTTCTAATATACAAGGAAGAAATTCTGTTTGTTTGTTTGTTTGTTTGTTTGGTACGGATTCACGTAAAAACCACCAGTCCGATTGCAACCAAATTTTGCAGGAACATTTCTACGACCCCGGAAGGAGTTATAGGCTATATCGCGTTTCGGTTCATTAACCCATTGCGGCCCGTGAGCGTTTTAAAGCATTTTGGTTTTTTCGTTGTTCTGCCTAAACGGTTTGACCGATTGAGTTGAAAATTTGCACAAATGTTCTTCTCACCTTTAGGGGTGTACCCAAGAATTGGGTTGTCATATGTCATCCGAGTTCGAACCGGTGGGCTTCCAAACATTTTTTTGTTTCCGATTTATGTCCAATTTTGTATGGCGGTTTTATGGTCTGAAAAAAATCCTGGGATAAATTTTTGTAATGTTCCGGTAACCAGTTTGGGCACGAGAGCCGAACGAAGTTCATTAAATTTTTTTGCTGTCCTGCTTAAACGGTTTCATCAATTGATTTGAAAACTTGCAAAAATGTTACTCTTTAGCAGAAAAGCTCATTAGGTTAATTTGGTTATGATCCATTAACCCGTTTCGGCCTAATGAGCCTAATGAAGTATTTTAATTTTTTTATTGTCGCGCTTAAACGTTCTTTAGCATAGAAGCTTACTGAGTTGACTTGGTTACAATACATTAACCCGTTTCGGCACCAGGGCTCAGTGAAATTTCTTAATTTACCTTAATGTCGCGCTTAAACGCTTTGACCAATTGAGTTATAAATTTACAAAAGTGTAGTTCTTCGCCGCAGAAGCTCACTCAGTTGATTTGGTTACGATCCGTTAACCTGTTTCGGCACCAGAGCCTAATGAAGTATTTTAATTTTTTTATTGTCGCGCTTAAACGTTCTTTAGCATAGAAGCTTACTGAGTTGACTTGGTTACAATACATTAACCCGTTTCGGCACCAGAGCTCAATGATATTTTTTCATTTCTTTGTTGTCGCGCTTAAAAGGTTTGACCAATTGAGTTGAAAAATTACAAAAGTGTAGCTCTTCACCCCAGAAGCCCACTCAGTTGATTTGGTTACGATCCGCTAACCCGTTTCGGCACCACGGTCCAATGAAGTTTCTTAATGTCTTTGTCGTCATGCTTAAGCGGTTTGACTAACTGAGTTGAAAATTCACAAAAGCTCTAGCTCTTTACCATAGAAGCTTACTGACTTGATTTGGTTACGATACATTAACCCATTTCAGCATTAAGCCTCAATGCAGTTTTACATTTTTTTGTTGTCGTGCTTGAACGCTTTGATCAATTGAGTTGAAAATTTGCAAAATTGTTACTCTTTAGCTCAGAAACTTACTGAGTTCAATTGGTTACAATACTTTAACCCATTTCGGCACCAGGGCTCAATGAAATTTTTGAATTTCTTTGTTATCGCGCTTAAAAGGTTTGACCAATTGAGTTGAAAAATTACAAAAGCTCTAGCTCTTTACCACAGAAGCTTACTGAATTGATTTGGTTATGATACATTAACCCATTTCAGCATCAAGCCTCAATGCAGTTTTTCATTTTTTTGTTTTCGTGCTTAAACGGTTTAACCAATTGAACTTTGGCACAAGTATTGTACTTTAGCTCATTAATTAATTCTGTGGTGATACATTAACCCATTTCAGCACGATAGACTTTCAAAAAAAATTTTGTTTCTAATTTTTGTCTAATTTGGCAGGATGAATTTACGATTCTAAATAAAGCCTGTGACAAATTTTTGTTAACGTTCGTTAGCCCATTTCCGCACGAGTACCTATTTAAAATACTCTGCTCAATTTTTGGTATTGTTATTATTATTAAAAAGATATTTCCAACACTCTTTACTTTTATCTACACTGTTTTTAATATTCCATAAAAACCTTTCAATGCAAATTTCTAGTATATAAAAGTAATTAAAATATAAAAGTAATTAAAATAACCTTATTAAGTATCTTAAGAATACTGTGTTTAAGTCTTAACAACATAACATTTTCGGCCGTTAAAAAACAGAAACAATCTCCTACATACGACAATCATCATGTTATCATTCAGAAATGCATCACTTACATGTGGTCTACCTATATAAAATGCATGTGTATAACATATTTCCCATAAAATATCATTGAAATATGTACATGTAGTATATATAATGTGCGTATATTTAAAAATACTATAAACATAATCAAATAAATTAGAAAACATATGTATTCACATTTCTGTATAGTATTTAAACAAAAATGAGTACATACATATTTAAAGAGCAGAAATTACATTCTAATCCATATACAATTTTTGCACATATTTTTAGCCAATCAATTTAAAGTATACTGTCAATTATTAAATTTTGTTTTAGTTTATTTGTTTCTCTACATTCTGTCTATTATAGCAACATTTTTGTTTGAAAATTTATTCAAATCACAGTTAAACAAAAATGACATAGTTACAAGTTACGGTAGCGTTCGTTATGTTTAATAATAATTTGGAATTTTTTTATAATTATGTTGAGGTTAAATTTATTTAAGATATTAGTTAATTAGTATAGGTAGTGATATAAAGGGTTTTCCAATTTGAGTGATATGAATTCTTTTCAAAAAAAAACACACTAATTGTTAAGGAAATTCAAATGTTTTTTATTTAATGTGAAGTACAATCGATACAATTAAGTTCTGAATAAAACGTCATTCAAATAGCCTCCACGACTTCTTTTGCAGGAACGAATTCGATGAACCCAATTTTCGAGCACTGTTTCCACTAAATCAAAAATAATATTGATTTAGTGGAAATAATAATAATAATTGATTTGTAGTATTTTAATAGATTCTAGAAAAGAATATATATTAAGAAAAAAATAAAAAAGTTAGAACAGAAAAGAATAAAGTTAAGTTTTTAAAAAATAAAAGCTAAAACAGTACAAAATAATAAATTTATAAATAGGTATAAAATAAAATTACATTAGTTGAATTAATTAACATATCAAAATCATATAAATTAAAATTCTTCAAGCAACCGTTATGTTGTTTATTTATTTACATTTTTTGTACTACGCATTATATCCTCAACAATTTCAAATTATCGAGTAAAACAAAATGCAAAAAAAATTCGTTAAAGAAATTTTTTAGAAAATTTGAAAAAATCAAGTAACACTTTCGTCAATTAAAAAGTAACCCTATATTATTAAATTAAAAATAGTTGTTAGCAGAAATAAGAATATAATGTTGAAGCTTTAACTTTTGTGTATTACTTCAAAAAAATTTTAACAGGTGTTCAAGTTACAGGTGTTTAACAATAGGAAATTTTCAGTTTTTGACCCCTTACAGCTCCTAAACGGGGGGTGATCCAAAAACAAATTTCTGAAATGACTCATACTTATTTTCAAAGATCTAACTTCTGTCAAAATTTCAAGTTTCCAACTTAAACCGTTTAGAAGATAGAAGAGGTAAAGGGTTTTGCAAAATTTGAGTTTCGCATAACGGTAAATTAAGACACCGTATGCCACAAGTTTTTATTTATGGTATATATACTTTTAAAGCTAATAAAAGCAGTAATCGTTTGGCGTCTTCAAAATGAAGATATACCTTATACGACTTGTGCTATAACAATTTACATATAAAGCTTTTTTGAACCTTTGGGAAGCTGTAGCTCCGTAACGGATGGGGCTACAAAAAAAAGTTATTAAAAATGAAATTAGTATTTTTATAAGATCTATCAGCAGTTAAAATTTCATAGCTCTATTTAAAAAAAAATGTGGGGATCTAAAAGTTTGGTGTTCGAGAGCTACCCGAAGTTTTGGTCGGAACTCAACCAAAAAAAATAGGGAACCTACAAATTGCTCCCAGAATATTTTGTGTAAATTTCAAGATTGAAGGTTTCTTAGTTTTTGAGTTAGCGTGCTGACGGACGGACGGACGAACGTGGCTCAATCGACTTAAAAATTTTTTCTGATCCGATCCATACCTTTGAAGGTATAGCTAGCTCGCTTATATCGAGGTGTTACAAACGGAGGAGTAATTTTATTATACTCCATACTTATCGTACGGATATAACTATGTATGGTCTGCGTTTAATTATAATATGAGTAATATAAAAAATTATGAACTGACGTCTGACATATGTATGTACATATGTATGTAGGTATAGAAATAAAAGTAATTAAAAGCTAATAATATGATGAACGATTATTTTGAATAGTTATTTAAGTAAAAATTTAAAAATGAATTATCCATAAATTATTTTTTTTATGTTTACATTAATGCTAAAATAAGAATAATGTTAAAAATTGAATTTTAGATTTTTGATATTTTTATAAAGGTTTTATTTTGAATTATAAGTTTACATACCTACGTTATATTGAAATTAAAAAGTTTCAAAAATGATACATTTTTTATACCCGTACGATAGGATCGGGTATAATAAAATTACTCCTCCGTTTGTAACACCTCGAAATAAGCGAGCTAGATATACCTTCAAAGGTATGGATCGGATCAGAAAAAAATTCTAAGACTTTTGAGCCATGTCCGTCCGTCCGTCCGTCCGTCCGTCCGTCAGCACGCTAACTCAAAAACTAAGAAAGCTAGAATCTTGAAATTTACACAAAATATTTTGGGAGTAATTTGTAGGTTCCCTATTTTTTTTGGTTGAGTTTGGACCAAACCTTAGGGTAGCTCTCGAACACCTAACTTTTAGATCCCGACATTTTTTTTGCAATAGAGCTATGCAATTTTAACTACTGATAGATCTCACAAAAATATTAATTTTATTTTTAACAACTTTTTTTTTTAGCCCCACCCGTTACGGAGCTACAGCTTCCCAAAGGTTCAAAAAAGCTCTATATTTAAATTGTTATAGCACAAGTTGTGTAAGGTATATCTTCATTTTGAAAATGCCAAATGATTACTACTTTTATTAGCTTTAAAAGTATATATACAATAAATATATACTTGTGGCATACGGTGTCTTAATTTACCGTTATGCGAAACTCAAATTTTGCAAAATCCTTTAACCCTTCTATCTTCTAAACGGTTTAAGTTGGAAACTTGAAATTTTGACAAAAGTTAGACCTTTGAAAATAAGTATGAGTCATTTCAGAAATTTTTTTTGTATCACCCCCCGTTTAGGAGCTGTAAGGGGTCAAAAACTGAAAATTTCCTATTTTTAAACACCTGTAACTTGAACACCTGTTAAAATTTTTTTGAAGTAATACACAAAAATTAAAGCTTCAACATTATACTCTTATTTCTGTTAACAGCTTTTTTTAATAATATAGGATTACTTTATAATTGACGAAAGTGTTACTTGATTTTTTCAAATTTTCTAACAAATTTCTCTAACGAATTTTTTCCATTTTGTTTTATTCGATAATTTGAAATTGTTGAGGATATAATGCGTAGTACAAAAAAATGTAATTAAATAAACAACATAACGGTTGCTTGAAGAATTTTTATTTATATGATATTGATAAATTTACATATATATACATATCGTATATGTCACTAGTGAATGAATGATAAGAGTATATATGTATATTATATAGCGCCGTATTTACATACATATATGTATTTTATTGTACTTATAAGAAATTATTCTGTCAATGGAATATTTAAATATAATATGATATAATATTTAAAATTATATTTACTATTTTGTACTAAGTAAATTTAATATACATTTACCGCTTAGTATTAAATGGTACTATAGAATATTTGAAAAAGTTTTGGATTGATAATCGTTATGTGGGAGGTTAGAATCTGCTTTTGAAGAATGTATATATAAACATATAGTTTGAATATATGTACAACCCATAGTTCTAGAAATTATAAAATTCACCCAAATTATTTTAAAATACTAAAATATTAAAAAAATAATATTGTAAGCAGAGTGACAGGCTGTGAACATACTAACGGTTCGTACGGGTATGTAAGAGTTGACAAAGGCAACTGTATTCTTCCTCTTTTTTTTTTATTTTGATAAATTACCTAAATGATACATTTTAAAAGTTTGCTGCGGTGACACTCGGGCGATACGTGTGAACATGAGCATTGAGCATACATTGCAAGCAGCAAGTATGAAGTAATTCAGATTCCGATTCTTTTCTCGATTCTCTTTTTTGACATATTTATAGTTTATACCTACACATTTTCCCAAAACATTTATTTAACATTTTTTTCATTCAACCCTTACGGCTTACAGTATATTGGCCAACACGTCCATACCCAGATAAGCTGAAAGTGAAACTACATACATATGTTAAAATAAAGTCGGTAATTTCAAAATGTGCTAAATAGAAGTGTTATAATAAATAAGTATATAAAATAAGTTACAACGACTTATCTTTTGTATTAAGCCCAAATTTTGTTAAGTTGAAACTACTTTAGATCATTTTGAGGTTTTAATTAAAATTTGAACTTAAAATTAATTAAAGGAAATACGCCTAACCTCCTCATGCCTAACCTCCTAACATTTCTTCAACAATTCTTTTTCCGAAAACGTCAAGTATGCACAAAGGACAAGTTCGTATGCAAAATAAAAACCCTTAAAATTTCCACTTATGTAATAGGTTATCAGTTATTGCGTTTTTGTATTTAAAAACTTAAAATAAATTTAAAAACAAAACAATGGTTGGTCAGGCAAAAGAAAATAAAGTAAACAAATTTTTAAACATGATTTTTCCTTACTGTAATTGAAAAAATTAATTTTTGAAACTATTGAAAATTAATTTTAAATTTCTCGCATTGAATAAATTATTATAAAATTTCTCATGTGAAAAAAAAAGTTCTTCATAGTTAAACTGTAAAACTGTTATGCATTTTTTATTTTTCAAAAAAAATTTACTTTTTTCAAAATTCAACAGAGTGTTTATGATGTTGTACATACACGAAAAATTAAGAGATTTGTTGGTTTTTTAATTTGTCATTTTTTTGATTTATTATACTGTTCCTGCCCCCTGATTATACTTGTGCCTAGTTGTTCTTCTGCCTACTATTCGCACACCATATTCATAAATCATAATTGACAAATAATCAATCATAAATCATTATATAATACAGTTAATAGTATCATACTAGTTATTATACTTTCAGTTTCAGCCTATACATATAGTGTAACCATAGAATAAGAATAGATTACCTAGTATTAGAATAGAATCTATTCTTATTCTTAATCTAAGAATAGATTAGAATCTATTATTAATCTATTCTTAATCTAAGAATAGATTACCTAGTATTAGAATAGAATCTATTCTTATTCCATCTATTTATTCTTATCCTATCTAAGAATAGAATCTATTTTTATTCTATGATGTAACTATGATACTAACGTATTATACAGATGAATGTAATGTTCATACTATATTTATAATATTTATATAAAAGATTATCTATTACAATAGGATGGGCCATTCTTTTTTTACACACATTAATGCATTTTCTACAACTGCTTAAACAAAAAAAAAACCATTAGTAAAAGTAGATAAAATATATGTTACTTCATTTTAAAACCACTCTATTACTGAAATTACTGTAAGAGAGAAAATGAACGAAATATTGTTTAGGTAGTATTTTTACAATGTTTTTTTAAAGGTATAACCTGGTATAACTTTGTTACTGTGTCTATGCATTGTTATAGTACAAAGTATAGGAATATTTAAAATGGAATTGCAATGTATTTTTAAAGGCGCAACTTTGTTTAATTTTATACATAGTGTACCTACATAGCGACAAAAAATAATAATCGAAAGTATTTTAAATTGTTAACAGAAATTTTTTCAAATTAAATAAAAAAGTAATAATCGAATATTATTTAGATAGTTTAAAAAATAAATGTATAAATATTTTACTAAAATTAGTACAGAAAAAGATTTAGAATATAAATTATATGAACGTTTAAAAATGATTTTACTTATGACTGTTGTAATAAATGTAACAAATCATATTTTATAAATATATATATATATTCTATTCACTTCAAATTCGCCTTTTTTAAAATTATTTTTGTCTTTTTTCAAAATCAAAGCTCGTTCAAATTTTCAATTTTGTCTGTTTTTAAAATCAAATTCTTTTTTTTTAAATAAAAACTTTAAATAAAAAAAAAAAAACGTAAATTTCTAAATTTTGACGCACTTCGACACACTTTAACACACTTTGCTGTATAAAATCTTATTAAAATGGGCCACTCTTACCGCGTGACCACAAATTTCTATGCTACTCAAAAAAACAAAAAATAAAAAAACAACGAACTTGAAAGAAATAGATAGTAATAATTGATAATATTTAATATATCGATTATCGTCTGTATCGTCTATAATTACTTTGTAGTTTGTTTGTATATTGTATGGATGGATTACTGAGCAGCGTGCATGCAAACAAAATACAAATTTTTATTTTTTTTGTTTTGCTTTTATTTCTCTTCGTATTTTGTTGTTGCTCTTTTCTTCTTACTTTTTAGCTTGATGGATTTATTGATAAAAGATTATTATATTATTATTTATAATTATTTTAATATATTATAATTATTATTTATATTAATATTATTATTATTTCAATAGTCAATACATTGATAATTTTATTTCTCAAAATCTCAATTCTCAACACATTTTTTTTTATTACTTTTTGTGATCTGTTTATAATACTGATCAGTGATCACTGATAATTTTATAATTATAAAGCTTTTATCAATAATGACCAGTAGTTAGATAGTTTTTTTATGAAAAATTTAATTTATTTAAGTGCATCTACTAAGTGGCTCTACTACTCTTCTTTATTTATAATTTATATTATTATACATATGTATTGTATAAATAGTTAAATACATAATATTTACTTAGGTACCTACTTTGGTTTTAAACTCAAGTTAATGAGAGAAAAATAAAAGTTTTTTTCACTTCCTTATTTACATTCAAATTATCGTGAATAATTTTTTTTTAACAAAATAAAAGAAACAAGCACGTGGCATCAAAATAAAAAATGTAAATTGCTATTTGTTTGTAAATATTCTCTAATGTTCCTCTCGCTGGCCATGTGATGTGGCGTGTACTGTGTGGTGTGTTCGTGTTGTGAGTTCAGTCAGAGTTGTGTTGCGATGTGACTTGTGTGTTTTGTTGTGGTTGGCGAGATTAACTCTCTCTCAGCAGAGTAACCAGCCAAATGAGAAAATTACCGTTTGTTTTTTTGTGTCGTTTTAAGAGAAGAACAAGAGCCAAAAGAGTATAGCAGAATTCAGAAACAAGGTATAAGAATATTATAAATCAGAATATCTATGTATTGTATTGTACTTGTAGTACCCATACAATGTATTTGGTATATAGTATTAGGATACAATATGTGTTATGTATGTAGGTAGATTTAGGTTTGTTAATATGTAAATGCAATAGCCTCTTATAGCCAGGTAGTATAAAATATTGTTTTGGTTTTTAAATTCGGATAATTTGTTATTTTTTTAGTATTGGCAAGTAGTCAAGTACTTATTCTTGTTAAGTAATCTTCTCTCTTTCGGATTAGCCGGTTTTAAATTAAAAATAATTGTGTAATCATTAGTTTTAAAAAAAAAATAACTAAGAAAGCCAATGGTTAATAGTGAATTTTCATTTAATAGTTATTTGTAGAACAAATACTTAATTAAAATTTTTATACATAATATTTATAAACTACAAATAGGTTATGGTTTTAAAGTAAAAACTATTGAAAAGTAACAGATATTTTAGTTTTAATACCTTTTTAACATGTTTTTTGTGCCATATATTATTGCTTCTAATTTTTAAATTTCTGCACATTAAAAAGTTTTTAAAAACAAAACATTCAATTTTAATAATTACATTACATAGAAAAAATGTAATTTTAAATTATTTTAGAAAACAAATTAACAAAATTTTTTTTTTAACTAAGGCATCTGATTTCAGATATTAGTCAAAAATTTAATTAAAACTAGAAATACCTACAACACATTGGTCGCGTTCAGGAGGATCTAGCGTTATACTGAATTACAGCGGTGTAGCATTTAGCGCTGCATGTTTGTACTGAACGATTTGAGCAAAATTAAATGACATTTAATTTTGTGTGACATTTCGTAAATTTTTATTTTATTTAAATCGTATTTTTGTTATATTTATCTTATATTTTTTATTTCTCAATTTATCAATTTTTAAAAAAATGTTTGAAATCCGAAAATTCTCACAAAATTTTGTAAACAAAAATTTTTGACATTAAAAATGAAGACCAAAACGTTAATAAAGAGTCGCTACATAATTTAGCGTAAAATTTTCTTGTTGCAAAATTCATGTAGCGCTACATTGTAGCGCTAGATAAAAAAATCGTTCAGTAGAAAATTTTATCGAGCGCTGCAGTTTTTTTGTAGCGCTAAATGCTACTGAATGCGACCATTGACTATACCAGATCTATTACAAACTGCAAAGTTTGACAGCTTCAAACAAAGCTATAAACTTTAAATAAAATTGATTGCAAAAAATATTTTCGTCAACGAAATAAAATAAACAAATTGTAGTAGTATTAAAATACATATATATTAAATATAAATTATTCTTCTAAAATTTTGAACAAAGAAAACAAAAAGTCAAATTGTGGTAATCAAATTTCAATAATTAAAAAGAGATAAGAGAATAATTCTTACACTCTTTTGCATAATTTTTTTTTATAATAGTATCAAAGAGTAAAGAGTAAGACTCTTAATAATTAATATACATACACAAAGCAGTGTTGCCACAGAAACTTTAACTGAAAACTGGATTTGAAAGTTAAAAAAACTGTTTTTCAGATTAACAAACTATTTTTAATATTTATTAATATTTGATAAGATTATATAATAATATTATAAAATAAATGTATTTTTTATATTTATTATTATTACTAATAATATAAATAACATTCCAAACATATGTATATAATTTAATTTCAAAAAATAATATAACTTTAATTCAATATAACATGACAATATAACAAAATATATAACAAATAACAATTCAATATAACAAATAAACTATACAGACGATCAGTTTAATTTAATTGAATAGGTTATAATATTTTATAGGATCAAAAGCTGAGCTTAAGACTTTAATAACACGAAATGTGTGTACTTACAATGTAATTAATTTTTGTTTTTAGTTTATTCCTGTGCCACATAAATGTGACAAATTTCACAGCCTTTCCTTCTCAAGCGTAGCTGTAGATGTTGTAAGACACAATTATTCTTACGATGTGTGTGAAATTCGAACCCACACTCCCTCAGCGTGTTTACAGCGTATTTTATACTGTCTTACCCCCATTAGGCCTCATTTAAAGATGTACATTTTAAAAAAGATAATAAAAACATTTTAAAATTGTGAATACTTTGTAAATAGGAAATTGTGTTATTTTATTTACAATTTTTTATGTAAGAACAAAATGTTTTCCAGCATAAAGCATTTCAATTCTAAAAGGTACCTAATTTAAGAAAAGCCGTTACACAATACACAATATATAAAAAAAACAATGTTGGAGATTTAATTTTTGTATCTTACTTGAAACAAATTTCTACAGGTGTCCAGGTAACAGATGTTTAAAAATATACATGAAACAAATTTCATTTTATGTCTAAAAATAGCTCCGCCACATACAATGTGATTAATTACAATTATTTTATATATTTTGTTTACCTTATATTATTATATTTTATAATATATTTTGACCTTATTTCCTGTTTTTTGACGTTTTGAGATTGAAAAAACTAAAATCTAGATTTTTGAAATATATTTACAGAAATATATACAGAAAAAAATATTTATTGTGATCTAAAGACAGAGCTGGCGAAATTCAATTCAAGTATTTTTAGTACTATTACTGGAACAAATATTCGGTAAAATTTAATTAATCGTTACTGGTACAAAAAGAATACAAGTGCCAGTAACAGTACTAGTACCAGTACATTGGTAAAGTACTTACCAGTACTTCCAGTACCAACAAGGACTTACCAGTACTAACCAGTACCTTACCTTGCCAGTGTCAACCAGTACTTACCAGTATCATCCTGTACTTACCAGTAATTATCAGTTATATTTTTTTAGTAACATTATGTTATTAAGCGAATTTAAGAAGCATTTATAATTAAGAAGCTATATACTAGTTATTATATTATATTATATTACAAATAGGTATTTTTATATTAAATATTATATTATAAAAACATATTTTAACTTTTTATTAAATAATGAAGATTTTTCTTGTCCTTTTCTTTACATCTATTATTCAATATTTTTTACAGTATTTACAATTTTATTAAATTCTAAATTTTTGTTATTTACTATACCTTGAAATAAAAATGGATTTTGTAACATTTTTTATTTTTATGTAATAATTATTTAAATAAAAATGTATATGTAGTATCAAATGCTACAAAAATCTTCTTAGCGATAAATATATACATATACTTATCCAATATCATTAAAATTATGATGTGTGGGGAAACAAACATTTATTAAAACGATTAAAAAGAGAAATTCAAAAAAAGGAACTTAAAAATTTAAAAGAAAACCATGTATATAGTTATAAAAAATTTCCATATTGTATTCATTTAAATTGTAACACTGACGAATCCTTCCACCTCATTATAGTTCTTATTTAATAACCAAAACTTTACTTGTTTACTGAATTTGGTCAGAGATCAGATATTACGTGTTACAGAAGGAAGGTTATTATATAATCGGAAGGTTATTATATAATAAAAAAAAGTTTTCAAAAGTTGAAATGCGAAAATTAGGAGTAAACGAAAGAAAGTTAGAGCGAAGTGCATAAATTTCAGAAAAAGTTTGATTTAAGTGATCTGATCTTAAAAAAAAATATTCTTAAAACTTTATAGCAGTATAAGTATCGAATAGGTAGAATTTTTAAATTACGAAACAATGGAAAACTGTAATGTAATCTAGATTTTTTACATATTATTCTAACTAGGTGTTTTTGAAGAAGTAATAATGGTAATATTTTATTATGGTATATGTACCACCCGTAACCAGAGCAAGCCAAACTGAATTGTAGTTTATCTTGAACAACACCATAATAGAAAATTTTTAAAATTTCTTCGTAGAAGCACCTTACATTGTGACACATATATTTTGTTAAAGCTTTACATTTCGATTACTAACTCATTCTACAGTTAAGAATTAGAGCTAAATATTTAATATCTTTTACAACTTCAATCTCAAAACATTGATCACTACAAGCAAGATTACTATCAAATAGAGTACAAGATAAGCTTTGATCACATAAGCATTGATTATTACTAGCATAAGATTAAACCTACAACATTCAGATGCATGATAAACAGCGGGAAAATGTATACTAGAATGAGGGGATAAGTTGAAGTACATTGGATTTGTTTTTTTGCTAATAATTAATCTGTGTGTAGTAAACCATTTTCACATTGTATCCAAGTTGTAATAATTAATATCAGCATGCAAATCAAGTGTACTTTTTGATTTAAAAACTATGCTCAAATTATCTGCGAATGCAGTTACCTGATCTTTAAAATTAAGTGAAAACAAAGAATTAATGAAAACTGAAAAAAGTACAGGTCCCACTTTACGGCAGTTTGCGGCACACCAATTTTAAAAACGCAATTTTACCATTGATTTTTACACTTTGTGATATATTATGTAAATAAAACTTAGCCATACTAGAGTAAAACCTCTGACACCAATTGTAGACAATTTTTTTAAAAGGAATTCATGAGAAACTATCCATTGAAACTACTTCAATTATCATATGATCAAATTAACCGATAAAATATTATAAATTTAGATGCTTAGCTTCATAAAGTTCCAAGAGGTGCCAGAAGCCTAAACCTACTACTCTAGCCCAACAAAATTTTACGGAAGTTGTTAGCATACAATTCGACATCTTTCTACTAAATTTCAGATATCTAGGTTCAATAGACACTAAGTTATTTTCATTTAAAGAAAAGTTGTATGGCAGCTATCCGAACCTGTTTCACCAACACAACCAAATTTTACAGAAGTTCTTGCCATAAAACTTGATTATCATTTGTAAGATTTCAGACGCCTAGCTTCATTAAATTCCAAAAGCCCGAACCGACTGCTCTAGATCAACCAAATTTAACAATAGTTTTTGGCATGTAACTTGACGTTTCCTTATCTAAATTTCAGATACCTAGCTTTAATAGACACTAAGTTATTTTGATTTAAAAAGAGAAGTTGTATGGTAACTACCCGAACCTATCGCACCAGCACTACCAAATTTTACAGATTGTCTATGGTTTGACACCATTTTCCAAAATTTCAGATACCTGGCTTCAAAAGGTACTGAGTTATTTCCTCATAAAGAAAGAAATTGTATGGCAGCTATACTCGAACCCGGCAAAATGCTGGATTTAAATAGCGAGACTAACAATTTTGCAAAAGTGACGTAAACAAAATTCTGCCTTCTAACTCCTTTATTTTTTGAGTTATCGTGCGGACGGACGTACATGGCTTAATCGACTCAAAATTCGCTTGTGAGCCGATCCATACCTTTGACACTATATCAAGCTTGGCCCTTTAAGATGTCACAAACGTAATGGCAAATTAATTATGAACAAAGTTCATACGGGCATAAAAATACTATTGATAATTACTGGTTGGTACTAATAAGTACTGGTAAATACTCGCAGGTACATGTAGTACTTATAATACTGGTAAGTACTGGTAAAGTAATAGTAGGTCATTGTACAAGTATTGTTACTGGTACTTGTATTTTTTGCAAGTACCAGTAAGAGGTATTTACATTTTACTGAGTATCAGGAGTGATACTTGATTAAAGTAAGCTTGTATTTTTACTAAGTGGAGACAGCAGCTTCTAAGCTACGTTCCTAACTAGATTATTGATGCTCTCATATTTGCCAAAATGTTGTAATGTTATTTTTACTTAAAAGTCATATCATAGCTACCTAGTTAAATATTCACAAAGGCACATTTTATTTACCTACAAGTAGAAAATAAAATAAGTAGAAAATTATTTTTATTTTATTTACTGACTTGATGATATTATTTTAAATTTCCTTTTTCATGTCTCTTTACTGGATTTTACAGTGTTTCCGGATTTATTATAGAATACAGAATCACCAAAAAGGAAAAATTGTCGTAATTGTTGGCTGTATCAAATTGCACGTGCTTCAATAAAATCTTCAAACAATATAATTCTTAGTATGTATAATTTATTTAGAAGTAATCATGCATTGCAGAAAATCTGAATTTATTTTATTAGGAAAATTTTCAAAAAATAAAACAAACTTTTTTAATTTTTTAATAGGCGTAATAAAGTAATATTAAAAACCGTTTCAACATTTATAAATAATAATAAAATAACTTCGAAAAAAAAATTATATCTAAGAGAGTGTTTAAACAAATTTTACATAAATAATGGCTGAAAAAATTGAAAACATAAATCTTATTGGTAAATATAACTACTACCAGTCTAACTATTATGGCATTTTATTATTTCTAATTTAAAATTTAAAAATTGTAATTTTAGGAATGATGAATTGTACATGCAATTAAAATGTGCGGACATTATTTTGTGGGTCGAAGGTGAAAGAATTGACGGACACAGATCTATAATTGGTATTTCTTTTCTTTTTTTGTTTTGAGTACACGAAATTTATATTAAATTTTTAATATTTTAATTTCCAAAACATTATGGCTAATATTAATTTTTTTAAATTTTAGCATCACAATGTGATTATTTTGAACTTTTATTTTCTAATAAATTAAATGAATTAAATAAAGAATTAAATGAAGATAAAAAAGAATTTAAATTAAATGTACCACTTAAAGCTTTTAAAATTATATTAAAATATTTTTACACCGGCCAAATTAATTTTGACGATTTAAAAGAGATTGAAGTATTAATACAGGTCATTGATTTAGTACAAATGTATTTGTTAAGTCACTTAAAACCGTATTTTGAAAATTATTGTATTCAAAAACTATCTGTGGAAAATGCATGCCGTTTACTAGAAGTAGCTATAAAGTACGAAATGCAAAACCTTGAAAATGAAAGTTTTAACTTAATAGAAAAGAAATCAGATGCAATATTAGAAAGTGAATCATTTAAAAATATCCCGATAGAATTATTAGAGGTTATTTTGACAAGAGAAACATTCTATGCATCTTCAGAGCTTTGCGTATTTAACGCTGTCTGTGAATGGAGTAAACAAAGCGATCGAAATATTGAGGTAAGATCTACCTATGCATTTGTAGCGAATAATGAATTAATAAGTTTCGTTATTGAATAGAAATTATATTATTAACGAACTTACACACATTTATTTAATTTATACCTATATATGTATATCATATCTATAAAATGACAAATAATAATAATTAACATTATAACCCTTGTTTTATTTTTATAGACTGTTATGCATTTAGTGAATTTACCTGAAATACCTTCAGGAGATGTTATAAAAATTCGAAATTTAGGTACATTAACTGCAGAAAAGCTGTTTGATGCAATAGAGAAACAAAGGATTAAAACTCCAATAAAACGTGCAGGAGTTCGAAGTATGATTTAGTATTAACATGTAATTTATAAAATATTTTATTTTTTTTCTCATAATTTTTTAAGAACTTAATCAAAATGTAGCATTATCGGAATATAATGCTAGAACTATTGATGGTTATATGACATCTGAACTATTAAATGGGTAATTTATATTTAGTCATTGAAAATGAAATAAAAAAAAAAATCAAACAATTATAAATTTTTAAATTAACAGTAACTCTAATTTATATGATGAAACAAAAGGATATACAAGACATACTATTACGAAAGCAAATGATAAGGGTATAATTGTTGAATTAGGAAAGATTTTCAGTATAAATCATTTGAAAATTTTGTTATGGGATCGTGATGATCGTTCATATTCTTATTTTATAGAAATTTCCATAGATAAAAATAAATGGAAACGTATAATTGATTATTCAACATATCGTTGCCGATCTTGGCAAGATTTATACTTTCTAGCTAAAAACGTCAAATATATTAAAATTGTTGGGACTTATTGTTCTAAAAACAGTGTAAGAAAGAAAAACAGTATTAAAATATTTAAAAAAAAATGGTTAACCTTAAATTTCATTTTTAGTATTTTGATGTTGTAACATTAAAAGCATATTACACCAAAACTATTCCAGAAATTAGAGACGGATTTATTGTACCAAAAAATAACGTTGCATTACTTACATTGGGAGCTATTGTTTTAGAAGGAGAAGATATTTATGAGGAAAACAGTTTAATAAATGGGGATCCTAGTTCTGGTAAATAATTCCTTCAAATTTATAAATTAAATAATCAAACATTTTTTATACATAATTTTTAAGGAATTACTCGTGGGAATGATGACGGAAACAGTATTTTAATAAAACTGAGTATGAATTTTGTTTATAAAGTTCTTCAATAAAATATTATAATCATTAATAATTTTATTTTGTAGATCAGCCATACTACATTAACTCAATAAAACTTTTATTAGAGGAACAAGGTAGCACGAAACATAAATTTTATATAACAACATCATTAAATAACACACACTGGGATGAAGTTGTAAATCAAACAGATGCATATGTACAATCTTGGCAGAGTTTTATTTTTTCTTCAAAAGCAGTTTTATTTATAAAAATTGTTGGAACTGGACATTCTTATACCTGTTATGTAAAAAACTACTTTCTTTTATTTTATACTTTTAGTTTTATATAATTATTTTTATTTAATATTTAGGGTAATTCGCGATTGAGCATAAAACATTTTGAATGTTACTCAGAAGATGAACTCACTTAATAAGCTTAATTTCATATTTTTGTCTAACCAGTTAAGTTTGCACTTCATATAGATCAGCACCTAAAACAAATTTAATGTTGTTTTTTTTTGTCATATAATTAATAAATTATTTTATACAACTAAATGAAATTTTATGTTATATAAATTTGGTTTTCGTCATTTTTTCATCGAAGATATAAAGATATATCCGAAGATATCAGACCAAAAAGAATTGGAATTGTGGACAGTATGTAGGAGATAACGATGACAATTTATTTTTTAATTTATACCTATGTATACATATAATTTTTTAGAGTTTACAATGTTTTTATTACAGCAAAAATTTACCGAAATATTTAATAATCGAAAAAGTACTAAAAATTAAATTTTTGCAATTTTGCATTTATATACATAAATGTGCTAAAATTTTTTAAACAATTGTCTGTTCGAGCGGTAGTTGATTGAAAATTTTTTAAAAATTGAGGCGTTTATGAGAAATTTCGATTTTCAGAATTTTAACCTAAATTAATTAATTCTGGTAAAATCAATTAAAAAACTGAATAAAAGAGTGTCAGAGTTTGTCTTTTATTTGTCATTTTGTAGTAATTACCCATTTAATAGATGAAAACGGCATCTATTTGTGACTTAATTTTAGAAGTTATTTAAAAAAAAATAAGTGTTCAATATTAGGAAAGCCAAGTATACCTTTCTATAACAATAAATAAAAGGGCTTTTTCAAGATTTAGAATTAGAATATATTATTTTATATTTAATGGAATTCAATTTAAATATTTTAATACACATAAATATGTATGTACAAAAATAAAAAAATAGTAAAACAAAACATAAACAAAAAACTGAAACAACAATCATATTACAAAATTAAAGTTTTGATTATTAATATTTTGAATATCGAAACGTTAATAATAGCGTATAATGTATTCGAATATATTTATTTTTAATGTTTGGCAGAAGCTTGGTTTAAAATGATCTGAAAAAGTTCTTCAATAGAGTTATCAAAATCATCAGAAGCATAATCTGCGAGAACAGATGTAGCTTCAAATTGTGGATCTTCAATATTTACAGTTGAGTGATGTTGACTTTTAAATTCTACAAAATTTTTATCAAATAACTCACTTTTTTTTAAAACCTAGATGCACTAGGTGCTCCATGAATATCTTCAAGAGTAATACTTTTTCCAGATTTTGATCTCTTCTTTTTAGATTTTAATTAGGTTTTTAGTTAGGTAAGTATGCTTATTACAGCATTTGACATATTCATTCTCTTCATCATTATTGTTTGCTGTAGATGATAAGTGGCTAATAACCTTTGCTGGATTAAATGGAAGTATTCCACACTTGCCAAAGTCCGCTATTAAATTTAATGAAATATTAAATTTAATGAAATATCGTCACTTAAGCTTTTCTCTAGCAACTTCTTTAATAAGCTCGGAAAACTTCTTTTTACCACATTTCCAAAAAAATTTTGAAAAAATGTGCTTATTAGTTTCACTCTGTCCGTCCGTCTGTTTACAAAACTTCTACACCGTTAAAGATAGAGAAAAAAAACTATGGGTTTTAACCATGGGTAGGTCTCATAAAAAAATTAATTTTGTGGTATAACTTTTTCAAGTAGCCCCACCCATGTCAAGTAGCCCCACGGAGCTGCAGCCCCTCAAACTTTGAAAAAGTCCTATTTTTAAATGCATATATTTTATGTTCTGCTTAAGATCTGAATCTGAAAACGTCATTCCACAGGTACTTTTTTTAACTTTGTAAATCAATATCAAAATTATACAATTTTTTTAAATTTAGTATTTAAATTTACCGTTATGTGAAAACCAAATTTTGCATGATTTTTCTATTTTCATAACTCCGGCACGCTTTTAGATAGAGGCTTGAAATTTTAAGACAAGAAAGAACTTCTAGAATTAGTATAAGTTTGCTCAGAAAATTTTTTTGGACCACCCTCTGTTTATGAGCTATTAGGGCTTAAAAATTGAAAATTTGCTATTTTTAAACACCTGTAACTTAGGAACCTGTACACATTTTACTTCTGCAAGATATAAAAATTAAAGCAACAGTACTATATTTTAACGTGTGTTAAAGGTTTATTTTAGTTGTAAAGGGTTCCAAAGTTGCAGCTCTTCAAAATTGCGAAAAAACCCAATTTTCAGGTGTATATATCTCAGGCTCTGCGTAATAGTTTTGCAATCTAAAACCGCCAGAAGTCGAAAATTTTATTATCTATATACAATATCAAAATTATGTAATATTTTGTAATTTACTATTTAAATTTACAGTTATGTAAAAACCAAATTTTGCATGAAATTTATTTTTCATAACTCCGGCACGCCTTTAGATAGGAACCCGAAATTTTGAGACAAGAACTTTTAGAATTAGTATAATTTTTTGGTAGCACCCCCTCTTTAAGAGTTATTACGCCTTAAAAATTAAAAATTTGCTATTTTTAGACACGTGTAACTTAGGCACCTGTAAAAATTTTTCTTCGGCAAGACATGAAAATTAAAGGTTAATATATTTTTACGTGTGTTAACAGCTTTTCTTAGTTATATAGGATTCCGGACTTACGGCCCCTCAAAATTTCAAAAATGTCCTATTTTCACGTTTTTGCTTATTACATGAAATTTTCAAATTTTTGTGCAAGTCACAATTCTAAATTTTTGTACTGAGTTTTGGGAATGTGCGCTTTTAAAAACCGTTGGTTTACATTCTACCTTGTTTTTATTTTTTATTTATTATTAATTAATAAAAAAAAAAAATTGTTCTAAACTAAATCTAAAAACTAATACTAAAAACTAAAAGTTTATAAATCACATTATAATTTTTTACCGACCGCATACAATTATTTACCTTCATACTAAAAATTTGTACCCAAGATTTTGGCAAATATGCACTATTCCGGAAGGCTGTAAAATTTCTTTTAGCATGATGTCCGTCTGTGTGTGTTATGTGTGTTGTGTGTTTGTGGGTGCATGTGTGTGTGGGTATGTCTGTGGGCACGTGTACAGCTTAAACGACTGCGCGGAATTTTTGCAAATTCATATTTAAGGTTTTGACGTACATAAATATCTCGGATTGATAAGCTTTTGGAGCAAATCGGACAACCGCAAGTGGTAGTTTACTAGTGTACTTTTTAAGTTTTTTACGAATGTTTCGTAATAGAAAAATTTTATGAGAAAATTATTAAGAAGAAGTTGTTACACACTTAAAGAAGAACAACTTTACCATAGAACATTTTTTGATCCGACTAAATTTAACTTTTATTTAATTTTTTTTCCAAGTCAAAATTTCATACATAACACTTCCATATGAATTTATATGAACAATTTTTTTGTTCTTTTTTTTTTTATATCTCTAAAAATTTATACACATAATATTATGTTCTTATTATTGTTCTTATATTTTTATTCATAATATTATGTTATATTATTCTTTTGTTGATGACATAAAATTAAAACGGTAAAATTTTTGTTAGCAAATTCAATATTATGCAATATTATTATGTTTGTTTTGTATTTGTTTACAGTTTTTATTATTTTTTACTTCTAATATTTTTGAATGAAAAAAAAATTATATACATTACATAATAATGTAAATGGATGCAGGATGTATGAATGAATGCACATATATTTTTACGATTTCATTGCTTATTATTGTTATTGAATAAAACAAAATGTTGTTAAATTATTAGAAGTTATTTTGCTTTGATATAAATTATTATATAAGAAATCTATAAATTTTGGCATTGTACTTTTCGTGTAGTGGCCGTCGGTCCTGTGGTGGGGACAGCTGATTTTTTTTTCTCTTGAACAATAATTAATTTCTAAAGCTTTTTAAATATTTCCTAAGTCTATGTTTAAATTCTTGTAAGTTTTGGTTGCGTTTTAGTTGGATAGGTAGAGTGTTAAACATCTTTATTGCACTACATTTTAATCCTTGTAACTTCTTAGGTGTAGTTGCTTCAGGTACCACAAGATGTGCTCTATATCTAGTGTTGTAGTTGTGCACGTTATCTCTTGTTATAATTGTTAATGAAGATTTCATTTTCTTGTTTATTATTTTATACACATATTTACATTTTTCGAGTTCATTTGTGGTTACATACAATTCCTTTGTACTCAATCTAGGGTTCAATTTGTATAATGTTTTTAACGATTTTTTGATCATACCCATTTGATTGACATGGAATTTTGTACTGTTACTCCAATTATATATATTGTAATGAATTTTTGACAAGATGTACCCGTTGTAAATTATTTGGCGGCTTTGATTGGAAACGAGCCTGCTCTTTTGATTGCCATTATGATCGGTATTATGCTTTTCTTTAATTATTTAATGTGTTTATCCCATTTAAGATTTTCATCTATAGTCATTCCGAGATATTTCACATGTTGAACTCGTTCTACCGTGACACTTCTTGCTTTTATTGTAATTTCATGATATTTTTTCCTAGGAGTTTTAAATACAATTATATAATACGTCTTTTTGGGATTCATACAGAGATCATTACCGTCCAGCCAATCACAGTATACTTTCATATCTTTATTTAGATTATTTTCTAGCCGGTTTAAAGTTTTAGCCTTACATACAAAATTTGTGTCGTCTGCATAAATTGTATACTTTAATTCAAGGTTACACTTTGAAAAATTCATTACATATAATAAATAAATAAGTAAGCCCAGTAACGATCTCTGTGAAACTTCAGTATTAATCACTAGTTCAGAGCTTATAGTGTTTTCAATTCGCACACAATGAGTTCTATTTGTCAAATAGCTCCTAAATAAGCTATTTGCTATATCTCTATTTCCAAAGTCTTCAAGAAAATTATGTTATTCTTGTATCGATAGCTCTGTCATATATTTTACTGATTGAAATTAACAACGATATAGGCCTATAATTTACACAATCCGTTTTTTGTCCACCTTTGTGAATTGACACAATGTCGGCCTGTTTTAAGCATTCTGGATAAATTCAATTTGCAAGGCATGAGTTTACCATTTTATATAGAATATTCTTGATAATATGTATCAATTCTTGTAGATCTTTTATAGTAATTTTATCAGCCCCTGGATAAATTGTAGAGCTGAATTTCTATGATGATTCATAACAATTGTAACATTTTCATGTTCTGTCACTGGCGTTAAATATACTGATCTTAGATTGATGGAATTTCGCATTGTATTTAGCACTGTGCTAGTTTTATTCTTTTTTATGCTGTTTTCTCCTATTTCATTAAAATATTTGTTTAGAGTATTAGCAGTTTCAATATCACTTGTTCTAATTTCTCCATTTTCTTTAATCAGATTACCAATATATAGTCGTTCTTTTCATCTTCTTTATTTTTTATTGTGCAATTTACAACTTTCCATAGTTTTCTGTTATCATTTTTTGTTTTTTGAATGCAGTTGTTAATGTGACTACTCTTAGCTTCCAGAATGACATTTTTCATTTTTATACCCTTACGATATGGATCGAGTATATTAAAATTTTCCCTCCGTTTGTAACGCCTCGAAATAAGCTAGCTAGATATACCTTCCAAGGTATGGATCGGATCAGAATTAAATTCTAAATCGATTAAGCTTTGTCAGTCTGTCCGTTTGAAAACGCCATACGATTACTGCTTTTATTAGCTTTAAAAATATATAGGTATACAATAATTATAAACTTGTGGCATACGGTGTCTTAATTTACCGTTATGCGAAAATCAAATTTTGAAAATTCTTGACTCCTTCTGTCTTTCAAACGGTTTAATTTTGAGAGAAGTTAGGTCATTAATAATAAGTATGAGTCATTTCGGAAAATATTTTTGTATCGCCCTCCGTTTCGGAGCTGTATGGGATCAAAGTTTTGTATGTTATATGTATTAATCTCATTTTCAAAAATCCACACTTCCGTAAGAACGACGATATCAATATCTTTATAACTATGAATTAATGCTTGAAGTTCCCCTAATTTTTTATGTCTTATGCTTCAAATGTTTAAGTTTCCTATATTTATTTACTTTGATTCTATATTCATAAAACTTGTATTATTAATTACAAGTATCATTATGGATTACTTATCATATAATTTCTCCAAGATTTTCTGATTTTTTGCGGATATTCTCCGTTCTTATTATCAACATGCCGCCTGTTTGAAATTAAATTTTAAGCAACTTCTTCATTAGAAATACATATACTTTCATAATACTGTTTATATAGTCTGCTCAATTCTTGACAGTCAGTCGATAGTCCTTCCTGGTTGATAAGTACGTTGATGTTTGTTTGAGTTATTCCATCATAACAAATATCATTCTGGTCATAAAAATGATTCATTGGCCCAAAGAAGGCCACGCCCAACGGTTGACACAAATGCGTCGTATTAAGAATGAAAGACACAAAGCGAATTGAGTTTTTTTGAGTACATTCTATAACTTCGGGCGAAAAATGGTTTGACAAATTATCTCCTAAAAGTACAATTTTTAATTGAAATTTTCTGGTGTGAGGTACAAAGTATTTGAAAACCCAATCTTTAAAAATTTGTCCATCAAACCATGCCGATTTGCTTTTATTATATCGGGTATCTGAAGAGGTCTTGTGAAAAATGTTCTCACCTTTAAACTACTTATGGGAGTATTAAATTTCAATCTGCAGAGCCACAAATCCACATGATGGATATGATTGATTTGGTACCATCCTTGATTCTTTCTGGATATTTAATTCTCCGTTTAAAAGCACTTTTACTAAGGCCTGAATTGTCAGATAAATTGGTTTAATCGTAATTGAAGATCCAGTCTTCGGAAATCATTTTATTATCTAGAACATCTGTTAATGTTTGTTTCACATTTTTAAAATAATTTTCCAGGTTTTATTTACTAATGTCGGCCTTGGCACTTAATATTTTGGCATTTTCTAAAAGTTGGGAGATCTTTATTCCTGTGCACAAAGTCCGAAATCCATTTTTTCGCAGGAATTAGACCCGAATTCATAAAATTTTTCTTCCCTAGCAATCCAAATAGTTTTTGGCTAAATTTTTTAAATTGTACCCATTAAATGGGAAACCCCACTCTCTTACTGTTAAAAGAACTGAGACTAACAATTTTTTTTCAGCTTTACTAAAAACGAGCTTGCCGGTTATGGATCTTGTTAAAAAGCGTTGCTTTAGTTATTCCAAAAGTTTTTGCAGCTTTATTTAAACTAAATTCACCCGATTTTATTTTTTCATGTACTAATTGGAGGTTTTCAGAATACATTTTGTATTAGCGAACCTTTTATGCTGACATATTTGAATCCGAAAGAATAGGTTAGTCAACTACAAGCGTGGTTTATAAGTCGATCATCATTGGTGGTTCCAAACTTTGAACAGTGTTTAAAGTTATGGTTTTTAGTAATTTCATGAAATCATTTTATAAATTTGTTAAAATATTTTAACAAAAATTCATTAAAAGTTGTGAATTTTTGAATAATTTTAAATAAATAGTTTACATTTTACTTACTTTTATATTTTTATTAATTTTAATTATGCTAAATGCTAAAGCGCGCAGGAAATAGTAATTTTAAAGCACCTATTTTTTATGCCACTTTCCTATCAAGTACTTTTATTCGTTATTTCAAATTTTTTTGTCAATTAAATATTCTAAAAGGTTTTCCTGACATCTATTAACATTTAACAAAAATATTTTGTCTTTTGTTTGAATTTTTCCCCACAAATACTGCGTGTAATACTTAAAATAAAAGTTTTGTTGTTTTTGTTCAAAGTTAGCAGACTGTTCAAAGTTAGAGGATTATGCGGTACTTTCTTTGATTTTTTCAAATGTTTCATGGATATTTATGAAAATTTTTTTTACTTTATCTCTTTCACAGATATATCATTTTTATATGTACCGCATATGCTCCGCATGGTGCTTGAATTAATGATCAAAAAAAATTAATTTATGTGAAAATAAAAATTGTGATTATTAATAAAAAACGAGGAAGAGTGCAGTAGAGTAGACTGTGTCAACTCTAGGATACCCGTATGAACATAGTTGAGTTGAATATATACTGTTTCTATTAAACTTGATAATCTTTTAAAAAATTTCAGATGTTTTAGTACCGACGTTAACTACAGAGATATATTTATGTTAATTGTAGAGTTGTATGACAGCTACCCGAATCTATTGCGCCTAGCTTCATTAAGTTCCAAGAAATGCAAGAAGCCTGAACCGACTGCTCTATAAACCGACTGTTTTTATTTTTGACATTTAAATTTGATTTCTGTACCTCAAAACATCGCAAAACATCGACAAGACCTTACAAAAACGCATTTAGCAGATTGTAGACAATTGTAGATACAAAATATATGAAGGAACTATCAATTCATCAATCAACTATATACATATATGGTTGTATAAAATACCAAATTACCACCAAAATGTGTAGTTGACAACGATCTTTTTACATAACAAACATTTTTAATCTCATTTAGCCTACCCTGATTCCGGTAATATCGTTTGCGCTTCAAATTCAATTGTCATCGAACTTTCGGTTATGCAGTTGACAAGCGTAATTCTTTCGGTTATGCAAAAAAACGTCGAAATGTCAGTCAAATTTATTAACAGGGAAAAATTTTAGATTAGTTGTTGATTGTTATTTGGCATGTACAGTACACAAGGAAAAATATAAATATACTAGGCGCCCTGTAGCTGATGTGTAAGTATATTTTACCGTGACACTAAATTACAAAAAAATCGGATACAAAATTTCTTGATTCCAAAAGAAAACAAAAAAAATCATTATTCTAAACATGCATATGTATATTATATGTTAATGTAGATTTTATAATTGAAAAATCGTATCCAAATATGTACTTGTATTCAAAACTTAGCGGAATCTCATAATACGTAGTGTGTGGCTGAAAACTACAAAATTATAATTATAAATTTTTGTTAAAATAAGTTCTGATTCTGAAAAAAAAACAAGGTAGAATGTAAACCAAGGGTTTTTAAAAATGCACATTTCCAAAAGACAATACAAAACTGTTTAGCATTGTGACCTGCACAAACATTTTATATAAGAAAAAACGTGAGTGAAAATAAGACTTTTCTGAAATTTCGAGAGTCCGGAACCCTACATAACTAAGAAAAACCGTTAACACACGTAAAAATATATTAAACCTTTAATTTTTATGTCTTGCCGAAAAAAAATGTCTACAGGTGCCTAAGTTACAGGTGTCTAAAAATAGCCAATTTTGAATTTTTGAGGCGTAATAACTCCTAAACAGGGGGTGCTACCAAAAAATTTTCTGAGGAAACTTCTAAACTACTAATTCTAAAAGTTCTTTCTTGTCTCAAAATTTCAAGCCCCTATCTAAAAGCGTGCCGGAGTTATGAAGGTAGAAAAATCATGCAAAATTTTTAAAGTTTTTTTAAAGTTTGAAGGGCTGTAGTTCCCTGATGGATGGGGCTACATGAGAAAGTTGTTCCACAAAATTATTTTTTTTATAAGACCTACCCATGATTAAAAGTTTTTTTCTCTATCTTTAACGGTGTAGAAGTTTTGTAAACAGACGGACGGACGCACGGACTGAGTGAAACTAATAGGCACTTCAGATAATAAGTCCAAAATTAAATTTATTCAACATAATTGTTCCATAATCAAAAATCTGCAAAGTTCTTATTATATGTACATACATACATACATATATAATTTCCAAAAAATTTTATTGTATAGCTTTTAAAACATGTATATTAATATTCTATCTAAATTTTTCCTTACTTATAATTTCGGAACAACCAAAAATATAAAAATTAAACTAAGCTCACTAAACAAAAATATTTTGTTTTTGTTCGGTAATGTCGCTTGACGTCGCTTCAAAAATTTGCAAAAGTCAATTTGACAGTTACTTAGTTAAATCAAAATCGAAACACAAATCATTTGACTGATTGTCATTTGACATTACCGAAAGCAGGACTTTAACTGTAATTAATATAATAGTCCAAAAAAATTTTATAGGATAATTTAATTTAATTTCATGGGAATTTTATAATAACTCACCCGTTTTTTACTCAAATGATATTTTGTATAAAATTTCGTTTTTTCTTAAATCTCAATACATTTTTTGAATATTTTAATAGCATTTTTTTATCTAATTTCTAAAGGATAAAAATATACAAAGAAAAACATTGATTGCAATTTTTTATTTTGGATACAATTTTTATTTTATTTGCAACTTAAGATCTTACAATGTTAGTTTATAAAAAAAAAAGAAATTAATAAAATAAATTTGAATGTATTATCGTTATATCGTTATACAATAATATGTAACTGCGAAAACTTGCTGATCCTCAAATATTGAAGTTAAATTCGTGCTTTCAATATTATGCAAATGGTTGTTTTGTATACCACCTCACTCATGTACCATTAATAATTCCGATTGATATGCACTCGATGATCGCGTTCATCTTATGTTAACGTGATGACACTCAGTGCATACACTGAGTTTACATTAGGTTAACACACAACATTGCAAATTTTGTATGTATTTGTAAAAGTATGTAAAAGCAAAGCAGTTCATTTTATAATATCTTATGAACATTTTATTTAGTAATTTCTTTGTATTAGTAAATTATATAGAGTGCTGCGCTTAAAATTCTTGTTCACAAAAAGGATAAGAATATACCACTAAGACATTTGCAACTGGAAAGAAAGCATATTATCACGTTGACATCACGTTGACATAGTGTGAACTCAGCCAATGAACATTTTCTTTATCTCAACTATAGTGATATAATGAAACCTAATGAAAACTGTTACTAAAATATCTTACAGCTGAAATTTTATTGCATGCGAAAACATATGTCATCTTATTTTAGGTCATTCGAGAGAACTTCCAAATAATCCAGGTAATGGTAAGATCTAAAAAAAATAATGAATGAAAAATAAATTTGATTAAAAAATAATACATATATTATTAAAATTTATTATTTAAATATTATTTTATTTAAAAACTCTTAAAAATTTATAAAGTATAGTGGTTTCTAGAAAGTCTAGAAAAAAATATTGTTTTATACCAAAATTTTCCGTTTGAACTGCAGTATCTCAAGAAACGGTCGCACTGATTAAGATGAAACAAGATATTTATTATGTTCTATGAAATATAGGTGACATCACTAGGTACCGTTATGTAAAATTTCAAAGCAATCGAACAATGTACCTAAAGCAAAGTATACACAAATTATTAGACAACTCAAAAAATGCTTCAAAACTATTCAAATATTTTGTAAGTTTATAAATATTTTCTTTTAATTAGTCTCATATTAAGTTAAATAGATTGTAATTTGCTTAATTAAAGCGTACTTGGTTAAAATTATGATTTTTTTTTATTTTAATAAAAATAAACAAAATTAAAAATTAAATAATAAAATTAAAATTTTTTCAACAAAAAAAAATTCCAAACCATTATTGCCTCTTTTTCCAGAATATTTATATACATCTAAATGCGAGGACGGATTTATAGTTGGATTCAAAAGCAGGGTTATATGCTTTTTCCAGAATATTCATTTATATGTATGTGCGAGATTCTCAATTAGGAGGGATTTTACAGTTTTTTAACATTACGGAGCTACAGCCCCTCAAACTTTGAAAAAACCCTATTTTTAAAAGCGTATCTATATTTCATGTTCCGCTTAACAATTTTTCAATTTGAAAACGCCATTCGACAGGAATTTTTTTTACATTTGTAAATTAATATCAAAATTATACAATTTTTTTAAATTTAGTATTTAAATTTACGGTTATGTGAAAACCATATTTTCCATGATTTTTCTATATTCATAACTCCGGTACGCTATAAGTTTTCTCAGAAAATTTTTTCGGATCACCCCCTGTTTTTTAGCTATTAGAGCTCAAAAATTTAAAATTTGCTATTTTTATACACCTGTAACTTAGGCACCTGTACACATATTTCTTCGGCTAAACAAAAAAATTAAAGCTCCACTAACATATTTTTACGTGTGTTAATGGTTTTTTTTAATTGTATAGGCCATAGGGTTCCAGTGTTACAGCTTCTCAAACACAGGGCTACAGGGCTCAAAAATTAAAATATGCTATTTTTAGACACCTTCCAAACGGTTTAAGTTAGAAACTAACTGGAAGTTTTGAGAGAAGTTAGGTCTTTAAAAATAAGAATGAGTCATTTCAGAAGATATTTTTGTATCGCCCCCGGTTTCAGAGCTGTATGGGGTCAAAACTAAAAAATTCCTTATTTTTAAACACCTGTAACTTGAACACCTGCCCAAATTTTTTTGAAGTAATATACAATAATGAAAGCTTCAACATTATATTTTTATTTCTATTAATAACTTTTCTTAATAATATAGGGTTACCTTAAAATTGACGAAAGTGTGCCTTCATTTTTCTAAATTTTTCTAACACATTTTTTAACGATTTTTTTGCATTTTTTTTTTACCCGTTAATTTGAAATTGTTGAGAATGATGCGTAGTACAAAAAAATTTAAATGAATAAAAAATATAATATATCGGTTGCTTGAAGAATTTATATTGATATGATATTAGTATACATATACTTATATAACTCATGTTTATTTACATATCGTATATGTCGTAAAGTATAAATTAATATACATTTGCCGCTTAGTATTAAATAGTACTAGGTTTATCATATTTGGAAAAGTTTTGGATTGATAATCGTTATGTGGAAGGTTAGAATCTGCTTTTGAAGAATGTATAAACATATAGTTTGAATATATGTACAACCCATAGTTCTAGAAGTTAGAAAATTGATCCAAATTATTTTAAAATACTAAAAAATGAAAAAAATAATATTATAGGCAGAGTGACAGGCTATGAACATACTAATGGGTTCGTACGGGTATCTAAGAGTTGACAAAAAAAGCTGTATTCTTCCTTGTTTTATGCTTGTATATTATAATATATGAAGTACATTTTTTTTTTTAGATCAGTTGTTTAAAGTACAGTTGAGATCAACATTAATATATTAAATGTGGACGTGGTAAAAATAAAGATAAATTTTAAACTTTTAATTCATTAAAAGTACAATCTGTAATTTTCAATTTATTTGTGATTTTAATTGTGAATTAATATTCTAAATAATAATTCATTTTTATAAAATAAAGAAACATCTAATCTTAATAAAGTTGTGCTATTTAATTTTCAATCTCACATACACGCCGCTATATATTATATAGGTATATCAATATTCTTATTATACATCATTCATTCATCAGTGGCATATACGATATGTAAATAAAGATGATATATGTAAATAAAGATGAGTATATGTATACCATATTATATAAATATAAATCTTTCAAGCAACCGTTATATTACTTGTATCGTTGTGTACATATTGTGTTGTGATCGGTTTTGGTGTAGAAACCAAAAACAAAAAAAAATTTTTTTTTTTAAAGTTCCGCGTCCATGTCTGCGTCCGCAAAAACTTGTTATCAGCATAAGTCATGTAATTCTTATCCGATTAGAATGAATTTTGGTATAGATGTTAGTGTTGTGATTAGGACCTCTGCAAAAAAGGTCAAAAGGTTCGTTGAGGTGAGAAACTATAGTAGAACCCCTCATAATGTTCGAATAAGATATGATTTGTTCTAAAATACCACGTGGCCAGACAAAAAAAAAATATATATATATACGGGTTGGTTTTATCCTCCTGCATCAGGACACAAAATTTGAAGTCTGTAGCTTCAGTGGGTCCACCTTAAAATATCCGAAAACGAATATTATTTGATATGTTTTAAGACATAGTAATTGTTATACGATTTGAATGAAATTTGGTATAAATGTTACTATCGATATAGTTGATATTAAAATATTCTGCATTATTGGGGCTCTATATTAAAATTGTGATAAAATCAAGAGATTTTAAGATACACTTTTTAAACTTGAAAATTAGGTAGAGTATGTTAGAATATCTCAAAAATGGGACCAGTTTTAACATTTCACTCCTCTAAGATAGATAAGGAGGTGCATTCCTAAATCATGTTACTACCTCTCCACGGGGGACTTTTTTTTTTGCAAGAAAATAGTATCTTGTATTAAATCTCAATTATTAATTCAGTAACGAATAATGATTATTTTCAAACATATGTTTGAATAATTGTAATTGAGAAAGCCGCTAACCTAGGGGTAGCCCAAAACTTGTAATATATTTAACAGCCTTTTTAGTTCAAATAGCCTTATAAAAATAAAATAATTATTCATACTTAAATTTGTTTTGAAAACTTCTTAATATAATAAAAGACAATCTCCTGCTGCTGCTATTCGCGTGCCCTTTTTTTAAATTTTAGAGCACACATAATCACAATATTTCTTACTTAATACTAATAATACACAATATTTCTTACTTAATATACTAATACTAACCAGAAAAGAGCCAAACCCAGCCAATGGTGTAGTGGTTAAGACACCGGCGTTTCCTACGTAAGGTCTTGGGTTCAAACCCCGGCTGGGTCATATCGATTAATAAAAATAATATAGATTTTTCTTATAATATATTATTTCTTTATTTATATTAATATTATATACATAAATGTAATGCAATATTATTGAACCATCGGCTACTAAGCCCATTATAGGTTTTTTTTTATACTATTATTAAATTATATACTAATACTATTTATTTTGTTTATATTATATGCTATATATTTACATTATATTTGGTCGTAAGGGGGGTATGTAAAGAAAAAAACACTTAAGACCTGTTCACGGATCGAACCCACACTCCTTCGGTTAATACGCCACACGCCTATCCACTAGGCCACCGAAGCCTCACTCTTATAATATATAATTAGTATAATATAATTAAATTAAAAATAAGTATATTTTTTATAAATTATGATTAATATCATATTGTAATATATAATAAAATAATAATAAAATATACCATCAGTCTTGTACAATAACTAACTCCGGCGTTGCCCGGAGTATTTTATTGGCTTTGTGAAATAAAAATTTTTAGGTTTTGTTTCTGCGTTAATACAATTTAATTAATATAGTTAACTTATTACTATGCATTTACAGATGCTGGTAGTTTATATTCTATTTTTTATTAGATTTAGTTAAATTGAATAAACAGAGCGAAGAATTAGAGACAATTCGTCTACAAAAATTTTTTAAAGGAATCAATTATCTATTGAGTACACAATACGGTGAAGTGAATTTCCACAATATATTCTTTAATACCGAGACATAAAATCGCATTTCAATTATGACCATAATGTAGTACATTTTTTTCGTAAGTACTGTCACTTCATGTTTTGGTGAATTATCCTTTTAAGCACATTTTGAAAAATTTGTTATTAAGTTCGCTCTGTCCCTCCGTCTGTTAAAACTTATATACTGTTTAATAAAGAGCAATGAAATATTAACTAAGCATAGGTCTCTTTAAAGAGTAATGTTCTAGAACAACGTTTTTATGTACCCTCACCGTTGGAGATCCTACAGCACCGACAGCTCTTCAAATTTTGAAAAAACTTCTTTCTAAAAGGGTACATTTCAGGTTCTGTTTAACATATTTTCAATATAAAAAATACATGATTGTTTTTTACCATTATAAAACAACCAGAATTTTTTTTTCGTTTAGTTTTTCTAATTATGTTTCCAAATTGATTGGCTAAAAATATGTGTAAAAATTGTATATGGATAAGAATGTAAATATGTTCTTTAAATATGTATGTACTCATTTTTGATTAAATGATGTACAGAAATGTTAATATCTTTTCTAATTTAATTGATTAAGTTTATAGTATTTTTAATTATACGGATATTATACATACTATATGTAAATATTTCAATGATATTTTATGGGAAACATGTTATACACATGCATCTTATATAGGTAGACCACATGTAAAGACCACATGTAAGTAATGCATTTCTGAATGATGACAGGATGATTGTCTAATGTAGGAGATTGTTACTGTTTTTTAACAACGGCCGAAAATGTTATGTTGTTAAGACTTAAAAACAGTATTCTTAAGATACTTAATAAGGTTACTTTAATTACTGTTCTATATTAGAAATTTGCATTGAAAGGTTTTTATGAAATATTAGAAACAGTATAGATAAAAGTAAAGAGTGTTGGAAATATCTTTTTAATAATAATAACAATACACAAAATTAGGCAAAATATTATTAATAAGTGCTCGTGCGGAAATGGATTAATAAACGTTAACAAACATTTTGTCACAGGTTTATTTAGAACCATAAATTCATCCTCCCAAATTAGACCGAAATTAGAAACAAAATTTTTTTTTGACAGTCTATCGTGTCGAAATGTGTTAGTGTATCACAACAAAATTTATTGAATGAGTTTGTGTGACAAAGTGCAATACTTGTGCAAATTTTCAATGGGTCAAATCGTTTAAGCACAACAACAAAAAATGAGAATTTCATGGCCTGAAGCCTGATGGGTTAATGTATCGTAACCGAATCAACTCAGAAAGCTTTTGTTATAAAGAACTACACTTTTGTAAATTTTCAACTCAATTGGTAAAACCGTTTCAGAGCGACAGCAAAGAAATTAAAAAATGTTATTGAGCGCTGGTGCCGAAACGGGTTAATGGATCGTAACCAAATCACCTCAGTGAGCTCCTGTGGTAAAGAGCTACACTTTTGTAAATTTTCAACTCAATTGGTCAAACCGTTTTAGCAGGACAACAGAAAAATTTAATGAACTCCTTTCGGCTCTCCTGCCCAAACGGGTTAACGGAACTTCATAAAAATTTGTCACAGGCTTTTTTTCAGACCATAAAACCACCATACAAAATTGGACATAAACCGGAAACAAAAAATTTTTTGGAAGCCCGCCGGGTCGAATCCAGGTAACATATTAAATCCAAGTTTCTTCGATACCCGTCCAATGATAAGAAGAATATTTGTCCAAATTTTCAACTCAATCGATCAAACCGTTTAGGCAGGACAACGAAAAAACAAAACAGCTTTAAATAGCTCTCGGGCCGCAATTGGTTAATGAACCGAAACGCGATATATAACACTTTCCGGAGTCGTAGGAACGTTCCTGCAAAATTTGGTTGCAATCGGACTGGTGGTTTTTACGTGAAAAGGGCACAAACAAACAAACAAAACAAATAAACAGAATTTCTTCCTTATTTATTAGACTAGCAGAGTACCCGGCGTTGCCCGGAATATTTTATTGGCTTTATGAAATAAAAATTATTAACTTTTGTTTCTGCGTTAATATAATTTAATTAATATAGTTAACTTATTACTATGCATTTACAGATGCTGGTAGTTTATATTCTATTTTTTATTAGATTTAGTTAAATTGAATAAACAGAGCCAAGAATTAGAGACAATTCTTCTACAAAAATTTTTTAAAGGAATCAATAATCTATTGAGTACACAATTACGGCGAAGTGAATTTCCACAATATATTCTTTAATACCGAGACATAAAATCGCATTTCAATTATGACCATAATGTAGTACATTTTTTTTCGTAAGTAATGTCACTTCATGTTTTTGTGAATTATCCTTTTAAGCACTTTTTGAAAAATTTGCTATTAGGTTCGCTCTGTCCCTCCGGCTGTTTACAAAATTTATATATTCGTTAATATTCGTTAATACCGAAACATAAAATCGTATTTAAATTATAAAAGACCATAATGTAATCAATTTTTTTTTTTGTAAGTAATGTCACTTCATGTTTAGGTGAATTATCCTTTTAACCACATTTTGAAAAATTTGTTATTAAGTTCGCTCTGTCACTCCGTCTGTTAAAACTTATATACTGTTTAATAAAGAGCAATGAAATATTAAGCGTAGGTTTCTTAAAAGAGTAATGTTGTAGAACAACTTTTTTATGTACCCTCACCGTTGGAGATCCTACATCACCGACAGCTCTTCAAATGTTGAAAAAACTTCTTTTTAAATGCGTACATTTCAGGTTCTGTTTAACATATTTTCAATATAAAAAATACATGATTGTTTTTTACCTTTATAAATCAACCAGAATTTTTTTACCTTTAGTTTTTCTAATTATTTTCCCTAATTGATTGGCTAAAAATATGTGTAAAAATTGTATATGGATAAGAATGTAAGGTTTTCTGTTCTTTAAATATGTATGTACTCATTTTTGATTAAATGATGTACAGAAATGTGAATATGTTTTCTAATTTAATTGATAAAGTTTATAGTATTTTTAAATATACGGATATTATACATATTGTTAAGACTTAAACACAGTATTCTTAAGATACTTAATAATGTTACTTTAATTACTGTTCTATATTAGAAATTTGCATTGAAAGGTTTTTATGGAATATTAGAAACAGTATATATAAAAGTAAAGAATGTTGGAAATATCTTTTTAATAATAATAACAATACACAAAATTAGGCAAAATATTATTAATAAGTGCTCGTGCGGAAATGGGTTAACAAACGTTAACAAACATTTTTTCACAGGCCTAATTTAGAACCGTAAATTCATTCTGCCAAATTAGATAGAAATTAGAAACAAAATTTTTTTTTGACAGTCTATCGTGTCGAAATGTGTTAATGTATCACATCAAAATTTATTGAATGACTTTGTCTGCCAAAGTGCAATACTTGTACAAATTTTCAATTGGTCAAATCGTTTAAGTACAATAATAAAAAATTAGAATTTCAAGGCCTGAAGCCTTGATGGGTTAATGTATCGTAACCAAATAAACTTAGAAAGCTTTTGTTATAAGGACCTACACTTTTGTAAATTTTCAACTCAATTGGTAAAACCGTTTAAGTGCGACAACAAAGAAATTAAAAATTTTTATTGAGCCCTGGTGCCGAAACGGGTTAATGGATCGTAACCAAATCACCTCAGTGTGCTCCTGTGGTAAAGAGCTACACTTTTGTAAATTTTCAATTCAATTGGCAAAACCGTTTAAGCGCGACAACAAAGAAATTGAAAAATATCATTGAGTCCTGGTGCCGAAACGGGTTAATGGATCGTAACCAAATCGGCTCAGTAAGCTCCTGTTGTAAAGAGCTACACTTTGATAAATTTTTAACTCAATTGGTCAAACAGTTTAAGTGCGACAACTAAGTAAATTACAAAACTTCACTGACCCGTGGTGCTGAAACGGGTTAATGGATTGTAACCAAATCACCTCAGTGAGCTCCTGTGGTAAAGAGCTACACTTTTGTAAATTTTCAACTCAATTGGTCAAACCGTTTAAGCAGGACAACAGAAACATTTAATGAACTTCGTTAATGAACTCGTGCCCAAACGGGTTACCGGATCTTCATAAAAATTTGTCATAGGCTTTTTTTGAGACCATAAAACCACCATACAAAATTGGACATAAATCGGAAACAAAAATTTTTTTGGAAGCCCGCCGGGCCGAATCCGGGTAACATATTGAATCCAAATTTCTTCGGCACCCGTCCAATGATAAGAAGAATATTTTTCCAAATTTTCAACTCAATCGATCAAACCGTTTAGGCAGGACAACGAAAAAAAGAAACAGCTTTAAATGGCTCTAGGGCCGCAATGGGTTAATGAACCGAAACTCGATATAGCCTATAACACTTTCCGGCGTCGTAGGAACGTTCCTGCAAAATTTGGTTGCAATCGGACTGGCGGTTTTTACGTGAAAAGGGCACAAACAAACAAACAAACAAACAAATAAACAAACAAACAGAATTTCTTCCTTATTTATTAGATTAGCAGAGTACCCGGCGTTGCCCGGAGTATTTTATTGGCTTTATGAAATAAAAATTATTAACTTTTGTTTCTGCGTTAATATAATTTAATTAATATAGTTAACTTATTACTATCCATTTACAGATGCTGATAGTTTATATTCTATTTTTTATTAGATTTAGTTAAATTGAATAAACAGAGTCAAGAATTAGAGACAATTCTTCTACAAAAATTTTTTAAAGGAATCAATAATCTATTGAGTACACAATTACGGCGAAGTGAATCTCCACAATATATTCGTTAATACCGAAACATAAAATTGCATTTCAATTATAAAAGACCATAATGTAATACATTTTTTTTCGTAAATAATGTCACTTCATGCTTTTGTGAATTATCCTTTTAAGCAGATTTTGAAAAATTTGCTATTAGGTGCGCTCTATCCCTCCGTCTGTTTACAAAACTTATATATTCGTTAATATTCGTTAATACCGCAACATAAAATCGTATTTAAATTATAAAAGACCATAATGTAATCAATTTGTTTTGCAAGTAATGTCACTTCATGTTTTGGAGAATTGTCCTTTTAACCACATTTTGAAAAATTTGTTATTAAGTTCGCTCTGTCCCTCCGTCTGTTAAAACTTATATACTGTTTAATAAAGAGCAATGAAATATTAACTAAGCATAGGTCTCTTTAAAGAGTAATGTTCTAGAACAACGTTTTTATGTACCCTCACCGTTGGAGATCCTACAGCACCGACAGCTCTTCAAATTTTGAAAAAACTTCTTTCTAAAAGGGTACATTTCAGGTTCTGTTTAACATATTTTCAATATAAAAAATACATGATTGTTTTTTACCATTATAAAACAACCAGAATTTTTTTTTCGTTTAGTTTTTCTAATTATGTTTCCAAATTGATTGGCTAAAAATATGTGTAAAAATTGTATATGGATAAGAATGTAAGGTTTTCTGTCCTTTAAATATGTATGTACTCATTTTTGATTAAATGATGTACAGAAATGTGAATATGTTTTCTAATTTAATTGATTAAGTTTATAGTATTTTTAAATATACGGTTATTATACATACTATATGTACATATTTCAATGATATTTTATGGGAAACATGTTATACACATGCATCTTATATAGGTAGACCACATGTAAAGACCACATTTACGTAATGCATTTCTGAATGATGACATGATGATTGTCTAATGTAGGAGATTATTTCTGTTTTTTAACATGAAAATGTTATGTTGTTAAGACTTAAAAACAGTTTTCTTAAGATACTTAATAAGGTTACTTTAATTACTGTTCTATATTAGAAATTTGCATTGAAAGGTTTTTATGGAATATTAGAAACAGTATAGACAAAAGTAAAGAGTGTTGGAAATATCTTTTTAATAATAATAACAATACACAAAATTAGGCAAAATATTATTAATAAGTGCTCGTGAGGAAATGGGTTAATAAACGTTAACAAACATTTTGTCACAGGCTTTATTTAGAACCATAAATTCATCCTCCCAAATTAGACCGAAATTAGAAACAAAATTGTTTTTTTGACAGTCTATCGTGTCGAAATGTGTTAATGTATCACAACAAAATTTATTGAATGAGTTTGTGCGCCAAAGTGCAATACTTGTGCAAATTTTCAATTGGTCAAATCGTTTAAGCACAACAACAAAGAATGAGAATTTCATGGCCTGAAGTCTGATGGGTTAATGTATCGTAACCAAATCAACTCAGAAAGCTTTTGTTATAAAGACCTACACTTTTGTAAATTTTCAACTCAATTGGTAAAACCGTTCAAGTGCGACAGCAAAGAAATTGAAAAATGTTATTGAGCCCTGGTGCCGAAACGGGTTAATGGATCGTAACCAAATCTCTTCAGTGAGCTCCTGTAGTAAAGAGCTACACTTTTGTAAATTTTCAAATCAATTGGCAAAACCGTTTCAGCGCGACAACAAAGAAATTGAAAAACTTCATTGAGTCCTGGTGCCGAAACGGGTTAATGGATCGTAACCAAATCAACTCAGTGAGCTCCTGCGGTAAAGAGCTACACTTTGATAAATTTTAAACTCAATTGGCCAAACAGTTTAAGTGCGACAACTAAGTAAATTACAAAACTTCACTGACCCCTGGTGCCGAAACGGGTTAATGGATCGAAACCAAATCAACTCAGTGAGCTCCTGTGGTAAAGAGCTACACTTTGATAAATTTTAAACTCAATTGGCCAAACAGTTTTAGCAGGACAACAGAAAAATTTAATGAACTTTGTTCGGCTCTCGTGCCCAAACGGGTTACCGGATCTTCATAAAAATTTGTCATAGGATTTTTTTCAGACCATAAAACCACCATACAAAATTGGACATAAATCGGAAACAAAAAATTTTTTGGAAGCCCGCCGGGCCGAATCCGGGTAACATATTGAATCCAAATATGTTACGGTACCCGTCCAATGATAAGAAGAATATTTGTCCAAATTTGCAACTCAATCGATCAAACCGTTTAGGCAGGACAACGAAAAAAAGAAACAGCTTTAAATGGCTCTCGGGCCGCAATGGGTTAATGAACCGAAACGCGATATAGCCTATAAAACTTTCCGGGGTCGTAGGAATGTTCCTGCAAAATTTGGTTGCAATCGGACTGGTGGTTTTTACGTAAAAAGGGCACAAACAAACAAACAAACAAATAAACAAACAAACAGAATTTCTTCCTTATTTATTAGATTAGCAGAGTACCCGGCGTTGCCCGGAGTATTTTATTGGCTTTATGAAATAAAAATTATTAACTTTTGTTTCTGCGTTAATATAATTTAATTAATATAGTTAACTTATTACTATGCATTTACAAATGCTGGTAGTTAATATTCTATTTTTATTACATTTAGTTAAATTGAATAAACAGAATTAGAGACAATTCTTCTACAAAAATTTTTTAAAGGAATCAATAATCTATTGAGTACACAATGACGGTGAAGTGAATTTCAATTATGACCATAATGTAGTACATTTGTTTTCGTAAGTAATGTCACTTCATGTTTTTGTGAATTATCCTTTTAAGCACATTTTGAAAAATTTGTTATTAGGTTCGCTCTGTCCCTCCGTCTGTTTTCCAAACTTATATATTCGTTAATATGCGTTAATACCGAAACATAAAATCGTATTTAAATTATAAAAGACCATAATGTAATCAATTTTTTTTTTGTAAGTAATGTCACTTCATGTTTTGGTGAATTATCAATTATTGGTGAATGAATATGAATTATTTAAGCACATTTTGAAAAATTTGTTATTAAGTTCGCTCTGTCCCTTCGTCTGTTAAAAATAAAGAGCTGTTTAATAAAGAGCAATGAAATATTAACTATGCATAGGTCTCTTAGAAGAGTAATGTTGTAGAACAACGTTTTTATATACCCTCACCGTTGGAGATCCTACAGCACCGACAGCTCTTCAAATTTTGAAAAAACTTCTTTTTAAATGCGTACATTTCAGGTTCTGTTTAACATATTTTCAATATAAAAAATACATGATTGTTTTTTACCTTTATAAATCAACCAGAATTTTTTTTTCGTTTAGTTTTTCTAATTATGTTTCCAAATTGATTGGCTAAAAATATGTGTAAAAATTGTATATGGATAAGAATGTAAGGTTTTCTGTTCTTTAAATATGTATGTACTCATTTTTGATTAAATGATGTACAGAAATGTGAATATGTTTTCTTATTTAATTGATTAAGTTTGTAGTATTTCTAAATATATGGATATTATACATACTATATGTACATATTTCAATGATATTTTATGGGAAACATGTTATACACATGCATCTTATATAGGTAGACCACATGTAAAGACCACATTTAAGTAATGTATTTCTGAATGATGACATGATGATTGTCTAATGTAGGAGATTGTTTCTGTTTTTTAACATGAAAATGTTATGTTGTTAAGACTTAAAAATAGTATTCTTAAGATACTTAATAAGGTTACTTTAATTACTGTTCTATATTAGAAATTTGCACTGAAAGGTTTTCATGGAATATTAGAAACAGTATAGATAAAAGTAAAGAGTGTTGGAAATATCTTTTTAATAATAATAACAATACACAAAATTAGGCAAAATATTATTAATAAGTGCTCGTGCGGAAATGGATTAATAAACGTTAACAAACATTTTGTCACAGGCTTTATTTAGAACCATAAATTCATCCTCCCAAATTAGACCGAAATTAGAAACAAAATTGTTTTTTTGACAGTCTATCGTGTCGAAATGTGTTAATGTATCACAACAAAATTTATTGAATGAGTTTGGGTGCCAAAGTGCAATACTTGTGCAAATTTTCAATTGGTCAAATCGTTTAAGCACAACAACAAAAAATGAGACATTTCATGACCTGAAGCCTGATGGGTTAATGTATCGTAACCAAATCAACTCAGAAAGCTTTTGTTATAAAGACCTACACTTTTGTAATTTTTCAACTCAATTGGTAAAACGGTTTAAGTGCGACAACAAAGAAATTAAAATTTTTTATTGAGCCCTGGTGCCGAAACGGGTTAATGGATCGTAACCAAATCTTCTCAGTGAGCTCCTGTGGTAAAGAGCTACACTTTTGTAAATTTTCAAATCAATTGGCAAAACCGTTTAAGCGCGACAACAAAGAAATTGAAAAACTTCATTGAGTCCTGGTGCCGAAACGGGTTAATGGATCGTAACCAAATCAACTCAGTGAGCTCCTGCGGTAAAGAGCTACACTTTGATAAATTTTTAACTCAATTGGCCAAACAGTTTAAGTGCGACAACTAAGTAAATTACAAAACTTCACTGACCCCTGGTGCCGAAACGGGTTAATGGATCGAAACCAAATCAACTCAGTCAGCTCCTGTGGTAAAGAGCTACACTATTGTAAAATTTCGACTCAATTGGTCAAACCGTTTTAGCAGGACAACAGAAAAATTTTGTAAACTTTGTGCGGCTCTCGTGCCCAAACGGGTTACCGGATCTTCATAAAAATTTGTCACAGGCTTTTTTTCAGACCATAAAACCACCATACAAAATTGGACAGAAATCGCAAACAAAAAATTTTTTGGAAGCCCGCCGGGTTGAATCCGGGTAACATATTGAATCCAAATTTCTTCGGCACCCGTCCAATGCTGGGAAGAACATTTGTACAAATTTTCAACTCAATCGATCAAACCGTTTAGGCAGGACAACGAAAAAACGAAACGGCTTTAAATGGCTCTCGGGCCGCAATGGGTTAATGAACCGAAACGCGATATAGCCTATAACACTTTCCGGGGTCGTAAGAACGTTCCTGCAAAATTTGGTTGCAATCGGACTGGTGGTTTTTACGTGAAAAGGGCACAAACAAACAAACAAACAAACAAACAAACAGAATTTCTTCCTTATTTATTAGATAAAATAATAAATCACTTAGGATGCTCTGTGCTCCTTATAGGAGTGGCAAGGAAAAAAAAAAACGAGAAAAGAGACAAAAAATATGAAAACAAATGGTTTTATAATGATTCTTAAACTGTACTCTTTAATCTTTACTATTTATTTTCATTTTACTACATATGTACCAACCAATACCACCTAAACTACAATTATAATAATCAACCATATTCCCAAAGACTCATCACTAAAGCGATGAAAAAATGTATCACGTCACGTCTACTAAAATGTCACGTCCGGTATTTCTGAAATACTACAGATTTGGCGCGATGAAATTTTTTGTTAAGTTGGTAGACATTACTTAGTTTAAGTAAATATTTTGTGATATTTAAATAAAAAGATGAAAACAAATAAGTATGTACTTATATAATTTTTTTAATAAAAAAAAATTTATCTTAACATAAAACTTAAATCATTAAACTTTTATTAATTCAAGTTAACATTGTTTAGGTAGATATATTATATATGTAAAAAATGTATGTATTATTTTTTTAAAATAAAAAAAAAATCATCTTAAACATAAAAATGAAAATATTGTAACTAAATTTAATAGTTCACGTTAGGTATATGCCATGCCAGGTATATGAAAACATAAATATACGAGGGCAGTCCGAAAAGTTTCCTGTATACATATGAAAAAGCGGTTTTTTTTTATTTTTCAACATAGTCTCTTTATCAAACGTTTTCAAACTTTTTAAACCCATCTGAAAAATACGATTTTTTAAGACCTTCGAAACATGCTTCAGTTTCAGCGATAACCATTTTATTTGATGTGAGTCTCTTTAGCAAGCCATTTTTTTTTAATTCGAAAACAAAAAGTAATCACTTGGGGCTAAATCTGGACTGTATGGTGGATGTGGAGCAATTTCGTACTGTAATTCATTCAAGTTTACTGTTCTCAAACCTGTTTTGTGTGATGGTGCGTTATCTTTATGGAAAAGCACTTTTTTCTGCCAGCTCACCAACTTTTACTCGGCTATCATTTGCCACTACATTATGCATTATTCTACCCTTTACCGTTCCAAAATGCTAGCTTCTAAAGTTATAAAATATAGAAAATTTAACATTTTTTTTTTCAAAAGTGCATATTACATTACATAACATAAAAGTAAAATATCTCTCGATTTTTATTTATGGGATCACTGAAAACATTTTGTATATAATATAACGGCTGCTAGTACATTCGTTCAAATTTTTCCATATTCTTGAAAATGTAAACAAAATTAAATTGGAGAATGAATATGTACATTCAACAAGAACACATTGAACAAGGCCACATTAATCCTTTACTTTAGCATATTTTAACTTTATAACTTTATAATTTTCGCTTTCGAATACATTTTACAAAATTTTCATACGAGGTCTAAAAGTAGAGTTATGTGTGAATTTATTACTAAAAAAACGAGGAAGAATGCAGTAGAGTATACTGTGTCAAGTTTGGGATACGCCTATGTACGTACTATATGCTGGCTTTATAAAACTTGATCATCTTTTACCAAATTTCAGATGTTTCAGAAGTGTCGTTAAGTACAGAGATATATTTATGTTCATTTTGGAGTTGTATGACAGATAATTGGACCTGTTGCAGTAGCACAACCAAATTTTACAGAAGTTATTGCTCTAAAACTTCATCAACTTGTAAGATTTCAGATGCCTAGCTTCATACAAAATGTGTAAGTTACCCGAACCTACTGCTCTAGCATAACCAAATTTTCCAAAATTGTAAGTATACAACTCGACATCTTTGCATTAAATTTCATATACCTAGATTCAATAGACACTGAGTTATTTTCAGTTAAAAAGATAAATTGTATGGCAGTTACTCGAACCAGCACAGCACAGAAGTTTTTGCACCAGCACAGAAGTTGTTGCCATAAAACTTGATCATCATTTGTAAGATTCAGACGCCTAGCTGCATTAAGATGCAAGAGGTGCAAGACGTCTGAACCGGCTTTTCTACACCATCCAAATTTTACAAAAATTGTTGGATTGTTACATGCTCTTTACTAAATTTCAGATACTTAGCTTCATTAGATACTAGGTTATTTTCATTCAAAAATATAAGTTATATGGCAGCTGCCTGAACCTGTGTACCAGCACAACCAAATTTTACAGATGTTGTTGGCCTATAACTCGACAATATTGTGCAAAATTTCAGATACCTAGCTTCAATAGATACTGAGTTATTTTCATATAAATAAAGGTAGCAGCTGCTCGAAGCCGGCGGTCGAAAATGCTGGATTTAAATGTCGAAACTAACAATTTTGTAAAAGTGACGTAAAAAAATGCAGCCTCCTAGCTCCTTTATTTTTTGAGTTATCGTGCAGACAGACGAACGGACAAATGTACATGATAAAAAAAAATGTAGTAATTTCCTATCGTAACAATCTATATCGTATAATGTAATCGTATAATTTCCTATCGTAATAATGTATATCGTATAACTAATAATAATAATAGTAATAATAATAACGGCGCAACGTTATCGTTTCCTATCGTTTGTTATATCATGCAGGAAGGTGTTATCACTGCAGTCGTATGACGAATTTTTTAATGGTATGATCTACCAAGCTTAAAATGGCAAAAGTGTTGTCCTTTAGCACAGAACCTCACTGAGTTAATTCGGTTTGGATCCGTTATCCAGTCTCCTTACGGATCCGAGGGCTCAATGAAATTTTTAATTTTGTTGTTGTTATACTTAAACGGTCAGACCAAAAGAGTTGATAATTTGCAAAAGTGTTGTTCTTTAATGCAGAAGCTCTCTATGTTAATTTGATTATAATCCATTAACCAGTTTTAGCACGGTAACTTAATAAAGTTTTTTAATTTTTTTGTATATAAGCGGTTTGACTAATTGAGTTAAAAATTTGCACAATTGTTGTTGTTGGTACAGAAGCTCATTCAATTAATTTAGTCACGATCGTGATTAATGTATTCTAATAATCTAGAATAATCTAGAATTTGATGTGGTGCATCCTCAAATTAATTGTATTTGTATACATATTTATTTTGTTTTTGTTGTTTACCATCTATTTTATATGCTTTTATATTAACTCGTCGCTGTCGGTTTATTTATTTATTTATTTATTTATTTGTCATTCTGTCACGCTTTTTATTATCTTCGTAATCTATTAGCAACATTTGTAAGTGTAGTATGGTGCAGAGGATAGTGTACAGGTTTCAAAAGTGGGGATCATGTTGTTCGAATCCAGTTCACATGCAACGTTTTTTTTTTTGAATAAAATATGTATACATTTTTGTATATATCAATTTAAAACTTACATTTTTAAGTTACATGCTGGAATAAGGTTAAATAAAAATCTGCGAAATTTGAGGTTCGTGTTTATTTTTTATTCCAGCAATTTACTTTTATATTATAACAGTCCAAAATGCTTGCACTAGCAATTCACTTTTATATTATAACAGTCAAAAAAGCTAAAGTTTTGCAATCAATTTTATTTTCTACTTTTTAGGGGGCGAATTTGGTTTCGATAAAAGCATATTTTAAAAAATATTTTTTTTACATATTATTTTATTTAATTTGAAATATCACGAGGGTTCCAGATCAAGAAAAAGGAAGAGCTTTCTTTTGGTTGTTATTTCACCAAAAGTAATTTCTTGCTAATCTCTACCGAAAATACAATTATTTCGGAAGAAAATAATCCGATTAAATATATAGAAGATGGATTTAAAGAAAAAAAAAAACACGTTTAATGATCATATTACTTACAATGCGTTTTCAATACTTGTAAGGTTCATCAATCATCATGTACAATGCACTCAAGTTTACGATTAAACAGTTGATCCCTTTTCATCTAGAATATGTTTCGATTATTTGATTTTCGTCTTCATTAAAAATTATAAAATAAAAGAGAAAACTCACTATCATCAACGTTATATAATATCCATTTGTTTCCCAGTTGAAAAGTTAACTATGTATCGATTGATTTTACAAAAGCTGGCATATTTTCTGCTCATAAATTTCTTAACATTCTTCCTTATGAATCGTCTAATATTAACTTATTTTTCATAATTAATTTGTTATTTAAATTTTTGTATTAGTTAATGAAGTCAAGGTTTTAATTGAATCCATCTTCTGATCAACTGCAATAAATAAATAAATGCATTAAAAAATATGTAATTATAAATAACTATCCTTTCTATAGTGCAAAATAATTATTTTAATAATAAATTTCTTTTAAACTTTTAATTTTTAAAACTTCTTCTAAGTTCTAGTATTTAAATTAATACAATCTTATAATTTACAATTTATTATTCTTCAAAGTAAAATCTGAACATAGCTCATGTCCTGTTTAAAAAATCATATTTTTATACCCGTATGAACTATGTTCAAGGGTATAATAAATTTGCCATTACGTTTGTGACACCTTAAAAGAGTCGAGCAAAATATAGTATCAAAGGTATGGATTGGCTCAGAATCGAATTCTGAGTTGATTAAGCCATATATACGTCCGTCCGTCCGCACGATAACTCAAAAAATAAAGGCGCTAGGAGGCTAAAATTTTTGTTACGTCACTTTTGGAATATTGTTAGTTTCGATATTTAAATCCATTATTTCGGCCGCCGGGTTCGAGTAACTGCCTTACAGCTTCTTTCTTTATATGAAAATAACTTAGTAAATATTGAAGCTAAGTTTGTTCTAAAAAGTTAATGAAACAATTCTATTACGGAATATTCAAAAAAAAAAAAAAGTATCTGAAATTTTGCCAACAACATCTGCCATTCAACTCCTCTTTTTATGAAAATAACTTCCGAGTCTATTGAAGCTAAGTATCTGAAATTTTGTAAAAAGATGTCAAATTGCGAACTAACAACTTCTGCAAAATTTGGTTGGGTTAGAGCAGTACGTTCAGCCTTCTTGCACCTCTTGGAACTTTATGAAGCTAAGCATTTGAAATCTAACAAAAGATGATCAAGTTTCAGGGCAACAGCTTCTGTAAAATTTGGTTGTGCTGGAGCAATAGATTCGGGTAGCTCTCATACAACTCCACAATTTACATAAATATATCTTGGTAGTTTTAAAAAATGATTAAGTTTTACAGAAACATGATATATTACTTTCATACGGATATCCCAGAGTTGTCACAGTCTACTCTACTGCACTCTACCTTGTTTTATCATGAAAATAATCTAGAATAATAAAAAAATAAAATACAAAAGTCATCATTTATATTTTGATACCATAATAACCATAATAAGACTTCCACATGGATACTGCCATAGATTTGATGTACGACCCAAATCAGAAGATTGTATTTAATAAAAACAAACCCAAGTAATACCTTTTTATGCTTCATTTATGTCAAATCGATTTTTAGGGTCTATGACACTTTACTGAAAAAAAAAATCCGAACGAAAAAATCCCGAAAAAATAATCTCAAAAAAAAAAATCAAATCTCAAAATGCCGAATAATAAAAATCTCCAAAACAAAAATCCTGAAAAAAAAAATTTTGAATTAAAATTATTATTATTTTTATTTTAATCATCTGGTCAATATTTCAATATAAAATAATTTTAATGACGTTTCTTTTAAACAAACATTATGAACCGGGTTGCTATTATATCATCATATAATATGAATTTTTATGTTTGTTTTTTCAATTAATTATTTATAAGATAAAATGGAGATAAAAGAAATTATACCTTATACAAATAATATTAAACTATTTTTTATATATTTGTAATATATTTATGAACTTGAATGTTATTTGGGTATTGAGATCAGTGGTAAACCAAGGTAATATCTGTTCAAATATGTAAGTATATAATATGTTAAAAATTATTAGAATCCGGCGTATGCATATATGTATATATGTATGTATATATCCGGAAAAATATGTGTATGTAAATAATTAAGTAAGTACCCTGATTTTGTATCCAACTCTAAAATCCCCTAATTCAGAATACACATATTCATATGTATATAAATATTCTGTAAAATGCGTTTAACTCTGATTTTGAGTCCAACTTTAAAATCTCTCCTAATTCAAAATCTCAATTCAGAATCTCACATATACATATTATGTGTATATATATTTTGGAAAAAGCGTATATAATCTAGTTTTGTATCGAATACTTTAAAATCCTTTTTTATATTTTTTTACATATGTACTTATTTGAACAGAAATTCCTTATTTATTCCAGTATTTATGGCTGCCAGGATTTTTTATACCCTACACATTAAGTATAGGGTATGGTATAGTTAGGTATAGACATGTATATATATTCTGAATCAGGATCACCGCCGGAGTCGATTTAGCGATGTCCGTCCGTAAGCACGATAACTCAAAAAATAATGATGCTATCTTGATGAAATTTATACTGTAGGTTAACAATGACTAAGGTAAGGCGGGGATTGTAAATGGGCGAAATCGGACCATGCGTTCGAGTACCTCCCATACAACTCCCAAAACCTAATACACATATTTTCGAAATTAATAAAGATAGAAACTTAAAATTTTGTACGAGAGTGTGTTTTTCTGAATCCCTGATATCCCCAAAATTTGAGATGAATTGGAGTGGTTGTTCGGGTACCTCTCATACAAATCCCAAAACCGAACAAACATATATTCGAAATTAATAAAGATAGAAACTTCAAATTTGGTACTAGGGTGTTGTTTCCTGAATCCCTGATTTTTCCAAAATTTGAGATGAATTGGAGGAGCTGTTCGGGTACCTCCCATACAACTCCCAAAACCGAACATGCATATCTTCGAAATTAATAAAGATAGGAACTTCAAATTTGATACGAGGGTGCTGTTTCCTAAATCCCTGATTTGCGTAAAATTTGAGATGAATTGGAGTGGTCGTTCGGGTACCTCCCATACAACTCCCAAAACCGAACAAGCATATATTCGAAATTAATAAAGATAGAAACTTCAAATTTGGTACTAGGGTGTTGTTTCCTAAATACCTGATTTGCCTAAAATTTGAGATGAATTGGAGTGGTCGTTCGGGTACCTCCCATACAACTCCCAAAACCGAACAAGCATATCTTCGAAATTAATAAAGATAGAAACCTCAAATTTGGTACTAGGGTGTTGTTTCCTGAATCCCTGATTTGTCCAAAATTTAAGATGAATTAGAATGGTTGTTCGGGTATCTGCCACACAACTCCTAAGACCAAACAAGCATATCTTCGAAATTAATAAATATATAAACTTGAAATTTGATATAAGAATGTTCTACCCTGTTGATGTCTCTAAAATTTGAGATGAATTGGGGTGGTGGTCCGCGTGCCTTCACACACTTCCCAAGATCTAACAAGCATATTTTCGAATTTAATAAAGATAGAAATCTGAAATTTTGTACAAAGGTTGTAAAAGCATTTATTTGTTTAGCTTAGTTATATTAAATACCTAGCTAAAATAACTTATGGATTTTTAATTTAATCTGAATTTTTTAGGTGTAGGGTATAAATAAGTCGGTTGCATCGACTTACTCTTACTTTTACTTGTTTTAACGGAATTTTGTAACATTCGGGATTTTTTCCACCAAATTTAAATACGAGATTTTTTTGAAAAATGTTTAAGTTGAGAAGTAAAGAAAGAAATTTAGTTCATTTACGTTTTACAATTACAAAGTAAAAAAAATAAGTAAAATTTAATTGTCCTTTTTTTTAATGTTATACACTTCTACTCACTTGTAACTTAGGCACCTGTACACATTTTTCTTCGGCAAGACAAAAAAATTAAAGCTCCCCTAACATATTTTTATGTGTGTTTATGTGTGGTTTCTTTTAATTGTATAGGGTTCCAAATTTTGAGCCCCCCAAAATGGCAAAAAAGTCCTATTTTCAGTTGTATATATCTCAGGCTCTGCGTTTTTAGTTTTACAATCTAAAAACACTAGAAGACCGGAAATTTTCTTAACTCTATAAAACAATATCAAAATTCTGCAATATTTTGTAATTCACTATTTAAATTTACAGTTATGTTAAAGCCAAATTTTGTATGATATTTCTTTTTTCATAACTCCGGCACGATTGGAGATAGGAACCTGCAATTTTGAGATAAGAAAAAACTTTAAAAATTAGAATAAGTTTCTTCAGAAAATTTTTGGTAGCACCCCCTACTTAAGAGTTATTACGCCTCAAAAATTAAAAATTTACTATTTTTAGACCTGTAACTTAGACACCTGTAAAAATTTTTCTTCGGCAAGACATGAAAACTAAAGGTTCAATAATATATTTTTTTAGTTATATAGGGTTCCGGACTTACAGCCCGTCAAAATTCCAGAAAAGTCCTATTTTCACGTTTTTTCTTATTACATGAAATTTTCAAATTTTTGTGCAAGACACAATCCTAAACAGTTTGTATTGTGTTTTGGAAATGTGCGCTTTTAAAAACCGTTGGTTTACATTCTACCTTGTTCTACATGTTTTCGATAAAGGACACGATATACGTTTAAAATTGGAAGACATTCTTCAATGGATTTATTTAAAATCCACTTACATTTAAACATACGATAATATGATCATGAAGGAAGAGTGCAGTAGAGGAGACTGTGTCAACTCTAGGATACCCCTATGAACGTAATATACCCTGTTTCTATAAAACTTGACCATCTTTTAAAAACTTTCAGATGTTTTAGTACCGACGTTAACTACAGAGATATATATATGTAAATTTTGGAGTTGTATGATAGCTACCCGAATCTATTGCACAAGAACAACCAAATTTTACAGAAGTTGCTGCCATAAAATTTGATCATCATTTATAAGATTTTAGATCCCTAGCTTCATTAAGTTCCAAGAGGTGCAAGAAGCCTGAACCGGCTGCATTAGACCAATCAAATTTTACAAAAGTTTTTGGCATGTAACTCGACATCTCTTCACTAAATTTCAGATTCCTAACTTCAAGAGACATTTAGTTATTTTCATTTAAAAAGAGAAGTTGTATGGCTGCTACCTGAACCTGTTGCACCAGCACAACCAAATTTTGCAGAAGTTGTGGCCATAAAACTTGGTCATCATTTGTAAGATTTCAGAGCTTCATTAAGTTCCAAGAAGTGGAAGAAGCCTGAACCGGCTGCTCTAGACCAACCAAATTTTACAAAAGTTGTTGGCATGTAACTCGACACCTCTAAATTTCAGATTTCTAGCTTCAGTAGACTCTGAGTTATTTTCTTTTAAAAAGAGAAGTTGTATGGTAGCTACTCGAACCTGTCGTACCATCACAACCAAATTTTACAGAAGTTGTTGCCATAAAACTAGATCACACTTGCATAATTTCAGATACCTAGCTTGAATAGATACTGAGTTATTTCCATAAAAAGGAAGAAATTGTATTTCTGCTGAATCCGAAAATGCTGAATTTAAATATCAAAATAAAAACTAACAATTTTGCAAAAGTGAGGTAAAAAAAATTTCAGCCTCCTAGCTCCTTTATTTTCTCAGTTGTCGTACGGACGGACGTACATGGCTTAATCGACTCAGAATTCAATTCTGAGCCGATCCATACCTTTGGCACTATATCTAGCTCGACTCCTTTAAGGTGTCACAAACGTAATGGCCAATTTATTTTACCCTTGAACATAGTTCATACGGATATAAAAATATATTTAGGTATTCATATGTATTATACATGAATCCGAGATGAAAGACGTTTGACTAATAAAGTATTAATAATTCAATGTCTAATAAATAAAATATTTTCAAATTTTGAATGAATTGTTGTAAAAAAGAGATCAGCGAATAGTTTTTTAGTATTTAATCTTGAGGAGGAAAATTAAATTTAAAGAAAAAGCATCAGATGCCAAATTTATGAATTATTTTATAGACATTTTTTTGGTATAGGTTCAGATGATATACCTATTCAGATGAAATAAGAACCTTAATAGCTTTTCTCAAAAATTTCAACCGAGGGGGCTACAGGGAGGCTGCACAAGTAAACCCCTATACCTTAAATATCCTTAGATGGCGCACCTTCGCACATGGAAATTCGTTTGTAATGTATACAGCGACGAATAAGGAATAGCCTGCCGCTTGAAATATTCGCTAAAATTGGCAACCATAACGTGTAAATCGATAAATTCAAAAACAACATCAAATTTTTGTTTTAAATAACGCTTCCTACATTCAATAACTTCCTATATTTTTTAATTTCCTTTATGCCTATTTGTTTAATCCCCAATATGGTAATATGACTATATCCACCTATCCACTAGGCTACCGAAGCCCCCAAAAATATTTTTAATTATTTTTTATTTTATTTGAGTATTTTTCAAAAATCTGAAATTATTTTAATTATAGAAATAATTAAAAAATGAATTTTTTATCCACGGAATAATTCCGAATTTCCGTTTGTATTGAATTTATAAGAAATTTATTTAAATATTTAAATTTAAAAAAAAAAAAAATCCTTTAAAATTCTTTAACAGTAATTAATCATAAATTTTAGAATAAAAAGGATTGAATAACAAATTAATAAAATAATGAATGTTCTATAGTACTAATATGATATATAAAAGTATAAATATAATATATATTTAAACAAATAAAAATGAATATATCTAAAGATGCTGAAATATATTAATATACCGTAAATGATTCTTTTTATAATGGAAAGCTTGCACTTTGAATAAAATTATTTTTATCTTAAAAGCTATAAATGACCTATTGAAATATATCCAATATATAAATTATCTACCTTCCTTAGAAGGTAGCCTTCCGTACCTTCCTTATTTAGAAACATTAGTAGAAGTAGAGATATTTAGAAACATTAAAATGTTAAAAGTGTTCATTTTTATTTCAAAAAAAAATGTTTTTTTTTTGATTTTTTGTAATTAAAATACAATATTTTTCATACTTATGATTACACTTGAACTTATTTAAATGATCAATAAAACAAGTAATGGAAAAAAACCAAGGGTTTTCAAAAAAGCACATTTCCAAAATTAAAAATATTCCATAGCAAGCCTAGAGTAAAGAGTAGATTGAAAAATAAATTTATAATACACTAGTGCCTCGAGTTGCGTCTTTTCAACTTGCGCCGCTAAAAATTTTAACACAATAATTTTGAATTGCGATTGAATTTTGGATGCAACTCGAAATTTGACAACTTGAAATAAAATCGACGGTTATGACAAAAATTGAGACATTCATCAGAAAAATTCATCTTCTTTTTGTCTTCATTTGTATACATATAGCAAAACACATACATATTGTGTAACACAAAAATATAGAAAAAGGGAATTCCCTGATTATAAAGAATAGATAAATTTAAAAAATAAAACAATTTTAAGATGAAATTTTTTCATTTGTTCAACATTTTTTCACTTGTTTGTTCAACTTTCAGAATTTGTTCAACATTCTATTTATTTGTGCATATATAAATATGAACATATAACGTTTGTATTGGTTTAATAAATACATATCAAAACTATTTATTATACCCGTATGAACTATGTTCAAGGGTATAATAAATTTGCCATTACGTTTGTGACACCTTAAAGGAGTCGAGCTAGATATAGTGTCAAAGGTATGGATCGGCTCAGAATCGAATTCTGAGTCGATTAAGCCATGTACGTCCGTCCGTCCGCACGATAACTCAAAAAATAAAGGAGCTAGGGGGCTGAAATTTTTTTTACGTCACTTTTGCAAAATTGTTAGTTTTGCTATTTAAATCCAACATTTTCGGTCGGCGGGTTCGAGTAGCTGCCATACAACTTCTATCTTTATATAGAAATAACTCAGTATCTATTCAAGCTAGGTTTCTGAAATTTTGCAAATGATGATCAAGTTTTATGGCAACAACTTCTGTAAAATTTGGTTGTGCTGGTGCAGCGGGTTCGGGTAGCTGCCATACAACTTCTCCGTTTAAATGAGAATAACTCAGTGTTTATTGAAGCTAGGAATCTGAAATTTAGTAAAGAGATGTCGAGTTACATGCCAACAACTTTTGTAAAATTTGGTTGGTCTAGAGCAGCCGGTTCAGACTTCTTGCACCTCTTGGAACCTAATGAAGCTAGGCGTCTGAAATTTTGCAAATGATGATCAAGTTTTATGGCAACAACTTTTGTAAAATTTGGTTGTGGTGGTGCGGCGGGTTCGGGTAGCTGCCATACAACTTATCCGGTTAAATGAGAATAACTCAGTGTTTATTGAAGCTAGGAATCTGCAATTTAGTAAAGAAGTGTCGAGTTATATGCCAACAACTTTTGTAAAATTTGTTTGGCCTAGAACAGCCGGTTCAGGCTTCTTGCACCTCTTGGAAGTTAATAAAGCTAGGCGTCTGAAATCTTGCAAATGATGATCAAGTTTTATGGCAACAACTTCTACAAAATTTGGTTGTGCTGGTGCGACGGGTTCGGGTAGCTGCCATACAAAATCTCTTTTTAAATGAAAAGAACTCAGTGTCCGTCCGCACGATAACTCAAAAAATAGAGGAGTTAGGGGGCTGAAAATTTTTTTACGTCACTTTTGTAAAATTGTTAGTCTTGCTATTTAACTCTAGCATTTTCTGTCCCCGGGTTCGGGTAGCTGCCATACAACGTCTTTCTTTAAATAGAAATAACCCAGTGCCTGTTCAATCTAGGTATCTGAAATTTTGCGAATGATGATCAAGTTTTATGGCAACAACTTCTGCAAAATTTGGTTGTGGTGGTGTGACGGGTTCGGGTAGCTGCCATACAAAATCTCTTTTTAAATGAAAGAACTCAGTGTCCGTCCGCACTATAACTCAAAAAATAAAGGAGCTAGGAGGCTGAAAATTTTTTTACGTTACTTTTGTAAAATTGTTAGTTTTGCTATTTAACTCCAGCATTTTCGGCCGCCGGGTTCGAGTAGCTGCCATACAACGTCTTTCTTTAAATGGAAATAACCCAGTGTCTGTTCAATCTAGGTATCTCCAATTTTGCGAATGATGATCAAGTTTTATGGCAACAACTTCTGCAAAATTTGGTTGTGGTGGTGCGACGGGTTCGGGTAGCTGCCATACAACTTCTCTTTTTAAATGAAAATAACTCAGTGTCCGTCCGCACGATAACTCAAAAAATAAAGGAGTTAGGAGGCTGAAATTTTTTTTACGTCACTTTTACAAAATTGTTAGTTTTGCTATTTAACGCCAGCATTTTCGGCCGCCGGGTTCGAGTAGCTGCCATACAACTTCTTTCTTTAAATGGAAATAACCCAGTGTCTATTCAATCTAGGTATCTGAAATTTTGCAAATGATGATCGAGTTTTATGGCAACAACTTCTGTAAAATTTTGTTGTGATGATATGACAGGTTCGGATAGTTGCCATACAACTTCTCTTTTTAAATGAAAATAACTCAGTGTCTATTGAAGCTAGCTATCTGAAATTTAGTGAAAAAGTGTCGAGTTGCATGCCAAAAACTTTTGTAAAATTTGAATGGTCTAAAGCAGCCGGTTCAGGCTTTTTGCATTTCTTGGAACTTAATGAAGCTAGGCGTAATAGATTCGGGTAGCTATCATACAACTCCACAATTTACATAAATATATCTCTGTAGTTCGGTACTAAAACTCTGAATGTTTTTAAAAGATGATCAAGTTTTATAGAAACAGGATATATTACGTTCATACGGGTATCCCAGAGTTGACACAGTCTACTCTACTGCACTCTTCCTCGTTTTATATTGGTTTTATTTAAAATAGCTTTGAATGCGAAAACAGTATTAAAAAAAAATTTCGAGTTGCGTCTTTTTCAACATGCGTTGCGTATCTCTGGAACGCATTACCGTATGTACGTAACGTAATACGGACGTACGGACGTAACTTGAGGATCTAAATTACGTATTTGAAATAATAAAATTGAAATGATAAAATTGAGAAAAATCAAATCACACTTTCGTCATAAGGTAATCCTATATTATTAAGAAAAATTATTAACACAAACAAAAATTTAAATTTTTTCACTTCTAGGTTAAACCGTTGGAAAGATAGAAAAGATCCAAATTTTTGCAAAAATTGAATTTCACATAACAGTATATTAAAATATCGCATAGCAAAGCCACATATTTACTTTATATACCTATATTTATATAGTTTATAAAACTAGCTATCGTTTGGCCTTTCCAGATTGATCTATGTTATAACAATTTAAAGATAGGGCTTTTTCGCACTTTGTAGGGCTGTAGCTACATAATGGGTGGAGCTAGAGAAAAAAGTTGTTCCACAAAATTAGTTTTTTTGGCGGTATTTATCCGTAGTTTCATTGCTTTATTTCAAACGGTGTAGAAGTTTTGTAAACACCCACACGGACGGATAGACGCACAAAGTTAAACTAATAAGCATATTTTTTCAAAATTTTTTAAAAATGTGCTAAAAACATGTTGCCGATTTACATAAAACAGAAAATATATATTATATAAATTACGTAAATACATTCAAGAGATCCACTTAATCACAATGAAATGTCACATTAGCATTTATAAACGGTTTCATTTCTTCAAACTTTTTTTTATTTTTGTTTTATTTTTTATTTTTTTCCATTTGAGTAATTTCTGTATTTGCAACACGTTCCTAAATAAAATCCTTAATATTATTGAACTGAACACAAAGTACTAGAAAATATAAGATAATCTGTTTTAAATTAATCATGTTTTTTTATACATGTTTTTTAGATGTTTTTTTTTCTCCTCTTCTTTTTGGTACATTTTTCAAAAATGATTTAAAAAATATTTGTTCCCCTGTCTGGTAACAAAATTTTTGTACATTTAAAATAAATAAATCTTAGACGGTAAATAGATATCACAGTTCTAAAATCATTATTTTTATGTAGCCGACCGAAAGAGCTACAGTATCCTAAAGATAGAAAATAACATATAATTTTTATCAATTCGACATTTTAATTTAATGTTATGAAAAACCAATATTTTGCAAAACTTTTGATAGGATCTACCACGAAAGCCGGTTTACTGAAACCCAGTTTTATCAAAATCCGGTTTTTTTAAAATCCGGATTTAAAAAATGTTAAAATTAATTAATTTGTCATCCACACTATTTTAGGGTGTCATGATAGTCTCTATAGCTGTTATAAAGTTCTTCCCAATTTTAATTTTATTTTATTAAGATTAATTTTAGATAGATAGATAATAGATGGCGTAGAACTAAAGAAACGTCTAGTCTTGTACAATAGCTACAGCTGAGTAATCAACGGCTTAGTGAAATAATGATTCCAGAACTTGGAAGCTTGTTCAGTTGTTGGTTTGTTCTAAATAATGACAAATCAAAGTTAGAACGGTTTCGCGTGTTATGATTGTGTGTGTTTCTCATTCTGTTAAGAATAAAATTGCGCTTAATTTTATTATTTATAATTTTTAAGGCTGTAAGATAAAGCTCTCATTTGCAAATATTATGAAAACTTATGTATTTTTCTGAATATAATCTATTTTAGCATACATATTAGGATAGAAGTGGATGTAATTAATTGCTTTCTTATGTGTTTATGTCTAGTTTATGTAATATTTGTTGATTCGTCGCACTACATATTAGGTTTAGATAATTTTATTATTTATAATTTTTAAGGCTGTAAGATAAAGCTCTCATTTGCAAATATTATGAAAACTTATGTATTTTTCTGAATATAATCTATTTTAGCATACATATTAGGATAGAAGTGGATGTAATTAATTGCTTTCTTATGTGTTTATGTCTAGTTTATGTAATATTTGTTGATTCGTCGCACTACATATTGGGTTTAGATAATTCATATGAGATAGTATGAAGGACGAGTATATGGAATATAAAGCATTTCTGGGAATATATTCTCGAATACGACGAAAAATATAAAGATAAGGTGTGATCTTGGCAATAATTTGATTAATATGATCTGTCTATTTTACTTTCCTATCCATTATCAATCCTAAATAAGAAATCTTTTCAACTCTATCTATAGCTACCGAGGTGAAGTTCATTGAACTATAAATTTTATTGCCTAGTAATAAAATTTTCGTTTTTTTAATATTTAACCTTAATATATGGTGTACAATCCATTCTTCTATATTAATAAGGTCATTTCCTCTACAATCTCTGAGAGAATTTTCTGTTGTAGTAGCATATTTTAATATAGCATCGTCAGCATATTATTGGATAGACCCTGGAAGATCCAAACGTGATATATCGTCAATATATATTTTGAATAGGTCTGGTCCTAGAATGGAACCCTGTGGGACCCCTTTTTTTATTATTAATGTTTCACTGATAGAAGACCCTATTTTAACTTTTTGAGTCCTACCAGTTAAATGTTTTAAAAAAATTTATATAAGTTAAGATTTTGCATTTTCGATAAAAGGATCTCATGATCTACGCAATGCTTTTTGAAAATCCAGAGAAATGATAGCAACAAATTTGGCAGTATCTATATTATTTGTCACGAAGTTGGTTAAACTTAAACATGCTGTCCTTGAATTCGAATTTTTTTCGAAGCCATATTGTGTAAAATGCTATTATTTGATAGAAATTCGTTAAGACGATGTTTTAAAACTCATTCAAATACTTTAGACAGACTGGTTAACACAGATATATGACGATAATTGGATGGATTAGACGGATTTCCAGATTTATAGATGGGTGTAACTATTGCGGTTTTAAGAGATTGTGGAATGTTGAAGTTTGAAAGGAAATATTTATTAATTTTACTAATACCGGTGAAAGTATGGTGGAAAATTTTTGAAAAAACTTGGTGGAAATTTTATCATAACCAGTGGCAGCAGACGATTTTAAGTTTCCAATAATTTGTTCAATTTCTATAATGTTGGTTGGACATAAGCTAAAGCTATGGTGGATTGTTCTGGAAATTCTATTAATAAACATATAATCAATTGGATTAGTAGAGATATTTAGCGCGTCAGTCACATTGACAAAATAGGAATTCATTTTGTCAGCTATATCATGCTCATATAATTATATTATTATTTGCCAGAGGTTTAATACTAGGACTTTGTTTGTGTGCATCTGTGTTATAAATTATCCTATTATAGAAATTCCATAAATTTCTGCCGTTAGAGATGCCATGTTGCACTTCTTTAGAAAATTAATGTTTCTTAGCTTGCAAAATTAGTTTGTTTACCTCGGCTTTCATATTTTTATATAGGTCATACGACTATTTCCTATATATTTCCTAGAATATTTATAATAAGAGTCTCTTACTTTAATTTTATCTAATATATCTTTTGTCATCTAAGCTGCTTTATTTTTCTCTTTTTTTGGCACAGCAACGGATTTTGGGTTTCTTATAATTAGATTTTGCAAATCTGAAACAAAATTATCAAATTCCGAATAATGGTTAATGTTAGACCAAAAACTAATCGTTGAAATTTTGTCATAATCCAAAATTGTTTTAGTAAATATTTTATTTTTAGTTATTGGTTTAAGATTAATGTTAATAACAAACATTTCGTGATCAGAGAGGGAAGTACTACTAATCAAAAATTGATATTTGTAATTTATTAGATCGGTAATAAAATGGTCAATTATAGTACGGGTGGTGTTGCCTATTCTAGTTGCGTATTCAGCAGATATCTTGTTATATATGAGGAATCCGTTACTAATCAGCGTGTTAGTGTAATCCATGATATATTGGTTATTAATATCTAGCTAATTTATGTTCATGTCTCCTATTATAATTGAATACTTATATTGTGCAATAATATTATTTAATTTGAGTATGAAATCATGTCAAACGACGACAGGTTGCATACCCCTGTCATATGTACAACACTCTTTAAGTCAGATATGTTAATCTCATTAGAAGAAAGAATTTTTTTAAGAAACGTCTAGTGCGCGGTATATAAAAAATTATTAATTATTGGTATAAGTTAAAAAAATAATTTCCAAACTTATACTGATTTTAAAAAGTAATTTAAAAAAATAAAAATTAAGTAGTGTAATAATTAAAGTTATTGTAATTGTAAAAAATAATAAAATTAAAATAAAATTAAATAAGTGTTATTAGTGTAGCAAAATTATAAGAATTATTAAAAAAATTATTTATTAATTTAAAATTAATGTATGAACAACAATATTTAATATGTGCAGGCACAGACACATATTTGATTATGCATAATATGCACAAATCTAAACACAAATACATGTGCCTTACACCTATATAATATTGTTAAAAGTCTAATATTTACATAATAAAATAATTGTGGCAAAATAAAAATAAAATGTATTTATAAATTATTGTAATTTTAAAAAAATAACTTAAATAAATAAAAATTTTTGTAATCATTTTAATTATATATAATAGTTATAGTGTAAATGGAAAAAATAATAATATTAAAAATAATATTAGTTCTAAAAAGTGTTAGTGTAGCAAGATTGTATGAATGTGTATAATTTACAAAGTAAAATAATTGTGACAAAACAAAAAAAAATGGAAATAAAATGATAAGTGAAACGATGCAAAATATAAAAGTCAAAAAGTGAAACAAAATGATATATGAAATAATGCAAAATATAAGTTGAAATTATAAACAAAATTATTGTATGTGTTTTTATATTGATATACAAAATACAGGATGAAATTAAAACGTCATTCAAATGGCCTCCACGACTTCTTTTCCAGGAACGAATTCGATGAACCCAATTTTCGAGCACTTTTCCAACTAAAATTTTGTTTTGTTTGAACCATAAATACTCCGTTTTTTTTGTGATTTTGATTTTTTTTCGCTTCAAAGTAAAGCTTACTTTGAAGTGGAGAAAAATGATGGCGAAAAATAATATCATGATTGTTTTGCTTTTGTCAAATTAAACTTAACTGTGAATAGTTGTTTCCCTTCCTTTTCCTTTTCCTAAGTTGTAGGTTTCCCTTCCGTATATTTTTTTACCACTGGCTTTATGGCCTTTATATTTGTAGTAAGAACATCCAATTTATGAAAAACTTGATTAATATGTGACTCTTGCAAGCTTGGTGGCAAACCAGTAATAACGATATCATTTTTACGTTAGTTCTGCAATGGCTCAGCCAAAATCATTTCCATTTTGTCAATTTTCTCCTCCAACATTTTTGTATTATTTTCGATGTGATGTATTTTTGTTTTTAGCTGCTCATTTTCTTTTTTTATGCATATATTGTCTTCAATCATTTTATCCATTATATTTGATTGAAATATTTGCGAATTACGTATATCCGATATCACTGAACCGAGTACTTTTAAATATTCCGCCATTTTATCTAAACTGCAAATAGAAAAGTCGTATGAAGATAATTCATTCAAATGCGCTTTCTATTTCTATTTCAATGGAATTTATTTCTTCATTCAAATTTATTTCTTCATTCAAATTTATTTCTACTTCGTTTGTCGTTTCCTCTTCAACAATAATGGATTCATTTAGCTGCGAACGCGAAGAACATTTTGCGCACTTCCAGTCAGCACTTCCAGATTTGATTAGCTTGTAAACCTCATCTGAGACCGGTGCACAGCCTGTGTGATATAATTTTGCACAAAGTTTGTATTTCAATGCTTTGGATTTTGCATTTACTCTTTTTCCACATACTATGTATTTTTTTTTATGTTTCTTTTAAATTATTTTAATTTAATTTAAGCTCTAAAAAAAAAAAAAAACGCGTCTTTCTACTTCAAAAGTTAAATTGTTTCTATTAAAACAAATTAAAGAGTTTTTTACGCTGAATGGATTACTACCACGAATAATTAAACAACTGATTCGATAATGCCCTTCATATGTCTTAACATGTCAGAAGATTTATGAAGGTAATAATTAATGAATTAAGCTAATTTTGGGACATTTTGATTCATCTTGACATGTTTTTTTTTTTGTTTTTTATGAGGGACGATGTAAAACATCGAAAGTCACTCAAAGGATCTGCACGAGGTTCCTTTTGGTAGTGTTGAATTTTAGTCAACCACCCCTTTTAAAACCAAATTTTAGTATGGGTCCATTAGTATACATAGTGATATAATGTACAGTTTGGTTTTGGCGAAAAGGATGAGGAAAGAGTTACTTGGGAAATTAGGTTTGGGATAATTAGTATTATGGCGGATGCAGGAAAAAATTTGGAGAGTTATTTTGAAGATAAGTCAAAATTAAGTACTTTAAGTAAAAAAATAATCTATATTTCGATAAAAGGTAGATATTTTTAAAAATTAATAGCCTGACAGATTTTTAAATTGCATTCCAAAATATATTGCATTGTATGCAATTATTATAATATACACTTATAAGTATATACATATACACAATTCAGTTTTTATAATTTAATGAATATGTATTAATGTTTTTTTTTAATTTTTACATAAAATATTTTAAATATCCTTTAGATATTACATATATAATTGCTGTTTTTTATTGCCTTAAAATCTATTTAATTTAGAATTTGTTAAATTTTAATTTTCAAAATAATTTTCGTAGAGAATCATACAGAAAAAAATAAAATAAATGATTTTGAATCAATTATAAAATTTTAAACCTATAGCACAGTTAAATATTCCAATTTTTCGGATTTTCTTTTTATACTTTATTTTAGTTCCAGCCAATATTATTATATATTTTATATATTTTTTTTAAATAATATACATTATATAAAAAACAAATAAGTAGTACGTAAAAACAAAAATTTTAAAAGCATCACAATTTAAAAAAGAAAATAAAGCAAGAAAATCTCCTAGCTTCATTAAGTTCCAATATGTGCAAGCTACCTAAAACTGCTGATCTAGCACAAATTTTACAGAACTTGTAAGCATGTAACTCGACATTTTTGCACGAAATATCAGATAACTAACTTCAATAGACACAAAGTTATATTCATTTAAAAAGGGAAGTTGTATGGCAGCTACTCGAATCTGTTGCCCCGAATCAACGACATTTTAGAAAAGTTATTACCATAAAACTTCATCATCTTTTGTAAGATTTCAGATGCCTAGTTTAATTAAATTCCAAGATTAGCAAGCTACTGGAATCTGCTGCTGCTCTAGCTCAATATCTTTTCACCAATTTCAATTTCAATTTCAGATACCTAGTGATAAACACTGAAGAAAGAAGTTTTATGGCACCTCCTCGAACCCCCCGATTGAACTTGCTAGATTTAAATAGTGAAACTAATAATTTCTTAAAGGGACGTAGTAAAAATTTCAGAATCCTAGTGCCTTCATTTTCCTTTTTTTTGTTTTTGTGAGGACGGACGTACATAGCCTAATCGACTCAGCGTTCGATTCTGATCCGATCCATACACTTGAGTATATATCTAGCTGGGCTTCTTTTAAATATCACAAACGTAATGGCAAATTTATTATACTATTGAACATACATTCATACAGGTATAAACAGTTTAAGAATTGTGACTATTTTTGTTATTTTGGTAGAGCTCTAACAGAAACAAAAGTTTCCATTACCAAATGTGTTTACACGAGATTATAACTCTACAGAGAATTCTCTCTAAAGGTTTATGCATTTTTACTCTATATGGTAGATCTGTGGTAGAACAATAATTTAAAATAAATTGAAAATAGATCAGCTATTAGTTATCTGCTGTTTGTTGGAAACAGTGCTTTTAAAAAATGAGTTCGGAATAATTAAAAGCTGCTGTGGCTTACCGTGCGTAACTTGATTAATAAAAAAAACTTTTCAAAAACAAAATAAAGTATTGACTCCGAGAATGGATGCAAAGAAAATACTTAATTATGACACTTAAATTATGTGCTCAGTTTTTCTGTTTGCTTTATTAGATGATCTTAATTGAATGAAAATTTTTAAAATAAAATATTTTTCACAATATATGCGACTAATTATATAATTATAATAAAAAAAATAATATCATATTTCCTTGAAGAAAACGAATAGAGATTTAAAATTTTCATTGTACATATTTTAAAAGAAATAAAAAATAAACCATACATAGAAAAACACACAGAATATAAAATTTACATATATACCATATTAAAAATATTCACAGTATACTTATATTTGTTTAAAGTTTATTGCAATATCATATCCTTTTAAAGGGACTAAATTAATTGCATATTATATAAATAAAAAAAAAAAAATTGATCTTTAACTTCGAATAAGACTTTGTTAAATGGGTCAGTAAGCTATTAATGTTTTTTTTTATAAAACTTTGTTTTCACGAGATATACAAACAAATTATAGAATTCTACGGAAAAAATTTCCTCTATCGTTTACAATTTACACTATCTGTCTATCTCTACCAAAAATTATATCTCCGCAAAAACATTACAAAGAGGTCTATTTTAGCTTTTTAGTAAATAATTTAATTATTATTTTTCTGTAGAAGATCATAAATATTACATTAGTGATAAGATAATAAATTGGTATAATATAAACCTTTTGAGCCTGAAATGACTTTTACAAAGAGAGTGCAAAATATTCAAACCGCACATTATATAGCTTTTATTTACTGAAAAAAAAGAAGTATATTTAAAGTTTGCGATTTTTAATTTTTGTTTTTTTATGGGAGTAGGTGGGAATAATCGTAGACGCTAAAGAGGAGCGGTATGAGTACGATTCCTTAATTAACATTATTTAACATTAAAATACCATCTGCCTTTTACACTTAACAATAGAGTACCTTTAGTATTATTTTACTGTTTGGGCAAGCGAAGATGTTGCAATTAGTTCTGAGTTCAATTAGGTTTAAGGCTTGTGGGAATGTGTTGAACGAAGGTGATAATGTTCTCCTTAAACTTATGTAAATTGAAAATATAAGCATCCTCAATTTTAGTGAACATATGAAGTTGTGAGAAGTTGATCCCAATGATCAATAAATTCAAAAACGATTGTAAGATACTATAAAATTTAAATCAGATAATATGTAACATAATATAGAGTTTTTAAATCATCGAATGAATGATGATACTAAGGTGTATTTTTTGTTTCTTGTTTTTTACGAGGGACGATGGAAAACATCCAACGTATACAAATTTTTTGCGTATATGGCAGCAAAATCTAAAAAAAAAAAACTCTATTTAACTACAAAACTCTATAGAACACCACATTAGCGTTCTACAAAGGGTTTAGACTTCTCAATTGAGATCTTTTTCTCAAGTCTATCATTTTTATCTCTCATTCAGACATACCTTAAAAACAAATTTTTTTTTTTTTTGTATAATAATATAATAAATTGTTGAATAAATGTTATAATCACGTCAATAAGAAGACATATAAGAAGTCTTCTGAATGTTACGTATACGTTTGTCTTATGTTTTGTGAATGTTTCCTCTTCTTCATTTTAAATAAAAAAATTTATTTAAATTCTTGGTTACAAGGTTTAACCTTCTATATGCTGTAAAAACAAAATTTTAGGTCTATCCATTTAAATCGTACATATTTAGTCCCCTTAGATATTTACTCACAAATAACGATGTCGTTAGTATGTATGTATATAGGATTTATTTAATTAAGGTGTTATTATAAATACATGCTGTGTATTTTCATATTAAAATTTTTTAGAAATAATTTTTCTTTATATAAATATGTGTGCAAATTTATACAAAACGAGGAAGAATACAGTTGCCTTTGTCAACTCTTAGATACCCGTACGAACCGTTAGTATGTTCACAGCTTGTCACTCTGCTTACAATATTATTTTTTTAATATTTTAGTATTTTAAAATAATTTGGGTGAATTTTATAATTTCTAGAACTATGGGTTGTACATATATTCAAACTATATGTTTATATGTACATTCTTCAAAAGCAGATTCTAACCTTCCACATAACGATTATCAATCCAAAACTTTTTCAAATATTCTATAGTACCATTTAATACTAAGCGGTAAATGTATATTAAATTTACTTAGTACAAAATAGTAAATATAATTTTAAATATTATATTATATTATATTTAAATATTCCATTGACAGAATAATTTCTTATAAGTACAATAAAATACATATATGGATGTAAATACGGCGCTATATAATATACATCTATACTCTTATCATTCATTCATCAGTGACATATACGATATGTAAATAAACATGATATTATATAAGTATGTATGTATATCAATATCATATAAATAAAAATTCTTCAAGCAACCGTTATGTTGTTTATTTATTTACATTTTTTTGTACTACGCATTACATCCTCAACAATTTCAAATTATCGAGTAAAACAAAATGCAAAAAATTCGTTAAAGAAATTTGTTAGAAAATTTGAAAAAATCAAGTAACACTTTCGTCAATTATAAAGTAACCCTATATTATTAAAAAAAGTTGTTAACAGAAATAAGAGTATAATGTTGGAGCTTTAATTTTTGTGTATTACTTTAAAAAAATTTTAACAGGTGTTCAAGTTACAGGTGTTTAAAAATAGAAAATTTTCAGTTTTTGACCCCTTACAGCTCCTAAACGGGGGGTGATACAAAACAATTTCTGAAATGACTCATACTTATTTTCAAAGATCTAATTTCTCTCAAAATTTCAAGTTTTCAAATTAAACCGTTTAGAAGATAGAAGGGTTAAAGGATTTTGCAAAATTTGAGTTTCGCATAACGGTAAATTAAGACACCGTATGCCACAAATATATATTTATTGTATATATACTTTTAAAGCTAATAAAAGTAGTAATCGTTTGGCGTTTCCAAAATGAAGATATACCTAATACAACTTGTACTATAACAATTTAAATATAGAGCTTTTTTGAACATTTGGGGAGCTGTAGCTCCGTAACGGGTGGGGGTACAAAAAAAAGTTATTAAAAATAAAATTAATATTTTTGTGACATCTATCAGCAGTTAAAATTTCATAGCTCTATTTCAAAAAAAATGTGGGGATCTAAAAGTTAGGTGTTCGAGAGCTACTCTAAGGCTTGATCCAAACTCAACCAAAAAAAATAGGGAACCTACAAATTACTCTCAGAATATTTTGTGTAAATTTCAAGATTCTAGCTTTCTTAGTTTTTGAGTTAGCGTGCTGACGGACGGACGGACGGACGGACATGGCTCAAAAGTCTTAGAATTTTTTTCTGATCCGATCCATACCTTTGAAGTTATATCTAGCTCGCTTATTTCGAGGTGTTACAAACGGAGGAGTAATTTTATTATGCCCGATCCTATCGTACGGGTATAAACATAAAATTTTTGTAAAATTTATACAACTATCCCATATAATCCTTAAACCATTACAAGTTAAGATCTATTTAATTTAAAGTTTAATACATTTCAATCAAAGGATTTAGTTCTGAAAAACATTAAATGGAAGCATAAAATTGATTTTTCTTTAATACCCGTCTTATAACAATACATATATTATATGACGTGATAAAAATAATAAAATATGAATATATAAAATTATAAATATAGGCACTGTAGAAAAATTTTATAGGTACACAAAATATTTAAAAAAAAAAAATTTTATTATAAGGGACAGTTGAAATTAGACGGCAGTCAATTATTATAATGAAATAAAGGGGTATAGTTTCGATTAGCTTCCATCTCCGATTTTTCTTCAACTTTTCAGAAAGGTAATTAACAAATTAAGTTTCGCAAGAGTCGTCAAATAAAAACTAAATACCGACACCTTAATTTTATCTTCTTTTTCCATAGAAAGATAATTATGTCACCAAACTCTTAAAATATTTAATAGTCTTTCTGATTTAGAAAATATTTTAAATTAAACTAATCAACTTCAAAACAGTTTGATAGTTATATAATTATACTTTTTGTTTTATTTGATTATGTATCTATTATAGTGATTCTTATCTTATCGATGCTTTCATAGTTTATCGTTAATCAATACGTTGCTCCAATATAAACACTTTAATAGATATTTAATTAATTTTCTACTAATTCAATTCAAAATCATTTTTCTAATAATTCAAAAAGCTAATTTCTAAATTTCGGTTCCGAAAAGCAAACCTGCAAAACCATAAAGTTAACCTTTAAAATAGGTACAAGAGTGTTCTGGAATCTTTCCTCTATGTTCTTGAAATTTGAGATGAATTGAAGTGGTGGTTCGCGTAGATGAAGCGCCACTTCCTCCCAAGGCCTATCAAGCATATCTTCGAAACTAATAAAGATAGAAACTTGAAATTTTGTACAAGGGTGTTAAATCATGTCTCTATTAAGTTCCTGAAATTCGAATTGAATGAGGAAGGAAAGGGAAGCGGTTCAAGCAGTAGCCAACACATGGATTTTTAATTTAATTCGAATTATTCAGGTATAGGGTATTAATAAGTTGATTGCATCGACTTACTGTTACATTTACTTGCTTATAATAATATTTTGACAGAAAATTTTTGGTTCGTCATTTCGAAGTATAGGTAATATATCGAAATTGAGCTAAAATAATTCAGTGAACTTGTCTGCTATGATATAAATTTTTACACAATTAATCTTTTAAACCATTTAGCCAGAGTAACGAATATATCAGTGTTATTTAAAGATTTATCGTTAAATATCAGATTAACGGAATTTAAAATTAAATAAATAAACAAAGCGTACAAAATGCACGTCTCTTTTTTTAGCACATTTCCAAAAAAATTTTGAAAAAATGTGCTTATTAGTTTCACTCTGTCCGTCCGTCCGTCTGTTTACAAAACTTCTACACCGTTAAAGATAGAGAAAAAAAATTTTAACCATGAGTAGGTCTCATAAAAAAAAAAATTTTGTTGAACAACTTTTTCATGTAGCCCCCCCCATTACGGAGCTACAGCCCCTCAAACTTTGAAAAAGCCCTATTTTTAAATGCATATATCTTATGTTCTGCTTAAGATTTTTTCAATCTGAAAACGTCATTCGACAGGTATTTCTTTTATCTTTGTAAATTAATATCAAAATTATACAATTTTTTTAAATTTAGTATTTAAATTTACCGTTATGTGAAAACCAAATTTTGCATGATTTTTCTACTTTCATAACTCCGGCACGCTTCTAGATAGAAGCTTGAAATTTTGAGGCAAGAAAGAACTTTTAGAATTAGTATAAGTTTGCTCAGAAAATTTTTTCGGACCACCCCCTGTTTATGAGCTATTAGGGCTTAAAAATTGAAAATTTGTTATTTTTAGACACCTGTAACTTAGGAACCTGTACATATTTTACTTCTGCAAGATATAAAATTTAAAGCTACAGTAATATATTTTAATGTGTGTTAAAGGTTTGTTTTAGTTGTAAAGGGTTCCAAAGTTGCAGCTCTTCAAAATTGCGAAAAAGTCCCATTTTCAGATCTATATATCTCAGGCCCTGCGTAATAGTTTTGCAATCTAAAACCGTCAGAAGATCGAAAATTTTATTATCTATATAAAACAATATAAAAATTATGCACTATTTTGTAATTTACTATTTAAATTTACCGTTATGGGAAAACCACATTTTGCATGGAATTTCTTTTTTCATAACTCCGGCACCCCTTTAGATAGGAACCTGAAATTTTGAGGCAAGAAAGAACTTTTAGAATTAGTATAAGTTTCCTCAGAAAATTTTTTGGTAACACCCCCTTTTTAAGAGTTATTACGCCTCAAAAATTGAAAATTTGCTATTTTTAGACACCTGTAACTTAGGCACCTGTAAAAATTTTTCTTCGGCGAGGCATGAAAATTAAAGTTTCAATAATATATTTTTACACGTGGTAACGGCTTTTCTTAGTTATATAGGATTCCGGACTTACGGCCCCTCAAAATTTAAAAAATGTCATATTTTCACCTTTTTTTCTTATTACATGAAATTTTCAAATTTTTGTCCAAGTCAAAATTCTAAACAGTTTGTATTGAGTTTGGAAATGTGCGCTTTTAAAAACCGTTGGTTTACATTCTACCTTGTTTTTACTTTACATTAAAATAATTGAGTTGTAATTGTTAAAAACCGTATCGAGATTGTATATGTATCTACTATCATCTTTAACCGGCTAAACCAAACCAATGTTTTATATTTTACTTTTACATTTACATATATATGTAAATATATATTTTTACATTTTACATAGATTCGCTAATTGTATAGTATTTTGCTTTTACAATATAAGTACTTAAAATAATGAAAACTATATCAGTACTACAAAATTAAAAGTAATTTATATTAAAAAAAAATATTCTGACTTGCAAAATGCCGGTATTGAATTACGATATTGATGGTCTGGGTTAATATAAATAATTAAAAAACAATAAAAATTAATAATTTTTTATAGTAATAATATTAGAAGGCGAATTTAAAAGTCGTGACAGAGATTATTTCCACATATAATAGATTTAATATTATATAATTTTGTATAAATAAAGTTTCAATATTAAAATTGAACAAGTACAACCGATGGGTTCGAGTACCTGTCATACAATTTATTTTTATGTGAGTGTAATCAATGTCTAATAAAGCTAAATATTTGAAACTTAATCGGAAGAAGTTTTACGCCAATAACTTTTGGAAAAACAAAATTGTTTGGTCTAGAGGTCAATAGGTTCGGATAGTTATCACTTGTCATACATACAATTTTTTTTTGTTATATGAGCATAACTCATTTATGAGTTAATACTCATAAAATAAGTTATGTTTTATGTCCACAAATTCTGCAATTTTTGGTTAATTATCTTAAATTCTCTAAAAGATGATAACATTTTGTGGAAACAGCATACACATTAAATGTGGTAGGGAAAACCATATAAATTAATTAATAATAAATAAGCTTGTACAAGTATCCTAGAGTAGACACAATCAATAATGCTACAGTCATCCTCATGTTTTATTCAATTCTGTCACGTTTTATCACATTCTGTTTTTTTGTTTAAAGTAAATTATTCATTAAAGACCAACTGCTATGACAAAGTGGTAACGTTGATCAAATCGACTAACTATTAATTATAAAAGAATATATATATTATATAAAATATATAGTTTTTTTTGTTTTTTTGTTTTAATTACTCAAGTAATTTTCGTATATTTTTATGCTTCAATTAAAATGTATGTAGGTATTTAAACTTTTTAAATATTTACAACTAATATAGGTACCTACTCATAAACTTTGATGAACTATTTTAAAATTTAACACATTATTTAAAATGTTCATAAAAGTTTTAATTTTTAAAATAAATATTTTTTAAAGTTTTCCATAAAAAATTTGGAATATAAGTATATTATACATCTGTTATAATATATGTATGAATATATTTTGATATAAATATATATAAACAAATATATATTGAAATGGGGTACAGTATTGGAAAAATCTATAAAAGAACATTTTTACATTGTATTTTAATGATTTTTATCTTTTTCAATATTTTGATTTCATTTTAGTTTTAAAAAAAATTTTTGTTATGAGCAAAGAATAAGTAAACTAGTACTGAAATATGTTTATGAAGTAATCTCTGCCCGGAAAATTTAATTTAAAGGTTTATTTTTAAGGTAATGTATAAGGAAGGCATTTTAATGGCGCCAAAAATTTTGAACCTCAGATTTTTGCATATATGTATTTCCAGTACCTAGAAACGTGAATTAAGTGTTTTTAGAGTGGTGTCTGTCTGTGCCTGCCTGTGTCTTTTTGTCTGTCTACAGGCATATGTACAGCCCAAATGACTGAACGGAATTTGATAAAATTTCATATTTAAGATTTCGAAGTAAATATCTCGAATTTAAAAACTTTTGGTAGAAATCCCCAAGTACCACTTTACAAAGGCTATTTTTTCAGTTTTTTCGAATATTTTAAAATATATATATATATATATAATTATATATATAATATAATATATAATATAATAAATAAGGTAAATAATCCTATTTAGAAAACAAATATTAGGATTTTCTATTCCTGCGATCGATTTTGTGCTTAACACAGCTGATATTTTTCTTTGGTGAACAAAAGTAACCCTTATTTAGGTACTAAAAATCTTTTATCTTGTTAGAGAAACTTTTATATAGTTCAATATTTTTTGACAGATATTGTATTTTTCTATTTCTATGATCATACCATATTATCTATATTGTATGTGAAAAAAAAACTTAATTTTAAATTTAAGTTTTAAAAAGAATTTTTTAAAAAAACTTAAGAATTTGGTTTGAATTAAAAATTTTCAAAATATTCGCAAACTTTATTATTATATAAATATTTACATTTACATACATAACTAGATGTCACTAGAATTAGATTTATTTAAAAACGAGGAAGAATACAGTTGCCTTTGTCAACATATATTCAAACTATATGTTTACACATTCTTTAAAAGCGGATTCTAACCTTTCACGTAATGATTATCAATTCAAAACTTTTCCAAATATGTTATAGTACCATTTAATACTAAGCGGCAAATGTATAATATAATTTATACTATACATATGTATTATATATCGTTTATTCATCAGTAAATAAACGATATGTAAATAAACATGAGTTATATAAGTATATATACTAATATTATATAAATATAAATTCTTCAAGCAACCAAATTTCAAATTAGCAAATTTCAAATTATCGTTATAAATTTCGACTTCAAACAAATTTGGACAAGTGTTTAAAAATAAGGATTTTTTTTTAATTTTGACCCCATATAGCTCCGAAACGAGGGGTGATACAAAAATATTTTCTGAAATGACTCATAATTATTTTCAAAGACCTAATTTCTTTCAAAATTTCAATTTCAGACCACCACCCCAATTCATCTCAAATTTTGGAGACCTTTATTAATTTCGAAAATATGCTTGTTCGGTCTTGGGAGTTGTGTGGGAGATACCTGAACAATAATACTAATTTATTTCAAATTTTGGACAAATCAGGGATTCAGGAAACAACACCATAATACCAAATTTTAAGTTCCTATCTTTATTAATTTCGAATATATGCTTGTTCGGTTTTAGGAGTTGTGTGGGAGGTACCCGAATAAGCACTCCAATTTATCTCAAATTGTATGGATATCAGGGATTCAGGAAAATACACCCTCGTACAAAATTTTAAGTTTCTATCTCTATTAATTTCGAAGATATACGTTTTCGGTTTTGGGAGTTGAATGAGAGGTACCCGAACCCATGGTCCGATTTCACCCATTTGAAATCCCCGCCCTACTTTAGTCATTGTTAACCCACAGTATAAATTTCATCAAGATAGCATCATTATTTTTTGAGTTATCATGCGTACGGACGGACGGACATCGCTAAATCGACTGAGGAGGTGATCCTGATTCAGAATATATATATATGCCAATTTCTAACTCGCTTTCTTTTGGTGGTTACAAACACCATACCAAAGTTAATATACTCTATACTTTAGGTGTAGGGTATAAAAATAGGGATCCTACAAAATGTTGTAAGAATATTTTGTGTTAATTTCAAGACTCTAGCTTTCTTAGTTTTTGAGTTATCTTGCTGACGGACAGACGGACGGACGAACAAAGCTTACTTAGACGGATGGACTTAGAATTTAATTCTGATCCGACCCATACCTTTGAAGGTATATCTAGCTACCTTATTTCGAGGTGTTACAAACGGAGGAGCCATTTTAATATACTCGATCCTTATCGTACGGGTATAATAAAAATGAAGTTTTATACACTTTAATTTGTTAATTTTTAAACTTTAAAATAACTTAAAAAAAAAAATTCCATCTGTCTGGTATTAGATTAATTGAAGTAGAGAAACGTGATAACACAAAAAGATCAATTTATTTTAAGGGTCTTATAGTCAAAATAACTCATCCTTTTTTTGTTTTTGTATTGAAGTTTTATTTGAGATTATGAATTAAAATTGAAATTTACTATCTTAAATTGAAATATTTTTATACCCAATATAAGCATAGTTCAACTGTATAATAAATTTGACATTAGTTTTGTGACATCCTAAAGGAGTCGAGTTAGATATGACAAAGTACAAAGTACGATTCTTGCTCAGAATCCTATTCTGATTTGATTAAGTCATGTATGTTTGTCTGTCAGTCCCTCCGTCCTTCCGCGTTATAACTAATAACTTAAAAGGGCTAGGATTCTCAAATTTAAGCCGTTTCATATTTGTAAAATTGTTAGTTTTGTTATTGAAATTTAGCAATTTCGACAACCCGTTTCGAGTAGTTGGTACTTAATAAAGCTGGAAATCTGAAATTTTCTAAAAAAATAATCAAATTTGATTGCAATAACTTTTATAAAGTTTCATGGAAACAACATAATATATTATGTTCATACAGGTATCCTAGGGTTAAGACGGTCTTCTCTATACTCTTTCGCGTTTTAGATCGATCTGCTTCGTTTGGTTCCAATTTCTTTTAGTTAAACAAGTTAAAAATGCTGAAAGTTCTAATCAAAATGTTAATTTTTTTGACTATGGATAAGGTAATTATACCCGTACGATAGGATCGGGTATAATAAAATTACTCCTCCGTTTGTAACACCTCGAAATAAGCGAGCTAGATATACCTTCAAAGGTATGGATCGGATCAAAAAAAAATTCTAAGACTTTTGATGGCTCAAATTTTTTTAATAATATAGGGTAACTTTATAATTGACGAAAGTGTTACTTGATTTTTTCAAATTTTCTAACAAATTTCTTTAACGAATTTTTTGCATTTTATTTTACTTGGTAATTTGAAATTGTTGAGGTTATAATGCGTAGTACAAAAAAATGTAAATAAATAAACAACATAACGGTTGCTTGAAGAATTTTTATTTATATGATATTGATATACATACATACTTATATAATATCATGTTTATTTACATATCGTATATGTCACTGATGAATGAATGATAAGAGTATAGATGTATATTATATAGCGCCGTATTTACATCCATATATGTATTTTATTGTACTTATAAGAAATTATTCTGTCAATGGAATATTTAAATATAATATAATATAATATTTAAAATTATATTTACTATTTTGTACTAAGTAAACTTAATATACATTTACCGCTCAGTAATAAATGGTACTATAGAATATCTGAAAAAGTTTTGGATTGATAATCGTTATGTGGAAGGTTAAAATCTGCTTTTGTAGAATGTATAAACATATAGTTTGAATATATGTACAACCCATAGTTCTAGAAATTATAAAATTCACCCAAATTATTTTAAAATACTAAAATATTAAAAAAGTAATATTGTAAGCAAAGTGACATGCTGTGAACATACTAACGGTTCGTACGGGTATCTAAGAGTTGACAGAGGCAACTGTATTCTTCCTGGTTTCTAAAATGGATTTAACAAAACTAGAACATTTTTTTTTTGTTTATAAAATTTATTTAAAGCAAGTAAATGTAACAGAAAGTTGAGGCAAACAACTTATTAATACCCTACATCTGAATAATTCGAATTAAATTAAAAATCCATAATTTTTTTAGCACCTGCTTGAACTCGCCTCTCTTTCCTTCCTTATTTAACTCGAATTTCAAGAACGTAAAAGAGGCATGATCAAATTTCTACGTTTATTAGTTTCGGAGATATGCTTGTTAGGTCTTGGGAGGCGTGTGTCAGCTACCCGAACCGCCACTCTAATTCATATCAAATTGCAGGGACATAGAGGAAACATTACAGAACACTCTTGTACCAATTTTTAAGTTTTTGTTTTTATTGGTTTTGGAGGTTTTCCCTTTTGCTAGTTTGCCCTTTGGCTAGTTCGGAAGCTGCCAAATCCGAACACATTGTTCAAATCATCTCAAATATACACTTTCTATTTTAAAGAAAAGGTAAATAATGGACCACTCTTGTACATTTAGATAACTAATTTTGTAAATGGACAAGGGTTTGGATATCTGTTAGTTTACTCTAGGGCTCATTCGGAAGCTTCTTAAATCCGGATCCAAATTGGAATCATCTCAAATTTCAGGGATATAAAGAAAACTTGACAGAACACGCTTGTACCAAATTTAAAGGTTCTATCTTTAATGGTTTTGGAAGTATGCTTGTTCGCTCCGGGCTCCTTCGGAAGCTTCCAAAATTCGAACCCATGGAACAATTTTGCCCAGAAGCAATCCCCCTTTTTCTTTCGTAATTAGTAACCTACTATATAAATTTACTATATAAATACTAATAAATGTTATCAAAGTAGCTATATTAGTTTTTGATTTATTGTGCGAACGGACGGAGGGACATAGTTAAATCGACTTAGGAGGTGATCCTGATTAAGAATATATATATGAACATGTATATAACTTGCTTTCTTTTTGTGGTTTTTATGGTTACAAACCTTTGGTGGTTACAAACACCATACCAAAGTTAATACACCCTATACTTTAGATGTAGGATATAACAAGGCCGAATGTAAACCAACGGTTTTTAAAGGCGACATTTCCGAGTGACAGTACAAACTGTTTAGAATTGTGACTTGCACCAAAATTTGAAGATATTTTTAGAATTTCATATAATAAGAAAAAATGTTAAAAATAAAGAGACACTTTCATCAATTTGAAGAAAACCTATTAACATATGTAGTGAAAAATTAAAAAGTTGAAGTCTTTTTGCCATTTATTTTGAAAATATTTGTAATAGATACCTAAGTTACAGGTTTTTAAATAGAAAAATTTAAATTTTTGAGCCCTAATAGTCCTTAAACAGGGGGTGGTCCAAAAAAATGTTCTGAGTACTATTGAATGCCCTTTTTAAATTCAAAAAATGTTAAGCAGAACCTGAGATATACACATTTAAAAATAGGGCTTTTTCAAAGTTTAAGTCGCTGTAGCTGTGTAATAGATGCGGCTAAAAGAGAAAGTTGTTCTACAACTTTAATTTTTTTATAAGACCTACCCATGGTTAAAATTTCATTTCCCTATCTATAACGGTTTAGAAATTTTGTAAACAGACAGACGGATGGATGGACAGAGTGAAATTAATAGGCACTTTTTTTCAAAAACTTTTTGGGAATGTGCTAAAAACTGTCAAAATTGTCAGATAAGTGTGAACGCAGAACTGAAAAACGATATGAAAACTTCTAGATTTCTTTAATGTTAAAAGTTGAAACAGCCATGCCAGAATGAAAATATATAATCTGAATATACTTAAATTTCTCTTTTTACATACTAAAACTAGTAAATAATCACTTAATTATTTTATTATAATAGTTTACTAAATTAACAATAAAACGGATGCTTGTTAACTGATTAAGCAAATGATTGATACAATAAGAACAAATTATCAGTGCTGAAGATATTTTATTTAAGCAAATTGATAGTGGCTCATTTTGAGTTATTTTTCATTTTAAATATTTTAGATTTTCCTAGTGAAGCATTAGCCCAAAAATTAAAAAACAAAAAAGGCCAAATTTAAATGAAAAATCGCTTAGGCTTATGTTTGACATAGTTTTGGGCCGACTATTCATTTTTAGTTTTTGGACGTTTTGATTGTTATGCATCTAACCATAGTATACACATAACAATACACATATTTTGAATTTTAGAATGCAATACAATTGCATGTCTATTATATATTTGATTAGAAACATGTTCACATTTAACTAATACTAATATTAAATACTTTAATAAAATTAACATATTACATTAAGTATATCTAAATATGTTGAAGTACACATTATTAAGTGGCAAGATGTGCAAGCTACCTGAAGCTGCTCCCAAACTAATTTTACTGAAGTTGTTAGCATGCGGCTCGACAACCTTTGACAGAATTTCAGATACCTAACACCAATAGACACGGAGTTATTTTCATTTAAAAAGTGAAGATGTATGGCAACTATCCAAACCTCTTGCACCACCACAACTAAATTGCATAGAAGTTATTGCAATAAAACTTGATCATCATTTGTAAGATTTCAGAAGCTTAGCTTCATTAAGTACCAAGATGTGCAAGCTACCGGAATCTGCTCCCTTAGCCGAAACTAATTTTACTGAAGTTGTTAGCATGCAACTCGACATCTTTTCACAAATTTTCAGATACCTAGTCCCAGTTTCAATAAAAAAAGAAGTTTTATTGCAGCTACCCAAACTTGTTGCACCACTACAATTCAATTTTACAGAAGTTATTTACGTGCAACTGAACATCTTTTCAGATACTTAGCTTCAATAGACATTGAGTTATTTCCATATAAAGAAAGAAATTGTATGATACCTACTCGATGGCCGAACTTGCTGGATTTAAATAGAGAAACTAGTAATATTATAAAAGTGACGTAATAAAAATTTGGCCAAGTGATTTAAATTCGTCAAACCGTTTGCCAATTGAAATTTAACAAACGGTTTGACCAAGTGAGTTAAAAGCTTGTAAAAGTATTGCTCTTTAGCACAGAAGGTCATTCAAATAATTTTAACTCATTTCGGCATGATTGCCTACCAAAAAAAAATGCTGTTTCCGATTTGCGTTCAATTTTGCAGGATGAATTTACGGTCTTAAAGAAAGTCTGTGACCAATTTTTGTTAACCTTCCTTAACCCATTACCATTAGCTATTAAACACTTTCTGCCAAATTTTTTATATTATTATAAAAAATATAATTATAAATAAAATGAGTAAAAGATATTTTCTAAACTCTTTATTGCTTTTGTTTATATTGGTTTTGATATTCCACAAAATCTTTCAATGCACATTTCTAATAGTAATAAAAAAAAAACTTAATTAAGTATCTTAAGAATAATGTGTTTAAGTTGTAACAACATTACATTTTTGGTAGTTATTAAAAACAGAAATAATCTCATCCCATACGACTATCATCAAATTTGAAAATACTAAGGCAAAGTACACAATACTAAAGGCAATCAATTATATAGGGTTTTCCAATTTGAGTGATATGATTTCTAGGTTCGACCATTTATAGTATGTCGAACCATTTATAGTATGTCATTATCTGTCTTTTTTTTTCATTGTATTCAGTAATGTTTACAATTTCATCATGGAGAGATATACGCAAGAACAACGTTTACAAAGTTGTCTTGGAACAACTTGAAAACGATAACGATTTTTTTAAGAAAATCATCTTCTCCGATGAGGCTCACTTTCATCTGAGTGGTGTGGTAAATAAACAAAACTGTCAATTTTGGTACGAATAAAATCCACAAATTATTCATGAACAACCATTACATTCACCTAAATTGACAGTTTGGTGTGGTTTTTGGTCTGGTGGAATCATCGGTCCGTTCTTCTTTGGAAATGAAGCTGGTAACACCGTTACTGTCAATGGAGAGCGGTATAGATCAATGATAACCAACTTTTTATGGGCGAAATTGGAAGAAGTTGATCTTGACAACATCTGGTTCCAACAAGATGGAGCTACGTGCCACACAGCACGTGCAACAACCGAATTATTGCAAGAAAAGTTTGGAGATTCGATTTTTTCAAGAAATTGTGACTGCCTCCAAGAAGTTGTGATTTAACACCATTAGACTATTTCTTGTGGGGTTATTTGAATTCATTGGTCTTTAGCAATAAACCAAACTCTCTTCAAGCTTTAGAAGACAATATTGAACGTTCTATTCATGACATACGATTTGATTTAGTGGAAAAAGTGCTCGAAAATTGGGTTCATCGAATTCGTTTCTCATCGTTCGTTCATCGTTATTTAATCAAAAAACATTACATACATAGTTAAAAAACAGAAAATCTTACAGTTCTTGCATATATTTTTACCCTTATTAAATATCCATTTAAAGGCATTATATATTAGATAAACTTAACGTAAAAAAATTCCGGTTGATTTACAAAAGTAAGGTATAGGTATATAAAGGTATAGGATGTAGTTTGGGTTTTTTAAATCGAAAACATTTTAAACAGAAGTTAAGATATACATATTTATAAAAAGATATTTTTCAAAATTTTAGGAACTATAACTGCGTAACGGTCGAACTACATAAAAAGTTTGTCTACAACATTCATTTTTCTAGAGATCAGTGTGCTGTTAAAATTTCATTACCCTTTAAATGCATGAGTTTTGTAAACAGACGAACTGACAAAATGAAACCAAAAAGTAAATTTAAAATTTTTTTTTTTGAAAAATGAGATAACAGAGCAATTAATAAAAATGTGACATTAATTGCGGAAAAAATTGTTTTTGAAAGTTTTGCTGCTGCATGGTCTTTTATAATTGAAATCCGATTTTATGTAATTTATCTTTAAAGATTTTTTATAAAGGAATTGAGTCTAACTCTTGGTTCTGTTCATTCAATTTAACTAAATGTAATAAAAAATAGAATATTAACTACCAGCATATGTAAAAACAAAAGTTAAAAAATTTTTGAAAAAATGTGCCTATTAGTTTTATTTTATCCGTCCGTCCGTCTGTCCGTCTGTTTACAAAACTTCTACACCGTTAAAGATAGAGAAAAAAAATTTTAATCATGACTATAGGCAGAGCTGGACTGGCCTACCAAGCTACCGGGAGTTTCCCGATGGGCCGTGCCGAAATGGGCCGTTGTCTAAATCAAAAATGTTTCCTTTTAATAATTTTTTTTAAGAGTGAGAAAATTTTCCATAAAAAATTAAAATGTTCCTACAGAAAAATAAAAATAACAATTTTTACAAATTTTCAAATAAAAACAGTAGTAATTGCAAATTTTCTTAAAATCAATGTGTTAAGTAAACAAGAATACTTCATAGCCTACCGTAATATCATTTAAAATTTAAATTTGAAGTATCAAAAATCGTAAATAAAATTTAAACAAAAATACTTCATAGCCTACTACAATTTCATTTAAATATCATAAATCTCGCCTACAAAATTTTCAATAGTTTGCTGAAGACTTTCATTCAATTAGGATTGTTTGTGATTTTAAAAAAGTTAAAAAATTAAAAATATTATTATTTAAAAATATACTATATGTCATTAAAAACGATGAAGTTATTGATATTTTAAAAGAAAAAAGTAGTCTCTTGAAAAGATTATTCACTTAAAAAAAATATATATAGTATATAATCAACTTAATATTAAAAATAAGAAATTTGTAATTAAAAATTGGAAATGAAAATGGAATTTATTGAATGGTTTTTTTGTTAATGTAATTTCATTTTCATTTATTTTATGTTAAGTTCATTTTTGCATTTTCTATCATATTCAATGGTTAATCATAAAAAGCATAACAATAAATTAAAAAACAAATTTGCAATTTTGATGCACTTTGATTTATCTCATAAATTGATGAAAAAGAGTATTATTAAAGAAAAAAATAATTAATTTTTAAAGCAAAAAAAAAAGTTTTTTTAAAAAAATGATTTCAGTACATGTTATACAATATATTAGGGCCGAAATGTTTAACTTTCCCGGTCCTAAATTCAATCTCAATCCAACCCTGGCTATAGGTCTCATAAAAAAATTAATGTTGTAGAACAACTTTTTCAGCTAGTACCCTCCATTACGGAGCTACAAACTTTGAAAAAGCTCTATTTTTAAATACGTATATCTCAATATGTTCTGTTTAACATTTTTTCAATCTGAAAACGCCATTCGATAGGTATTTTTTTACCCTTCTTCCGCCACCCGTACTCGTTACCCTTACCCGTCAATATCGATAGGTATATTGTAGAATTCTTTTAAATTTAGTATGTAAATTTACCGTTATGTGAAAACGTAATTTTGCCTTTTTTTCTACCTTCATAACTCTCGCACGCCTTTAGATAGAGATTTGAAAATTTGAACTTTTAGAATTAGTATAAGTTTCCTCAGAAAATTTTTTTGTGGCAACCCCCTGTTTATGAGCTATTAGGGCTCAAAAATTGAAAATTTTCTATTTTTAAACACCTGTAACTTAGGCACCTGTACACAGTTTTCTTCGGTAAGACATGAAAATTAAAGCTTCAGTAATATATTTTTACGTGTCCTAACGATTTTTTTTAATTATATAGAGTTCCTGACTTACAGCCCCTCAAAATTTCATAAAAGTCCTATTTTCACATATTTTGTTATTATATGAAATTTTAAAATTTTGGTGCAAGTTTGGAAAAAGTTCTAAAGAGTTTAAAAGAGTTTTTATTATCTTTTGGAAATGTGCGCTTTTAGAAACCCTTGGTTTACATTCTATCTTGTTATTTAATAAAACCAACAAAATACTCCGGACAACGCCGGATATTCCTGTTAGTTGTTAATAATTCCTACTTTATTAACCAATATAGCTTTCAAAATTTAACTAAATGATATTGTTGATATTTAAGTCCATAATTTGGATCTCAAATTGAAAATATCGACAATATTATTTTTCAAAGTTCATAAAATGTTCACACTTCACAGTTAAAAATCTAAATGAATAAAAAATTAAATTTTGACACTAATGTTTTCAAGAAATAGAAACTAACTCTATTCTTAAAAAAAAAACAAGTCCTTAAAACAATTAAAAAGGACTTTTTTAATTTTTGATTCTATATACAATTCATATATTTCATATACCATTAAATTGAACACATATTAAATTTTTTTTTATTGTATCCTTTAAAATGTTTTATAATGTATTAATCTTTTTGTAATGAAAGGCTTAACACAACTTTTTACTGGTGCTTATTACTGAACCTTTAAGAATAAAAAAAAAAACAATTCATATTTTTTTACTCTTATTCTATTTTTCAGTCCTTACACCTTTTTTATTGTTTCTTCTTTATTAATTTAATGTACTTTTTATTAGATGTCGTTTCAAGTAACAGAATTTTTTTTTTGTTGTGTTGGATATTAAAAATTTGCGTTACCTTATGTTTACCAAAGGTTTTTTTTTCTTAATTTCTCTTTTTATTTTGTTTTAACACAAAAAAAAGTAAAAAAAAAAAAAAATTTTAAGCATATTAAAAATTCCATTAGCTTTCACTGATTTACCACCAAGTCTGTGGTGTTAAAAAAGGTTATATTTTGTTGATGAAAGGTTAAGTTTTTTTTATAATTCAGACCCATGTTTTTTGTTGTTAACTTTTTGTTATAATGTTAATCCATATTTTTTTTTTTTCCTTTAAATTTATAAAGATATTAATTTACTTTAAAATTTTTTATTGAAGTTTGCATGTTTTTTTTTTTTTATTTGATTTTTTACATCAGAATTATTTATTATAAGTTATGAAGAAACCAAAATTTTTATTTTCTAACATTTGATAAACTGTATAAAATAAAAAAGTAATTTTCTAAATAATTTTTATGAGATGCTAAGTAGTTATGGAAAACTATGCTTTTTATCTCAAACAGTAAGATTTTTGTACTCAAAGTTATAAGACATTTTTAGACTCAAAGTTTTAAGACATTTCGGCTTTATTAGCAAAATACATGAATTCCATTTTGTCATAAAAACTTCTCTTCTTTTGTCAATAAAATCTCCACAAAACTCGGCTTTTCTATTACACATATTTAAAAATAAAAGCTAATCAAAAGAAATCAATACATGTAACATTTACACAAAAAAAAAAAAATGTTTATGTTTCCAATAACTATGAATAGGGCAACTAATCTTTCAATAAACTTTTAAACTTGAAAAAATATATAATTTTAACACAACTACATGAATACATGAATTCCATTTTGTCATAAAAACTTCTCTTCTTTTGTCAATAAAATCTCCACAAAACTCGGCTTTTCTATTACACATATTTAAAAATAAAAGCTAATCAAAAGAAATCAATACATGTAACATTTACACAAAAAAAAAAAAATGTTTATGTTTCCAATAACTATGAATAGGGCAACTAATCTTTCAATAAACTTTTAAACTTGAAAAAATATATAATTTTAACACAACTGGAAAAGGGTTAAGAAAATTATACTCGTTATGGAATAGACAGAAATATTTGGAAATTAAAGTATGAATACAATAAAAACTTAAAGAGCTAAAAAAAGGGAAGCATATCGAAATCTAGTTAATTTAAATGCCGTGCTTTTATAAATCTCGTTTTATAAAATCTCTAGTTTTTAAATCTCGTGTGTCAAAATTTGTGTTTCAAAATCTCGAGTTTTTCAAAAAATATCGCGATTTTTTAAAAAATCTCGCGAAAAAGTAGAAATTGAAAAAATACAAGAATTATTGGGAGCCAGCCTTTTGTTGGGGGAAACAAAATGTCGAATTGACAAAAAAATTTGAAAATATAAAATGTCGAAAAAAAAGTCGAATGTTTTGTTAAAACAAATTTTTATTAAAGTTGTAGAGTTATTATAAAATCAGCTTTAATTACATTAAAATAATTATAATATATGTATGTACAAAATTACATAGAATTTTAGAATCGGATATAAAATTTGATTTTCAATAATATATTTAATGGAGGTTTTTGGGGGCGGCAGCCATATAAAATTGCTTATTGTTAAAATATCCATATAAAAAAATTATTATAATAGATTTTATAGTTAGTTAGAAAATCATAGTTCTAGCAATTTGTTTAGTGATGATTTGTTTAATGATCCACTATTTTAAGTTTACTTTTAAATATGTATGTAAAAAATATAATTATGAAGATTTCAGTGTTATATTCAAAAGCAGGGTATGCATTCGCCTTTTCGAAAATATTTATAGTATATATGCGAGATTCTGAATTAGGGTAGATTTTAGAGTTGGATTCAAAAGAAGCGCTATACGTATTTTTCTAGAATATCTTTTTGAGAGTAAATTTGAGAGTTTGAATAGGAGGGATTTTCCAGTTGTATTCAAAATCAGCGTTGCTCTCTTATACAAGAAAATATCACCAAGAAGTAGAAATGAAAAAAATACGAACAAGTAAATGTACGTCGATGCAACCGACTTATTAATAAATACCCTACACCTGAATAATTCCAATTAAATTAAAAATGGGGAGTAAGAATAGGAAAGGATATGAAATGGATACGAAAACATTGAATTGAGAGTGGGACTGTAAGGAAACAATCCATCCGCCTATTAACAGTGACTATAGCCATTACAACAGTTACAACATGCAGTAGTATATAACACCTTACTGCATGCTATAATCAAAGATAGCTCCATTGTAGTAGCTATTATTATTATTATTACTATTATTATAATTATTATTATTACTATCAATTATACGATATACATTATTACGATATGAAATTACTACATATTTTTTATTTATATGACTTGACTGGGGTTTGAACTCAAAACCCTTCTATTGAAATGTTGGCGATTTAATCACTACGCCATGAGTCAATCAGTTTGCTCTGGGGCTCGTTCGGAAGCTTCCAAAATCCGAAACCATGGACCAAATCCTCTCAAATTTAAGAGACATAAATCAAACATAAAGGAACATAATTGTACCACATTTAAGGGTTCTATCTTTATTGGTTTTGGAGATAATCTCTTTTGCTCCGTAATCATTCGGAAGCTTCCAGAATCGAACTCATGGACCGACTTTGTTCATATATATCATGGTGCCAAAAAAAACGATGCTCACGAGTTTCATAGCCTCCGAGTTTTTTATATATGTATATCTAAAGTGTGCTAAAAAGAAGTACATATTCGATTTAACTGTAGAAATAAATATTGTGAAATATCTAGAATAAAAATAAAACTATTTTCTTTAAAAAAGTTGTTTTTTGATTTCATTTTAACTTTTCCTTTTCAAAAAGGAAATGATATATGAATGATATATTTTTGATATATGAAAAAAATGTATTAACAAGGAACAAAAACGAGGAAGAATACAGTTGCCTTTGTCAACTCTTAGATACCCGTACGAACCGTTAGTATGTTCACAGCCTGTCACTCTGCTCACAATATTATTTTTTTAATATTTTAGTATTTTAAAATAATTTGGGTGAATTTTATAATTTCTAGTACTATGGGTTGTACATATATTCAAACTATATGTTTATATGTACATTCTTCAAAAGCAAATTCTAACCTTTCACATAACGATTATCAATCCAAAACTTTTTCAAATATTCTATAGTACCATTTAATACTAAGCGGTAAATGTATATTAAATTACAAAATAATAAATATAATTTTAAATATTATATTATATTATATTTAAATATTCCATTGACAGAATAATTTCTTATAAGTACAATAAAATACATATATGTATGTAAATACGGCACTATATAATATACATCTATACTCTTATCATTCATTCACTAGTGACATATACGATATCTAAATAAACATGATATTATATAAGTATGTATATATATTAATATCATATAAATAAAAATTCTTCAAGCAACCGTTATGCTGTTTATTTATTTGCATTTTTATGTACTACGCATTATATCCTCAACAATTTCAAATTATCGAGTAAAACAAAATGCAAAAAAATCGTTAAAGAAATTTGTTAGAAAATTTGAAAAAATCAGGAAACACTTTCGTCAATTATAAAGTAACCCTACATTATTAAAAAAAGTTGTTAACAGAAATAAGAATATAATGTTGAAGCTTTAATTTTTATGTATTACTTTAAAAAAATTTTAACAGGTGTTCAAGTTACAGGTGTTTAAAAATAGGAAATTTTCAGTTTTTGACCCCTTACAACTCCTAAACGGGGGGTGATACAAAAAAAGTTTCTGAAATGACTCATACTTATTTTCAAAGATCTAACATCTAACAAATTTCAAGTTTCCAACTTAAACCGTTTAGAAGATAGAAGGGTTGAAGGATTTTGCAAAATTTGAGTTTCACATAACGGTAAATTAAGACACCGTATGCCACAAATATATATTTATTGTATATATACTTTTAAAGCTAATAAAAATAGTAATCGTGTGGCGTTTTCAAAATGAAAATATACCTTATACAACTTGTGCTATAACAATTTAAATATAGAGCTTTTTTGAACCTTTGGGGAGCTGTAGCTCCATAACGGGTGGGGCTACAAAAAAAAGTTATTAAAAATAAAATTAATATTTTTGTGAGATCTATCAGTAGTTAAAATTTTAAAGCTCTATTGCAAAAAAAATGTCGGGATCTAAAAGTTAGGTGTTCGAGAGCTACCCTAAGGCTTGGTCCAAACTCAACCAAAAAAAATAGGGAACCTACAAATTACTCCCAGAATATTTTGTGTAAATTTCAAGATTCTAGCTTTCTTAGTTTTTGAGTTAGCGTGCTGACGGACGGACGGACGGACGGACGGACGGACATGGCTCAAAAGTCTTAGAATTTTTTTCTGATCCGATCCATATCTTTGAAGGTATATCTAGCTCGCTTATTTCGAGGTGTTACAAACGGAGGAGTAATTTTATTATACCCGATCCTATCGTACGGGTATAAAAAAACAGTGTAATTCCTATAAAAGAAGATAAAAAATAATATTGTATATAAGTAGAAACTTTTTAAAAACATTTTTTAATTTTTTTTTTTTTTTGAACAAACTTTAATATTTACTTTAAATTAAAAGTATACGATATTTTCTGTAGATATTACAGATCAAATTTTTTTGTTTTTGATTGTATTTTCAAAAATTTTGCACCAGCATAATTAAATGTTTATTGCGTTTTAATAAAAGGATATTTTTAAGTAGATAGTGGAATAAATCTTAATAAAATAAACTTTCTAAAAAAACACTTAATGGAAGGAAACAAATCATTATTTAAGTAAATGTAAAAAATAAAAACAAATCAATAAATAGATAATTTCTTATATTTAACAGTAAAAACTGGAAGTAAAATAAAAATAAATAAAAAAAACTTTTAAAAGTAAATTGATAAAAACAAGGCAGAATGTAAACCAACGGTTTTTAAAAGCGCATATTTCCAAAAGATAATATAAACTGTTTATAATTGTGACTTGCAACAAAATTTGAATATTTCGTATAAGAAAAAATGTGAATATAGGACTTTTTCGCCATTTTGAAAAGCTTTAAGTTCGCAACCCTATATAACTAACAAAAACCGTTAACACACGTAAAAATATATTATTGAATCTTTAATTTTTATGTCTTGCCGAAGCCGAAGTTACAGGTGTCTAAAAATAGCAAATTTTCAATCTTTGAGCCGTAATAACTCCTAAGCAGGAAGCGGTACAAAAAAATTTTCTGAGACAACTTATACTAATTCTAAAAGTTTTCTCTTGTCTCAAAATTTCAAGTTTTTATCTAAAAGCGTGCCGGAGTTTTGAAGATAGAAATTTAATTCAAAATTTGATTTTCACATAACGGTAAATTTAAATACTAAATTAAAAAAAAAAAATGTATGGTTTCGATATTGATTTATAAAGGTAAAAAAAATCCAGTCGAATGGTGTTTCCAGATTGAAAAAATGTTAAGTAGAACATGAGATATACGAATTTAGAAATTGGGCTTTTTCAAAGTTTGAAGGGATTCAACTCCGTAATGGGGAGGGGGTTAAACAATTGTTTTGTCTTATCTTTAACGGTGTAGAAGTTTTGTAAACAGATGGACAGACGGACGGACTGACGGACGGAAGGACAAAGTTAAACTAATAGGTCCATTTTTTGAAAATTTGTTTTTTTGAAATGTTCCAAAAAAAAAACAGAAATTTTCAATTGAAGTTTTCTAATTCTGCTGTCAAAAGCAAAGAAAAATCTAATAAACCAGCCATAATAAAATAAACGAAATAAACAAAAATAAAAAATACAAAAACTTTCACTTTTAATAATTTTATTTCAAAACATTTTTCAGATCGGTTATTATACCTATATAGTTTGAAATATCAGATAATTGTATAATTTTAGAATTGACTTAGGATAGAACAAAATATTATGCTCGTATTTAAGAAATCTAAATTCATACTTCCAGAAAAAAATCTTTATAAATTTCTTGAAATTAATTATAAAACTTGTTACAGTTTCATTCTGTTTTTGCTGATTATTATAGCGATATAAACGTATATTATGTTCCAGAATATAATACATTTACCAGTACGTTTGTGACACCTAAAAGGAGCCGAGATAGATATAGACTAAAGCGTATAGATCGAATTAGAATCTAATTCTGATTCGATTAAGCCATGTACATTCGTCTGTTCGTCCATCGGTCCACACAAAAATGAGCTAGGATTCTGAAATTATTACCACGTTACTTTTGCAAAATTATTAGTATGTCTATTTAAATCCAACAAGTTTGATCAGCGAATTCAAGTAGCTGCCACAAAAATTCTTTCTATGAAAATAATTTAGTGTTGAAATTTTGTGAAAAGATGTCAAGTTGCATGCAAATAACTTCTGTAAAATTTGGTTGCGTTATAGCAGCAGATTCAGGTAGCTACCATACAACTTCTCTTTTTATATGAAAGGAACTCAGTTTTTATTGAAGCTTGGTATCTGAAATTTTGTGAGAAAATATCAAGTTGCATACCGATTTGGTTGTGTTAGAGCAATTTGGTTGTGTTAAGTTCAGGTAGCTGCCATATAATTTCAAAATTTAAATAGTACATATCTTGGCACTTAATTAAGTAAAACATTACTGAAATTTTGTAAATGATGATTAAGACACAGTCAACTCTACTGCACTCTTCCTCATTTTTTTTGTTTATTTTCATTATTTCATATAACATTTTAGCTTAAAAAATTGGATTAATGTAGTATTAATTTTATCATTCTTTCGTAGCTCACTATAATGGAGTGAAATTAGATGAGTTGACCTAAATTATCATTACAAAATTCAGAATCAATATGAACATAATATTATTAAATATAACAGTATTAAATCAATATAGTTACAATAATGGTAAAAAATTAATTGACTTTGCATTATATATAGAAACAGTTACAAATTCAATTTAAAACTATGTATATGGTAGATACAAGAGTAAATAATGTACATAATCCCAACTATATATAACAGTAAAATAGTTTTCCAACTAAACCAAAAATACAAGAGCAATATTGTACCACAATTGAGTTCAGGATGGTACTCCGTGTTTTTATTCAGTATCAGTATATAAAAGAAGACAAAGTTATATTAACAAAATTTGTTCAGTTAAGGCAAACGACCCCCAATTAATACTAGACATTAGTTTTAGGGCCCAGCTAATCTAACCCGTTATAACAAAGTTTAAAGAGAATATTAATATTTTCGTTCAAAATATCCCTCCACTTCAACTTTACCTATACGTCCTTTATAAGAGGATAGAATAGTAATTTTTACATATTACAATATAAATACTTTAAGTTTTTCTTAAGATCTTCGCAATTTTTATACCCGTATCAACTATGTTCAACCGTATAATAAATTTGCCATTACATTTGTGACACCTTAAAGGAGTCGAGGTAAATATAGTGTCAAAGGTATAAATCGGCTAAGAATCAAATTCTGAGTCGATTAAGCCACGTACGTCTGTCCGTCCGCACGATAACTCAAAAAATAAAGAAGCTGGAGGCTGAAATTTTTTTTACGTCACTTTTGCAAAATTGTTAGTTTTTCTTTTTAAATCTAGCATTTTCAGCCGCCGGGTTCGAGTAGCTGTCATACAACTTCTTTCTTTATATGGAAATAACTCAGTATCTATTCAAACTAGGTATCTGCAATTTTGCAAATGATGATCAAGTTTTATGGCAACAACTTCTGTAAAATTTGGTTGTGACGGTACGACAGGTTCGGGTAGCTGGCATACAACTTCTCTTTTTAAATGAAAATAACTCAGTGTCTACTGAAGCTACGAATCTGAAATTTAGTAAATAGATGTCGAGTTACATGCCAACAATGTTTGTAAAATTTGGTTGGTCTAAAACAGTCTATTCAGGCTTCTTGCAACTTTTAGAACTTAATAAAGCCAGGCGCCTGAAATCTTACAAATGATGATCAAGTTTTACGGCAACAATTTCTGTAAAATTTGTTTGTGCTAGTGCAATAGATTCGGGTAGCTTTCATACAGCTCCATAATTTACATAAATATATCTCTGTAGTTAACGTCGGAGTTACTACTATACTCTGTAGTTACTAAAACATCTGAAAGTTTTTAAAAGACGCTTAAGTTTTATAGAAACAGAGTGTATTACGTTCATACGAGTATCCCAGAGTTGACACAGTCTACTCTACTGCACTCTTCCTCGTTTTTTATTATATATCAATTTTCGAACACAATTATAACTTTTGATTGTAAAGAAAAGAAATGAAGTAAGAAAGAAATAAAGTGTCAAAATTATAAAATTGAGTTTCAAATACTTTTTTTTTTATTTAAAAAGTTTTTATTTGAATTCATTTTAACTTTTTTTTTTAAATAAAATGAAAATGCAAAAAAAAAAATGGGTTACAAAAAGCAAAAAAAAATAAATAAAAATCAAATTCAGTATAATGATTTTCAATTTTTTTTTCAATTTATGTTTTTTTCTTTCAAAGAGAGATTGAACTTTCATCAAATAAAAGTTTTATATCAAAATGGAAATAAAGAATTTATTGAAACTTTAAAAACCGTTGTTCAAATATTGTTTGCGGATATTATTTATTTGTGATCCAATTGAAAAAAAAGGATAATAAGCAATATAAAACAAAATATATTTTTTTGTAAAAATTTAATTCAGTGACGTTCACTTCATTATACCCGTACGGTAAGAATCGAGTATATTAAAATTGCTCCTCCGTTTGTAACACCTCGTAATAAGCTAGATAGGTATACTTTCAAAGGTATGGATCGGATCAGAACCAAATTCTAATTCGATTAGGCCTTTTCCGTCCGTCCGTCAGCAAGATAACTCACAAACTAACAAAGCTAGAGTCTTGAAATTAACACAAAATAATCTTACATCAATTTGTAGGTTCCCTATTGTTTTGGTTGAGATCCGACCAAAACTTCGGATAGCTCTCGAACAACTAACTTTTAATTCTCCACATTTTTTTTTGAAATAGGGCCGTGCAATTTTAGCTGCTGATAGATATCATAATAATATTAATTTTACGGAATAACATTTTTCTGTAGCCCTACTTCTGTACTTCTGTATTACTACTTTTGTTAGCTTTAAAAATATATGAACAATAAATACATACTTGTGCTATACGGTGTCCTAATTTACCGTTATGCGAAACTCAAATTTTGCAAAATTCTTGACTCCTTCTATCTTCTAAAAGGTTTAAGTTGGAAACTTGAAATTTTGACAGAAGTTAGATCTTTGAAAATAAGTATGGGTTATTTCAGAAAATATTTTTGTATCGCCCCCGTTTCGGAGCTGTATGAGGTCAAAAACTAAAAATTCCTTATTTTTAAACACCTGTTCAAATTTTTTTGAAGTAAAATACAAAAATTAAAGTTCCAACATTATATTTTTATTTCTATTAAGAACTTTTCTTAATAATATAGGGTTACCTTAAAATTGACGTCAGTGTGACTTCATTTCTCCAAATTTTTCTAACAAATTTTTTTAACAATTCTTTTGCATTTTTTTTTTACTCGATAATTTGAAATTGTTGAGGATGATGCGTAGTACAAAAAAAATTAAATAAATAAAAAATAAAACGGTTGCTCGAAGAATTTATATTTATATGATATTAGTATACATACTTATTAACTCATTTTTATTTACATATCGTATATGTCACTGATGAATGAATGATAATTTGTATATAATAAATATGTATAAATTATTATATATTTGCCGCTTAGTATTAAATGGTACTATAGCATATTTGGAAAAGTTTTGGATTGATAATCGTTATGTGGAAGGTTAGAATCTGCTTTTGAAGAAAGTATAAACATATAGTTTGAATAAATATATAAACCATAGTTCTAGAAATTATAAATATCACCCAAATTATTTTAAAATACTAAAAAATTTAAAAAAATATATTATAATCAGAGTGACAGTCTATGAACATACTAACGGTTTGTACGGGTATCTAAGAGTTGACAAAGGCAACTGTATTCTTCATCATTTTTATTAAAGTATGTGTAGTTAAAGCTTTTTATAAAATACTTATTTTATTGTACTGACTACAAACAACTAATCAGCGATTGCATCAATTTTCTTAAGAGACCAAAACAATGGACTCAGTTGAAAAATACAAAATTATATTGTATTTCAAGATTGTTTGGTATAGTTTATTGGGTTACGCCAAGACCTCAAGTAGAGCTTTAGCACCGTTTTGCTACTTAAAGCGTTAGGACCGTTTTGCTATTTCAAACGTCAAAAAAAAAAAATTAATGTGTTGCAGTTGGAAAAAAAAATTTTTCAACTTTGCAAATAGGTTCTTATAGAAATTGTGAAAATTTTCTATTTTTTAATATAATTAATAGTATAATATGAGTATGGCGTACTGATTAAGTCAATCATCATTAAGTTGATTAAGTTCAATCTGAGGGTTTTGAATTCAACATCCGGTCAGATCAAATAAAAAAATAAGTTGTAATATTATATCGTAATATGTAATCGTATAATAATATCTTTTTTATTGAGGGCTGCCTTGTAAGAATAAGAGGGCACTATCCCTTTTTTAAGAGGGCACAATCAAGTAGTTTTACTTGGTATCATTATACTATTTAAAGAAGGAATTCCTATAAAATCTACTTGAAGCATATCTATTTTATATATTCCGAAGAATATCGAAGATTATCTATTCGGTATTCTTCTCATGGTTATTAATTCCTTTCTCTATTGCCATTCACTTCCATATTTTAAAAGAATTAAAATCCAAATGGCTTTCTTTAAATCTGGTAATAATAAATCTGTTTTATATTTTTTAAGAAAGTTGATTGTAATATAGATGTAACAAAATACAAATATAATGTAAATAATGAATGTAATAATATACATGAGAGTTTTTTACTAGCGAATTTCTAGATTGAAATTCAATAAGGATATACTGAGTATTTTCGTAAAAAAATGAAACACTTATAAAAACAAGAAGACACAAAGCTCTTTACTTATATCACCTAATAAGCCAGCTAATAAAAAAGGGGTCATTTTAGTTTCTACAAAATTTATCACAATAAACACATATTTAAGTGTACAATTTAAAACAAATTTATATGCAAAGATTGTATCCTCAAATTTTTGTAACCAATTTATTTTTTCTTTGAATAATATTTGGAACTTATGTTTTAATTTCGCTTCCCTAATCTTTACACCACTGTTTAGTTTATAAAAGCGTAATAAAATTGATTGATCGATTATAAATTTTTGAAAATTTAGTTATAAGCAGATTTTTCTATGTAAATTGTGTAAAGATTAAACAGTATTAAACAAATAATGCGGAAAATATTGTTAAATTCACGATTAGAGTTTTGATACTGTCCAAAACATTGGTACATACATATAATATTATCAAAATTGAAATCGTTAGCATTAATATCTTTAGTCGAGTGATGGTTTTATTAAAATATTAAAGGTTTTTTTAGGTTCATTTTACAATTTAAAATAACAATGATATCGTATTTATAGAATTTAAAACAAAAATGAATGCTATAGCATTTACCGTTATAATGCCGTTATTTAAAAAATTCAAAAACCTGACTTTTTTTATTTTCGGGCAAAAGGTAGGCATTTGCAAGCATAATGATATATTTATTCGAAATCACGGTATCAAAAATTACTTTCACATAATAAGATCATATTAAAGGTTGTATTCCCGACAGTAGTACAATCATTCAAATTATATATAGAAGAAAAAATTGAAAACAAAAAATTTACCTATGACATTTACGAATCGCTATAAATTTCTGTCAATTAATGACTTTAATTAAGAATACCAAAATAAACAATACGATGTTTATCATCGGCCATCACTATTTACGATTTTGAATTACGAATTATTTATAATAACGATTATTTCGGGTTTTTTCTTTTTTCCTTCCCTTCTTTTTTATCGTATTATATTCTCTTTTTTTTATCGTGTATATTTTTAGCACATTTTTTAAAAGAATTTGGCTTAAAGGCTTATTAGTTTCACTCTATCCTTCCGTCTGTCTGTTTGCAAAAGTTCTACTTCCCTTTAAAAGTTTCAAAGATAGAGAAATGAAATTTTAACCATATGGATAAAATAACTCTAAATAAATTGGGAACAATTTTTTTTTGTAACCAGAACCGTTACGGACTTACAGCCTCTCAAAGATTGAAAGGCTCTATTTCCAAAAGTGTTTATCTCATGTTCTACTTAATAGTTTTTTAATCTAAAAACACCTAACTACACGATTGTTTTAACCGTTATAAATCATTATCAAAATTATACATTTTTTTTTACAATTAAGCATTTATTGTTATATAAAGTTAAAACTTTGCAAGATTTTGCTACCTTCATAATTGCAGCAGACTTTTCTTCAGAATCTTGAAAATTTGAGAGAAGAAAGATCTTTCAGAATTAGTAGAATTTACCTAATTACCTAAATTTTTTTTTTCCTCCTCTAAAAATTAAGCTAGAACTTTAGAAAATTGAATTGAATAACCTTAATTTAAAGGAAATTGTTGATTGTCACTTCCATGCAGATTTTCGTGAATAAAAAGAATTTGGAATTTATTTTGTTATTTTTTTTTGATTTCAACTATATTTGTGAGCAATTTAGATAATGAATGGAAAATTTTGATACCTGACCAGATTAAAAATTTTGCAAAACTGTGCAAGGAATTACAGCATAAAAGAAATCATTAATTAAAAATATTTTAAATATTTCTTTCAATATTTCATGAAATAATAAAAAAAATATTGAAACTTGAAATCCCGGTAATTTGTCTTGCAAATAATAAAATCCCGGTAACTCAAAATCCCAGATGTCGAAATTCTGTAAATTTTTCTTGCAAATAATAAAATCCCGGAAATTATTCTTCCGACATTTTTCCGGGATTAAATTTTTTTATTTTTAGTTTATTTTAAAAATATAAAAATTGACACTTCTTCTCACTTCTGACACAAAAATTCTTATTATGAATTTTAAAGTTGGTCGCAAAATTAGGGTTTCAATAATGTATTTAGCAACAGTTTGGCCGATTTTATATGTCAAAAAGATAATTAGAAAAGGTTCTAGAGTTGGTTACAAAATCAGAGCTTCAATCATTTGTTTAACGTAGATTTGGAAGCGGCAGCCCCGCTATTTTAAATAGCCTATTGTTGTAATATATATGTAAAATAAATAATTCGGAAGGATTTTGGAGTTGTATATAAAATTGTTGTTATATAAAATCAGACTTTTAATAATTTGTTAAGCGGAAGTTTGTTACTATTTTAAACACCTTGTTGTTGTAATATATATGTAAAGTAAAACGATCCAGAAGCCGCCATCAATTTTAATTAAATGTCATGTTGTCGAAACATGTATAAAAAAAAAAATATTATAGAAGAGATAATAGATTAGGTGGTTACAAAATCAGGGTTCCTACCTTGTTCGGTATATGTATATTCTAATAACTAGAATTTTTATTTTTTTTTAATGCATTTCTCTGCCACATAAATGTGAACAGGAAATTACACAACCTTTCCTCTTACCCACTAGGACACCGAGGTCCCGACTGGAAATGTTTTGGCAAATCGAGTTTTCGAGATTTCGAGTTCTGGGCGTTCGAGTTTCGAGATTTGATGGGTTTCGAGTTTGCGAGATTTCGACCAAAACCCATAAAAATTAAAACACTCATAAAAATTATGAGTTATTTTTACATCCAGTTGCCCCCAGAAATCGAAAATATATTTTTATTTATTCTCTCTTAATATAGATTAACTATCAATGAATTAAAAATTATGAAATTAAATTTTAATTTGAGAATTTATAAAATAATTTTAAAAATATAGCATATTATACGACTCTAACTAAAACTCTAAAAGAATGATTCCTAATTATTTTTTTACATAATTATTTTAACATCAAAGAATTTCAAATAGGTAGTGGAAAATGGACCACGACGGAATATTTGGAAAATATGACGCAGAATTTTAAAAATCTTCGAATATTTGAAATTTCAAAAAATTATTTACCCTTTAAGAATTTTAGATTACTCGGTATTAGATTATTCTGGTAATTTGAATTTTTATACCCGTATGAACTATGTTCAAGGGTATAATAAATTTGCCATTACGTTTGTGACACTTTAAAGGAGTCGAGCTAGATATAGTGTCAAAGGTATGGATCGGCTCAGAATCGAATTCTGAGTCGATTAAGCCATGTACGTCCGTCCGTCCGCACGATAACTCAAAAAAGGAGCTAGGAGGCTGACATTTTTTTTATGTCACTTTTACAAAATTGTTAGTTTTGCTATTTAACTCCAGCATTTTCGGCCGCCGGGTTCGAGTAGCTGCCATACAACTTCTTTCTTTAAATGGAAATAAGGAAATAAATAAGTTGTTGCCAGTTTTATGGTAACAACTTCTGTAAAATTTGGTTGTGATGATATGACAGGTTCGGATAATTGCCATACAACTTCTCTTTTTAAATGAAAATAGCTCAGTGTCTATTGAAGCTAGCTATCTGAAATTTAGTGAAAAAGTGTCGAGTTGCATGCCAAAAACTTTTGTAAAATTTGATTGGTCTAAAGCAGCAGGTTCAGGCTTCTTGCATTTCTTGGAACTTAATGAAGCTAGGCGCAATAGATTCGGGTAGCTGTCATGCAACTCCACAATTTACATAAATATATCTCTATAGTTCGGTACTAAAACATCTGAGTGTTTTTAAAAGATGATCAAGTTTTATAGAAACGGGATATATTACGTTCATACGGGTATCCCAGAGTTGACACAGTCTACTGCACTCTTCCTCGTTTGCATATATAATTTTGAAATATAAAAGTAGATAATATTAATGTAATTGAATTTTATTTGCGTTTTAAACAATAATCAAAATAAATTTTTTGAAATTCAATGATTAATATATAAGATGCCATTGAAACTGTAATGTTAAAAGACTATAATTTTTTAGAAATTGCAAAACACAGAGACTTTAAAAAATTAAAAATTTTTGTTAGCAAATTTACTTAAGACACTCTAAATTAATTGACAGCCCTAAAAGTAAAAACAAAGTATAAAATATTACGTTTTCATATAGGTGCAAAATATGAATAAAAATTACTCCAAACTTGTAATTAAGGTCAAATTTTTATTTTCATTAAACTTTGTACTATTTTTATAAGTAACATTTTATGTTTTTACTTTTAAATTTGCATAAAATTATTCTAATTTATGAAGCATTCTTATTTTAATTTAGATGTTACTAAAGTTCTTTAGAATTAAGTGAAGATAATTTTTAAAAGTATAATTAAAAGAATAAAAAAAAAATTTTTTTTTATTCCATTTTTTTTTTTTTCATATTATAATTCAAATTAATTTTCTTTTTTTTTTTGTTTTGTAATTCTTTTATTTTAAAATGATATTCAAATTATAATTAAAGTACTTTTAAAATAAGTTGAAGAGTTGAAATTCATGAACAGTTGAATGGAAGAAGATTCATCTATATGATACGAATAAAATAATATAAAATTATATATATTCAAAAGAATAAATTATAAATTTGTGTCAAAATTAAAATGAAGAACAGTGTCTGAGCAAAATGAAATAACGCCGCAAAAATTCGACCGTTATTTCATTTGGTATTTTTTTGTTTGCAGTGTTATTTCATTTACATATATTGATAGGTGACAGTAAACAGGTATATAAAGTCTCGCGACAGAAATAAAGCAAATATAAAACGGTTATAAAATGAATATCACATCATTTTTCTATAGTAAGTATTTATATACTAATTATATGTAAATTATGAATATGTAAAAATTATTATCCCCCTTTCTCCATAATTTTCATATATACATATATGTATATGTTAGATTCTGAATTAAGAGGAATTTTAAAGTTGGATTTAAAATCAGGGTTACATATACGTATTTTCTAGAATACTTATGTATATATTATTTGTATATATACGAGATTTGGTTTCTATAATTGTTTTAGTTTTATTTAATTTAATTTTAGTAGGATTTTTTTTGTGGCGTTATTTCATTTGAAGAACGAAATAACCCCGAACAAGAACGAAATAACCCCGGTAGAAAAGATCATGCAACAAAATTAAATAAGACCATAGCAAAAAAATATTAAATGTGCGACATAATTTTATGAAGCCCAGTGTATTGTTTATTTATTTTGTAAGTATACAAATGAAAATACTCAAAAGTTTCTTGTTACAATTTATTATATTTAGTTCTTGAAAAAAAATATATATATTAAAATAATATTAACAGTAAACTAACTAACAAATTAATAAAAAAAAAACAAAGTAGAATGTAAACCAACGGTTTTTAAAAACGCACATTTCCAAAAGATAATACAAAGTGTTTAGAATTGTGACTTGCACCAAAATTTAAAAATTTCATATAATAAGAAAAAATGTATAAATAGGCCCTTTTTATAATTTAGAGGGGCTGTAAGTCCGAAATCCTATATAACTAAGAATAACCGTTAGCACACGTAAAAATATATTACTGAAGCTTTAATTTGTATGTCTTGCCGAAGAGAAATTTGTACATGTGCCTAAGTTACAGGTGTCTAAAAAGATCAAATTTTAAATTTTTAAGACCTAATAGCTCTTAAACAGGAGGTGGTACAAAAAAATGTTCTGGGGAAACTTATACTAATTCTAAAAGTTCTTTCGTATTTCAAAATTCCTATCTAAAAGCGTGCCACAGCTATGAAGGTAGAAATTTGGTTTTCACATAACGGTAAATTTAAATACTAAATTAAAAAAATATATATATAATTTTGTTATTGATTTACAAAGGTAAAAAAAATTCCTGCCGAATGACGTTTTCAAATTGAAAAAATGTTAAGCAGAACATGAGATATACGCATTTCAAAATAGGTCTTTTTCAAAGTTTGAGAGGCTGTAGCTGCTACATGAAAAGTTGTACCACAAAATGAATTTTTTTATAAGACCTACTCATTAACATTTTTTTTCTCTATCTTTAACGGTGTAGAATTTTGTAAAAAGACGGAAGGAAGGACAGACGGACAGAGTGAAACTAATAGGCACATTTTTTCAAAATGTTTTTGGAAATGTGGTAAAAAGATATAGAGCAATCAATTCGCTATAGAAATAGGCACTTATCACTTTTACTACATTACTTAAAGTTTTTTTTTTTTTCATTTTTAATTAATTTTTAGTTCCAGTTTTTTATTTGTTTGTACTTTCTTTAAGTATTTACTAACTATAAATAATTCTAGTAAATCGTTTTATAAGTATTTTATTCACTCAAGTTTGCTTTTCTTTTGATTTTTTTTTTTTTTTTTTCCTAAGGGAGGTGGGAATCTTCTAAAGACACCACGAATTTCCCCTTGGTAGTGTCAGATTCTTACTGACTAAACCCACCTCCCCCTTTAGCCAATATAGTGAGATGAAACCCTTACCTGCGAACGCAGTATATTGGCTAGGGAGTAGGGATAGGAAAGGATATTATTATTATTATTTTTATTTTGCTAACAGTGACTAAAGCCGTCACAACAGTAACAACATGTAGTAGTAGTGTATATATATTATTACTACATGAGGTAATTATTGAAGGCAACCCCCACTGTCACTGTAGCGGCTGTTATTATTGGTATTAATATTCTTATTAATATTATTATTATTTTACTACAGAGTCAGCGCCATCAGTGGATTACAACGTGCAGCAGTATATAACACCTTACTTGCATGATATAACCAAAGATGGCTCTACTGTAGCAGCTATTATTATTATTATTATAATTATTGTTTTTTTTTATTACTATTACTATTATTATTATTATTATTATTGTTATTATTGTTATTATTTTACTGACTATGTAGCGCCATCCGTGAATTACAACAGGCAGCAGTATATAACACCTTACTTGCATGATATAACCAAAGATGGCTCCACTGTAGCAGCTATTATTATTATTATTATTATTATTATTAGTATTATAATTATTGTTATTATTATTACTATTATTATTATTAATATTATTTTAATATTATTATTGTTATTATTACTACTATTGATTTTACGATATACATAATTACGATATAAAAGTACTACATATTTTTTATTTATGACCTGACCGGGGTTTGAACCCAAGACCCTTCGATTGAAAGGTTGGCGACTTAACCACTGCGCCATGAGTCAGATGATTAAAACTATTATAACAAACAGAAACTAGTTGCGTATTATTTAGAAATTAACTTAAACATAATAACATTTATTAGTTGTGCAACAGTTATCAATACTAATCGAAATATTTCGAGATATACTAATAATCGAAATACTAATCGAAACATAAATATTCGAAAACTAACCGACTATTATTATTTTTATATAGCTGTATTATTTATTTCAATAATTTTTTTTTTTAAGGGGGTCACAAGAGAGCACTGCGACCTAAATATCTATTGTGCATTTACTGCATTTACTGCTTTCTCTTACCGATATTTCTAAAGATTTATAGAAATTTAGTATGTTTTCGACAGTCATATTGACCAATGCATCTGCGGTAAGAAATCCTTTGCCTAGAAGATAGTCTTCTTCTTGCTGCTGGCAGAGTTGATGCTCCGTTGTCTCTGCTGTATTTTGACAGAGGTGGCATCTATCATCTTTAGTTAGTCCCATTTTCTTTAGGTGTTAGTTTACAAAACTGTGGCCTGTAATGAGGCCTACAAATATTCTAAAGTCCTTTTTGCTCTAAATCAGTAGCTTATGCACTTCTATTTTTTGTGATTTGGTTAAACTTGTTTGATGTACCCAAAACGTGAAAGATTATTCGAGTAGATTCTGTGCTCTTGCTCTATGCATTTGCGGAGAATAAGTTTTGAGTATCTTTTGGGTTTTCCGTAGAACGGTTCCGGCCCAATGAATTTTGAAATGATCTGACTTAATGGGATTTAAAACAAAAAAATTTCGACTGAAAAGTCAACAATTTAATCATTACAGCACATTAAAAAATCAAAAAGAATGAAATGAAAAATTAATATTATGAAAATAAAAAAAAGTCCTGTCATAATAAGACCTATATACGTATATCAAATATTTTACATAACTTATATTAAAATTAATTATATTATAGTCGTTAATATTGTTCAATGACTTAAATTATGTTGAAATTTCTCTTAAAAAACTTCAAAGAAAAAAATTTTTTAAAAAGTTTGAAATTAATTTGAAAAATTAACTTAAAATTTCACTCAATTGAAAAAGATGTCAATTATAAGTCTTCAAAAATCATTTTAACAATTATTTTAACACATTGTTAATCAAATTCAATTACCACATACCACATAAATCTTAAATAAGGTTCATTTAACAAGAAAAAAAATATCTTTCTTTTAATGTAGAACTCGTAAAACCATCAAAATTATACACAAAAAAAAAACATTTTTATTCAAAAGTAAGAAAGAAAATAAGAATTGAAATAACAAAACAGTTGTGATTGTAACAAAGACAAAACTGTCATTTAATTAAAAACATTTGAAGTGGAAAAATTTTTTAAATTTTCACAAAAAAAAAAAAAAAATAAAAGAAACAAAAATGGGAGAAAAATGAAAAAATTTAAAATTTGGATTGATAAAAAACAAAACAAGAAAGTGGTTAAATCAAATGATTTTAAAAGCACACATTTTTCAATTTTATGGAAACCTTATAATATGTAAATCGGAAAAGGTGTGATGTGTAAACACTTAAATATTTCGATTACATTGTTAACTGTTACAAAACTAATGAATATTCAGTCCAAATTATTAATTTTTGGCTACTAATAGATCTTAAATAGGGAGAAATAGAAATTCTAATGAAACTTATGTCTATTCTCAAATATTATCTTCCTTGTCAAAACAATGTTCAGATCCTCACTAATAACATTCCAAAGGAACCAAAATTTAGCATAATAAACAGTAAACAGAAAAATTTAAATAGTAATTTTCTAAAAAAAATTATATTTTTAGGTTCCCTGAAATAAAGCCAATTAACAATGCGTCAAATAAAGCCAATGTTTCATTGTCATATTTAAAATAAAGCTAAAAAGCTAAATTTTGTGCTTGGCTAAAAATAAAGCTAAATTTTGTGCTTGGCTAATTTTTTTTTATTGTGCAAACAATTGAATTCTTATTTTCCAGAAATTTTGTGAAAAGTAAATTTTTTATAGAAGAATTTGCTAGTTAGTAGTTATGTATACATATTCGGAAAAGGGGTAACCTTCATTTTATAATCAACTGTAAAATCCCTCTTATTTAGAATCTCGCATATACACATATATAAATATTCTGGAAAAAGCGTATAATCCTTCTTCAATTCCACCAATAAAAAAAAAATTAACACATTTAAGAACACATTTTGAATATACCTGAAAAAAAAAATTTTTAAATTAGGAATCATTTAGCATTGATTACAAAATCAAAGTTATACGCTTTTTCCAGAATATTTATATTATATATCTATATGCGAGATTCTAAATATGATATAATTTTTTCTTTTTTAAAAAATTGAATAAAAAAATTTAATGGTTTTACCTTTATTTCAAATGTGAACTAGATATACCTTCAAAGGTATGGATCGGATCAGAATCAAATTCTGAGTCGATTAAGCCATGTCCGTCCGTCCGTCCGTCCGCACGCTAACTCAAAAACTAAGAAAGCTAGAATCTTGAAATTTACAAAAAATATTCTGGGAGCAATTTGTAGGTTCCCTATTTTTTTTGATTGAGTTCCGACCAAAACTTCGGGTATCTCCCGAACAACTAACTTTTAGATCTCCACAATTTTTTTAAAATAGAACCATGAAATCTTAACTGCTGAATATCACAAAAATATTAATTTTATGAATATATTAATTTTTCTGTAGTCCCACCCGTTGAGGAGCTACAGCCCCCCAAGTTCGAAAAATCTCTATATTTAAATTGTTATAACACAAGCTCTATAAGGTATATCTTCAATCTGAATTTCAAACGATAGGTGCTATTATGAGCTTTACAAACATGTATGTAATAAATATATGCTTGTGCTATATAGTGTCTTAATTTGCAGTTATGCGAAACTGAATTATTGCAAAATCCTTTCACCCTTCAATCTTATAAACGGTTTAAGTTTGAAATTTTGACAGAAGTTAGATCTTTGAAAATAAGTATGAGTCTTTCAGAAATTTTTTTTGTATCACCCCCGTTTAGGAGTTGTAAGGGGTAAAAAAATTAAAATTTCGTATTTTTAAACACCTGTAACTTGAACATCTGTTAACATTTTTTTGAAGTAATACATAACAATTAAAGCTTCAACATTATACTCTTGTTTCTGTTAACAACTTTTTTTAATAATATAACGTTACTTTATAATTGACAAAAGTGTTACTTGATTTTTTCAAATTTTCTAACAAATTTCTTTAACGAATTTTTTGCATTTTGTTTTACTCGATAATTTTAAATTGGTGAGGTTATAATGTGTAGTACAAAAATATGTAAATAAATAAACAACATAACGGTTGCTTGAAGAATTTTTATTTATATCATATTGATATACATACATACTTATATAATATCATTTTTATTTACATATCGTATATGTCACTGATGAATGAATGATAAGAGTATAGATGTATGTTATATAGTGCCGTATTTACATACTATTATTCTATGAATGAAAATATTTTTAAAGAAATATTTCAATGTATGGCGATATACTTATAACAATATAAATATATTATGTGCGCATTAATATAATATAATATTTAAAATTATATTTACTATTTTGTACTAAGTAAATTTAATATACATTTAGCGCTTAGTATTAAATGGTGCTATAGTATATTTGGAAAAGTTTTGGATTGATAATCGTTATGTGGAATTTTAGAATCTGCTTTTGAAGAATGTATAAACATATAGTTGGAATATATGTATGTATGCACAACCCATAGTTTTAGAAATTATAAAATTCACCCAAATTATTTTAAAATACTAAAATATTTAAAAAACGAGGAAAAGTGCAGTAGAGTAGACTGTGTCAACTCTGGGATACCCGTATGAACGTAATATATCCTGTGTTTATAAAACTTGATAATCTTTTAAAAACATTCAGATGTTTAAGTACCGACTTTAACTACTGAGATATATTTATGCTAATTGTGGAGTTGCATGACAGCTACCCGAATCTATTGCGCCTAGCTTCATTAAGTTCCAAGTAATGCAAGAAGCCTGAACCGGTTACTTAGACCGATCAAATTTTACAAAAGTTTTTGGCATGTAAGTCGACACTTTTCTCTAAATTTCAGATAGCTAGCTTCAATAGACACTGAGTTATTTTCATTTAAAAAGAAAAGTTGTATGACAGCTACCCGAAGTTGTTGCAGCAGCAGAACCTAATTTTACAGAAGTTGTTGCCATAAAACTTGATCATCATTTGCAAAATTTCAGATACCTAGCTTAAATAGAAATTGAGTTATTTCCATTTTAAGAAAGAAGTTGTATGGCAGCTACTCGATCCCGGCAGCCGAAAATGCTGGATTTAAATAGCAAAACTAACAATTTTGCAAAAGTGACGTAAAAAAAATGTCAGCCTACTTTTATTTTAATAAGTTTATGACTACCAAAAGTGACTCTACTGCATCCTCCAACCACAACACCTCACCTCACAGAATATGGAAAATACAGTATTCGCTTTTTCAGAGTATATATATATGTGAAATTCTGGATTAGAAGAGATGTAAGAGTTGCGTTGAAAATTAGGGTATTCCGCTTTTCTACAATATTTATATAATTTGAAATGCAAACGAATAAAAAAAATAAGTTATATTCCATTTCTTTCTTATGACATAGCTTTTGATTAGAAAAATTAAATAAAGCCAATTGGTTTTAACAATGAAATAAAGCCGAAAGCAAAAATATCACGATTTTATGGTTTTATTTGAAATGTGGTGGCCAAGCCAATTGGATTTATTTTATTGGGCTTTATTGCATGTACCTAATTTAGAAAGTATAAAAAACTTCCTTTTGTTTGATATTTTAATTTTGAAAAAAATGTTCACTAGAACTTAAGATTTAAGCATTTGATGTTTATGGTTTTTTGAACTTTGAAACGCTGTAGATTTATAACGGGTATGGTTACACAAAAATGTTCATCTACAAAATTATTAACACTTAACTTTGATTAATATTTCATTGCTCCATCTTGAACTAAGAAGCAACTTTTAAAAATTTATTTTAAATTTTTTGGATTTATTTTAAAATGCTGAAAAGTGAGTAAAACTTGACATTTTTACATTGATGCGTTTTGTTAAATTCAAGTGCCAAACTATAATTTTTTCCCTTATCTATAGTTATTTTTATTTTTATTTATAAAATAAGTGCATAGGCTTTTTCCTTTCGGATGAGGGACATAAAAGATTTAAAATGAGAGCGGTGAATATTTTTTCAATTCATTCTAGTTCTATGTTCTAATTCATATAGTTCTAAGCAGACCTGTAAACTGGACTTTGTTATTGACTTGATGTAATATAATAATTTTAAAATCAACACATTTAACACCCATTTAATATTCTAGTACTGAAGGAAAGTCTGATCAAAGAATTTTTCACGACCAATTGGTCCATTATTAAATTTATACAGCCTAACCTTTATCAATTGTGGACAAAAAATCATTTAAGACTTTGGTGCTTTTTAAAAGAAATAGTCTTTCTGTCACCAGTCGACCGAAAGTGATGAAACTTTAATTGGAAGAACAGTATGAAATTTAATATTAGTATAATATTCATCAACTTATTGAAAAAACAAGCTAGTAAAATAAAAACCGTTACAAAATTAGCGAAATATTTTTGTACGTATGGTATATGAGGCATAGCGATTTTTTCGGGATACCTTTTATTGGATAGAGAATGTTTTCAAAATCAAACTACAGCTACAGGATATAACATTTCAACCAAATTTATAAAAAAATTTTCAGAACGCTTTGAGGAAAAATCTAATACTACAGCTGCTTGTCTTTTTTTTTTTTAAATGATTTTATTTCAAAAAACACGGACAATGGGGAAATTGTTAGTTATGTCTTTCTCGATATTAAGAAAACATTCGATTGTGTTGACCACAATATTCTACTTTTAAAATTATCAAAACTAAATTTTACTCTCGACCACTTAAATTTCTTTAAATCATATCTGCAAAATCGGAAACAAATAGCACGGGTAAATAACAGTTTCAGTCAAGAGAAAACGATTACAACAGGAGTGCCGCAAGGCTCGATTCAATGCGGTTTTTAAAATACGCTGACAACTCCAAAGAAATTATTCGCACATCCATTCAACATGACCTTCAATTAATAGAAGAATGACTAATCAAACATCGGCTTCTTTTAAACCTAAACAAAACTAAGATATTAATGTTTGAATATAAATTATGCAATATTGAAAATTTTTCCACTATAAAAATGTTAAGCTAGAAATTGGAAAAAAATTTAATTACCTAGGTTTAATAATTGACAGCAAATCCAACTGGAGTTTTCACATAAAAAAAATTTTTAAAAACATATAATATAAACATATAATAACACGATATAATATATTATATTCCTATTGCATAGGCTGCGTAACTACCTATCTGATGAAGCCATTTTCACAATCTATTCCGCTTATATTAAATCTCACATATGTTATCTTATACCTATATGGAGCCGAGCTTCCCAAATTTATTTAAACAAATTAGACATAATGCACAAGAAATATGTAAAACTAGCCCTAGGGTTACCCATTTTACATCCAACCGATCGTTTATATACTGAAAAATACGTATGGCTAAAAAATATTATTTCACTTAAGCTTCTTAAAATTGTCTTCAAAATGATTAACAGCCAAATTAAACATAATTTTATATTAAATAGAAATCTAGACCACAGCAACAATACTCGAAACAAATCAAATTTTTACCTCTCACTTGTTTATACAATTGTCTGAAAGCTTACAACGAGTTACAAGAAGAAATAAAGTTTATTACAGATCTTAAAGTATTTAAATTTAAAATTATACTAACCTTACTTTCTAATTAAAATGTAATAATAGTAAGTCACTAACAGATAATATTAATTAACTAACAAATTAATGTAACATAAGTATAAGGAGAACATATTTGTAAATCTTGTAATGAAAAAATAATAAAAAAAAAAAGAACTGTATTCAAAATTTAATTGGAAAAAGAATTACATTTTCTCTTTTTAAATTGAATTATTAAATCTTATAACTTAAAATAATAGGACCACACAGCACTCTACCTATGGTCTCAATCAAAATTGTATTTTAAAATTTAATATTATAACATTACTTATTAATTGCACATTTAATAAAGAAAAAAAGAACTTCATAAAAAAATTGTTCTACAGTATTAATTGTTTTAAGAAACCAATTGAGGGTTAAAATTTCATTGTTCTAACATTCATGCACCAAATTTTGTAATTTTTGCCAAATTTTGTAATATATGTCACATCCAGTATAACGCTGGAACTTTAAATTGTGACTTTTACTTTGGAAAAATTCGTACTGGTGCCTAAGTTCCTGAGGTTTTCAAATAGCAAATTTTCATTTTTTGACTCCTAACAGCTCCTAAACAGGGGGTGGTGCGAAATCATTTTCTAATTTTGAATGAATTTTCTCCTCTCAAAATTTCAAGGCGCTATCTGAAAGCGTTACAAAGATATGAAGGGACAAAATCTTGCAAAATATTATTTTCATATAACGGTAAATTTATGTTAAGGTAAAAAAAAATTCTTTCATTATAGAATTGAAAAGTATTAAACGGAATCTGAGACACATAAATTTCTATATTCAAAAATTAATGGAGCTACAATTCTAAAATCACATATTACCATATTATTTTTATGTAAATGCCACCTTTGTTAATTAAATGGAACAATTTCTAAAGGCGCGTTCGAGTAGCTGCCATGTAGCTTCTTTTTTATATATGAGCTTAACTCAGTATCTAATGCATCTGCACGTTATCTGAATTTTACCGTACCGTACTGAAGTTAAGTTAATGCTGTTATTCAAATACAAAATTTATATTCTTAGTACTAAACTAAGTTAAATATCTGAAATTTCCTAAAAGGCATTAACTTCTGTAAAATTTAATTGATTTAGCCCAACGAGTTCAAATAGCATACAACTCCGCAATTTTATATAAATATATCTTATTACTTAATTCAGTTGAGTATTAATTCAAGAGCAATTAACTTAGGTAAATACTGGTACCCTACAGTTGATACAATCAATTCTACACTCTTCCTCATTTTTTCTTAAAGTAATAAAAAAAATCACTGCATAAAAAGTTAAAAGTTTTTCATGCGCGAAAAAAAATTAATATTAGCTCTGCTTTAAGATTTCATTAAAAAGATCCCGAAAAATAATGGATTTAACTGTTCAATAGATTTTCAAATAATGCAATGTATCATGTATTCCCTTGTATGATTTTAGATGATTTTATTTTTGACATTTCCTGTTAAAAATATTTAAAAAAACCATTAATTTTTTTATAGATTAACAAAAAAAAAACTTGACTTCAAAATACATAGTAGAAACTCTTTTTCGTTCTTTTCAAAACATTTTTAAAAAAAATAGTTATCATGTGTCCGTCCTTTTATTTAGTGACAATCTACATCATGATAGATTTGATAAAAAAATTAATATAACTCATAACTTAAGTTCTAATAAATATTTTTAACATCAAAAAGCATAAAACTCCAAGGCAGTATGTAAACCAAAGATTTTTAAAGGCGCATATTTTCCAAATAGACAATAAAAATAGTGCATCAAAGTTTGTAGTTAGATTTTTATTTGTAAGATTAAAAAAATCAAAACATAAAGAAAAATCCTTATATAATAAAGAAAACAGTTTACACAAGTAAAAATATAATATAAACTAACAGCTGCTCTTAAACAGGAAAAAATATAAAAGAAATTGTGAAGTGATTTTACTAGTGTTCTGAAAGATGTTTCTTCTCAAAATTTCAAGATTTTATAATTAAACTGCTAACTTTTTTTTCCCTAAAGGAGGTGGGAATCTTTCAAAGACACCAAGAATTCCCCGATTGCTAGTGTCAAATTCTTACTGACTAATCCCACCTCCCTCTTTATCAAATATAACGGAATGAAACCCCTACCTGCTGACTGCAGTATATTGGCTAGGAAATAGGGATAGGAAAGGATAGGACAAGGATAAGGAAATATTGAATTGGAAATGGGACTGCAAGGGAACAATGAATCCGCCTGTTATTATTAACGATTTTTGCTAACTAGTGACTACAGCCATCAATAATTACAACATACAGTAGTATATAACACCTTGCTGTCTGAGCTAATAATTGAAGGCAACCCCACTGTCAATGTGGGTAACAATTATTATTAGTATTGGTATTGGTATAATTAATATTATTATTATTTACTACAGAGTGGACCATTAGTGGATTATATATACAACACCTTCCTGCATGATGTAACCAAAGATAGCTTCACTGTAGCAGTTATTATTATTGTTATTATTATAATTAATTATACGATATATAATTATTACGATATAAAATTACTACATATTTTTTTTCATTGTATGACCTGACCAAGGTTTGAACCCTCCGATTGTAAGGTTGGCAACTATAACTACTACGCCATGAGTCAAATAAATATTAAATGGTAAAAAATTATTATGATAAAGAAAAAAAATGTAACTGTCGTTTGTCATTTTTAAACTAAAAAAATTTTAACCAAACTTCAGATATACACAAAATAGAATTTTTTTCAAATTTGATGGGCTGTAGCTTCGTAAGAAGTGAGGCTACCAAAAAAAAATTCTTCTACAACATTAATTTTTTTAAGAGATATAAGTACATATGGTTAAAATAATATTGTTCTATATTGAACCGTTTTGTAAATAAACTGAGTAATGGACGGATGGACGGACGGACGGAAAATTTTATTTTTAAAACTTTTTGAAAAATATGCTTTAAAAGAAATAGCCAACAGTTAAATGAATTTTTTTAAGGGTTATATAGGTAAATGTAATTTATTAATAAAACGATATTAGAGGAATCAAACAACAGATTTTTTTCTAGTATTATTTTATTATTATTGGATGTATTTAATTAAACGATTGACTTGATAAGGCGATCAAACCTTTTTAAACATTTTTATATTTTCCCTGAAACTAATTATATTAATAAAACTACATCTACTTTGGATGCTCCTTTATTCCAAGATAACTTTATACTTATGTATATATGTATAAACTTATTTTGTTGATATAGATATTGTATATTTCTATACTTAGGAGACAGTCCAGTATGTGAATTTATAAGAAAATCCTTATAATTTGATGGCTTCTAAAAAATTGTGTTTTTTTAAACTAATCTTTTAAACTAAATTTAAAAAAATATATATATACTTCTAAATTATCGTTTATGTATTTAAAAAAAAAAATTTAATTAACATTCTTACTTTTATGTTATATTCTTTATCAGATAAAATACGTTCATATTATTAAAGATTTTCTTATAGAAATTAAAATTAATCTCACAGTTCAGTTAACTTAAATCTCCCATGAGAAATTTCTTTGCTTTCAAAGAAAAATCTTTTACTTGGGAAATTTTGTTTTTATTTATTTTTATTTTTTATTTTATATTTGAATAATATTGTAAAGAAATATAAGAAAATTATAATTGAAGGGTATTATATTTTCAAGTGAAGTTATCTCAAATTTGTTTCATCATTTAAGATCAAAAGCAATTTTTTTTTAATAATCAACTTATTGCCAGCATTTTGATAGATTGTGAATAATGAAATAACAGTTTTTGAAATAAAGGAATTTTTCATAAAAAATTATAAATTAATAAAATTCAGTTTAATGTTGAAAAAAACAATGTAAATGTTTAAAAGGAGTTGTTTTTAACTTGGAAATTAATTATTGATTAAATAAAAGCTGTTACTGAAACAACTATACTATACCTAATACATAGTTTATAAATTATTATTGTGTTTTTTTTTCCCCTCGTGTTCTTTTTTTTTTCTTTATTACATATATAATTTTCATAATATACCTATCTTCAGTGATTTCTAGAGTGTAACCTTATATATTGATGTAATTTTTCTATAAATAACTTATTTGTCGAATCATACGAACACAAACTATTGAAGACACAAACCAATCTTAAATAATTCGATAATAGATACAAACCAATCATTAAATAGAAATACAGGTATTTTTTTTTTATCACTAAAATCTTAAGAAACCATTTTACATTTGTCCAAAGAAAAAAAATAAAAATAAAAACTTTAATTGTAAATAAAAGAATTATAAAAAATAAAAAAAAATTAGCGTATTTCTTAAATTCAAAATAGAAAGTCTAATGTCTAAATGAAAGACGTTTTTACTTTCGTCATAGTATAGTAAGACTGACATAAGTATTACAAGTGGAAGAAATTACCGCAATACGTAATAAAAGGAGAATAGCAAAATAGACCTACAACAAAAGGCCACACTTACTAATTCCTTCATTTATGACCGATTTCAAGGCTAACGTTAAAATATCCAATAGTACACATACTTACATATATATACTAACAAATAATTATATCAAATTTAACATAACGTTTTTGGTGATTGTGAATACCTTTTATTTTTATTATTATATAATATATAAACGGTATTTAATTCAAAAACAAAATAGAAGAGCTTTGAGAGAAATAAAATGCTCTTTAAATTTTCCCTTGAACAAAAAAAAAACGAATAAAAAAGTTATGAAAAAAAAAAATTTAAATAAAGTAAAACTTAACAATTTCATGGGAAAAATGCAACTAAAAAATGTTAAAATTAAAATTACATACAACATACATATGAAATATATGTATGTATTATATATACATATGTATAACTATAGCAATACATAATATATCTAAATAAGTATATATGTAACTATTATATAATAATATGTCTTCATTTTCTTTTTTAAATATTTTCTTTTTAATATTTTTGAAAATACTTTTTTAAAAGTTAATACAAACACATAGATAAAGGGTGTTCAAAATTGAGGTATCATTTTGATTTTGCCGCCATTTTTTTTCTACATGGAATTTTTATACGAGGTTTCTTTAGGTATATTCTAAATACATTCCGGTTAGTTAATATGGAACGTTACACGAAGGAACAACGTGTTTTTGTTATTACAACATTTTTTGAAAATGGTAAAAGTTTTCAAGATGTAATTAGGAAATTTCAAACAAAATTTAGTAGAGAAAATGCTCCAACAAATCGTGCCATCAAGCTGATGGTTGATAAATTTATAGAAACTGGATCTGTTCTTGATAACAGAGGCAACATTTATCAACGTAGTGGCCGTTCAACCGAGAATGTAGCAGCTGTGAGCAGAAGTGTTGAAGAAGATCCAAAAACTTCCATTCGTCAACGTTCGCAGCAATTAAACATCAAACCATCCACAATATTCATTTTGCATCGTGATCTCCAATTAAAGGCTTATAAGATCCAGCTGACGCAAGAATTAAAACCAACTGACCATGTATTAAGTCGGCAATTCGTTTCTTGGGCAATCGAAAAACAAGAAGAAAATGAGAATTTTTTTAACAAAATAATTTTCACCGACGAAGCTCATTTCCAGCTCAATGGCTACGTCAATAAACAGAATTGCCGCATTTGGGGTGAAGAGAATCCAAGAGTTATCTTAGAGCAACCAGTACATCAACAAAAAGTTACGGTTTGGTGTGGTTTGTGGTCAGGAGGAATCATCGGACCATATTTTTTTGAAAACGCAAATGGAAATGCGATTACGGTCAATGGAAATCGCTACAGCGAGATGACCCGAAGCTTTTTGTGACGGGAAATTGAAGATTTGGACGTAGAGAATATGTGATTTCAATAGGACGGTGCCATTTGCCACACAGCAAGAGAAACAATGGATCTTTTGAAGGAAAAGTTCGAACATCGCATTATTTCTCGTAGAGGAGGAGCGATGTGGCCACCAAGATCGTGCGATTTGACACCATTGGATTTTTTTTTGTGGGGTTTTGTGAATTCGAAAGTGTACAGCAATAATCCCACAATTCAAGAGCTTAAAAACAACATTATCGAGCAGATTTCAACCATTGAGAACAATTTATTGAACAACGTGATTCAGAATTTTGGTAAAAGATTGGAAGCCTGCCGAAGTAGAAGAGGGGGCCACTTGGCCGACATAATTTTTCATTATTAACCGGAACCTATTTGTAATAAATTAAAATAAAAATATATTTAATATTTCAAAAAAAAAGTATTTTTTTATTAAAATTAAAATGATACCTCAATTTTGAACACCCTTTATATACTTTTAACAAATTTTATTAGTTTCAATTTCATTTATAGGTTAATATTATTATATAAATGTATTTTATACATTTTTGGAAATTGTATACATTTGAAAAGTTTTGATTTTATATTATAGTGCCCAGTTTTTTAATTGTAAACTTTTAGTCATCAACTTATTACAGTTATTAACTTATTATAGTTATAGTTACAACAAATTATACAAAGTTAAGTTTTTAAAAACTTAAAAAAGAATTCCATAGATCCAATGGATTTAAACTGAGTAAAACAAGAAAGAGTAAAACAAGAGTTTCCCTTATCAACTCTTAAATTAAATACAAATGTTTTTTATTATCAAATTAATCACACTTCTTATAATATTTTTACCGACCGCATACAATTATGTAATGTATAAGATAGGTATTGTTTTCATACTAAAAATTTGTACCCGAGATTTTGGCAAATATGCACTACTCCGGTGCGGAGAAGGCTGTAAAATTTTTTTTAGCGTGATGTCTGTGTGTGTGTGTGTGCATGTTTGTGGACACGTGTACAGCCTAAACTACTGAGCGGTAGTAGTAGTATAGCCTATATTAAAACTAATTTATTGCAATTTCATATTTTTATAGTTTTGGATAAAAATTGGGCTATCGCCTTTTTCGAGAATATTTACTAATATGTGCGAGGAATTTTTAGAGTTGCTTACAAAATCAGGGTTATATGCCTTTGCCAAAATATGTATATAAATAATACCCCTATTGTGAGGCATTTTGGGAGCGATTTTAGAATTGGATTCAAAATGAGAACTATAAGCCTTTTACAGAATATTTAGATACATGCATATGTGAGTTTCTGAATTAGGAGAGATTTTAGAATTTGTTACAAAATCAGGGTTATACGCTTTTTTCAGAATATGTATATAATTCTCCTAATTCAAAACTCGCATATGCATATATCTAAATATTTTGAGGCCCAATGAGAGACATTGAACTAAGTCGCTAAAAGTTCCAATGGGACTTCTGACATGTCATCAAATAAAATCCAGTCAAATGAAATACAGACTCATGATAGTAACCTTTGTGTTACTCAATGGGTTTTAATTCTTTTTCGAAATGGACTTATAACCCACGATCTAGTGGAATTTTGACCCGTGGGCTTTAATTCTTTTATGAAAAGGATTTAAAGTCCACGAGCGTTAATTCCAAAAGTTTTGGAATTAAACCCCGCGGGCTTTATTTCCGCGGCCGTTCTGTCACTGCACCTAATTTATATAAAAATGTTTGTTTATATTATTCTCTTGTTGATGACGCATAATTCAAACTGTAAAATTTTTGTAGCAGATTCAATATTAATCTTATGTTTGTTTTGTATTTGTTTACATAGTTTTTATTATTTTTTACTTCTAATATTTTTGAATGAAAAAAAAATCATGTGATTACATAATATGTAAATGGATGTATAAATGAAATATATTTTTACGATTTCATATTGAATAAAAAAAAATACTTTTCATATAATAGAGGTAGGTCCTGTGGTGGAGACGGTTGATTTTTTTTTTAATTCTAATTTTTTTTTAAATGAATATAAAAATATTTCCATGGCAGCACCTAAACTCTTAGTTCAATAATTCAAATTTTTTCTTTTATTTCGTCTTATAAGCTTTGAAGATATATGTAAATTAAGTTCCGAAATTTTTACAACAGGTACCCAAATGTGTGATATCTATATGATTCAACAAAAAAATAAAAATGGGAAGCTTACAAATTGCACAAAATTATTTTGATTAAGTTATCGTTCATACTGATATATATATCTAAATATAATAAAAGACAAGCTGCTGTTGATTAGCGTGCCCTACTGTTATGTTAAATGTTAATTTACCAAATGTTATGCTATGAAAAGTAAGAAACGTGTAACTGATATTTATGTACGTAACAGATAACAGATAACAGATAAAAAATAATAAATATTAAAATGTTATGCTATGCTATGAAAAGAAAGAAAAAACAAGGCAGTGTATAAAATCAAAGTTTTTAAAGGGTCGCATTTTTAAGTAGAACATTATAAAATCGCAATAATATTTAAATTTTGCTAAGCAACATTTTCTTAATTTTTTAAAAATTTTGCCAAGTTGCTGCTGCTGAGTAGCGTGCGCTACTGTTATGTTAAATGTTATTTCAACAAATGTTATGCTATGAAAAGAAAGAAACGTACATCTGATATTTACCCACATAACAGAAAGAAAACAATAAATATTAAAACGTTATGCTATGAAAAGAAAAAAAGGTAGAATGTAAACCAACGGTTTTTAAAAGCGCACATTTCCAAAACTCAATACAAACTATTTAGAATTGTGACTTACACAAAAATTTGAAAATTTCATGTAATAAGAAAAAATGTGAAAACAGGACATTTTTGAAATTTTGAGGGGCTATAAGACCGGAATCCTATATAACAAAGCAAAGCCGTTAACACACGTAAAAATATATTATTAAACCTTTAATTTTCACGTCTTGCCGAAGAAAAATTTGTACAGATGCCTAAGTTACAGGTGTCTAAAAATAGCAAATTTTCAATTTTTGAGGCGTAATAACTCTTAAAGAGGGGGTGTTACCAAAAAATTTTCTGAGGAAACTTATACTAATTCTAAAAGTTCTTTCTTGTCTCAAAATTTCAGGTTCCTATCTAAAGGGGTGCCGGAGTTATGAAAAAAGAAATTTCATGCAAAATGTGGTTTTCACATAACGGTAAATTTATATCCTAAATTACAAAATATTACATAATTTTGATATTGTTTTATATAGATAATAAAATTTTCGATCTTCTGGCGGTTTTAGATTGCAAAATTATTACGCAGAGCCCGAGATATATACATCTGAAAATGGGGCTTTTTCGCAATTTTGAAGAGCTGCAACTTTGGAACCCTTTACAATTAAAATAAACCTTTAACACACATAAAAATATATTATTGTAGCTTTAATTTTTATATCTTGCAGAAGTAAAATGTGTACAGGTTCCTAAGTTACAGGTGTTTAAAAATAGCAAATTTTCAATTTTTAAGCCCTAATAGCTCATAAACAGGGGGTGGTCCGAAAAAATTTTCTGAGCAAACTTATACTAATTCTAGAAGTTCTTTCTTGCCTCAAAATTTCAAGCTTCTATCTAGAAGCGTGCCGGAGTTATGAAAGTAGAAAAATCATGCAAAATTTGGTTTTCACATAACGGTAAATTTAAATACTAAATTTAAAAAAATTGTATAATTTTGATATTAATTTACAAAGATAAAAGAAGTACCTGTCGAATAACGTTTTCAGATTGAAAAAATCTTAAGCAGAACATAAGATATATGCATTTAAAAATAGGGCTTTTTCAAAGTTTGAGGGGCTGTAGCTCCGTAATGGGGGGGGCTACATGAAAAAGTTGTTCCACAAAATTATTTTTTTTATGAGACCTACCTATGGTTAAAATTTTTTTTCTCTATCTTTAACGGTGTAGAAGTTTTGTAAACAGACGGACGGACGGACGGACAGAGTGAAACTAATAAGCACATTTTTTCAAAATTTTTTTGGAAATGTGCTAAAAACGTATATCTGATATTTAGGTACATAACAGATAGAAAAAAGAACTCTTAAAATGTTCTGCTATGAAAAGAAAGAAAAAAGAAGGTAGTGTATAAATCAAAGTTTTTAAAGGGTCACATTTTTAAGTAGAACATTATTTCAATAATATTTTTATTTAAATTTTGAATTTTGCTATGCAACAATTTCTTAATATTTTAAAAATTTTGCCACAATATAATATAATACAATGTAACAATCAGAAGGTTAAACCATAATATAGATATGTAGTTATATGAATGAATATATGGCTATATATGTATATAGTTATAGATTTATTATTTTTTAATAGCAACAATTATATTTATATGAATGGACGCTAAACATAAACGAACAAAAAAAATTCAGAATGTTCTATAGGTTATAATTTTTATTTTTTAAATAGACTGTATGTATAAATTTAATATTTAAAAAAAATTAAAGAAATACTTAGCGTACCTAAATATGTAACAGAAAACAAAAAAAAGTAAAATGTAATACCTACTAGTGCGAAGAAAAATAAAAACTAATAGAAAACAAGGTAGAATGTAAACAAACGGTTTTTAAAAGCGAACATTTCCAAAACTCAATACAAACTGTTTAGAATTGTGACTTGCACAAAAATTTGAAAATTTCATGTAATAAGAAAAACGTGAAAATAGGACATTTTTAAGATTTTGAAGGGCTGTAAGTCCGGAATCCTATATAACTAAGAAAAACCGTTAACACACGTAAAAATATATTATCGAACCTTAAATTTTCATGTCTTGCCGAAGAAAAAATTTTACAGGTGCTTAAGTTATAGGTGTCTAAAAATAGCAAATTTTCAATTTTTGAGGCGTAATAACTCTTAAGGAGTGCGTGCTACTAAAAAATTTTCTTCGGAAACTCATACTAATTCTAGTTCTTTCTTGTCTCAAAATGTCAGGTTCCTATTTAAAGGCGTGCCGGAGTTATGAAAAAAGAAATTTCATGCAAAATGTGATTTTTACTTAACGGTAAATTTAAATAGTAAATTACAAAATATTATATAATTTTGATATGGTTTTATATAGATAATGAAATTTTCGATCTTCTGGCGGTTTTAGATTGCAAAACTATTACGCAGAGCCTGAGATATATACATCTGAAAATGGGGCTTTTTCGCAATTTTGAAGAGCTGCAACTTTGGAACCCTTTACAACTAAAATAAACCTTTAACACACGTAAAATATTGCTGTAGCTTTAATTTTTATACCTTGCAGAAGTAAAATATGTACAGGTTCCTAAGTTACAGGTGTTTAAAAATAGCAAATTTTCAATTTTTAAGCCCTAATAGCTCATAAACAGAGGGTGGTCCAAAAAAATTTTCTGAGCAAACTTATACTAATTCTAAAAGTTCTTTCTTGTCTCAAAATTTCAAGCCTCTATCTAAAAGCGTGCCGGATTTATGAAAGTAGAAAAATCATGCAAAATTTGGTTTTAACATAACGGTAAATTTAAATACTAAATTTAAAAAAATTGTGTAATTTTGATATTAATTTACAAAGTTAAAAAAAATACCTGTTGAATGACGTTTTCCGATTGAAAAAATTTTAAGCAGAACATAAGATATATGCATTTAAAAATAGGGATGGGGCTACATGAAAAAGTTGTTCCACAAAATTATTTTTTTTATGAGACCTACCCATGGTTAAACCCATGGTTTTTTCTCTATCTTTAACGGTGTAGAAGTTTTGTAAACAGATGGACGGACGGACGGACAGAGTGAAAGTAATAAGCACATTTTTTCAAAATTTTTTGGGAAATGTGCTAAAAATGAGAGCAAAAAATGTTACTTTGATTGTTTTTTAATATTTTTAAAGTTTATTTCTTATATATACGTACACATCTGATATTTACCCACATAACAGATAGAAAAAAGAACTATTACAATGTTACGCAAAGAAAGAAACTTACAACTGATATTTACGTACGTAACAGATAGAAAACGAGGAAGAATACAGTTGTCTTTGTCAACTTTTAGATACCCGTACGAACCGTTAGTATATTCACAGCCTGTCACTCTGCTTACAATATTATTTTTTTAATATTTTAGTATTTTAAAATAATTTGGGTGAATTTTATAATTTCTAGAACTATGGGTTGTACATATATTCAAACTATATGTTTATACATTCTTCAAATGTATACCCGAAGATACCCTTAGATACCCTTGACAAAGGCAACTGTATTCTTTCTCGTTTTTTATTAGCAATAATTATATTTATGAACGGTAAACATAAACGAACAAATAAAAATTCAGAATGTTCTATAGGTAATAAATTTCTATTTCTTAAACAGGCTGTAGGTGCTACTGTAAATATTTAAAATTAAAAAAAAATAAAAGAAATACTAAATTTTAAAAAATTTTTTTACATAATACGTATTTGAATAAATTTACTAAAATTAAATTGATCATAAAACTGAGGAAACTTTCACAAAAGCTATTTTTTTCTACTTATACCCGTCGTATGACGGGCTTTTTTACTAGTAATATATAAATTGGAAACACAAATTAATACATTTACATATATTTAGCTATTAATTTAAAAAGTCATAAAATTTATTTATTTTTTTTTTTTTTTAGTATATTTTCCTGTACCAAAGAAATTACACAGCCTTTCCTTTTCAAACGAGGCTGTAAAGGGAAATCAACGGCATATTTGTGTCAATATTATAAATTCTTATGATTGCCATTTCAAAGAATAGTCTTTTATGTTGTTTGTCTTAACTTTTCAAATCGATCTGTCAAATAGTTTGTTGTGAAACAGCTATCTAATCAGTTAACTTTTATTCCCCAAACAGACCAAAAACAGCTAACTACATCCATTGAAATTACAAGAAAACTACATAATGTAGTGAAAAACGATGGCCGAGTAAAAGTTCGTGAGCTGACAGACATATTAAAAATATCTAAGATAGCGTTGGACTATAGCGTTACATGATGAACTCCTTATGAAAAAGCTATTGTGAGGATACGGACACGTTGTGAGCAGCTTTTGGCAATATATCAGCGTAATCCAAATGAATTCTTACGTCGATTTATAACTATTGATGAGACATAGTTCGATTA